>JAGSMP010000007.1:5000000-7500000 GCA_029286625.1 Parnassius orleans
TTTTAGTAATGCTGTAGTGGTGCTGTGACCAGGGTGAAACCCAGACTGATAAGCACTCAGTTATCGTTACCGTTACAGCCTACTGATCATAGGCCTCCCCATAGATTGCCTCATAGGGGATATTTGCCATAGTTGCAACGCTTGGCAAGCGGGTTGGCAACCGCAGTTTTTATTTTAGTTGTAATTATTAGGAAGACGCTGCTGCCCATCTCCTGATTTGTTTCCTCTGTCACCTTTTACGACACCCACGGGATGATATGGGGTGGTGGATATTCTTACACATAGAATTATTACGTATAGAAGCGCAGTCTAGTACAAAACACGAGCATTAAAATGAAGCAAGGTCATTATGTTAGTGGGCGCGAGTCGAATGTGCCTACGCTCGTCACACGCACACATACACGCCATTCAGTGATACCAGTTTCTGGCGTTTGCAATCAAATTGTGAAAATCACTATTTTATTGATTCATTTTAAATAATCGATATAATAAGGATTACGTATTGCGTACGAAGACGTATTTTATGAGAATAATAAATGGAATAAAATAAATACGATAATGATGGTACTAATATAACTTTATTATACATATTTTAATGGTACAAAAATGCAGACGTAATAAAATTTAAGAATATTATTAAACACAATTAATTTGCTCGAATACAATAAGCACATCGTGTAATGAAGAAAATTACGGTAAAGCATTAAAATTACACCGAATTGAGAACCTTCTCAATTCGGTGTAATTTTTAATGCTTTTACCTCAGAATTCTGTTATTTCTAAACCGATTTAGATTTTTTATTTGAAAGGATATACAGATTGATCCCATATACACGCTAAAATTTTAATGGTTGTTTTCCCGAAGTCAAATGATTTTGTCTTGGTAGTACAATAGATTTATTAATATAAAATTATTAGGATGCAAAATGGCAGATTTACAATAGAGAAAACAAAACTCGATTGCGACCTCAAACCAATAGCAATATCTCGCGAGTAGGTTGGACGTGCAGGCTAGCTTATGCCGTATTACTACGTGTAAGAATTTATTTAGCTCTGAATATTTATTAAAAATAAGTCATTATTTGTTAAAGCAAGTGATATACATCCTCGAAATCGACATGACCCTGACCAACTTGTCCTAGATGTCATTCCTAGGCTCGTTAAATATAACAAAAATTGTCTTAATACGAGTGTGTGTAAAAATATTTAATAAAATACCTAAAGAATTTAAATTATTAAGCGAAAGATTATATAACAAATATTTGTATAATTGATTAAAAATTGAATGCTTTTATGATTTAAAAGATTTTTTTAATAATTGTTAAGATTATTTTTTTAATTTTAAATAATTATCAATATTGTCATTATATACCTAAACATTTTAAAATTATAATTTGCATTGATTCAGGAATACGGAAAACAACCACTAAAATTACAGCATGTATATACGAATTGATCTAGAATCGTCTTAGAAATCAGCGTACATACATAATTGATAACCTCTCCTTTTGGGAGTCGGTTAAAATAGACTATGTTTGGGTGTAAAGTGACATCTGCTTAGTAAAGAGTTCTTATTAATAATCTCTTGATGTAGTAAATAAAAAAAGTTTTTATTCTATACTCTAAAACGTCGACTTGGTCAATGAACAAAGCAATAAAAATAAATTTAGTTGCTATAATAGTTGCGTTAAAATGGCGTCGACGGATCGCGATCAGCTGATCACCCGTATTAGTTTTAAATAGCACCCATTGTTAATATTATGTTAATACTTAGAGAAGTAGGTATCTACATATAAACATTTGAGTTTTACACAGAGCGTTGCGATTAAACGTTTTAAACACAAATAGAAAATAAATATTTTAAAAATAAAATTGTGATTTTTTTTCCCACAACTAGCAACATTTGTATTATGATAGCTTAGGTATGTATTTTTTTAGTTTTACGTACTAATAATGAATTAAATACATGAACTTACCTGTGAAATGTAATACCATCACTTTTATGTTTATCATCACTGTTGTGTCAATATTTTACAACACAAATGGTCATTTTACAATTTTTCATGAGCTCTTCTCCGTAAGACGTGACGTTGCGCACTGACGCGTCGCTGAGTGAACTTACGCGGTTTCGCGTTAGTTTTACTTGCTTCACTTTCGGTGCGCGTACTAGTATTCTAATGTTCTTACACCGCCACTACATGGTTGTGTTTTTACTTTTAGTTAATTTAGGTCGGCCACATACATACGGAATTCCGTTTCGTGATTCCGTTTCGGAACCCCGAATCGGGATTCCGTGAATACATCACACACACGTTTATTTCCGTTCGGAATAACAAGGGTCAGTTGAGAGAGGTTAGCCATTGAGTCTAGACATTCTGGCAGCGAATAATGACGACGATTTTCTGGTTACGATTCTATTTTTGCTGTATCATTGTTACTGGGTGCATCCCTTATCTCCCTAAGCATTACATTAATGAAAAAAAAAACGATCGGGTGGAATCGATTCCAAAATGAATTACCTATAAATTGGTACTTGTGTAAAATGAAATTTGGCCTGTAAAAAAACTGCAAATCGAACGTATTTCGGTAATTTTGTCTATCGAGAAAATTGTATTGTATCGTGTGTTGACCAGGTAGATCGTAAGGAGAAAGAATGTATCTAAAATTTTTTTTTTAGATTCTAAATGTAATAATTTGGCTTTCAAAAACCAATTTTAAAACGGACAAAAACAGGATACCCAGCTTTAAAATAATGCATTACCACGCATTTTGAATTTAAAAGATAAAAGGAACAGAATGTCTGAGATTTTTTTAAATTAAGTTTTCTTCACTATTTGCTTATAACATTACTTATTCTGAACCTTTTCTGCAAATTTGACCGGTTATTGCAAAATAACCCTGTATATAAAAGATTTCCACCTATGTACTGACTCATCACGATATCTCTGGAACCACAAGGTCTAGAGACTTGAAATTTGGTAGGAATATTTCTTTCGCCGAGTAGAGGTCAGCTAAGATCGGATTTTACGAAATTCCACCCGCAAGGGGGCTTGCGGGGAGTTAATTAAAAAATCACGTTTCAAGCTATAGCTCTTATATGTATAAAACTTATCCAGAATATTCTTTTTGGCATGAACTTTGAGGCAAAAATTACCAAGAATGGATTTTATGAAATTCCGCACACAAAGGGCAGTGCGGGGGCGTTAAAAATAAATAAAAATTTAAACTTTTAATGTCGCTTCCCGCCGTCTGTACGCTTAGATCTTTTAAACTACGTAACAGATTTTGACGGGGTTTTCACCAATAGACAGAATGATTCAAAGGGAAGGTCTTCTGTTCGTGTGTATGTAACTGAACTCCACCTAAATGGCTGGACCGATTTTGATGATATTTTGTGTGTGTGATTAAGTTGATTCGACGGTTTAGATTCACAATATACCCGGTAGGTGGCGCTGTTGACGAGATCCAGAAATCACCCATGCGAAGCATAATATATATTAGGTTTTGTATTTCAATTAATGAAATATTAGCGCACGCTGGGTACCGATAATGCTCACACCGCTAACAAGCAACGTCGACTCGCAAGTTGCAAAGATTTTTTGTAGCTAGTCGGCGATAACAAGGAAGACATTTGGCAACGGATAGTCACCGTAGATGAAACATGGATTCGCCAATATGACCCGGAGTCCAAACAAGAGTCCATGGATAAAAAAAGGAGAAAGGCCGCCGAAGAAATTCAAGCTGGAAAAGTCGGCGTCCAAGCTAATGGCGACGGTTTTCTGGGATAGCGAGAATTTTGCTTATCGACTATCTACCCAGGAAACTACGACGAATGGCCAATATTACGCCAATTTATTGAATCGCGAGGCTATTGTACAGAAACGATGGGAAACTGACGCGCAGAGTGCTCTTTCTGCAAGACAACGCGCCCGTTCACACCGCACATGTTGCGAGGCAAGCCCTGAAAGACACGGGGTTCTCAGAGATTGACCACCCTCCGTATAGCCAGACCTAGCACCTAGCGATTTTTGCCTGTTTTCTAATTTGAAAAAGGACTTACGAGGCCGGAGATATGCAGATGACAACGAAATGAAAACTGCGGTTGATCGTCATTATGAAGAGAAAGATACAGATTATTTTTTGGGTGGGTTAAAGGCATTGTATGCGAGATTTGAGAAATGTATTTCACTTGAGGGAGATTAGGTTTAGGTTAGGTTATGTTTTAATATAAAATATATATAAATATATATTTGCTTATAAACACAGGCTTCCAGAACTTTAGACAGAAAGGGCAAGATAGATATGGGAGTATGGGATGGATATTGAATATTGATATAATCACAAGAGATGGTCGGACCATAATCAATAATAGGTGGTTTAACCACACCAATTGAACTCAGAAAATTCCAGACATTAGCTGGTGAAGGGTTAACTATGTTGTTATGGATGTAATGGCGTTTAATGTTGCGTACCATCTGATTGCACCTATTCCTTTTTTATATGATGTCCAATTATCAATCTTAATACTGATAATTTTTCTGTATGTTATGTTCTTTACCATAAGATCCCTTTTTATTTTCAGCATCTATCACATTATTTCCACACATCCCGGGTGGATTGAAAGAGAATGCCAAAAGGTTTCAAGTCCCTTTGGATGAGTCACCAAGCAGCAGTATTTTGACTCAAAACTTTCTATTGCGGTTGGTTTTCGTCCGGAAATCGCTTCTTCCACAGATTCAAAAAGTGGTCGCGCAAGGAAGAAAAAATAAAGATATTGCGGTTATTTTTCCAATTTTAAAGGTTTTGCATTTTGGTAATTGAATGACATTTTTAAAAGTTGCAATATCTACTTAGTTATAATGTAAGCGAATATAAAATTTGTTATAATGTAAGCGAATATAAAATTTGCTAGCCGTACAAATTCTATTTAAAAATGTCTGAATTTTTTAACTAATTGATTCTTTTTACAGCCCTTTACAAGTTCACTGATGAACATAGGTCTCCTCCAAGGAATGCCACAAAGCACGGTTCCGAGCAACCTGCATCCATGGACTTCCTGTACAATATCTAATCACTGTGTAGTGGCGATCTAAGAATACCCACTGCTCCATGTCTTCCCGAGAGTGTCGTAAGAGGCGACAGAGGTAAATTGAGACAGAAGACGGGCAGCAGCATCTTTCTCATAACAGCAAAAACTACAATAAAAAAACTGCGGTTGCCAACTCGCTTGCCAACTATGGCAAACATCCCCCTATGAGCAACGACATAAAGAACCGGCTCCCAGTCCCCGGTGGCTCCGCTATTCCCAGCTAATGGAATTTAGTTTTTTTTTTAATAGAATAAAGTGACAAACTAGCACATAGTCCACTTGATGGTAGGTGGATGCTATGGCCCATAGACATCTACATTTATCCTCGATTAAGAATCAAAATGCAGATGCCCTGCCACCCCTGAGGACTAAGATGAAATGCCTCGTTTCAGTAACAAGGGTCTCCGGTTCTCTACACTCACCATACGAAACACAGCAGCATTAAGCTGCTATTTTACACTAGTATTCAGTGAGAGCGTGGACCTTCCCCAGTCACGCCGACCCATCCGTGCTACTACCATAATATAGCTGCAGCATGGCTCTACCATTTTAAAGGCTATATTATGTGATTGTTATATTAATTTGGACATTTTATATGTAAGGTACCTGCGGGTAATAAGGCCTGTCGGCTAATAAGGCCTAAATAACAAAAATCGTATTTATAATAACCGCTCTCTCTCAAGGAGATAATAACAGACTCCTATTGCACGATAATCTCTACAAGTTTGCAGAGCCGCGCTACCCCGCGTGCTGCCACCAGAGTTGCAATATTTATCTTTATGAATAAATGCTTTGTTGATCTTGAAGATTTGAATAACCTATCGTGGTAAATTTTTTTTTATTTGGTTTTTCTTTAATACTTCGTCGGCGGTTATTAAGGCCAACTAAATTTAACCATAGGCCTTATTATACTCCTTTTCTTGTGTGGTTTTTTTGTTTTGTTTTACAATGTATTTTATATCACTTTTAAAATGTTATAAATGCAAATAAATCGTACACTTTATTTTTAAACTAATAGTCAGAAAACTACCTGGTTTTAGCTGTCCAAACAGTGCAAAGACAAAGTGTGTCGAAGAATTAAGGCTTTGATATTAGAAACTATTTAATTATGTGTAAATTATTGGTCCTGCGCTTAGGCGCAAAGAGAGAGCAGAGAGAGCTTAGGCTCGCAAAGAGAGAGCAGAGAGAGCTTAGGCTCTATCGGACCGTGTCGGATTGCGATTTGATGATTGTGAGGGAATAGAGAGTGCACCTGTGCTTGCGCATACATTCGGACACTATAAGTCTGTACTGTGTAGATCGGCTAGTCTCCGTTCCCCCCCGAACGGGTCCCCGCCTTGTCGTGACGTCGTAGTAGTCGTAGTAGCCGTGGCTTGGTCACCCGCGGTTAACAAAGAGGAACCCCTTGGCTGGCCCGTGGTGTATGGTCGGCCCGAGGTGGCCACTCCGAGTGGGCTTGGCGAGCCCACTTCGGATGTGTGTCGGTGGGCTGCGGCGAGAGGGGTGTCCTCTCCCCCTACCGCTGCAGCCGAGGTGGAGTCACGGAGGAAGAGGAGTGTTGATATGGCGATGCGCCACTCGCCTGTTCTCCGTGACTCTGACGGGGCCGCACCGTTGATGCGGTGGTGGTGGAGCCGGTGGAGGAGTGTCGGTATTGCGAGGCGCCGCTCTCCCTACCCTCCGCGGCCGAAACTTGGTTGGTGCCGGAGCCAGAGACCAGATCCGCCGCTAGGGTCGGGAAGGCGGGTGCTACTGAGCGCTCGATTTTCCTGGCCCCATGGCCTTCGCGTATCAGACTCGGGGGAGCCCGTTGCGCAGGTGGAGTTGGAGGCCGTGGAGGGGGGGTGTGCCTTGTGTTCCTGGTGCGCCTTGCCTGAGAAGGAGAATGGGGAGGATCTCTCCTCGGCCTTTCGGCTTTCTCGGCCTGCCATGGAACGACCGGTGCTGGTGGAGTCGCGGATGTATGCGAAAGCGTTCCCGTGGCCCTGCCAATACGCGGCGAAGGTGGAACACCATGGGGTTTTAGTCGGTGCGAGTCCGACATAACCCGTCCTTGCCCCCGCGAGGCGGGTATGCGTAGGCATTTCCCCATGGAAAAAAAAGGCTAGTCTCCGTTCGAACTGTCCGCTGTGACAGAAATTCGGTTGGAAGTACACTCAACCCAACAACGAACCCAACACTCAACTCAACCTAACACTCAACTCAACTCGAGACATAACCAACACTCTGATGATAGTCATGAGTACTTTACGAGGACACTCTTATTTTCAAGTTATGAGGTAGATATAGAGTGTGTTTGTTTGTCAGTTTGTTCATAATGATGAAAGAAGAAGACTAAAATTCTAAAAAAAAATATAAATTACCTTGCTTAATAGCACTTAGTCATTAGTACATTATACTAATGACTAAGTATAATGTACTAATAGCACTTAGTCATTATACTAATGACTAAGTGTATTATACTAATGACTAAGTGCTATTAAGCGAGGCAATTTATATATTTTTTTTTGAATTTTAATCTTAATTGCTTCATTTAAGTGATTATTAATCAAAAATATTAAATGTATTACGTATAGTTTGATTATTTGAGTTCGTTAAAGCAGTAGGCCTTATTATCCTACCATAGTAGAATAAGGCCTAGTAGCAAGGTTTTCAGTTTTTTTTTTATTTTGTTTTTCTTAATGGAAAATGTTACAATTTTTCGTTCATACTTTATAGAAACTGTACAAAACCAATGATTTTTATTAAAATCTGTAGACTAAATTGGATATTTCTCATTTTATTTCGAATTTCCTTAGGTAGGCCTTATTACCCGCAGGTACCTTAGTTGGGTTGGTTAGATAGATAGATACGAGTACAATAACAGCAGGGAATGAACTAAGGCATAAACTTAGGCAGCTTTAAAATAGAAGAAAGGAATAAAAAGAAATGGAGGAGACCTTAGTCATTTTTATATAGAAGAAAGAACAAAGAACTTGCAGCCACACCTGATGGTAAGTGACCATCGCCGCCCATGAACAACTGCTACATCCGAGGAATTACAAAGTTGTTGAAGACCCCTAAGTCGCATCGGTCCCGAAAATTCGCTTGTTCCACAGATTTCAAAAAGTAGTCGTGCAAGGAAGAAAACTTCCGAAAAACTGCACAGTGGTGGACTGCCACAGTAGTGGAGATGGTATAAAGAATTTTGTCGCGATGTGCGATGATAGAACTTGTCACCTGGAATTAATCCGAATAATTCCTCGGAGCACTGCCCGTAAATACGAAAAAAAATATCGCGATGTCAATGAGTCAAACCGATCAGAAAGAACTCCGTCGTTGACAACTCGGGCCACTCTTTGCTGTATTTGGTTAAGTGGAAAGAAATGCGCAGCCTGAAGATGAGAACAGTATTCTATGTGTTGCCGAACTTGTGCATTGCAAAGCTTGCAAGTGGTGTGCCGGCTATAAATACTGTCCTGCTTTTTTAAGCATGCCAAGCTTTTTAAAGACAAATGAAGCCTTCTCTTCAAGGTGACCGCGGAACTGTCAACGCTTAGGATTCCGATGCTGGCTGAGGCGACAAGAGATTTAAAAAAGACTTAACTTTATACACATGTTGTTCAGACAAAAGGCTATAGTTTAGCTCACAGATCATGGTATCGACTCACTACAGTTGAGTCAACAATATTTTTATGTCTATTGTATATTTTAATTATCTTAACATACTTTATATATCTGCTTTTATTCTGCGTTTATTATATTATTCTAGCGTCTGTCTGCTAAGGTTCAGGAATGAAAATTTAAGAATCAAAATTCGATGCGTTATTACCCCTGAGGTCTAGATCAGTACACGTTTTCAGTAAATAGGATCATATTACTTTTTATTTATATAAAAATAAATAAATATATCTTATTTATAAACAGTTAAGAAATATGTGAAAAACATTGCATTCACTTTTGCATGCAACAATGCATTCACACAGTGGAAAGGTACACAAACCTTTCCAATATTGCATACTCACATTAGCGACACATCAGCATTAGCACAGTCCTCATTTACTGCAGCTATTTTTGTGAGATTGCTCATGATTGCATAAAGTGATTTTTAGGATTATTATTAATTTTATTTTTAAAACCACGAAAATTTGTTTAACCGATTTTACGTAGATATGCCTATAGTTATAGGTTATTCACACCGAAAAGACTCACTAAATAACACTAACAACAACAAAAACAAAAACAAACTCGATATAAAATAAATTTACATAAAATCTAAAAATTATCTACCTGTTTAATCAAGTATATCCGGTTCTGGCTCAACATTATTGCCGTGCACCTCGATTCTTAAAGGTGAAGTAATGAAAAATATAAGTACTTCTACACTTTTCTTGGCTTTCTTTCATTTTATTATATATATGTTATTCAGTAATAATTACACTCATTTTTTATGCTTTATTAAAATTTTATTGTACATATAATTTTAATGCACACAAAACAATTTGAAGTGTTCTGGTGTTCACTGTGTTAAAAGTAATTATTGTTCGTATTTTTTTCTTTTATGATAAAACAAAATTAAGTTTATCAAAGATAACACAAAAATTAAGTGCCTATGTGGAAGTCAGAGAACAACACACATGTAGAGTTGAAAGTCGAATGAATATCTGGTTGTTTTTCTTGTTTATAAACTACTATGTATGTCGCAGTGACTTATTATTGTTAGGTATATTTAAAATATACCGTGAATTTAATGATAGTTCATTTTTTAGTACGCGTATTGAACATATTTGATAAATTCTTACGTAGCCGTTATGATTCATTAAACGGCAATAATAATATTATTTATACTAAATTATATTCGTACAAGATAGCTCAGCAGACGTTGTTCTGCCCTTTCCAGTAGGCGGAGTTTCACTCAGAATACACTTCTACAGTCGTAAGCCATTTCGGCGAGTAATACAGTGCTAGCTAGTTTATATTAGTTCATCCACCTTTATTTGACCTTGCTTGCAGTCTTCTCAAGATAAGTGTTACAATAGGGTTATTAAATACCTCGTGGCGTTCTCTAACTGTCAATCATGAAGGAAATTAAAAAGTAATAGAAAAAAACTGTTCTGTTAAAAGAAGCAAATATAGTACTCGGTAATGACTTAATAATTAATCATCATCATCGTCATTACAGCCTTTCACAAGTCAACTGCTGAACATACTACTCACCCAGCATTTGTAGCATTCAAAATACGATTTTGAACCCTCCATCGATGCAGGAAGCATATTATCAACATTATATATCATATATTACCAATTCGTCACTTCATCTAATGGAGGGTGGCCTAATCTTTGCTTACCAGTACGAGGCTGCCTTTCGAGAAACTTTCTAACACATTGGTTATCGGTTCTTCGACCTATTTGGCCGCGGCCCATTGCGACTTCAACTTGCTGAAGCATAGCTATAATAATACCATAGTAATTCATAGCTATTTGAGCGAATTTGAACTTTCTCATACGGCCCGCAATGAAGGACCACGTTTCAGTTACCTATGTCATCACTGGCAACACGCACTACTTACTATACACTCTTGTTTTCAAGTTATGAGGCAGATATAACGTATAAGTGACGAGATGTGTTATAATCTTCCGAACGATGCCCCACCGAGTTGGATCTGTCGATTGACCTCTTGGTCGAAGTTGGACTTACCTGTTCGGGAAATTTGTTCTAGGTAAACTTACTCGTCAACAACTTCGAGTGCTGTTTAGTGTTCCCAACAACTACCGGCATAGGTGTGACTTGACATTACACATGACCTTTGTCATAATCGCTTTATCGTCGGCAAATCAAAGGTGAGTGACGTACTTGCCCTGGATATTGATACCGTATACTTGAAGTCCAGTAGCTTGAAAACGTCTTCCAATGCAGAGGTGTGAGTTTGGGTATATAAAAGTCACCGTATATTACACCTCTCTGCAGTTGGATAAGTTTTTTAACTCTGGTACTGTACTCGGATAGCCATTGTAGCCTTACTGAACAAACACTTTAGCACCTTGATATACTGACAGTCATTCTAGCATCACTGGGACCACAGAACCAAAGGTTATGAGAGATAATCTACATATGCGAGACAAAGTGACAGATCGTACTCACGGTCATCTGTAAAATTTGCAGACGGGTATTTATGTGGACTATGGTGCTAAAGTATTTAAACTGGCGTGTTTGGAAGGCTGGAAGTCCTCAGGACTACGTGCGAGACGATTCGTAATGACTCCCACTAGGAATGTCACAAAGCTGAACCTCTTTCATCCACCGGCTTCCTGTATCTCTTACCAGGTCGTCACTCCATCTAGTGGGGGCCGCCATTCAGTTCGTCTACCTATATCTACGAGGCTGCCACATGAGAACCTTTCTTCCCCATCGGTTGTCGTTCGTCGAGTTATATGGCCGGCCCATTGCCACTTCAACTTACTAATCCTCATTTATCACCCAAATAAACCCCGAACATAGCCCTCTCCATAGCTCGCAACCAGGCCCGCCGGGTGCAGCCGTGCAGGCGTGCACCGCACACAGGTGTCATTTACAAGGGGTGGCAAATATAGAAACGAAAACGAAACATTCTCGTAATTTGCATGTCTAATATATTTTATTATGACATAATCATGACAAAGACATTTATTGATCGGTTTAGAAAATAAACGCAAACGTTTGTAAGCACGTGTGAGTGAGCGATAGTTTTACGTTCAGGGAATCCCTGTGACCATAGCCTGTGTCACTGCTCGCCAGTACCGGGCGTCTCTAAATGCACTTGTTTTTGTTTTCACGTAACGTACAGCGCACTCGTGTTTTGTGTTTACCAATGTGAAGTGTGATTAGGTATAACATTACTGCTCTAGTAAATCAAAGTGTTAAAAGTTTAAACATTTATTTATTTAGAAAGTTTACATGGTAAGTAGATATCTATTATCTACAAAAGTAATCCTTTAGAAGAACTTTGAAATAGCGAAAAAAGATCAGGATGTTCCATACATTTGTGTGAGTAGTTATGAATATTTTTATAGGACAGTCGACTATTTTTTCTTGATTTCGTAGTTGTTCTTATAATAATACTATAAGACCAACTTCGAAATAAACAAAGAAAATGCTGTATATTTGTTTGTTATTGAAATAGTCTATAATATAAATAAAAAAAATAATAATGGCATTTACCATAAAATTACCTTGAAATAATACCATAAAGAACTTGTTGAAATGTTTTATGTGAGTGCAAGAACAATTTTTTTGTAATACATTCACATTATTTCAGGAACAACCAAGAGGAAATAGCTTTCTGGGTCAATTTCGAAATAAAAACGAGAAAACGACATAGAGAAAGAAAAAATGGCAGGTTCTATGGTAAATTTTTTGAATTTTCCAGAAAATAAGGATCAAGATTTATGTGAAAAATTGACGACGTCGGGCACGTCGTCGGCTTCCAAACTTGTGAAAGAATCCGAAGAAAAAAAATTGGGTTGCAGCTCTATTTATTTAGAAAGTGATACAAGTGAAGGAGATGTGACGAAGACTGACGAAGAACCTGTAAGCTTAGTTACATTTAGATGATTTTGATGACCTGGGTTTGTGGCCTGTTAGTATTAACAGTGATCTTATAAATATTTTATTTAGACGTAGTCCTGCACAGGTGTATAGCCAGAGTTTTCCTGTTAATGACAACGGACGAAAATTGTGTACCTATTACTATAATAGAAAACTTTGTAATAGTCAAGAAATCAATAGAGATTGGCTTATTTACTCCATTTCAAAACATTCGGTTTATTGATTTTTTTTTATACATAATTTTTGGTAAATCCGAGAGTAGTCTGTCTGATTTAAACAGTTTTTCGAATTCTCGACATTTATCACTAAATTTGAAAAACATGATCGAGCGATTTTCACAAGGAAAATATTAAATCATGAGTACAATTAAATAATATGCTCAATACTAAGACTGTTAATCAGATGCAACTGAGATAGTAAGATTTAGAAAAAAAACATTGGTCTGACGTATTAGAAAGAATGATTGCTGTTATAAAAATTTTATCACGTCAAAGTCTGGCTTTTCGAGGTTCATCGAAACAACTTTTTAATCATGATAACGGTAATTTTCTGAAAGTAATAGAAATGGTAGCTTCTTTTGATTCGGTTATGCGGAAACATATTCACAGAATTGAATTGAAATGTAATTCCAGTCGAAAAGTATGGCTCACTATTTAGGAGATCAAATTCAAAATGAAATTATTGAGTTATACGATACAACGATAAAAAAAATTGGTAAAGTTAGAACATCGATATATTTATCTATCATACTAGATTCTACAACGGATGCGAGTCACACAGAACAAATAACAGTAATATTTAGACATGTTTATTTAAATAATGCAATTAAAAATGTAGAGGTCTGTTAACACTTCATTGGTTTTGTTCAGTTCAGTTCAGTTGGCGAGGGTTTATTAAATTTAGTTTCAATTTGTTTTCACAATTAATCTCGACATTCAAAATTTACGTGGTCAAGGTTTTGATAAAGGTTTTTCATGCGTGGAAAACACTACGGATTACAGAAAAAAGTTTGAAAATCAATAGTCGTAGATTTTACGTTCCTTGCTCAGCTCATATTCTAAATTTGGTTATCAATGATGCAGCAAATATTACGCACGATACTGTGAATTTCTTTAATATAATTCAAAAATTTACGTTTGTTACACATCTACAAACAGGTGGTTGTTTATGGATAGTTGTTTGCAAACTTTGAAAGTTGAAGAATGTGGATTGAGAATGGGTGGAGTTAACCGTCAAATGCCTTTTGTACGCCGATGATCAAGTCATATTTGCATCGTCGACGGCCGAGTTGCAAATGATGGTTACTTTAATGAACTGGTCATTAAAAGAAAGGGTATGAAAGTGAACGCAATTAAGACGAAAGTGATGGTTTTGAAAGAGAAAGTAAAACGTTATGTGAAATAAGAATAGAAGGGAGTTGATTGAGCAAGTGGATGAGTTTGTATATTTGGGATGTTTATTTAGCAGGGATGGTAGATATGATAAGGATATAGAAGGACAGTGAACGGGAAAAATAGAGTGAATGGGGCTCTACACGCTATTGTGAAGAGTCAGAATGTGTCAAAAAGGCACGTTTGGCAATTCATAATGCTGTGTTAGTCCCTACTTTAATGTATGGTAGTGAAAGTTGGGTCTGGCAGAAGAAGCATGAGTAGAATAAATGCTGTAGAAATGCGGTCATTAAAGAGTATGCTAGGGCTGAATCTGAATGACAGGGTGAGAAATAGTGTGATAAGAGAAAAGTGTGCTTTGCAAGATGACGTTGTGACCAGGATTAAGAAAGGAATGCTTCGGTGGTTTGGTCATGTAGAAAGAATGAACGAGGAAAGAGTGACAAAACAAATTTATGTTGCAGAAGTGAACGGCAGAGTCGGGAAGGGACGCCCTAGACGAAGGTTTATCGACCAAATTGGCGTTATATTGAAAAAAGGCCAGATTAGGAGTACCCTTAACCGACGAGCGTGTATGCGTAGATATATGGATGTAAAGGAGGCGAGAGAAGTGTGTCAGGATCGTGCCAAATAGAAGTTCGTAGTCTCTGCCTACCCCTCTGGGTGACAGGCGTGAGTGTTTATATTATATTATTTATATATTACATATACATGAGAACCTTTCTTCCCCATCGGTTGTCGTTCGTCGAGTTATATGGCCGGCCCATTGCCACTTCAGCTTACTAATCCTCATTTATCACCCAAAGAAACCCCGAACATAGCCCTCTCCATAGCTCGCAACTAGGCCCGCCGGGTGCGGCCGTGCTGGGCGTGCACCGCACACGAGTGCCATTTACAAGGGGGTGGCAAATATAGAAACGAAAACGAAACATTCTCGTAATTTGAATGTCTAATATATTTTTATTATGACATAATCATGATAAAGACATCTATTGATCAGTTTCGAAAATAAACGCAAACGTTTGTAAGCGCGTGTGAGTGAGCGATAGTTTTACGTTCGGGGAATCCCTGTGACACTGCTCGCCAGTACCGGGGCGTCTCTAAATGTACTTGTTTTTTGTTTTCACGTAACGTACAGCGCACTCGTGTTTTGTGTTTACCAATGTGAAGTGTGATTAGGTATAACATTACTGCTCTAGTATATCAATGTGTTAAAAAAGTTTAAACATTCATTTATTTAGAAAGTTTACATGGTAAATAGATATCTATTATCTACAAAAAGTATTCCTTTAGAAGAACTTCGAAATAGCGAAAAAAGATCAGGCTGTTCCATACATTTGTGTTTAGTAGTTATGAATATTTTAATAGGACAGTCGACTTTTTTTCTTGATTTCGTAGTTGTTCTTATAATAATTTACTATAAGACCAACTTCGAAATAAACAATATAAAGGCTGTATATTTTTTTGTTATTAGAAATAGTCTATAATATAAATAATAAATAATAATAATGACATTTACCATAAAATTACCTTGGAATAATACCATAAAGAACTTGTTGAAATGTTTTATGCGACTGCAAAAGCAATTTGTTTATAATGCATTCGAAATTATTTCAGGAACAACCCAAGAGGATATAGCTTTCTTGGGTCAATTTCGAAATAAAAAACGAGAAAACGACTTTCCGGACTTCCGGATTGGCAACATTTATCACTAAATATGAAAAGACATGAAACGAGCGATTTTCACAAGGAAAATATTAAATCATGGGTAAAATTAAATAATATGCTCAAAACTAAGACTACTGTAAATCAGATGCAACTGAGACAGATTCAGAAAAAAAACATTGGTCTGACGTATTAGAAAGAATTATTGCTGTTATAAAATTTTTATCACGTCAATGTCTGGATTTTTGAGGTTCATCGAAAGAACTTTTTAATCATGATAAGGGTAATTTTCTGAAAGCAATAGAAATGGAAGCTTCTTTTGATTCAGTTATGCGGGAACATATTCGCAGAATTGAAATGTGAATCCAACCGAAAGGGTATGGCTCACTATTTAGGAGATCAAATCCGAAATGAAATTACTGAGTTACTCGGTACAACGATAAAAAAAATATTTAGGAAAAAGTTAGGAAAAAGTTAGAACATCGAAATATTTTTCTATCATACTAGACAGGTCTGTAAACACTTCATTGGTTTTTGTTCAGTTCAGTTCAACTGGCGAGGGTTTATTAAATTTAGTTTTCAATTTGTTTTCACAATTAAATCTCGACATTCAAAATTTACGCGGTCAAGGTTATGATAATGGTTCTAACATGCGTGGAAAACACAACGGATCACAGAAAAAAGTTTTGGAAATCAATAGCCGTGCATTTTATGTTCCTTGCTCAGCTCATAGTCTGAATTTGATTGTCAAAGATGCAGCAAATATTACGCACGATACTGTGAATTTCTTTAATATAATTCAAGAAATTTACGTTTTGTTTACACATCTACAAACAGGTGGTTGTTTATTCGATCGACGTCGATAATTTACAAACATTTACCAAATTTCAAATTAAAAGCTATAAGTGCAACGCGATGGTCTAGCAGAATTGATGCAGTCAAACCATTACGGTACCATCTTGAAAAGATATTTGATGTTTTACTGGAAATATCTGGTAATAATTTGTCGGAATGGGATTGTACAACATCTCACAAAGCTCATTCGCTTGCGCTAAGCAATCGAAATTATAGATTTATTTGCTCAATAAAATTTGGTTTGATATTTTAAACGAAATTAATGCTTTAAGCAAAATGATGCAAAGCCCCAAAATGAACATTCAAAGCTGTGTAAGTTTGTTGGAAAAATTGATTATTAAGTTCACTGAATATCGCACAGATGAGCACGTTGAAAAAATATTACAAGAAGTCACTAATGTTGCTCAGGTGCTCAACGTAGAAAAAAATTTCCCACCAATAAACACGATTCGTCCTAGATAAAGACCAACCCAATTTCAATATGACACACCGTGATGAAGTGTTACTAGACCCCAAGATCAAATACAAAGTAGAGTTTTTTTTTTCAGAATCTTAGATCTTCGCTAACCTCTTTAAAGGAAAGATTCGAGGAGTTAAAAACATTTGCTGACGTATTCGGCTTTATAAGCAATAATTTATTTTATTACAGAAATGATGAGTTAATGATACATTGGAAAAATTTAAATCTATAGTTTAAAACGAATCTACTGGTGAAACTGACAATGATGGTATCGATTTATTTAACGAAATTAGAGCTTTAAAGTTGCATTTTCAGAAAACCATTCTAATGATTCTCATATTTTCTACCGACTTCAAAAAGAAGGAGGTACTCAATTCGACTGTATGTTTTTTTTATGTGTATTACCTCATAACTTTGTTCTACGTAAACCGATTTCGATGATTCTTTTTTTATTTGAAAGCTGGTGCTTTTCATGTGGTCCCATATAAATTTGATCAAGGTCTGATCAATAGTTTTTGAGTTATCCTTAATAATATATATTGAAGTCGGTTGAACAAAATTTTTAATTTTTAAATATGTTACAATATCTTCATACTAATGACTTAATTTCAACATTTCCAAACACAGAGCAATAGCGCTAAGAATATTACTAACATTGCCAGTTTCAGTTGCATGCGGTGAAAGGTCCTTTTCAAAGATGAAAATTAAAAAAAAAACTATTTAAGGTCAACAATGAACCAGCAAAGACTGAATAATTTAGCTACGGTTTCGATTGAACATGAAATTTTGAAGAGCTTAGATACGAAAAACTTGATAGCAGATTTTGCAAACATAAAGGCAAGAAGAGTTCAGTTGTATAATATAATAATATTTAACTACCGACATAGTTTTAACTTATGTAAAAAAATATATTTATATAATACACACTTTTAAGTGTTCAAATTGAGTTGAATTTGTGTTGGTATTTAAGCATTTTAATTTAAGCCCCACACCGACGTTTCGCTTACCTTACAGCTTATATGGTCTTAATTATATATACTTAGATATAAATATGTACTTATATCTAAATAAAGCATTTTTTGTAAAATATTTCTTTAATTTTCTCATGCTTTTATTAGATAACTCAAATACGATTTGATGCTTGTCTTGTGATCGTAGAACTAGTCCAACGGATTGAACGTTATCGAACCTTAATATCCCATCGGTAAAACATTAAGTAAATATGTACATTACAATACAGTTAGTCTTGATAGCCTATATAGTTCGATATTTAACTTACTTAAAAATTCGAAACATTATAATATTTACTACTTAGTTACATAATCTGGTAAACCTTGCACCCGCTATTATCCCTCAGTCTTATAACACTTATTAAATTCTAATATTTATATATCACTCCTCTATATGCCTCTCTTTGTATATATATCTTTATTTTCATACTTCCATCTTTTTTAATTTCCGCAACATCCAGTAGGTGCATAAACGCTTTACCCAGCCGTGATTCAAACCTGTTTAGAGCGTCAGCGTCAGCTTCGTTCTATTACTGTTTCGCGAATATTCATTCGCTCCTTAAAGATGAGGTATTGGAAAGTGAGCTAATTTTTAATATATATTTTTTTATTTTCTTTTTTAATGTGACTTACGTGGTAGAGCTCAATAATTATTGCAACAGTACGAAAGTTTCCAAATCAAAGAAAGGCCACGCGCTCACAGACGAAAAGCGGAAAACTTTTTTACTGGTAAGGAGGCAATTTTAGTCTTTGGGGGTAAAAATGTCTAGGATAGATGTATCTATGGGCCACATCACTCATTCATCATTCACCTACCATCTGGTAGATTGTAAGCAGTATGTCAGAGTGGGAGACTATCGGTCTCAAGATTATTATACTCGTTCTGGAGTAGATAAGCCAGGGCAGTACTCTCGATCCTACTCAATTCACCAATTAAGCGTGTCTCTATAATACGTGATCTTGGGATAACTCTGGACAGCAAACTAAATTTCCACGAACACATAGTTAAAATATGTAAAGACACGTACATTTTTGGGATTCATAGTATGAACTTCTTCACAATTCAAGAATATTAATGTTATAAAACTAATTTATAATGCGTATGTGCGGAGTAGATAGGAGTATAACGCAATCGTGTGGAATCCCCAAAAAAAGTTATATATCCTTATGGTTGAAAAAATACAGCGTAAATTTGCCCGGTACCTTTACAAACGTCAATATGGATACTACTTGTTTCTATATCCTTCCATGTTCATGTCAGGGATGGTCGGCCTTGATACTCTACAGCTCAGGCGAGAATATAAACAAATATTTCATTACTATTTATTACTAACCAATAAGGTGGACAATCCATCGGTACGCGAATGTGTTCATTTCTATGTGCCCGATCATTATATGCGTGGAGTTGGACGCCGGCAACGCCGGCTTTTCTATTACCTCCCAACATGGAGCTTATCTCTTGCCAGTAATAGCCCTACCGCTAAAGTCATAAATTTAATAAATAGATTTTTACAAAGCAACCCTGACGCCGATATATTTTTTGACAAAGTCGATGTAATTAGGAAGTATGTGTTTTCTTATCTAAATAGGTTAAATAAGTGATCTCATAAAATGTAATCTCATGTTTAGTGTAACATATAAGCGATTTGGTCCAGTACTGTAAGCTTATATTGTTGTGTTGAATAAATAAATAAATAAGCAAGCAAGGTGAGTGCGATGTAGGAGTAATCAAGTAGACGGGGCGCCCTTTGGAAGCTCTACACACGAACAAAGAGTTTGTATGGCCTACACCCCACAAATAATTTTGTGAATGTTATATATATGTGTGTAGGTTATTTAAGAGTGTAGTGGTTTAAAAAAGAACGAACGTTAACGTTAAAAATAATTGGTGTGGCTAGAAGACGGTCGTGTTCGTGTTCGTGAATTCACACACACACAAACCCGAAAAACCTGAATGCATGCTTGCAGATGGCAGGAAACTGCATGCTTGCAGGTATCTATGACATTGGGTTTGTGGGTTGTTTCTCTTGATTTTTTAAATAAGCTAATACGGATATAGAAATTAGTTACATCCAAACATTTTAATCATTTTATAATAACGACATCTATCGAATTCTAACAAAATCAACCAGAATTTACAAGTGAATATTTACATTTTAATAAATATTGTCTGTTGTTATTAACTCTTTCTCCATATAAACTTTAACCATGCCAAATCTCACACTTCCGTGCGCGCAATACGTATAAAAAGAGGTATCTATAAAGTTTTTCATTTATGTATTAATATATAGATAAAATAGTGACTATATTTTTCAAAATAAGAGAGGATGATAACTTCCAGCATTAATCGGCATAACATTGTAATCCTAAAAATCAAAACAATCTTCCCGGTCAAGAGAAGGCCATCATCTTCGTTCTAGGTACCTGAATAAACATTAGAATACATCAATTGTTTATAAGCAAATTAAAATTATCACAGACTTTATCCGCAGCGACTACAACGGTAAGCTATGTATAATTCATCACCATCATCATTTTGCGATGGCCTGTAAACAAGTCCACTGCTGAACAAAGGCCTCCCCCAAAGAGTATCACAAAGTACGGTCCTGAGCTACCTGCATCCGTCGACTTCCTGCACATCTTACCAGTAAGTCACACGGTCTAGTGAGTTACCACCCCACAGTTCCACTTCTGTGGTACAATGCTGCCACTCATTAAACTTCATTACCCATCGGTTGTCGGTTCTTCGCTATGGCCGTCCCATTGCCACTCGGCTTACTGATCCGTTGGGCTATGTCAGTTACTCTGGTTCTATCTTCTGCGGATATCCTCATTACGTAGTCTATTACCTTTACAATTACAGCCTAACAAAAGTTACACAACACTGGCCTCCCCACAGATTGCCCCACAGTAGAGGGATATTTGGCATACTTGCCACGCTTGGCAGGCGGGTTGCCAACCGTAGTTTTTTTATTTTTTAGTTATTATCAGAAAGACACCGCTGCCCATCTCCTGGTTTGGTTCCTCTGTCAACTCATACGTCATGAGGTATGGACACGATATGGGGTAGTGGATATTCTTACACCACCACGGTAACGAACGAAGCCTATGCATAGTTAAATTGTAGTTAATTGTTATTGTTGAGTTTACAGCTAGAATAGATATGAATCTATGGTTGATCTTGTCAAGGCAAATAATTAGTATTAGGTAGTACAGCGACAACCGAATAGAAAGACGACATTGATTATAAACTAATACCGCGTAAGTAATTTATTTAGTTGGTAGAGCCATGCTGCAGCTATATTAGTAGTATAGTTGTAGCACGAACGGGTCGGTTCGACCGGGGAAGGACCACGCTCTCACAGAATACCAGCGTAACATAGCAGCTCAAAGCTGCTGTGTTTCGTATGGTGAGTGTATATAGAACAGGAGACCCTTTTTACTGGGAACGAGACATTCCATCTTAGTCCTCACGAGTGACAGCGCATCTACATTTTAAAACGTAATTGAGGATATATGTAGATGTCTATGGGCCACAGTAACCACTTACCATCAACTGTGTGCTCGTTTGTCACCCTTATCCTTTAAAAAAAATACAACTTTTTAAATCAGCTCAACTGATAGCGATAATTGTCAGTTTTACTGTGTGAAAAATAGACATAAAGACATAAAGTAGCTTAACGAGGTAGACATGTAAAAAATGAATAATTGATAATATTAATGCAAATAAATCTTTGGAATCGTTTTAAACGGTTTGATGGAAAATAAAAAGAAACAAAAACTAAGCTGGGCCTTTAAAATAATAGGTGGTAGGGATTCTACCTAGGAATCCGTCTGAATAGGTACCGCCCTCTTACCCATTTTCTAACAAATGGGGTCTGAAGGGTATAGAGAGCCAATATAAGACTGTGAGGAATTCCATTTTGTACGAAGTTGGCTGCAGGTGTCCATGGACTGCTGTATACACTTACCATTAAAAGGACTTTGAGTCCGTTTGTCACTTCATTTTATTTAAAAAAATAAGTAAGTTTTAATAACATTATTTTTTGCATCATTATTAAAATTAAATGTGTTGTGTTCGTACATACTTCACAACAAGTACCTATCTAGTGTGTTCATCGCGATTCGTCAAAATAACTTTAGTACGGAAGATGCGCCGTGTCTTTCATTTAGGTGCCTATTTCCAGTTATTGGGATTTTTCTGTGAAGAAATTCTCAGTAGCAGTCCAGAATCATTAAGTTGGCTGTTTTTCTTCGTGCCTCGTATTTCCATACCATCGGATAATGATAGTAAGGGCCGTAACACAGTACCTAACTAATAATAGGCAGTGCACCTGCGCTTGCGCGCACTCTCGTATACTATAATCCTGTCCTGCGCAGATGACATGGAAATGCACCTGCGCTTGTGCACACACTGGTATACTGTAATCCTGTCCTGCGCAGATGGCTGGTCACCGTTGAGACTAATCGCCGTGATCTAAATTCGGTCTGGAGGACATTATTACTAATACCTTCTTCCTTTTTTATTTCCTTGCACATGGTTATAAACTAAGTCAAGGAATCACTGAACATTCGTTTTTAGGTAATTCAAATTCTTATGTTATTAAGAAATCAAAGCCACCTAAGAGTCAGAGGTAGGCCCAGATCCAATGTCAGAGACATGGGGACAGTCACAACACACCCAAACACGAAAACCATCGAATTGCAGCTTCTGTATTGATGTTGATATACTGGGACTTTGAACCAAGCGGAGCTAGCCTTGTTAAAAATAAAAATTTTTTTTTCGACGCGAGATTTTTCAATAATTGAGGGCATAGCGATTGTATATATTATAAAATTTATAGATGAAACACTAAAGGAAAGCTGTAACTCGCATAGAATGCGCACAACCCGCATGCAACCCCGCCTGAACCAACGAAATTGCTATTAGTATTTTTAAAGTTGGATTTACCCCGTACTCGGCGGTGAAAGAAAATCTAATGAGGAAAACTAATTTGTTTTTTAAAATGAGGGTAAATAAAATAAAATGTCTCCGACCACACGCGGTAGGACAGTGGGATGAATTGAATAAAAAATCTTCCCAGCCCAGCAGTGGGACGTGTGAAGGCGGATGCTTTACTTTTTAATTAAAGGAGAACATCTCACTCTTTGCTCTTTTAACAGATAGCGCTATTTAAAAAAACGTACAACGTACTTTGCTTCGCATCATAGCTCTACATCACAATATTTTTAATTTTAACTTATGTAACTACTTTTAATATATGTAGTTTATATTGTTATATGCCGAAATTATAAAGAATCATCAAAATAAAAAAACAACAAGTCACCTTTTTGCATCGCCGTAGTCGGATGTAGGTAAGGGATTATAATATCTAGTGAACTCTTAAGTATCATTGTATTCAAAGCTTCAAAGCTCTACCTTAATTTTTCCAGAGCTTTATATTGTTACGGCAACAACCAGTTGCGAGTTGCACCACGTTGCAAGAGAATGTTCCCAAAGATAAGGGTCAATGTTTTCTGTCGAGTTAATAAAATGTGTAGACGTAAGAATGGACAAATCTTAATTTTACTCACCCCACACGTAACAATATATTATATCTAGACTAATTGGCTACTGCCCAGCTCCTTTAATAGATAGCGTGATAATATATATTTATTCTAATGTTTCGATCCCTACGTAACACTGTAGTGAAAGTCCCATCCAAATCCGTTCTCATGTTTTAGTGTTTTGCGTGTTTGGACAGACATATAGACAGACAACGTATAGAAATCGTCCTGTTAGTTTTATATTTTATTAAAGTATTCATCATCATCAGATGATGTATTGATGTATTTATAATTAGCCTGTGACAGTCCACTGCTGGACGTAGGCCTCTCCCAAGGCGCGCCATTTAGCCCGATTTTCGGCTTCACGCATCTAGTTGCTGCCAGCCGCCTTGCGCAAATTGCCGCTCCATCTAGCCAGGGGTTTCCCACACTACGTTTACTTAAACACGGGCTCCAATCTGTAACACGTTTACTTCAACGGTTATTGCTTCTGAGACAGATGTGACAAGCCTATTGCCACGTCAGCTTGCAAATACTAGGCTAAGTCGGTGACCTTGGTTCTCCATCGGATTTTTTCGTTACGGATCTTATCTTATCCACCAGAGAAACTCCAAGCATAGCTCTTTCCATCACTCTAATGGTACCGTTAGTGTACACGTTTCGGCACCATATGTGAGTACAGGCTGGACGCACAGCTTTGCGGTATGTGCGACGAAAAGACCTGACGAAGTTTCTGGAAAGTGTTATGGCATTTTTTTATCATAATACTGCTATGGCTAGCTACGGATGTTGTGCAGAAAGCCATCGCCGATAACCCTCCACTCACCACAGCTAGTAAACGTGCACGCAGGAAGTGAACTGAAGATATATAGTATCCTGCTTATATACGTGTACCTGTTCTGGTGGTAACAAGTAAAGGGAAGCCGGATTTGTATGAAACCCCGTCTAAAAAAATTGTTTGTAGGGGTACGGCTGATTAATTGCTGCTGTCCGTTTAGCGATATCCTTCAGGATTGTGAGATAGGTTTCAGGATTCAAGACGTCCACTAATGGATTTGTAAGCTGAAGTGGCAATGGGCCGGCCATATAGCCCGAAGAACCGACAACCGATGGGGAAAAAGGTTCTCGGTGGCAGCCTCGTACCGGTAGGCGAAGTGTAGGGCGACCCCCCACTAGATGGAGTGACGACCTGGTAAGACATGCAGGAAGTCGATGGATGCAGGTGGCTCAGTACCGTGCTTTGTGGCATTCCTTGGGGGAGGCCTATGATCAGCAGTGGACTTGTGAAGGGCTGTAATGATGATAATGATGTTGATGATAATGATGATGATGATAAAAATCAATTGCTGTCCGTTAGTTTCGCTAAAACTCGAAAATGGCTCGACCGATTTTGAAAATTTTTTGTGTGTGTTTCAGTGGATCTCTGGATGGTTTAGATTCACAATTGGATCCGGTAGGTGGCGCTGTTATAGAGACCCAGAAATCACCCATAAGAAGGCGGGGCGGATAGCTAGTAATTAAATAATTTCTACACCAACATATCATTCGCGATTGTATCATCATCATCATCATTACAGCCCATCATAAGTCCACTGCTGAACATAGGCCTCGCGGCCAGCGGTGAAGCCTTTCGGGGATATAACATCACCCTGTCTTACACCTCTCTGCAGTTGGATAGGTTTCGTACTCTGGTTCTGTACTCGGATAACCATCGTAGCCCTACTCTACAAACCCTTCAGCGCCCCGATAAGTCAACTTGGTGTAGTGTAGCCACCACAATATATATATTAGTGTTAAGGTAGAATAAGGATCAGTATAATTAAAGTTCTTAGTACCAACAACACGTCTCCTTCATTCGACGCTTTCCTATATTACATGGCGACCCTGCCAGGCGGTGCGCTGCGACAATGCACGCGCACCGCCGGGGCCTACTACATAAAAGAAGAAAAAAAAATATTATAAGAAATCTAAATTAAATTATGAAGGGCATTAAGAAGATTGACAATAAAAAAAAAAAAAAAAAGAGAACATAATACCGGATGTGACAAATAAAATTTAAATTATGAATATAAGAAGAGACAACAATTTTACTTATATTTAAAGAAGATTTTTGAAGACCAATTTAGTAAGACAACCAAGAAATGACAAACAAAGAAGAAATGAAGAAAGACCTGAAGAAGAAATTATAGAAGAAGCTCTAGTAACATTGCTATTAAATCAAGATTGACAAGTTTCAAGAAAGAAGATTTCAAGATCCAGAAAACATCTTAATCAATATTCCTTCAAGATAAGAGTACCAATTTTATCAAAAATAAAAAACGAAAGAAGAAAGAAACGTGCCCAACCACATCGGTGAGCTAACAACATCTTTGAGTGCCAGAGCAGCAGAAAGAAATCAGGAGTACCTACGGACTTCCATTTGGCACGATCCTGACACATCTCTCTCGCCTCCTTCACATCTATATACCTACGCATACACGCTCGTCGGTTAAAGGTACTCTTAATTTGGCATTTTAATATAATTACTATATTATTACTTAAATAATGTTATACACAGTTCTGGGAAAGAAAAACTTTTAAATCATTAATTAACAAGTAGGAAAACATTAGTACTTATTAATAGAAAAATTCAAAATGATGTATTAAACCGCAACAATTATTCGGTAAATAACCACTTGTTAATAATAATAATATTCTTTTTGCAACAATATGGTTGTACAATGGTGTTTAAGTATAATTTAGTTTACATATTATATTATAGTAGTGTGCAAATATTAATGGTCAAGTAACTATAACAATATTTATCAAATTTTAACAACACATAAATTATTCAATATTATTCAATTTATATGGTAACTAATTAGTTATGTAACAGCGTCAGAGGAAATACCAACGTAAGATTGTTATTATGGCTCAATGTCATATACTATATTCTGTTATACTATATACATATATTATACTATAATTATATGTTGATATGACCATTAATTTGTCAATCATTATATATTATAAATTATAAATGTTACATCCAATTATCATTAATTTATTTCTGTATTTATGTCAATTTATTAATTATGACAAGTTTTATATAAAGTAATATTCAATAAAAATAATTTATTACTAAAACAAAATTTAAGTAGGTCGTTACCATATAAGAGTTCTCTAATTAAGAATAACAATAATATACAGGTACATAACACCAGCATATCCTTAGATAGAATTTTTACTTCGTAATAAAAACGTATACAATATATAATATTTCTTAACAGAGTTAAACTTTGACTGACAAAATATTATCCCATTTGTACAAAAATTAACAAGGATGTATTTAAAAGGTGTGAAGAATGAAAAAGATGTTCAAAAGTGTGAATATGAATGATTGGGTTGCTAAGTTTCGTCAATATTGGACTGATCACCCAAATATTGATGAATGCTTAAACTCCTGGTATGGAATTCATTATGAACGAGAATAATGCAAGTTAGTATAGTAAGTGGAGCATGCAAGTGTATAAAAGTAATCGATAGAGTCAAATAGATAATAACATGTTAATAAGGAACACGGTAATGTATAAATAAAGAATGAAATAAGAGTTATGAAGAAAATAAAATTAAAACAAAAGTTTATCTTGATATGATATTAATGGAGAGATACAGAACAACGTCCATCACTGGTATAGCATAGTCCTCGAGCAGGGTATGTTTCCATGATTGGATGATAAAATCGGAATAACGGGTACTAGGGAACAATACCTTCAGTACAAGTGATGTGAAAAGTTTACTCATATTAGTACTGTTGGGGACCAGAGAAGTCTTAAATTTGTTACCCTTGATAATGGTACATAGAGGTCACGTCCTTCATTGGATCATAGTGTGAACTTAGTTTTCCTCAGTGACAATTGTTGGAGTCCTTTTAAAATGACTTAAACGTAGACCTCAAGGTTGTGCGCACAACCCAGGTACAGTTTACCTTGATATAGTATGATTTAAAAAGTTTATGTACCAATAAAATAAAATAGATATAATGAAAATGTAATATAGTACCCAAGTAAATGGGGGGCCCATATGTATAAAGTACCCGCATGATAAACATCATGAAATAAAATATAAATGAAGTGAATTAATACTCCGTTCCCCGATATCTAATAAATAAATAAATGTATAAGAGAATAGAAATACTAGCTAAAGGTAAAAATATTAAGAAATAAAAGAAAGTACGTACAAAATATGAAAAAAAAAAGGCCTGATAATCGAAAACAAAAATTAGAGTACTGTGTAAATAAAGGACATGAAACAATTAAATAGGTAATTATTACCTCATTTCAAAATCCTGAACAAATCTAAAATGTGAGATATTATGTTGTTATTTTGCATTTCTGTATTAGGTGCTACAATGCTACTCAAAATGCTACTTCTATACATCTAGTAACTATAGGATCGATCCACACAACCACATGTAAAAACAATTAAATTTGATTAATACATTTTAGCGTAGATTTAGTGAATTTACAAGATTTTTCATATTTAGCCACATTGATTCATAGTTACAATAACTCTACCTTAAATTTCTTTTGTGTTATGTTTTTTTGTTTATGTATATTTGTACAATTTTAAACTAAATTTGGTATATTGCTTACTAAAATCAAATCCAAAGCGTATCGATAGTCTATTATTATAAGTTTGATAATGTAATAATTTTTTCTCTATATAGACAGTCAAATCTAAATTTACGTTAATACATATTTACTTTAAAAAAAAATTGTCTTTTCAAATATTAAACAAATATTTTGTATAACTTCTAAATTAACTTTACACTTTTTAAACTCTGTATTCAATTAAGATAAACATTTTCTATGAAAATCTTTTTTTCTAAAAGAAAAAAGTAGTAATCAGTTTTCGACTATATAAATAACTTAAATAATAAACACTCGATAATGTATATACGTAAATGTATTATAACAATGCAATGTAACGATCTCAACTACGTACACATTAAAAGTGTTTAATACTATATTTCACAAATACTTTTAAGTGTACTCATAATAGAACATTTTGTAAGTTATGTTGAATTAGATATTATGTTTGTGTCATACGATGTAATTGAAAACCTTTCCTTATACGTGCTTTGAATATTATAACAAGGTGTCTGTCACCAACCGCTTACGCAGCTGAATTTACAAAATGTATTTTGATATCTGTTTTAAGTTAATGATGATGATTACGTTGCATTATGTTCTTTGTTCACTTCATCTTAAAATGAAATGCAATATTTTCAGTGTTATATTATTGAACCTTCAAATCATATGTTTTTAACTTTTATAAGTCATCATCTTCTGAAAAAATTGTTGTAGGTAATATATAACTTATTTGCGTGGATCATGAAAGTAACGATTAATCAAATATAAGGTATAAATAAATGAAGTATAAAGTATGCAATTATAAATATAAATGTGAAAAAAAATATACAAGGGAAGAGTAGGTACTACTTAATGCAGTGTCTGGATAGTTACTTAATAAGTGACTAAATAACTCAATATCTAGTATGTTACAATAATGTGTCGACCAAAAAATAATATACCTTCGAATGTTCACCTAATTATGTCAAATACGTATGTTGTATGTGCATAATACATTATACTAATTTTAATGTGATTGAGCAATTATGCATGGGAGGTTTGGCCAGCCGTCCTACCCAATCAAGACGAATTATATATATTATCATAACAAAACGTAAGATTTTATTTAGGATTAACTTTTACAATATAAAAAAAATGTTTTAATTTTTTTTTTTTGTCGGTGGGAGGTGTAGTGTAGCCACCACAATATATATATTAGTGTTAAGGTAGAATAAGGATCAGTATAATTAAAGTTCTTGTACAAGCAACACGTCTCCTATTTATTAAAAAACCTTCAACATTACATTGGCACTGCTGAAGGGACTGCAGCACCGCCCAAATTTCGACGGAATCAAAGGCTTTCTCATAGTCCACATACGCTAGAAAAAGTGGCAGATTGTACTCTTCGGTCTTCTGTACAATTTGCTGAAGGGTATGTATGTGGTCTATGGTGCTAAAGCCCTTTCGGAAACCAGCTTGTTCGAGAGACATGCTGCGTGCGAGACGATTCGTAAGGACTCACGAAAACAACATGTAGACTCGACTCAGAAGGGAAATCGGTCTGTAGTTCTTCAAGAGAGCATTGTCGCTTTTCTTGAAGAACAAGACCACCACACTTCTGCTCCACGCCTCCGGAGTAGTGCCAACATGAAGGACGGGATTAAAGAGCTTCTGAAGGACTTCGAGTACCGGTTGTCCACCCGCTTTCAGAAGCTCCGCTGTAATTCTATCCTCGCCCGGGGACCTGCCGTTTATAAGGTGCTGGTGAGCCTTTCTAATCTGGCTCAGACTGACGTCTGGGATATCATCGGAATAGTATCGGATAAGACTTGAATAAGAATAAGACACACTTGCGTGTGGCTCCAACGATGACGTGTGCAGCTGCCCATAGAACCTCTTGATGTCACTCAAAATCTCAGGTGTCCCGGAAACGATGCTGTCACATTTGGTCTTCAGCTTCGACAGTTGGTTCTTTCTGGCAGACAGATCTCTGGCAAAGATCTTGGAGCCCTGGTTCGGCTTGATCGCTTCTTCAATACGAGCAGTATTAAAGTTGCTTAAGTCCCGCTGCATGCATTTGGAGATCTGTCTGTTCAGTTAGTTGCCTGTATGCTGTCAAATCAGCTGAAGACTGCATCTTCATTTCCCGTCATGTGTTATTATTAATGACGAAGTCATCATTCTCTTCTTAAGGGGAGAGTGGCGAGTAGTAATACTTTTTATATATATTTTCATCGAAGCTGAATGATTAATGCAACAACACAGTTATCATGTTAATATGAATTTGTTTACACTTACTCACACACACACACACACACACACACACACACACACACACACACACACACACACACACACACACACACACACACACGCACACACACACACACACACACACACACACACACACACACACACACACACACACACACACTGCTGCTGGCTTGAAGCTGAATGATTAATGCAACAACACAGTTATCATGTTAATATCAATTTGTTTACACTTACTCACACACACACACACACACACACACGCACGCACGCGCGCGCACGCACACACACACACACACACACACACACACACACACACACACACACACACTGCTGGCAGGCTGAATGATTAATGCAACAACACAGTTATCATGTTAATATCAATTTGTTTACACTCACACACACACACACACACACACGCACACACACACACACACACACACACACACACACACACACACACTGCTGCTGGCTCAATGACCCAGAACTAGTACAAACTAACTACTGGCGGGTCGTGCAGAACTTAGCTCCGACCGCATGGACAGTTTCCACGAGCTTCTCAATCATATCGTCCACTGCATTGCAATCTTCTAGGCACTGAAAACGGTTTTATAACTCCAGCTTAAAGGTTTTGGGACTTTTAATTAGAGCACGAGGGGGATGGAGCGTTGACTTCATTAGACGAGGCCTCTCCAACTTAACGTTTAGGTTCAGTTTGCTTCTAACCAATCGGTGATTGCTACCAGTTTTCACCCTCGCGATCACTGATACATCACTGAACAGTTGCCGTCTAGTGGTCATAATGAAGTCAATCTCATTTTTTGTCGAACCGTCGGGCTCGACCAGGTCCACTTCCTGTGGGGCCGCTACTGGAAGAAAGAGTTCATCATAAAAAGTCCCTCTTTCTCCATGAAGTCCGCCAGCTGCTAGCCCCTTGAGTTCCGTTGCCCTATTCCGAATTTTTATTGCATTTTATTTACTTACATTATGTTGGTAATTTTATTTATTGATATCACCCTTACACCTGGATTATAAAATTTCATCATAACCACTGTAGTTTACGATTACATTGCAGTTCTTACCTATTTCAATTACATTATCGAATTCGGCATAAACAATATGGTTGATAGTTTGAGAAATAGATGATTCAAAACGAACTTCCAATCTTACACTACCATCTACTATTCCTTATTAGCTAGCTACTTGTATAGTAATCTGGGTTCCTTATCCCCCATATCCCCATCGTTCAGATCAGGTGGATGGCTACGGTTACGTATTAAAGTCCCAACATTATATAGGCTTATAAGACAAGATCGTTGCCTTATTATTGATTCAACAACTCCATTTACCCATTACTTACTTTGTCGTACTTTAACTGTTTGCCCTACCTTTAAATTACATACCTATCTTTGGCTTTTTTATCATAATAAAACTTTTGTTGCGCTTGTCTTTGGTTTAATTAACAGAAGTAGATCAGGGATCATTATTCTTAATTTTCTATTATACAAAAGCTATCATGGTGGTGGTAAGCTACAGGTAATAGGCATATAAAGATATTGTAATAAAGCTATCCTTAAATCAGCTCCATCAAAACGAGTCCTTTTAATCATATTTTTATTGTTTGGATAGCCCTTTTCAGTTGTCCACTTGATTGAGAATAGCAAAGTGACGATGTTATCGTTACGGTTACAGCCCATTAAAGTCCACTGCTGAACATAGGCCTCCCCCATAAATTGACTCATAGGGGGATATTTGCCAGTTGCCACGCTTGGCAAGCGGGTTGACGACGGTACGAATTTGGCGGATGGGGGCTAGGCGATAAAAAGTGTAAGATTTTTCCGTCACGACCCCTTCTGACGTAGTGTAGACGGCTTTGGCGGCTATAAGGAAGCGAGATGGAATAATATTCATCTCCCTCGCACTTTTTCTTATCTTTCCATGAAATAAATATTATTTTATTTTAAATGACGCTTCATTTTAATAGAAGCATTTCATTATTTGTATTTGTTAATCAATAATATAATACGTTTATCAATAATAATATACTATGATAGGAACTTCGTTCCAACCGAGTGTTCCACGATACTAACGCATGTTTTTTTTTATTTTTAGTCGTTATTAGGAAGACGCTGCTGCCCATCTCCCGATTTGTTTCCCTCAGTCTCCTCTTACGATATTACTTACCCACGGGATGATATGGGGTAGTGGATATTCTTACACCGTGACGTGCATAAAATTCCATTCACGCGCAAAATTTCTAAAACTATTAGAACTGCATTCTGGGCCATTATCTGACATAACTATATCAGGAATGCCATACCTATCTTGCAAATATGTTTTTAGTTATTCTATTATTATATGCTCGGGGTTTATCTGCGTGATAAACTTAGAAATGAGGATATCCGCAGTAGAACTAGAGTGACGGACATAGCTCAATGGATTGGTAAGCTGAAGTGGCAATTGGCCGGCCATATAGCTCGAAGAACCGACAACCGGTGGGGAAAAAAGGTTCTCGAGTGGCAGCCTCGTACAGGTAGGCGAAGTGTAGGGCGTCCTCCCACTAGATGGAGTGACGACCTGGTAAGACATGCAGGAAGTCGATGGATGCAGGTGGCTCAGGACCATGCTTTGTGGCATTCCTTGCGGGAGGCCTATGTTCAGCAGTGGACTTGTGAAGGGCTGTAATGATGAATGATGATTATTATATCACTTCGTAATGACTGCACTGTTACTATTTCTATGAATTTACTATAATAGTCTATGACAATTAAAAATATTTCTCACCGTAAAAATTAAAGTAATTTGTCCCTATTTTAAACCACACCCTATTTGGTATATCGTGTGCAATTAGTGTTTCTTTACTATTTTCATTTTTAAATGTCAGACATGCTTGGCACTTACCTATACGAGTTATTTTGCAATAACCGGCCAAATTTGCAGAGAAGATTCAGAATAAGTAATATAAGCAAATGGTGAAAAAAAATTAATTAAAAAAAATATCAAACATTCTGTCCTTTTTATCTTTTAAATTCAAAATGCGTGGTAATGTATTTATTTTAACTGATTTTACTGCGCACGCACACATTCGTAAGGGTCGATCGAAAGGGAAAAACTTTGTTGCCCATAAATCACATTCAATTTGGGATGATTTCAAATAAAAGTAGAAGCCTTATTTACTCGTATTTTCAAAAACTACAATAACGGTATATTATTATTTATATATTTGAACTTAAGTTTAAAATCTGGCTAAACTTTTAAAAATAACCTTGTATAATCCTCTAACATTTGGCCAAAACATGCTGTTCTGAATTTTTAACTTACATTTTTTTAAACCTAAATGACCTATACGTAAAATTTTTAACATTTTTCACGCTTTTCGGCTCATCCTCTCTCTCAATCAATACTCAAAACTCATACCAACCACCAATAAGGGGCAATAATATTGAATACTTTTTGTTTGTGCTTGTGTTAACGAACTTTTACATACCTACTTAAATAATGATTGTAATGTAGTATCGTTTTGGGTGCAGAGTGCAGTGCCGTAATAAAATTAGTATCTGTATGTAAGAGGATTCGAAGCCGTTGTTACAATGCTTGCATGTGTTTGTGTTTCGAAATTGCCGTGTGAGTCATAATCTGTATTATACTCTGTCAGAAGTCCTGTGCACAGTCGGGAGACGTATGCAAGTTGCTACTTTACTTTTTAAATTTGAATGAGACTTAAAAATAGTTTGTCATACCTATTTATTAAGATACCTTTCATTTATTATTGAGTGAGTATTTGTAAATGAACAGGCTTTTTTGCCCCAAAACCCTCTGCGGCCTGTGCCTAGAAGTGGAATGTAAATAGGCTGCCATAATATACTTATGTACGGGTATACTATATATTATATATTATATCTTGCGATATATTATATCTTATAGCCTATGTCCATCTGGAATAATGTATCTTTAAATGGTGAAAGAATTTTTAAATAATAGTAGGTGCAGTAGTTCCGGATATTACTCTCCACATGTACCTACACAAACTCACAAAATTTGCACTCTTTATAATATTAATATCCCACCAAAAACCATATATTTTGACTAAGGTGTAGAGTTTGTGAAGTTAGTGCTTGTAGAGGTAGGGCATGTAGAGTTAGAAGCTTTGCTCTACATGAGATCTGATAACTTTTGACAGTGCGAGCAGGCCTCTGTCACTCTTGCTACCTGCGTGAAATAATTACCTACAATAGCGAGCTGCCCCAGGGGTAGATCGCAGTCAGAGCTAGCGCGTTCTAGGCGATTGAATGTTAGTTTTTTTAACGCTGTTTACGTAAATATTTTTTTGTAAATACTTAACTAATAATTTAACTACAGAAGTAATACCTAAGTACTTTATTACAAAACTTAGTTGAAATTTCTTCACTACCCAAGTACCTACTTACATACCTATACTCGTATTTGTAATTAAAATATTTTAAGTTATAATAGCACAAAATACTGAAATTAAAACTTTGTTTACAAGATTTTCAACTAGGTAGATTACGATCATATTTCTGTTAGGAATCGTATTTCGGGTTTATTTGTTGTTTACGCTATCTACATAACATACGAATTACGAACCAAGCATCGCGATTCCCGACGAATGGCCTTGCAAGTTGCATGCGTTGGGCATCACAGAACTCACATAGTAGATAATATGGTCGATTATAGTCAGCATAGATACTTTACCTAAGTAACTTACCATTTCACAATGTATTTTTTTACTTTTTATTAACAGCCCTTAGCAACCACGGAAAGTCCGTTGTGACGTAGGAAGGAGAAAAGATGCAAAGTAATACGGATACTCGCGCGCAGTGATAAAGTTTTATTTAGATTGCGTGCGCGATTTATCTGATTAATAATAACTATGTAGGTTATTAAAACGTCGGCAAGCAGTCAACATCAAAAGAGTGCAATTTCTGTACGTTGTACTATTATTTATTCTGTGGTGTGAGCCATATGGTCTCGTCTTGGCAACATTTTACATGAAAATGTTTTTGGTGGGATTTCACTTCTTTTTGTAAGTTGCCTGTGACCAAAAATCCCCTAATTTAAAGGGTGGGGGGTGATTTACTAAAAATCCTGAAATATGTATTTTATTATTATTATTTATAACAAGGAGGAACAAGGAGTCCCTATATCAATTTTCAGATCTCTAGCATCAAAATTTGCGGAAGTCTCATACAAACTTCCACCCACTAGTTTAAGGGGTTGGGGGGTAAAAGTTCCAAGTTTTACAATTTTTTTGTTGTTTGTGTACTAATACTAGCTTACATACCAAATTTCAGCTTTCTAGGACTTCAGGAAGTACCCTAAGAATTTTGATGATCATCAGTGAGTGAGTCAGTGACGAAATCGTTTTTTTAGATACCAATAAAATTTAAAGTATGAAAGCTATGCAATTGAAACTTTATATGTTTAATGAGTCCACTAGTGACATCATATCCCGAGAATTCTGTTTATCTGGTATAATCCAAACCTAGGTTATGAGGGTTCAAAAAAAACGACGAAGCGCTTCGAGAAAAGGTACGTAGTGCTTCGTTTTGGTTTGGTTGGCTCGTCTTGGCGGGGGCACTGTCGTGCCCCCAGATTTAGTGCTAGCTGTCCTCCGCGACTTCGCCCGCATGGAATTTACTACGACTTTTTTTTTTGCACTGAACCCTAATTATTTTTCTAAAATAAAACTATCCTAAGTTACTCCTTATAACATCAGCTATCTGCCAGTGAAAGTCCCGTCAAAATCGGTCCAGCCATTTCGGAGATTAGCCGGAACAAACAGACAAAAATTTATAATATATATATATATTGTACTGATAACAAAAAAACATATGCTTTATGCTTTCATATGCTTTTAGTAAAAAGCTGTTATTTTAACATTACAAACAGACACTTCAATTTTATTTATTTGTATGTATAGATTAGTATACAAATACTCGTATAATACATATTTTTATACTCATATGGTGTATAATGGTCTTTTATTTACAAGTTTTAATTTCCCTGTTTATATGATACCAAGAGTATTTATACGCAAGCTACTTATTTATACTTTAAGCGTGGATATCATTGATTGTGTATGGCGTTTGTTAAATTAAAAACGTTTAGATTGTGAGTTTATTTTTTGTTAATACGTTTTATGTTTTATTTTTCGATTTCCTTTTAAAACGTTGGCACCACAACTCGTGCCATGATTTTGTTTCTAAACTCCATGTTGGCCCCCAGTCTCAATATTTATATGCATCCTCAAATCGGCAACCTTTGACATGCTGCTGCCCGTCACGGGTTTGAGTAGGTAGGTACTTTGCGTCTAGAGTAAGCGAGATTCCAACATCGACGGAATTCGAAAGCCATCAGATGTTTTTTCAGGCATTTCCTAATTTCCATAGTCACCATTTCACGAGGCAGAGTCGCTTAGTCGCACCATACCCATGTGTATAATCTATATTATAATGAAAGACGACACCAAAGGTTAGATAATTTTTGGACATTTGATGACTGATCACACCCTCAAAAGGCGTAGGTACAACAAGCGAAGGTACGCAATTATATACTATAGATTATTTATTACCCGGAACATTATACCCACTTGCACATTCCAGTTTTCAGTATCAACAGCAACGTCCAATTTATGTATAATAACAGACATTGATTTATATATTACTAGCGTAGTAACAGAATTATATTAGATTGAAGGTTGGTGCACCAGAGTATTTAATACAATACGATATAACAATATTTATGAATTAAACATAGCTTCCTTAAATATGGAGGTAGGTCGCCTAACGTAAAAATAGATTTTTTTATCAGGTATTTAACATAGAAGACTAAACACCCAAATTAGTATTCAGTATTAAACCAAAAATAATTTATAAATCACTTTCTTAGGAACTCATTCAGTTTTTCGGTTAGAAGGAAAAGGTGTAAAAGAGTAAGTAATCAGGGAAGTGTCCTAATTGTACTTTGCAGGAAAAATTATTTAAATATTTTTGTACCTTCCCTAATCAGAAGTACTGCTGCAAACAGAATTAACGTAATCTGAGGGAAGATTTCAAGCAAAAGACATTTTTAATTAAAATCACAGTTTATTAGAAACTTAAAAAATATCAGTCTTAGACAAAAAGAAAGCAAAGGAATGTCTAATTACATGCGTAATTACTTTGGAGAAAATAATTAGTTCTCAGCCTTATCGCCGTTAGCCTGATCTTTCACCTCTTTGCGGACTGGGCCGGTTTGAGCGATTGGCACCTTTCGCTCACCTTGGATTTGAGGAGGTACTTTTCTTGGAGCAGTGACAGTAAGCACGCCATCTGAAGAGAGCCTAGATTCAACAGCTTCGGGTGTACAACCTTCGGGTAATGCATACCGGCGTGTGAATTGACGAGAAATGTAACCATGATGGTCTTTCTTTTCTTCATGCTTTCCTTCAACGACAATGTAGCCGTCAGCTGTCTTCACAGAGATTTCTTCAGGAGCAAAGTGTTGAACGTCCAAATTAACTTGGAACTTGTCTTTATCAGCTTTTATGCTGGAGCCCAGATCACGAGCTGCAGCCGCAAGATGTCTCCATGGGCGGTAGTATTCCCGGTTAACTAGAGGTCCAGCAGCAACACTTAAGAGATCTTCAGGAGTAAGTGCCAAGCCGAAATGTTGATCCATTAAACGACGGGGTCGTTCTAGCTCGTAGTCGAGTAAGAATGGGATCAACGACATTTTCTTCAATACAACAAGAACAACTATAGATTAGAATAAATGCACAAAGCGCTTCGTATACGTTTAGTTATCACGAGAGCTCGAAACAAACTGACGCTGATCAATTCCGGCGACGGATATTTATTCAACGTAGGGATACTAGACGCTTGTAGAACTTTCCAGACGTCATAGATGCTCAAGCAAAGGGTCGCTAAAGAATATTCCGTTTAACCATAATACTAAACATTATGAAATAATCTTAATTATTTATTTTTGCAGTATTTATTTATTTTTGGTAATGTCAAGTATAGTTAAAAGGAAAATCTTATCACAAATTTACTAATTACTTACAAAATTCAATACAATTTTTTTATCAAACTTACACGATAAATTAAAAATAAATAACTGCGTAATAAACAATATTATTTAACAGTATTTAGGTTTTGGAGCAGGTAAAAGTCTGCCGCGTTGACCATATTAAGCGTTTTGGACATGATGCTTACCTTCACTGTCTAGCAGCATGTAAAACTGCGTTAAACATATTATTTATTTCTTCTACTTTTTAAGTCCGGTGCTTATCCCCTGAGCTACTACAGCTCAAACAAAATATAAGTACTTGAAATCATAAGTTAAAAAACTGTATTAATTTTATAAAACTACAGTTTTGCACTGATTTCAATGTAGTAAGAAAACTCATTAAAAGTGAATTAAAAATTATATTTCAATATTATTAAACATTGTTTGAGTATTTCAATTTTTTTGATAGGCTGTAATGATGATGATAATTTTTTTAGGATTATAACATTAATTTTCCGGCTCCGAACTTGTGCTATGTTAAAAAAACTTATTACGATAAGTTATATAACATAATAATCAAACAAAGTTCACTAATAGTTTTCATTATTGATTAAAATGTATTTTGCGGCCCTTTTAGTTGAAACACCTGAAACAGCATCAACATGCAAGAAATTTCTGGATAATTCTAGACCCGTCATCTACTGCCATCTAGTGTTGAGTAGCATTAATATTACAAAATTGTAACATTGTAAAGTGGTAGTGAGTTTTATTCATGTGTCTAGATGGCGCTTTTACTAATTTCATGTCGCCACCTTTTATTTCCTTCTTAAACTAATATTGTTTTAGTCACAATTTTAAACATTTCTTTAGATTAAAGTTTGAAGATAGTTGTTGAAAACATAAAAAAGTTATACAGCACACGTAAAATAACATTTGAAGCATAATGTTTTACACGGAATTGCATTTTTATATTTAAATTTTAAGGCAGCACTGCAAGCCATTTTTTGCCCTTTCGCCATTGTAGCCCAGCTTATTTATTCTGTGGCCTAGCTAAGAGCTTCTAGGCCACCATAGATTACTATATATATATTCTAGGCGTTAATGACAGAGTAATAATTGCCATGTAATTTTTGTGGATGTTTAGTATTTTGTTCTACTTCTAAGCTACCATGGCTGGTACAGTAAAAAAAAAACCTATATAGTTCCTGCGTCCCACTGCTGGGTACAGGCCTTTTTTTTCATTTGTGAAGTTTATGGAATAGTTAGTCTTCAACGCTGCTCTAGCACATCTTGGTAGACTACGAAAAAAGGCACCGTAAAAAATAAATTCTAAATATGTCAAAAAATAAACTTGCTTCACACTTTCAAGTTAGTTCTAATAAATGACGCTAGTATTTCTAATACAGTAAACGCGTTAGGCAAATGTTCTACTTAAAACTTTACTTTTTAAATCAATGAGTAAAATTTAACATGCTGATTTATCTTACTTTTTGGTGATAGAGTGATTTTGATACCCTTTGGTGGTAAGGAAAATAATAAAAAACTGGCCAAGTGCGTGACGGGCCACGTACAATGTAGAGGTAGAGTTCCGTAGTTGCCCGTCACAATACGTGGGCATTCTTGATAATGAGCATAATAAGTTTGTTACACATTCATAATCTCGAAGCCAGCACTAGTTGTTGTTGTCTCTGTTGTCTTTGTTTATGGTTATCTGTCCTTTTATTAACACGTGGTTGTATTAATTAATTATTTTTTCCCCGTAGTTAAAGTGGGGATTGGGATGGAATTCGAACCCACGCGTGCACAGCACATAGGATTAGCAGTAGTTCGCGGTTTGACCGCTATAAAGACTAAAAATGGGTCCAAATAGGAAGATGGTAACTGAAGGACTTTCAGACTTATAGGGAGTGGTATTCAAAAAAATTAAAAAACTTTTCGATTTTGAAAATTATACAATAATTCCTTTAAACTTCATTATATATACTACTATCGTCTATACTTTTCATATTTCCAAAAACAGTGGATTAGTTGGTAGAGGGGGGGGGGGACATGACTAATGAAAAATACCACTTTAAAAGCTAAATATTTCGCAAACGGACCCATGAATTGAAAAGATGTTGTTCAACACTCCCAGTGTTTTTGAAAGACTATCCAACGATACCCAACACGATTGAAAAGACGGGTAAAAAAAATCACCCTCCATTTACTTGTATGGGAGGTACCCAAAATAAAAATGTTTTTTAAGATTTTATTTCACAGTTTTGTAGGCGTGATTAATATCTATAACTGTGCCAAATTACAGATTTGTAGCACCTAGGGTGTCTGAATAAAATCGCCGGATGGACGGACGGATAGACATGGCGAAACTATAAGGGGGACCTTGTTGTGTACCGTCAACATGCACAATACCAATAGCGAAAACCCGCTAATAACCTTATATTATTCAGTTAATTTAAAATTTTATATTAATGGGAAATTATTTGAAAATAATTGTATACCCAAATAGCTACATTCGTTTTAAAATAACCTTAATAACTAGCGAACCGCTCTGGCTTCACCTGGGTGGGATCCAATTGACGACTTAAGATAATCTTTAAAGACCATTTATTTTATCTTATCAATATTTATATTTTAATAAAATTGTCTCTCTATTTGTTCGTAAAGTTTAATTACAATCGGTTCAGCCATTCCGAAGATTATTATATTATAGCCAGACGAACATAAATTAAAAAAATATATATTAACAAACATAATTAACAATAATTATGAAGAAAACTCTCAGAACACGTCGTAGCACACAAATTAGCAAAACCCGACTGATGTTTTTTGTAGGTAGCATTTTGTTATCATTGATTCCAATGACAAGTTGGACTGAAGTTAAAGAATGTACGAAACACATGGTCTAAGGCCGGCCACATACATACGGAATTCTGAATCGGAATATCGAAACGGAATCCCGAAACGGAATTCCGTGAACACATCACACACATACGTTTATTTCCGTTCGAAATAACAAGGGTCAGTTGAGAGAGGTTAGCCATTGAGTCTAGAAATTCTGCCAGCGAATAATGACGACGATTTTCTGGTCGCGATTCCATTCTTGCTGTATCATTGTTACTGGGTGCATCCCCTTATCACCCTAAGCTTGCAATATAGTCAATATTATGTAAAAAGATCTATCTATCCATAGATATGTTTTAAATATGGATGTCTGTAAACTCTTTCGACGAATTATTAAATAAAATAAGATGAAAGGTTACGAAAAGCCATACACCTATAAGATTAAATGTAAAAACATACATAAACACACCTACTCGCTTCGATCGTGCGACGAATACTGAGCGCGTTCCGTACGGAATTTACGTATGTGTGTTGCGACTCGTACAAAATCTATGGAAGACTTGCGTTCGGAGCGGCTTTTTTCCGTTCGGGACTCCGAACGCACAGGCGGTCATACGGAATCTCGAATCGGAGAAAATTCCGTGCGGAAAAATACCGTACGTGTGGTGCGGGTCATAGATTTTATATGGACTTGCTGCGTTCGGAATCTCGAATCGGAATATCGAAACGGAATCCCGAAACGGAATTCCGTATGTATGTGGCCGGCCTATGACGAAAAACGCATATATTATAGCGACAGTGTGCTAGCGAGATCTTAATAGGGGTGACGCCATTTTCAACCCCATTCTTTAACCGCACGGGTAGTACCGATATACCGTACCATAGTAACTGTCCTATACAGGAATACTAACTGTACGCATAAATAAATAAATAAATATTATGTATAAATAATACATTATTACTACGTGTATTAGCATGTACATGTATATTCTTTGCCTATGGTTAGGGAGTTTTGGCGGGAACTTGAATGCCGGCGGATTGTTACTCCATATATTATCATTTATCTAATGGTTTGATGTGAATTTTGATACGTAAAGTGATGCGATTTTGTGTATTCAATGTCTGCCTATGTAAACTAACGATGTCACAAGTGATTAGGCTGTATGGTCTTCGACTTTTGCTTACCTTAAATAACGAATTATCTAAGCAACAATTAATATCTATGCTTAGACTCCAGAAATTTATTAATATTATCTATGGTTAGACGACTTTCGTTCGTTTTGTAAGCTTGACGCGTTTTGCTCGGCGCTCCTTTAGCGTGTATTAATTTTATGCTCGTCATTTTAGAACAAAGTCGATTGTGCTGTGATTTATAATATTTATAAATTTTTGTATCTATGTATTAGTAGTGTTTAAGAATAAAGTGTATTCTAAAACTTTTATAACGACGCAGGTGGATGTGATTATTGTTTTTGTGATAAAACTTATTGAGTGGCGATGGCAGACAATTCAAAATTGACTGATGAGGAGCGAGCTGAAATCCGTGAGCAATTCGCTCAGGTAACTTTCTTTCACTATTGCAGAGTTTCTGCATAAAACTCATAGTACATCATTAGGTACCGGCCGGCTACACATCTTTGATTATTTATAATATTCACGCAATTGTCGATAGTTTTGCATTTCGGAACAATTTCACTTTGTTCGATAAAGTCCACTTAAAGGGATGATCGTACATACGTATGCATAATGTCTTACCACGAGACCGCGTGTGGTCCCACGTTAACTATATTCAAGATATTTGATTAGACTTGGGTGACACCAATTTTACTGTACATCTTTTTCTTTATGATTGTATATGTAAAACGAACAATTCCAAACCACTTATTTATCATATTTCATGAAACACCTAATCACTATACAAGTATAATAATAAAACATAGACTATTTAATTACTTATGTAAGAACTATTTCGCTTTTATAACAATTATTGGAATATTGACAAGAAAATAGTTATCTGAAGAATAAATTTATAAAATGAAACATATATTTGTATTGGATTTTTTAATTTCTTGATTACAATTTTGCAAATTTATAGATATTCCTAATAGATAATACAGTTCTAGATTTATTACCAGTTATATATATTTTCATTTGATTCATAGCAGCCTATCAAAGTTTACTGCTAAACATAAGATACTCCCCATTGATTCCCTCATAAGTATAAATAGCAATATTTGCCATAGTTGCCACACTTGGTAGGCAGGCTGGCAGGTTATTTTTCCAAACAACCTATACATAATACCGCTATCCTTTCACATTGAAATCCTGTAAAGAAACAAAATTTTGAGTTTTGCACAAAAACATGGAAAATGAAGGCTTTAGAAATTATAAAGACTTAAGGGAATGTTTCATTGGAGTATACTAACTTGATGACATGGATTGTAGGTACAAGATAATCAACTACTCCATATCAGCCAGTGGGGATGATAAGAGGCGACAGAGAGAAAAGAAACAGGAGATGGACAGCAGCAACTTGCCAACCTGTCTCCCAAGTTTGGCAATTAAGGCAAATATCTCTTCCATAATGGTTATCCATCTATGGGAGAGGTCTATGTTCCGTTGTGGACTTTTGAAAGACTATATAAATGAATGTATAAATGAATACTTACTTGGGTATTATTATTTATCATGTCGTAATCTGTATTGATGTTAGTCTGAAAAATTATAAGTTTTTATTGCATATTATAAGCAAATATTAACAGATGCAAATTTTTAGAGTTTAGACATCAATTACAAATAAGTCCAAATACAATGTGAGTCTGAACAGACATGGATAATCTTTAGTTCATTTTATTAAGGCTTCCTAAACTTATAAATTTAACATATGAAAGAATGTTGACTTTCTTTTATTATTAATATAATGTTAATCTCTTAGTAGAATTTCTCATGCATAAATGCATTTACTAATCCGTAATGTAAGAGTAACCGACATAGCCCAATGGATTAGTAAGCTGAAGTGGCATTTGGCCGGCCATATAGCTCGAAGAATAGACAACAGATGGGGGGAGTAAGGTTCTCCAGTGACAGCCTCGTACCAGTTCGTGTAGTGTAGGGCGGCCCCCACTAGATGGAGTGACGATGATTTTTTTAGTTGCAGATTTATTAGATTGTTGATAGATGCATTTTATATATTATATGGACAAACACCTAGACCTAATTTAGGCCCTAAAATACAGAAAGTCCAGTCAATGTTGAAACTACCTGCAACAATAAATTGACTATTCCTAAAGTAAGGTTAAAGTTAACTAAGAGTTAATTGCCTACATACATCCCACTGCTCAGGCATAGACCTCTTCTCAATTATAAGAGGGTTACGCAGCAGCAGCAATTTGTGGGCGACACTGCCCCAGTGCATGTTGACAAACTTCATTGTTGTTAATACACAATTTCATAAGAAATATAGGAAATTTATTTACATTTTGAACCAATTTCTTTGAATCTAATAATGGCATGCATAATAACATAACATGATATAAAAAATCTTCATGGAGGATTTTTTTTGTGAAATCGAAAAGTACTAATAAAATATATGTTTATAATGATTAAGTTATGAACAATCAATCAAAAGAAGATATAAAAAAAATTGCTAAAAAAAGCGTTTTTGGTGCAATTTTATCAGGAAAAGTTCTTAAGAAAAATCGATTATAATAATAATTATTGTAATCTTTTGCTTTAACTCCATTTTACTACAAAACTATGAGTGTTAAATGATAAAGTTAAAATACTTTTTTTTTACGTAAAATTAATAGACCGTCAATTTTTTATTTTAAATTAATTCATATTTAATGCGTTAAAACGGTTTTAATTTGCAAACTAAAATAAATGAAATTATTATGAACAAAGTGCATTAGTAAGAACTGGTATACTTGTTTGTTTTATTTGGCCGAGTCAGCAAAACAGATTTCACTTGTTTAAAAATATATTGTTTCATATGCATTAGTATAAACCGGTTACCAGCAGTAGTCTTTACGGGCTACTGCCCCGAAAAACCGTTTTTACTGCCTCTTCAATTACCTACTAATCGTGTCAGCGAATATTAGCATTAATTTAATGGCACTTAACATTCTTTGAAATAATTATTATGGATCTGCAGGTTTTTTGGTTAAGTCCTACGTGGACGAAGTCACAGATATGATGTTATGCGTAGGCCATGAAGATAGCAATTTAAATCGTGCTCGCGAACTGTATCGGCAACGATTTATCGATGGTAGACCCCCCACTGAACAGCGACGGCTGCCTTCGTACCAGTGTTTTCTGAACATGTCAAGACGACTACATTCCACCGGCTCTTTTCATCGGTCTACTGGAAGTGGACGTCCAAGCACAGTCGATGCCAGGCAGGCTGAATTAGTGTTAGAGCATTTTGAAGAAGAGCCGACCACAAGTACGAGGCGAGCCGGAACAAGATTTGGAATAAACCATGTTGCAGTTTGGCGAATTCTTCGTGACGACAATCGTCACCCTTATCACTATCGCCGTACACAGGAGCTGATACCCTCCGATTTTGCACCCAGGAGGAACTTCTGCTAGTGGTACCTCAGGCAGTTAGAGGAAAACTCTAATTACGTAAATTATGTTCTTTGGACGGACGAGGCAACATTCACGAAGTCAGGACTTTCAAATATGCATAACGACCACGTTTGGGCTCGCGTGAATCCACATGCTTCACGGCAGGGCAGATTCCAACACCAGTGGCGGCTGAATGTGTGGGCTGGCCTTTACGACGGGCATGTCATCGGTCCCGTCATTTGCCATCACGTCTGAACGGTAGCAACTATCTAACGTTTTTACAAACGGAATTCGAAGAGGCGATTGACGACTTTCCTGTGGCTGACTGGCATTACTTTGAGAAGCAAAAAAACATGGTGTTTCTGCATGATGGAGCTCCGGCACATTTTGCTCGCAACGTACGAGAACATCTTAACGTTCACTTTCCGCGAGTATGGATCGGCCGCGGGCGACCGGTGCTATGGCCTGCTCGTTTTTCGGACCTCACACCCTTGGACTTCTTTTTGTGGGGTTATGTGAAGGACAGAGTGTATTTCTCCGATTGCCCAACGGTTGCCGAGATGGAACAGCGTGTTAGATCGGTTTTCGCATCAATAACACCGACGATGGTACGAAATTCCACACAAGCCATATCCCGACGAGCGAGGTTGTGTATTGAGCAAGGCGGAGCACACTTTTAGCCGTTTCTGTAAATTTGACGTTTATTATGAAAAAGTAAGTGTTCGTTTAGGTTGTTTCGTTAGGTTAGGTCTTTTAAAATTTTTGTCGTTCCGCGAATTAGGTACAAATGTAGGTAGGTCTGCGTAGTTTACTCTTTAATTTTACTGAAATAGGGTTTGCACATCAGTGAAAATAATAATTTATTTTTTATTTTTTTGGGGTATGTTATACAGCGTTACTACGGTTCTTAAATATTGCGAATGGACTCGTTATAAGGCCCCATTTAACCTCCTTTCGGCTTAACGGGTAATTTTGTAACACCCAGTAGAGAATGTTATGTTATTGCTTACAACTGTACATAGGATTAAAAACTTGACAAAACATATAAAAAACTTTTCTTACAATTTTAACTTAATAAGTAAAGCGTGCGACTCATATATGTTATACTCGTACATGTAGATATGTATGATGTTGATATTGAAAATGCTTGTGCGCCTTTTAGTGACTTAAATTTACATCAAATGTCCAGAACAAACATCACTTAGTCATGCAAAAGTATACGGTAACAAATATCCCTGTCGTGTGTCACATAACATTACCTAAGAGGTAATTTTGTTCGCCGCCATGTGTTTTAGTATTCAAAACTTGACTGTATTCGTCGCCTTGACATGTATTGTAGGTAAAACGTACGTTGTTCGATAGCGAAATACGTTGTCCGTGTAGATTTACGAGCTTTGCGTTTGTTGCAAATAAAACATAACATGCATTATGAATTACTAATTTTAAGAGGGCATTTCTTTTATTATTTGTTTATTTTGTGTGTACTTAGCTTAAGCTAAAGCAAAAAAAATACAGTCAAGTCTGTGGTATTACTAACTATTTTTTTAAAACTATTCTAAGCCAGTGCTTGATTACTACCTATCCCATCTGATGGCAAGTAAAACCTTACTAGATATTTCGGATACGTTAACACTTACGGTCCGTATTTAATATAGTCCGCGCAATTGATGTAATATTCTGATTGCGTGATTCGTAATCTAAAAAAAATGGCTTGTTCGTATATAACCGATAAACAGATTGCTTTATTTTTTATTAGATATGTTAGAGTGACAAACAGTCCATCAAAAGACTGGTTACTGTAGTATAGTGCCGACAGAACTCAAAACTTTTTGTCCAATGGAAACCTGCTACCGATTTTACTTACAGAAGGCTACAGACGTGTTAGCCTAAAACTGTAGAACTAAAAGGAATGCCTTACAGCCAAAGATAGGCGTTTTAACGATAAGCATATAATGTAACAGCACTTCAATGTAAGCTATTTAACAAATTAAAATTAAAAAGCAATTAACTTTAATTGCTTATTCTTAAGGTGAAAGCGTCAGGGTGGCCCGCGAAATTCAAATTTTCTTACGTTTTTTGGAATTTGCAGGTCAGGGTCAGGTTGTATGTTTGACAAAATATGATTCGCGACCGTAAAGAGTATGTGTTTACAGAATTATTATCATTAAAATCACCAATACAACCCTCTAAGTTCATATAATCCCTTTGAATGAGTTTTTCTGGAAATAGCCATACAATGGGATTATACGAATTTAGAGGGTTGTATTGATGATTATAATGATCATAATTCTGTAAATACATACTCGTTACGGTCGCGAACCATATTTTGTTAAACATACAACGTGACACTGACCTACAAATTGCAAAAAAAAAACGTAAGAAAATTTTAATTTCGCGGGCTACCCTGGCGCTTTCACCTTAAATTAATCAGACTCGTCTGCATTATGATGAATTTTCGAAACAGCACCATCTAGGACTATTATTAATAACAATATAGCTATTAGACATTCGACCCTAACTATAATCATTCAAATTATATTACGACAGTCCTAAGCCTGACTGTGTTAAGTACGAAGGAAAGTTTGTCGAATTTATAGTATAGTGATTAAATGACGTTAATACAAGTCATTAAGTTAACATCAAATAATGTTTTTCTTAACGTATTTTTTTTACGAGTCACGTTAATTATAAAACGAAAAAAATAATTATAAGCAACTAAGTAAATAAGTAGTAGGAGTACCGGTAGGCGAAGTGTGGGGCGAACCCCACTAGATGGAGTGACGACCTGGTAAGACATGCAGGAAATCAATGGATGAAGGTGGCTCAGGAGCGTGCTTTGTGGCGTTCCTTGGGGGAGGCCTATGTCTTGCAGTGGACTTTGAAGGGCTGTAATGATGATGATGATGATGATAAGTAAATAAGCAGTTATTAAAAGTTTGTTGTCCCATTTTAAGCCGTTATTCACATTTCTACTTACAGCCTGCAATGATATTACTGCTTAGGTCGCTATAGATAACACCGATATAGATAAGAGGGCGATAATAATTCATATCGATAGCTAACTCAGATTCATAAGCACAAAATGTTAGGTCTACCACCCCGTAAAGTAAAAGTAGACTTCTCAATTTAATGGACTGAATATAATAATATTATAAGTTAGGGTTAAAGGAAGCCTAGGTATGTTCAACAATGGACTTGTGATGGGCTGTAATGATGATAATGATAATAACGGGCTTAAGAGATTTCTACCGTTTGGTAGAAATCTGATTAGCCGTTTTTTATAAGGCGTCTATAAAAAAATATTATTGAAGTATTATATTATCCAAGGTGGATGTACTTTCGTCTTTATAGCAATTTAAAGAACACGGATGGTATTTGTATAGGTTTTATAGTTTGCTTGCATATATTTTATACATTTATAGCAATCGATAAGTAGTTTACATATATTTGTAAATATGTAGAAATAATTAATTACCAACTTACTTAAATTTAGAACCGTAATAGGTTTATTTATGTAGATAATTAATACCTAAATTTAAGTAAGCGATAATCAGCAATTAAGGCCGATATATCTAAAGGTTAAATTAATAGTTACTTTACTGCTACTAAATCTTTTCTATTTATATTGTTGAGTTCATATTCAAACTAAATATTATGTACTTATAAAGTTGACTACGAGATCTGTGATAGCGTCAAATAAGAAAAGAGCGTAACTTTTCTCAAAATATGTAAATATGTTAAATCGGAATAATATTAAAAAAAAAGTTGTATACCATTTTTGTTTTTCTACGTTTACCTATAAATATTTTTTCTTAAATGTTTTAATAAGGAATAATGCATATTATCATAATTTTGTAATTTTTCTTGAAATCTCATTAATAATATATAAGTAGGTAAGAGGATGACACAAACCCACTCAAATGTAATCTTAGGCAGAAAAGACCAATACCTAGTCATCAATCAATAATCTTCTCAAGTTGATGTACTGAATATAAGTTAACAAGACTGATGATGTGACTGCTGTATATGAGAAAGTCGACCTACTTATAGCGGGGAACCTGAATAAGCTGTAGAAAAAGAAGAAAACAGGTGTAATTATGTTTTATTCATTGCAGCCAATCAAAAGTCCACTTCTGAACATTGGGCGCTCCCGTAGATTGCCTCATGGATGGTAGATATTTGTCATAGTTGCCCTGCACCCACGGGATGTTATGGGGTGGTGGATATTCTTACACCACCACTGCATATAAAAATTAGAAGCTTCATAAGCAATCGCATTGTTAATAAATATCGCTTTGTAAACGTAGGTCGTAATAGAAACAGCTATTAAATTGATTGTTAGGCAATTAGATTGTCAATATGCAATATGACGTAACTGCTTAGTGGTATTTAAGTTGTTCCAGACATTGTTCAAGACCCACGAGTTCCTTTTACGGACGATTACGTCGATTTTTAATGAGATATTGGCGGCCTCAACATTCTTTATATTACACCGCAACATTGTATTTATATATATCAATAAATAATTAAAATAAAAAATAAAAATTATCATATTTTAGGCAATATATTTATTTATAATTACATAAAAATATACAATTCTTATTACATTAATAAAAGAAATTATAATACAACAGTCCAACTCACCGCGGTATAGTGCCAAGAACGCTGGCTGCGCTTCTTCCCAGAATGGGTATACTTTTTTTTATATAGAATAAGGGTGACAAACAAGCACACAGTCCACCTGATGGTAAGTGGATGCTGTGGCCCATAGACATCTACATTTATCCTCAATTAAGAATCAAAATGCAGATGCGTTGTCACCCCTAAGGACCGAGATGGATTGCTTCGTTTCCAGTAAAAAGGGTCTCCGGTTCTCTACACTCACCATACGAAACACAGCAATATTAAGCTGCTATTTTACGCTGGTATTCTGTGAGAACCTCTTTCGTTATTTAACACATTCTGATTATGATTGAAAATTTCTTAATCGCCATAAAACACAGTAAAGCCTAATTGGAGTTTTGCATTCCTACTTAGGTCTTAGAGTTGATAACGCACCTTCAGCCTTCTTTGTTTGAAGTTGGCTGGAGGTGTCCATGGACTGCAGTAGTCACCATCAGGTGGACATTTGTCACTTCAGTTTTATAAAAAAAATTGTATTTTAAGCGTAAAAGTAATATAATCTATACGTAAATGATATTCAGTTAAACGTGACGAAATGCGGCTCCCAGTGTAAACAAATTCCTCACTGCACGGCTAGCACGTAGTGCATTAAGAACTGTTTACATGATTGCTCTTTGAAGCTAGCATTCCGGTTTTTATTTTAAAATTGAATTAAATAACACTGAACTCGGCTGACTCGGCGTAAAAGGTGCGTTAAAATATTATATATTTTTAGCCTTCAAATTTGATATTCTCGTACGGGTTCAGCTTTTAAACATTTTAAAGAAGGAGAACTGTAAGCGTGTGCTTTACATTTACATAAAAACAAGTAAATAACTAGTCTTACGTCCTGAAAAATAAAGTGTCATCTTTAAATAGAAAGTCTTTTTACGTTACAGTTACAGTCCATTAAAGTCCACTGCTGAACATAGGCCTCCCTCATAGATTGCCTCATAGGGGGCAACCCCCCTATGAGGCGATAGCTTGGCAAGCGGGTTCGAAGCCGCAATTATGTTGTTTTTAGTCGTTATTAGGAAGACGCTGCTGCCCATCTCCTGATTTGTTTCCCTATGTCGATTCTTACGACTCCCACGAGATGATATGGGGTAGTGGATATTCTTACACCGCCACTACATGGTTGACCGGTTACCAATGATTATCACCAATTACATTACCAATGATTAAATTTGTGTAACTATAATTAAGCGTGTTATACATATTTTTTGTGGGAAAAATGTGCTCAAACCATTCTCTTTTATGCGAAACTGCCGTAAAACGCCTTTTTTGGTTTTGTTTGTCTAAAATTTAAGCATGAAGCATAGAATTTTAAATGGCCTCGAAGCTTCTTTTAAGTACTGATTTCTTAATAAAACATATCGTCATAATATATGCAGAAACACATTTGGGGTTATTTATTATTAGTCATTTTTTTCGCAATACAAGTTGCCGACCTCTTCCGGACTCTGAATCACCGTTTTAGAAAGAGCGTGTGTAAAAGGGAGTTTAATATAAGATTTTTTAATTTTACGGCAAACATACTTTAAATGAAATCAATTTAATTTATTATGGAAGTTGAAAGATAAGTGCATTTTTGGAGCTCGATAATAAACCTTAACTTTATGCTCGATTTAAGTGATTGGCGAATGACTAATTGTTTTAATAATTATATATATAATTTTATATTTTTATATATGTAAGCAAAAGAGCGTCAATAAAGATTTCATAAAATTAGATTTATAAATTTTTGCAGAATGGAAGCAATTCGATTTTTATTGCCTATAACAATTTTGAAGGGCTTACTGTTTGTTATAAGAATTTGTGTACATACTTTGAGTTATTTTTTTGTACTTTGAGTTGTTATTTTTTTTTTTTTAATTTTAAGGGCAACGCCATTATATATATAATGATAGAAAATTAAATTTTCATTCTTTTTCTATAACGGATATTAGTTTACAGATGATAACATAATATTTTTAATTTTGAGTATCTACAATAAAGTAATAATTACAATTATTTTGTTTTGCGTCTGTTAGTGATCGTGTAACTTCTGAAAGACTTGACCGATTTAGGTCATATTCACACAGTATTTAGTTTTGTCGAGGCGATGATTCATAGCTAGCTATGTTAGAATGCGCTGTAGTCAAGTTATTAACAAGTTTCACATATAATGGACCAAAAGTCTCATTTTCTTAATAACAATGTTGCCTTAGTGTCAAAAAAGAAATCACTAATTCTGGATCCGCTGTTATCTGGGTGGAGCTGTTGTCGAGTTTTTAATAAATTTTATATTTACACTAAAAAGTCTGGAGTGAAAAATTCAGAGGGAAAATCATTGTGCCCCCTACCGGAGAGGGCAAAACAACGTCTGCTGGACCAGCTTGTACTATATTATAATTTTGCGTGTTGTAAAGTGGAATATCACTTCCACGTGGTGTAGCCTGCTGGCGGACACACGGGGCACTAGCGAACGATTCGAAATCCACTGTTGAATAATGGCCTTCCCATAGATTATCTCATAAGGAGGATATTTTCCATAGTGATATCTGGATCTCGACAACCTCCTACCGGGTCCAAATGTGAATCTAAACCAAGTAGGGCCCCATTCAAACACACAAAAAATTCATCGAAATCGGTCCAGCCGTTTTGATTTTTAGCGAGACTAACGGACAGCAATTGATTTTATATATATTTTTATATATTTATTTGTGGAAAACGTCTCCACCATACAAGAAAATTTCCTAGCATTGGTGTAAAAATTGCTTCTTTACTAGTACATTCTTGAAAAGCCCTACGTCTAATAGGTTGAACAAGAAGGAGATAAAGATATTATTTAATGTTCAATACAACTCTGATCACCCGATTACTAATCATTAGTGATTTTTTTTTTTTTTTTATAGAATAAGGGTGACAAACGAGCACACAGTCCACCTGATGGTAAGTGGTTGCTGTGGCCCATAGACATCTACATCTATCTTCGTTTGCGAATTTAAATACAGATGCGTTGTCAGCCGTGAGGACTAAGGTAGAATGCCTCTTTTCCAGTAAAAAGGGTCTCCGGTTCTCTACACTCACCATACGAAACACAGCAGCATTAAGCTGCTATTTTACGCTGGTATTCTGTGAGAGCGTGGTCCTTCCCCGGTCGAGCCGACCCATTCGTGCTACAACTATACTATTAATATAACTGCAGCATGGCTCTACCACGGTTAAAATTATCTAATGTTATATTATCTAATGTTTGCTTTTGCAAATTAACTAAACAAGGAAACATGTTTACCTATGTTTTATTTTCATTTAGTTTAAAACATTTGAATTTAACTTCCAACAATTAAATTTCTTTGTTCGCTTCTATGGTCGTCCGTCGCCGATGTGCATCGACCTTGGGGCAAGAATGTAGTCGCGGTGTGTCCTTTGTCCAGGTCTGTGACGCATCGAATCTACTGTGAAAGTGTAGAATGATTTTAATACATAACAAGTACACATATAACTATGATTTTTCTTGTTGTTTCACCTGCTCATCGTTGTTTCGTCATCATTGAACATAAATCCTTATACATAGTCGCCTAGTGGTAGAAATTCGACCGTAATTCATTAAACTTTTAGGTATGTATATTAAGCAAGCTGTATTTTATTTTCAACTGCACATTAATAAATAAAACACAGATACCTAATACACAAAATATAAAACAAACGCATTTTTGCCTTGATATACGATCCGCACCCATTTGGAAAAGGAGGATGAAGTCAGTCAGTAATTATTTTTTGGCAACATTTTAAAAATCTTTGGCGACAATCTCTACTCTGTGCGACTGTTTGACCACATACCGTTAAGTGCTTGACATTGGCCCTAGAGAAATAACATACATACGAGTTGTATATATATGCTTGTATTTACTCTGATACTTTGGCAGTATGGACGTCAAGAAACGAAATATTATTTTATCCAAGCGACAATTATGTTTGACATTGGCAGTATGAACGTAAACAATGTATGTTTTATTTAATTTAATTAATGTATTAATTTAATCAAATCTTACACCTCCGTGCGCACAATATGCTTAAAAAGCGGTGCAAAGTTTTCTCTCATGTATTAATATATATATTATGTTACTTTTATAACACTTTTGACTTTGCAACGAGATCGTTGCTCTTCTCTACGACACAGTCTACTAATTATACACCTTACGTTGTAGATGTATGAGGGGAGGTTAAAAAGTTCGCGGAATGAGAGGGAATTGGGGTTGAAATTAAACATGAAATTATTTTTCCTTTTTGATATATTCTCCATTAACCCTAATACACTTCTTAAGCCGTTCAAATAACTTGTTTTATACCTTGAAAAAAATGTTTTGTCAAGGCCCTCAAAATAGGCAGAAATTGCCGACTTCCCGTCTTTGTCATCTGTAAAGTTCTTTCCTCGAAGAATCCCGAAGAAGAAGAAAGAATATTTGGGAACAAATAATAATCCGAAGGGGCCTAATCTAGACTATAGGGGGTAGTTTAAAGTTTCAAAGCCGTGTGAGGATGTGAGGACGTGTGAGAGGAAACCATTACAACATGACTCTTGTGAACGGGTGCGTTATCATGCAATAGGAGCACACTTCGAAACCACATTCCTTCTTTTTTCTTTAATCGCATCTTTTAATTTTTCTAGTAGCGTAGTGTAATACTGTACCGTGATGTTGACACCTTTATCTTTATAATCGATCTATAAAATCCCCTCTGAATCCCAAAAAACTGAAGCCATAGTCTATCCAGCCGATTGTGACACCTTGAACTTCTTAGGCGGTGCTTCGCCTTTTTTTGCCACTACATGGACTCCTGCTTTGACTCAGGTTCATAGTGATGAACCCAAGTTCCATCCCAGTCACAATTCGGTTCGTAATTTCGTCCCTGTTCTCACTACACAGGCCCAAAACCTCGCGCAAACACTTGAACCGCTGCTGTTTTTGAAGCGGTGTGAGCATTCTTGGCACCCATCTTGCACTGATCTTAGACATGCCAAGATGGTCATGGAGAATGTTTGAAACTGTCTTTGATGTTACTCCAGTAATTTCTGCTATCTGTTTTTTCTTCAGACGAGCATCTTCAAGAACAAGTTTTTTAACTTTTTCGACGATGTCTGAGGAAGTTGCCTCAATCGGTTGGTCTGAGCGCTGATCGTCTTCAATTGAGTCTGCCTTGCTTGGATAAGGCTATGCCTCTTATAAATCATCGTTTTTCCAGGGCAAGAGTCTCCGTAAACAGATGACATCTCTTCCATAATGATATGTGGTGTTTTTCCGTGCTAAGTGAATATATTTTTAATTAAATATATTTTGCACTTTATATTCCTCCCGTACAAAATGCCAATTTCATATGTAAGGACCTAATATTAACACGCTTTTACTAGGTTAATCTGCATAATATGAATGTAAGGCTGTTTTTATATTCTGCGTTTTTAACATTTAGTTTTATTTTTGTCATGTAAGTAAAATTGCACAACAATAGAGATACAATAGACAAATTAATACCATGACTGCCCGAAAGCTCACTTATTACGTCTATCAATAAAACTTTATATACGAGCTTCATTGAACCATTCACCATGGACTCCTGCACCCTACCTTAAAACCAGTAAATGCATCCCTCGAAAGCTCCTAGCTAAGTGGTCGGCACAGAGCAGTGGCAATGACCGCGAATCGAGTGAAAGATCCTACATAACGTTACCTCACACACAGACGGATATTTTGTTGTTTTCGTTAGCAGTTCGGTATGCATGATTTGCAGTTTATTTACCTCTTTAGCGGTCACTTAGTGTAATCAGTTTGAATACGTGATGAGCGTTGGTTTTTCAAATTAGTTTACCGTTATGGATGCAAAAGTTATATATTGTATTACGAGGTGTAGGGCGCTTGAGTCCGTTGGAATTGTTACCACCCTTGAACTTGTGTTCCGAAAGTCAGTGTGATGAAAGGCTGACGACAAGGGTATCGCAGAGGGGGTAACGCATCTGAAGCCTACTTTGTTTGAGGTTGGTTGCAAGTGTCCATGGATTGGAAAAGCTATTTACCATCAAGTGGGGATCGTAAGTCACTCTAGTGTAGCGGCGGCGTGAGATAATCTACTACCCCAAATCACCCAGTGGGAATTGTTAGAGGCGCAAATAAGAGTCTGAAAATAATAAAACTGCGATTGCCAACCCGACTATCATGAACCCAAATATCATGAATTTAGTTACAATACCATTTATTTATTTTTTTATAGAAAAAGGGTGACAGACGAGCACACAGGCCATCCGGGTGGTATGTGGAAGCTGTGGCCAATAGACATCTACATTTATCCTCGATTTAGAATCAAAATGCAGATGCGTTTTCACCCCTGAAGACTAAGATGAATACTTCGTTAACAGTAAAAAGTGTCTCCGGTTCTCTACAGTCACCATACGAAACAGCAGCATTGAACTGCTATTTTACGCTGATATTCTGTGAGAGCGTGGTCTTTCCCCGGTCGAGTCGATCCATTCGTGCTACACCCATAATATAGCTGCAGCATGGCTCTTCCACGTAAAAATTAGTTTAGATATAATAAACAAAATTAATACACGACTAGTTATATCAGAGAAGCATTTGCGACACAAAATGGTGTCATAATGGTAATTCTAGTTCAGTTGACATGTTTTGTGAAACCTTGCAAATTTCGAAGTCAAAGTAAGTGCTTGTATTATAGGTAATTTGTAATTCCGTGAAAGTTTTAAACAAAGTCATGGAATTTCAACTCTGGACTTTTGCGGTTACGAAAGCAATGAATCACACAATTATGTTTAATAAACAGTTAGCATTTAAACCGCAAGCGTTACTTATCCAAGTTTCATTTGTAGTCAAGGAAATCAGTGATTCAACACGTCGGTTCCGAAAAGAAATATATTAGTGACATTTACTTCAAACAAATGATATATGTGCTAGGTATGAAGAGAATATGTTTTTTGTAAATACCCCTTGCTGATTGAAAGACTAGGCTCTAGATTGACTGATGGCAGATCAATATAATACAGTGAATCCTGCTCAACATTACGCTAATAACATGGTTAACATAGGTACATACCAACCAACCTTTGATAATTATTCTAAGCAACCAGCATATTCTTGGAAAATTCTATGTTCAGCTGCCATGACTACTGCGTAAGTAGATGATGATATACTAGCTGGTACCCGGCGCGTTGCTGTCGCAGAATAAATAATTATGGAAATAATATCGTTTTAAATTTAGAAGAGTTATTTTGTTTAATTAGCAATGATAATACAATCATGGAAATTGAATGATCTATAACTTTCAAATATAAAAATTGTCCGTGTCAATTTATTTACGCGCGTCACCTACTGTAAGTTAATTGTACTATGCCTATAACCTTCGCGCAAGTGCAAGCAATATGTTGACAAAGTTTCACCGCAATCTGATGAGCGGTATGGCAGCGCATAAAATACGAACAAACAAATATAAATTTTTATACATATTACATTTGAATATTTTCTTGCAATATTCCGTGATATTATTACTCATGCCTTTGGATATTACATCGGTCGGATGACCGTCACGTAAGTACTGGATTTCCTTGATTTAGTGTTTTTCCCTTACCAGATTTGCCTATGTTAATTTGGAGATTTGGTGCATTTTTTGTAAGCATATGTACCCCATAAAAATTTCATCAAAATCGCTCAAACCTTTTAAGAAGAGCAGATTTTTTTACGAACACACACACACACACACACACACACAGAATTTTATATAAGATTTCCAAATTTCCAAAGTTTAGAAATGCGATGATGTTTATATCCTGCGCAATATTTACAGCAATTTTAATACAACTTCGACAATTTATAAAACTTATATGTTTTGACGAGTATCCGGTAGTACTCAATTTTGAGTGATTTCACAGGCACACAAACGAAGGAATTTTGAACCGCATTATTACCTGCGACGAAAAATGGATTCTGTTTGACAATCGCAAGCACTCAACAAGTTGGTTGGATCCTGGTTCAGCACCTAAACAATGCGCTAAACGAAAACTTACCCCTAGAAAAGTGGTGGTCACTGTTTGGTGGTGTAGCGCCGGTGTGATTCATCACAGCTTCTTACCAAACGGGATGAGCATTACTGCAGATGTTTACTGTGAATAATTGAACACAATGATGGAGAAGCTTGCACGTTTCAAAAAAAAAGCTTTAGTCAATCGCTCGTCCCCGCTGCTCCTGCACGACAACGCGCGATCTTATAATGCACAACAGACGGTCTCTAAGTTACAAGAGCTGGGATTGGAAGCTCTCCGTCATCCTCCGTACTCACCAGACCTTGCGCCTACAGGCTTCTACTTTTTCCAGAATTTGGATAACTTTTTGACGAGAAAAAAATTCAATACCCGAGAGGCAGTAGGTACAAAATGCCTTTGAACTATTTGTTGCCTCCCGTCCAGCTGATTTTTCAAGGGCATCAATAAACTGCCACTGCGTTGGCAAAGATGCATCGATTGGCATGGGTGATTACCTTTGATTAATAGAAATAAAAATATAGAAAAAATATTATGTTAACTTCTTTCATAAAAAACGGCAATTTTATAGGTAAAGACCTAATCTTATATCCAGTAATAACTTTTTCTTCATAATAGATATACATATTTGATATAGTTTATTCATAAATAATGTCTCCCATGTTTTATACTCTAGTCTCATGTGTGAGTGCGTTCATTGCACAATACCGCGACCGGTTTGTGGCCATCTAAAAGTAATGTATTCAGCGACTTATTTTTGTATGCTGGATGTCTTTAGATCTTGCTCTTTGAGAATAATAATATTAATTTGTAATATCAACATTCTCATTAGCGTATCAATTAAATTCTAAAATGCGTTCGCGTTTATAGGCTGCGCCAAGCGCTGTAAAGAAATAGTAGTTTGTAATTACTTCGGAAAAATTTCTTATATGCCTTGTAAACAAATTAAGAACCAATTTATTTTCCAATATATTTTGTATTATTATCTATTATAATAAAAAAATGTGTATTTCTATTACAAGCTATTCCTTTAAAACTCATGACGACTTAAAAAGTCGTTGTTGATCCAGTATTTTATTTTGTTTTTTTATGCACTTCGTGCGTTGTGAGACGCTTAGTATGAGAAAACAAAACGAAACGTTATTTAAACATAGTAATCCAAAAGCAAGCATAAATCGTTTGTGTTCTGGTTTACATAAGGGAACAAACTGATTTTTTATTCTTCTCTTAAACTTTTATGATTCATACCAGAAATAAAACTGAACTGATCAAATTTATATGGGACCACATGAGAAGCAAATATAATCATCAAAGAAATAATCATCAAAATCGGTTCATATAAAAATTTTAAATTTATTTTTATTATTTGTTGTTATAGCGGCAACAGAAATACACATTCTGTGAAAATTTCAAGTGTCTACCTATTACGGATCATGAAATACAGCCCGCTGACAGACGGACGGACAGCGGAGGCTTAGTAATAGGGTCCCATTGGTTACCCTTTGGGTACGGAACCCTAAAAAATACAGTCGAATTGAAAACCTTCTCCTTTTTTTGAAGTCGCTTGAAAATAAAGTAACCCTAAAAGTAATGACTGATTTATACAGGGACAGTAACTGGCTCCAAATTCGAGGCAAGTCAGTGCTGACCCGCTACTGACATAATGTACATTGATTTGAAGTCAGTACAGCACTGTCTGCGCGACTACTGACTGCGTGTAAACGGTGCAAGTTAGTCCTCGGCGCCAGCACTGGCGCCTGTTACTGACCCCGTGTAAATCAGCCGTAACCTATAATATACGTTCCACTGCTTGGAGCGGGCCACATTCCATTTCTCAGAGGAATTCGTAGCAGTGAAGATTCTGCCGCGCTGCACCAAATTATCATGCGGATAAATGATAATATTATTTTGTATACCCTGCCATTATCCTTAACATTTTGGCGGATCGACAAAAAAAAAGTTTTACATCATTTAAAATTGAAAAATTCATTACGTTAATTTGCATGCATTGTGTTATAAAGAGTCCCGACTGTATAATGTGTTTATTCAAAGTCTTACATTGTCAGGAATTTGTACACTAAATAGACATAAGTAATGTAAAAAGTATGGTCGAAGTTTGCTATAAAATGTTCCAGTTTTTTAATAATCACATTTATATAATCATTGTCAATGAAGTCCGATCATAGGCATTACTTGGACTTCATTGACAATGATTATATAAATGTGATTATTAAGAACGCGATGCGAATGCGACGGTATTGCATTTTTTATTATCCCTTTTTCCATGATTGAACGCTGTTGAATTAAACCAAAGAATGGCTCAAAGCTTGAGTCGTTTGCATCAATCCACTTCCCGAACACTATGACAAATTGCAGCACCAGCATCAAGCCTGCTCTTTACTATAACAATAAATTTACGCCCACAATTACAGAGAACTAGTCTCCTCCCATTAAAATTGCGGGTTTGCCGACTTCGTAAGGCTTAACAATTTTACCCTAAGGCATGGTGGTGGTTTCTTAATTCATTCGTCACATTACTTGGCAAAGATGTATGTATAATGCATCCATTCATCCATCCATTCATTATTTTATCAAAATACCACTGCATAATTATATTTAAGCAACTAGCTGATACCCGCGACTTCGTCCGCGTTGCTTGATATATTAACAAAGTTTTAGTATGTGCGAAGGAAAAAACATCAAAACGACAAAATTTCACTGTAAACAATATTATGCGATGCTCCGTTTGTAGCTAAAATATATAAATTATCTGGGTTAATAACGCGAGAGCAAGCGACGTACAGTTGACCGTGTGAAAGACCCTGTATAAAAATCGTTGTTTCTTAAAACTTTAATAACTTTATATTAAATGAAGATATCGCAATATTTTTTTTTATGATAAGGACCAAGTGTCTAAGAAATAAAACTTAGAAAACCTAATTGAAATCTATCCAGTAGTTTTTCCGTGATGCGCGCACAACTGCAAACCTCTATCATTTTATTTAATACAGATTTTGTTACACAGTACACACGGATATCTATAATGTTTTAATGCAGCAGAAAAATTAAGGTGTTCACTTCATAGCTTTCAATTAACATGAGTAAGTATATCAATATTGGAGTTAACATTTTCGTGTATATCGACCATTATGAAATAAATGTTTATTATTAACACCTATTAGTATGTCAATAAAGATTACTCAGTTAACAAGCATATTATTATATTCGTTACTACTGTCGGTAATTGAAATTTCTCGGTACTCTGACTCAGTCTCTATAAACCCGCTCGGAACTACTGACCGGTTCCTAAAACTGGACGTGGCGAACTCGGGCCACAATAGTTTAAATTTAAACTAGGGCTCTCATTTATTTTAATAAAGTCTATAACCGTAGAAAATACCACCGTTAAATTTACAGATTTCAGCAATCTGCTTTACTATTTGTTGTTATTATTACCTTTTGAATGGTTTCGACTTCTACTAAAATACGTAGTTATGTGTGATAAGACAACCTGACTATCGCTCGCGGATCTTAGGTTCCCGAATCCAACATTTTTGCATAAACATTTTTCGTTTGTTGTTGTGTGCTGTTCATGTTAAGTTTCTACGTTTCTCTAAATCTAGCTTCGTTAAATCAATATTTTGCTATAACATTTGAAATAAATATAAAATAACAAGTGATTTTTTTTAAATTTTGTACTAAAAAAAATTAATACACCACGTTTTTTTTTTACATATATTCCTATTCCTACATTGTCATCCGATCTATGCTATCTGAGCTATGTTCAAAATTTCAAGTCTTTAGCTCATCGGGAAGTGCTCGAAATTTGAGTTGCAAGATTCCACCCGGAACGACAGACAGACAGACAAACAAGAAGGCGACTTAATAAAAACGTGGTAAAATATCATAGAAATTAATGACATTGATAAAAGCGGTGGTCATAGGGCGATAGTTCTGCCGCAGAAGGGCTTAAAAATCAATATTACAATTTCAACCCCAGAAAGGGTTCTATCCCCTTTGCATTTAAATGAGCAACATGTGCTAAAATTAATATCTATTGTACGTAAATTTCACAGCTCGCTAGTGTGCGACACTTGCGTAAGTTTACGCATTTATTTAATTTATATCTAAATTTTTACATACATTTAATTCAGTAGAAACAATTCGTGTTCATGATATTACGCCGAACTATATCGAATAAACTTTAATTATATAAATATAGATGATTTAATAATATATGTATACACTTCAGTTTAGCCGCCCACAAAACTAGGTGCAGCTGTTTGCGGTCGGTAAAATTGAATTCGATTTATTCATGGAAAAACTAGGTCTAGTAAAATAATAATTAAAAAAAACTATGATTTCTGTAAGCTTTACCAAAATTTGAAAAGTTAAAATTCAAGTTTATTTCGGCTGCACAAAGCCGGGGACATTTAAGTACTATATAAAATATTTGGACTGCACCCAAAACCCATGGGTAATTCTATGTATATCCATGTAAACCTCGGTTCATTATTTCTTCTGGTATCACACGAACCATGAATAAATTGAATATATATTAACTAATCGCAATCGACTGCACCTAGTAGCTAGACTAAGCTCAGGTTATCAGCACTTCATATATATTTGCAAATTTCAAGTGAGCTGTTTTGGCAGTAAGAGAATTAATAGTCAAACGTCGTGTAATGGCGGCGTAAGGAATCTACAACCTCATATCATTTCGTGGGTGTCGTAAGAAGCGACAAATGATATTCAAACAGGAGACGTACAGTATCATTATATTCCTTACAACTCAAAACTAATAGCGAACTGCGATTGCTAACACACCTGCCAAGCGTTGCAACTGTAGCAAATATCCTCGCTATTAGGCAATCTATAGAAGACTGAAGCCTTTGTTCAGAAGTAGACTTTTGATTGGCTGTAATAAATGAATGAACAGTAACTTGCTGGACATGGAACTCTATATTGCACACAGGAAGTGTTTTCATCCACATGATAATAAGAGGTATAGCTAGTAGATTTAATAAGTAAAGAAGGTAGAGGTAGAGTAAGATAATACCCCATAACAGATAGATAGATGTAATTTTAAAACTTATAATGGTCTTTCTGGATATACAGTTAATGAATAATAATATATATTTGTATTTTCAAGATTTTATCATTTTTATCATCTTCTGTTCTTATGGCAATTCAAGTTATGTTCTGAACAACACCGAAGAGAGTTTTTTAAATTGCTTTGTGTCTTATTCTACGCACAGAGCTAACATACATAGATTTTAAAGAATGAGTTGTATAGAAAGTACACAAACAAAGAGTCTTTGTGAGGCGACGCACACAAATAGGCTCACGTCTCGGTACTTGTTCAGGTCAACAGTCGGTGAGTCATTATTCTCTACAGAAAGGTGAGGGGACTAGAGATGATGAGAGGTTCAAGAGGCCTGCGCGATTAGAACGTTGCTCATTTTACATTGAAATATTTATAGAATCACCAACTGAGAATAATGGGGGATGCTCATTTCATTGTATGTCTTTTTAACAATTTGCGAGCCTCTTTTTAAATGCAATAAAGTAACATAGTGTTATTTTCGCTTAAGTTTTGAGTTCTCTTATATTATGTAATATTCTCTCGTTAAATCTATGAAATCTTTGAACGGATTAAAAACCTGCTAGAGCTTTTTTCATTAGCTAAAAATAGATCAGGCTCGATCAGATAAGCGCTCGCCTTAAAATTCCATATTACGCGAACACACCAAGTTTGACTCCTGCCGGCCACACTGAATTTGTTTTAAATGCTGATTTACTACGTGCTCGGCGTAGGTCGCTAGGATATCATTCTGTTATTTAAAAAAAAAATAGACATATTTGAGTATATGTGAAGTCCACGGATTGGGACAACGCGACGGACTCTTCTCTTATCAATAAAACTAGTTTTTACGGATTTTATCGAGTATATTAACTTATTCTATATTCCCGACGTTTTGAGCACTTTACAGCACACATAGTCACGGGGGACAGGTGTTCGACGTCCCAATGTCATAGTTAACTACGGCTACGTCCAGATAAAAAATATTATAATTTAATTAATAATATTTTCTTAATTTATAATAATTTTACGCGTTAAAATCCTTATAAACTAGTTTTATTTAAATGTGAAGTGGACTCTTCTCTTCCTTAAAATCCTCTCAGGAACTGGAGGATGACCAAGAGTATATCGACGCTTGAAAGGCAATAATTATTACCAAGCGACATGTTGGGCGATATTGAGTTGTATACATCATTGAAATCAGCAAAAAATATGTCATAGTCTCGTACCGCTAGGAAGAGTTTTGTTGTCGCTTGGTAACTTAAAAAAAATCACATTTTCACAGTTTTCGGCGACCAAGCGACTAAAATTTTTCCAATTTATGAATAATTTTCACTTAGTAGGTATTCGATTTTAACAATATAAACTTAGTAATTTTTGCCTTGACTCAAATTAATGCAGTTAAACATAAAGTATTTTTTTTCCTTACGGTATCTAAGGTATAAATAAGAATTTTACTTAAGAAATTTTACCGGATTAAATTATTTCTTTTCGCGTCATGTAAGACTTTTTAACACACCTTAATTATGTACTCATTTTCATTTAGTATTTGTTCTCTAAATGCAATGGACTTAAAGAAGTAATATAGTAGTATTTTTCCTGCCTAAAAAGGATATATTTGTCGATTGGTAAATTTTACCTGCCGTTTTTCTTTTACTGATTTTGTTACTTAGATAACTATTTCTGATATGAAATTTGTATAAAAATGCGCTTACCCCTGTTGTATGTATTTTGTTTTGTCGTTTATACGCACTGTAAAGCAGATTTTAAGTGGCTGTTGGTAACAAAATATCGATTAGTCTTCACCGAACTGTCGCATAGGCAACCTAATATGCCAAATATACCTAATAAGTAATAACTAAAGCTCTAAATTGTTAGGACTTGATCTTAATTGTGTTATTTAATTGACAGTTTACCAAAATATTTTCACTCATGTTGTTTTGATTGTGAAACGTTTTTGTAATTTTAGAATATTTTAAAACGTTGCTAGCAATTTTCTTCTTAATTGAAATTGTGTTTTACCTACCTATACTGATTTTGAAATTACTTATTTTAGTAATAGTATTAGTATAATAGTCATTATTTTACTTCATTTTTACAAACAGTTGATTTAAGCTATCTTAAATATTCAACGACAGCCCACAATCTTTATAAGATAAGCTATCCACTTTGCGAGAGATTTGTCTGCAATATTCGTATGTTACAGATCTATCTAGACGTCATTAACAGAGGGTTAGTCACTGGCCTAAAACCTCTATCAAACCGCACTAGTGGTGAATTATGCTCTAATTCATCCCTCATCAGATGGAGGCCCATACTCAGTAGTGGGTGATTGTAGATTACTACAAGGGTAGATTACTACTACTTTAATGATAATGATGATGACGATGTCCGTCGAAAACCTTTGGCCGAAAGTCTTTGATTTTGTGTAGTAAAACCTTAATTCATTGTTACTTGTTCAAAAAATCCTACACAAACCTTAATTTATTTGTACTATGATTAAAATTGCCTGGCAGAAAAGTTTTTTGATTTCTATTTTGATCATTTTACCTAAAGAGACATATAGGTAAAATCACTACGTTTAATTTTACCTATATGTCAAACATGCGTTACTTCTGGATGCGTCATTTTTCTTCAAACACAATTAGAATATAATGAGGTTGAGTTAATTTTACTTGTTTTATAATAAAATTTTGATATCGGTAAGTAACTTTTACCTGTTTGTGATTTTGATGAAATTATTACTAACCGACACTATTTCATAAAATATGGAGAAATATCAAAATATTTAAATGCCAGTTTATTAAGCCTTTAATATGGATCTAAAATTCGTTGGAATCGAATAATTATGACTAATAGGCGATTTTTTACGATTTTTTTTCCAAAAAAAAAACTTTAAAATGATCAAGTGTAAAGTTGCCAACATATCGCTTGGTAATTATTGCTTTTCAAGCCTCGATATATATTATATAGGCTCTTACTTTTCTTCTTTCTTTTCTTTTTGCAGAGGTTTTATTCCCTTTTAAAGCGATTTCAAAAAAGAAGGAGGTACTTAATTCTTCTTCATATACATGTTAAGAAAGAATTGCATCACTAAAGCTATTTAGACGTCAATCTAGTTGTCTTGTTATCTTGAACTTGTGAATTTTCTTAGGCCACTCAAAAAGGTATGAACTCTTTTAGTTTTTGAAGTCTGTTTTTAGTTTATTTATTTATTGTGAACCAAAAGTTTTAGACGAAGATCATGTATAACGTCCATGTCACACCTATGCCGGTAGATGTTGGGAGCACTAAGCTCGAAGTTGTTGATGAGTATGTTTACCTGGGACAAATAGTCCTACTAGGTAAGTCCAACTTCGACCGAGAGGTCAATCGACGGATTCAACTCGGCTGGGCAGCATTCTGGAAATTATGGAACATCTTCTCGTCAGGTATACCTCCAAACTTGAAAACGAGACTGGATTACCAGTGCGTGTTGCCGGTGATGACTTATGGAACTGAGACGTGGTCCTTCACTGCTGGCCGTATGAAGAAGCTCAAGGTCGCTCAGCGACCTATAGAGAGGGCTATGCTCGGGTTTCTCTGTGTGATAAACTTAGAAATGAGGATATCCGCAGTAGAACCAAGTGACCGACATAGCCAACAGATTAGTAAGATGAAGTGGCAATGGGCCGGCCATATAGCCCAAAGAACCCACAACCGATGGGGTAAAAGGTTCTCAGGTGGCGGCCTCGTACCGGTAAGCGAAGGTAGGCGTCCCTCCACTAGATGGAGTGACGACCTGGTAAGACATGCAGGAAGGCGATGGATGCAGGTGGCTCAGGACCGCGCTTTGTGGTATTCCTTTGGGAGGCCTATGTTCAGCAGTGGGTGATTGTAGATTACTACAAGGGTAGATTACTACTACTTTAATGATAATGATGATGACGATGTCCGTCGAAAACCTTGGCCGAAAGTCTTTGATTTTGTGTAGTAAAACCTTAATTCATTGTTACTTGTTCAAAAAATCCTACACAAACCTTAATTTATTTGTACTATGATTAAAATTGCCTGGCAGAAAAGTTTTTTGATTTCTATTTTGATCATTTTACCTAAAGAGACATATAGGTAAAATCACTACGTTTAATTTTACCTATATGTCAAACATGCGTTACTTCTGGATGCGTCATTTTTCTTCTAACACAATTAGAATATAATGAGGTTGAGTTAATTTTACTTGTTTTATAATAAAATTTTGATATCGGTAAGTAACTTTTACCTGTTTGTGATTTTGATGAAATTATTACTAACCGACACTATTTCATAAAATATGGAGAAATATCAAAATATTTAAATGCCAGTTTATTAAGCCTTTAATATGGATCTAAAATTCGTTGGAATCGAATAATTATGACTAATAGGCGATTTTTTACGATTTTTTTTCCAAAAAAAAAAAACTAAAATGATCTAGTGTAAAGTTGCCAACATATCGCTTGGTAATTATTGCTTTTCAAGCCTCGATATATATTATATAGGCTCTTACTTTTCTTCTTTCTTTTCTTTTTGCAGAGGTTTTATTCCTTTTTAAAGCGATTTCAAAAAAGAAGGAGGTACTTAATTCTTCTTCATATACATGTTAAGAAAGAATTGCATCACTAAAGCTATTTAGACGTCAATCTAGTTGTCTTGTTATCTTGAACTTGTGAATTTTCTTAGGCCACTCAAAAGGTATGAACTCTTTTAGTTTTGAAGTCTGTTTTAGTTTATTTATTTATTGTGAACCAAAAGTTTTAGACGAAGATCATGTATAACGTCCATGTCACACCTATGCCGGTAGTTGTTGGGAGCACTAAGCTCGAAGTTGTTGATGAGTATGTTTACCTGGGACAAATAGTCCTACTAGGTAAGTCCAACTTCGACCGAGAGGTCAATCGACGGATTCAACTCGGCTGGGCAGCATTCTGGAAATTATGGAACATCTTCTCGTCGGGTATACCTCCAAACTTGAAAACGAGACTGGATTACCAGTGCGTGTGCCGGTGATGACTTATGGAACTGAGACGTGGTCCTTCACTGCTGGCCGTATGAAGAAGCTCAAGGTCGCTCAGCGACCTATAGAGAGGGCTATGCTCGGGGTTTCTCTGTGTGATAAACTTAGAAATGAGGATATCCGCAGTAGAACCAGAGTGACCGACATAGCCCAACGGATTAGTAAGATGAAGTGGCAATGGGCCGGCCATATAGCCCAAAGAACCGACAACCGATGGGGAAAAAAGGTTCTCGGGTGGCGGCCTCGTACCGGTAAGCGAAGGGTAGGGCGTCCCTCCACTAGATGGAGTGACGACCTGGTAAGACATGCAGGAAGTCGATGGATGCAGGTGGCTCAGGACCGTGCTTTGGGGTATTCCTTTGGGGAGGCCTATGTTCAGCAGTGGACTTGTGAAGGGCTGTAATGATGATGATGATGAAAAGTTTTAGTTATTACATGTAATCAGTAACGTGTCTGGTGTAAAAAGTTTTTTTTTTTTACTTGTGATTGTTATTTTTACATGTACCAACCAACATATTCATTATTTTAGCGAAAGAAAATCAAAAAATAGCGGCTTCCAACATAAATGCGTCTGTTACATATGTGTAAAGTGCCCATCTTATCATAAAAGCGTCTGAGTGGACGCAGGTGATAAGTAACTTTGTCGTTGCTTACAATATACGGGGTTCTATTATTTTAGTTTCCCTTCAAGGGAGGAGCTAATTGCACCTAAAGAGAAAATCTTTATTTGTGTTAAGTTAAATTATATTATATTTTAATATATACATTATATTATATTTAGACAGATTTGCGTTAATCGTCATAATAATATAGTATATAATATATAATATAGTCCAAGAAGAAATTATAATGTAGGTACACATTAGAAATTTGGAAGAACAGTGTACATGATGATGATGTACTTACCATGATTTTACAGTCATTGCTATAAATTAGAATTCAATAGCTTAAACAATAAAATTTTCACTTTATAACCCAGTCCACTGCGAAGTTAAATGAGAATAAGATTATGCATTCAAGAGTCCTTTACATCTTTTCAAGTTATGCCGTCATTGCGGAAACAACGCGCGTGCGCACGCCTAAGTTTGCTCCACAAATAGCGAGTTTAATGGCTCGATAGTTAACTTGTGTATAGTGAGCATATTAAGTATACAAATACAGGAAATTTATACTTAGCAGAGATCTTTTTATATTGGAAAAGGGTGCAGTAATACCCTTATAATAATAGATGTGTCATAATCGTCACTCTTAGCAGGAGTAGATTACCGATCGGAGTATTCAATATTTTTTACTATACTTTATATTATATTATATCTTATTTATTACCTTATTATTATTATTAGTTATAACAATTTAAAATAATACTACTAAAACAATATTATTAAATCGCCTTGGGTTGACTGGTGGAGTGTCACAAGGCTTATTCCCATTGTATTTAATATATTTTGACTTGTAAATTGTCCATAGTAATAACTAGCCATAGTCTCCATATCATATTTCAATTTCATTATTAATCATCAACATAGGTTCAACCATTTAGTTTGGTTTATTAAATACTAATTGTAAAGTTGCGCTCAAGACTTGTGCCGCTATCTGTATTTATTGACCCTTTTCGTTTTTTTATTCGTAACTTTCGAATGTATAACAAAAAATGAGTACATTCTAATCACCCACGCGATATTATTAATCTCAAAAATAATTGTACAGATGGTAATACGACTTATAGTACGCTGCACGGGTTTGTTTATCACGTTCCAGGTTTGGCACGTAACGGGATAATTGCATTTCAAATCGACGCCTTGTATGCGTTGCGGCCTCATTGGTGACGTAGCAAAATTTAAATCTAGTGTGTATGTGTTTGTAGCAAATTTATAATTTTTAAAATACAAAATAAGGCGTAGACCATATCTCCGATGTTGCGGTTGATCCGGTCTTTCGTTCCATCTTATTTTACACTAGTTTAGTGCAAAATCTCACATCTAATGAAAAGTCAATTTGCAGCAATCAAAGTAAGATTCATTCGCAATAAATGGGTCTAGAAGCAAAGATTATTTTTTTCACTCTTAATGTTGTTCGTTACGTTTAATTATTTGTAAGCGGTAAAAGTCTACACACGTTACGCACCTACGGACAGCCTTTAGTGTTCGTAGTTATTTTTTGTGCATATCATTTCACCAAAATGTTAAAAATGAAGGTAAAAGTGTGAATTGAATCGGTAAGCTCATTTTCAGTTATGATAATATACTTTCTCTGTCTGTCATGTAAATATTTATTGCCTATTCCCATCTGTAACATAAATCAATGAATAATCGAGTTTCGAATCAGTGACATCTCACTTCACATTACACGCTCTCAGACTCCGCGCAGCACGAATGCAAATACCTATCATGTATAGTTTGTCTTATCTACCGACGTGCGTTCGTCCGTGGCGCTTTCCTTCGCACTACTCACTTAAATTAACTTTAAAGTACATAAAGTTAAAAGTTGAAGTTACAGCCTATATTCGTCCCACTGCTGGGCACAGGCCTCCTCTCATTTCTGAGAGGGTTTTAGGGCAAGGAATGTCCGCCGCGCTACCTCAATGCGTGCTGGCGAACTTCACATGTCTTCCAAATATATTTTTTATTCTATTAATTATCAGACATGCAGGTTTCCTCACGATGTGTTCCTTCACCGCTGAGCACGTGGTAAATCAGCACTTAAAATTGATATTAACAATTTCTTTGGTGCCGGCGGTAATCGTACCCGGTTTGCTCGCGTTCTGTGAAGTTTACATCGAGCGCTAACCATCTGAGCTACCATGACTCAGATGGTTAGCGCTTTAAAGTACTTATAATGGGTTATTTTTCAAAGAATAGCCAAATTTTATATTTAAGTTCAAATATATAAATAAAGATATACCTACCGATATTACAGTTTTTGAAAATACGAGTAAAATAAGGCTTCTACTTTTTTTGAAATTGTTCCAAATTGAATGTGATTTAATGGGCAACAACTACGCGAACGCGCTCCCTGTGTGCGATTCAATTCACAACTTTTGCCGACCGATCGAAATAGTCGGCGTTAGATATGTATGAATGACAAGAATGACAATCAGTTAAAATAATGCATTACCAAGCATTCTGAATTTAAAGGATAAAAAGTTCAAAATGTTTGAGATTTTTTTAAAATTATTTTTTCTTCACCATTCGTCTATACTACATATTCTGAACCTTCTCTGCAAATTTAGCCGTAGATTGCAAAATAACCCTGTGTATATACAACCAAAAGAAAGACCTATTTTACCATTAAATCATAAAAATATGAATGTCCGCAAAAATTGCAGATTTTTTTATTAGAGTAGGTACTAGCAATGTTTTTAACACTATGTACTATTAAGTTTATAAGCCCCTTAACCACTCAAGCTAAGTTTAAAATACTTGAGCCATGAGTGGATTACAACTCCAGCTCGACTGCTTCAACGTGAAGGAGCCTATATAAAATATACCTGTATAATATACGTCCATTTCACTACCGTAATATCCGACTTTTACTATGTAACAGTTTAGTGTTATCGTATGTTCACTATTGTAATATTGTTTACGGTCCTTGCCTGTTTAAGAAAAACGCTGCAATCATACTAAGAGTAACGTCGAATGTCTGCATTAAATTCTGTTATGATTTACTAAGAAGAGATCACATAACACCCCATTTTACTGGACCCTTTTTATTGGAAACGATGCATTCCATCTTAGACCTCAGAGGTGTCGAGATGGGATGTACATGTCTGGGCCACAACATTCACTTAACATCAGGTGGACTGTGTTCTCGTTTGTCACCGTTAATCTCTGACAGAAATAGGACAGTTATTTTGAAATATTTTGCTTTTTGCATTCACTGTAAAACACAGCTTATTTATATAAGACTGAGAAAGGAAACCATAACGTCAATTATGGATAGAGGCCATCGGTTTCTGTTTCCAATTTTTAGATTAACCATCGCCAGAGGTTGCTTAAAGCCTGCTTCGTGCTCGACCGGACTTGCGATTTATATAGTGTAAGCAACAGCTACCGCCGCGCTTTTGCAAGGACACTTAACTTCCTTGCACCTGCTTTGCCCCTGGACTCAATGAACCGCCCAAAGTTCCGTTATAACCGTAACAGTCTAAAGTCCACTACTGAACATAAATTGTTCCATAGGTATAGGTGTCACGCTTGGCGTTTTGTCAACCGCATTTTTTATTCTTTTGTTTCACTCTGTCGCCTCTTACGACACCCGCAGCACAATATGGGGTAGTGGATATTCTTACACCGCCACTACATGGTCAATGTGAGGCATTAATCTAAAAGTGCAAACCTAAACCTCAAACATATTTTATAAATACATAATATGTTCAAACACCCAGACCAGGAACATTCACTTACAGGCCATAGAAATACTTTTACTCGTACAATCGAATCCACAGCTTAACGTTTAGCCACTGCGCTAATAAACTGTACTCAGAGACAATAATGGGCTAAAAGAAATTCAGTTGTCGACCTTGATTACATTCACTTACAGTAATGAGTTATCCTAATTCGGAAGCCTTTCAAGGAATATACTTGATCCCTTAACATTATGAAAAAGTGAAAGGGATGACAGTTGACAATTAATTTTGAATTTGTTTTTAGTAGATTAAGTAATTTGAAATCTGTTTTAATAGGTAAATCAGTTTCAATACATAAAATATGATAGAATTGGAGAGTAACCGACAAAGCGCAAAAGATTAGTAAGCGAAAACCGATGGGAAAAAAAGTTTTTAGAGAAGAAACTCCGTGCCGGCAAGCGGAGTGTAGGACGGCCTTCCACTAGATGGAATGACGACCTGGTTAAGACATGAAGTAAGTCGATGGATGCAATTGTCTCAGGACATTCCCTCCAACGTAAGCCCAGCGTAATAAGTATGTGAAAGGCTGTCCAGAAATGCACTCCTGCTGGCACATTTTTGGGGAAATTGAAGAAAAAATCTTTGAGTTCTACAGTCTCTTAATGCGGAGATTTACTTCTGTACGAGATGAAAAACTGCTCTAATTACATTGTCACACTAGTAAAGATTAAGATAGAATGCCACGTTCCTGTGAATCAGATATACGGTTTCTGCAATGTAAAACCCTACAAGTGTTAAGCTGGTAGTTTAATCTTAAAATAAAGTTTTTTTTTACATTTCTGAACAATCAGCGTTTTTTTTCAATAAAAGTAGCGTTTACTTATTAAAGACAATTTATCATTCAAATAGATGCGCGTGCTCATTCAGTGACTTAAACAACGTTATATAAATTGGGAGCAATTTTTTCATGCGCCGTACTGTTATTAATGTCTATACTGTCAGGCATCAGTACTAAAATGTATAATGTAATGACTTAAGTATGAAATAGAAACTCTCTAGATCATAGATAAGGCGAAAATTTATGAAGTTCTGACCGTATGTTACAGCCTTTCTCATAAATCAACGTAAATTAAGAAAAAAAATGCTTAAAGTTGATATCTCTCTTTCTCTTTTTACTAAATGAAAATAAACAGAGACAGGTATAAGCGATAATCAACGATTGTAAGTGAGACCGTTATTTAAAATCCACGTGTAATAATATAGCTCTAAGCTCGTATGCGTAAGTAGTTAACTGTATTGAAATCATACGACCTTCAAGTAAACGGTAATACAACTAAATCATACTAACGTTGACCGTTAGTGCCCATGTGGAGTCGAAGATAAAAATCTAAATTTAACGCATTGTCTGCTTCCAGTACTGCACACTCAGTGTTATTGTGTACGAACCGCTGTCGTTATCATCTGCACTGCGTCATGTATCCGCCGCGGTTCGTGGACAGTAGTTTTAATTGTTTCAACAGCCTGATAATGACTAATGAGAGAATTTGCATACTTTTATCACGTAATTCAGTATCCTTTATCACTAAATCCAAAAGGGGTCATATAAATACAAACACCACGCTGCAGTTATATTATGGTTGTAGCACGAATGGGCTGGCTCGACCTGGGAAGGTCCACGCTCTGACAGAATACCAGCGTAAAATAGCAGCGTAATGCTGCTGTGTTTCGTATGGTGAGTGTAGAGAACCGGAGACCGTTTTACTGAAAACGAGGCATTCCATCTTAGTCCTCAGGAGTGACAGCGCATTTGCATTTTGATTCTTAATCGAAAATAAATGTAGATGTCTATGGGCCACAGCATCCACTTACCATCAGGTGAACTATATGCTCGTTTGTCACCCCATTCTATACAAAAAATTCTATATAAAAGTTTCTGATATAATATCCACGTGTTTACTGGTATCGATTCATTTTAAGTCGGTATTAACAAGTGAAATATTAACTAGGTGTCGGAGAAACAAATTGGCATAATTTCTCATCATCACACATTTTTATATTTGGTAGCAAATAATTTAATAGTATAGTTTTTTTTTATAGAATAAGAGTGTCAAACGAGCACACAGTCCACCTGATGGTAAGTGGTTGCTGTGGCCCATATATATCTACATCTATCTTCGTTTGCGAATTAAAATGCAGATGCGTTGTCAGCCTTGAGGACTAAGATAGATTGCCTCTTATCCAGTAAAAAGGATCTCCGGTTCTCTACACTCACCATACGAAACACAGCAGCATTAAGCTGCTATTTTACGCTGGTATTCTGTGAGAGCGTGGTCCTTCCCCAGTCGGGCCGACCCATTCGTGCTACAACTATACTATTAATATAGCTGCAGCATGGCTCTACCACGCAGTATACTCAGCTTCAATTTTGGGTGCATATCTAAAGCTGTAGAAGTAAAATGAGTTGTGGAAACGAAAAAAAAAGTGTAGTGGCGGCGTAAGAGTATCCCCTACTCCATATGACCCTGTGAGTGTTGTAAAAGGCGACAGAGGGAAACTGAAATCGGAGATAGGCGGCGGCATCTTCCTCGTAACGACAGCAACTATGGCAAAATCCCAGCTATAAGGCACTCTATGCGAGAGGCCTATGTTCAGCATAGCTGACGTTTTATGAAACCTTACAGAAGATAGCAGACAAAGCATTGAATATAAGTTATTCTTTTGTGTAGCGTAAAATTTAAATTTAAACCTTTCACTGTCCCTGTCCCAATTATACATTAAATCTAAACGTTTAAAAATATATAATAAGCATAGAAACAAATTTATGTGTGGAAGATCACGCCTCCGATTTTATAAAATACATCATTTATTTTCAAGTAGCTTTTTTATCTTAATTAACTTAACGTATTCAAGAAATATCTCTCCAATTTATCAAGTAAGGGGTGAAAGTGGAGAGCTTTCGACGGTCTTTAAAATTCAAGCAGTCGCTAAAGGGCTACGTGTACTAGTGGTGTTGACTAAGTAATTAAGGACACTATCAAAAGTGCTTTTCAACTATTAACACAAGAAAGGGTAGTTATACAAATCAGTAAGAAGAAACATTTTTGGTAATTTTTTTCTTTAAATTAGACTTAGTATAATTCAACAAATTTTGAACACAATAAATTTACAAATTTTGTAACACTGTCATTTGTAACCATTGTAACAGACCAATCTAATCTTTCATGCACTCGCATACTCTCCTGCACGGAGTGTATACAGTCATTTAACTACCGAGATCTGGCGACCGCCAAATGGCGGTGTATCAATTCAAAAATGCCGAACATAAATCCCACAAATTAGATCAATTACCAGTGCAAGAATATCGGCTCTCATTATTGATATTAGAGGCAGTATAGGTACCTACATATTTTATCTTCGATCACCGAATAAAATTTACTAATCGTCCGATGGTTATAGGCTAGATATTTATAAAAACAAAACGGCGGCCGTCAAATATAGAATGGCGGTAGAGACGAAAAAAATTGCATACCATATTGAATGGCATATCGATGAATAGGTCTTTTAAATAAAGATGATGTTTCCTAGACTATTTTACAGCCATAAGCTCCGTATAAGAATTACAGAACCTGAAAGTTGTGTAGGTAGGATCTTTACATATTTCTTGTGTATCTATCTTACTGCTTGGCCATTGCAGTCGGGTACTTTATTTCTTATTAATAATTTACTTGTTTACAGATTTTATCGCGAAAATTTCCGATGTTTTGCATGCGGTGCTTTACAACACTCGTGTTTCCTGTGACCGTGGTTGCTGAAAAGTACGCCGAAACATTGTGAATTTAAAATAACTTAAAATAAATGACAAAATAAATAAGTTTATTCAACCTATAGTATCCGCGTTAATAAACGTGTAGATCTAATCATTACATACAGTAATCGTATGTGGTAGAGCCACATGCTTCAGCTATATCATAGTTGTAGCACGACTGGGTCGGCTCGACCGGAGAAGGACCACGCTCTCACATAATACCAGCGTAAAATAGCAGTTCAATGCTGCTGTGTTTCGTATGGTGAGTGTAGAGAACCGGAGACCCTTTTTACTTGATACGAGGCATTCCATCTTAGTCCTCAGGGGTGACAACGCATCTGCATTTTGATTCTTAAACGAGGATAGATGTAGATATCTATGTGCCACAGCATCCACTTACCATCAGGTGGGCTGTGTGCTCGCTTGTCACCCTTATTTTATAGAAAAAATTAATATATCACTATTTAATTAAGTAAAGTTAATGCTCAAATATTGAAAGTTATGGCATAACATAATAGCCCAACGTATGCAATTTCCCTTTCGAATGCTTGAACGGAGAAAGGCGAATTCATTGCAACTGCAATTCTAATTGGTTATTTTGATCTAGATGCACTCGCGAGTAATTCGGCGTTTCGCAACGTCGCGACTTAGCTTACCTCGCTCCGGCCGTTCCGTTCGCATTGTTTTACAGGCCCCGGCCTTTCATATTTCTCAACCAAGTCTTTAACCGGGGGCTTAGGGAACTCACTTAAAAAACTTCTATTCTTTTAAAAACGCATTTTCTAGCAATAAATTTAATACGACGTAGTTAAGAAATTGAAGACGTTAGTCTTATAATCATGAATATACAAAAAAATTTTGGTCATTCCTTTTGGTATGATAAAATTTGTTTCAATGTTATGTTAGGTTCAAAGAACAAAAAGCTCATTGAGCGAAAAAATAGCTCCCAACGCGTTGTGGTTTCTGTTTTGAGCTGTTTTTCGCTCAATGGGCGTATTTCGTTCTTGAGCCTAACATAATATTATATTTATTAAATAATTTTAACCTAAAAGACGTTTTAGTTATTTGTTGAGTATCAAATTAATTTTAAACTGCGGCAACTGTGAACTGGGCAAGTTTGCTGCATTTCCCGCGGCTGTTGATGATTGTTGACGGTCGTGGGAAACCCTTCTGTATGAATGAAAAAATACCATAAACAACAAAAATAATAGAAAAACTATTTAATTGATACAATATTTAGACGTGATAGAGCCACGCTGCAGCTATACTATAGTGTTTCGTATGGTGTGTAGAGGCATTCCATCTTAGTCCTCAGCGGTGACAACGCATCTGCATTTTGATTCTTAAACGAGGATAGATGTAGATGTCTATGTGCCACAGCATCCACTTACCATCACGTGAACTGTGTGCTCTTTTGTCATCATTTTTCTATTAAAAAAATGTGATGGACTAGACATACATAGGTAACGTCGACTATGCTCTTATTCATCAAAGATGTAGAGAGTCTATCGGAAGAGCTCTAGAAAATATATAATACGTATACCTACGCTCAAACCCTCTGCAAGTAGGAGATGCCGAGAAATCAATGACTACAATACAGATAAAAGTGAGGTATAATATTTGACAGATTTCATAGCGGGGAAGTTAATTTGTCCGGAAAATGTAAAGGTTAATGTTTGTTTCTGTACTATTAGCTATATTTTATATTAATGAGATTAAAAATAAACAAACCAAACAACAGATATTCATAAAAGTAGAAAAATTTAAAAAAAGTTAAAACTGGGCAAAAAATTTAAGAGCAAACAACTGAGGCATTGTTTTGTGTATTAATATAATAGTCTAGAAACTGATAAACTTTTATTAAAAACTAACTTCCCAATTAAATGACATTGTGTAACAAAAAACTTTATCTCAGTGTCAACTAGCGACATCTGGTTAAAATTATTAGCCCTCATTAAATAATTAAATGTAAGAAGAAAAACACGAACACAATAAGAAAAATAGAAAATTCAGAAGATTAAAAAGAAATAATTAACATTGAAGTTAAGGACATTAAAGTTAATTGTCACATTTATTTCATTTTTATCTCCTTCCGGATAATATCAGTTGCATTGCCATTTCACGTGAATACAAAATAGGAAGTCTGATTTACCTTGATTTAAAAATGGCATTTGGCGCTGGCGCCGCATTATCAAGGTCGGCAAGTACCGTTGACCCCTGCCGAAATGTGACAAGTTCATTTAGTAAAAGTAGGTTACAGATATTATCAAAGAAGGCTAGCTAGGTTTGAAATGTCTGCATATCTGAACTACCGTCATAGTAGCAGTTTCGAACAAAACATTCATAAAATTTAATGTTAATTGCACAGTCAAATTTCTTGCAATAATCCATACAAGCATACAACTCACAAGTAACATGACGCTTTATCTATATATATTTATACATAATATAAATAAAATTGATCTGTCCGTAAAATCGAAATAACTGGCTTATATTCTAGCTGAGGGGGTTATTTGCTTTCCTTTAAGACATAAACAACCATTTTTAAAATATTTGTCTGTCTGTTTGTGTGTTTGCCTGTTCGGGCTAATCTTTGGAATGGCTGAACCGACTGTGATGTAACTTAGGATGAATATTTAACATTTATGTCTTAAAATTAAACCAACTTCACGTAGACGCAAAATGTTTCTGCTAATCGCAATATTAAGTCGTGAGTAGTGACAATAGATAAGATATTTGCACTGATGACTCCGTTCATTAAAACCTACTGTTTTAAAATTTGTTTGTTATACAATTTTATCGAGAATTTTGTAATCGTAAGAGTGATAATATCATTCTGGTATTATCAATTGCATTTCAAATATGTTGTATATTACATAACGTAAGCGTATTCAAAATATTTGCTATAAGGGAAAAGATATCTTTTGCGATCGCAAATATTAATAGAAAGAAATAACTTAGCAAGAATATAATTGATAGAGTGACCTGTATATTATATTGAGAATAATTCGCTAACCACTATTCTAACGGAGTCTCCGAAATTCTTTATTTTAGGTTCTTTTGTCCCAGTTTGATTTAATATTCTGTAATGCAAGCCAACGTTAAATCGTTACGATTGAAGCGACGATTCAAATCTTTGTTGATGCGTCTAAAAATGAAACGAGCAGGTTTTAGCAGTTAAGCATATAATTGTATAAAATATGAGACATATTCATTACCACTTTCATACATTATAATGCTCAGTCTGCCGATCATTAATTTAAATAGTATGTGAACTTTCCAATGACTGGCGTCGTGGCATTCACTCTGCGCCCGTTGCTTCCCATGCTCCGTTTCTCATCGGGCTTCTTTGTTTGTTAATCAACGCGACCTGCCTGATACGTGTGACAGATCGAGAAGTGCGATTCTGGGGATAATTTTAACCTAGGAAGGACCTATCTTTTTATCATATGACCAGTTTGCTGTGGGATTTCATCCCATAATGCTATGTTGAAGTCGGAACACGTAGATATCGTCTAATTTAAAACTCCACGTGCTTAACTTGCAATTTAGCTTGATTTTACCACATTTATCGAAATAAGTATCATAAAATCTAAAGTTTTAGTAGATTTTATCATATTTAGTACATATGACATGATAAAAAAATCTACCAAAAATACAAGGAAAGCGCGTGCAGTTTAAATAGACAGTCCACGTTTGAAACTTTTAATAATCAAAATATTATGCTTTTGTTATTTAAATATGTGCTTTTACATAATATGCAAGATGAAATACTCGGATGTATACACAATTGATATATATTACTTTTCATTATTAGATACAGCCCGCCCAAGTCTACGTACACTGCCTCATAGGGCTAATATTTGCCATAGTTGCCATGCTTGACAGTCTGGTTGGCAACCGCAGTATTTTATTATTTTGGGGAAACGCTGCAGCCTATCTCCTATTTCATTACATGCACGGATTGCTTAGACGCGGCGTATAATTTACTTGAATTCTATTTTTATTATTTTTATATTACAGAAAGATACGTCCATAATATTTAATTTTATCACAGTATAGATATGTTGCTCACTGTGTTGACTCAATTGCGGCATAAAAGTTAAAGGTACAGCCTATATACGTTCCACTGCTGAGCACAGGCCTCCTCTGTCTTCGAAATATATTTTTTCATATTTCTCAGAGATGTAGATTTCCTCACGATGTTTTCCTTCACCGCCGAGCACGTGATAAATTGGTGCTGGCGGGGATCGAACCCGGGTTGCTCGCGTACTGTGTAATTGCGGCATAGTATAAAACAATTTTATTTTCATAACAATCTATTATTGAAGTGATTTACTTCAGGGTCACGATGTGCACGTCGTGTTTTATCGGAACACTTACGTGCGTCCGGCGTCAACTCGAAGGGATGTGGAAATTGTTCAACAATACTGTATTGTATTGCTGTGTGTTAAGGATCAGTTTTGATTCAACGTTTAAGTGTATGTACTGGAACAGGTATTATACCTTACGTCCTAGTGGATTATGTTATTTTTATGATAACTATCCTCTCCGAGGTCGGATAGCGACTCGCGTTTACATCTCCCGTGGGATTCCTTGTATTCATGTTTTCAAGTTATGTTACAGGTTTACAGGCCACTCGAGTAGAAGGGACAAATAATCAAGAATTTCTTATACTATCCTAGATTTACAAAATTTAGGACATGAATGGAGGAGGATGGTGTTTTTTTTTTAAATATTTACTTTTATTTTCATGACTTTCTTCATCAGAACGTAATATTCTACTGCTGGATATAGGGCCATTTTTGGCAGAAAGATTGGCGATCGCAGAAGTTTTACATTTACACATTTTGCTTGACGCTGATTCCCGTTTCCGGTCTGCGTATTTTAACAATTGACATATCTGAGATGATATGCCGTCATCTGTCAGGCTGTAAAGCTTTTCAGGCATTTCCCATAGTCGCCTCTTATGACATCTATGGCACGAAGTGTTGATGAATTCTTTCTTTACGAATTGCGTAAAGTCTAATTTTGCCCATTTTAATTTTGATTCACTTTGCTCAGCTGGAATAATAGTGATTATTGTTTTACGTAATCTAAGTAATTATTTTCTTAATATTCTTCTTTAAATATGTCAATTTACTAAAATGGTGATTATTTCCGTGAAAGTGATTGTAACGTAGATATTAAATGAAACATAATTTAATGGCCAGTGGCCCTTTGAGACTTAAAAAGGTGTTATGTAATAATTAATTAGTTAATATAAATGAGTTTTTTTTTACGTAACAACCAAGTTAAGGGTTTAAGAAGTTTATGGAATATGAATAAAATGCAGATTGACAAGTTTTAGATCTTTTTATTGCTTCATATTTATATTTGCTCTGGATTATATCGTCTAAGATTTTTTTTTGTATTTTCTAGTAAAGACAATAGCGTGTATCTCAATAATAACATTTTTATATTATTAAATATTATAATTATTAAGAAATACATATAACAGATAAATATATTAGGGTAGTATCCATTTTTAATTTATTTATGTACACACAAAGGACGCAAACAATTATACAGTGAGTTCGTACATATTCCATAATATATTGAAATATAAAAAGGTAAACTCGGTGTGTACATTATTTGTTGGTTCCCTATAGTAGAAGTTTTTTTTATTGAAATAACATTACTCCCACTTAAGAGTATTCTCAAGCATCGTGTAGAGGCGTTATTACAAACATAAATTGCACAAGTACAAACATCTATACAAATACTTGTTCCCTACGGGATCCGAACCCGTGGTGAGCAGTGCCGCAACCTAACGCTTAGCCAATGCGCCACCTCTCTTCTATGTTTATACTTTTTAATTATTCTATTTAACACAATCGCTCCCCCTTCACATGTTTTACCGTCTTTATCCGAGTAAGGGCATGAACAGGTGGATACGTGATTTAGAATCAAAATAAAAATTCGTTGTCAGATGTCACCTCTGAAGTTTAAGATGGAATACGTCGTTACAGAACTCAAATTCAAAATTTAAAAAAAAATTTGATAAAACATCTAAGAACCACCGCTAGAAAACCTGCTTTTAAATAAAAAAACCGCACCCAAATCGGTTCATCCGTTTAAGAGCTACGGTGCCACAAACAGACACACAGGCAGTGTGTGTGTGTCTACACATAGCGGTCAAACTTATAACAACCCTTTTTTGCGTCGGGAGTTAAAAAGGTCTACCTCTGAGGGGATGGCTATTATTCAGCATTAAGCTGACTATAAAACAACTAAAATGATCATTTTATTAAGTATTAATATAATAAAGAATAAAAAATGTAATACAAAGTGTTTGTTTGTTACAGGTAAGCTCTCGCTATTCAGGATACTGGAGGATTTATATATAGATGCAAGTTGAACCCCTGAGGTTCAACTTGCATCTATGTAATTGTGTAATTGGAATAAGTACTTTTTACTTCGTGGTGGTCTCCTATTCCTTTTTGGGATAGGAGTCTGTCTGGGTAGGTAGGTACCCTTTTACCAATTTCTACCGCCAAGCAGCATTGCGTGCACTGCTATGTTCTAGTCTGAGAGTACAGAGCCAGTATAATTACAAGGTGACAACGCGTATGTCGCCTTCATTGGCTGCAGGTGTCCTTAGGCTGCAGTAGTCACTTACCATTGGGTAAACAGTTAGTTTGTTGGTCAAATTAATGTAACAAAAAAAGTAATTTATATTTCATAGTTTCATCAGTTCATAAATAAATATTTTACTAATTATTATTAATTTATTGTCGTTATTTTTAAATATTAGGTCCTTACATATGAAATTGGCGTTTTGTACGGGAGGAATATAAAGTCAATTTTTTTTTTATAAAATATATTTAATTAATCAAAGTATGCACCGTTGTTATCTATGCACTTTTGTCATCACATAGGTAGTTCATTGATCCCTTTACTAAAAAAAACCATGGGGGCGAGAATCAATAAACTCTGAAGGCGGTTTGGACTGCCGCATCGGAGTTGAATTTTTTTCCTTGTAAGAATTTGTCCAAATTCCGGAAAAAATGGTAATCTGTTGGAGCAAGATCCGGGGAGTACGGTGGATGTCGCAGACATTCCAATTGTAGCTCATCTAAGTCAGTGGTTGTTTGTTGTGCAGTGTGTGGATTATTGTTGTGTATATTGTGGATATTGCGTTGTCGTGAAGCAGCAGTGGCTTAGAGCGATTAACCAATCTCGGTTGTTTAGCAGCTAGTTCTTCCTTCATGGTTTGCAGTTGCTGACAGTAGATATCTGCCGTAATCGTTTGGCCAGATTTTAGAAAGCTGTAGTGAACAACACCGGCGCTAGTCCACCAAACATTCACAAGTAACTTTTTCTGACTCAATTTTCGTTTAGGGTAGGATTTGGCTGGGTCTCCAGGGTTCAGCCATTGCGACGAGCGCTTCCGATTATCGTACAGTATCCATTTTTCATCACAAGTAATGATACGATTATTCTTCATTTTCCACTTTGGTCTCCGGCCGCCCACGGGGTTGGTTCTGAAGGTCGAAATTTCCAGAACGAAAACATTGAAACCAAAAACGTACCGTGCTTTCTTTTGCGACACCAGCGCCGTACACATAATTAATCCTTCGAGCTGTTTCTGCAGCACTGGTACCACGGTAGAACTCGTACTCGTAAATATACCGATATTTCATGTTTTCCATTGTGCGGTAATAAGCGACGCCAAAGAATAAAATAATGAGGAAAAAACAAATGAATGACTGTTTTCAAAACTCAAATGTACCAGCTAAATGAATTTATAAATTTGAATTTGGAATTCTTAACCAAAGAGGAGATATTTCAGATCAAAGTGGTCAGTATGACAAAACACTAATTTCATATGTATGGACCTAATATATTGTATGTTATAAGTAATACACATGCTAACCTAGTTATTTGATTAAATAAATTCTTCTATTACGATTAAAAAATATTTTTCCAAGTGTATGCCGAGGAGATTACGACAGGTACGAGTGTATCCAATACGTAAGTACATTATACCTACTTAAATGAATAATACTTTAAATAATAATTATTTTTGATGAGTTAGCTAACAGCATTAAAAATGTTTTTCAAAATAGTTTTGTTAAACTTTAAACTTTGTTAATAATTTTAAATACAAGACTTCGTAAAAATCGACAATCAGTTCGATTTGGTTAAATAAAAATTCAACTTGTGATGGTTTTTTTTTTACATATTTATTCTTATTACAACGTAGGTGTACACACTAATTGGTTTCTCATTGTATCATTACTAGGTTTTTCTGAGATTACATAAGTAATGAGTCCATAAGGCTTCGTCATCTCTAATTTATAGATGTCTCATTTATTACTCACACACTTGTATATTAATATTATACTTTGAATTAATTATTAATTCAAAAGTATAATATATACTATAATAAGAACGTCATGATTTCTTCGTTCAGCCAACTGCAGCAAATTTTTCATATAAATATTCTCATATAATATTTCCATAAAACCCTACCTTAAATGGTATTTGTGTGAACCCCGTGCTTTTTGTAGTGCTTCCTATTCCCTCGGTATTGCTCGAAATTGTGTTACAACTATGAGTCACAGTTAATAATTCGGTCATATTTTGTGGCTTATTAATTAATTTCCGTCGCAAATTTAACAGATACTTCCATGGTTTTGTTTATTAATATACACTGTATGTTTTTAAATAAACTTTTTATTACTATAATTTATATATTTAAACACGAATTCAAAATAAATTGTTAAACTCAACTTGAGTTTAACAATTTATTTGCGTACTTGAGTTACTCAAGTACGCTGTATAGAAGAATTGTTTTTATGAAATAATTTTTGACATTGTTGTTAATTAAACGGATTGTTTATAGGATAACAGGAAGAGAATGGATTGCTTATTATTATGAAAATAAAAACCGCTTTTACACAGATCTCTGTTGCGACTGAGATAATGCATGAAGTGGAAACAATTTCATGCATCATTAACCTCAGAAAAGTATCAATTATTACTATTCTTTTAATGCACAGAGTAATGTAATTGTTATAATTTTTAGTTCCAAAAATACCATATAACATATTATAGTAATGCATAATGATAAATTTAACATTGCTTATTATAAGAATTTGCCAACTGGCATTATTTTATTAAAGATATGCCCAAACTCTCCTTACTGGACAAGTAGATTGTTAGGGCATTCGGTAGCCTCGCACTGATAATGGTGGTCTGTGAAATATAATATAAGCATTATTGGATGCTTTTTTGCCATATGCTAGTAAGGGTTGTGATATTTTGAGAACAAGTATAAAGTATATTCGCTCTTATTTAGCCTAGTATAAGGGCGTGTATGACGAAAGAAATATTATCACTGCGGTTTTTTATAACAGCAATAATTGTTTATTAGATTATACTCGTATAAGCGCCATTTATGTTAGTATTCAGTGTTAATGCGCTAATGCGGTATGCATTCTTAAATATTATGATCAAAACAGATAGCAAAATATCTTTTATTTTTTAAATTTTCCAGACATAAAATGCTATGACATGATATGATGTAGTCTGTCAAGTGTAGAGATTACGGTAATACCTCCTAATATTTTAAACTGATCTGATTAACCGTCCGAAATGTTATTACCTCATAACATCAGGTGGCACCATGGCCAAACGTTGGACTCACATTATGTGCATTATTGGACACTTATGATGTATTTGAATGAGGTTGGGCCGCGTTATATTATGGCTACAGCGCGAATGGTTTGGTTTGACCGGTGAAAAAACCACGCTCTCATAAAATACCGGCGCAAAATAGAAGCAAAATGCTGTTATTATTCTGTTGCTAGTATTCTGCGAATTCCTTTGGCGAATGACTAAAACCGGGGAACTTTTACTGTAACCAAGGCATTCCATCTTCGTCCTATGGGAACCATGCTTCTGGAAAATTATTTATCGAGGATTGATGTAGGATTCTATGACCACAGCTTCCACTTACCAATTGAAATAGGTGCTCGCTTATCAGCTTAGTATATAAAAAAAACATTCGCGAATGAATATGCTATCCGTTTCAATAAGACGGATTATAAGTTTGTGACATCATCTATGTATTTACCGAATACTTGCGCGGTATAACGCACCTGCATTGTTGGAAAGTTTACACAGCCGTTAAACTACTAGAAGTTACATTGTGCCTACATTGGAGTCTTTGCAATATTCATAAGTGGGTTTGGTTAGTAGAATTCTAACTTGGAGCTTGTCAGAATAATTGTACTACATAAACACAACATTTCAATTGTAAGTTTATTTTGCTGTGAGTTGGCGGGGCGGCATAAGAGAACTATGTAAAAGGTTAGAAAACCTTATAGCTTTTGATAGATGGCGGTGTAATCATCTCGTTCAGCTAGAAATATTCTTTTTATAGGTTAGGGTGACAAATGAGTTCACAGTCCACCTGATGGTAAGTGGTTGCTGTGACCCATAGACATCTACATCAATCCTCAATAAAGAATCAAAATGCAGATAGCTTGTCACCCGTGAGGACTAAGATGGAATGCCTCTTTTCCAGTAAAAAGGGTCTCCGGTTCTCTACACTCACCATACGAAACACAGCAGTGTTCAGCTGCTTTTTTACACATGGAAGTAATATGTACTTAGTAGCACATAATAGCTCAATGATTTTACTCTGGTATTTTGTGAGAGCGTGCCCCTTCCCCGGTCGTATACACAGTATACACAGGTCGTATACCTATTTGGTGCGTGGTGATTACAAAATATTTTCTATAATGAGAAAACCCCCATGTCTAGCAGTAGACTGTTAGGACCTGATAAAAAAGAACTGCTTAGTTCTTATTTTACATCAAAAACATAATTAAATATAGTGTTATTAAACATTTAATTGCAAAATGCATACATATAATGGTAATAAACAAACTAAAGAAATTGATTTAATTTAATTCAACGTTTTATAAAAAGTATAAATGTAATTATATTGTAGTCTAAGGTGGCTTGGCTACACAGATGTTTTTGTAACATGACCTTTATATGGTGGACCTCTATAGTGTAAATGACTGCGTAGTTGTTATATTACTTAAACACTTATTGTTTAAAAACATGTTCCCATAGAATGCTTACAAACGATTCGAGTTAAAAAAAGTGCTCACATTTTTAAAATGCATAAATTATGGTAAGTAAGAAGTGGCAAAGTGTATTTAACATTGTTGCGAGTATATACGGAACTGCAAACGACCTTCAAATCATCAAGTACGTGGCATTCCTTAAACTTCGATGCGGTTCGGAGATGGGTCAATGGTCCCCTAATCGCAAAACAATCGGTTCGGAGTTCCTCGACCCCACATTGCTGTACTTGCAATGCAACGTTAACCTGGACGTCTTTTATGGACCACACTCCATTGGAATTCAAAGAATGTTCAGTTGGTTTTGTTGCCAATAATGTTTCTGCGACTGTTCGAAGTGTAAGAGCAGTGCAGAATTTTATTGTTTATAAAATTAGACCTATTTAAAAGAATAATCTGTAAATAGTTTTAATCTGCACTGCAGATATCAGTCTGAAAATAAAAATATTGTGGTTTTATATAATATATTAATTATAAATATTCATGTATTAATATAATTCTTCACAAAAAACAATGCTCTTTAATGTTACAAGTGATTGGATGGCAGCTATCTCAATAAATTAAAAGTTTAGTAAGTACAAGTTGACTTTGATTAAGAAACCATTTTAATTGATAAAGTTAATCCACAGAAACTTAGTGACGGTGTAGAAGTAGGTAGTAGACAGTGAAACAAGTAGTTATAGCCAGCCAGGCCAGCCATTCATAACTTATACGTCTATTATTACTATATTTTGCTCAAAATTAGGTAAAAAAGATACTCATCTTTTGCTTAAAAAAAAAAAATACTTATGATAATGTTATCGAACACAAATTGTCTCAATTTCGGTATCTTTTTTGTCGTTCACTATACGAAGTCAGTGTTAATGTGATAGTCGCTATATAGGGCATTAGACAGGGACAGGGACATTTCATATACGTAGAAAGATTAGCATTCGGCCATCATTCGGCGATAAGACAAAATCGCTTTTATAATGTTGATAAAGCCCAAAATTACATCTTTATCACCTCTACAATTTGAATGTTATCGTCAAACTTTGATGTTAAGTATGTATTATTTTTTTCACTCTTTGATATAATGTGTATTACGGTAACGTTAAAGGCCAATTAAAAAAATTATAACATGTAAAGTATTTTGGTAGCTTCTTGGTTATTTGTAAATTCCGTATTTCTTTCAATTAAGTTTTAGTTACCGTTACCGTGTCGTGGTGGCGTAATTGAATTCATTCATCACCCCATTTCACCAGACACCAGAAAAATCTTATGACTCCGATACACAGTGATACGGTATACCCACTGTTACGGTTAAAAAGTTACGAGACCCAGTATTTTTACGAGTCGAGGCCTTCGATCTGTGTTATCATGGGTGACAATGAAAATGTCCTTCTTTTTTAGAAGTTAGTAATGGCTCCAGTACTACTTTTAGGTTTATGGTTAACTCTTTATTACATAGAAATTAAAAAAGTTAACTAAACCACAGAATAAATAATAATAAGTACCTACAAGAAACTTAACAAAGGTACAAAAGTTACATACAACGGGGTCTCAGTTACTGATAGAGACACTTTCCATTTCAGTCTTCCAAAGAAGTGGAAAGCATCCCTAGTTTTTTGACCTTTTTAAGGTTCCGTACCCAAAGGGTAACAACGGGACCCTATCACTAAGCCTCCGCTGTCCGTCCGTCCGTCCGTCTGTCAGCGGGCTGTATCCTGGCGATGCAGGTAGACTAACTGTTATAGCACAGAATATGTATTGCTGTTGCCGCTATAACAACAAATAATAAAAATAATTGAAAAAAACTATTTTTACGGATTTTATCGCGTTTAATTTACTATTTTAATTCCCGACGTTTCGGGTGCTTTACAGCACCCATGGTCACGGGGGGACTGAGGTGTTTAACGTCCCAATGTCATAGTTAGCCCGACTACCTTCAGTTTTTGAATATTAATTTTGGTCCGATCTACGCAGAATGAGCTTACGGTATCTTGAAGTCTTGCAGTGGTATGCTTGGGTTTGGATTTAATTTTGTTTATTATAGGATCCAAGCAGATGGCAGCACCCATCCATCTTCTCTATTGAAATTAGGATGTTTTTAATCTCAATAGCCTCGCGTATCATCCTTGGTAGGAATCGTGTTCTTTGCGAGGATTTGTAGTCTATCAAATCTGAGTGGCGGGGACGATTTGAACATGTTCACATTGCAGACTTCCTGGAACGTCGGTGCTTCACGTCAGCTATATGTTCTTTACGCGGGTATTTATAGATATTTTTGTTTGTCCTATGTAAGAGAGACCACATTCACAATCCAGCTTGTACACTCCTGCATCTTGTAGAGGAATATGACACTTGATGGGTGGTAAAAATTGACTAATCTTCTTCAGCGGCTTGAATTATGTTTTAATGGAAGCTCGCTTCAAGATGTAGCCAACCTTGTCTGTGACTCCTCTGACATAGGGTAGTACAGCAGGCACACGCTCGACTGTGGCCGGCTTCACTCGGTCACAGTGAAGCCGGCGTAGGCGCAGGACCCGAAGCTTGTTGTTTAATTGTTTTGCAATACTTGCTTGACGTGCTGAAGCTCGGCGGCCAGATGTTTTCTGTCACAGATCCCTCGTGCTCTCTGAAACAAAGAATTTCCCACTAGTAGCTAACTGTGATGGATGATAGTGCGATTCAACATTTAAATAGCGGTTGATATGGGTCTTTTTCCTATACACAGCATGTGGCTAGTGTTATCAGGATTTGATGACTAAAACATCTAGGAAAGCTAAATAATTGTTTGCCACTAACTCCACTGTGAATTGTATTTTAGAATTTATGGAATTAAGGTGGTCTAAAAATGCAGTTACTTTGTCAGATGGTAAAATTGTGAAAGTATCGTCTACGTACCGCTTGTAGAATCTTGGAATTACAGGAGCAGTAAGAAGGCTTTCTCCTCAAAGTCCTCCATGAATATGTCGGCGACTACGGGAGATACAGGTGAGCCCATCGCCACACCATCTACTTGCTTGTAGAATTCTTCCGTCCACAATAGATAGCCAGATGAGGCAGTGTTTTAGTAATACTGCATATTCTGTAGGCATGTTGTTATCTTCTAGCTTCCTAGTTACAATTGAGATGCAGTCTTCAATAAGTAAGCATGTGAATGGTGACTGAACATCAAAATTGACCATAGTTTCATTGTCATGATGTAGGTCTTTATCTACACAAATCCGTAAAATAGTTTTATTCAATGTGTAGTGTTCGCGTAAATATAAGAAATCAATAAATAAAAATAAATTAAAAATTAAAAGGGGCTCCCCTACTAGAAACGTGTATTACGATGGTACGGAACCCTTAATGCGCGAGACCGACTCGCACTTGGCCGGTTATTTAAGTTAAATACTAACCGTGATGTGTATTGTTAAAGATATGTTCCTCTTTTTAACAAAGATTTGTATTATCACCTTATGTGACGCACGAAGATAAACACTACTTAGCGGGTCGTTAAACTTTATAGCAATGCAAAATGTGGGTTTTAATAACATTCAAATGATTTAAATGCGTTAGAGCGCGTATAAAGAAAAGGAATACTTGAGTAAGAAATAAAGTAAAGGAATACTTTAACGGTGGTAGAGCCACGCAGCAGCTTTTGCTGTTGCACGTATGGGCAGGCTCGAGCCGGGTTAGTACCACGACCTCACAGAATACCGGCGTGAAGTGGAAGCTCTGCTTTTGCGTTTCGTCTGGTGAGTGCAGGTGACCGAGGCCCAATTCCCCATCAACATGGTAGCGGAATTAAATTTTAGACTACCCCAGGAGGGTACCAGCACCTTTGGAGAATCCTCGCTGAGCATCCACGACCATGCTACTCCACTCCTGAGCGTGGTGCTCAGGCTGCCCCGCGTATTCTGGGGGCAAAATTCCGCTCAAAACAATAACTGCTCAGGGCAAACTGAGCAACAAGACCAAGGCGACCCCTGCCACGCTATCCGTGGATTTCTGCAACATCAGGGACTTCACTCGAACCCAAACGCCGTCCACTACCATCTCGAGACGGCGAAGCCGGCATGCTCTTTCTGACCGAGACGCAGGTGTCCTTCCGGCTGATACTTCGTATCTCTCCTGCCCGGGGTACAAATTGAACACCTTTGTGCCTCGGGCTGGAGTTTGCGTGTACGTCAGAGAGGACATCTGTTCTCGACGCCTCGGCAGTCATGAAGGTTCGGACCTGTCCATCCTTTGGCTACGCGTAGATAGCGACGACCATCCGTGCGTCTACGGGTGCCTCTATAGGTCCCATAGCGGTAATGCCGAAACAGACCGACTCATCGGTCACGTCCAAATGGCTACAGATTCCTTGCTACAACAGGTCCCATCCGCAGAGATCGTGATCCTGGCGATTTTAACGCCCACCACGCCGAATGGCTTGGTCACGTTTAACCGATCATGCGGGGAGATCTGTTTATGACTTTGCCTTGGCATATGGTCTGACACAGCTGGTTACTTCGACTACGCGGATTCCAGATGTGAAGGATCATACACCTTCCTGTTGGACCTTCTGCTGACCTCTCATCCGGACGGATATCAGGTTTCCGTCGATGCCTCTCGGCTCTTCGGACCATTGTCTGATCCGGAGTGGTGCCACTAACGCCCTCGCGGTTGCGTTCTGCAGGTTGCCGCCGTGTTTGGCATTACAGGTCGGCGGATTGGGACGGAATGCGGTCTTTCTTTGCATCCCACCCATGGGGGCGGGTTTGCTTCTCGCCGGATGATCCCAGCGCTGTTGCTGACTCTGTCACTGATGTGGTGTTACAGGAATGGAACTATTTATTCCATCATCTGTGGTACCCATCGGAGGCAGATCGCAGCCTGGTTTGGTCGTTCCTGTAAGACTGCATTACGCAGTAAGCAGGAGTGCTATCAGGCCTGGGCTGAGGCTTGGCGGCTCGGGATGTAAACACCAGCATGCTTAAAAGAAGTATAACTTCGCCTCCAGGTCCTTCAAAGTGTTATTGCCAAGGCAAAGTCAGAGCACATAGGCAGAATTGGCGAGAAACTAGTTCGCCTTCCTTCGGGAACCCGTGCATTCTGGTCTCGCCAAGGCTGTCCAAGGAATTTCTGTAGCCATCACTACCATCTCTGCACAGGAGGACGACTCACCACTGGCCCACGCCGCAAAGAGAAAGCCGACCTTTAGGCTCACTTTTGCGTCCAACTCGACTCTTGATGACGGGGGAACACACCGACCATCCCGCGGTGTGAGTGCTCCATGCCGGATGTGTGGTTCTCACAGCGCTCGGTCCGCAAAGCACCTCTCCTGGACATCCACAAGTCGAGGAGCCTGACGGAATCCCCAATTGTGCTGAGGACGTGTGCTCCGGAGTTGGCACCGGTTCTAACGCGTCTTTTCCGGTACCCTACTCCCTAGGCGTAGTCCCGAAATCATGGAAGACAGCTTTGTTCAACCGATCCTAAAAGGCGACCGCTCAGACCCGTCCAACTACAGGCCTATCGCCATCACCCCTTGTTCTCCAAAATAATGGAATCCATTATAAACTGCCAGCTCATGCGGTACCTTGAGGATCACCAGCTGATTAGTGACCGCCAATACGGTTTTCGTCGGGGTCGATCAGCTGGTGTCTGAAGTCGAGTCTTTGCTGAACAAAGTCTCGGATTGGGGCGACTAAATCTAGTCCAGTTTAATCCTCAGAAGACACAAGTTTGCGCGTTTACCGCTAAAAGAACCCTTTGTCGTATCTCCTCAGTTTCAAGGCACTCCCTTGTTGCCTCAGCCAGTATCGGAATCCTCGGCGTCGACATATCGAGTGACGTGCAGTTTCGCGGTCACTTGGAAGAAGGCCAAATTGGCCTCTAAAAGCTTGGCGTGCTCAGCAGAGCGGGACAGTATTTCATGCCGGCACAACGCCTGCAATTTTACAAGGCGCAGGTTCGGCCTCACATGGAATACTGTTCCCATCTCTGGCTGGGGCTCCCCAGTGCCAGCTCCTTTCACTTGACCGCATCCAGCGCAGAGCGGCTCGAATCGTCGACGACCGAGTCCTTTCCGATTGGCTCGATTCATTGGCGCTGCGAAGATGTTGCATCTCTTTGCATTTTCTTTCGCATTTACCACGGGGAGTGCTCTGAGGAATTGTTCGGATTAATCCCAGCCGCCATTTCACGAACGCACATCGCGGCAGAACTCCTGATACCATCCACACCATCTGGATAATTGGCGGTCCACCACTGTGGATTTAGAAGATGTTTTCTTCCTCGCACAACTCCCTTGTGGAATAGTTTACCACCAGCGATTTTTCCGGACCGATACGACTTAGGGACCTTCAAGAAAAGAGCCTACTCCTTTTAAAAGGCTGGCAACGCATCTGCAATTCCTCTGGTTCCCCTGGTGTTGCAGTTGTTCATGGGCGGCGGTAGTCACTTACCATCAGGTGAGCCGCATGCTCGTTTGCCCCTCTCCTATAAAAAAAAAAAGTAAGAGATTTTATCTTTTTTTTTGTATAGCGGTATTAGATCACGAAGTGTTAAAATATCGCTACTTAAAATATCATTCATAGAACATAATATACACCGTAAAGTGGCGTCTGTCGAGCAATGCATCATTGTCATACCAAATTCTCCCATGTGTGTTTGAAAGTCGAATGAGGGATATGCCAGAAAAATCTAGTGGACACTGGAACAGCCTAATATCTCTGTAATCCAACACTCATTTGGCAAACATTACCAATATTATAAATGTGAGTTTATTTGGCGTGTGTTGGCGGTGTAAGATAATCCATTACTTCATTTTGTACCGTGGGTGTGGTAAGTGGCGAGAATAGAAATGTTAGAAAAAGATTATAGCTTCAATAGATGACAAAACCATCTCGCCCAGACAGTCGACAGACAGCAGCGTCAAAGGTGCGAGACGTCTTGTACTGCACCCGAAATTCTTTATACAACGGTATAGGTATAGGTCCAGCTGTGGACTTTATGGGCTTATGAAGAACAATATATTTATTTGGATGTTTATCCTTAAATCAGGCTTTTAAAGGGGTGAACGGATTCTAATGAAATTTGGCATATGAGTTAATTTTGTCATGGAATAGAAGTAGAAAATGCATTTATTTACAGAAGTCATAAACAAAAATAACAGGGAACTAACTTCTAAAACGCAGTAATAAAACAAGAAATCTAACTTATGTACAAGCAAAAATAAATAAAATGAAAAACATAAAACCATTAAAACACAAAATGGAAATTGTACACCTCATTACCAACATACAATATTTCATGGGATGGGACAATATTTTTTATTATAGCTATGATGTCGGTATATATATTGAACCGTGGTAGTAGCACAGGTAGTTAAGAGCTGGGTGCGCTCACCTTAAATTTTCCCATTGAAATTTTTAACCACAATTACATATGATTATATATATAATACCGATTATAATATGGGTGTCTTCAAGGCTAGATTGAATAGGCTTTTTTTAAGCTTAGTCAGTGCGCTTTACCATCTTCGGATGCATCACCACTTACCATCAGTTGAGATAGTAGTCACTTACTGGTTTACAATAGTTAAAAATTAAATACTTATTTACGATGTGCTCAGTAGATATATGTCCGAAAATTGAAATATATTTTTGATGGAAGATGGACGGAATGATAAGAGGCCTCAGTCTAGCAGTGGGACTTTTTAACTTTCACACAATAGAATATACAGAGCTGATCAAAATACCAAACTGACGAACTCAAGGTTCTTAAATAAGTACGCAGAAAAGCCCACTACCATTCACGTCGAGACTCACTGACACCATGTTATATAAACATCGTACTGTCAGTGTATGAATCACAGTGAATGAGTCATCCTTATACCTCTTAAGTGATTTATTAAACGTACCATTCTACCGAGGGCTTCTGACCGATAGAATAGGGAATGAGGAAGCAACGATTGTCTCGCTCATAAAGAGTTTGTTTACGCAAACACTTTGTGTTGTGTGTCAGCTTTGCGGTGTTTATGGAAATTACGCTGTCAATGGGTGTTATGGTAAAACGGTATTTATTTTGTATTATCTGCGTTTTTCTTATAGACAATCATTTTATATGTACAACTGTATACAACTCATTTATATCATAATATGCTACCATAATGTCTGTAAATCTTTATTGAGTAATGTTCCGGAAAACACGATGTAGGGCTTCTTGCCTGGTACACACCTACATACATAATTGTATATCTCTATCGACAGTACATCGTGACCATCGCGTCTTTGACGCTTTGTCGCATCTTGCATAGATAAGATGGTATGACACATCTATCGGAGCCCATAAGTTTTTTCAGGTCCTTTCCATAGATAGATATAAAACATAAGCATGAAAAAAGGCTTTATAGCCTTTTTTTCATGCATACGATTTTTTTTGTAGATACTTATTAATTGTATCATCATCATCATTACAGCCCTTCACAAGTCCACTGCTGAACATAGGCCTTACCCAAGGAATGCCACAAAGCACGTTCCTGAGCCACCTGTATTTATCGACTTCCTGCATGTCTTACCAGGTCGTCACTCCATCTAGCGGGGGACGCCCTACACTAAATCCGCCGGTACAGGGGCCGCCACTCGAGAACCTTTTTCCCCATCGGTTGTCGGTTCTTCGAGCTATATGGCCGGCCCATTGCCACTTCAGCTTACTAATCCGTTGGGCTATGTCGGTCACTCTGGTTCTACTGCGGATATCCTCATTTCTAAGTTTATCACGCAGAGAAACTCCGAGCATAGCCCTCTCCATAGCTCGCTGAGCGACCTTGAGCTTCCTCATCCGGCCAGCAGTGAAGGACCACGTCTCAGTTCCATAGGTCATCACTGGCAACACGCACTGGTTGTACAGTCTCGTTTTCAAGTTTTGAGGTATAATTTCCCGAACGCTGCCCAGCCGAGTTGAATCCGTTAATTGACCTCTCGGTCGAAGTTGGACTTACCTAGTCGGACTATTTGTCCCAGGTAAACATACTCGTCAACAACTTCGAGCTTAGTGCTCCCAACAACTACCGGCATAGGTGTGACATGGACGTTATACATGATCTTTGTTTTGTCCATGTTCATCTTAAGACCTATCCGTTGGGAGGCACTATTGAGGTCATTGAGCATAGTGCTTAGGTCCTCCAGCGATTCTGCCATAAGGACTATCCTTCGTCCATCGATCGTCGGCAAATCGAAGGTGAGTGATGTACTCACCATTGACGTTAATACCGTATCCTTTTCAGTCCAGTAGCTTGAAAACGTCTTCCAATGCAGTGGTGAAGAGTTTCGGGATATTACGTCACCCTGTCCATCGATCGTCGGCAAATCGAAGGTGGTGATGTACTCACCATTGACGTTAATACCGTATCCTTTTCAGTCCAGTAGCTTGAAAACGTCTTCCAATGCAGCGGTGAAGAGTTTCGGGATATTACGTCACCCTGTCTTACACCTCTCTGCAGTTGGATAGGTTTCGTACTCTGGTTCTGTACTCGGATAGCCATCATAGCCCTACTGTACAAACACTTCAGCACTTCGATATACCGACAGTCAACTTGGCACCGCTGAAGGGACTGTAGCACCGCCCAAATGTTGAGGTTTTGGCGGGAGCTTGACCGGCGGCGGATTGCAGCTCTTGTATTATCGTTTAAAAATGGTTTGAAGTGGATTTTGAAACGTAGAAGTGGTGTGATTTTTGTGTATAAAAATTTTTTTTAGAGTATAGGGTGACATACGATGTGAGTGCAGATGCGTTGTCACCCCTGAAGACTAAGATGGAATGCCTCGTTTCCAGTAAAAGGGTCTCCGGTTCTCTACACTCACCATACGAAACACAGCAGCATTAAGCTGCTATTTTACGCTGGTATTCTGTGAGAGCGTGGTCCTACCCCGCTCGAGCCGTGGCTCTACCACGTAAAATGTCTACCACGTAAAGACAAATGTCTGCGCATGTGAATTATTAGTAGAAACGATGAAACAAGTGATGTAAACCTCAAATTATTTTTATCCGCTTAAGCGTCTGGAGGAGATACTATCTATCGACTGTCTGCTGGGTTAAGCTTCTTCATGTGACGCATCAACATATTTATTGGACAAAGTGTTAAAGCATTTGATGTATTCTTTTTGGCTGAAGGCCTTAAAATCAATGCCACAATAAATTTAATAATATATGTTATACGTCATCGTTAGAATGCGGAATGCGTTAATGTGCGCATTAGCTACATAATCTGCAGGTTATCGGATGCGATCTCTTAATGTGCGAAATTTTACTTAAAATAGCAAATATCTGCACTTTACCCCGTTAATCTGCATATTAACGGACGCTGCACCGTTAAATCGCGGAAAACAGAGAGCTGATTGTATTGCCTTATAACTTTAATTAGGTACTGTATTTTATGAATGATTGTTGTCTTTTACCGTCGGACTGTTATTAGATTTTTTTTTTAAGTTTAAAAGTGGTTGAAAGTGGTTTTGACCAAGAATGTTAGACAAAAAATGTTATATAGTCATCTCTCAGAATTCAGCCGATTCTGATGCCACCCGGTACCTAAAGGATTCAGAGGTGCCTCTTATTACATTATGTAATATCTCAACACAAGAATTTATTGTAAAAACTTTGGCCAAGTCTCTTGATTTCGATCTAGTGGGGGGTCGCCTTACACTTCGCCTACCGGTACGAGGTTGCCACTCGAGAACCTTTTTCCCCATCGGTTGTCGGTTCTTCGGGCTATATGGCCGGCCCATTGCCACTTCAGCTTACTAATCCGTTGGGCTATGTCGGTCACTCTGGTTCTACTGCGGATATCCTCATTTCTAAGTTTATCACGCAGAGAAACTCTGAGCATAGCTCTCTCCATAGCTCGCTGAGCGACCTTGAGCTACCTCATACGGCCAGCAGTGAAGGACCACGTCTCAGTTCCATAGGTCATCACTGGCAACACGCACTGGTTGTACAGTCTCGTTTTCAAGTTTTGAGGTATATCTGACGAGAAGATGTGCCGTAATTTCCCGAACGCTGCCCAGTCGAGTTGTATCCGTTAATTGACCTCTCGGTCGAAGTTGGACTTACCTAGTCGGACTATTTGTCCCAGCTAAACATACTCGTCAACAACTTCGAGCTTAGTGCTCCAAACAACTACCAGCATAGGTGTGACATGGACGTTATACATGATCTTTGTTTTGTCCATGTTCATCTTAAGACCTATCCGGTGGGTGGCACTATTGAGGTCATTGAGCATAGTGCTTAGATCCTCCAGCGATTCTGCCATAAGGACTATAACGTCGGCTAATCGAAGGTGTACTCGCCGTTGATGTTAATTTATATTAATTGTATATTATGTTATATATAAAACGCGTCTCTTTGACAGGGTAGGGTAGGACATTCCATAGATGTCGGCTTGTATAGTAACGACCTGTCTAAAAATGTTGTAGTCGGCACGAGGCTACCACTCGAGAACCTTTTTTCCCCGTTGGTAGTCAGTTCCTCGAACTATACGTTCTATATTTGTCCTAGGTAAACATATTCGTCAACAACTTCGAGTGTAGTGTTCCCAACAACTACCGGCATAGGTGTTATATAGACGTTATATGTGTATTATGTGTGTTATCCATGTTCACCTTATGACATATCCATTATGAGACACTATAAAGGTCATTGAGCATAAGGTCATCCAATGATTCTGAATATCAAAAGCTAAGAGTTATTTTTCTTTTGCCTTCTTCAACCGACAGTCAAGAGCGACCGTTCTGACTCCATAAGTAATCATAACCGTGTAGTAGCGGTGTAAGAATATCCACTACGTCATATCGTCCAGTGGGTGTCATACGAGAGTCATGCTCGTAAGTGGGAAGCAAACGAAGATATGGGCAACAGCGTCTTCCCAATACCTACCACTACCAATTAAAAAGAAACTGCAGTTTTCAACCCGCCTCCCAAGCGAAGCAACTAAGGCAAGTATCCTCTTTAAGATGCAATCTTTCGGGCGGTCTATATTCAGTAGTGGAATTCGATAGGCTGTAAAGAAGAAGAAGTAATCATACGTACCATTTGCATTAAGTAGGGACTTATACATAAATATATCTAATAGGCAATGTCTCGGTTTACTTCGTACATTCGTTCGTTACATGGTTAATATTGGATCCATTAAGTGGGTCACTGAATGTTCAATTGCTTATATCAGTGGTAGGTTATCGTTTGAGCTGGTCAATTAATTAATTTGTTTTTCACATTACTCATTGTGCATTGAACATTTGTTTACCTACTCTATAAATATGTATTGTTTTGAAGCATTATCAAAGTATAGTGACATAATATATGCATTCTAGGCTACTTATACGAGTCTTCAGTATTCAGTATCTCGTAGTCAGAAAAAGAAGGAATTGCTTTTTCTTGGATCATATATACTATTGTAAGAAATTATTCCGCTTCTGATGTTAGAAATTATTCTCAAAATTATTTAAATAAAAGAACACCACTCGGTAATAAACCCTCCTTACTATCAGATACCAATCTGGAGGCAAATTGTTAAAAATAACAAAGGTGTGAGAGCGTATTCTCAACTTGCTCTCCTGCTTACGCAACCAATCATTATCAGCACCAATACAGCGCACTGCACCATACATTCAGTAAAGAGCAATTCATTTTGACCAACCGTAACGTGTTCCCGTCGCAAACACACTGGTGTAATGTGAAGGACCCAATTACATGATAATACCAACACCACCCATCTCAATGTAACACAGGGCATCCTCTCAGCGACACGGTCTTCCTTGCCTACACTAGTAGAATATCCCAACGGGCATAGTAACGACAGTGAGACTCATAGAATTATAGACTGACTGATCTCTCTTAGCTCTTAGTCGCCTGCGCGATACTTTATACTGCTAAAACGGGTGGGAGATTACAGTTCTACCTTCATTTGTTCGTATTTCCTTTTATATTTTTTGTGCCTCATTCCCAACACTATATAATGTATGTCTAACTCTTCCTTATTAAAATAAAGCTTAGTCACAGTTACTAATAATTTTTAGTATAATTTAAGCTGGCTTAGCAGACGTTGCTCAGAATTTTCAGATATTTGACGGACGCGATGAGTTTCAGAGTTTGATTTTCGGATTTTCACGTTGGAAAATCTGAATTTTGTGCTTTGACACTGAACCAACATATGTATTATATTGTAAATATCAGTTATTTTGGTTCATAGTAACATGACCATAACGCCACCAGTTGGATACTAGTATAGCTTTGTTTTCGTTTTCGTCTCGACAAAACGAATATATAATAATAATTTTAAGAATATGACCTCAATCGGTCAAGTCGTTCAGAAGTTACACGATCACTCGCCACTTCTTTCGCGTGGAACTTTAATAAAAATAGTCTCTAGCTCTATTCTATAATAATGTTATTTGGCCAAGTGGTTCAATTATTGGGAAACACCATCCACTATAGTGCTTTATTTTAAAAACTCAGTTTTTTTTAAAAACCTTTATCCTCTACCTCCCAATGGGCTCCAAATGTAGCCCGTATGTAGCATTTATTAAATTATAACAATAAAGTTTAGTAAACAAAATCTACGGCTATTTTGCTGCGAGCAAACCTCAAAATATCAAATTTTAAAACTTGAAGGTTAATCAATGATTCACACAACAAAATCAACATAAATAGCGAAAAAAATGCTTATTTGGTCGTGATCTATACGTAAGGTCAGCCAGATTACGTACATTGTTTTTATTTCGTGTTGTTTATTTAATTTCCAAGAGATAAATAAGTAAATTAATAAAAATAAATTAATAAGTAGCGGTATAAAAGTCCTGTTTTGGTCGTAAGGGCATTACTACCGTAGTCAATGCCAGAAACATCTCATAGATAGACGGTATTAGTGTCGTTTGGGCTAGACGTAAAATACCCAGACTGGTAATGGGAAGCAGCGCCAAAGGTGCGTGATGTTTAGTGATGCGATCGCCAATCCAATTGCAAAGCGTGGCGATTACGGTAAATCCTTCCTAAAACTAAAAGGACATGTGTCCAACGGTGGACTTTTAAGGTACGATGATTGAGAAAAAATAATAGAGTTTGTTCATTTCATTTTTTTAAATTTATTTATCTAAATTTGAAAATGTTCACGGTGCCTAAAACCCATTCATTTCATTACGTTTCTTTGTGAATCTTTAAAAATATTTAGCTTGATCGATTTTTTAATGTTGTCTTATATCAGGCTTACATTCCAAATATGATCTAAGTGCATTTTTCGAAAATGGATTTTAATTGCTGTATCGTACAGATATTACAAATAAAACATTACATAAACGATAGTAGAGATAATTTCAACAGATCGTAACCCAACATTCTAATATTGGATTTCAGTTCTTAGTAGTGATGTCTGTATTAATGATAAGACTTTAAAAATAATAAAACGTTTTACATTTCTTGTTGATTAGAGACGTTTGTGTGTATAATCTATACAAATAAATAAAATTGAAGTGTCTGTTTGTAATGTTAAAATTACAGCTTTTTACTAAAAAACAATTTTAAAATTTTTGTCTGTCTGTCTGTCTGTCTGTCTCTTTGTTCCGGCTAATCTCCGAAATGGCTGGACCGATTTTGACGGGACTTTCACTGGCAAATAGCTGACGTTATAAGGAGTAAATTAGGCTACTTTTATTTAAGAAAAAGAATTAGGGTTCTGCGCAAAAAAATTAAAAACCTAAATTACACGCGGGCGAAGTCGCGGGGAACAGCTAGTTTAAGAATAAATGCCTAACAGTCATGTGTGACAACTTTATCAATGGAAGTTAACTTTGCCATCACGGGTGTACTGGTAAAAAATTACGATTAACACGGAAAATGTAACGTTTTCCGAGATATGCAATTTTTGGATGAAAATACAATAACTAATTGACACCATTGTTTTCGATATGGCAACATGAGAGTTAATTTTGGCAATTTATTATAACGCGGAATTGTGAATTGACACCATTGTTTTCGATATGGCAACATGAGAGTTAATTTTGGCATTTTATTTTAACCCGGAATTTTCAGTGCTCCAGAACTTTGTTGATTTTGTTTGAGATACTGAATATAGGTATCTATATCTGTCTACTAACGGAATATTAATGGTTAGGAAATGTAATATATCGTTTTTAACATGTTGATCTTAACATTTATCTAGAAAACTAACTTGGCAAAGTTACCATACTAGTGATGCCACGATGTGACGGTTACTTTGCCATGTTTTGCTACAACTAAGGGTTGTCACTTTCAACCTATATTTTAACCGATTACGATGATTTAAAGAAAGGGTTCTGTACTTGACATTCTATGTATGTATGTTTACATCGATATTTCTCCGTAGCAGCCCATTAGACCAATTTTACCATATAAGTTGTCAATCGATTCATTTTTATCAAAAGTGAAGGAAAAGAAAAGAGAAATCTATATTATTTTTACTGCGTTGTCAGGCATTAATAATATTATTATTACTCTGTATTTTTCATAATTTCAACTTAGTGTGTTGATATTAATTTGCAACTAAAGACAGTGTAATTTTTAATGATTATGAATGTTTTGCTATTGTGGGAAAACAATATTTAGATTGATTACAGTTATTTTTTTACCTGATCGTAATAGAAAAACCGAATACTTTTTAAAAATTATTGTGACAAGCTTTTTTTTATTTATACTATAATTGATTTAAGCTTATTATTGCACCAATTTGGTTTTTAATTTTAGAGGAGATTATTTTTGTTTGATATATTTTAGATTTTTGCTTAAGATATTACAGTGACAAGATTTAAATAAAAAAATAAGTAAAGTACGTAATCAAGGATTTTGACAACCCTGACACACATTTTCAAGTTTGTATGAAAAATTGCAAAATGGGAGGGCAATTTTGCCACAAGCGTAAACTTTGCTATTAGCAACACAATTAAAGGAGCAAATCATAATGTTGTGTACTATATTATGAGGTAAACTTTCCTTAAACCTTCAAGTCAAATCTTATTATTTTCATTATAAACCCTGATGGCAAAGTTGCCACGAAGTGAGGTTGACTTTGCCAGAAAATGGCATTTTTGAGTATTTTGTCTATTTAATGTTAGTATTTGTTTAAATCACTAATAAATACCAAATCTATAAAGAATATAGTTTTATGTTGGAAAATCGGTCCCAAACTTTTAAGTCCTTCCAAAATGGCAAAGTTGCTAGGTTTCACGGTACTTGAAAATCAGCCTGCGAAGATTGGCGATAATGGCAAGTTCACACTACTTTTACTACTTCAGTAAATGGACTCTGTGTGGACTGATGAAGAGTAGCATTTAACTATTGAATCATTGTAATCCTGGGACAAATTTAGCTTGTTTCAGTGTTCGTATTTCGTTCGTTCTGGCGTAAACCATGCAAATTGTGACCATCATCAGGCCAGTGGCCTATGTTCAACAGTACCGGGAATACCACAAAGCACGGACGTAGGCCATCTGTAACCATCGATTTCCTGTATGTTTTATCAGGTTGTCACTGAATCTTGTGGAGGGCCGCCCTACACTTCGCGTACCGGTGCGTGGCTGCCACTTGAGAACTTATATTTGTTATCGGTTCTCGGTTCTTTCAGCCATATGGCCGGCCCATTGCCACTTCAGCTTACTGATCCGTTGAAATATGTCGGTCACTTTGATTCTACTTCGGATATCCTCATTACGAAGTCTATGAGATAGAAACTCCAAGAAAATCCCTCTCCATTGCTGGCTAAGCAATCTTGAGCTTCCTCATACGGGCATCAGTGAAGGACTACGTTTTAGATACTCCAGTTCTTTACACTCACCAAATAAAAAACACACCTAAACACAGCGGCATTAAGCTACTTTTTTTTATAGGATAGGCGGCAAACGAGCATACGGCTCACCTGATGGTAAGTGACTACCGCCGCCCATGAACAACTGCAACACCAGGAGAATTGCAGGTGCGATGCCGGCCTTTTAGAAAGGAGTAAGCTCTATTCTTGAAGCTACTATTTTACGCTAGTATTCTGTGAGAGCGTTATTCCTTCCCCGATAGAACTGACCCTTTGGTGCTACAACTATGATTTAGCTACAGCATGGCTCTACCACGTTTGTACCCTCTGTCGCCTCTTACGACACGCGCAGGACGATATGGGGTGTTAAAAACTTGCAACACTTAGTGCTTTTGTTTACAGCGCATTGCGCACGCAATATTACACAACCGCGAGTAGGTCTTTTCGGCTCGTTTCGTGGCCATTTACGGTCACGGAGCTGTGAACGCTCTTACGTTGCACTTTATGGAGCTGAAAAAAATGCATTGTACGGCGTCGACCATAATAAATATTGCTAGGGTTGCTCGTGTCCAATGTTGATATATTATTTATTGTGCTGATTCAACAGGCAATGTAACTACAATGGGAACAGGTCATTCAGCGATTTGCTTGCGTAAAGTTGATGTATAACTAATGTATGCACACATGCTTGACACTATTTGGCAATATTTTGCGTGTTATAATCACGACTCAGCGTGTTGGCGTTGAGCGTTGAGCGTTTGGTTATGGCAGAATCATTAGCGCTGTAGGTTACCCTGCGGCATTACGCTGAGTCATAACCTTTTCACTGACTCGAAACACACCCCATTTGTATTCTTAATTTGCCATACGTTTAACTGTCTTTTTATTTATGTGATGTTAGTTTCAATGAATAAATGTCTTGCTTTCTTTCTTTCTTATGACTGCAGCAAAAATGGGTCTACTCGCTCACGCTCTCACAGAATAACCATCGTAAAATAGCAGCGTAATACTGCTCAATATAGGCATTCCAAATAACAAATAAGTCCTCAAGAGTCATAATGGATCCGTATTTTGATTCTTAACCCAGAATAAATGCAGGTGTCTATATGTCACAGCATTCACTTCCCATCAGGTGAAGTCTTACTGCTATTTTTCATCAAATTTATTAGCTCATTTTACGCGAAGAAGCAAAAACTACCATTAGTTATTGTTTTTAAAACTAGACGTAGTATTACTTGACATTACATAATATTAAGAAAATACAGAATTGGATAAAATTTACTGCGTTGTAAATTGTATTGTGAAGCGTTTTTTTTTAAATTAAGAAAATCGTAAATAAATTTTTAGATTGTGAATAAATAAACATTTGTTAATTTTAAATTTGTTTTAAGCGAAACGTAAAACGTTTCCGACAATAACCGGATCTCTCGCAACTTCGCAACCCTAACAAATACGCAAACGTTTACTTGAGCGTCAACACAAAAAAGGTGAACCAAGGTTTACGGTACCGCAGCGGCTCGCGTTTCGTTTTACTTCATCCCGGGCTCACATCACCGCGCTCTAGTGAATGCAAATTATTTTTAAACATGATTACAATTATTATTGTGTTAACACTGTTTGTTATTTCTTTTTTTTAACGAAAATCTCCTCATACCGTTAACATTTCACTGTTGGTCATGACCTCCCATTGCAAAGGAATTTCTAATAAATACGCTTGTTTAGCAGATTGGTGATAGTTGGAGACGTCTCGCACCGCGCAGTAGATAATGGACTCAAGGACAAGGATTATTAAAGGACAGTTACGAGCGCCTAAATACCTTCGCCAAATTCGTTTCCCCTTCTCTGACTACCTATTATTATTCATCATCATCATCATTACAGTCCTTCACAAGTCTTTATTTAATATTATACAAGCTCTTAATTAAACGGCATATGTAGTCCTTTTCACAATAACAACAAAACTGTCGTTCGGTTGGATTACATAGGTTCTATTTATGTTATACTCTTATACTATTATTTATTCTGTGGTTATACCTAGTAGGGCCACGCTGCAGCTATATTATGGTTGTAGCACGAATGTGTCGGCTCGACTCGACCGGGAAAGAACCACACCTCACAGAATACCAGCGTAAAATAGCTTATTATTGATTATACACTCACCATACGAAACAGTAATCTGTTTCGTATGGTGAGTGTAGAGATAGAGAAGTGGAGACCTTTTTTACTGGAAACGATGCATTCCATCTTAGTCCTCTGGGGTGACAACTGACAACGCATCTGCATTTTAATTTTTATTCGAGGATAAATGTAGATGTCTATAAACCACAGCATCCACTTACAATCTGGTGGATTGTGTGCTCTTTTTGTTTTCACCCTTATGCTATAAACAATGTTTTATGATAAAATAAAAAGTTTTAGTTTTGAATGTAAACTCTACGTTTGCTTTATTATCTTTTTCAAGTCTGCGGAACGAGTAAACGTAAAAATCTTGCATCCTAAACATTACTCTCGATTTTCAACATTTTTTTTAGTAACATAAACGTTTCTTAATTATTGTTGTGATTTATTCTATGAATCAGGAATGCGAGAAAAAAATATACACGTGTTTGTGTGGTGATGTTTATTTCTACAATATGTATTATTTATGACAAGTTTTCATTAGAAGTTAGTGTTCAAGGAAATCTTTGGTTTACTCTTGTCTAGTTTAGACAACAATAGTTTTGTTTGCTTCGGAAATAAACAGGTTTTTAGTAAATAAGGTGATTCATAAGAAGACGTTGTTAGATTTTACATGAACATATTTATACTAAATTATAAGAGATACATTAATAAAATATCCAAACATAAATAATAAAATAGCCATACATATTTTTATTACAGTATTAGTCTTATTAAAACATGTCTAAATTCTAAACTTTTTTAATATTATATTCTAAATCTAATGCAACGACTGGATGTATCGGATATATCATTCAAACCCTCATTTTAAATCAAAATTTTTTTACTATATAATATATAATTTTCAGATGAAAGGACTCCATTTCTGCTTAGAAGTCCATCTGGCTAGGGTCTTCCAATATCTGCCGCCAAATAGCAGCGCTTGAATTGCTGTGTTTTGGTCTGAAGGGTATAGAGAGCCAGTATTATTACAGGCTTTGAGGCAATTTAGTTGAAAGTTTATTCAGTTTATCAATAGATTATCCAATTACAGTAGGCAACTCTTGTTTTAATGCCCGATAATATTATTAAAGCATTCTTAGAATTAGAACCGTCAACAATAGGGTCATAGATAATTAATTGTATTACGATTAGATTATAGAAAGTGGCTACAAATTTATGTGTATGAAAAGTTATATATTCGTCATATTTTCTTTGACAGTAGTGGCCTCTAAATTTCAAACCTATTTACAAATATTAATATCCGTCCCGTTTCTATGACTACGAGATGATTATGGGAAAGGCCAGACAGACCTTATGACTTCCGATAGAAGGCGATATACCCTTTCGTGGATCATCATTGCAGTTCATCACAAGTCCACTGATGAACATAGGTCCCCAAGGAATACCACAAAGCACGATCCTAAACCAATCTACATCTGTCCACGTGGATGACGACCTGCTAAGAGATGAAGGAATCTCTTACCAGGTACTCCATTTAGTGGGGGGAGGGTTATCCTTGGCTTACTTGGAACCTTTTTTTCAATTGTCGGTTCTTCGAAATATATAGCCAGCTCATTGAAACTTCAGCTTACTAATTCGTATCTGTCTCGTGTATACCAAATGTAAAATACACGGACCGGCGACGGTGAACCACCTCAAAGGTGCGAAACACCTGGAACTGTGGACGCCTATCCGCCTGTCGTATCTGGCGATTAAGGCGGATGTCCCTGCGGACTTTAACAGGCTTATGATGAATTCGAAGAATATAAAATTAAAATCAGAGCGATCCTTTAGGAGGTATACATAGAGAACAGAATAGAGAGAGATTAATGATAACTATTATTGCTATACGTTGAATAGCATAGTAATAACTGAAGTATTTATAAAGCTTTTTATATATTATGTGGACAACAAAGTACTTCATCTTATCCAAAAACTGATATAGAAATATTATCTTTATTCAGACGTATCATTATGATAACTGAGTCATATCAATTAACCAATAGTTAGAATTTTTCCAGGCGTGTAACTTCATTAATAGTAGCGCCCTACTTCTTGCCTCATTAGATACGCATTTGGAACAATAATTATGCATTGTTTTCAATTTGCTAATTTTGAAACCTGGTATAAATTAAAGTCAAGTCTTGGTGTGATCATGTCATATTTGATTTGCACATGTATATTAAACTTATAATAGATAAAAATATTTTTAGTTTAAACTCTCTACAAGGTAAGCTAATGACAGTTGACAACTGCAGCAAGAACTGACTGATGATAGTTACGATGAAAGAGAAACTAAATTTTAAAATAATTTGCATAATCTAACTGTGTATATTATTACTCTAAGAACGGAGGTAATACTTGTATCAGCAAAATGTTGCTCCATAGGCCATTTGGTAGATTCAAATCGGTTTAATGGGCTCTGGACATCAAAAGATTTATTGAAAATTTATTAAAGGGTTATTTTATTCTAAAAGTTCCATAGAATCTCTTGACTCCCTACTGAATTACTACGTTATTTTGCATCATTCGTCATTCTAATTTGTTAATTTGTAAATCACAGATGTGGAGTGATGTTGGTACCTACTTACAAGTTTATTCTATTCCCTTTCTAATTTAATTACGAACATCCCTTACTAAACGCTCCGTTCAATATTAATATTTTTTGTCTCAAATGAATGTATGTGATTCATAATGAATATTGTTTCTTATGTGAATATTATTTATACAATTTATGATAATATTTTAATTTACTAACATAATATAAAATAACATAATTAATACGTATATTATATGTTAACATAATATTATAATATGCTTGCACCGTTTAATCTGATGAAGTGTAAGTGACATTTACGAAATACTATAATATGACATCATAGCAAATTCTTACAAATTAATTACCTCAGCAAGCGTCAGTTATCGATAAGAGCTTTGATTGTCGTTCCTATGTATTTATTAAGTTTTTGTTTGCTTGTTGCAGCTGGACACAAGTGGCAATGGATACATCGACCTCAAGGAGTTAAAAGACGCGCTGGACAGCGTCGGATACAAAATCCCACAATGGAAGGTTGGTTAAATTTCTCAATAACCTTTATAAGTTTAAAAAAAAATACGTGCACTCGCCATTTAGGATAATAATAATAATAAGATCCACTAACCCTGTTTTTAACATAATTAAATAATAAGAAATTACAACAACCCTATATCAACCCATGGGTGTCGTAAGCGGTGACAGAAGGAAACTGAAACAAAAGATGGGCAGCAGCATCTTCCTGATAACAACACAAAATAATAAAGATTACGGTTGCTAACCCGCCTAATAACTGCTTGGGCCATATCGTCCCGAGGATGTAGTAAGAGGCGACATAGGTTAACAAACGACGAGATGTGCAGCGGCGTCTTCTTAATAACAACTAAAATTATATACCGTTTGTCAACTCGCCTGCCAAGCGTGGAAGCTATGACAAATATACCCCCCTAGGAAGCAATCTATGAGGGAAACCTATGTTCAGCGGTGGACTTTAGATAGAATGTAACGGTAAAAGTAAACAGAAATTAATATTTATTGCAAGTGTTTTGTCTTTGTTTGACTACGGTGGCGTTGCGTGGCTGCCGACGAACTGCAGCTGTAACGAAACATGCATTGGGCGTTTCACGTTGTCTGATAACGACACCGGCACGACACGATATCCGCGAACAGATAGTCTCATACATTCAGTACTAAAAGCATTCACACTTTTCAGCATTGTGTCGTTACCGTCACCAATGTCGTCGCCGACATCTACTGAAACCTATATCGGCAACGATACTCACTCCATTTCATAGGTGGTGGGGGCTCCTATAAAGCGACTATAGGATAGACCAAAAATCCTATGGTGTGATAGACGTCGGATTATTTAAGCTACGTTCCAGACGTAAAATTACAAGTCCACTGCTGAATATAAGCCTCCTCCAAGGAATGCCACAAAGCACGGTCCTAAGCCACCTTCCTGCATCTCTTACCAGGTCGCCATTCAATCTAGTGGGGGGCCGCCCTACATTTAAATTACAAGGCTACCAATCGGGAAGCTTTCTTCCCCATCGAATAATACTAGGTCGTAATAAATAAATCGCATAGTATAAACGAAATTATATTGACTTTTATTGAATATTTCAAGATGTCAAAGCGGCAGACTTATTACTATCACGTTTTTTTGGTCATTTTTTACACCTTTAACACCTGAGCGTCTCATCTACCGCCGGTCAAACTAAGGAGTCCCCATTTCATGTACCTCAGGTATAGGGGATTAACCGGAAAAAAACGTGAAGCTTATTGAAATACCGCAAGTCTGCCGCTCACTGGCTCTTAAACTACAAGGGCATTGTTGCCCTTTGTTGTTTTATTTGCATATTACCTGTGTTAAAAAAGTCTTTTCATATTTATGATTTTGATTCTATAACCACTTTATTGATTTTCAGGTGCGGTGTATGATCGAGGAGTACGACAATGGTGCCAGGCAGGGACGCGGCGTAAATGGCAGCGTGAACGGCGACGCACGTAAAAATGGCATGTCCCTGACTGAGTTTGAAGATCTGTGCGCCAATCTTAAAGCACAGCAGGTAATTAAATATTATATCAGAATTTTTCAAGAGGCGTTGTTTGTATACGTATGGGACCTTATGAAGTGACAGTGTCAATTAATTATTAGGATTTTGATTATTTATCAGCCTGTTAATGTCTACTAGGACATGGGCCTCATCAGCGCCACAGCAACTATAGCAAAGCTTTTATGTTGTGTAGATACTCTTCGTTTTTCTACTTATCTCCACACTCAAAATACGAACATGAATACTGACACCGAGCATCGTCCATTTTAAAGCACATTGTACTAACATTTTATCAGTAAAAGAATATCTCTATGATAGTAAAAGTACTGAATCTATTATATTTATATTAAATAGTAACAATATTGCTGTTGTTGTGGCGACTTAAGAGAATCCGCAACCCCGTGGTGACGGAAGGAAATAAAACACACAAACTTGATAACAAAATTATAAAAAATTGTGGTTGCACCCGCCAAGCGGGACATCTATGGCCAGTATCCCTCTTATGAGGCAATTTATGGGGGAACCCTTTGTTAAACTGTGGACTTTTGATGGGCTATAATGAAAGAATGACGAATGATATTTGACGGCTCCGTGGCGCAGTGGCTTAGCAATGAGTTGCTGCGCTAAGGGCCGCGGGTTCGAATCCCGCACGGAACAAGTATTTGTATGGTCTACAAATAATTGTTCCGGGTCTGGATGTTTGTCCTTGTGAAATTTATGTGTGTAAACTGCCCCCACGATACAGGAGAAAATCCTAGTGTGGAGGTAACGTTTTTAAAAAACAAAAAAAAAACAAAAAAGAATGAAAAGTTAACAGTATAAAATCCATTAGATATAACTAAATATTTAAAAACACTCTTGGCAATGAATAAAGGCTCCACATGTAGTCTTGATTGTATTTGGATAGCATAAACTTGATAGTGGATTAGTAGATTAAGTTGCTTAAAACGCCTAAACAAATAATTAACAAACAAAAAACTGAATTTTATCAAAGAGGGATATCTCATTTTTTTTATCTTTATTTTTTGATGATTGATGATTTTCCGCCGCCGAAAACAACTTATTTACTGTAATAATTTTTAAATATAAATTAACAAAATCTATAAATATACATTTTTAAAATCGTACCAGCAGCTATAGAATAAGGATGACAAACGAGCACATAGTACGCCTGATAGCCCATAGATCACATCAATCCCCGATTAAGAATCAAAATGTAGATGCGTTGTCAATCCTGAGAACTAAGATAGAATGCCTCATTGTCAGTAAAGTTCTCGGGTTCTCCGATCTGCAATCGTCGTATGAAACACAGCATCATTAAGTTACTATTTACGCTGGTATTCTGTGAGAGCGTGGTCATTCGCCGGCCGAGAAGACCCATTCGTGCTTCAACCATAATATAGCTGCAATGTGGCTCTACGACTTTACTTTTGGCTCTCAAATATATCCCACAAATAATAACTTCCAATAATATACAAATGTTGACGCCTTTGTAGATATCGGTCCTGGTTCGAAATGTTATCATCTTCTGATTTTTTAAGCTGCCTACTCATTAGGCATTATTTTAATCTCACTTAGACAATTTTGTCACTTGAGAATATACCTAAGCTAATACAAAACTAATGACTAAATTTGAATTTTGAATTTTAGAGAATATATACATATTATTTTTAGGAAATATTTATGTAAGTATAAGTACAAATAGCATGCATGGGTAGCACCGTGGCATGCGTAGATAGGTAGGTAATATTATATGGATGTGAGAGAAGCGAAAAGAGGTTGTCAGGATAGTGTCAAATAGAAGTACGCAATATCTACCTACAGTGGTATAAACTCTCATCCTTGTCACCTAGTAAGTGGTGACAAGCATGAGAGTTATGTTTATATAATATTTTAAGTAAAAATAAACATTACTTTTCTAACGGTATGGGGTTACTATTTCACACTGAATAATCGCATATTTTAAGCATAGAACTTTATCAAAGGTCTACATAATATATATATATTATATATATATATATATATATATATATATATATATATATATTCCTTTCAAACTGTACCTACTATGTTTTAATATGTAATTAATTCTTTACTGTTTATTACTGTTCTTAATTTATGGGTCATATATACAATACACTTTTCTGTATTTTCTAATTCTACAAGTCAAATTACTACTAGACAAACTTCAATACATGCTACGTTTTTTGGTTTTAATATGTAGACCATTTCTACATGAAGCCTACTGTGATCTCACCCTGTGACCTTAGTCTGATGTTATAAAATATAGAAGAAAGAAATTCGACACCCAACATGACGCTTTTTATCGATAAAATCAAGGAGTCAACAAACTTGAACCCGTTGCAATTGACGTACGCAATGACTTAACACGCCCCATTATACTTGATTATATCAATAGACTGTTGTCCAATGTCAATATAACAATAATTACTCAGAGTGACGAAAGTAATAAAAAGAAATCAAATTAATCTACGGCCTATAACTAAACTATTTAGCGTAATTAAAATCGCTTAATATAGCCGGTCTGAAATGTGGGCATGGATTCGCAAGTTTTAAAATCAGAAGACGATAACATTTCGAAAAAGGATCGATTTCAACAACAATGACAACATTTGTATATTATTCGTAGTTGTCATTTGTGCTGGACATAATTATCTTTGTTGACTGTTAAGCTCCGTCATCATTATAGTAGTTGTTTCTGCTTTAGTTTAATCAGTATATAATGAATCTTTATGTATCTTGTGTGTGTGTGTGTGTGTGTGTGTGTGTGTGTGTGCGTGTGCGTGTGCGTGTGCGTGTGCGTGTGCGTGTGCGTGTGCGTGCGCGTGCGCGTGCGCGTGCGTGTGTGTGTGTATGTGTGTATGTGTTATTTTTAACTCCGTAGTTTTATCACTGCCCTAAGATTGGCTGTCAGAGAATTCTTATCACATTAAGTAGCTTTTGATCCTGTACTACTTGTAAGGTTCAATAAAAATTAAATAAATAATTAGAGACCCACAAGTATGGGCAGGGTCATAAAAAAATTGAGACGGATCCAATGTCGAAGACACATTGCAATCACAATAAGTCTATACGTGAAATGCGATTGTGTAACTTTAGTGGGAATCGTGGTTGGCTTCGTTTTGACGTTTCACGTTTGGTTTCGATGTATTATGTAAAAGTATCAGTATCGATTATGAGCCGATGTCATTTTTATATTGACGTCTTATTTTAGGTTACAAAATATTATCATAATGAAAGAAATATAACGTAGTTGTGTAGTGATTTCCACTGGCAACACGATTCGACACGAACGATTCCCAACAAGGCTACAGAATCTAACTGCTGAATACCAAACATATGTTGGCTGCATAAATCTTCTTAGGGAAAAATCTTGCAGTGACTTTTTGATAGAAAGTGGAAACATAAGATAGGTGATATCTAATCTTATTTAAAGTTATGCATTTCTTATAGTAAAAAGAAACCTTGTTGATTTATAAATATATAAATTAATTTAATTTTAATGTTCACACAGAGTCCTTTATAGTCAAGTAGCTTTAAACATCTTTCAATGAAGCATTTAAGTTACATATTTTTTAACAATTCTAATCCACTGCTTGACTACTATCCCACCTGGTGGTAGGTGCTAATGCAGAATGAATGCTAATGAATGGTAAAGCGCTCTGACTTAGCTTCGCAAAAGCCTAATCATTTACATCTTTCAAGTTTAAACTTCAGCTTAGAAGGACTTAGAAGAGTGTATCTCATTCCAAAAATAAAGTTCTAAACATTTTACCTTAAATTACAGGTGTCGAGCACATTTAAACAAGCTGTCAGCAAAAAGGAAAACCTGGAACATTTAGGCGGTATGAGCGAGGCTTCCAGTGATGGTAAGACCATTTATTTACCATTTATTTTGAAGTGAAATCTTCTTTAGGCACGTCGGGCACTTTTGTGATGGGGAAAAAGCACTCATCTCGCGTGACCGTCACGCTCACATACATAAAATTGATATAAGTAATGTTGAAAATACAATTGATTAAATTTTATAAAATTGTTATGTATTTATAAATTTGTTTATATTAAATAGATAATTATCATTGTTTTTCTTGTAAAACAGCTCAATAAATGAAAATTTTATGACTATATATATTCATTAAATACGTTGGTATAAATAATTTCTAATAAAAAAAACATCCTAAAAATATTTCTTAGCAACCCAAAAATAATGTTTACAAGTTTGTGAAGCTAAGAAGTTTTCACTTCTGATGTGTAGTCCTACCACTGACAGTTTTTTTTTATTTAATCAAGGTGGCGACATAACACAAATTCATGTATTATGATCGCATTTTATATTTTATTAGTATGTATGTTTCATTATAATGCTATGCTAAAACTCACATTCACAAATAAAATCAATAAATTTAATTTTATTAATTGGATAGTATTCGCCTAAATAAAAGATATTACTAAATTTACGATTAGATTAACCCAAAATTCTACGCTTGGAGTTTTTTTTTTTAAATATAATAGTTACTATAAACAGGACAGGCGAATCTTAGAACTTTTTATTTTTCTTTAGATGGATAAATAGGAACTTAGTAGTATCAGATTAGTTTCCTGAATCCTGGAAGTGCTACTACAATACGACTATGAATACCAAAATTCCAGAACTTTTAGTTTTGGGTTTATCCATGATTTGTTCTATGATTTATAATCTAATGGTCAATAACTGTACATGTTAAAACTCCGGATTTATACGGATTAAGTATCGTCTCTCCATTTTGTGGGTCCCGAACACTAAGAAAACTAATTAATTAGATATATTTTATTGCGTTCAATTTTAACTTTTTTTTTTAATTCCTCACGGGCTCACGGGGGCGTACACACATAAGTGCCGAAAAGTCGGGAATTGAAAAAAGTTAAAATTAAACGCGTTAAAATACGTAATATTTGTTTTATTCAATGTTTAGTATCCGCGTAAATAAATATAAGAAATGATTATATAAATTTTTTTGACAGGCACTACTCACTCTGTCAGACTTGAGGAGCAGATGGCTTTCTCTGGTTGGATCAACAGTAATCTTGAGAACGATCCAGATTTAAAACACCTTCTGCCTATCGACCCTGAAGGCAAACAGCTTTACGAAAAGCTCAAAGATGGTCTTATACTATGGTAAGTTGGTCTTTTTATTTCACATACTAACTTTATTAAAATTGTGGCAGTGGAGACACCACGCCCGTATTGACACTATGGACAAAACTAAAACTTCATATATAAATACATGAAGTTACTACTACAAACTACAGCAAACAGAGCATTATCCGTAGCCGACTTAGGAACGTTCCAGAAACTCCTTTCTACAACGCACCTGCAATTCCCCTGGTAATGCAGATGCTCGTGGGCGACGGTGATCACTTACCAACAGGTGAGCCGTATGATCGTTTGCATCCTCTACCATTACCATAAAAAATCCTTGTGCAGCAGGATATCGTTCCCTTTCAAAAAAGGCTCTAAAAGTTTATTAAGAGCGTAAGCAAAGGTCTTGGGAGAGTTTTAGATTTAAAAAAAAACGTGTTTTATTCTCTTCAAGAAAAGATCCACGTGACAAATGAACATCGTAATGACTGCCATGAATTTGATGGTGCTTTACTTACAAATCTACTCGAAGGTCGACAAAAATGCGTTCTCGTAAGTCCCTGCCTCTAAGTAATAATCGAAATTGAAATACTGGTCGAAATGTTGGGTCTTCAAAGTGTCATCAAATTTCTCAGTGATCCCAATATGAACTATGAACATATTATTAAAAATGTTTTTTCTATGTCTGACTGAGAACGCAGTATGTTAGGTCCAATTTTATGGCATTAGCGTTACATTTTGTGTACACTAACAATCCGTAGTTTATGAAATTGTCCATGGGAACAATTTAATTAATATGGTATTTCCTTTCTCCAGTAAAGTGATCAACCATTCTTGCCCGGACACGATTGACGAGCGCGCCATTAACAAGAAGAACCTTACTCTTTACACAAAACACGAGAACCTCACTCTGGCGCTGGTCTCCTCTCAAGCCATCGGTTGCAACATCGTCAACATCGATGCCCACGACCTCGCTAAAGGTACACATTTTTTAATTATTCGTAACTTGAAGATACGGTGGAGTAAAACACTTATAATTTTCAATATTACCTTATTCTATCTCTTTGACTGAAATGCTTTAGAAATCGCATTTCAAGTGATAATTTTTGCATAATCGGTAAAACTTATTGAATAATCGATTATGAACAGGTTTTTCAGATTGAAAGATGTTTGAAGTATATGATATCTGTATTATTGTATTATTCCAATATTTACATTGTCTATAATATAGCATTTTTAATCAATGAGCTGGAAGCAGGTGACTTAGGCCGTGCTTTGTGGCATTTACTTAGGTGAGGCCTTTGTTCGGCAGTGGACTTGTGATGGACTATAATGATGATGATCATGATGATGATAAAAATATTAATTTAGAAATAAAAAAATAACACCACATTTTTATTTGCAACAATAATTTCAATTTCTGTGCCAGGACTTTGTTATCTAGAATAAAAAAAATATATTAGCAAGGGAAAATGTTCTCTTCATTACATTATTTATGTTTGTATTGTTTCTTGGTTTGAAAAGTATCTACTTAAATAAAATATGTTAAAAATATTGTTATCTGAAATGATTTTTCTGAATTTTTCGAGATACCGACAATAATTTAGACATTTAAATAAATCTGTGGGGAAAAGAGAAGGAAGCTTATTAGCACATTAATTATTTTACGTTACCATTTTAAATGCATAGAAATTGTTTAAAATATTTTAAATAATTGATTTTCAGGCAAACCACACTTGGTGCTCGGTCTCCTGTGGCAGATCATCCGTATCGGTCTCTTCAACCAGATCACCCTTGAACATTGTCCAGGTCTCACGGAACTTCTCAATGACCAGGTATATATATATATATATGTTTAGTATTTCACAATCAATTAATAATTTTACATTATTATGTTTGATGTACTTTGAAAAGTCACGTATGGTGGCGATTTTATGTACGAAATTTCCCATATTTAAAAAAAATTAACCAATTTCTAACACAATATTCAGTGACATATTTTTGTGTAAAATTTGATTTGATGATGAGTTGCTTTCTAATCAACTTCAGCCTTTATTAAAAGGAGTGGTTATAAGAGGTCCTTAGAAAAGGTTATTCAACTGTATTTCCTTTTGATTACATTTATTCTCAAGGTTAGGTGTTTTTTAAAACCTCAAAAGTAACCACTTTCCCAGTTGTCCCATATAAATTTCAATTAAAAATAATGATTGCAATCTGTTTGTGTTTAACTAAAACAGACTTAATGTATTTACCTACTTTATTTCGTAGCGGATTACTCGTACGTGCCGGTGAACTTGACGACATATTGTTAATGAGTAAGTGAATTCGGTAGGAGCGCATCGAGGACCTGCTGGCGCTGTCGCCCGAGGCGATCCTGCTGCGCTGGGTCAACCACCAGCTGGCCACGGCGGGCGTGGCGCGCCGCTGCACCAACTTCCAGCAGGACGTCGCCGACTCCGAGGTCTACTCGCACCTGCTCAAGCAGATCGCGCCCGACGACGCCGGCGTCACGCTCGACGCGCTCAGGGTAAACAATCATCACCACAACCACCACCACCATCATCATCGTCATCATCATCATCATCATCATCATCATCATCGTCGTCGTCGTCGTCGTTATCACCGTCATCATCAATACAAGTCCACTATCTCGCATAAATATGATCGATGCTAAACATATGCATCGATCATATTTATGCGAGATCCCATACGCAAGAGCTTTTCACAGCGGCTATCGGTGCAACAGCAGGCACGCACTTAACAATTAATATGTGTAGTTTTTTTTACCTCAGCCTCATTATTATTATTTGTTATTTTCGGCGATAAGAGTGCACTATAATGTTTAAGGATATAATACTAAATCAACAAATAAAATATATAATTAAAGAAAGGAATGCCAGAAAGCACGTTTCAAAGCCATGTCTTACCAGATCGTCACTCCATCTACATGAGGCCCGCCCCACACTTCGCTTACCAGTACGACGAGACTGCCACTAGAGAATCTTCTTCTTCATCGGTTATCGGATCTTCGAGCTATATGACCGCCCACTGCTACTTCAGCTTACTGAGTCGTTGGCGATTATACCGTCTAGTACTTATACTGACGTCAATTTGGTTAAAGCCAATCTTATAAGTCTCGATCACAGCCACTAAGTAGACAGTGGCGAAGCTAGGACTCAAACTAGGGCAAGCCCAAGATATGGTTTTGTTGTTTTTAGCAGTTTTATAAAAATTTACCTTTTCTCTTTTTCGATTTTACCTTTTCCTCGCCTATTAGCACTTTAACACACTTCAATTCATCACAAGGAACACTATTATCCTCCATTTTCACTAAAAATCTATAAAAAGCATAAATTTTCAACTCGCAATATTTATTCGCTCAAGTAAACACCCAGAGTAAACATTGAAATGTGAAGTGAACCGCGCTTGACTAATGACTAACTTCACACTAAAAGCAGGGCTTCATCGCTTCATACAAATTGCTATATAAACACTCGTAGTTATATTTCATTATAGAACATTTTGCCAAAGGCCGGTAAAAGCCCACGCGTGCGAGAGAGAAGACTAATTTTTATGACAGTAGTATCGCGCAGTTTTGCCGCGTGTTGACGTTATAAGGCTATGATCTGTATAGAACAGAGAAGCTCGCGGGAAATTTGAAATAGTTTGAAACACTTTAAGAGTTATTTTATTAGTTGATATTATTGATTGAGCAGTTTGATAGGGCAAGCCCGGCTTCTCGGCTTCTATGGAGGCTTCGCTACCGCAAGTAGTCTGTCTTTCTATGTTCTAGAGGATACATTTCGGATAGTGTGTGCAAGTATCGCATAACTTGATTCTTCCCTTTACCTTTTACCATTAGATAACCAGCCAGCGTCTTTATCGCAAAAGAGAATAAGCATTTGTTTAGCTATGTCTGTGAAGAATATTCGTAAAATAAATAGCCCAATTACTAGTAGCGTCGTGTGCAAACATCATCTTGATCGAGTAACATACTTCCGGGAACCTACTGTTTCAATCACAGTTGCGTATTTTGTGATAATGCCCGTGTGTCTTTATCATTATAACAAAAATTACCTATTTTACGTTTCTGCCACAGGAAACTGACTTACTGCGCCGTGCAGAAATTATGTTGCAACAAGCCGCACGCTTGCGTTGCCGCGCGTTCGTAACTCCAGCGGACGTTGTGGGCGGAGTCTACAAGCTCAACTTGGCCTTCGTCGCCAATTTGTTCAACCAGCATCCGGGATTGAACCGCACTACCGACACAGAGCAATATCACCAGCTCGATGAAACTAGGGAAGAGAAGAGTAAGTTATTTATAATTAATAATATTATTATTCTAGAAATACAGATGGTTCACCTTGGTAACTCACGCTTTTGCTAGCGATGGCCATAATTTTTGGTTATCGATAAAGGCCGGCGTATACTAGTTAAGCACTGCCAGTGCTAGAGTAATGACTACGGTCAGGTCCTAACCGCCTATCCAGAGAGGGCGAGGGCCTGTGGAGAGCATGGAAAAATCTTTCAAAGTTCGTGTTGCCAGTTGGTACATATTTTTTCTTTTATTGTGGAATTGGTCACAACTCCTTCAATCATATACATTATTGTATATGAAATAAAAATATGCTAACATATTTCTTCATATTATGTTGATAAGGCAGCTTGAGCCAACAAACAGTCGATGAAGATAGTATTTAAGACACACTAACGCCTAAACAGACAAAATAACTTAGGCGTATATCACTATTAAAGCAATTGTTTCCCATACACATATATATAATACACATAATCGCACCACATTTACCTATCAAAATCCAATTTAAACCATTATTTAAACGATAATATTATATTGGAGCGGTTATCCGCCGGCGGGCAAGTTTCCGCCAAAACACCCCGATTTGTGCATGCTTGAAAGAGCCTGTATCCAACAATGGCTTAGAAGGGTTGACCAAGAAGGATTGAAAATCGTCGAGCTACTATAGTAATGAATAAAATAAACAATAATATTTAAATTTCCAGCGTACCGTAACTGGATGAACTCGATGGGTGTGGCACCACACGTCAACTGGCTATACTCCGATCTGACTGACGGACTGGTCATCTTCCAGCTCTATGACATCATCAAACCAGGCATTGTCAATTGGAAGAAGGTACGTACAACACAATGTCTACGAGGGGAGGCCAAAAAGTTCGCGGAATGACAGGGAAGGATAATGAAATGAAACATTAAACTATTTTTCTTTTTCAATGTATTCTTCCTTTAACCCTAATACATTTATTAGATCTGTCAAATAACTTATTAATACCGTCTAAAAAAAAGATTTGTCTTGGGCGTCCAAATAGGCCGACTTCACTTCATCATTGTCGCCAATTTTTTTGCCACGCAGTTCTTTCTTCATTTTTGGAAACAAATAATAGTCGCTTGGGGCCAGTTCTGGGCTGTAGGGTGGGTGGCGCAGTTGTTCAAAACCGCACCGGTGAATAGCAGCCGTCGCAACATGGCTTGTGTGCACGGGCGCATTGTCGTGCAAAAGGAGCACGCCTGCTGTAAGCTTTCCTCGCCTATTTCTTTAATAGCTTCTTTTAATTGATCTAGTAAAGAAGCGTAGTATTCTCCCGTTATGGAAACACCACGTTCCTTATAATCAATCAAAAGGATACCTTCTGTATCCCAAAAGATCGTCGACATGATTTTTCCGGCCGATTGAGACACTTTGCTCTCCACAGCGGTCCTAAAACTCGCGACAACTTTCGACGCGCTCGTGTTTTTGATGCGCAGAAAGCATTCTCGGAACCCATCTTGCACAGACTTTAGTCATGGCAAGGTGTTGATGTAGGATGTTTAAAATGGTTGTTTCTGATACTCCAGCTAATGCTGCAAGGTGTTTTTCTTTAGCCGGGCATCTTCCGATACAAGTTTTTCAACTTTTTCGATTATTTTTGGCGTGGTAGACTCAATCGGCCGTCCAGGTCGGGGGTCGTCTTCAATGGAGTCCCTCCCTTGTTTGAAAAGGGCGTGCCATTTATAAATCATGGTTTTCCCAGGAGCGATGTCCCCATAAACAGCTAACATCTCTTGAAATATGGTTTGAGGTGTCTTTCCTTGTTGGGTGAGAAACTTAATGACGGCGCGATATTCAATTTTCTCCATAGTGGCTAGGAAGAAACTAGCCAAAATTGTAACTCAAAAGCTAATGACCCGATTAGGCTGAAACTTGGTATATATACTAACAATGAGTCACTCAACTAGCGCCTACCTAGATGAGTAAACTCACCCTCACCAACCCCGCCATTGCGCGAACTTTTTGACCTCCCCTCGTATATTCTCAAAAGTGATTTTAATTCTCTATGTATTTCATCATTTTAAGAGATCCTGTTATCATAAAAACACATGTCGTTGTCAATAGGTTTAATTCATTACGTTTCATAAATTCATAACTACATTTCTTTTAAATAAATATAATATTTGAATGAATTCACAGGTGCACAGACAATTCTCGAAGCTTCGCAAGTTCATGGAAAGGCTGGAGAACTGTAACTACGCAGTAGAGTTGGGTCGCCAGTTGGGATTCTCGCTTGTGGGCATCGCTGGTGCCGACATCAATGAAGGAAACGCCACACTCACGCTGGGTAAGTTTTATTAGCTATATTAAATATAAAGTTAAAGCAGTAAAAGAGGAAAAGCTTGGGTTCGAATCCCAATCGTTCCAGTCCAGATTTGTAGAACAAAATATTGTTTTCAAGGGTTGAGTTGTGAGTTAGGCACATGCATCTTAACCTCTCTCCGGCCTTATCATGCTTGAGAATTTAGAGAAAGTATGAGTGTGTGTACGCGTGACATTGTATAATATCTTATACGCTGGAACAAATCTTCATTGGCAAAGGTCCATGATTATTACCGATTGATAGGGAAGACGAAGCACTATTAGCATTTAATCAAAAATCATATTATAGGTTACTATTAACTATAATATGAGATTGATTATTAGAGACTCTTAAATATAGTTTTACGTAGTAGAGCCATCCTGCATGTGAAGTACCACGCTCCCACAGAATACCAGTGTAAAATCACAGCTCAAGCGGCTTTCGTATGGTAATTTTAGAGAAACGTAACCTTATAACTGGTAATAATTCTATCTTAGTCAAGGATGACAACGCATCTACATTTTGATTTTTAATCGAGGGTAAATGTAGGTGTCTATGGGCACAGCGTCCACTTACCATCAGGTGAACTGTGTGCTCGCTTCTCACCTTTATACTTTATTATAATCATATCGTGGATTATGAAATCTATACAGTACAAATGGCAATAATATAATTTTAATATCTCTACTCCAAATGCACGTGATTCAAACATAGACTTTTTGTAATGAGAAGTTTATTTATTAATCATTGGATTTTTTCAGCTCTAATATGGCAACTGATGCGTGCGTACACACTATCAGTACTAACGAGACTGGCAAACACTGGCAACCCTATTATCGAAAAGGAGATAGTGCAGTGGGTTAATAACAAACTTCAATCAGCTGGCAAGACGTCTTCAATCAGGAGCTTCCAGGTTTGTAGCTTTTGTTAGCAAAAACGTGTTACCCTGCAATATAAAATGACTTTTTAAGTTTTATGTGGAATCAGAACATGCCGAACGGTCATATAACTCTAATGGAGTTTTTGCCGTTATGTGTTATGTTTTTGCACGCAACACTGTAGCTTAAAAAAAAGATTAGTTTATTATGATTGTTGATGATACATTTACACCATACACTGAAACCAAACGTCATAACGATGCTAACCAAATTCCCATCAGAGTTGTACGTACTAAGTCATACTGATGTTAACAATTCTGTATTTAATATAACTTATGGTACATTTATCAAGATGATACTAATTAAAAATTGGGTGTGGTGGGATTTAGTCTGCCGTCACTATTATCTTCCTGATAGGTTAGTCACCGTTTTAATAAAAAATCTAATCTACATCTACATCTAAACTACACAATCAGATTAAAATTAAAATGTAACATCAATATCAGTTTACAAAATAAGTTAACGCAGTTGATTCGGCGTCAACTTCCATCAGGATATAAGGAAAAATAGAAATCAATAGCTAGTTAAACCTCTCTGTGGAATAGTTTATCACCGGCGATTTTTCCGGACCGATACGACTTAGGGACCTTCAAGAAAAGAGCTTACTCCTTTCTAAAAGTCCGGCAACGCGCCTGCAATTCCCCTGGTGTTGCAGTTGTTCATGGGCGGCGGTAGTCACTTACCATCAGGTGAGCCGTATGCTCGTTTGCCCTCTCCTACATAAAAAAAAAACTAAATTTCTTGTTCTTCACGAATAATTATTTTCTTTTTGATAGATTTATAGTTTTGTAATGCGTCGGAATCTTAATTTATTGTTTAATAAAACTCGAAGCGTATTTTACTATTTTTATTATTACAGTCCATCAAAAATCTACTACTTTGCCATAGTTGCCACGCTTGGCGGGCGGGTTGGCAACCGCAGTTTTTTCTTAAATATTTAAAGCTGTAAGATGCTGCTGACCATTTTCAATTACAGTTTCCCACTGTCGCCTCTTATGACACCCATAGGATGACATGATGTAGTGGGTTCTTACACCGCAGTTACACGGCATTTATTAAACCCATAATTTTGTGAATTTCAGGATGAGGTGCTGGCGGACGGTAAAGTGGTGATTGACTTGATTGACGCGATCAAACCTGGCTCCATCAACTACGACCTCGTGTTGCCCGGCGGCAACGAGGAGGTAAATTCAATTCTTTATTTGCTAGTAAATAGGTAAGATTTCCTTATCTTTTTTTGCATTCAATATGTTGCCCACGGAAAGCAGATGATACTTCATGGGTTTGAAATTTGCGATGTCAACATCGTGGGCTTAATTTGGATCCCCGGGTATTGCATTTCAATTATTAATATTGAAGTTCCTTCCTCGTTGGTCTAATGATCGTGAACGTGTCTGCTGGTTATGAGATCCTAGGTTCGAATCCCGGGTCGGACTAAAATCAAGTATTGCGTGTTCTTGTCAAGAAATTCTCAGTAGCTGCCTTGAGTAAGGAAGTTGGAGGTGTTTCACCCCTTTCTTCTCAGTCTGTTTGTCTGTTCAGTACACATTTTACAATTGATTTGAAGCTAACTTCCCGATGAGCTAATGACTTGAAACTTTAACTCGAAACTGGAAACGTGCTAAAAAAAAAGTAGCTTTTTATAGTGGTCAGAGGCCAGGGATACCACGTGTTGGGTTCTGTGTTTTTTTTTAAATTTACTAAAGCCCCTAACAAGTCCACTGCTGAACATGGGGCCCCAAGGAATGCCACAAAGCACGTTCCCAAGCCACCTGCATCTATCGACTTCCTGCATCTCTTACCAGGTCTTCACTCCATCTAGCATCTTAAATACCATTGTTTTAGATATAAAAGTGATGGAAATAATAATGAGGAAATTCAAAAGGATATTAGTACGCAAAACAGTAGTACATCACCAACAATCAGCACAGGAGCTAGCAAAACAGTTAACCGTCACAGGTGTTGAACACACCACATATAACGCGTTTCGTATGTACGGCCGCGATGCACAGTACGTCCTTCGTCCAGTCGTCATTAAAGGGACAAGGATTGAAAAGGGGCAGACTAGGTGGGGAAAGTATGCGAGCGTCCAAATGCAAAATATCAGGTTTTTACTGTACAACCATTCGAGGCAACATTATTGTATTCGGTATTTTATATAGCTCTGCAGCTTATACTGTAAAAATATTAAAAGACGAACTAGTGTCGAGACAGCTACATTACTTTATTTTAGTTATTTTCATAGCATAATTTCTTATGGGATTTTGATGCTTGAATGCTGCTGTGTTTCGTATGATGAGTGTAGAGAACCGGAGACCATTTTTACTGGAAATGAGGTATTCGATCTTAGTCTTTAGGGGTGACGACGCATCCGCATTTTTATTATTAATCGAGGGTAAATGTAGATGTCTATGGGTTACAGCATTATCATTAGCTGGGCTGTGTGCTTGTTTGTCACCCATCTTTATATATATAATTCTTCTATCCGTGTTTATGTGACTGAACTCCTTAACGACTGGACCGATTATGATGAAATTTTGTGTGTTATTAAGTTGATTTGACAATGGTTTAGATTCAATTGGACCAGTTAGGTGGCGCTGTATTCTAGATTCAAAATCATCCGTGTGAAGTCAGGGCAGATTGCTAATCTTTATATATCAAAATTGCGTGTTACATTGTTTGTCCGCGATGAACTCCTGAACTACTGAACTGATTACAATCAAATGATGCACACTGCGTGCAGTTTGGTCCAACTTGAGAGATAGGATAGTTTTATCCCGATAAGTGACCCTCAATATTTATTACGAATTTAAGGTTTTTATAGGACAAAGGTCGTCGGAGAGGGCAAAACAGCGTCTGCCTGGCCATCTAGTATTGTATAAAACAAATGTGATTCGCAGGAGAGCCTGGCGAACGCGAAGTACGCGATATCGATGGCGCGTCGCTGCGGAGCGCGCGTGTACGCGCTGCCCGAGGACATCACGGAGCGCAAGCCCAAGATGATCATGACGGTGTTCGCCTGCCTCATGGCGCTCGACTACATCCCCGCCCTGGACGCGCCCGTCGCGAAGTAAGTCGCACCGCCACCGACAACTTTGATTGAATTTTATATGTACACAAATTTTTCCTTTCAATGAAGCTATAGTATGTTTTATTACATATATTTTAGAATTTAACCTACGTTAAATTCTCACCACTCCACGGGTTTGACTAGTAAATAATGCCCCTTAGGTATTAAGTCCACCCTTTGTATTCTTTCGTATAAAGAATGCAATAAAGATTTAAATATATAAAATATAAGTAAATTTGTAGTTGGTTGATGTATTACATTGTTATTCAAAACAAACCTTTTTAAATTTAACACTTTTGGTGACATTTATCGAATTATATATTTCTCTAGAAATATAAAAAACACCAGTCTTAACACAACATAGTAAACAGTAAATTATATAATAAAATTCAATCAAACCTGGACATAATAAGCGCTAATATGGTGAAGAAAATGGAATGTGTTATAAGGAGGGTACAAATCGGCTTGGGATTATATATTCGCGTGCTTTTAAGGCGTAAGGAAGTGTAAGGAACTGTGTGTATAATAACTCTTTTTAGTGGCTTGGTTTTCGTTGTTTCATTTTTAATATTATTATAATATTTCTCTACTTGTCTCTCTTGTTTATGAATTCTTGATTCTAGTTAGTTAGTTCTATAATTGTTAAACGCGACTGAGCCACTAGAAATGACATATTCATTAATATTATAACCCACCTACATACTGGTATAAGGAATTACATTTTAAAACTTCCTTATAATAAAATACAATGGACCTAATTTGAATATTTGTACATTATAAAATATCAGCACCTTTCCTATATAAATATATACCATAGTTTAAGCAGGTGATGGGCACAGTGTAAACAGAATGTCTAGGGCTGCGAAGATATCGGTAAAATCGACAGCGTAAATATTTTATCGATTTTTGACCTTTGATATTGTCGGTATGTGAAAATTTTGTCATAAAACAATGTATTTTTGGAAACATTTGAAAATACAAATATCGTAAATATCAACATTTCTTCACGCTTGCATACCTAGTACCAGCACACATTTTCTCTTGGTTATAAAAGATGGCTTTTTATTGTTTCAAAGTTTGCTTTATTTTCACTGCATTGATTCTTCTCAAAACATAACATTAAGTACCGTTCAGTGGCTTTAATCATAAAATAAATTAATTTTAAAAAGTAATAATTGTAGGTTTCCAAGTCCAGAAAATTCCATTAATCTAAGAAATATTATTTACATTAAGTTTCATTTTAAAATAAGTTTATTTCAATTCCGTGAAGAATAAATCTTATTAGGGTTTTATAGTTTTCTAGTAAACATTTTAGAGTAAATTTTATTAAGTAATATCAGCATAGTAAATAGGCTGTTAAATAGGTAAGATTCACTAATTATGTTTTAGCTCCTTCCACCAAGTTTTTGTCTTAAAAATATATTAACATTTGTATATGCCATCTGTGTCATTTCACTCAAGGTTAATAAAATTCATTTTCGCCTCGATATCATAACAATCAGTTAAAATTAGTCAGGGGAAAATTATTTAATAATTAGGTTGCGGGCCCTGTTTACACTGAGGTCCGGTGAAGGAATTGTATGTTTTGTGATGTCCCAAGTGTTTGTTGCTAAGCGGATAGGAATATTATAAGATTTGTATTATCTGTCTACGTAACTATAACATTTGTAAAGTTAAGAGTAACTTATTGTATAGGGCTAGACTTCAAGTCTTTTAGTATCGCATAGTCCTATGAAGTCAGTTGGGAAGTTAACGCATTTAGTACTTATCAGCTTAGTATTATTGAAGTGTCAATGTTTTTATACATTTTTACTAGGAATTGGAAGAATTCTTATGGACGTGAAATTTAGACATTTAATTATTAATTTAAACCTTTAGGTTTTTACTCAATAGAAATTTATTTATAATATTAATAATTTTTGAAGGCAATACCTTGATTTAGTCTTATTTTGGCTTCCAACTTGTTCTTTCATTTTATAAATCAGTCTTTTTATTATATACAACGAATGTACATTGCCAATGTACTTTAAATGTTTTACATAAAAAAGAGAGTGGCGTGCCTATAAACAATATTTGCACATATAAAAACAAATCTTAACCCATGACAATTAATTAACTGCGACTAAACTACTAACAAGATGTATTCCATTGAAAAAAGAGAAGTGTTAACACATTGTTGAACATTCCTGATAATTGCAGCATTCCCTATTGGCATTTTAATGTGGTTAAGTCTATAGGACCATCTCTTATGATTATTTCTAGAAATGTATATTTCTTATGTTATTTAAGTTAGTATACTTGAATTATTTTTGTAGAGTTTTTATTGATTGTAACTTTCCTATGGGATACAACGATTTATTTTAAACTATATTATTTTAATTGTAAATTTTATTTTTTTAGACATTTTAAGGTTTATAGAATTATTTTTTAGCTTTAGGTATATATATTTTTAATAAAGGAATCAGTAAGTATTGCTAAACAGTCTGTTTTATTATAGCTAGAATATGTATCAGTGATGTCCCTCTCATCACTCGGAAGAATATAGGCAATTGTTTAAGAGCTATTTTAAATACATTATATATTATGATAATATATGCTGTCATTTATGATTTGGATCATTTGTAACCCTATAAATAAATCGGAATTGATAAAAAATTGTATTTTATTTTTCAAACAACAAACACTTCCATGTGCTCTTTATAGAAAGGGTAAGGGGTGCTTTCATCTTTCGTGTTCTGTTGACTTTGTGCGTGTCATGCTAGTGCTACTTTTTTACTTTTCTCCGTGTCTCAAACTGGGAATAATAAAAGGTATTTCACATTCTTTTTCTGTCACTTTGCTCAGCACTTGCACTGTCATTTTTGGCACATGCTACTATGTATTACCTATTCCATGTTTGCATTTGAATGAAACTAATACTTCTTTTTTTACTGTTTTCGTTTTCTTGGGTGTTTGTTTGGATTTGTTGTTGCAGTTGAGTGAAGTCAGAACTCACTTTAGTATTTACGTGATAATATTCATTAACTTTGTTTTTTTGGTTTATTCAAAAATCTTCTGATACAAATGATGTAGAAGTTATAGAAGGTTGAAGACTTGATTAATATATAAATTGTAAGAGTTTATTAGGTAGAACAAATGTTACAATACTATTTTTTTTTTTATAAATGTAAGTGTGACAAACGAGCACACAGTCCACTTAATGTTTGGTAGATGTGGACCAAAAACATCAAACATTTATTTATCTTAGATTAAAGATTAAAATGCAGATAATTTGTCAGCTCAGGACTGTGATGGAATGCCTCGTTACCAGTAAAAAAGATCTTCGATTTTTGCCGCTCATGTGGCACATGTCTGCATCAAGCTGCTATTTCACGCTGGTATTTTTTTTATTTGACATTAAATTCCCCTTTTAAAAGTTATGTCTAATTTAAGCATGCTATATTATATAGATATATCTTGTTACATGATGGTAGCTTATTATTAGTTTGAGAAACCGTTATATAAACAGTTAAAATAATTGATATTACTGCACGTTCTAATTAAAAAAAAGTCTTTGTCTTGTCTTAGTAGAAATGCACAACGCTTCATATTTTTTAAACATTGTACTATGACCATAATAATTATTTACAATAAAAATAATTATAGGACTGACGTTACGGAATCATCAGAGTTCCTGAATAATTCGATAGAATCCAGAGTGGAGATCATTGAGCAAACTCAGGAGGAGAACTCTGAACACTTGGATGAGTCAGGTATGTCACCAATTATAGAAAAGCCAGCAATACCCCCCAAACCAGACAACTTGTCGCAAATATCTCGACACGTTTCTGTTCAATCTACAATCGAGGTCAAAGAAGAATAAATGAAAAAACAAAACGGACTTTACATATTTTAGGCCTTTGTACATATTATCGAAATCGGCATTTTATTGTTTTATGCTATAAGGACAAGAGAAGAAGTATGTGTGAAATATGTTTTCTGCCTTAAACTGTACATCAAAACTAGACCACTTAACTCATAGTAAACTGTCAAGATCGTAATATATTTTAATTTTCACATCGCTGTGATTTATCACTTTGTATTTTTATTTTTGTAATGTTAACTTTTTATTTTTTTAAATAGTGTTATGTTTGAAAATAATATATAGGTTTTTAAAAATAATAGTTTTATCTGATGTCAAAAAGTTTACATCTATGTTCCAAAAACGGTAGGTTCAGTTCAGCGGATTTATGTAAATAATAATAATAACACTTGCATAAATAATACATTTAAAAGTGAGCGAAAATTATGGATAAATCAACGAAGGACCATAAATGTTGGTCTTTAAAGTTATAAAAAAAACATAATTTTATTTACATGTGAATATAATTTTTTTATGACGAACTGAATTTGAAAAGATTTTTTTTTGCGAATGTTAAAGCTCATTTAACAAACAATGACAACATTTGCCTAATACTTCAATTGCGTTATACATATTATATAAAACAATTTATGTTTTAATTGTAAGCAGTTATTTTATTTTGAAATATAAGTTATTATTATACAGTCATATATTATGAGAGGTGGGGTGTAGTGGGGGTGTTTACTAAATTAATTTATTAGAAAAGGTAGGCGCAAACATTGTGTTTGAATTTTTTTATTTTTTTATGTCATGTTTTTGTAGTGACAGATATAATGTCGTCCAAAGATAAAATTTTTAATAAAAACTATGTATATAAGGAAGAATTTCGTACATTTATATTTTTGTAATTTAAAAAATTAAATTTACAATCGTAATAAATTGTGGTTTTATTTTATATCATAATCTTTACAATTATAATATTATTATAAAACTGTACAAGAACAAAAAAAAATCTTCAAATAATATACATAGATAGGCCTGACTCTGAATCTAAAATATTATGTTTGGAATCCTTGTCTGTATACTGCTGTTGTTTCCACTATTCGAAGGCTTATATCTATAACGAAAACTAAATGTATACTGTAGAATACCAACCAACCAGCTTGCCAAATCAGGTGAGTATGGGCAAATCTTCCAAGAAATATTTGCGATATTTATTAAGCGATCGAATCAAATCCATCCCCGTCGGCATCAAAATTTTTAATTGCAATTGTGCTGATTTATTACGTGCTCCGCTGTGAAAGAAGAACATCTAAGTTAACCTATATATCCGAAAAATTAAAAAAATATTTCGAATACATGTGAAATCTACCACACAGCCCGGTGAACAGTTCCTTGCCCTAAACCTTTTCCATTTATTGTACCTGTACAATGAGAAGAGGCCGCCTGTGCCCAGAAGTGGGACATATTCCTTGCTCTGGTATTAGTTAATTTACAAAACAAAGAATGTTTTAACACTATTATGTAATAACTATGGATTAAGTATCTACTATATGAAAGAAATATAAAATAGAACTGATCAAAACATTTCAATTATCGATGGCAAAACGTTTTGTGTCAGTGTGCTATCCTTGTACATAAATAAGACTCCGTGCTAGCAATAACTGTTAAATTCTTTCAGCGTAGGTGGTTAGTAACGCTTACCACCTCTTACCTATGATGTTCTAAAAATAACGCCATTTTTGGTAATTTTATGATTGAATATGACAGATATATACCTCAAGTTCGTAATATCGGTTGAATTATTAAGAACTTGAGATTCGATAGGTCGCGAGTGTTTTAATTCACGGAGATTTCATTATTGGATTAAAAAGGTATGTTTTCGTTAATCTAACGTTATTCTTATTTTAAAATATGTCTAAAGTGTCGCTGTTTACGTTTGTCTGTAGATTTGATTAAAGTATTATACATATCATTGTACTTGAATGTGGTGGTTAGTGTAGGTAACCACCGTGACATAATTACTAATAATCTACATATAATTTGCTGGATACGAGGGTGACACTGAAAGTTCTTAGAAAATCAAAAACTGAACAAACTAGCAAGTTATTAGTTTTATTATATCTTTTCAAAGTAGTGTCCATTTACATCAATACATCGCTGCGTCCGATGGAACCACTGAGAAAAGCACTTTGCCCACTCGTCCTTAGGTGTCTCTTCGACGGCATTTTGAAACGCAGCCACTGCTTCCTCGGCGGCCATAAAACGTTTTCCTCGAGGTTTTTCTTTTATTTTGGAAATAAATAAAAATCGCAAGGTCGGGGCTATAGGGCGGGTGACCCAGTAATTCCACGTCTGACGTCGCCAAGTAGTCGATTGTTTGCTTCGCGGTGTGCGACGAGGCGTTGTCGTGGTGAAGGAGGATCCTACTGCGAGGTCGTTTCTCCCGAACTTTTTCCAAGACAAGTGGCAAACAATTGTTAGTGTACCACTCTGCAGTAACTGTTTTTCGATCCTCTAAAACAATTGTTGCGTAATGGCCTGTCTTTACGATGAACGAGGCCACCATCTTTTTTCCCACGCTTCGACCTCTCTTCACTTTAGTTGGCAACTCCTCCGAAGGAAACACCCAGACAGCAGACTGTCTCTTAGTTTCAGGATCATAACAATAAATCCAGCTTTCGTCACCCGTAAGTATGTCGAACACAGCATTTGAGTCACCTCCGTTAAATCTTTGAACCATTTCACGACACCAATAAACACGACGGAGTTTTTGGGCCTCTGTTAAATTATGAGGTATCCACCGGGCACAAAGCTTCCTGACCGCTAAATGTTCATGGAGGATTTTGTGCACTTGACTCATACCGATGCCTAAGCTTGTCCGAATCTGCTGATAAGTCACTCTTTTGTAAGTCTCTATCATACGCCACACATCAGTGATGATTAGATATATGATGATAGTGATAGATTATCTTCAGTCGTCGCCGTAGAAGGCCGTCCCTCACGCAGATCATCGGTGAGATTAGTCCGACCACGTTTAAACTCATTAAACCAGTTGTAAACAGTGGCACGAGATGGGGCTTCATCGTGAAAGGCCAATCGAAGTCTATCATAACTTTCTTGTTGACTTAAATGACATCGAAAGTCATAAAAAATCTTTGTACGAAAATTTTCTCGCGGTAAATTCATGCTGACGTGACACAGACAATTTTTAATCTGCCGCCAAATCGTAAACAAATGACAAATTAATAAAATACATACACAATAATATTGGCAAAGAGTTCCATTTTCAAAATTTGAACTTGCTTTTTTATTATATCGTTTACAAGTAGCCAGTTCTAAAAACTTTCAGTGTCGCCCTCGTAATGGCCACTAATTTACATATAATTTGCTAGATATTTACAATTTGGTTTTTAGTATTTTTATAGGATGAAGCGTACATTACAAGAAAAATAAACCCAAAATGTCTTGCAAGAAGATATTCCTTCGAATCCTGAATGTTGTGTGGAGTCGGATTCACACTGTGGCTCAGATCCAGACATTGATCAAGCCCCTGAATTCACCCTTGGTAACGATACTATCGCTGTGCAGACATTCAATGACAACTTTGACTCGGATGATGATATACCTCTGGCTAATTTTATAAGTACCGCTACTACCTGTGCTCTACTTCTCAACCACCTGATGATTTGTCTTCGACATTTCGGCTACCGAAATAGAAAAGAAGCTACACTATGGAACTGCCTGATACTTTTTGTGGGATTTCTGGATTCCTGAACATATTCAAAGCATGGAAAATATAACGCCTTTACAACTTTTTCGCTTGTTTTGGACAGAGGATTTGCTAGAAATAATCAGCTTTCAAACCAACGTATAAAAGTAAAAGTAAAGTTACAGCCTATATACGTCCCACTGCTGGGCACAGGCCTCCTCTCATTTCTGAGAGGGTTTTAGGGCAAGGAAATGTCCGCCGCGCTGCCCCAATGCGTGTTGGCGAACTTCACATGTCTTCGAAATATTTTTTTTATTTTGATTTCTCAGACATGCAGGTTTCCTTACGATGTTTTCCTTTACCGCCGAGCACGTGGTAAATCAGCACTTAAAATTGCAATTAACAATTTCATTGGTGCCGGCAGGGTTCGAACCCGGGTTACTCGCGTACTGTGAAACTTACAGCGAGCGTTAACCATCTGAGCTACCACGGCTCTACCAACGTATACGCTGCTCAAACTGGTAAAAACTATAAACCGACTACTCCTGAAGAGATTGATGTGTTTCTGGCTCTAAATTTGGTTATAGGTATTAAAAAGGTACCAAGCTACAAAGATTATTGGGCATCTGCATCTGATCTGCATGACAGCTATATCTCCTCTTTTATGCCTTTGAACAGATTTGGGTGGCTTTTGAATCATATTCATTTTAACGATAATAGCTTAATTCCTTCTAGACAGAGTCCCAACTTTGATAAATTGTATAAAGTTCGTTCTTTGATGGATATTATTCAAAGAAACTTCCGCACTAATAATACGCTTTCAGAAAAAGTTGCAGTAGACGAAAGTATAACAAAATTTAAAGTACGGTCTTCTCTAAAGCGATACATTCCGAAAAAACCGATCAAACGGGGCTATAAAGTTTGGATGAAGTGTGCTGAGTCTGGTTACTGTCTCGATTTTCAATTATATACAGGCAAACAAGAACACAATGTAGAAAAAGATTTGGGTGCGACAATAGTAAAGCGATTATGTACAGATCTTAAAGGCAAATATCACAGAGTCTACTTTGATAATTCTTTTAACAGTTACAAGTTGCAGCTTGATTTACTAAACGACAAAATCCTGGCTTATGGTACTGTAAATGCTACTAGAAAACATTTACCTACACTCAAAGAAGATAAGAAGTTAGAAAGGGGTGAAATAAATGTGACTGTGTTGAAGTGGAAAGATAAGGGGTAGTGCACCTTCTATCAAATTACCACGAGCCTCGAAATGTCAGTACTGTTATTCGCAAAGAGCGTAATGGTGACTCAAATCAGATAGCTTGCCCTGAACTTGTAAAGGATTACAACGCAAATATGAATTTTGTAGACAAGTTTTATCAACTCAAAAGTTGTTATGCCATTGAAAGAAAGTCTCGTAAGTGGTGGCATAGTATATCCTTTCATTTCTTGGACTGCGCGTTGGTAAATTCTTTTATTATTTACAAAGATCTTCAAAAACTTGATCATATGGGACTGTCAAGACTGACAATGAAGGAATTCCGCCGTTCTGTCTACCAGGGCATTCTTGCCCCTGCTTTTGGGAATAAGCGATCTTACGGTTCCAATACCGGTTCTCCAGCGCATTCTCCGATTCCTGTGCTGATAAAACGTCACAAACCAACAGTTCCCCAAGAAATACGTTTAGAAAGTAGTCGGCACCTAGCACAACAGGGCACATCTAGGCGCTGCTGCAAGTGCAGTACAAAATCTCATCCAGTACGCACAGTTTGGGTGTAGCATGTGTTAAGTTCCTCTTTGCCTACGTAAAGGAAAAACTTGCTTTGCTGATTTTCACAAAAAGTTGTTGTAGTAAGGAAATAATTCCATAAAATAAAGTTCTTTATTCATCATACATGTTTTATTCTATAGCCACGGTGGTCAGTACTGGTAACCACCTCATTCCTCAAAAGGCTGAAGCATTTTTTCTTATACATGTAGTAGTCCTAACTAACACAGCCATATATATTTTTTGTTCATATTATTCGAAATATAAAAGTGTGGCTCAGAGTTAAGACGACTTCAATAATTTCTTGTACTAACAAGTACTTTGATAGGGTTGATGCATAGTTATGAGCTTAGAGTATCCTTGGGTATTGTAATTCGAAAAAGGCGACTGTGTGAACTGTCGGAAAAATCCTTTGCCGTTCCGATTGTTGGTACATTGTCCAACCAAGTTTTAACAAGGTTTATGCCAGACGTAAAATATCCAGAAAGGCGAATTGGAGGAGCGTTAAAAGTGCGCGATGGCTGATACTACGATCGTGACCATTAAATCCTTTCTATAACATGGGAAGTCCATATTCAGCAGTGGTCTTCTAGAGCTTGGCTGCTGCTGATTCTGACGGCATTTATGAATTTGAATGTTTGGTCGTCATATTATAGGCTCGGTGCGATCCAATTCTCGAGGACGAAAGCGATTAAATCAAGAACGCACTGTGCAGTCCTTTGCGGTATGTATGACACTCAATAAGTTTTAAGATATACAAAAAGTATTCTAGATGCTATTAATATTTATTTTACATCTTTTCAAAATATTCTCCATCATGCTCTATACAAAGTTCCATTCGCCTAAACCAACTCTGAAAACAGTTTTGCCAGTCTTGATCTGACAGGCTGGAAATCGCTTCTTCGCAGGCAGCCACGGCTTCTTCGGCGCTTGAAAAAAATTTGCTTTTTTATTTTTTATTTGACTCTTGGGAACAAAAAGAAATCACAAGGAGCTTAGTCAGGGCTATAGGGTGAGTGACTTAGAGTTTCAACACCAGATTTCTCAATAAATGCTTTTGTTCTAAGGGAGGTATGTGAAGAGGCGTTATCGTGATGCAGCATGATTCCCCGAAGCCCGGTCTTTGATCTTCTCTCCCGCACAGCTTGAAAAGCTTTGGGTAATGCAACTGTAGTATACCATTCAGAGTTGACTGACCTACAATTTTCCAGCATTCACAACGACAAATGTCCGCTCCGCGAAAAAAAACTAGCCACCATTTTTTGCCGACGTTGCAAGGTCTTTGCAGTTTTGTCGGTAACTGTCCTTCTGAGTAGACCCATACCGATGATTGCCTTTTATTTTCCGGATCATATTGATAGATTCATGTCTCGTCACCAGTAACGATTTCTGAAACATAGTAGTATAGTAGACGCATTTCATGGCACCAATCCACACGAGTCTGTTTTTCGCTTTCGGAGAGCAAACAAGGGATCCATCGACAACAAAGCTTCCTCACTCCAAGATGTTGATGTAGGATGGTATGAATGCTCCCCTAACTAATGCCTACAATCTTTTCGATGTCCGTATATGTGATTCGTGGGTCTTCTCACCAACATTTCAGTAGTCCATACATTTTCTGCCGTTACTGCTGTTTGCGGGGCCCCGGTTCTTTGGTCATCTTTAAGATTAATTTTACCCCTTTTGAATTCAGCAAACCACCTAAAAAGAGTCCCTTAATGCTGATAAGATCCATCGTTTTAAATGAAAAGCGCGGAAAGCGTTGCAGGAAAATTAATAGAACTTTGTTTTTCTTTAACATTGAACAATTGGCTTATGGAGCTCTATTTTTAAATAAATTTGCTTTTAGAAACATATAACACGGGTGCGTTCGATTTTTAAATTTCGAGCATCTCAAAACTTATTGAGTGACCGACGTATCTGGTGTTTATTCGACCAGATGTTGCATTCTTTTTGTGACTAACTTTCCTCGTCACAATTTATATAACATGTTAATTTTAACTAGTATACAGAAAGATAAATTACGTTTTAAAGACTGTGTAAAAATATGCATATTATATTGGTTTACATCGCCTCTCGAAGAAATTATTTTAACAGTCAGGTACTAGTATTCTCCTCAAAATTTCTATATAAAATTGAGATATATACTCCAACGCTGCAGACAGTGCTCCATGGAATTCTTGAATAGTTACTGGATTACGTAAGTAAAAGTTAGCCAAATGTAGAGCTTATATGCCGCAGCCAGGATTCTCTGCACGAGAGAACTAAACAGTTACGGACATTAACTTAATTTTTTTTTCATTTCCTAGATATGGTTGGAAATCTGAAAAAAAATATTACCATATAAATAGAAAACAAAGTAGTGTTTTGGTATTTTTATGCTTTTATTGTAATTTTTCATTTATATCACCGTCCTAAGGTTGACTGGCAGATAATGCTTATAGCTTTAAGTCCACCATTTGTAAGGATAAGGTTCAATGAAGAATAATTATAATAAAATGAAAAATAACTTTGGAACACACGTTGAGAGTACCTACCCATATCAGCACCTAATCAAAAGGTTAACCTCAAGCTTTAGCCAGGTTTTCCGTTGTATTCGTGCATATAATTCCGATCTTTAGCGGTTACTGATATAGTTCTGAAAGTCGGTATGCACGTTTAGACTGCGAAAACGTAAGCTAAATTATGACCTGATGCTGAATACTGGGTCGTTTTCGAACGAAAAATTTCTTAATATTTCTTGAAATATGGTAGTTATGCGAGGCGCATTGTGATTGGAGAGTAAAACACAACCGCGATGCTTTCCTTTAACATAATTCCTTAACGGCTACTGGCAGCACCTTGAAATTTGATATGTACGTTACGAGCGGATAATAAATGTAACTAGCTATATTCACCAGCGTAGAGATGGTGGGCACAGAGTTTATAACCTCGACCCGATGAAGATGCTCCTCTTAAACATTGTGTGGGATGTGGGTTAAGCATTTCGACTGGACAAAACCGACTTGCGTTGATCGCCAGCCATATTTCTTTTACAACCCACTCACTACGAGATATAAAATGTTAAAATAAATAATACATTTTTGAAATGAAACACAGATATGAATAAAATTGTGATGATTTAATTCATTCCATAGCCGGCAACAAAAAATGTAACTTACATATAATTTATACTACTTTACATGCAACTCGATGGGAGAGCTTTTGCCTATATTAAATCACAATTCCGCGTTAAAATTAATGAGAACATCCATAATCCCTTCACATGGTAAGTTATAGGTTATAGACAGTGTATACATTGAACTGCAGCAGTTTTTAATAAAACTATGTAATTCTGATCTCCAAGTAAAGTAATGGTATAAAATGTTTAAGATTTTGTTTTAAAAAGCTTAGCCCAATGTACACAAAACATATTTGAAATCCACGCATACATACACAAAAAAATAAAAATAGAACAGAACAAAAAACAGTGTTTTAAAGCATAATTTAATTGACAGACCCTAGGAACAGATTTTTGTTAAACTTGCTGATAATTATAATAAAACCAGCGTTTCCAGTGTCTTTATTTGCTTTGTATTTTCAAAAATAATATTTATTTATAGAAATCAGGCTGTTAAAAGGATTGACCTAAATTATACTGTGAGAAAAACAGTCCCGTAATAATATTTACATAATATACATTTTAAAACGAATAGATTAGTTTTCGCTATCATTCAAAGCCTCGATACTTGCACATCGCAGCAATGTGGATGGTAGGTACCTGGACGTTTTAATTCTATCAATCTATAATATTCATTACACCTGTGGTCAATGGTCATATTCTAAATCAGTAAGGAATTTGGAATGTTTTTTCGTTACAAATATCAAATATTAAATATAATAGAAAAAGATTTCGATATGACCATCTATATGATTTTCTTATCACTTCCAAATTATTTCAACACAAAAGTTTTATAAATTTCTACTTATCTACGATTCAATAGGGCATGGAGTATTTTGTTGTGTTATGAAAACTATCCTCTTGATTGAGAATTCACTGCTTTGCTTAGCTGTATATATTATATACAACATTTCTTCAGAGTTTCGCACGTAAAGGCCGTTTTAACGAATCGAGTGTAACTTTAAACACTCGAACACCTCATTAGCTACAAAAAATTTCGCTATTAAATCACCAGTTAAATATAATATTAATAAATAAATATTTAAAAGAGCCATTACGAATATTGTGTTATCAATAACGCAACACATTACTAGGGTAAAGCCATCATATTTCACTTTTATAAAAATAAAACATGGACATATAAAAAAAAATAACAAATTGTCCATAAGCCAACAATTTTGTAATGTGAAATTAGTCTTGTTGTGACCTATAATAATCGAGCGCGCGTGAACTTGCGGATGTGTACGTACACGTTGTGGCAGTGTGCATGTGACGTAAAGGCGGCTACTCACATGCCGCAGGGACAATCTAGGGTGTACAGCGATCGGGGCAATATCTGAACTGTCTCTACACACATGCCTGCCGCAGAGGCAATTTGGTGTATAGGAGTGGGGATGACCCTTAATTGCCTCCTTAATTGTGATGTGTGTATGCAAGCAGGGGCAATTTTCTAAGTCGGCCCTGCGGCAGGGCCGCAAGACCTACCTTGCTCCCTAGATCGTAGCTGCCGCTGCCACGTGTGTAGCGCAATTGGGGCAATTTCAATCAGTTCGTTAGCGACTTTCGCGCGGAGCAAACGTGTGACTACAAGTCACAATGTATACAAATAAAGAATGTGAAATTTGGACACTGGTGATAGAAGTGTATAAAGAGCGGCTTCTTCACCCAGTATCTCCTTTTTGTCTTTTTTGCGGTAGCACCGCAGAAAGGACGTTATTTGAACGTTGTTACGTTTTTAAACGTGGTAATTAGTTGTTTTATCGATAAATATGGATGTCTATGGGCCACAATATCCACTTACCATCAAGTGGACTGTGCTCATTTGTCACCCTTATCTAATATATTAAAATTAATTATTGTTTGTTCGTATGTTATGCGTTGCCATACCGTTAATCAGATTGCGGTAAAATTTTGTCAACTTATTGCTTGCACTTACGCGAAGGTTATAGGCATAGTACAATTAACTTACACTAGGTGGCGCGCGTGTCGTACGAACAAATTTATTGGAAAGTAATTTATTATTCAACTTCATTGAATATATTATCATCATTCTTAATTATATAATATAATTGTTCCAAATTTAAAACGATATTTCCACAATTATTTCTTCTGTGGCAGCAAAGCTCCGGGTAAAAGCTAGTTTTATATAATAAAAGAGCCAAGGCTATATATACCGATTCATTGATATTTCGATAAAACTGGCGCCATTTTCAACGCGTGTGTCCAGCGAGAAGTACACTCTCATACTGAACAGCAGGCATGTGTGTAGAGACAGTTCTGATATTGCCCCGATCGCTGTTCACCCTAGATTGCCCCTGCGGCAGGCAAGTGAGTAACGGCCTGTAGCGGTCAGTTGAGAGAGAACGAGTGCACGCACACATACACGTGTTCGTTCAATGGTACTTTTTTACGACAAGTAACTATAACGCGCGCTCGTGAATTGCATGAATAAAACCTTGCCCGATGTGAATTTGCAATTGTGTACAGTGAGTGACAAAGGCGTAGAAATTTGCTTTAATTCAAAATAAAATGAACTAAAGTTAAACAGAAAATCTTCTACTGGTTAGATCATGCGAAAGAGATAGAAACAAAAAACATAAACATAAATAACTTGCAAGCTGCGGTTAAACAAATAACGAAAAATATTATTTAACTTTTTGTTTAATATAATATTGAAAGAGCTGTATAACCGCTCACCGGTTGCTTTACTTAGAATTCATTGTAAATATTACTTGGCCATGCCAAATCTGCCTACAAGTACTGCGGCTGCATCGCGATGTCTTGTGCATATGTGGCTTGCTACAGTAAGATGCTTACCGGCCGTAGCTATACTTATTCATAACATCATCATTAAATAATAATTATTGCCATTTCAATTTACATTATATAGTTAAATGTCCAAGATAATAACTGTAAATTACATAAAGTAAATTATTAATTTAAATAATTGTTTGACAAATATTTATGTATAAACCTAATATCTACTTTAGTAACAGTCAATCTGTTTTAGAATTAAGGATAATGATTACGGCGGAATATCATTAATACTCTTTCGCATAACCCTTTGTTTATCTTACATTGACAAAATAACAATTTTTTTTTTTGAATATATGTACTTTAATATGAAAAAAATCAGTTGGTTTTAATTCCGTGCAAACTTAAATTCAAGACTAAGATAGATCTTGTCGAGCTCGTTGCAAAAACATTCGTGTAAATTTTGAATTATATTTAAAAAACCTAATATAAGTAATTCAGATAACTAGTGAATGAATAATAAGTATGTATGAAAGATAATGAAACAATTAATTACTAACAAATTTTGTACTATTATAAAAAACTATAATTTATCTGTAAGGATAATTATTACAAATTATTTACGGATAACATCTGAACTAAATATTACTATCAATTTTCTCTCGCTACAACTTTCTCCTCCTCCTCTTCTGCTTTACAACTTAGGAGTATTTAATGTTTTAAACTATTACCACAGAATAAAAAAATTCTCATCTTTAAGTTCACTTACTTTATTTGAGAGGAAGCAAGGATGGTTAATAAATAAAAATCTAACAAATACTCAAATACAATTAAAAAAATATTCTTATTAATTCATAAATCATACTAATAAGGCAAGACATAAACTAACTCAGCACAGCCTTGAGAGCTTAGTATTTAAAATGATGGAATTATGATACTATATTATATCATTATACTTATATATTTCATTGCTGAAATCACATATATTCGACAAGGATAGTAAAACTATTCTATATATTTAATAAAACTATTGTTTACTACTATTTGTTCTTGACAGGCATATTGTCTAAAATGTTTAATTCTCATGTACATAATGAACATTAAATATAAATTTATTGAAAATTTATTAAAAGTCAAAAGGTTAATGTTCAAACAAATACGAGATTATTTTCGATATTTTCTTCGTAATACTGCACCAAATAAGTTTATAATTCTCACCTTATTAGCTCAAAAATTCATGCGAAATTTTTGGCATTTTTTTGGGTAGAAATCATTCTTCTTCCTATCAAAAATGTTCAGTCTTTGACTGAATAAATTTAGGGTATCCAATGACAAAATTGCAATATCACGAATATTTTCACTAGTGGCAGCCGTACGGCCAAATCAACCACATAATGACTTGCATTCATACCTGAAGTGGGAAATAAAAAATATTTACTTATTAAAGATATAAAATGCTGAAATTGTTTTAAATCTTTTACAGTTAATGCAGTCTTTTTTAATTTGATTAAAAAAGCATAAATAACATTAAAATTCTTAATTAGCATATAAGAACATAGTAAGCACAATGTTATTACCATTTTCCACTAACGTTTGTTATATGAGAAACATAAATGAATTTTAGGATATTTTAACACCAAACAAAAAATAATTCGACGATATGATTAGTTGCAATTGATGTTTTTTTTTAACGAAAAGCGGTAATACTGTTTTAAAATTAACACACAAACATTATGCCATCAGTGTCCGACCGAAGGTCGATTTCTGACCGAAGCAGATACCAAAGCCTATTAATCGGCTATTGCCACAACCTTCGGCCGAAGCCGAAGCCGAAGGTTTCATAACCCTCACAAATTCCGTTCAAGATTGGCTTAAATTATTATTAATTTATATAAATTATTTTAAAACTTAAAAATTAAAGGTTTATATTGACTGTAGAATATGAAAAGATTTTAATTATTAATGGTGGTGGTGGTACGAAAGTGGCCGAAGCCGAACTTCGGTCGAACACTATACGCCATACGCCATACATAAATATGTATTATTTTGTTACATACAGCACATTCAATTATATGAAGTGATTAGTTATGAGTTATAATTATGATACATACATTATACAATATTGTATATCGGAAAGCGTGTCACATAATAATCAATTATAAACTTACAAATTATATACTAATAAGGAAAATGTATAGTGAACTGGCCACCTCTATATGATATTTAAAGGCATCATAAAACGACCTATAATGTTAATAATATTTATTTTATAAAAAACGTATAAAATCTATTCATTTAAATTTAAAAGGTAAAAGTTTATGTATAAAAACGTCTAAACATGATGTAATAATAATAATTCCGTCGTACTCAGAACAAAGGATAATTATAAATTTAGCAAAAATTTAAAATCCTAAATCGCTCTAAATTGCAATTGAGATAGATACCTTTCAATATCAATATAGAATTGTTGTTAGTTTTAGTCGTTCGCTACATTTGTTACTATTTGAACTAAGTTTTTGAATCATTCACTAAACTGGACCTTCACACTCAATATAAAATTATGTATCTTATATGGAGGGGATTGACACCTACGATGCGTATCATTTAAGCCACGTTTTACCGACAGTGTGACATTGAGACGTCACAAAAGAGGTTGCCTTAAATAGCTGTTTCATCTTACTATCAAATAATTTATGTTATTAATAATTAAAATATGTAAATAAACATAATATATAATTAGTTTTCACAGACAAATTAAGTAAACAAGGTATAAATAAACCAAATAATCTTTTAACCACAATACTTATTATAATAAACAATGGGCATATTACACCTATATTTATATAATTTGTACTTAATAAAATATATGGCATCAAGTAAATAAATAAAGTTTCGTTATGTTAACACAGGCGTGCATAATGGTTGCTTATTATTTAAATATATAGGGCATTCGCAATGTGAAGGTAGATACCCCACTTGATATCTTGAGATACGTGTAAGGTGATATATTTATACAAAGGCGTCTAGTTTGAGAAAAAAGCATGTAATATATTATGTGTACGGCCACTATCTTCACCCCTCCAGAAATAAAGTAGCTAAGGGGCCATCCCTCACATTACCTTTCGGTGTGTTTATCTAGAAGGTACTTCTTGAGTCGCCACACAAGATGGTCGGAGAGTTGCGTCACCTCGGGCCATTGCTTCAATACCATCACGCCCACCATTACCACTAAACTTGTTGTTAATACTCTTACTCTGTTGACAAATAATATAACTAAATTAGAAGCAAAAAGGAATATGGTAGAGGCAAACAATGTTATTTTCTATTGTGTTTGTATTTGACAAGTTGTAGTGTTGTGCAAACTAATAAAGCTAAGGTAAAGTTGTACGTTGTACATTTTTTTTTAATAACACCAGCCGCCGATTTTATTGCTATTGTATTTATTTATTTATCCCAGCTTATTCAAGCAGATCTGGATAGATTGATCGAGTGGTGTACTCAAAACAATATGCTTCTGAATGCTAAAAAGTGTAATCATATGTCGTTCACTCGTAAACATAGTCCTATCCAAACTACATACAAAATAGACAACACAGTACTCAATCAAGTAGAGTGTACACGGGACCTAGGCGTTTTGTTGGATAGTAAACTGTCTTTCGTACCACATATAAACAGTATTATAACAAAGGCGTCCAAAATGTGCGGATTTTTAGCTAGAAACACCAAACAGTTCAGACATACTCAAACTTTACTACTACTCTTTCACAGCTTAGTTCGGAGCAACCTTGAATATTGTTCTCAAGTTTGGTCTCCTTTCTATGAGGTTCATAAGTGTAGAATTGAACGAGTACAGCGGAGGTTTCTTAGTATGCTAGCATTCAAATTTAGCCGCCATCGCTCCTAACTTCATATGCTGAACGGCTAAAGCATTTCCGTATATCTTCCTTATATAACAGGCGCAAATTTTTGGATTTAAGCTTCCTCTACAAACTGTGCAATAATGGCATCGACTGTCCTCAATTACTGGAAATGGTTAACATTAATGCTCCAAGCAGATTACCCCGTTTTAATGTCTACAAGCTGTTTATGGTCCCACCTCACAGGACTAACCTCTGTGTTAATTCAGCATTATGCAGAATGTTTAGACTGTATAATGATATATCTAGGCCATCTGATTTGGATATTTTCAATGACAATTTAAATAATTTCAGAAGAAAAATGTTACTTTATTTAGATGATAAATGTAAACCTTTTTAATTTCTCATAAATACGCAATTTTGCTACTGCACTATTAAATTTTACGTTATTTAACTTTTCGCAACATTACTCTGTGTTAGCTGTGGTTGCCTATAACTGGGTGAGCACATTGCATGTTTCTCACAATGCTTGTATCTTGTTTTTAGTTTTTGTGTATCATCTGTCGGTGAGCCTTATAAATAAAATAAAATAAATTAAAATTAAAGACATAAGTGTGAAAAGGGGGCCGAAGTTCGATACAAATGACGTTTCGGGTTGTTGGCTTCGCGGATAAAATATTTCTGATGTGAACTTGATGCCGCTGTGTTTCGTATCGTAATCGTAAAGAACTGGATGTTCTTTTTAGTGGTAACGAGGCATTCTTAGTGGATGTGACATCGCATCTACGTTTTGATTCTTAATCGAAGACAGATGTAGATGTCTATGGACTCTGGATCAGGTGGACCGTGTGCTCGTTTGTCACCTTTATTATGTATAGTATGTGAGGGTAATATGGTCATCCGGTTATGCATAGATGGCTTTGTGATGCGACAGATCTTCATGAGTCATTGAAATAATAAAGGGTCAAAAAAGTGCTTTATCGAGGCCATTTTGACAGTTGATATTATAGTAAATATTTTAGTCGATTTTAGTATTGGGTAGTGTATTTAGTTTTCTTTATGTTGATTTTTCGAAGTGTTCCTAATTATTGCCAAGGCTTAGTATACGACATTATGTATTTGACGGCATGACGGCGGCGTCGTAGTACGCCGGCACAGCAAAACTTGTAAACAACACGTGCACCGATCACGCCACCCAGCGCGCTACTTGATTTCCCCACCGCCCCACTACTCGACTTATTTGTGTTAGCTGACCACTCTTCCGTCCCTGTACGGTTGAGTGCTCCACACTCCCGTCCCTGTCCCCGCACGGTCGAGTTTTGCCCTCCCGCTCGGCTAGCACAGCCGCCCCGTGCGGTTGTGCTTAGCTGTCTCGCCGTCGCGGTGTTTCCGTGCCCACTAACGTTGGTTCGGGCGACGGTGGAGCTTTCCGTCTTCGCCAGCCGCCCCCGTGCGGTTGTGTTGTGCGCCCCGCACTCACCGTTGGACGGTGAGTGCCTTCCCTCCTGCCTCCGCCCGCTGGTGCCGCCGCCCCGCGCGGTTACGCTGACAGTCAGTGCTCACCGTCCCGTACGGTGGGTAGATCCTCGCACATGCGACTCCCACTCCATCTCTCCAGCACCGCCGCACTTTGCGGCTGTGTTGGTTGACCCGCGCTTCCGATCGGACGGTTGTGCCCCACGCCTCCCTCTCCCCGAGGGAGGTCGTCTCCGATTCGACAGTAAAGCCTTCGGGCTAAAGTCGTTCCCAAGGTGGTATTTAGTGGGTAGGCACTTCTTCAAAGTGAGTCCCACATAACCACGCAGCCGCCTGCGTGGTATGCTATGAGCACTCACCACCTCCCTCCCCCGCTTCCGGGGGGGTAGTCCTTGCATTGGGCGTAAAAAAAAACGGAGCGGGCAGTCTTAGCTCTGGCGTGACTCGGTGCAGTGGTTGTACCAAGCTAGCTTATCTTAGACGCTCGCAGATAATTAATTTGAAATTATTTACTATTAGTGCAATTTATAATTAATAAAACTAAATATTATCTTGTAATCCCTGACTTCTTATTCAGCATGGCCGACCCCCTTCTCCTACATATTTGTCTCTGTTCTCCTCCTAGTTTTGGTTTTATAGGGCGGCAAAGCTTAAGGTGACCATATTACTTAGCTTAGTGATTATATTGTGTGGAATGACAATGACGTCATGTAGATAAAGTCTCGAGTCTGGTACTTGTTTGGAGGATTACGGAAAGAACCTGTATAAGAGTGAGGTTCAAAGATATTTCCGACAGGTTGTATGCGCGCAATCCATTTTATGGCAGGGTAAGAAAATTCACTACTATATATCTTCTCATGGGTGTTGTAAGAGGTGACATGCATCCATCCATCTATTACAGCGTATAAAAGGTCTTCCTCATAGATTGCCTCATAGGGGGATGTTTGCTATAGTTGCCATGCTTTGCAAGCGGGTTGGCAATTGTAGTTTTTTATTACTTTAAGCCGTTATGAGGAAGATGCTGCTGTCCATCTTCTGTTTCAGTTTCCATCTGTCGCCTCTTACGACACCCACGGCATGGTATGGGTTAGTTATTCTTACATCGGTACTAATAGTCAGGTTAGAGTAACAGGTGAGGTGACAAAGGGAAATGAAAAAAATTGCCAGCAGTATCCTCAACTCAAAATAATTTATTGTGTTCATCGTCGTAAATATCAGTGGATTTTAATAGGCTACAAGTGCGTGTGTGTGTGTGTGTGTGCGCACGTGTGTGTGATTGTGTCTGGGTTTGCGTGTGCGTGTGTGTACGTGTGCGTGCTTGCCTTATGCGCAGGAAGGGCATGGTGACGCCGGCGACGGTGGCGACGAGCAGCAGCACGAGCTGCAGCAGCGTGAGCGCCACGTTGAGCAGCTTCACCAGCAGCAGGCGCGGCGGCGCGTGTGCGTGTGCGTGTGAGTACGTGTGCGTGCTTGCCTGGTGCGCAGGAAGGGCATGGTGACGCCGGCGACGGTGGCGACGAGCAGCAGCACGAGCTGCAGCAGCGTGAGCGCCACGTTGAGCAGCTTCACCAGCAGCAGGCGCGGCGGCGCGTGTGCGTGTGCGTGTGAGTACGTGTGCGTGCCTGGTGCGCAGGAAGGGCATGGTGACGCCGGCGACGGTGGCGACGAGCAGCAGCACGAGCTGCAGCAGCGTGAGCGCCACGTTGAGCAGCTTCACCAGCAGCAGGCGCGGCGGCAGCGCGGCCGCCCCGCCCGCCTCGCCCGCGCCACCCGCGCCCCCGGCGCCTCCCGCCCCGCCCGCCGCCCACTGCTCCAACTTGCCGATCTACAACACCACACTCACGCTTACCATACACTCGGCAGATTAGACATGTGTCATTCATTCATTTCTAGTGACCCGATCATTCAAGTATTATTTCGTCTTACGAACCGGGTAATTTGGGTCGATCATTCAAATAGATCACTTCGGATTTCAGTGCTTCACAATATGCATCACCATTTTCATCTAGTAGAGGGTCGCCTTACACTGAGCTTGTCAGTACGAGGTTGTCACTCGAGAACCTTTCTTTCTCGCATGAACAAACCTTTTTTTGTCACAATTTAACGAACGCGGTTCAGCCAAGTTGGATTCGTCGGTTAACCTCCCGTTTGGTAGAAATTAGACAAACTTTTTGAAGTGAAAACTTATTTATAATCGTTGTGATTTGAAACTCCATGAAACGAAAGATCGACAGTAAAAAGAGACAAACATATACATTTATAGGATTTAGTTTGCGAGAGAATGAGATAAAATATTATATTAAATTAGTCGTGTTTAGGCCATCTAGCGTCTGTTTTACGAGTCAATCAATTTTTGTTCGATAAAATGAAGTAGATGGCACAATTACAAAGCAATTTTACTGGAATTCGATATTCTTTTGGTTTATTACACTAAATTTTTTTTTGTTATTTAAAAAAAACGTTACCCCCACACTAGGATTTTCTCCTGTATCGCGGAGGCAGTTTACAAATATAAATTACACGAGAACAAACATCCAGACCCGGAACAATTATTTGTAGGCCATACAAATACTTGTTCCGTGCGGGATTAGAACCCGCGGCTTCCAGCGCAACAACTCATTGCTAAGCCACTGCGCCACGGAGCCGTAAAATTTAGACTCTTACATGTCTTAAAATAGTTTAGAAAATCCAAAAGTGCACGCCTCATGAGCGTTTCATTTAATTTTGATGAAAAAAAAAATTGTATTCCTGACATAAATAGCAATAAAATTTGAAAATCATTTTATTAACAAACGACGCGTACTAGGCTATTGATATGAAATAAGGAACCAGTTGATGTAATTCTGAAGCTAATAAAAAGAACCCCGTCTCGATACGTCAATTTTTTCGGAAGTTATCGTGACCATATACAAAATCAACATTCGGAAGTCTACGTAAATTTTTTTTCAAACCGTTTAAGTAGCAATATAAAATTATTTTTTAGATTCATATCACCATCAAATCACTTCCTTCACCGTTTCCACTAATAATTCACATGCGCAGACATTTAATACACAAAATCGCACCACTTTTACATATCAAAATACATTCTAAACCATTATTTAAACAATAATACAGGAGCAGCAATCCGCCGCCGTGAAGTTCCCGCCAAAACTCCTTCGTGCAAATAATCAATCATAGGCCACAAGTTATATAGGTCCTATCAATCGTTTGATCCGGTACGTTCAAAAAATGTAATTGCAATTTTATTTTATTTTCCGACGGTACAAAATAAATTAAAAAAAGTTTTAGATTCGTAACTTCGATCACGTTCAATCGGTTCGCGTTGCGGAAACTTATTTAATGACGTACATACAGAATGTGACAAAATAACAAAATGTGTGTACCAATGCAAAACATAGTTAATGAGTATGATAAATGAAACTTAGTAAATGAGTTATAATATTATAATTGTGTGTATCTATGTATTTATTTATTAGTAGATTTTGATGCGACCCAGGTCAAAAGAACGATTTATTCTCGATTGACACATGTCGCTGAGCGGGTCAAAAATGGTGTGTTGTTTATGGTTGTTCTTAAATTATAAATTGCGTGCGACAGAGCAACGAGCGAGTGCTTAGTTTTAACACTGACATTAAAAACCTCATCAAGATCCATCACAATTCACATGGAAATTACAGTGCGACAGGTGTAAAGGAAATAGAAACTATTTTATTCCGCGCGGTCGATTCTTTCGGTGCGGATATGTGTGCGAGACCTCTTTGACTTTGATTCGTTCGATGTGTTCGGCTCGGATAAGTGTGCGTTCACTTTATTGAGGTAATGAGAATTCACGACTTTATCTGCCACCAGGGCGGCGCCACTTAGGAAAGAAGTGAAATATATGACCCATTTCAGAAAAGTGTAGAGATTAATATTTCTTTCTACAATATTAGTTATATTTTATATTAATTAAATTAGTAATGGATAAACGGATATTCCTAAAAGTAAAAGTTTTTTTTAATGGTGTATAAAAATAAAGAATTATTTTAAGAATTATTACACTGAGGCATTATTTTGTGTATATACTTAAGTATACACACAAAAAAATAGTCTTAAGACTAGAAACCGATAAACTTTTCGATGATGACGACCCTGTGTGAATTGTTTACTTACTTAAATAGCGACATTTGGTGAGTGTAAGATTATTAACCCTCATTATCTTACGTAATGACTCCTCGTAAAATTATTCTACTTGTTAGTTTCTTGCAAGTTCTTCTTACAAGGTAGAAGGTATCGTTGAAGCGATAGTGTAGCGTTAGTTACGTCAGTTTTAATTCTTTTTTACTCGACTATAGCGTTATAATTTTTGGTTGTAATTATATTGGGATGAGAATAGTTCACATATTTGTTCACCATCTGTTGCAGTTACATTTCCGTCAGTCATTGAAATATGGTATGCACTAGTACCACCGCGTTTGTTTTTTATGAATGACCAAAATGATTTAGAATTAGTAGCTATTTGCTTCTCCAGGTTGCTAACGTAACGGTTATAGCACTCTGTTGCCATTCGTCCACAACGAGAGCTTAATAATTTTAACTCTAATTCATCCATAGGATTTCCATATTTTTTAAACCGACACCTGATTTTATATTTATCTTTAAGGGTTCTAATGAGATTTTTATCAAACCATGGTGGGTATTTATTATTTCTTATTTTCTTCTCAGGGACAAACTTTGAAATAATGGCGTTAATTTTACAATAGAATATTTCAAGCATTACATCTACACTATGATAATCTTTAAAAATATATTCCCAGTTGCACTTTGACAATTCTTTACTTATGTTTTCATAATCCCCTTTGTAAAAGTTTAACTTAATGATTTTATTATTAAAACAGAGTTTTGTTTCATTAATCAACATAATATTAACCTCCAGAGGTGGATGTAATTGATCGATAATGCTTAATGAGTTATGAGAACGGCTCACAGTACAAGATGGCAAGTTAGATAGAACAAGATCGAGAATTCGATTTGACGCATTAATTATATGATTAAGTTGGTGTAAACCATTCATATGTGTAAAGTCAATTAAGAATTTATTTAGTCTTGTTAGTTTGTTATCATTCGCAACATGACCTAACAAACTCCAGTTAATACTAGGTAAATTAAAATCACCAATTATACAATGACTATCACATTGTTCGAAAACAAAACTACAATTACCTAAAATGCTCTAACAAAGAATAATGTACTGGTGGCGGCAAATAAACGACACAAGGGCTATCTTGCGAATAGTTTTTGAAACCGTTGCATCTATTAAACCGAGATTTTCAACTTTAGATTCCCACTCAAACATGCGACGAGACTTTATTTTTCTGGATACAGCGAATAAAACTCGACCTCCATCTTTTTTGAACAATATTCAGCATCCTCTCTATCCCTTCTATAGACAATATATCGTTGATCAAAAAGCTCTTTATTAAGAACAGATTTATTTAACCAAGTTTCCGTGAGTACCACTACATCGTAATCGCAACAAAGAATTTGCTGATAAAAAAAGTTAGTTTTTGTTCTCAAACCACGCGTATTTTGATAATACAAATTTAGAGAAGTGAATTTTATGTATAATTTTTTTCATAAAGTTTATAACCCACAATATACTTAACTACTAAATTTACTTAACAACTAAATTATTCTATTTTTTGTAGCATGTCTTTATTTCTGACGTGGATATAACTTGCTTCATCATTCTTTCGCATAAAAATTCGGCTATTTCTTATCCATACATATTGGTATCCCTTTTCTTTTGCTTTTAGTCTAGCTGCAGCGTGAAGAGCTTTGTTCGAAGGAGACAGATGCTCATTCACAAATACAGGTGAACAATTGCCAGGCACTCCTAAAAGAGTGCTATTCAATTTATTTGCAGGGTTCTTTTTATTATATTTAATTACAGATGCAAGGAGATCATCGCGTTTTCTTGGGGACGCCAGTTGTAGAATGATAGATCGTGGACGAGTATTATTTCTATTCACCTTTGCAATGCGTGTGTAGTGTATAATGTCATTATCACTTAAAACACAACCCACTGTTTTACTTAATTGTGTAATGATATTTAATAAGTTTTCATTTTTATGCTCTGGTACACATTGCAGTTCAATATTATTCTGACGCGCATGCTGCTCCATTTGGTCAACACGCAAATTTAAATCATTAATTGTACTCTTCAATATGCCCTTCTCTTTTTCCAATTCGCTTATTTTCATTTTCGACAATTCGTTCTCCCTCTTCATATCTTCATATTGGCTATTAAGAAAGTTCATAGACTCACTTATCTGTAATAACTCATCCCGTACTGGTTTCAGTTCATTATTAAGGATGTTGATTATACTCTCTTGCACTTTTGAAACTATGTCACTCGTGCTCTCTATAATGATGTCCTGCACCACTTCACGAATAATTTCCTTGGTCATAACAATGTTTTCACTCGCAATTGGAGGAGAGTTAGGGGCAGTTCGTTTGCAACCCCTGGAGGAAACGTTGCGTACTGGAGTGTTATCATGTTTTGTTGTTTTTGGAGCAGTATTTAAGCAAGCAGGACAACACCAAAGGGATCGCATCTCAGCATTATATGCGGAATACTCGAGGCACATACATGTGTAATGATATTTTTTATTACATTTTTTACATACAATATATTTCTCATTATTATCACCGTGTGGTGTACAACAACCCCAAATCACTTTTGACATCTTTAGATTTATTAGATAAAAATTATATTAAAGATTGTAATTGAAGTAATTACACCTTCACTTTTGTTATGATACCGGTTGCCCTTTTAGTTCTTATGAACGTTACAAGCCAAAGGAACACTTATGCACGTTACACAACCGTGAATGTCGCGTACAATTCACGCTGGAGACCGTCGCAATAAGAATATCAATCCACCGCACAAAAGTCACTGATAGTCCAATGTAGGGAACAAGTTTTTTATTACTGATTTTAGTATATTTATCACCTTTAAAAGTTATGTAATATAACACTATATGGTATTTATTAGATCACCATTTAAAATTTGATACTCTGAATGAGAAAAAGTTTAGAATATAATTTTAAAACGCTTAGTTTACGAAACGCTAACAACACCGACGATGTGAGACGGTAACTATTCTCATCTCAATTTGCATCGGTATATACTGATGGGGTTGGCAATGCTTCGAATAATTACGTTCACTCTAATTATTTAAATTATTTAGAAAACTATAGTCTACATCTTTCGCCTATTGTTATCGATAACGAATCACTTTTAAACAAATTAAAAAGTATTGACTGTAATAAAGGTCCTGGCCCTGATGGAATCCCACCCGTTTTTACAGCGGCATGTGCTAAATATTTAGTATATCCTCTGTCATTAATTTACAATAAATCACTCTCAACAGGCGTGTTCCCGGCTAAATGGAAAATTGCAAAGGTTATTCCTATTCATAAATCGGGAGATGAAAATTCAGTCAAAAACTACAGGCCCATTTCAATACTGTCATCATTTGCTAAAATTTTTGAAGCTTTGATATGTCCATTTCTACAAGATCATCTTAAGCATTTACTTAGTGATAAGCAACACGGATTTGTTCAATGTAGATCAACAAACTCTAATCTAGTAAGCTTCACTGAAACTCTTTATGAAGCACTGGATGCTAATAAACAAGTTGACGTCATATACACGGATTTTAGTAAGGCTTTTGATCGCATTTCACATAGTGTACTCCTAAAAAAACTGTCCGCATATGGAATCTGTAATAGTTTAATGAAATGGATTTGGTCTTATCTAACCGACCGTACTTTTTATGTGGTCATCAATGGATTTAAGTCGAGTTTGCGTAAAATGACATCTGGCGTACAACAGGGATCTCACCTGGGGCCCACTTCTGTTTAATATTTACATTAATGATCTACCTTTGTGCCTAAAATTTTCTGAATCTTACATGTATGCTGATGACTTAAAATTTTGCAGAATAATTGAAACCACAGATGATGCACGTAAACCCAATGTGATCTCGACAATCTCTTTCAATGGTGTAATTTGAATAAAATGGATCTCAATGCAAAAAAATGTTTCTACGTAAAATTTGCTCGAAAAACGAATTTAGTTTACTACAGTTATCACATAGACAATAATATTTTACAGGAACTAAAAGAGACCAAGGACTTAGGCGTCATATTTGACAGCAAACTCACATTTATACCCCATATGGAATATATTATAAAACGTGGCACCAAAATGTTAGGATTTCTTTACAGAAACATTAAAATTTTCCGCAGCAATAAAATCAAAATAATGCTCTACAATAATTTAGTACGAAGTATCTTAGAATACTGTTCTGTAGTTTGGAGACCACATTATGCAACGCATTCTTTACGCTTAGAACGAATACAAAAAAGATTCATGTGGCATTTAGTATACTCAAATCAAATTTCAAAAAAGAAACTTTCTTCGTACAAGAAACAGCTATCTTTTTTCAAAATGACATCCTTGGCTAATCGTAGAAAAATATCCGACTTACTTTTCTTAAGCAAATTATTAAATAATAAAATTAACTGCCCTCAATTGTTGAATAAGATAAAATTTCGCGTACCTCATAGGTACCCCCGTAAGAGAATAATTCCTATTAGACCACCTCTTCGTAGAACGGTATTTGGCGCAAATTCCCCGATCTCTAGGTTAAGTAAACTGTTCAATGAACTTTCCTATGCATTTGATATTTCCGACTCACCTAACAGGCTCAAAAAAGAACTACTCAAACATAACGCAAATGTAATAAATTAAGTTTATGGATTTTTTTTAACGTTTTAGTTTGCTGTAACTGTGTATTATTCTTGATGTTTATTCCAGTGCATGTTGTAATCACCTATAATAGTTTGTAGCATTTAAAGTAATACCCTAACTACGTATGTATGTAAATTATGATTTTAACAATGTATACAAATGTTGGTGATGCTTTAAATAAAAAATAAAAATAAAATAAAATAAAAATTGTGTTAATGGAAACAATAGGGTGATTATATTTTGAGTAACAATACTCAACACTACTTATGTGTGTATTTAATATAATTACTGTTCAATCACTGACTTACTTTCGTTTGACATAGATCAAGGGCTTCATGTATGTCTCTTATTCTTTCTTCACTTTGATATTGCACTTTCTCCTCCACATCTGTTAAAGCTTGTTTTAGATTTTCCACCTGGAAGAAATCATAAATAATAGTATGAAAAGTACAGTAACAACCCAATTATTACTATATTAATACTTTGAGAGAGGAGGCGAACGCTTTAAATTGATTGATGAATTTTTTTATAAGCGGAATGTCTTTGCACCCTATGAACACCTGCTACCAACTTTAAGCAAAGTAGGCCTCAAATGCGAGAACTAAGATGAAAAGCCTCAAACAGCCTAAAATTGTCATGGCTATCTTACTCTTCAAACCTGAAAACAGTGGGTGTATCACTGCTGAAGCTGTTAAATCAGAATAAATGGGTAAGAGGGTACCAAAACAGACAGATTCCCAAGCGTTAATGATGTTAAAATAATTAGCCAAGATCCGCGTAAAAAAAGTGTGTTTTACCAGTTTGAAGAACACCTGCCGCCTACCGCTAAGTCTAAGAAATCTTAGCGGTCAGCCATCGCCGAGTGTATTTATTTGTCTCGATGATGACCCCTTTAGAGGCAAAACACGTCGCATTATAGACGCTGGTGTCTCCTAGTCACATTGTATTGGGATTAGTGTTGACGGGGATAGTGCACGCAATTGAGGGAGGGGGGGGGTGTTCTTCATACTAGGTAAGATACATCATCTTTCTTTATTACGCGGATCGCAGCTTATTAATTTTTAACAGTTTTATTATAATGGATTTCACAAAGTAATGCCTGATTCTATTAATGATTCTTAAGCAGCCTATAACCAATTAAATAGATGTGTATGATGATTGATTTTAAAAATACATTTAGTTATCGACAATGACGTACCTCGTTTTGATGTAATTCAGTGAGATCATTAATTTGCTCTTCAAGACGTTCCGTCTTAAATCGCTCCTCTTGGAGCGCGGCCGACAAAAACGACACTTCTTGTGACAGATTCTGTAAAAATAATAATTTTGTAATTATCCTTCACGAATCTATATGTGCTAGGGCTGAATCTGAATGACAGGGTGAGAAATAGTGTGATAAGAGAAAAGTGTGGTTTGCAAGATGACGTTGTGACCAGGATTAAGAAAGGAATGCTTCGGTGGTTTGGTCATGTAGAAAGAATGAACGAGGAAAGAGTGACATAGCAAATTTATGTTGCAGAAGTGAACGGAGGCGTTGGGAAGGACGCCCTAGACGAAGGTTTATCGACCAAATTGGCGATATATTGAAATGGGCTAGATTAGAGTAACTTAACCGACGAGCGTGTATGCGTAGATATATGGATGTAAATGAGGCGAGAGAAGTGTGTCAGGATCGTGCCAAATGGAAGTCCGTAGTCTCTGCCTACCCTCTGGGTGACAGGCGTGAGTGTTTATGTATTATATTATGTATCCTTCACGAATCCTCTCCCGAAGGGTCCTGAGCAATCTATATCTATCGAATCTTTGCATGCCTTAAATAGTAGAACTGTGCTTTTACAAGAAAAGGTCAAAAGCTTACTTTAAGTGCATCTATTTTCTCAGCGAGACGTTCGTAGTCCTCTCTGCGCTCGCGTAACTCGTTCAGTATAGGTTTTATAGAGAACGCCGCTTCTGACAAGTTATTCGATCCAGCCTGCGTCTGGTATCTGCAAACGTCGATTTTTATAATTTAACTGTGAAACTGATATAAGAACTTTTGCATTTTTAGGTTTCTAGAAATTGTAAGAAATAAAAACAGTAACACTTATGAAGCTAAGAGACTAACTATTATTATCATTTTTAATATACTAATATTAAAAATAGGAATAGGAATTAGAAGGTGTTTGACTTTGTTTGCAATGATACCTGTACTCTTCAAATTAAAAATAAGAAAGTGATTTATGAGTACTGATACTGAATTGGCTACAATCTTATTTGTCATTTAGAAAACGCATTGCTTTCTGAATGACGAATAAGATTATACTGTCGAAATAAAAAGACCACATATTTTAAAATCATTTAGATTTCAGCTGATGCTTAAAAACTAATGTACCCCTAGGAAATGTAGTTGGACCTACCTCATAAATAATTTACAGTAATGATTTACCTGATTCTACTTCCATTCCTTCCGTAATGTTTGCGGACGACATATCATTAATAGTTAATAATAGACACGGATATAAATTAGAATGAACAGGATGTAAAGAGCGCTTTAAATGATAGCCTAACCTAACTATTTAAAAGTGAAGATATCTAAAACAATACTCAGTTGTATAACAAAAACATCAGTAAACCTAATCTTAAAAGAAAATTTAATAATAACCATTTAAATGAAAACAAACAGATTAAATTTCTGGGATTAATTGAAGATAAAAAAAATAATTAGAACGCACACATAGACGTGGTTTTCTAAAGCAATCAACAGATTTGTGTATGTTCTGAGTAGGTTGAATAAAACGTTAACGCTTCAAACGCCGATTATTGCATACCATGAAAACGTTGCAAAAACATTGAGATAATCATCGACAAAAAATGCTAAGAGCCTCGAATGGAGCCTTTATTTTGAGTTCTAAACATATTTATTTTACTCGTAGCACTGGTATGATGGATTGTCTCCTTACCAGTAAAAAGCGTCTTCTGATTTTGCACTCACCATATGAAGCATTATGCAGTTATCTTACGCTGGTATTCTGTGAGAGCGTGGTCCTGTCCCGGGTGAGTCGAATCATTCAGGTGCAACCATAATATAGCTGAGTACAGCTGCAAGTGTACGCTGTAAGTGGCGACGCACGCAATGAAAGTAATTCGTACAGCAGAGAATATTATTGTCGGATGTCTTTAATTTTGATTTAAAAACAACAAAAATTGAAAGCATCATATTCAACCACAATATAGTTGCCGTTTGGTCACAAATCCATTATTAAACATAGGCCATCCCCATATATTTTCAACCAGCAGGAGAGCCACCTGTATTGTCCGATTTCGTGCAAGCATCAAGTCATATCATAAAGCATCAAGACATACAAAAAAAAATGTACTGCGTGTCGTCAACCCACAATGCACTTGTAAATACCTTTCTTCCGTTTTCATTGTAGATTCTTCGATATTTATAATCAATCCATTGTCACTTTAGGTTACTAATATGTTGCAATATGTATATGTATTGTGTATTAAGTGGTAAATTATAGTCTAATAACTTACGGCGCGCCTTCACTAGTGACGGACGAACTCGGTGATGCATCGGGCGAGTATTTGGGTGCCGGCGAAGTCGCCGCTCTCGGTAAGGTGGAGCCGCGTGGTGCTGTTGCTTCGCCCACTTCCGAAGCCCGGGAGCCTTCAGACGACGCGTTCGCTGCCATGTTGTAGCAACACTCAATACGGGCAATATGGTATACAATAGGACGTGTTAAGATGTTATTGTGGCAAAAAAATAATTTTAATTTTAATAGCTGTTGTTTTAATGAAGCCGAGGCGACGCCGCAGTTGCAATCGTTTCCGAAGCAGAAAATCTTTAGAAGCATTTATCATATCATAGTAGTAATATAGTTACGTGGTTGATTAAGTAATTATGACATAGATGTTTTATTTTAGGTTAACTTTGTTTAAAAGCATTAAAAAAAATCACCTTAAAACGAATTATCGATTATTATATATTATCATGAGTATGATAAATATGTGAATATTTTATAGTTTACTATGTTTTTGTAAATATGTAGGTATAATTATGCATAAAGCAAAACGCGTTTAAATTTAATTATTATTTGTCAGTATGTGATATTGCACAAACTGTCTCGCATGCTAACGAAACCTTTGAAACGGTGAAAGCAATTTGATCTATTTAGTAAATTTATCAGATGTTTATTGTCAATATTAAAGCAAGTAACCCAATGCCAATACTAAGCCCTGGACACCTCTCATATTACCCATTGCCCTACCTTCGCAACGCCAATTTACAATTTATTTCATGTCGTTGCATATCACTGAATAAATCCATTCACCATAGTTATCAGCCTGTATAAGTCACCAGCTGGACTAAGGCACCTCTTAATTTATTTGTTTGTCATTATTTAGATGGTTATCCAATATATAGTAGGTATTTCTTATTCAACTTTTACGGCACCAAAAGGAAGAAATTAAGCAATGGATTCTCTTAAATTCTAAGAAAATATTTACTTGTTACGCTTATATACAGTAGTAGCTAGTAATAGCTGGGATAAAACGCGTATTAAATTTTGATACTTTTACTGAGATAAGATCAAATGAAATAATTATCGTAATTTTATATTCTACAATTGTCCAACGATTGATCACAAATTTAGTCTATAGTATTCCTGTTTTCTCCCTGGATGACACTACAGCAAATATTTTTTTTTACAATACAATCTATATCTAAAAATTTAACGAACGTAAAAATAAAAGAAAATCATAGTCATAGCCGCCTTCTTATAATACTTTCAAAAAATAAATTATAATCGGTCCAATTTTGGAAAAGGAAACAGAGGAATACGAGACGCTGATTTTGTCAATATTTTATAGGTATGAACAGTCCGAGCTGCAGTTGTCTCTGTCGACTGTCTAGCTCGGTCATTTGGAAAGAGCGCGATAGCAATAGATTGTTAAAAGCCTATTCGTCAAATATTCTTGCATCCCGTATATCCTCGTAAGCGACCTTTTTTAAAATTTCTCACACAATGCAATAAAATTCGTTAAGAAAATAGTATGTATCATAATAGCAAAGTTGACAAAATGGACTTTAATCTTGTTAGTCAATAGTATATAAAGTTGTAAGCCAAAGGCTAAATTATTGTACATTTATCTCTCACTTATTTACTAGTATATATAAATAAATTATGTAACGTTACTGTTATAATTCTCTAATTGATTATTTCAAAATAATGAAACTTTGATTAAATGAAAATAATATACTGTATTTTTAATTATTAGTATTTTCAAGACGAAAACAGCAACACGTAATGCGGACATGAATTCATGTCCGCGGTACTTTTATTTATTTATTTATTTATTTATTTATTTATTTATTTATAAGGGTCACCGACAGGTGATACAAATACTAAAAACAAGAAACAAGCATTGTGAGAAACATGCAATGTGCTCACCCAGTTATAGGTAACCACAGCTAACACAGAGTAATGTTGCGAAAAGTTAATTATCGTACAAAATTTAATAGCACAGTAGCAAAATTGCGTATTTGTGAGAAATTAAAAATGGTTTACATTTATCATCTAAAACTTAGATTCTAAATAAAGTAACATTTTTCTTCTGAAAATATTTAAATTGTCATTGAAAATATCTAAATCGGATGGCCTAGATATATCATTATACAGTCTAAACATTCTGCATAATGCTGAATTAAGACCGAGGTTAGTCCTGTGAGGTGGGACCATAAACAGCTTGTAGACATTAAATCGTGGTAATCTGCTTGGAGCATTAATGTTAACCATTTCCAGTAATTGAGGACAGTCGATGCCATTATTACACAGTTTGTAGAGGAAGCTCAAACCAAAAGTTTGCGCCTGTTATATTAAGTAAGTGGTAATGATAGTTGCTTAGCACATTGATGTATAAACAACGGCGGTAATCCATCTGGGCCAGGACCTTATTTAAGTCAAGTCTTTTAACCTCGTGAGAATTAAATTATCCGACAGCATAATAGAACTAAGCGAGGATGAAAATGAGTGGACACCGTCGCGTTTATGGTAACAAACTTGTGGATTTAGACTTTTACTATAAATAGATGAAAAATTTTTCGCAAAGAGTTCACTTATACTTGTTTCATCCGCTCCAGTTTCATGGTCTAATTGCATACGGATGGTATATTGCTACTATTTTTACGCTTATGCTTTATAAATGTCCAAAATATTTAGGATTTGAGGTTATACTATGTTCAATGCGTTTGTAATAACTATCATAACACTGTTTCATTAAATTTTTGTTCTTTGTTTTAGCAAGTCCAGGCAATTTTATCCATCGGATTATTATATTTCAACGCGTTGTCTAATTTTGTGTTTTTCTTTAATACTCCTTATAAGACCTTTAGAAAACCAAATTGGATATTTAATGCTTTTAGGTGTGGTGAGTGGTACATGTTTACTTATAGTAGCACGCAATACATCATAAAAACGAGTAACCATTTCATCAACATTCCTACATAATGCAAATATATTGAGCCAATCAACACTATCCAATTTTTCTAATAGACTCATAGTTAGCTTTGTGGAAATTAGGTCTAGGTTGTAGGATGGTTGTAAATGATTGATGGAGTGGAAAGTAATTTCAAATACAAGAGGTGGATGAAAAAGATCAATAGCGGTTAATGCTTCGTCGGCTTGACCAACACATACATTACTTTCTGATGAGAATATTAAATCAAGCATTTTCAAGTTTTTGTTTTAATGTAATTGAACTGCTTAAGATTATTCAGGCCATAAACTCAGAGATCATATAAAAGTATTGGCATTGAGAGTCATTTAAAATAGTAAATAGGTCATTATCATTTTTCAGCCACCCAAATTAGGAAGGTTAAAATCACCAATTACCAATGAGTGATCAAAATCGGAAAGATTATTATTAATATTATCTACAAACTGTTCATAGTTCCTTGAATTAACAGAAGGTGGTATATAGACCGCATACGCAAAGTTTTATAAGGTTTTTACCATTTCTGAGATGAACTACAATCCAAAGATCTTCTATTAGCCCAGTGCCTTCGTTTCTATTAATCCTATGTGAGTCGAAATTTCTATTGACGGCAATCATTACACCACCTCCAGTCTTCTTTGAAAATGATTTAGTCAAGTCTCTGTCTCGTCTATATACAGCATAATTATCGTTAAATAACTCTAAATCGTTAACATTATTTTGTAGCCAAGTTTCCGTTATTACAACAATATCGTATTCATTCATACACATGTTACTATAAAATTCATTAATTTTTGTATTTAGGCCTCTACAGTTTTGGTAATAACAATTTAAGGCAGTAGATTTTGTGTAGGTATACATAAAAGCAAGATATGAATAAATGAGAAGAAATCTAATCGGTTAATAAGCAATAATCCTAATTCATGGGTACGGATAAATTTTCAATTAACTTGTTTTTTTTTTCTATTACTAACCGACTTAAAAATAAGGAGGTTCTCAATGAGGGCTAATAATCTTCCACTCACCAGATGTCGCTAGTTGTGACTGAGGTAAAGTTTTCTATTACACAATGTCACTCAATTGAGAAATTAGTTTTAAATAATAGTTTATCAGTTTCTAGAGTGTTATATTAATACACAACACAATTCGTCAGAGATTTGATCTTTAATTTTTTGTAATTTATAACTCTTTTTTCTTTTTTTTTTTCTTTTAGTTATATTTATAGTTTGATTTATTTATTTTTAATCTAATTACTATGAAATATAACTAATAATACAGAAAGAAACATCAACCTTTCCATTTTTCTAAGAAGTTATCTTCCTTATTTTAAACTTCTTCGTTATTTACCTCATTGTAAAGTGGCGCCGCCCTGGTGGCAGAAAAATTCGTGGATCCCCTAATTCGTCTGTGTATTCTTTTTTGGTATGTTAACACATACCAAAAATGCCAATTATTGTAATCCGATTGTAATGATTGTGTTTGGAAAAACAGAAGAAGGACAACTAAAAAGAATAAAGTAGTTCACGCATAATCGCTTCTGGGGTTGGAGGCTTTAATTCTTCGATATACTATGTCGTCACACCCACTTCAGAAGCTAATTATACTAAACTAAAATAATTTATTATTTTCAAATCCGGTCAAGAAGTAAATATATAAGCTTTAATTATATAAGGACGCTATAAATAGAGAGAAAAAACTTGGTAAATTGAAGTAAATTTTTTTTTAAATAACATACAAGCATCGATCACTAATAAAAAACATACAAGTGACGAACGAGCTCACAGCCTACTTCATGGTAAGTGGCTACTGTATTCCATCAACACCTGTAACTAATTTAAAAAAATGCTACACATAATTTGTATTGCGAGTCTTCCCTATCATTATATTGGCGCTTCATACCCTTCCAATTAGAATACTAACGTAGTGCTCTGATGTGGAATTAGCAAAGGGGACGGACCCCCATCAACCGTCCATTTACAAACCTACCGATAAATCTACAATACTTTTAATATATTTATATTTGTTTATTGTATTTAAATTTATTTTCCTTGTAATGTAATAAATACCACAATATGAAAGCTAGTATATAATATTAATGCATTTACAAACTTGCATTACCATTACATGCTCATACAAACAATAAATTTGCAAAAGCATTGTAATTTATATTATAAAAATATTTTACATAGTTGTAAATCTCTAATAAAAACGTATTCGTCAAGAATACAACGCAAAATATAGTGAATTAATAGGACAGCAAAAAAGCATGGCAACATGTTAAAAATAAATACAATAGCAACAGACAAATTATGACACAAATAAGAAAATTAGCGTATAGTTACCTCTCAGTTCCGCGTGTTGTGGGGCTAGCGTGCAAGAACGAGACATCACCATAAGCAAGTTATATAGGATGTATAAATTGTATTTGCACATTTGTGAAAACAAGCTATGTACAAAAATGTCATTCCATATGTGGTGTTCGTGTGTTGCGATTCAGAAATGGATAAGATGTTACTAAATCTAAATATGGTTAAAACGGTAAAATATAGTTTATGTTAATATTAAAAGTAATTCTATTAAAAAAGGATTGATCATGAACCTAGTATGAAATGAAGAGAAATATTTATGCTTAAATTAGTGAGCTTAGCAGTAATTACTAAGTTTAAAAAATAGCGCTTAAGAATAAATTTGTTAGAATAAGCTTAGAAAGAAAAACAATTTAAATACTTAGTTTTTACTTCAGGTTTAACATTATTCTAGTTCTTTTAAATTACCAAATAAAAACATATAAAAATAAATATAATATTTTTTACATAGTTACATTTCTTACGGCATTTTTTACACTTCCGAAACAACATAATAATGGACGCACTAAAACATCACTATACAAACATTATTCATAAAGTCCGAATGAACATTTACGTGTGAATGCTCTTGACATTGACAGAACGATGAGCGAGTTATCTCTATTATGTTTATCAACGAATGTTATGTAAACGTTCAAGTAATATTTACGTTATAATTGAGGAACTGACGTCAGATTACGGTATGGTGAAGGTTATTTGTAAAATAAGTATAAAATTATTTTATTACTTTACAAACAATTCAATACAATAATTAATTTTATGAGTAATTTGAAGTATTTTACTTTATTTGTGAAGACTTAATGACATTCTATTTGCCGATTACCAGTTGTTGTCAACAGAGCACAATACATGATTATAAATCGGAAGCGACACGCAGTAAATATTAGATATGCGGCTAAGTGCCGCATCTTACGATTTGTAAGTTCCTAACGCGATACAGAAAAAAAGTTTCAACGTAGTGTTAGGATAATGACAGGTTTTGATCTCGATTTTTTTTTTATTTAGGTACACCACCTTCTACTTGTGTTTTAAGTTTCTGTCCATCGAAAGGTTGCCTGGAAGAGATCGCTTTTAGCGATAAGGTCGCCATATGTATAAACAATTCCTTTATTTTTATAATTTTTGTTTATGGTGTACAATAATTATTAGTATATCCAGACGCGAAGCCAATTATTAATGTTAAAATATTGGAATTCGAAATCTGGACTAACGAAATCCAGTGAGCTGGGCGTGAAGATACAACCATGACCGTCGCATTGTGATGAAATAGAGATACGTTTACGAAAAATGAAAAGTATTATTTGCTTCTATTAAGAAATTCTTTCTAATAAATACAAGCACGTAATAAAAAAGCTATTTAGAAGTTATCTTTAAGCTGAGTAAGCAAATAATACATATTATTGCATCGATAAGTAATATACAAACACTACGTGCTGTGCGTGAAAATATACTAAAATTTGGCGCCAAATTATACATTTACTATTTATTATATATTCAGATCAACAATAAAATATAAAAGGAGCGCTGTGTAATATTAAAGTGATGTCGAAACCACAATTTCTAGCACGCATTCACGAACACAACTTTATTCTTTCTTTCCTTATCAGTAAAAGTTCACTGCTAGACGCAAACATATGCTCCGAAAACCTTGTTGTTGGTTGCAAAATATAAAGGTGCGTGTTCTTACAATAAGTTAGCATGATTTAGGCTTAGTTTTTGCGTCACTAGAAATGTACGCAGCGCTCTCTTTTTTCTTTGGTGATCCGAGTGTATATATTATTATTTTTTTCACTTAATGTAGTATGGCTACAAGGCGTTTAGCTAAAAAGAATACATCAAACGGTGCAATACATTAAAAAATATAATTATGTTATTTCTCTAATTTGTAAATATTCCACCGGATTATGCCTCGTTTAGAGACACGTGTTGTATTATCGACGGTGGTGCTTTCCTAGTGTAGTGGTGTTGGGAGTAGTGGTGTAAGGATAGTACACGCAATTCAGGGAAATTAGTTTTGAAAATTTTAAAAACTCTGTTGTATAATAAGTTTCATAAACACTTTTCTGACATATATAAATATAAATAAAGAGGAAATATTATGCCTACACCTACATGACAGACGTTTTATTTAATTGGCGCCAAATACATGTCAGTAAATAATTAAGTTAAATAAAAAAAAAGTATGATTAAACACAAGTAATTAGAATGTTAAAACCAAGTGGATATGAATTTAGTTAGTGACGAGTGATACTATGTAATACGCGATATACTTACAAGGACCCGTGTTCTCTGCGAGACAAAATATTTGAATTAAAATGTATACATGTAGCCAAAAGAATTAAGTGACAGCATATGATTGATATGTAAATCATTTTTATAAATAACATGAAAACGTGATTATAAAACTCATTAAACATATCCATAAATATTACAACACGCAAGCAATAATAACTGACTTGATGTATTTCGGAATACAAGCCATGCATATGTAAGAAACCCGGCCAATAAAAAAACGTAGGAAAGATTTCAATAAGTAAGCGTTTCATGTTATTTCTTACAGAAATACTATCTGCGCTAAATTTTATTTTTGATATATATTATTGAAAACTTATTTAATTAAGTGATTTTAAAAGAAGAGGTTATCATTTCAAGTGTTTACGTGGTAGAGCCATGCTGCATCTAAATTAGTAGTATAGTTGTAGCACGAATGGGTCGGCTCGACCGGGGTAGGACCACGCTCTCACAGAATACCAGCGTAAAATAACAGCTTAACACTGCTGTATTTCGTATGGTGAGTGTAGAGAACCGGAGACCCTTTTTACTGGAAAAGAGGCATTCCATCTTAGTCCTCACGGGTGACAACGCATCTGCATTTTGATTCTTTATTGAGGATAGATGTAGATGTATATGGGTCACAGCAACCTCTTACCATCAGGTGGACTGTGTGCTCGTTTGTCACCATATCCTATATAAAAAAATATATAAAAAAAGTGTAATTTATTTATTTTTTATTTTAATAGAATAAGGATGTCAAACAAGCACACCGTCCACCTGAAATGGTAAGTGGATGCTGTTGCCCATATACACCTACATTTATCCTCGATCTAAATTCAAAATGCAAATGCGTTGTCACCCCGACAACGCACCCTGAGGACTAACACGGAATGCGTCGTTTCCATTAAAAAAGGTTTCCGGTTCTCTACACTCTCCATACGAAACACAGGAGCTCATGCTCCTGTGTTTCGTACCAGCGTGAAATAGCAGCTTCATAGCTGCTATTTCACACTGGTATTCTGTGAGTTTTATCTATGTTACACGACATCTCCGACGTTAGTAAACTGACATTGCTGTTTTTGTTAAATAATTAATAGAGTATACTTTCATAGCGATTGCACATAAATTTCAACTAGGACCAATGATACTTGACGTTAATTTATATTTATTTAAAATTGTAACTTTATTGACGTAATTGTAGAAATCATTTATAAGCCTAATATGCTTTTAGCAGATATTATTTTTAAAACATTTATTTAGTTTTTTCTTTTGTTTTAATTATTTATATTTCATGAAAAAGTGAAGTTACAACCTATATAAATATTATGTTTAACGACTGGGCACAGACCTATTATTTTTTGAGAGGATTTTTTATGTGTTATGGGCTTATGGGGCAATGTTTTTACTTAATGCTCATTATACTCTTTACACTTGTATTTATACGACATAAACTTAAGAATAGGGATTGTATGAGTGTATTTATCTGAATTTAATTCTTAAATTTAAATGAAAACACCCTCAGGTGAAACTTTTATATATCATATATGATGAGTATCTTTAAAAATTATTATATATAAACATATTTCTGAAACAAATATTTTAAAAGAAATACTGATATTATATTTATACATATATACATCTAGAACATACAGCAAGAATATTGTAAAATATTCTCATTTCAAAAATATTTTGCAATTTTCAATCAAGTTACTTAAATATCACAAACATCTAGAACACCAATATTCGAAAAAGGGTTTTAATATGGTATACCTACATATACCGCCTATTTTACTAAGCTTGAGATAGCCTCTTTATAAGATATGACAAAGACAATAGAGTGGTTTAGAATTCTTTTTAAATCCATAGTCAAGATACTATATGTGTTACATCTACATAAATGATGACAAATACTTAATCATTATCTATTATAATATTATCATCACCATGTGAGTATAGCTCAAATTCAATGATACTTAAAACTATACATACGCCGAAAAAAATGTCAGCTAAAGGTGCCGCATTCAAGTACTATTTTTCTATGAAGTCCTATACCTACATGCACCATACGCGATGTATTAATGTGCGAAGCCTTCAGCAAAAGCGGCATATACGACACTCACAAATGTACGATCGCCTTGAAAACCTGACTATATTTCTAACGTACCACGATGACACACAGTTATATATTTATAATTATGAGACGCAAAACTAAGATATAAAATTATTAAATCCAATAAAGAAAAGGATAGCTAATGACCTTTTACGTGCCAGTGTATATCAAATCAGTAGCATAGTTTGCATCTAATTAGCCTTCTATTTTTAAAAGGCCAACAACGCCCATAAACAATTGCACCCCTGGTTACAGTTGTTCATGGGCGGAGGTAGTCACTTACCATCAGGTAAGCCGAATGATCTTTTGCTCCCTCGTAATATATGTACACTATATACACTTCCATTTGGCACGATCCTGACACACTTCTCTCGCCTCCTTTACATCCATATATCTACGCATACATGCTCGTCGGTTAAGGGTACTCCTAATCTGGCCCATTTTCAATATATCGCCAATTTGGTTGATAAACCTTCGTCTAGGGCGTATCCGTACCCATAGGCGTCCCTTCCCGACTCTTCCTTCTTTTTGCTCCCTCTTATTAAAAAAATTACTTAATTTTCTTCTAGAAACTACTGTGCATATGTTTTTTTTCCATTTAGAATTGAAAGCTAAATAAAAGAAACTACGTAAGTATACTGTGCTATTACAAAACTGAAACAGGAGCATCATCTTTCTGATAACAGAACAAAATAATAAAAATTCTTCTGCCATGCGTGGCAACTATCCCCCCATGAAGGAGAGACTAGAGATATGAGATCTAGATAATTTCAGCCATGAGGCCATTTATGTGAGTGGCCACCCACATAAATATGTTCAGTAGTAGACTTTTGATAGGTTGTAATCTTGATGATGATGACGTACATCTAAAAACGTATGTGAAAATTATGTGTTGAGTACTAAGACGACTGAGATGTGATTAATGTAACTATACTTTTTAAATATAATTGGTTCATGACTAAGTCATTAATTCCCCCCCAATCCCCCCCCCCCCCACTATTACTTAAAATTTCTATAAACTGTAAAAAGTGGCATTGATTTAGCTAAGATACAGACCGGCAAGTTGTGCGATGTTGTCAGCGGAGCCGAAACGGTTAGAGCGAGAGAAAAGATGCGCGAACTCCCGTGGCGCCGCCATTACGCTGCCACCAAGTCCGGTGATGCCATCGCGAATGTTTCCACCAACATTTCTGCAAGTAAACATTCATATATCATCATAACAGTGGACTACTCAGAGTTGGGTACTCGCTGGTACCACCAAAATTATTTCTTTAGCTGTTTTAATATATGCTCAGAACTGAAGGAAGATGGAAAAATCGTGAGGTAACCTAAAATTAAATTAAGTTTAAAATTAAGTCGAGAAATTAAATCTATTTTGAGGAAGTAGTACAGAAGTGCCTCGTACTTTTTCCTGCTCCAGAATCCTCTCAGAAAGGAGAGGACACATATAATCAGCAATGGAATGTATACAGGCCGTTACACTTTACTTTTTATTCTACTTTTTACATGAGGAAAATGTAATGGTTTATAGAAATACACTAATAATTTACACAACTCTAATATTTGTAATTATGTATTTAATATTTATAAAAAATAAAATGTAGTTTTTATAAAAATTATTTTGTGAATAAGTTTAATAAATACAACAGAATAAAATATAAAAATCAATTGCCGTCCATTAGTCTCGCTAAAACTCGAAACTGGCTCGACCGATTCTGATGAAATTATTTGTGTGTTTGAGTGGGATGGTTTAGATTCACAATTGGACCCGGTAGGTGGAGCTGTTGTCGAGATCCAGAAATCACCCGTGCGAAGCCGGGGCGGATCGCTAGTACACAATAAAAAAAATATTTTCAAGATACTTACTTCAGGCCTTGTCCCATATCACGTAAAACTTCTCTTGGTTGTCTGTGTGCTTGTCCACTTGTACCATGTTGCTTGAAATAAAAAGCATAAACGTATTATATAACATGCATATGGGCTAACAACGAGCCCAACAAGCGTGGCAACTATGACAAATATCCCTCCTATGAGGCAATCTGTGGGGGAGGCCTATGTTCAGCAGTGGACTTTTGTTAGGCTGAATGAATGAAACAGACCACCAATCCACTTGATAACGGGCTGTTGTTACCTATAGACTGTAATGACTTTTTAGTTGTTTGGCGCTTTAAGTCTGTAATTAACATCAAAAAGAGTTGACTAAATATGCGTCGTTGTCAACCTTAAGCACTGAGATGGAATGCCTCACAGCATGAATTTAAACTGGCTCTTCTCAGCTTTATCACCCGTAATGGATGGCAAAACTAAGATACAAAATAATTAAATCATAAAAAGAAAAGTATAGTTAAACCGTAATAGTCGACTGTTGGATATGGGCTTCTGTCATCATTGCAAGGATTTGTAAAAAAGAAATAAATAATTTATTTCATACATAAATTATAACAAAAAAAACAACAGCCTTACTATATAATAGGTTTACTTAATATTACGGCTTTAAGTCATAACTTTTTAATGAAAATCATAGTCGTCATGCTTGGCAGACGGGTTTTCGATCGCAGTACCAAATGTTTGCATTCCATCTGAGTTATCAGAGGTAACAACGAAAAGCTTTCTTTGTTTGAATTTAGTTGCAGTCCATGGGCTGCACTTACCATCAAGTGGGCGGGTGGTGGTTTGTCACTTCAGTATTGTAAAAAAAAAACAATCATAGTAGGTTTGGGCATTTTAAACCTGGCATACACAAATAGAATTACATTCATTAATCGGAGGCCGTGAGGTGTTTCTTACCATTACCATAGACGCCCCTTACGACACCCACGGAACAAAATTGGATAGATTTTCTTACACCCCTATCACATTCATACAATATACCGGCGGCTTACTCTTAAAACTTCACTCTCACTCTCAAATATTGATATTGAAAACCAAGAAAGTGATGGCTTTAAAAAAATATAGTGATGTACATTCTGTAAATACTAGGAACAAGCACAAGTTAGGTATACCAGTTACACGACTCCAAAGAGTCAGTAATTCCTTCATGGGGCAATGTATACGCTTTTACAACAAAGTCCCAGAAACTATGCAGACCTTTTCTATCAAAAGGTTTAAATAATTTATTAAACAAAAATTGTCTAGTAAGGATTATTATATTACTAATAATGTACTCCACATGACTGATAATAACCCCTGAGAATGATGTGATGGCTACCATGCTGTTTCTAAATATTTTCATAACAATTGTATAAAATATTATATTGTAAATTGTGCTTTTAAAAAAAGAAGTCCCGCTGGATTTCTTGCTGATTCTTCTCAGGACAGGTTTTTTTACGAACCAGTGGTAAAAGTAAAAAATTACTTTCAATAAGTATTATGTACTGTAATCTATATTGAATAAAAATGATTCTATTCTATTCTATTCTTTAGGTAAAATTGGGCAATTTAAATTACCTCCCAATTCCTGATGCGTTTGTTGTAGCCCTCAAGCTTCTTCTGCAACTGCGCGATACAAAGCGCGCTCTTCTGGTTTTTCTTTTCGAACACCGCTTTGATACGCTGTAACTGCTGTTTGTCCGCATTCGCTGCCAGCTTTAGGTATTCGTTAACGTTCTCTGTAAGATTAAACTTGATCAATGCTTATTCGCCTGCCAAAGACGAACAAAGAAAGATAGAACTCCACGTACATATCTAGAGGTACGTGGTAAGACTGCATTTCTGCCTATCTTAAACCATGTTGTTCGTTGCAAATAATTAAAGTGCATGTGGGCGTGTTCTTACAATAAGTTGGTTTTACTCCACTCTGTCTACCTTTCTTCGTTGGTCTGAGTAACAAGTACGCAAATCATCTAGAAGGTAAGAGTGAATAGGCTTTTGTTACGCTAAGAAGGCTGCATCACCAGGTGGGATTGTGGTCAAGCACTGGCTTATAATAAGTAGAAAAAAAAGGTCCATGACTGTTAAATGAAGAAGAAAAAAACAAACGCCTAGAGCCCTTTTTTGTTTTTAATTAGTTAAACGTTTATTAAAACGATGTTATAATAATGTCCTCCAGACCGAATTTCGGTCACGGCGGCCAGACACAATGGAGACTAGCCATCGGCTCAGGACAGAATTATAGTTCCCAAGTGTATGCGCAAGCACAGGTGCACTCTCTATTCCCTCACTCACATAGACCGATGGGACGGTAAACCGACACGACCAGAGAGAGATCAGGCGCAGGACCAACAGCTTTACGTGCTTTCCGAGGCACGTAATTTATATATATACATAAAGATATTAAGCGTGCATTTTGTCAACCAATAGAAGAAGGGGTAAGACCGATGATGAAAATTGAAATAGGAAGCTTTCAGATCGAAGCAAAACAACGACGGCTTCGACAGGTTAATAATTTGTCACATCAATGTTTTGGATATAGAATAATATAGAATCAATAAAAAATCAAAATGTCTGATATTAAATCTATCATCGGATCACTTTCGTGATAGGAAAGCGTTCAATTCGTAACCAGAAATATCGTAGTTCGATTTTCGAAGCAGCCTCTTCCACACGCGTAAAAATATCACAATACATTTTTTATTTTACACTGCTTCCGTCATTTCGAGATGATAAAAACTGTCATATCTATCGACGATCCCATTAAACAAAAGACTATAAAATCAAAAGTAAGCATATAGGACGGCTTACCATCTCGGTTAGTCTGCTCAAGCCGAATCAGGTCTTTCGTGCGTTCTATCTTGCTGTTGAGGTGCGCTATTGCGGCTATAGCTTTTGCTGACGCCGAGTTCGAACTGTTGTCATAATCATCTGTAAAAAGTGTATATTACTTTACTCTCTTGTTAGTAGAAATAAGGAATGGTATACACAGTTTAAGTAAGCTTCACGCAGCATACATGTAGTTAGATGTTACTTTGTCTCTTATTCATATTTTTATATTAGCAAAAGTTTTAATGTAACGTAATAATGGGATCCGTCTTTTAATTAGTACAGTGTTTATATAAGTATTTTATATAATACTAGCTGGTACCCGGCGCGTTGCTGCCACAGAAGAAATAATAGCGGAAATAACGTTTTAAATTTGGAAGAGTTATATTATTTAATTAGGAATTGTATTATCATTCCTAATTAAATAATATAACAAAATCATTTCATTGAAGTTGAATGATTTATAACTTTCAAATAAATTTGTCGGTACGATACGCGCGCCACCTACTGTAAATTAATTGTACTATGCCTATAACCATCGCGCAAGTGCAAGCAATAAGTTGACATAGTTTTTGCACAATCTGATGACAGCGCATAAAATACGATCAAACAATTATTAATTTTTATATAATATTGTTTCAGTACAGTTAGCACAACATGAAGTCACGATACAAACGGTTTGGACTCTTACCCTGATTAGAATAATCGCCATCTTGAGCTGCAATTATAGAAATCAAGGTATTAGATAAACTTTCTCTAAGATGTTTTGAAGTTTTTTTAAAATAGGAAGTTTTTACTAATTCAATCATTATTAGTAATACAAGACAAATGTATTTATGGTACGAAATGTACAAAAAACATTACTAACAAATATTATAGATAGCTGTGTGATACAAAAATATTCTATATTTTATGTTGTTACAAAAAAAAACATAATACATTTATAAATTTATTTCCTAAAAATTAAGGCTATAATAAAAATGACAAAATCTTCATCGGTTCATTATTTATCAGAAGTTATTTTTAAAATTAATTGTTCATTCCATCATGTAAGGTGAAAGTTTTTTAATTAAATACCATAATTTGCTTTATACTACCGTCAAATATGTATAGAATCATATCCAATCACTAAATGTCACCTCTTTGTCGTAAGTTATAACAAGCTCATTGAGTTTCTATAGACTTTTTTAAATTTTACCTCTATAAGCTGGTGAGCCATATTCATCTGCTGATGATAAGGCGTATGACACATTAGGGCTGTATACGGTACAGCTGTAGTCTACCGAAGGCAATAGGTTCGATAAGCTCTTCTTTTGTGGCGAGTCTTCCAAACTGAAAAAATAAAGTGCATCGTTAAAAATATAATTCTAATGGCACGCAACATAGATGTTATGCTTGACTGCTAGCTGCCCAAAGTTAATAATTATTTGGGTATTCGTGACATTTGCAAAACGTCCTTCTTAACGGAGCCATTTATTCTGAGGATGAGGCTTAGATTTTTATTTTATTCAAGAACACAGCACTTAAACTTATTATTTCATATTTAAGTAATAGAACGCAGAAAGTTATTATTAATGGTAAAAGTTCTTCCGGGTCACCTGTACTAATGGGTGTCCCTTGGGGCTCGATTCTCGGCTCATTCCTATTTCTAGTATATATTAATGACTTATCTTCCCTTGTAGGGGATAATCATGATATAGTATTATTTGCTGATGATACTTCCTTGATTTTTATACTTAAACGCCAATCATTTAAATGTGACGAAGTGAATAATGCTATATCAAAATTAGTGAATTGGTTTAACGTTAATAATCTACATTTAAACGGAAATAAAACTAAATGTATTAAATTAACAACATCGAATGTTAAAAATCTGAATACCAATGTGTTTTTAAATGGGGAAGAACTGAGCCCTGTTGAATCCACTGTTTTCTTGGCATCACTCTCGTTGCAAAGCTTCAGTGGGGAAACATATATCCAAAATAGCAAGGAGACTAAGTTCTGCACCTTATGCTGTAAAAAAGATTAGGGGTCTCACTAGTGTCTAGACAGCTAGATTAGTTTATTTCAGTTATTTCCATAGCATAATGTCTTATGGGATTTTGCTATGGGGAAATGCGGCTGATTTAGAAACTATTTTTGTTTTACAGAAGGACCATTAGAGCTATTTACAACCTAAAACTGAGAGTCTCTTAGAGAAAAATTAAAGAAATAAATATATTAACTTTGGCCTCTCAGTATATTTAGGAAAATTTAATGTATGTTCACAAAAACAAAGGTAGTTTTAGTAAAAAAGTGATATACAATCTGTAAACACTAGGAACAAACACAAGCTAGTGATACCATTTTTCGACTCCACATAGTCAGTTATACATTCTGGGGCAATGTATACGCTATTACAACAAAGTCCCAGAAAATATACAAGTTCTCTCTATTACCAAGTTTAAATATTTTATTAAACAAAAACTACATAAAAAGGGTTATTATGATATAAATGAATACATGGTTGATAATAACGCCTGGGAATGAGCTGGTCGCTTCCAAGCTGTTTCTAAAATAAATTTTGTAAATAATTTGTACAACCATTCATGAAAAATTTACTTTAAAAAAATCGCGCTGGGTTTCTTGCTGGTTCTTCCGAGGACAGAGGTATTTTTTTCGAACCAGTGGTAAAGTAAAAAATGACTTTCAATAAGAATTACACATGTGATTTACACATGTGATCTATATTGAATAAAAAATTATACTATCCCAGAGACATCAGCAATCTTGATGCTCTGTCAACTAAGTATAAGATAGTATGTCTCACAGCCCGTAACAGGCTCTTGAAGCTCTTTATACCCTGGAAAACTGGAATTCAAAAATGGATACATTGCTGCAAAGCAACACATATTGCGTACTTGTGTATTTAATTAAAAAGGGTATCGTAAGAGACGACAAAAGAAACAGCAGATGGGCAGCAGTATATTCCTGATAACGACTTAAAAATATAAAAAAAAATCTGCGGTTGTCAACTCGCCTACCAAGCATGACAACTATGGCAAATATTCCCTACAGGGCAATCTAAGGGAAAAACCTATGTTCAGCAGTGAACTTTTTATAGGCTGTAATAGATGAATGAATTAAAACATATTGTGAGTACTTAATGTAATGAAGTAACAAATTTAATGAAAACATAAAAAATAGCTTCCGAAGTCGGGGATTAAAATCTTCGATACACTTTGTCAAAAGCACAGTCTTCAGAATGTGAAAGTTATTTTTTACTTGTTAGTTTTTAAAGTCAGTTTTAATTTTTCTTTAAAGTTTAACTTTTGACCCTTTTGAGCAGACTAAGCATTTCGATTGGCGAAGATATAGCGTAATATACATACAATAAAAAAGCATGCGTGCAGTTCGCACGCGGTAGAAGTGAAACCTTCAGAAAACGAGACCGAGATAATAGGAGACTCGGTGCTCACCTCCGCAGCTTCGGTTTATTGGTCGCCTTCGGCGACCAGCCTCAGCCTCTACGGCTCGCACAGATGCCTGCGATTTGCCACGTAAGGGCGAAGTGGCTGCACTTCCCGCAGCGCTGAAGTCGTTGCAGAATTACTTCTGCAACGGCTTCGGCGCTGCGGGAACTATGTCAATATTACTGCAACGCAAATTTCAACAGTTTGTTGCGGTGAAAATTTTAGAGCAATTAATTTTTAAACTTGGTACTTAATTAGCACCTAAAAAGCCCCTAATTTTGGATTTTTCTAAAAGCAATTTTGATTCTATTCTGATTTTCAGAAAACCTGAATTTTGCATCTGCTTTGTTCTGAATAACTACTTTATTTTTATTAGGGACGCCTTGTCATTGCCTATACTTGCAGTACCTAATTAGCACTTAATTCCTTGCTATTAATATTTATCGTATAGCTAATAACTTCATTGCGTTGCTAGCGATACGTTTTGCTAGCAATGCAAATTTTAACAGTTCGTTGCGGCGAAAATTTTAGAGCACCTAATTTTTAAACTTGGCAGCTAATTAGCACCTAAAAAGCCCCTAATTTTGGGTTTTTCTAAATGCAAATTCCTGACTTTGCGTTGCTGGCGATACACAACTGTATAAGCAATAAGTTGACAAAGTTTTACCGCAATCTGATGAACGATATGGCAGCGCATAAAATACGAACAAACAAACATTAATTTTTATATATTAAAAAGATGTTTGTCTTTATTTAGTGCCAAATTGAATAAATAAAGCAATGAAAAAAGTAATATCAAACGCAATAAAATCCCTAAAAGCAGTTTTATTCAATGCGTAGTGTTCGCTTAAATATAAGAAATCATTATTTATTTAGTGTCGCTTTTACGTTTCATCGAGTTTCAAATCAAAACGATACTAAAGAAGTTTTCACTTCAAAAACCTTTTCTTTTCTTTTTCTTTTTTTTTTTACTTAAAAAAATCATACAGTCGAATAAACAACCTCCTCTTTCTTGAAGTCTTAAACCTTTTTGAAGGTCAAAACTAATGAAATACTACACGGCGTTCTTTTCTCACACTCGTACCGCAATTAGTATTGTGTGTTTAAACAATCATAAAAAATACGTAACTAGAAAATTTGCTAAATTGCTATTATTAAACTCGCTTGATTTAAAGCTTGCGTAGAGAAACAATTGTCTGTTTTGGTTTCTATAGTAGGTTATTAAATAAACATGCACCTTTTATATTATATATTATACATAACTATTGTAACCATGAGTTATTCTCGGCTACATAAAATAACAGTCTACGAGTATTACGTCTTAATAGCCAGTCCTCTTCTTATTTCTAAGATATAACATATAACATAATTCAGGAGTTCAAACTTATTTTATTTACGAAATAAGAAATTTAATGGGATCCGCTCATCCCCTGGGTTACCATGGCAAGGCAGTAAGCTTCGTCGATGGACACATTAAATAAAATATGATCCATTTTAAGGTCACAGTTTAAAACTAAAGGCTTTCGTCAGCTAATAGATTATGAGACCCCATAACAATCCTATACAGTTGTTATTCGCGCGCGTACAATTTGTTGCATTACAACAATATATTAGGTCCTTACATATGAAATTGGCGTTTTGTATGGGAGGAATATAAAGTCGTTTTTTTTTGTAAAATATATTTAATTAATCAAAGTATGCACCGTTGTTATCTATGCACTTTTGCCATCTCATAGGTAGTTCATTGATCCCTTTACTAAAAAAACTATGGGGGCGAGAATCAATAAACTCTTTGAGGGCGGTTTGGACTGCCGCATCGGAGTTGAATTTTTTTCCTTGTAAGAAGTTGTCCAAATTCCGGAAAAAATGGTAATCTGTTGGAGCAAGGTCCGGGGAGTACGGTGGATGTCGCAGACATTCCAATTGTAGCTCATCTAACTTTGTGGTTGTTTGTTGTGCAGTGTGTGGTCTTGCGTTGTCGTGAAGCAGCAGTGGCCTAGAGCGATTGACCAATCTCGGTTGTTTAGTAGCTAGTTCTTCCTTCATGGTTTGCAGTTGCTGACAATAGATATCTGCCGTAATCGTTTGGCCAGATTTTAGAAAGCTGTAGTGAACGACACCGGCACTAGTCCACCAAACACTCACAAGTAACTTTTTCTGAGTCAATTTTCGTTTAGGGCAGGATTTGGTTGGGTCTCCATGGTTCAGCCATTGCGACGAGCGCTTCCGATTATCGTACAGTATCCACTTTTCATCACAAGTAATGATTCGATTTAAAATCCCTTCATTATTGTGTCGGTTGAGCAAAGTAACACAGCAGTTGACGCGTGTTTGCAAGTTCGATTCACTCAATTCATGAGGTACCCATCGTTCAAGTTTTTTTACTTTCCCCATTTGTTTCAAGTGGATTAATACAATTTTATCATTTACCCCGAAGCCTGCAGCTATCTCTGAAGTGCTTTGTGATGGATCCGCTTCCACAATAGCCTTTAATTCTTCATTTTCCACTTTGGTCTATTTGGTCTATGTATATCCCCGTTTGACATAACGAGTAGACATATATCCCCCGTCCGTAGCATGGAGCCAAATTGAGGATAAAAAATTATGCTTTTTTGACATTTGAAAGGGACAATTTTATTCTAGTTCATTGGATGTGGGTTTAAGTTTATATTCATACAAAAAATCTATCTAAGTCTATCTCACATTTTATCTACTATGGATATTATATCCACCGGTGTGCCCATGCTAGAAGGGTGGATAAAAGTAAGCGAAGGAATAAACATTTTCTCCTTTCCTCGGGGATAAAATTGTTTCCTGCCCATGCTAGCCCTGCTGGTGAGTATTATCATTGTAGATTGGATTGGAAGAAGTTTATATCTATCAACATAATTTCGCAAACTTCTGATCGATTCGATGCAATGTACGGTGTGTCCACATTCTCACGGTTGACCTAGCTTATGGATAATAGACGTAAAATGAACTTGCTGCCTTGAAGTATTCTAAGTTTTCATAATAGTTGGATCGATAAAACACGAATTATAACTTTGTCTTAAAAGACTTTTTAACATAAAATATACTAGATAGGTAACAGAAAAATCTGTGTTATTTAAGTACTTTATTAACGATTGTTTGTGCAATGATACCAGAAATCTCATCAACAGAGGAGGCCCATGTGGGGTAGTGGACTTTTGTGGACTGAAGTGGAAGAAGAAATGCAATGGTCTAAGAAAATTAAGATGAAAAAATTTTCACCGATGAACTAGTTGGTTAACCACCGTCCAACAACTATAATAATAGTAATTTTCATATTCATTCGTTACGGCATATCAAAAGTCCACTGTTGAACATAGGCCTCCCCCATAGATTGCCTCTAGGGGATATTATAGTTGCCAGTTGCCACGTTTGACAGGCGTGTTAGCAACCGCAGTTTTTAAATATTTAGAGCCGGTATCAGAAAGATACAGCTGCCCATCTCCTGCTGCAATTCCTCCGAGGCCTCTTACGACACACACCCACAGGATGATATGGTGTACTGGATTCGCTTACACCGCCACGACGCGGCGTAATAGTTATGTAAAAGTTCGTGAAGATATTTTGGTGGGTTACTCAATCACGCATTAAAGGCTATTGAGATTTGAATAAAATTTGACACACAATTATAACACGTCTTGGATTAACACAAGAAATACTTTTTATGACGGTCAAATAAGTCACTCATGGAAAAAAGTAACAATAGTAGCGATAATGATCTCTTATATTTACGCGAACACTACACAATGAATAAAACTACTTTTACCTTAAGTATAAACGCGATAAAATCCGTAAAAGTAGTTTTATTAAATGAATAGTATCGATTTTATGGAACGTAAATTTTATGAATACGGAATTTTTTGTGTAAATAAATTATTGATACAACTTGGTAAAACTAAGCATACATAAAATTAAAATAAATAATTTTGTCTTTGAATATATTGCTTGTAACCCTTTCGGTAAACGTAAAGTTGAGCGTGTTAGTTAAGCTTTTAGGCATTTAATTGATGGCCGACCTACACTAGACCGAATTTCGGCTAGACTAGCCATCTCGCAGGTGCACTCTCTATTCCCTCACTTTTATAGTGGTATGGGATGGTAATCCGACACAAACAAGACCAACGGCTTTTCGTATTTTCCGGGGCACGGTGGTAAAACATCGCAAAATTCCTGACTCCGGCTGCTACTGAGAATTTCTTGACAGAAAAACCCAATAACTGGTTTTGGCCCGACCCGGGAACTCATGATCAGCAGTCACGCTAGACCACTACTAGACTAGTCACAACTAGACTAACGAGGCAGTCATGAATTATTTATAACTGCAAGGATTTTTTTTTATTGAATACAATCTAATAATAAATTACATATATGACTTACTCTCTGGAAGTGTTAGCAGCGTTCGTCGCCATCGGACTGTTCCCCAAGTCTCTGGAGTGTGACTTGACGTGGAGGCCACCTCGTTCGCTATGACGCGACGATGAGTTTGATGAAGGCTCCTAATAACAATAATGCAAAATAATATTAGGAAATGTGTGTAGTGAATGGTGGCGTTGTAAGTTAATCCATCACACTATTCCGTCCCTTGGGTGTCGTAAAACGCGACTATGGGAAATGCCATAATATCTTGAGGTTTTCGAAAGATGGCGGATGGTCCAGACAACCATCTCGTTTAGGACAGACGTAAAATACCCAGACCGACAACGGGCAGCAGCATCAAGGGTGCGAGCCATCTGGTACTACGATCGTCAATTCGCCTGCCAAGCGTGACGATTATGTGCTAAAATATTTAAAACGTGTATATTATAAACTGCTGACACTTAAAATATTTTTATATACTCTGTGAATCCTTTTAGGATTGTGAAAGATCTATTATTATATCCTAAATATGTGTTTATAGGAGTAAGGATCAAATTGTAAGAGAGAGGTCTACGTCCAGCAGTGGACTTTTACAGGCTGAAGAAGAAAAAGAAGTGTAGACAATTTAATAAGAATGGGTAACAATAATTAAGGCTATAGCTTCTATAAACATGCAAAAATTTAAACTTCTTCAAATAACAGTCTTTAAAACAAAGTATAATTATTTAAAAGCGAAATTATGTATTTGAAATCAGTACATACATTTACATACGTGCATTACATATTTAAACCCACCTCACCCACCCACCTTATTACATAACGTGGTTTCTTAATAGTCTCTGGATTATGCTATGGTTTAAGAAGTCTTCATCACGAAAGATTTCCCTTAGCCGCGGCAACAATCTTTCCGAAATTTGACTTTTGCTGTCAAATTCTATACCTTACGCGAAATGTAAGTTAGTTAGTTCGCAAGTTTTCCACGCGATTACCTCATTGAAACGGACTCTAGGTTAAACCTGAGACTAAACAAAAAACAAATTTTTGTAATGAGATGATAACCGTATAAGGTACTAAGGCGGCTAAGAGACTTCGTTCGTGAGAAAGACTCGCCTAACAATAAACTACGTTCTATAGTAAGACCGAAAGGGCGTTAGGAGGATTATGCGAATTTGAGGCCTGACGACTGTGGCAGAAAATTCAACATTCCAAAAATTCTGAAACTTAATTCTCCAGATGGGTTATAGGGAACAGCATTGTCAAAGCGAGGGTCTCCTGTCCAATTTTGTAAGTATGGATGCTTTTCAGGATATGCATGGCAGAGGAGTTTTTGGACTCAATGGACTTAAATCGTTTGAAGTTTAATTGAAATAAAACACAATTTAATTTCAACACACAACATAACTTACATTCTACTTACATCCAATTACATAATTAGTAATTGGAACTACTGTGTACTAACTGATGGATCTTTTTCAAAAGGTCTGTTCGTTGCGTCATGGGATTTCACCGAGATAAAAAATAATATTTAATAATTAATATGTCTTTTATCAGTCGTTATAATTAAGTAATTAAAAAAAATACCAATGTATATGTGAAAAGTCTTTCATTTAACGAGAAATTTATATTTTAATAAGGTACGTCAGCTAAAAAGTTCCATTACATCACAAAATTTGATTAATTATTAAAACTCAGTTGTCTTTCAAGAATAATATATTATAATTTTACTAAAACGTTTTTAAACATAAATAGTCTAAAAACCACAAACTTATAATTAGTAATTTTAAATTTAAATACGTCCGCACTAATTACGGTGGTTTTATCGCTGAGAGAACAACAAACTAATAAGCTTGATAAGAATAACTGACAAGATCTACCAATAACAATATATAAATAAGTAACGATCCGTCCCGTCTTTGCAAGGGTGATTTCTGGATATTGACAACAGCGTCACCTGCTAGGTCCAATTGTGAAGCTAACCATGGAGGGACCCATTTCATTCAACAAAATCGATCCAGATGTTTAAGAAGAGTTCAGTGACAAACACAAATAGAAAAGAAATGAAAAATTATATATACAGGGTTATTTTTCAATAACCGGCCAAATTTGCAGAGAAGGTTCAGAATAAATAATATAGGCAAATGGTGAAGAAAAATTAATTTAAAAAATCTCAAACATTCTGTCCTTTTATCTTTTAAATTCAAAATGCGTGGTAATGAAAATAATTTAACTGATTTTACTGCGCACGCACACATTCGTAAGGTTCGATCGGTAGGCAAAACGTTCTTGCTCATAAAACACATTCAATTTGGGATAATTTCAAATAAAAGTAAAAGACTTGTTTACTTGTATTTTCAAAAACTGCAATAACGGCAATGCAATTATTTATATAACTGAACTTAAGGTTAAAATTTAGCTACTCTTGAAAAATAACCCTGTATAAAGATAATTCAATAAGTAAAACCAACCACCTAGTATTCGTATATGTCCCAGAATTCGCTTTAGAAGCCCTGGAATTAAGTAGAAACCAACTGCGTATTTTGGCAAGAGTCCTGACTGGCCATTGCTGTTAAAAAGCTCAAAGATGCTGATTATGTTCCCTAACGGAAGAAGCACCTCTGCACATCCTAACTGAATTCGGATCCTTAATAGGCAAACTTAGCGGACATCTGAGAACTAACTACTTAATTAGCTCAGAAGTGAAAATGCTCACAGTTAACTAAGTCCTTCAATACATTAAAGATGTGCCAGTGAACTAAAGCCATAACAGTGATCGCAATAGATCCAGTGATACTGGTCTTGCTAAACCTGCATAGCTGCTCGCAAAAAAGCCTTCTCATCTGCATCCACTGATACTTGAACTTAAATATTTTATTAGGTTGTGTTTTTTTAAATTATCACTTGCCGGTACAAGTGTCTGTCGGTGTTGGATTATTACAACACTACTTTAGCCGATACAAATACATATTTTATATACTTAATACTACTAAAATTGTTAATCTTCTAAAATAATTAAATTCTGTTGGTTTACAAGCACGCACCAGGAAAATCGACTGCTCTTTGAGAGAGGCATATGTTCAGCAGTGAATTTGTGAAGGGCTGTAATGATGAAAATAATGTTGATGAATAATCAAATAACAGTTTGCCAAGGTCTCCGAAACTGGATGATTATGCCAACAAATTGGTAATCGTGATGAACATCTTACGTTGCTGTCATTGTAAGATCGACAGGAACATGTATATTTTTTACTCAAAAATTTTGTGCTAAAAAGACAAAAATTTGACTCAATTAAAGAAAAGACACAGAAATCACTTTTATTTGTATTAAATTTTGAGTAAAAATTGTGGTCTGTCTATCTTACAATCCTATTCCAATCGTAAACGCCTCGATCTTTAGACGTTGCTTTCCGTCACCGGTTTTGGTAATTTAGATCTGGAGTAATTTTTAATGGTTAATAGCATGAGTTTTTAATCTACTTTCACAACAACCTCAAGATTACATGGAGTGGTGGATCTGCATACTGATTAACAAAGTTATTAAATGCTTATTCTCTTCTATTAGTTACATACATTGTTTAATAAAACTTTTTTTAAATATTTAAACATATTAATTTTGTGTATTGTTGTATGAATCATTAATAACAATATCCTTCAGACAGAATTTCAGTCTCAACGGAGATTAGCCATCTGCGCAGGACAGGATTATAGTGCACAAGTATGTGCGCAAGCACATTTCCCTCACTCGTATTCCGATGGGACGGCAATCCGACACGACCGGACAGAGTTCAGACGCAAGATCAACGGCTTTACGTGCTTCCAGGCACGGGGGTGAAACACCGCAAACTTCCTGAGCCCGGCTGTTACTGAGAATTTCTTGACAGAAAACCCAATAAATGATTTTTGGCCCAACTCGAGATTCGAACCCAGTACCTCCTTATGATGAGCAAACGCGCTTACGAGTTTCCAGAACATTTTAATATTTGCCCGGAAGTTATCCGGGCAAATATTATATCATATTCTTCTATCATTCTTATCCGTTTTTTCTTGCTTTTTCCTTTCAACTACTTCTTTTACTCTCTTATTTAGATGTCTAAAGACTGCCCTTTTTCTTTCAATATCATCATTCATACCGCTAGAATAACTAACCTTGGTTGCTAGTAAATCTAGCCATGCTCTCTTCTTTGCTTCAACTTCCATCCGTACCTCACCATCCCACCATAAAGTGTTATTTTTCCTTTCATTTGTTCTCTTACTTATATCACATACTTCGGTAGCTGCATCCACCAAACCTTTCTTGACATTATACCACACAGTCTCCAAGTCTAAATCATTCATACACAATTCATCCATACCACTTATATTTTCTCTCAGTCTACATTTGAACTTCTCTTTCACACCTTCATCTTGTAACCTCTCTGTTCTTATACGCTGTAACGCAGTGGTAGACACAGATGTCCGATGCCGCCAACGTCTGAATAGACCATTAATTCGGCATAAAACCATGTAATGATCCGTCCCTACGTTGGACCCCCGGTAAACCCTTGTATCTACCACTGCGCTCCTCATTCTTTCATCCACAATTATAAAATCTATCATGCTTCCATCACCACCTCGTTCCCATGTATACATGTGAATCTTCTTATGACGAAAGAAAGTATTCGTCACAAAAAGATTATTTTCCACACATACGGTGAGGAGGCTTTCACCATTCTCATTTATACTTTCATCACCAAACGTTCTCAATATTCTTTCATAACCAAGCCTCTTCACGCCAACCCTTCCATTAAAATCTCCTAATATTACAATATTTTCATTACCCTTGCATTTCATTAGCACCATCCTTACCATCTCCCAAAACTGCTCTCGGATATAAGTGGGCTTAGTTAGACATGTCTGGGGCGTACACCCCTAGCGAAAACAACTTCTTTAAGCCCACTTTTATATATACAGGGTTATTTTTCAATAATCGGCCAAATTTGCAGAGAAGGTTCAGAATAAATAATATAGACAAATGGTGAAGAAAAATTAATTTAAAAAAAATCTCAAACATTCTGTCCTTTTTATCTTTTAAATTCAAAATGCGTGGTAATGCATTATTTTAACTGATTTTACTGCGCACGCACACATTCGTAAGGGTCGATCGGTAGGCGAAAACGTTCTTGCTCATAAATCACATTCAATTTGGGATAATTTCAAATAAAAGTAAAAGACTTATTTACTTGTATTTTCAAAAACTGCAATAACGGTATATCATTATTTATATAATTGAACTTAAGGTTAAAATTTGGCTACTCTTTGAAAAATAACCCTGTATAAAGATAATCATTCAATAAGTAAAACCAACCACCTAGTATTCGTATATGTCCCAGAATTCGCTTCAGAAGCCCTGGAATTAAGTAGAAACCAACTGCGTATTTTGGCAAGAGTCCTGACTGGCCATTGCTGTTTAAAAAGCTCAAAGATGTGCCGATTATGTTCCCTAACGGAAGAAGCACGTCTGCACATCCTAACTGAATTCGGATCCTTAATAGGCAAACTTAGCGGTCATCTGAAGAACTAACTACTTAATTAGCTCAGAAGTGAAAATGCTCACAGTTAAGTAACTCCTTCAATTCATTAAAGATGTAAGCCAGTGAACTAAAGCCATAACAGTGATCGCAATAGATCCAGTGATACTGGTCTTGCTAAACCTGCATAGCTGCTCGCACAAAAAAGCCTTCTCATCTGCATCCACTGATACTTGAACTTAAATATTTTATTACGTTGTGTTTTTTTTTATTATCACTTGCCGGTACAAGTGTCTGTCGGGTGTTGGATTATTATAACATTGCTACTTTAGCCGATACAAATACATACTTTATATACTTAATATACTAAAAATTGTTAATCTTCTAAAATAATTAAATTCTGTTGGTTTACAAGCACGCACCAGGAAAATGGACTGCTCTTTGAGAGAGGCATATGTTCAGCAGTGAATTTGTGAAGGGCTGTAATGATGAAAATAATGTTGATGAATAATCAAATAACAGTTTGCCAAGGTCTCTCCGAAACTGGACAAATTGGTAATCGTGATACCGAACGTCTTACGCAATAGCTGTCATTGTAAGATCGACAGGAACATGTATATTTTTTACTCAAAAATGTTGTGCTAAAAAGACAAAAATTTGACTCAATTAAAGAAAAGACACAGAAATCACTTTTATTTGTATTAAATTTTGAGTAAAAATTGTGGTCTGTCTATCTTACAATCCTATTCCAATCGTAAACGCCTCGATCTTTAGACGTTGCTTTCCGTCACCGGTTTTGGTAATTTAGATCTGGAGTAATTTTTAATGGTTAATAGCATGAGTTTTTAATCTACTTTCACAACAACCTCAAGATTACATGGAGTGGTGGATCTGCATACTGATTAACAAAGTTATTAAATGCTTATTCTCTTCTATTAGTTACATACATTGTTTAATAAAACTTTTTTTAAATATTTAAACATATTAATTTTGTGTATTGTTGTGTGAATGATTAATAACAATATCCTTCAGACAGAATTTCAGTCTCAACGGAGACTAGCCATCTGCGCAGGACAGGATTATAGTGCACAAGTATGTGCGCAAGCACAGGTGCATTCCCCTCACTCTCGTATTCCGATGGGACGGCAATCCGACACGACCGGACAGAGTTCAGACGCAAGATCAACGGCTTTACGTGCTTTCCCAGAGGGGTGAAACACCGCAAACTTCCTGAGCCCGGGCTGTTACTGAGAATTTCTTGACAGAAAAACCCAATAAATGATTTTTGGCCCAACTCGAGATTCGAACCCAGTACCTCCTCATGATGAGCAAACGCGCTTACGACCACTGGACTAAGGAGACAGTCAATGATTTTACAGCACTCACCATCACAGAATAATTTTACAATCACTTTTTGTTCTTGTTAAATCGCGCATCGTTGTTTCTGCGATACAGACAAGGTCAGCTCGCATTAACCTTCCCACATTTTGAATTTTATCTCTTATTGCTTAACTTCGTAAAAAACGCTCGTGAATGTCTGAATATAAAATCCCATCAAAAGCAATGTTGAGAAAATAGGGACAAAGATCGGTACAAACGACTTACGACAGGTGCTAAGCTCCATAGCAGTTACATATATCGTAGGATCTATAGTACAACGTTTTTGGAACTTGGCATTCGTACAGATCTTAAGTCTTGTAGCGGCGAAACCAATAACTCCGAACGGTGTTTATACCGAACTTGACCCCCTTTTTACAATTATTTATTCTGCGGGATAACAATAATTTTTGAAAATAATCCACCTTGTTTTTTCAAGTTGTCTAGAATTGAGTCAGAAAATAAGTGAGTGATAAAAATGGCACTTTTGAGACCTAAATAATTCAAAAACTATAATCGGTTTAGTCATGATAATGAATACTTCAGGTTTCTAAAGTGTTCTTAATAGACATGCACAAATTCAAGTTGTCTAATAGTTAATCAAAGGTGTAATAGTTTTTGAATTTTGGGAGTACGAAATGGTTCGTGTATACAGCTTCGGTACGACGATGCACCTTTTATTTTCCGAACTTGTCTGACAAACTGCCGTATGTCTAAATAAAGATTTTGCTATCCTTACACAGGTATCCAGAAATTAATTTTTACTAAGCTTTAAAAAAAATAATAACTATTAAAAAAAAAGTTATAAATCTCATCTCAATATTAAATGTTTACGTGCAATCAATATGTAATTTCGTGCATTAAATATTCACTGCACGTTTGCAGCTGACATGCTTAACTGAATTCTATTAAACTATACAATATGTAATGTAAATGAAAATTTATTAAACATTATGCTCTAAAGTTTGCCGATTAAAACGATCGTAGGATAATGTTATATCAAACTAAGCGTTTAAGTTAGTTGGGTTAACGGTAAGAAGGATGAGATATAACGTAAAACTGACGATGCTTTTCTAAAAGAAGAACTCTTTTCTAAAGAGCACGTCGACAATGTTCGAATATGATCGGGATGACATTTTATGTGACTAAAGTGTACAGCCAAAGACACATTCGCTCGTCCTAAACTCCGAACCTGATGTACGCTTATGCGAAAATACTTTGACTTTGACTGCCTGACCTGGACTCGTGGTAGTAAACACAGCTGCTGATCATGACGTCTCGGTACGAATCACAGATCAAAATATCAGAAATTCTCAGTTCACTCCCGTGCCTAAGCCTAGTCTCTCTCCGGTCGTGTCTGTCCCATCGGACTATGAGAGTGAAGGAATAGAGAAGGCACCTGTGCTTGCGACTTTATAATCCTGACTTGCACAGCCATTCACGTCTCCGATGAAACGGACCGCCGCGCCGTGACAGAAATTCGGTCAGGAGGACAGGAAAATAATTTTGGAGAGAAGGCGAGTGTAGATTGTTTTTTATCACATGTTTAAGTTCGTCATCCGTATAATTAACGCGAATCCTTCCATTTCCATCCGTGGAATTAACGCGAAAAGATCTTAGAGCCATGATTTTTTATGATTTTAAAGGATCATTCTCTCCGCAAGATTGCACTGCTCGTCTTCAAAATGCCTTTAGGAGAGAGCGCCTCATTTGAGCAACGTAAGGCGCAAACGTGGTACGCATGATTTGATCGTGGCTGTGTTTCTCTCCATGTCTCCAGGTCGACCCTCAACTGCGATCACTGAGGAAAATATGGCTAGTGTCAGGTGATTAATCGAACAGAACCGGCTCATCACTTATGAGGATATTTGGGCATCGTATAAGCCATATTCAAAAAAATTACATCGACATTTAAATGTTAGAAAACTTTGTTGCCGTTGGATTCCTCATTAACTCACACCCCAGAACAAAAACGAGCTCAAGTTGATTGGTGTAAAAAATGTTGTTGAAGTATGACCACAGACGTTCAAATGCTGTACTTCTATGACATTGCGACAGGAGATAAACATGGATATATTTTACATTCCGGAAAGAAAGCAACAGTCTTCTGTATGGGCGTTCGAAGTCGAAAGCAAACCAACAAAATGAAGGCAGACAAGAAACGTATGGAAAAAATGATTGCGGTTTTTGGGTCCTGTCTTCACAATCTCACTTGATGAGCAAATGACAGTTAATGCTGAGTGATATAGCACCATTTGTTTTCCCAGTGTTTTTTAATAATTTAGAGGAAAACGACCAAGAAGTCGTTTTGCTATATTGCACCATGACAATGCTTTGACGCACACAACGAACAAGACAGTCATTTTCCGCTTTTGAATTTAAGGTGGAGATCGTGAATACCGCACACAGTCCAGACTTCGCACCATGCGATTTCTATATTTTCCGAAAAAAAAACCAAAGATTTGATAAGAGGTTTGACATTAACGGAGCCAGAAGAGGCCGTGATAGCTTTCAACCAGCACGTGAAAACATTCCCTCAGACTAAAGGTCCTACGTTTTAAGAAAAAGTTTAAACGAACAAAAAGTGTTCAAAATGTGAAGGATGATTTTGAATAGCAGTAAATATATTATTAATAATAATAATTTTATTTCAATAAACTGTACAATTAATAAGAATTAACAATCAACAATGTCTTAATAAACCTGTATCTCAGGTGTATGTGCTAATAGATACACTAACAAATTTCTATTTCTTATTATATATTATTATTTTATTTATGATTTCCGCAAAACTTTCAGTGTACCACACGTATTAATAATAGCATTTCTCATCTGTTTTATATACCTTAACATTCCGAGTCGCTTTATCTATCTATATTTTTAAAACCGGTTTACCAACCAGCTTAATACCTAGTTCTTACTGTAACCAGCAAAACAAGTATACGTTCTTTAATGAACCTAGTAAGAAATATAGACCGATAGGTTTTTATTTTATTTAATTCCCTTCCCTTGTTGATACTGATGGGAATCGGAGGAGAAGATAAAAATCTATTGAACGTTTCAAGTTTTTGAAAGTAAATGTTAAATCGTAAAATACCCCAAAGCAAATCATTACTTTTGTGGCGTATTTTGACTTAGTTTTTTATTGGCCTTTCCTTTTCAGACAATGGCGCCATTTCGAGAGACGTCTAGACATTGTGTTTAGCAATCCTACAACAAGGCACAAGCTAAGAAGCAGCGAATTGTTTGATAGAATTAGTTGATAGCATTTTAAATCATTATTTAGCTTAGAGTATACTTATGTATAGTCTAAGTTATTTAGTCTTTGATCTAAGTACAACAACAATCAATCAAACAATCGTAATTTTATTCAATCAATTCCAGACGGTATTTCATTTTCGAATGTTCAGCTTTAGTAAATATAAAAATTAAAGACCCATAAAACGTCAAATGAAAAGTAAACACGTAAAAGAATGGCTGAAATTTTCTGAAACGTTTAGACTGTAACAATAAAAATAAATTGCTTAGAACGACAGACTCGTAGGTATTTAAAATAAGGTGCTGCAGGAAATGAATAAAATTGTACCTTAAACTTACCTTTATTGCATTCATGTACCTATAACGTTAAGTTTATAGCAAAAAAAAAACTATAGAATGAAAGACTCGTAGTTCAGTAAAATAAGGAGCAGCAGGAAATGAATAAAATTGTACCTTTAACGTACTTTTGTAGCATTCAGTTATGCTTTAGAAAATTAAGTCTTGTACAATTTTAATGCCAGAGTTTAAATTGACAGTCATCTTACTCAAATATCTTTGTAACCTGGATAGATAACCGACTATTGTGTAGACGCGGCACTGTAACATTAAGACTCAGATTTGGACACATTCCATGCAATAGGTTATCTATGATGTTTATCACATTTCGATAGAATGTGCCCAGAACTCCAGAGAAAGAAAAAAATGTAATTTACATTTGTTCTTAATTGGTAGTAAAGCACGGTCGCGGAGCGGAACTTTTTTTATTGCTTTGCATTTTTAAACTTAATTCCCATCCTAAAAAGTTTTATTTCTATTGCAACTAAGATAGTTTTAGGACCTTTTGAACAGTATTTGTGATTCGAAAACCGAGTTTATTTTCAAGTTATTAAAGTTCACATTTGTATGAATTGCAATAATTTGAAATTCTTCCTGCTCCGCGATCACGCACGTAAAATAGTATTTTATCAGACCCGTTATCAGATGATGCCAAAAACGTTATTTGTTAGTAAATAAGAGATTAAGTAATTAATTAATTTAAGATTGTTTTTTGTTAACTACCAGGACGTCATAATCGCGACAAAGCCCTTTTTCTATGAATTAAAAAAAATATCTTTGTATTTAATGATTTCTTATATTTACGTGAACACTACACATTGAATAAAACTATTTTTACGGATTTTATCAAGGGGGTCCCCGTGACCATGGGTTGCTGTAAAGCACCCGAAACGTTGGGAATTAAAATAAGTAAATTAAACGCGATAAAATCCGTAAAAATTGTTCTATTCAATGTGTAGTGTTCACGTAAATATAAGAAATCATTAAATACAAAGATATTTTTTTTAATTCATAGAAAAAGGGCTTTGTCGCGATTATGACGTCCTGGTAGTTAACAATCGGACCAAAAATTAATATTCAAAAAAAAAAAAAAAAACTGAAGGTAGCCGGGCTAACTATGACATTAGGACGTCAAACACCTCAGTCCCCCCCGTGACCATGGATGCTGTAAAGCACCCGAAACGTCGGGAATCAAAATTAGTAAAATTAAACGCGATAAAATCCGTAAAAATAGTTTTATTCAATTTTATATCCGGTCATACAAAATGATCATACCTACAAGATGGTTTATAATATCATCATTTATCTTAAGAGATAAGATCTACCTATTATTTCCTATACACCCATGGAACGAAATGGCGTGACAGATTTTCTTATACGGCTATCACAACACGTACCAGAGCCAGACAGAGAATCTATACCTATTATATATTTATTCTGTGACTATACACTATGGATAAAATATTTTCCAAATACATATTTGTAATATATATTATAATTTAAATATAGGTTCATGTACAATTAAAATTTTGACAATTGCGAGTTATCGTAGCATAGTTAGTCTGCTCACAAAGCATTAGCACAAACAAAACGTTTATTGCATTTACTTATCTGCATTCTTAAATCACAGTATAAGAATGTGTTCCTTTGCCTGTACTTCAAGCAAAGTTCTCGGAACATGAGGCATGCGTACCTGATAGTCCAGTCAAATAAGGTCTGAAATCAAAATGTTGACACTCAACTTTGAATTTTTGATATAATGTAGTATTAATGATACAAAACCAATGTGTAAAGGTTTTCGTGTCTGGAACCCCGGCAAGGTTTAAAAAAAATTGTCAAAAGTGTTTTTTCGCAATTACTCGAAAACGGTAAAAATTAGACAAAAATGTTCTTTTAACAATGTGTAGAGCTTACAATTTTACATAAAAAAGGTTAAATGATTATTTTTTCCTCCTGTCAAATTTAACCGAGTTAGGGAAGTTTTAAGTTTAAGGGTGAACGTAAATTTTAAAAAAATCGTGAAATTTTCAAATTGAAATTTCAATGCTTAAAAATTAATGAATTATTTATTTTTTGCCATATTTAGATTACTCGTAAAATTTCCTAAATTTACGATTGAAAAAAATTTTCTTAGTATATTTCGGCAGGTGTGAATTTTATACAGGGATAAAATCTTTTTTAAATCCTACGCCGTTGTATTAAGTACCGAGTTAAAAAGAGAGGACTATTGCTTACTCGTATACTACTATACGAGGTCCGAGTAAGGGTGAGAAGGCATCATCGGAAACCAGGAAGTATTTTTTTTTAAATATTTTTTTAACATTATTATTTCTTAAAAATATGTTGAAGATTTTTAATTGTTGTAAAAGCGGCAAATTCTGCTAGTCTACTTTTGAAGTTTAATAAATATATATTAATTTGTAAGCTTTCAAATTAATATATATTTATTTATTTACTTTTATCTTTGAATAAATTAAACAATAAAATTAATAATTTTTTACGAAAATCGATTATTTCTAAATACTACAAGGAAAATTTTACTATAACACCCCTTAAAAATTTAAATTAAATCAGGATTTTGAATTTATTCAATTCAAGTAAACTTTGAAGAATTGTATCACCTGCATATCTAGGTCGATTCAAAATTGCAAAATTCAAAAAACTAACTTGACATGTTGGGATGATTTTTTTTATAATTTGTAAGCCAAATGTTTATAAAAAAATGTTAAGTTTCAAAATCAGTCCCAACATGTCAAGTTATTTTTTACGAATCATAAAATTTAGAATTGATATAATATATTTACTCTCGTCGGAACACTTAAAAAAATCTTCAACATATTTTTAAGAAATAATAATGTTAAAAAAATATTTAAAAAAAAATTACTTCCTGGTTTCCGATGATGCCCTCTCACTCTTACTCGGACCTCGTATAGTAGTATACGAGTAAGCAATAGTCCTCTCTTTTTAACTCGGTACTTAATACAACGGCGTAGGATTTAAAAAAGATTTTATACCTGTATAAATTCACACCAGCCGAAATATATTTTTGAAACGCTCCCGAAAACGAAGACAGATGATAGTACTAAGGATACCTATGATGATGGGTCACAAATAAATTCGATCCCGAGGAAAAAAAAATCATCTTTTCACAACGTTTTATTAACTTTATTCACGCTCCATCATGTTATTAAAGTTATTTGAAACGATATTTCATAAAAAATATCATGAAAATACTGAAATATAAAACAAGCAGTGGAATTACTGAATTACAATCAGCTGACTACGGGTCAATGTACGCGCGAACGCCGAATTCGCGCGGCCCGCAACTAGCGATGGTACCACAATACCCAATAATTTACAACACTTGTCTAAATACCTAACTTATCTAATTAACCTACTATTTTGCCACTGTGCTTGTCTCCACGTAGCCACTTTAATTCAATTCACAGGTTAAATAAACCAAATAACTGGTCGATTCCCGCTAATGAAAAAATATTAAATAAAATGTTAACAAGTTATTTAAAAAATTAGCTTAAATAAACCAAATAACTGGTTCGATTCCCGCTAATGAAAAAATACTTAAATAAAATGTTTACAAGGTTAGAGTCATGCTTTGTTATCCATTGTGTAATTATGTTTATTATTCTGATGTATTCAGTTATGTACCTATTCAGATTAGTTCAGTACTAAGTTATTTAAAAAATTAGGTATGAAACAGCCACTGATCCTCCGTGGCCTTATGAGATTCTTCAAGGCACATTAACATGTTGCCGTATTCACAAGCACTATAAATGTACCTACGCGTTAGGCATTATTAAAACAAAACAAAAAACACAAAACGTAACAACAAGAACAACATCATTAATTAATAAATAACAAGTTATAACGACAATAATTTAATAAACAAAACAATTGAACTATCGCTCGTGATAGTCAACATGGCACTGTCTCAAAAACTAAAATTATTATAAAGTCCTTGAAGCATATGAAATTCCACAGCGCGAGGCGACACGAAGCAGCGTGTGTGTGACGGCGGCTCTACACGTTGGTCAACACAGTGGCGAATGTGTTGGCCAATACCGATGGCCATCGTGTAGAGCGGGTGTTTGTGCTTACGTTGGTATGTATTGGAATGATGGCCCACAAGTTGGCGCGAGATCCGTGTGGTGTCGGTTTTTTACAAAAGATCAAAGGGTTGTGGCAGAGTATTGGCCGCCGCATCCACACGTTGGCCGCACGTTTAGTTTGCTACGAGCTCTCAGAGTGATCGCACGCACCTGGTTTAAATTTTGTATTTACGCGTCGTAACTAGTGTCTATAAAATGGCAGTAACAATGACCAATAAGGAAACTTTTCGCTTTATATTTTTATTATTATATTTTATAATAAAAATATTTATTAATATTTTTATTATTATTCTTTATAATAAAAATATTTATTAATATTTTTATTATATTTTATAATAAAAATATTTATTAATATTTTTATTATCTTTTATTATTTAGTCTACACTCACCATACGAAACACAGCAGTGTTAAGCTGCTATTTTACGCTGGTATTCTGTGAGAGCGTGGTCCTTCCCCGGTCGAGCCGACCCATTCGTGCTACAACTATACTACTAATATAGCTGCAGCATTGCTATTATTCAACTTCAATGAATGTATTATGTATTATCATTCCTAATCTATACAAATAAATAAAATTGGAGTGTCTGTTTGCACATCCACCACCTTCTTTTTTCCCATTTCTTTTTAACCCTTTTCTTATATACATTCACGTAGTAGCGGTATGCTGTGAATAAATAAACCGCAGCAGCTGTTAGCGCCTCAACATCAATTTTAATAAATTCGTCCGCACATTGGCCTGAACCGAAGCAAACTGAACGACCTTCCAACGTGTGGACGCGATCACAAATTCTTGGCCAATATCTTTGCCAACACATTCGCCAGTATGTTGGCCAACGTGTAGAGCCGCCGTGAAAGGGAAGGGTAGAGTGAGTAAGTAGTATACCTAATGCATTGTTTTGTACCGATCTAGGTAAGAGTTCGGCGCCCGCGAGGATATTGACCCTATTGTCAGCTGATTTTCTTTTTAAAGTTTCACTGCTGGTATTATATTTCAGTATTTTCATGATATTTTTTTTGAAATATAACTTTAATAACATGATGGAGCGTGAACAGTTAATAAAACGTTGTGAAAAGATGATTTTTTTTTCCTCGGGATCGAATTTCTTTGTGACCCATCATCATAGGTATCCTTAGTACTATCATCTGTCTTCGTTTTCGGGAGCGTTTCAAAAATACCCTGTATAGTAAGAAATTATTTTTTTCAATCGTAAATTTAGGAAATTTTACGAGTACCTAATCTAAATATGGTAAAAATAAATAACTCATTAATTTTTAAGCATTGAAATTTCAATTTGAAAATTTCAAATTGTTATATTTTTTTAACAATAAAAAATGTGTATCTCTAAAAATTTAATTTCTAAATTTAAAATGTAACCTCTAGGTTACATTTTTTATCAATTTAAAAAAATCACTCATTTTTCTACTTCCTACGATTTTTTAAAATTTACGTTCATCGCTTAAACTTAAAACCTCCCTAACTCGGTTAAATTTGACCGGAGGAAAAGAAATCATTTAACCTTTTTTTATGTAAAATTGTAAGTTCTACACATTGTTATAAGAACTTTTGTTGTCTAATTTTTACCGTTTGCGAGTAATTGCAAAAAAACATATTTGACAGTTTTTTTTAAGCCTTGCCGGGGGTTCCGGACACGAAAACCTTTACACATTGGTTTTGTATCATTAATACTATACATTATATCAAAAATGCAAAGTTGAGTGTCAACATTTTGATTTCAGACCCTAATTGACTGGACTATGAATAATACCGTAATATATGTTTACTACTTACTACTACGTGTAGGACTTTTGTATTCCATGTTGATTTACGCTTTACTTAGCGGTTTTTTTTAATAAAAATGAAACTACTATCGAACTTGTAGTCCAACTTACGGTAAGTGGGTACAGAGAAGACAAAGAAGGTTACAGATGCGTTCACTTCTGAGAACTAAGATGGAACGCCTGTAATTATACTGGCTTCTACATCCTTCAGATCGAAATACATCAATGCAGGCATAAAGTCCACCTGATGGTATGTGGATATAGTGGCCCATAGACATCTACATTTATCCCCCATTATAATTTAAAATGCAGATTGTTGTCACTCCTGAGGACTAAGATGGAATGCTTTGTTTCCAGTAGAAAGGGTCTCGTGTTCTCTACACTCATCATACGAAACACAGCAGCATTGAACTCAATGGTTTTGTTGGAAAAAAAGCTATATGGCGGCAGAAATAGGTGAGAGTGCGATATCTACTCAGAAGGACTTCTAGGCACAAGGGATCCTACCATTTAGGAAGGAGTTTAGTTCAGCCGTGGTAGCTCAGATGGTTAGCGCTCGCTGTAAATTTCACAGTGCGCAAGCAACCCGGGTTCGATCCCCGCCGGCACCAATGAAATTGTTAATTTCAATTTCAAGCGCTGATTTATCACGTGTTCGGCGGTGAAAAAAAACATCGTGAGAAAACCTGCATGTTTGAGAAATAACAGAAAAAAAAATTCGAAGACATGTGAAGTTCGCCAACACGCATTGGGGCAACGCGGCGGACATTTCCTTGCGCTAAAACACCCTCTCAGAAATGAGGGGAGGCCTGTGCTCAGCGGTGGGACGTATATAGGCTGTAACTTTCACTTTTTCAGTTTACCTACAAATTTACAATTTGACAGCAATAAAGATCGGCAAAACTACTCGTTGTTTATAGTTTTAAGCATGGCATTCCATAGCTTATTAAAACATTTATCTACGCTACTTACGCTGATAACATGATGTGCCGTAGACGGCGACTGAACTCTAGAGCGTATAACGGCGTCATCGGTCACCACCGCCGGGTCCCTCGCCAAATCAGCCGTAGACGGCGACTGACTTCGACTCGAGGCCTTACTATGCCCGTGGCTTACATGCAGCGTGTCCATTGCGTTATGGGCCACACATCGACCGATCACAGTCTCACCAGTTGAGCCGAACAGAAATCACAGACATATCAGAGATTATTATGTTGCTTCTTTAATTGGTAGGACGCTACTTTGTCATACGTCGGATTGAGCCCGTGAGTGGTGATTTCTCCATTCCTTCCGAAAACTTCTGAAAAGAAAACGAATAAGCTTGTTACTTTGCTCACTCAACAGCTAAAAATGATACCTAAGAGTAAAGTTTAATGAAGCTAATAACATAATTCTTGCCCTTTTTTTTCACCATCCGTAAGTCTACAAAGGACACGGACCTCTCCAATTGTAGGGAGGATTAGCCTCATTTGCCACGATTGGCAGGCGATTTTTGTGACCGCAGATCAAGAAGTCTCACATTTATTACCAAGTTAGTTAAATACGTGTTTGACAATTTTTGTGTTTCGGATTCTCTAATTATATTTAGACCACTCTGTAAAAGAATACTTTTAAATGTAAAAAAAAGTCTCCTATACATACTGTGCATATTATATTCATAGCGTTTAAACGCTAATGTCAAACAATGTCAACAAACACTAATGGCTGATTTACACAGGGACAGTTACTGGCTCCAAATTCGAGGCAAATCAGTGCTGACCCGCTACTGGCATTATGTAAATTAATTTGAAGTCAGTACAGCATTGTCTGCGCGACTACTGATTGCGTGTAAACGGTGCAAGTCAGTCGTCGGCGCCAGCACTGGCGCCTGTTACTGACCCCGTGTAAATCAGCCTTAATGGCAGTAAATAGCAACGATGTACTTTCCATGAGTAAAGAAACTGTACAGAGGCAAAGCTTCTAAGGAGCTGTCAAATTTTTTACCTATTGTGGTAGGGTTGGCACAGGAGGATAAAATTAAATATACAAAACGTTTATCAGCTTTTATTATCTATTTAGGATAATATTATATCTTAAGTAGATAATAAAAGCTGTTTTTTTTATAAACTACTTATTCTAAATATTTTATTTTATAATTTTAGTTCTTCAATAATTTGTTGTGCCTTTTAATTAAATAATAAATTATGAATCTAATGTAAAGGTTTTTTTTTTTATAATTTATTGGAAAGCACTCACATGGCAAAACAACTGTACAATCTTGCACACATTTTAATATTTGATTACCAATATTTACAACGTTTCTTTCGAGATCAAAATATTCGCAAAATGTTTGCTCAAGCAATTCATACATTCATTTCAAATACAATTTGTTTAGATCATATTTGTTTAGATCTGCATTCAGGTCGAAAAAGCACACATCACCATATCACCATAGCCAATTAGAGGGAAATTAAAATTTGCACAAGTATAATTTTAATCTTGGATGGGAGGAAGTTTTTGAGGCGGTAGAGAGCTCGCAAAGTACAGCTCATTTTCTGGGTAACACTCCTAGCTTGCCAGCTTAGTGTAGTAATAGTTAATCAATGTACAACCCTAGATCCTTAACAACAGAACCCAATTATTGAACAGTGCCATTAAAAAAGACCAATGGCAAAGCTATTGTCTCCAAAGTTTCAACAATAATAGTTTAACATTTTGAGGGTTTGACCGGTAAACCAAACCTGTTAGGACTAGCCCAATGGTTCGAGTAAGATCATAGAAAGGGAAAGGAAAGATAGTAGGATGTCGTGACTGATGGTATCAAAGGCGTTTTAAAAGTCAATCAAAGCCAACACAGTAACATGAGTGTCCTCCATACCCGCCGAAGTAGGCGTCATCAGTATCTTTAAGGAGCACGGAAACGGTACTATTATTAGAACTTAAGCCAGTCTGCAAAAGGCTTAATGGTGTTCCCATAGACAAACGGCGATAGCTGTTTGTGCACAGAGGCCTCAAGATCTTTAGATGGAAAAGTAAAAATGGATACAGAACGAAAGTTATTAGGTAAGGAGGGATGCGAAGACTTGGGCAAAGAAATGACACAAGCCTTACGCCAAAAAGAAGAAAAGAAACCACATCCAGAGAGAAGTTTATGATGTAGGCAATAACTAGTAGATGATCAAGGATTTTGATAATCTTAAGACGGATCAAATATCCACAGTCTACAGTGATCGATTTAATGGAGAGTAATAATTTCTTGATCTTACCTGTCGCAATGTAGAGTAATGAAATGAATCAATTCAATATTTGCATGAGGTAAACTCGTTACATTTAGCGTGTCATCTATCTAGTTTTGGTGATCCAAAGGAGTATTATAAACTAAATGCCAATTAATATCGTTCAAACCTATTGCCCATCGAACGTTATAATGAGGCTGTTTTTGGATATCCATGGTCCTGATGACCTTCCAGATATCAGTAAGGGAAGAGGAAATGATGATACTAAGAATATGCCGATCTATTAGCGTTATCGATTGTAGTAAGTCAACTTAGCTAACCCCGTTATGTTTGCTGAAGATCGCTGCAAATTAGCCCGGCCGAAATTGAGTGATGCCGCCAGCACGTTATCTGAGCCCTTACATAGCAATAATAATTATTATGGTTTAAGGATAATATTATTTATATTGAAACAATGTTCCAAAAATAAACTTATTGTTATATAACATGCTTGTTGTGATATATGGATCTTTTATTGCGGGAGTAGCACCGGAAACACTCATTAATGTTACAGTCTAAAATTAGACATCAGTAAGTTCCATCCAATGAAAAGATACAATTAGGTTTAAATTAGACTAACTTTTGTGTGTTAAATCGTAATAAGCGTTTAGTTAACATAAATGTAAAATTCCTTACGAATAATTAACACAGTGTTGCTACTTTAAATGTATTTAAATTTGTTGGCAGCTAAATGGTGAGCGTCGTCGGAACCGCCCGGTATCCGACGATGCTAGTTGCCAAATTGTCATAAGCATGATAATTTATGAACAGTGCAGTCAAATCGAGCTGATTTGAAACTGCCAAAATATTGACGATATATACACCAGCGATTGTACTCTACCCTTACTACTAATTTATATAATTAGTGTAATTAGTAGTAAGAATAACAAGACTGTCAACGCTGCGCCTTCGGTCCCAGAGGACTGTATGGACAGGCGGCACGTCGTTGTTTTCCGGCCGGAAATGACGCATGGATGCTTCGGTAAGTACAGGTGCCATATAAAAGAACCGATAACCGAGAGTTGGAATCAAAGCAGTGACGAGAACACGGCGCAACATACCCTAGAGGAGTAGTACTAGTGGGGGACGACCTCTCGCGCTCAGCATTAATCAAGGCTATGTTTGATATAATAAGAGAGGTCTCGGGGCGCCTGTGTTGATTTCTGCGAGAAGGTAATCTTGCAAAAGGAGGAAGCGGAAAGGCAAGAGGGAAATGACGTCACAGATATTAACACTTTGTTCTATATACCCTTTTAATTTCCTGAAATGGTAATGGGCAGAATGGTACTCTTAGGCGCTGTCGTTTACGTCTCCGAAACAACTTGATATTTGAAGGAAAAATTCGCGAAAAAAACCTGAGTGTTTATTTTTATTCCATGTTACAAATGTGGTACAACAACATTTAAAACAACGATTATAATTTCAGTGGTTCCATCACTCAATCGAGGTCGTACACGAATTGTACAAAAATTAAGGCAATTTCCAATTGACACTAATATGTGTACACTCTTTGTAGTTTACTTGTAATTTTATAGTAGGTTATTATATAACCTAAATAATTTTAATACATATCCGCCGTAGTAAAATATCATTAAAATTAATTAAGTCAAAAATATATTTACATGTTTGTGTTATTTATTTTATTGAAACATAACTACCTCCTTTTTATAACGCATATCCCATATCTTAAAAGTTAAACGTAAAAATTAATATTTTATCAATTTTATAATACGGGTATTAGTTCGATAGAAGTAGAGATTGTACCTAAGTTAAATAAGTTACAATATAATCTTTTTAACACTGCTCTCCTTACCTGTAAAAACTATTGTTGAATATATGAGGGATTGTTTGCAAAACTTGAACTAAGATGATTCCGGACGACGTTTAGTGCATAGAAGTATGTTCCTTTGTTTTCTCCCTGGATAATGACACTATGCAATCTTTATCCACCACACCCATGTTTCTATGTCTATTATTTTTATCTACAAATTTATTAATATTTTTAACAACTGGGAACCCCTAAAATTACTAAAACTGCCTTGTTATAGTAGTGTTAATAGACATTCAGTAAAGAAATTTGACAAACATAAAAAATAAATGAAAAACGTAGAGACAAATCCTTCTTATATTGTTTCCGAAAAATATTATTGAATCGGTCCAATTTTGGAAGAGGATCCTCATCCTTTTCCAAAATTGGACCAATTTTAATAATATTTAGTTTAATAATACTTAGTTTACAAAAACACTCCTGTCCAGTCCATAAAAATTTAGACTAGACAGTGTTTTTGATGGACTGATGAACGGAATGATGATTTCGTTAATAAATAAGTATTAGGTATTGACGATTCACTGCTGGCCGAATGAGGAAGCTCAAGGTCACTCAGCGAGCTATGGAGAGGGCTATGCTCGGAGTTTCGTGATCAACTTAGAAATGAGGATATCCGCAGTAGAACTAGAGTGACCGACATAGCCCAACGGATTAGTAAGCTGAAGTGGCAATGGGCCGGCCATATAGCTCGAAGAACCGACAACCGATGGGGAAAAAGGTTCTCGAGTGGCGGCCTCGTACCGGCGGACGAAGTGTAGGGCGTCCCCCCACTAGATGGAGTGACGACCTGGTAAGACATGCAGGAAGTCGATGGATGCAGGTGGCTCAGGACCGTGCTTTGTGGCATTCGTTGGGGGAGGCCTATGTTCAGCAGTGGACTTGTGAAGGGCTGTAATGATGATGAGGTATTGACGAAATCAGTCCGAGCTGTCTCTCTCGGTCGTTCAAGTCAAAAACATAGTCTTCAAATTTCTTGCAGTCCGGATTTCGTTTTAAGAAATCATGTTATTTGATGTTGGTTGTGGCCGTCTCATATTTCATTGAAATACGTTAAGATTGAAATGTTGCTTGCATATCCGTACCACTTGATAATCCTAATTTATTAAAAAAATTGTATTGCCAAACACTTTTATTAACAGGAAAAAAAAACAGTACTTATTTTACAAGTATCTAATGTAGTTCTTAATAGGACCACCGAAAAGTTTAAATCTGTATTATATACACAGAGGTTTGAAAGTGACAACACCGACTCGAGATCCCAGAATCTTGTTGTATAAAATCTGTCCTCACTCTACAAACATACCAACAACAATAGCATATTATACGGATTGAATAAGACATGATTACCCACATGTCATATGTACAATAAGGGTATTCAATACAGTCCAAAATTATTCATTTCTCGACCGCTACAATGGAGACTGTTTCTTCGGTATAAATATAATTTTGTCGGCTTTTGTTACATTCATTTTTGCTTTTAGAAATTTGAAATGCGAGATAAATTCCCAACATGCAAACATAATTAGGATGAATAGCAAATAAATAAACGTATCTGCACACCAGTAGACAAATATAGAGATAATTTGAAGACATCTGAAATAAGTTAAAAAAAAGACTATTTTGTGAGATCTCATGCTTAAAATTAATATTGAAAAGATGTTCTTTAAGTCCATGCCACAAGGGCGAAATTATTCTTGTTTCCAATGTAATTGCTTACCAGAGGTGTTGTCTTTGATGCAATGCCTAAGATAAGGAGGAAACTTATAATTAGTTTTTTGAACAAATATTGGTTCAACTGCGATTCAAACCCAGGACCGACTCAAGCTCGCACGACTCAGTAATCAAAAAACGATAAAAATAAAGGAATATATTAGGCCCTAATTTCATGCTTTCCCCCAAATAATTAGGGGGAAAGCATGAAATTGCCGTTTTATATAAAAAATTCAAACGCATTTTTTTGGAGCATTTACTGGTCTTCCTCGTGGTTCACTCTTCAAGTCGAAGCTTCCACGAAAGCGATTAAACCAAAAGCGCACACAGAGCGTTCGTATGTCGTATATTCTCCAAAAGCAGCAGTCAATATTGCGAGCTGTCTCTGCTGCGTTATAACCACATCGAAACACGTTTTTGAAGATTACTCTAATTTTTGAGGTCCCCATGTTTAACTCAAATACTAAATGTATAAACAATTGAAAGTCAATTTTTTATGTAAAAAATGTCATAATCACAATTCTTGGACCACGCAGGTTTAATTTTAATTCAAGGTGGCCTCTGTTTAAACGGTAACTTCATATATTTTTATTATTGAAGTTGTTTTCAAAAGATTAGTTCAAAAACAAAATTATAATTTTATAAACTAATAATTTTAATTTAATACTATCTTCAGTATTCTTAGCACCTTTTTCAATGAAAATAAACCATAGCTTTTCTAGAGGTGCTTGAAAAAATATGCAAATGAAGCAATTCTGGTAATAAAATATTCTTTTCAGCTTCTATATTCACGCCACATTTTATTTATTCATTTTAACATGCACTGAGGTTGCATACAAACTGAGAAGATATGAAGCCTAACTTTCAAAATATTCGTGCCCTATCTATTATCAACTTTTTAACGTTTTATATTAACTTTACCTGTTACCTGTATGTATAGTAGTGTATTGGAATTTTGTAATTCAGTTTTCTGTTTTCACCCACTTCCAGATGTGAGAAACTTAAATTTAGCAGACGTATTAACCACCGATAACAATACTTCAGGAATATGACCTACTATTCTCACTAGGACCATCTTAGGTCATGATCAATGCGTTTTTTAAATTCTAATATTATTTATAAGTATATTTACAGTTTGCAATTGCAATGGATTTATAAAAATCTGAAATTCTTAATCGCATTATACGTCAGCCGTGGCTTATTTTTAGAATGAAAAATACTGACGCAAAAACTCGCGCAAATTAATATCTCTTTTGACGCCGACTGTATGTGTAAAAGCTCACGCGTTCATTTAAATGCTCTTATGAAATATCCGAACAAATGTTTGCTTAGTCTAAAATGTTTTTTTTTCCTATAGAAATGTGACAGCACACAATTCACCTTATAGAAGAATAAAGTTAGTACAATTTATTATTCTGTGGTGATTAGTGCCGATAATAAGTGAATGGTGCGGCCTATATATCTACATCTATCAATCCACGATTAAGTATCAAAATGCTGATGCGTTATCACAACTAAGAACCGAAAGAACTGTCTCGTTACCATTGAAAAGGGTCTCTGATTCTCGTCACTATATACAAAGCACAGTAGAATTACCTACGCTTTCCTTTTTAAGCTGGTATTCTTCTATGCGAGCGTGGTCCTTCCCACTCTTGCCGATCTACTCGTATTGCAGCCATAGTACGCTGCAGCATGACTCTAATTTTGTTTTTTTTGGAATTTCATTTACTTAGTAACACGCTGTCTCTGTGGTAGTTCTCGTTTCTACCTGAGAGTACGCTTGTGTAAGAACAATCCTCTTACGTATTTCTGCGGCCAAACAGTAGTACTTGCACTGTGTGTCTGTCGGTATAGACAGCCAGTATAATTATAGGCTGTGAGGCATTCCATCTTAGTCATCAGAGTTGACAACGCATCAGTACCCTTCTTTGTTTGAAGTTGGCTGCAGGTGTCCATAGACAGCAGTAGCCACTTACCATCAGGTGGACTGTAAGTTTGTTTATCACATCAGTTTTATGTAAAACGTATATGTTTACCTCTTACACGTTAGTCCGTTGCATTGGCACAGATTTGAGAACATTTGTCAATATAAAACATTTACCTAACCTGAGCCCAATAAGCATAAGGCATTCTTATTCTTTTTAAGTTAAGTTTCATTTGATGCACTATTCTACGCAGTTTCACAAACTGCGCAGTTTGTGAACTAAGTTATTTTTGCGGATAATTCGGGAACGTGCGCGTTTCCGCATGAAGTCGTTTATGTTCCGAAACAGTTCGATTTGCAATAGCAACGGAAAATTTTACACGTTAAAAAAATACAAACAAATATAGATGTCATATGTTGGGATATTAAGTAATACAGATGTAATTTTTTCATCGTAAATTATTCATATTTATAATGAACAAATTTATCGAAGCATCCCTACAATGGGAGAGGTCCATGTTCAAAGCTAAGAAGTTCAACAAACAAAAGGAACACGAGATTGAATTTTCATAATATTATGGCAGTAACACATCATTTTATGTCCTTATCATTTTTGTACTGCATCATTGTTAGGGTACGAACGGCGAAATTAAAAATTACCGATTTTTAATTGCTGTGAAAATACTTTCACTATCTATATTTAAAAAAAAAATGATAATGTGAGATGGGATGGGATATAAAATTGCCGTTCCCGTAAAATATGTTTCCAAAGCAATGAGGTTTAATCATTTTGGGTAATGCGGATAATTACTCGCAATGCTAATCGTTATCACTCTATCATCATTATAACTTTACAAATACAAATACGTTAGATGTCACGGGTTCGATGATCATATTGAGTATTTGCATGCTGTGTCCATGTGCAATTTATAGAAGCTAAACGTCTCTACGCCATCTTGTAGGTATATAGTGACATAATCCCGTTGCTGTATAAATCTAGGAATTTTTGATATAAAAAATGCGATAAGTAGTTTTGACAGTCCTCTCTTGATGTTAACCTAACTACACTACCCAAAGAATTCTGAAGAACCCCCGAAACAGGTGAAAATCTGAGAGGTCAGGACAATATGGTGGATGCATTAACACTTCCCAACCAAGCTCTCTCAATTTTTGCTGAGTGGCCAAAGATGTGTGTGGTCTGGCGTTATCGTGATGAAAGACCACTCTTTTTCTGTTGATCAATTCCGGACGTTTTTTCTCAATTTCTTGCTTGAGTCTCATTAGAATTAGCAGTACAGATTCGAATTGATGGTTTTGCCCGGCGGTAAAAGCTCATAATAAACGATGCCCTTCCAATCCCAACATACACACAGCATCACCTTATTGTTTCCCCATACCACCCGTTTCGCTACAGTCTGTGGAGCTTGACTACCCTTTGACGATTATCTTTTTCGCATGTTCTTGTTGTAGGTGATCCATTTTTCATCAACAGTGATCAATCTTTTCATCGGTTTCATTACGTTTCAATAGAGAATCGCAAATGAGTACACGATTTCTTTCAGTGAGCTCGTGGTACCCAAATATCGAGCTTTTTTGTATAGCCAGACTTTTTGAAATGGGTGAAAACTGTTTTGGGGTCAATCCTCAATTCCTCGGCTACGTCGTTACTACTAATATGCCGATCTTGCTCCACTTTTTCAAAAATGGCATCGACTATATACGTATGAGGGCGACTATAGCGAGCTGCATCTTTGACATCAAAATTCCCGGACTGAAAACGCTTGAACCAAATTTGTGCTACTCTTACTGACACTTCATTAGGCCCATAAACGTCACAAATTTTTTTCGCGGCTTGAGTCGCATTTTTTGTAACAAAACTTCAGAATGTATCGAAATTCTTCGTTAGATTCACTCATTTTGGCGGACAGAAAAACAATTGAAAAATGGCGGGAAAGTGTTTTTTTATTTTTTATTTTTCTTAATGTCCTATACGTATTGATATTAAAACCAGCCATATACAAACAGTACAAACAAAGAGATTTTCCTTCAATTTTATACAAACAATATACGAAGAAACTTTTTCCCCGACCTATTATTATTATTTGATTTAACATAATATTTTATTGACATTAAGTTATACGAGGGTGACACTGAAAGTTCTTAGAAAATCAAAAACTGAACAAACTAGCAAGTTATCAGTTTTATTATATCTTTTGAAAATAGTGTCTATTTACATCAATACATCGCTGCATCCGATGGTACCACTGAGAAAAGCACTTTGCCCACTTGTCCTTAGGGGTCTCTTCGACAGCATTTTGAAACGCAGCCACTGCTACCTCGGCGTCCATAAAACGTTTTCCTCGAAGTTTTTCTTTTATTTTCGGAAATAAATAAGAATCGCAAGGTGCGAGGTCGGGGCTATAGGGCGGGTGACCAAGTAATTCCACGTCTGACGTCGCCAAGTAGTCGATTGTTTGCTTGGCGGTGTGCGACGAGGCATTGTCGTGGTGAAGGAGGATCCTACTGCGAGGTCGTTTCTCCCGAACTTTTTCCAAGACAAGTGGCAAACAATTGTTAGTGTACCACTCTGCAGTAACTGTTTTTCGATCCTCTAAAACAATTGTTGCGTAATGACCTGCCCTTCCGAGGAACGAGGCCACCGTCTTTTTTCCCACGCTTCGACCTCTCTTCACTTTAGTTGGCAACTCCTCGGAAGGAAACACCCAGACAGCAGACTGTCTCTTAGTTTCAGGATCATAACAATAAATCCAGCTTTCGTCACTCGTGAGTATGTAGAACACAGCATTTGAGTCACCTCTGTTAAATCCTTGAACCATTTCACGACACCAATCAACACGACGGAGTTTTTAGGCCTCTGTCAAGTTATGAGGTATCCACCGGGCACAAAGCTTTTTGACCGCTAAATGTTCATGGAGGATTTTGTGCACTTGACTCATACAGATGCCTAAGCTTGTCCGAATCTGATGATAAGTCACTCTTTTGTCAGTCTCTATCATACGCCGCACAACACTGATGTTATCTTCAGTCGTCGCCGTATAAGGCCGTCCCTCACGCAGATCATCGGTGAGATTAGTGCGACCACGTTTAAACTCATTAAACCAGTTGTAAACAGTGGCACGAGATGGGGCTTCATCGTGAAAGGCCAATCCAAGTCTTTCATAACTTTCTTGTTGACTTAAATGACATTGAAAGTCATAAAAAATCATTGTACGAAAATTTTCTCGCGTCAAATTCATGCTGACGACACAGACAATTTTCAATTTGCCGCCAAATCGTAAACAAATGACAAATTAATAAAATACATACACAATAATATTGGCAAAGAGTTCAGTTTTCAAAATTTGAACTTATTGTTTTATTATATCGTTTACAAGTGGCCAGTTCTAAAAACTTTCAGTGTCGCCCTCGTATATTACCTTTATGACGATATTGTAATGATTTAAAAAAGTAAGAATTATTTATTGTGCTATTTCTACGCCGATACCGGTAAGACATGTCACAAAAGTTATAATGCAACAACTTATTGTATCTATTATCTTTGAATTATATTTCTGAAATAAATTAAATATATAAAAAGTTTCAATTACCTAAAAATAAATACGCCACTGACACTAATTGGCACTAACAACTAGACACCATTTTTAGGCAAAACGTAAAAGGTCAAGCGAATTACCGTCGGCCACTTCTACAAACGAGCCGTGATAACTGCGCCGGATAAAAATATTGATGCTATCATTAACCCACATCTGGTGGCCACCTAAAGCCTTATGGGCAATAAATTTTATTTTGTCCAATCCATATATCTTTCAATCACAGTTAAATATGAAAGTATATTATACTGGCTACTAGTATATATGGCTATGGCTAAAGCCAGCGACTTCGCAAAATTTTTTTGTTATTACCAGGTCTTGATTATTTTTGAATTTCTTTTTTACTGCAAAATAAACATGAATATAAATCATTATGGTTCATTTATATATGATTTGCTAATAACTTGACTGAAGCGCACCCCAATTGGATCCTAGCATAGTTGTGAACTTTCGTACATGTATTATTGTGTGAGTCTAATCTCTATCGGTCAAGTAGTTCTGAAGTTACACGATCACTAACAGATGCACCAAGGATAATATTTATAGATATAAACAGAAAGTACATGATAGATTCAAAGAGGAGGTAGTAATTTACATTACTCAGCGCTTGTTTAGGTCCTAAATGTAAGAAATCTTCCAGATTGTTTTTTATCACCGAGACATCAGACTGTCTCTTAGTTTCAGGATCATAACAATAAATCCAGCTTTCGTCACTCGTGAGTATGTAGAACACAGCATTTGAGTCACCTCTGTTAAATCCTTGAACCATTTCACGACACCAATCAACACGACGGAGTTTTTAGGCCTCTGTCAGGTTATGAGGTATCCACCGGGCACAAAGCTTCCTGACCGCTAAATGTTCATGGAGGATTTTGTGCTTGACTCATACCGATGCCTAAGCTTCCCGAATCTGCTGATAAGTCACTCTTTTGTAGGTCTCTATCCTTGCGCACATCACTGATGTGTGGCGTATGATAGTGATAGATTATCTTCAGTCGTCGCCGTAGAAGGCCGTCCCTCACGCAGATCATCGGTGAGATTAGTCCGACCACGTTTAAACTCATTAAACCAGTTGTAAACAGTGGCACGAGATGGGGCTTCATCGTGAAAGGCCAATCGAAGTCTATCATAACTTTCTTGGACTTAAATGACATCGAAAGTCATAAAAAATCTTTGTACGAAAATTTTCTCGCGGTAAATTCATGCTGACGTGACACAGACAATTTTTAATCTGCCGCCAAATCGTAAACAAATGACAAATTAATAAAATACATACACAATAATATTGGCAAAGAGTTCCATTTTCAAAATTTGAACTTGCTTTTTTATTATATCGTTTACAAGTGGCCAGTTCTAAAAACTTTCAGTGTCGCCCTCGTATATTACCTTTATGACGATATTGTAATGATTTAAAAAAGTAAGAATTATTTATTGTGCTATTTCTACGCCGATACCGGTAAGACATGTCACAAAAGTTATAATGCAACAACTTATTGTATCTATTATCTTTGAATTATATTTCTGAAATAAATTAAATATATAAAAAGTTTCAATTACCTAAAAATAAATACGCCACTGACACTAATTGGCACTAACAACTAGACACCATTTTAGGGCAAAATAAAAAGGTCAAGCGAATTACCGTCGGCCACTTCTACAAACGAGCCGTGATAACTGCGTCGGATAAAAATATTGATGCTAGTGTTGCGCGCCACTATTAATGTCTTTTACACGCCACTAGCCACTAGCGCCCTCTAGTATCGAGTAGCAGAACTAGGAGAGTCAAGATCTTTCTAGAAATTTCGGGACCGATGTACTCGAACATTCTAGATGTTTCCACAGTAGAAGGTTCTGGAAAGTGTCGGAGGCGCTATATAAGGCCGGTATAGACCACGACCGAGGCAGTATTGAATTGGCGATACAAGAGGACTTCGAGCGATACAACTACGAACTTAAGCGATCTGTAGTAAAATTGTATTTTGTTATTAGTGTGGTTTAAAGTTGTAATTAGTGTTGTATAATTAAAGTGTCAATTTTGGTAATTCAATCGGCAGTTTTAATTGTCTCGAACCCCAAGCTCGTAACAATTGGTGTCAGAGTGGGATCAGATCATGCCGATTTTACCAAAGGACGACACGGAGGGTATCCGTACCGAAGTCAACGCCAGCAAGAGACGGACCAGAGACGATTTGGTAATGCAACGCCGCAAACGTCGGAGGCCAGCTGCCGACCACGGAGGCCGGCCCGTCGGCAGCTCCTGCATCTGCAGCACCTGACTTAGGTGCTCTGATGATGATGCTGCAGGGCAGGCTCGCCGACAGGAGGAACAGGCCCGCCGACAGGAGGAACAGGCCCGCCGACAGGAGGAACAGGCCCGCCGACAGGAGGAACAGGCCCGTCGGTTGGAAGAGCAGCTGCAGCGTGGACAGGAGGAACAGGTCCGCCAACAGGAAGAGCAGATGCTCCTCATGAAGGACCTTCACGCTACCTTCGGGAAAGAGATAAGGAGGTGAAGGATAGGGTTGCTCAACATGACAACCGCCTGTCGGAAGCTGAAACCCGAATCAACCAAGTGAACAATCGGGTTGACAACGTGATTGCTGACGTGAAGAAAACGCTGGACGACCTCAAACTTGGGGATGGAGTTACAGCTCCCGTGGTAGCTACAACACCTTCGCTACGTGGTTCAAAGTGCCGCCGTTCGACGGGACTTCTTCCTGGTCGGCGTACAGAATCCAGTTCGAGGCTGTCATGAAGGCGAACGGCTGGAATAAAAGTCAGGCCATGACTGCTCTCACCCTAGGCCTGCGCGACCAGGCCTTAACTGTTCTGGAAGCTCTCGGTAAGGAAGTGACTTACGAGCAGCTCCTTGAGGCATGGAGGCGAGATATGGCGACGCTCACCTGGAACACGTCTTTCGTGCGCAGCTCAAAGATCGCGTGCAACGCAGCAACGAAAACCTACAGCAGTGGGCCCTGAGGTGGAAAAGCTGGTTCGAAAAGCATACCAGTCTGTACCTGCGCTCATTGTAGGAACCTGGTGCAGACATTCATCGACGGCATCCGCGACCTTGAAGTCAGAGCTGCTGTGAGGCTCGGGCACCACGAGACGCTTAAGGACGCGTTAGCCCATGCACTGGAGTGGAAGCCGTACGGCAGGATCATCGATCCCATCGCGTCAGGGAGGTTGCAGCAGCTGCAGTTCGCGACTGCAATAAAGGATACAGCCCTAGGTGCTACGGCTGTGGGGAAAGGGGCCATCTTCGATCCAGCTGCCCTAAGCGAACTGTAGAAAGGGGAGGTGATCGATCTCGAGAGGTAGTGCGGCTAACAGCACCGCCCAGCAGCAGCAGGAAACGAGTAAAAGCCAGGACTGTGGGGCGGGTGCTGGCTGATGTTAAAAGAGCCCCAAGGATTTCGATCTCACAAACCCATGATGGGAACAGCCTAATCATCAAAGGCGAGGTCAACGGAACGCCGTGTAAACTGACCATAGACACTGGGCCTCTCGCACGGTTGTCAGTTCCCAACTTATAAGTCAGTTCCTTGGGGACTCCGCATACAACCGAGAGCGCATTAATTTGGTAACAGCCACCGGTCAGCGCATACCCGTCCGTGGAGAAGGAGATGGAGTTGAAGCTAGGCAACATGATCTACCTGCATAATGTCATCGTGGCTGATATAATGGACGACTGCATCCTGGCCTAGACTTCATGAGGAAGAATTGTTGTGAGATCGATGTTAAGCAAGGTGTTTTGAAATGTGGACATGAAGAACTTTTCGTGGAAGGGCGATACCGGGAATGTGTACAGCCTTAAGAAGATTGTTCTGCTGCCGAGATCGGAAACGATTGTGCCGGTTAGTCTTCCTCGGAATCCTGGGCAAGCTCATCGTTGTGTACTCGTGGAAGGGTGGACAATGACCTTCCGTGGAAAGTGGCTCGAACCTTGGTCAGAACCACCGACATCTCAAGAGTACGTGTGCTGAACCTTTGTGATCAGGAACAAATTATGGAAAAAGGCACACTGGTTGGTACTTGTGAGGAAGTGGATTGGTTGCGTAGGTGCCAATATCCATCGACTGGGACCCCCAGCAAGGATGCAAAAACGAGGGTGACCACACTTTTAGAAGACTGTCGCAGCGTTCTCTCCCCGAATGAAGTGGTCAAGGCGAAGAAGTTGTTACTCAAGTACGCCGATGTTTTCTCGTCAAACGATGCTGACATAGGAAAGACTGGCTTAGTTCAACACAAAATAAACACAGGAGAAGAATTGCCTATCCGTCAGCGCCCAAGAAGATTGCCGGTAGCACGTGAAAAGGAAGTGGAAACCATGATTGAGGGAATGGTGAAGGATGGGGTTATTGAACCTTCATCTAGTCCATGGTGTTCACCTGTGGTGCTGGTAAAGAAGAAGGATGGCAGCATGCGGTTTTGTGTTGACTACCGCCGTCTGAACGACGTTACAAAGAAGGACAGCTATCCTTGCCAAGAATTGATGACACGCTGGACATGCTTACAGGCGTAAAGTGGTTTAGCACACTGGACCTGAAAAGTGGCTACTGGCAGGTTGAAATTGACCCTAAGGACAGGGAGAAAACTGCATTCTCGACAGGAAAGGGTCTGTGGCAATTTAAAGTTATGCCGTTTGGATTGTGCAATGCTCCAGCAACGTTTGAAAGGTTGATGGAGCTTGTACTCGGTTAATTGGCGATGCCTGTCTGGTCTACTTGGATGACATCATCATCGTAGGCCGTACGTTTGAGAACACCTTCAAAACCTGGAACGCGTGCTCATGAAGATTCAGTGCCAACCTCAAGTTGAGTCCGAAGAAATGTTCACTATTCAAACGGCAAGTTAGCTTTTTGGGGTATGTAGTGTCGGAAGAAGGTATCCGCACGGATCCGGAGAAAATTGCCGCTGTCAAGGATTGGCCGGTCCCAAAAGACAAGACGCAGGTTAGACATTTTTGGGATTGTGCTCTATTATCGGCGATTTGTGAAGAACTTGCAGATATAGCCAAACCTCTGCACAAGCTAACCGAGGAGAAGCGACATTTCTGCTGGGATGAAAGTTGCGATATCGCATTCCAGGAGCTCAAGGACCGTCTGTGCAAAACACCTATTTTAGGGTACCCTGATGCGGGCAAGGAATTTATAGTTGACACAGACGCAAGTGATATAGGACTTGGCGGTGTGTTGTCTCAAAGGAATGGTGATCAAGAGGTTGTGATAGCATACTTCAGCAAGTTGTTGTCAAAGCCGGAAGGAACTATTGTGTCACAAGGCGAGAATTGCTTGCTGTGGTAAAGTCGTTGCAGCATTTGCAAATATCTTCTGGGGCGGAAATTTCACTTACGAACTGACCATGCTGCACTGAAATGGCTATTGCAGTTCAAAAATCCAGAAGGACAAGTTGCGAGATGGATTGAGCTACTACAGGAATACGACTTTGTGATCGAACATCGCAGCGGGAAATCTCATGGCAACGCAGATGCATTGTCAAGAAGACCTTGTCCTGAAGATTGCAAGCATTGTACTAGGCAAGAGGGTAAGGAAGTGGTATCTGTGAGGATGCTTATGACAGACCAGCTCAACAATGAGTGGAAAGACAGCCTACGACATGCACAGCAGGAAGATTCGGACATCAAGCCGATTCTAGAATGGATGAAGGCCAGTGCTCCTAAGCCCAAGTGGAGTGACGTTTCAGCGATGAGTTCGACCACGAAAAGCTATTGGGCCCAATGGGACAGCTTGCTGATTCAGAATGGAGTCTTGTGCCGTAAATGGGAAAATGGTCAGGGGACAGTTATCATTTGCAAATGGTTGTCCCTAAAGCTAAAGTACCGGATGTTCTACAGCTGTACCATAATGGTTGTTCAGGAGGCCACCTGGGAGTTAAACGAACTCTACTGAAGATCCGAGAACGGTTTTACTGGGTCCACTGTCGTGACGATGTCGAGGACTGGTGTCGCAAATGTACAAGTTTTGCGGCTGTAAAGGACCTCAAACTCGTAGTAGAGGTGCATTGAAATTGTACAATGTTGGTGCACCATGGGAAAGGATAGCCTTTGACGTTGCGGGGCCGTTTCCGGAAAGTGAAAGTGGTAACAAGTATTTCATGGTTGTGATGGATTACTTCACTAAGTGGCCAGAAGTCTTCGCCATTCCAAATCAAGAAGCTTCAACAGTTGCAGATAAACTAGTTCATGAAATCTTCTGTCGTTTTGGAGTACCTTTAGAGATTCACAGCGATCAAGGAAGGCATTTTGAGTCTCAAATATTCCAGGAAACTTGCGAGTTATGGGTACTCATAAAACAAGAACAACTTACTTACCACAATCTGATGGAATGGTAGAACGATTTAATCAGACATTGGAGGTACCTAGCAAAGTTGTGGAAAAACGGCAACGAGACTGGGACAGGCACATACAACCGTTTTGTTGTCATATCGAAGCGCTGTTCACGAAACTACATCAGTGACACCAGCTTTAGCAAATTTTGGGAGAATTACGGCTGCCTGCAGACCTGATCACCGGAATACCACCTGATGCCCCACGCAGTATAACTGATTATGCAAATGACTTGCGGAACAAAATGAATGACATTTATGAGCACGTCAGACAATCGGGACAGCAAACGTCTAAAAAAATGAAAACACGGTATGACCGCAAAATGAACAACAAAGGGTTTGACGAAGGTTCACTAGTGTGGTTACACAATCCAGTTCGCAGCAAAGGGAAATCTCCTAAGCTTCAAGCTAAATGGGACGGACCGTACCGGATTGTGACAAGGATCAATGACGTAACCTACCGGATACAGAAAGGTGCAAGAGGTACTCCTAAGATCGTCCATGGATCGACTGGCGCGTTATTATGGGGCCAATAATGCTCGGGACGAGCATGTCTTAGGAGGGCAGTGTTGCGCCACTATTAATGTCTTTTACATGGCAACACTAGCCACTAGCGCCCTCTAGTATCGAGTAGCAGAACTAGGAGAGTCAAGATCTTTCTAGAAATTTCGGGACCGATATGTACTCGAACATTCTAGATGTTTCCACAGTAGAAGGTTCTGGAAAGTGTCGGAGGCGCTATAAGGCCGGTATAGACCACGACCGAGGCAGTATTGAATTGGCGATACAAGCGAGGACTTCGAAGCGATACAACTACGAACTTAAGCGATCTGTAGTAAAATTGTATTTTGTTATTAGTGTGGTTTAAAGTTGTAATTAGTGTTGTATAATTAAAGTGTCAATTTTGGTAATTCAATCGGCAGTTTTTAATTGTCTCGAACCCCAAGCTCGTAACACTATCATTAACCCACATCTGGTGGCCACCTAAAGCCTTATGGGCAATAAATTTTATTTTGTCCAATCCATATATCTTTCAATCACAGTTAAATATGAAAGTATATTATACTGGCTACTAGTATATATGGCTATGGCTAAAGCCAGCGACTTCGCAAAATTTTTTTGTTATTACCAGGTCTTGATTATTTTTGAATTTCTTTTTTACTGCAAAATAAACATGAATATAAATCATTATGGTTCATTTATATATGATTTGCTAATAACTTGACTGAAGCGCACCCCAATTGGATCCTAGCATAGTTGTGAACTTTCGTACATGTATTATTGTGTGAGTCTAATCTCTATCGGTCAAGTAGTTCTGAAGTTACACGATCACTAACAGATGCACCAAGGATAATATTTATAGATATAAACAGAACGTACATGATAGATTCAAAGAGGAGGTAGTAATTTACATTACTCAGCGCTTGTTTAGGTCCTAAATGTAAGAAATCTTCCAGATTGTTTTTTTATCACCGAGCACATCATAGATGCATAAGTGCAAGATATATGAAGTAGCACACAGTTAAATAAGCGTGATAATTGTAACCTTAACAATGATATATTGTTAACTAAGCCTTTTTGGATAGATTTTCAATAATCGCCGGTCGCCAGAGATTTGTCTTCCGTTAATAAAAAGTGCAATCTATCTCCTAACTCTATTTTACATGGTCGATTTTATGTTATGAATGAATAAATCTATACAAATAAATAAAATTAAAGTGTCTGTTTGTAATGTCAAAATAACTGCTTTTTACTAAACTTATATGAAAGTATACGATACTTATAACAAAAAAAAAATTTAAAACTTTTGTCTGTCTCTCTGTCTGTTTGATTCGGCTAATCTCCGAAATGGCTGGACCGATTTTCATTGGCAGACAGCTGATGTTATAAGAAGTAACTTAGGCTACTTTTATTTTAGAAAAAAAATAGGGTTCTGCGGAAAAAAAATAAAACCCATTTTCATGGGGTTTTTTTTCCGCGAATTGGATTTCTCCAATTGTAATAAATTCCAAGCGGGTGCAGTCGCGGGGAACAACTAGTATCTTAATAATAGAAGTATATAACCAAGATAAGATCAAGACAATTAAAAACTATGTAGCAGATTAAATGTTTACATAAAATTTATTCGTGATAATGCTATAGGAAGAACATCCTATATGGTTTCAAAGTAAGCTCAATTCCATCTAGTCATCAAGGGTTGTAGGTGTCTATGGGTTGCAGAATCCACTTAACGTCAACTGAAAGTCCCGAAAGCTCGTTAGTCAATCTAATATTCTAAGCAAAATAAACGTCCTGCTACAACGTACAAGCTTTCTCTTATTGAGAGGAATTGGAGCACAATGTTGAAGCAGCGTCAAATGCAACACATCTGGTACTGCGATGGCTAATCCACCCCGCTATGTTTAGCGTTCGATGGGATTTAAGTCCGGACTATTAGCTGGCCACTGCATAATTGGAATTCCGACCTCCTGAAGATATCCAGTTACAATTCTAGCGACGTGCAGTCTTGCGTTATCATGCATGAGTTGAAAATTGTCCCCAATATACCCAGCGTAAGGCATCACATGAGGTTGCAAAATGTCCGTAATGTAACTTTCAGCATTAACTGCACGATTGCGAGAGAAAACCAACTCAGTACATCCGGATAAAGACATGCCACCCCAAAACATTGTAGAGCCTCCACTAAACCGGACTGTTTCTCTTATGCAACACTGAGCATAACGTTCTCCTGGTCTTCGCATAACGTTACGACTTCCATCAGAGCCTACAAGTGTCATTCGGCTTTCATCGCTGAAGAGAACTGTCTCCCATTGACCAAGATTCCATTGCACGTGTTGCCTAGCAAATTCTAACCTTGCTTGCCGATGAGATGCAGTGAGTTTTGGTCCCGTCGCTGGCTTGTGTGGTGTCAGGTTTTGTCAGGAAAGATGCCGATTTCGCAAAGAAGTCAAGGCAATAAAACGGTCATCCGTCGGGTTTGTGAGACGTCCTCCTCCAGACCCTGGTCTCCGGCGGTACTCTCCCGTCTCTAAGTATCGTTTATAAACTCTACGCACTGCTGATCGACTCAAATTCAATCTCCTTGCCACATTTCGCTGACTTAGCCCTTCACGAACGAGAGCTACCACTTGAGCAGCTTCTGCTTCAGTGGTTATATTTTATGGTTAAAAGTAACGATATGTCTGCTCCAACAAAGAATTGAAAGATTAAGTCACTACGATGCACAGAACCAAGAATATTACGCGTCAAAAGTCCGAAATAAACTAACCTTGCACTCTATGCACAAGTCGACAATTTTTATCAGTGCGCTTAAAATGTTACAAATACCCACAATAGCACTTGTATTCCTCTAACACAATGTCAAGTAGGTAATCAGATGTTAATTTATAACGCATAAGCAAAAACATACAAATATGTCAACGCATACTTAAGATAACAACTTTGTTACTCAAAATTAACGGGTGGGTCGATTTTTTTGGAGGCCAGTGTAGTATTCCCAATTTTCTGTAGATAGGTACTGCGATTGTTAATCCGACATAACGTAACAAGTCCTCCCTTTAATGTGACATGTCCATTATTCAACGTTCACGGGTGTTGATGAAGAAGAAAATTAAGAAACACAAGTTTAAGTAATTATTAAGTATTATATTAAAACGTATATAATGACTATGGTCAAGTCAAAAACAAGTACAATACAAAGCGATAGGCTATTTGACAACTTTAAAAATATAATACAAATTGTGGTCATCCTATCGGATAATAGCGTAAAAAATATATTTCACTTTATTTTAAACTAAAATATGTATATTTTATGGAAAATAAACGAAAATAAAAAATAATAATTTTTGAAATTTTATCTGTATCGGGAACGGCCTGTGATTGATTGCAACTCTGGTGACGTCACACACGAGTAAACATAGCTGCCTTGACTGATTGTAGTTCGCGTTGTATATTTTTGGGTGCTATATTCGATCTTTGAGCTATTTCTGAAACAGTTTTTGATAAATCTTATAACTAGCGACATAAATATTCGTTTGGAATATCAAAATGGAGTCAAATTTTGTATATTAAGTAATTAGATAGACGGATTTATGGTTGCAGATTTCTTTAAAAATAACGCTGATTACTATGCTGCGGAACATAAGAATGTGAAAACAGCAGTGTAAGCCACGTAGGAATTTTTTATTTACAAACGTTTAAGTATGATCATCATTCAGAAGTTTTGTAAAATCTCATTTTATGTTATGTTGATATATTTAGAAATTTCTTGTAAATTAAAAAATTAAATAAAACTATAAAGATAGCTAACAACATAACAGAAAACATTTGAAACCCTACATGGAACCCTGTAGGGTTTGGTTGAAAAGGATCCTTCCAACTTATGCTGTAAGATTAAGCCATATTAAGAGGTTAGGTATTAAAGATGTTATACATTTATATAAAAACCGATATTTAGCTACTATCTAGTATATATAAAGTTAAATATTACTTACATTAAAGTGATCTTCACACATAAAACATTGGTATGAGCTAAAATGCTTTTTGGGTCTCTTTGAGCTAATTGTAACCACATTTTTCGTCTTTTGGGTTGCGTTGGAACAGAAACAAACAGTTTCTGTGGACTAATTATAGTCGTATTAGTACATTGTGACACTAGACACCATTTACAGGTACACCATTTTATCGAATAAATTTGAAGAAAAATGATAAAATTCACTTCAGGTGCACTGTTTTATTACGGTTATTGACTTGTTTACATGTGTGTGACGTCACACATGTCACATGACCGGCGCCATTACAGAATCAGCGTTTTTGGCGCGGTTTTCTAAATTTAAACTTTAACTTTGATTTTTATTGTTAATACAGTAGATCTCCCGGAAATATCAATGTAGTGTGCTTATAATGTAATAAAGAATCGTTTAAAATGGTTTTCCAAAATTAGTCAAATAGCCTATTGTATTGTATTGCCTTGTCGATCCTGCAAGTCCAGTAAAAAGTAATTATATGGCATTTTTCGATCGATAAAAAGTGAGTTTACATCGACTGGATTTACACTTCCATCATTAGCCATTTTAAACTAGTTTTCGATTGAAAATGACTTAAATATCAAGTAGTAGTTGTGTCACTTGACAATCAATGGTAATAAGGGTACAAGGAATGTTCAGAAATCAACTAGCGATTTAAAACTCTTAGGTAAACAATAAGAATAATTGTACACTGACGCATATTTGCATAATATAAAAATAAATTCGCATTTAGTCGGATCGATCATGACACTACCATGTCGCAGTTTCCTGCGTTAACTTAGTCAAATATTTATTTTCAATACAATGTGAAGAATGTATTTAGTTAAAAGGTTCGATAACTTACGTCTCGTAAATAAGCACCGTTTACAAAATATAAAGCCTATAAAAGTCTGGAATATGTCTTCACCCGCTTAACTTTATAAAAATAACTCAAAAATATCTCTCTCTAAATACTTTCAATTCAAAAAAAGCTACGGTTTTAAACTTTGAATATTAGAAACAACCTACACGGTGTATTGCGTGTTCCTCGCGTGTACCATGAAAGTTTTACAACTGTTAATAGTAGCAAGCACAGCCAATAAAATAAAAATAATTTATTTTTGGAATAAATTATTGGTAAACTGACGAAGTGTATTGTGTTTCGCTTCATGAACTCTTTAAGTATGCGTTCAAAAAGCTGTGGAAAAGTAAGTACCCTAAAGACTAAAGAAGAACGTTTCTCTCAGTGAAACATAGACAAAAATAAAATATATATCTTTCCAACAGTTCTTATTTTTTTAAACTTTCATGGTCATGTACGTATTCACTGATTTAATAAAACAGACAAAGGCAAATAAAAGAAATATGAACGCAAACCTTTTAATTTTTAATAGATAGTATCGATTAATTAATCGGATACGATAAAATAACGGCAGTTAGGAATCCATATCTACGCAAATTCGTAAACAAAATAATACGTGACGCTCATACAAGTGATATCTTTCAGCCGAAATCATTCCGATTTGCCATTACCGATTATCAGAATCGCAATCGGCGCATACACTTCACCGCGCTTGCAAAATGCACTATTTTACAACCACAACTGATTTTTCAGATTGATTTAGGTTTTTCAACTTTAATACTTAGGTACATAATATTTTTTTTTTTTGAGTTTACAATTAACATTTGCCCATTTAGAATTGTTTATCTATTATTTTATTTATTTACAAAATTTATTATATGACTATCATTGCAGGTTTGACATATTAAGATAGAGAAGTTAACCATTAGTTATAGTACCATAAAAACATCAAAGTAGCCTCTATGAACACACAGTGCAAATGCGTAACGTTGGTGGAAATCGTTGGCCAATATTAATCACTCCGCAACAACATTATATTTCTTATTTATGATAACATTTTGCAACCTAAAAGAAGATATTAATATAAAAAGACATCGGCTTATATTCGGAACTGATACATTTACACCGTACACAATACCGCGTACCGGTAGGCGAAGTGTAAGGCGTCCCCCCACAAGATGGAGTGACGACTTGGTAAGACATGCAAGAGGTCGATGGATGCAGGTGGCTCAGGACCGTGCTTTGTGGCATTCCTTGGGGGAGGCCTATGTTCAGCAGTGGACTTGTGAAGATCTATAATGATAAATACCGCGTTATCAAACGTTAAAACCAAGTCAAACACGAACACGATTCACACCAGAGTTCACAATTGCACTGTTGTTCAAAGAACATACGAATAAAACAAACCAATCTGCTCAGGTGCTCAGTCACCACATAGAACATGCATGTTAAAGTTGTTTGACATTTTACAATTTTATTGTTGGGAGCTTTTTTATGTCAAGAGGTACCGATTTTATGAAATTTTAAAGCTATAATAAATTGAAAAAATGCATATTATATGTCTTTTTATCTACACGATGCCTAAAATGTTCAATTAAAGATATGATAGATTAATAACAATTTGCAATGTTTTCCTTTTTACGTTTTAGAAACCTCTGATAATATATTATATTATTATGTTTACTGTATTATTTCAGTGTACCGAATCTCAAGTCGATGTGTCATCGACTTGAGATTCGGTGGAATAAGTGGAATAATAATATGTATTGTAGGTTGGATGCCCCTAATACCAACCACGCCCCTAATTCCAGCCTTTTCGGCTTTTTACTTCGTAAATAAGGTTTCTAGTAGTCTTAACTACTAATATTGTCAGCTAAAAAGTTCTTCGTAACTAGAGGAAAGTATATTTAAAATAAATCTATCACTGTTAAATTAAAAATCAAAACACGTACAAAACGGAAAATGCTCATTTTCCTAATTTTTTGACAAGTTATAGTCCCGATAAAATTAAGCTTATTTTACATTAGCTCATGTTTAGGCTTTTTGATTTGTATGAATATGACTATAGACATAGCAATGCAGTTATTTTCGTTTAAATTTACAAGTTTTTTATTTTATTTTAATGGAAATTAATGGGGCTGTAATTAGATATACGAAATGTATGGAGTGCATAATGTCAGCCGTAAGGCTGATATTTGGTTTGACGTACCTCATAAGAATTACCTAATTTCAGCCGTGATATAAAACAGGGCTATCATAAACTGGAATAAATACCATTAATTAGAACTTAACTATTTATAAAGTTAAGGAAGTTATGATCGATACGTCTAATGTTTTAATATTGGTTTTTGATTTTAAAGTTTAGCAAAAGATGTACTTGCTTTTCTATCAGACATTCGGTGTATATTAAGAACACCTTATGTATTCAATTATTTTTTGAGAAAGACAAAAACAAGCAATAAATATGATTAACTATAACTTACTAATACTAATTATAACTAAGATCATAATTGAAAAACTCATGACAAGGAAAGTGGTTTATGATCATGCTTTGCGGCAGTATATGCAGGAGGATGTTCATTTGTGGACTTGCATGATTAAATTATAAGAAATCGATGTACTACATATTTTTTTATTATAATTTGTTTTAATTAATTGTTTAGTGATAAAAGAAAAATCGAACTGCTTAAAACTAAAACACAATAAGGTAAGTAGTAAAACGTTAAAATTAAATAATTGTTGTCGTCTGCCTTAATACATATTCCATGCTTGTGACATGCATGGTTCAAAATTAAAGGTTGTTACGAATTTATTACTGTGCCTCTAAAACTTACCTGCAAACAGGTACCTACCAAAAACTCATAAGGCACAACCCTATGCTATGCTGGCATTAAGTACACAAAAGGACGACATTCGGTACAGGGTGGCTGGAATTTGAGCCATAACGCCTTTTTTTGCTTATCATCGTTTTTAAAATTGTTCTTGAAGTAATATTCTTTTTCGTAAACATCGATTGTAAATGAATGTTCATTATATTTTTGGATAAATAACCTAGCGATTAAACCAAGATTTTAAAAATATTGTGCTCTTATTAAAATAGGACGAATTTTTAAATTTGAAATTGGCACTAAAAGGCTGGTAATAGGGCCATCCACCTATGGCTTAAATCCCTTTTTTAGACGGGAAAATCCCGAAACTAACGAAACAACGGGAAATCTTTTGTAAGCTATTCTTATAAAAAGACCTTCACTCCTTTCGTGACACCTATTTAACCATAATTATTAAGATCTTAAATATTAAAATATAATTTTAATTTATCATTGCATTCAACATAAGTCCGTTATGCATTGGGTCAGCGAGATAATCTTTTGCCAATTAATCATTCGCCTGAACTCTGGCCGACGTGGGCGTGCGCGATTGACTGTTGACCCGCATAAACATACATTTGTATAGCTTGTCTCTGTCTGTGAGTCAACGTCCTCGCCTTCTATAATTTCCTTTGGATAGTCAACAATTACAGTTACATCGCAAGAAGCGTGTCTGCAAAATAATTAGTCAAAATTATAATCTATAATATTATATAGAAGCGCAATCCCACTGACTCACTCACTCATCACGAGATCTCCAAAACTATACGCCGGATTGACTTGAAATTTGCCATATACACTCCTTTCTCGACATAGACAACTACTAAGAAAGGATTTTGGAAAATTCAATCCGTGAGGTGGTGAAAGGTGTTACAGTTTGTAACTATAATAAAACCAGGAAATTTATTTCAGAACGATGTTGTTAGAGTACTATTACATAAATCGGAAGATATACTGGACCGATCAGAGATCAGCAAAAATATTGAAAACAGATGCAAATGAGTGTGTTCAATATCGCATAACTTTTTATTGTGTAGTTTAAATGTTATCTCTATTGATACGAGTATGTTAGAGATTACAAAGTTAATATTCCTAAAAGTAGCAACAACGAATCCACCAATGTTGTAATACACAAAATGTAAGGTTTTACTCTATATAGGTACGTCCCACCGCGGGGCACAGGCCTTGTCTTATTTCTGAAATAGTAATGGAGCAATTAGTCCGTCGCGCTGCGAACTGATGGACTTCGCTCGTCCTTAAAAAATTCTATGCGTTACACATGCTGGTTCCTCACGATGCTTTCCTTCACCGCCACACACGTGGTAAATCAACACTCAACATTGCAAAAAATTGAGTTTCTCGTGTAGGTGCTCTGAAATTTACAGCGAGCGTTTAGCCCCTGAGCTCAAATACTTTTATCTTAGCATTTCTAACAAACACTTTTAGAAAACTGTCTTGTAAATGGACGGAGAATATCTAAAAATTTGTACATCTGAAAATAAATTCGTTTTCATGCCAAGTCGCGCTAAAGAAGCTTAATAGATTACAATTACTAAAAGGCATCAGAGTGCAGCAGCTGCTATAGTTTCTCTGTATGAAGGTCACTAAAGAAACAACCACATACTCACATATTATGCATTGCATGCAAAAAGTTACATGCTATATACGTCCCACTGATGGGCACAGACCTCCTCTCAATTCTGACTCTTCAATTCTGAGCGCTGCTCTAATGCGTGTTGACGACTTCACGTCTTCGAAATTTTTTTTCTTATTGATCAGACGTGCAGGTTTCGTCATGACGTTTTCCTTCACCGCCGAGCATATTGTAAATCAGCACTTAAAATTATAATTAACAATTTCATTGGTGCCATCGGGCATCGAACCCGGGTTGCTCGCGTACTGTTAAATTTACAGCGAGCGTTTTGCCGTTGAACTACCACGGCTCTATGCATGTAAAGTCCTCTTAATATTTCGCTAGTCGCTGTCGCCGTTTCTTTTAATAAAAACTTACCAGACAGCCATAAAATATGGATAGTGTTATAGCGGCAGTTCTGATTTTTGTCTATAATATTTTTGGACAAGGTTGCTTGCAATTTTATTGTACCATCAATCAATATTAAGCAACTTGCGAAATCTTATTTGTCCTTTTACAGTACCTTCTCGATTGTTTTATGATTATATATAGATACAAGACTGCTTAAGGTCATTCATCGAAAATAAGAAGATGCACAAATTATTTAGAAAAGGTTTTCTTAAAATAAGAATTATAATACAAAAATGTACATTTAAAAGCGTCTGTCGCATTCTGCTGTTAAGAGAAAGTACGTGCGTATCATAAATTGCAACACCATATCTATTTTTATTTCCGCAAAAAGAACAAAACAATTGCGACAGAGTCACGCGCTGTAGCATGTACGGACATTATATTATGATTATTATAATCGTATATTTTCAACATCCAAAGTACATGGTGGTATCTGCCTATTTTTGTTGCTATATTCCGCTTGGAAATGTATGGAAAACTAGGATAATTGTATACTGTAAGGAATTCCATCTTAGTCCCAAGAGGTTAAAAAAGTGAGGACACACCTTCTTGTTCAAACTTGGTTATCAGGAGTCCATGTGTTGCAGTAGCCACTGAATATCAGGACTGTTAGCTAATTTTTCACATCAGTATAGCCCCGACGATAATGCTTATTCGAGCGAAGGAACCACTCTAATGTTGGCCAGGATGACTTTCACTGAGATTCGTACAAATGTTACGGCGAAACTAAATAAGAAACGGAAGCACCGTTTCGTTCAATATTTATCACACTATATAATATTTAAGTCCCACATAATTAACAGTCTTTAAAATTACGGAATGGGTGTAGTAATAGGCGACAGAGGAAATAAAACACATCTTCCTGATAACTCATTAATAAAAACTTAGATTATTAAGAGGACTTCGCGCGCTCAGTCTGAGTCCTATCAATAATCTAAGAATAAAAAAAAAACTGAGGGTGTCAACCCGCTTGCCAAGAGTGGCAACTATGTCAAATATCCTATGAGACAATATACGGGGAGGTCTATGTTCCACAGTGATCTTTTGATAGATTGTAATAAATAAATGAAAAAATGAAGATTTTAAACCAGCCAGGAAACCAAATTATTAGTATTTACGCTACGTTTTTTTTCCTTGTGCCAGCCAGTGCTTGACTACAATCCCATTTTGTTAGTAAGTGGTGAAGCACTGGATAGTAAATCGCACTGTCATGGCGTAACAAATGCCTATTCACTCTTGCCTTGAAGATACCCAGATTGTAACTGGACGGAAAGACAGACGCCGGTGAATTATTTCACTCCTACGCTACGTTTCATTAAGAAATCTTTAATGAATAAAGTAGGGATTAGGGATTTCTTGTTCAAATATACGCTTGGAAAACAAACATCGACCGTGCCTTTATTATTATAACTTACCAACATACTTACCAACGAAACTTCTCTGTATAGCCTTTTATAAACTGTTATAACCTACTGCGGAGAACTCAAAACTAGGGTAAGTTTATTTGATGGTATGTATGTACTTATGTCAGTTTCCATGTCCATCCGTAACTTATAGGACTAGATTGACAAATGATATCTCCAATATTTGTTGGGTAACGTTGAGCATTGTACAAAATTTTCGTTAGCATAAAATAAATATCGCGGACATGAACTGTCAAAAACATATTTTAAATAATGTTTGATATCATACATATAAAAGGTATATTTTTAAAACCCACACAAGGATTATCTTCAATATGGTTAAGGTATTTTACATAGACAAATTTGCATAATATGAACAAATATCCGGACCCGGAAAACTAATTTCTAACCCAATGACACAATTTTTACGTGGGGGATTAGAACCTGCCTCCCAAAGTCGAACCCTTAGCCACTGAGTGACCGAGCCGTTTTGAGTACTTACATTCCAAATGTCTATAATTTATAACATGAAATAATATTATGTCTTACTAAGTGTTAATAATGGCTTACTGCACTTGGGTTCTTTGTCTTTGAATATTAATTTACAGTAGCCGATTACAGAAGCCGAGACAGTAGACAATTGTGTAAATTAAGTGGTAAATAGTAGGTGATTTTAAACTACGCTATAAAATTTCTTAGGGTCGTGACTGAATTTATATTTTTGTCAAGTCAGTATGTATTATTTACTTTTTCAGTCTGTATGTATTATTACAGTTTCTGAGAATCCATACAAAAATTTCACCAAGTCCTCTACAGACACTTACCTTTTGGAAGAACAACACAGCGAATATGTTTTATCAGGAAGAAATGTATAAACATTTCTTCCGATGTTGATTTTGAATACAACTGTAACGCGAATTCGAACCCACGACTTTTGCATTACGTACCCTTAACCATAAGGTTTCTGACGCTTCAATAAAAATTATGAAAACAGAAAGGATTAACTAATACGAACTTTAGTTCCAACATAGCGGCAGTGTTTGTTACCAACATTTCAAGTTTTAAAATAGAAACTATGATTAAAAAAAATGCTTTTCAAACGTGGTCAAATTTGTTTAAAGGTAAAAAAAGGAAAGCCATTTAGCAAATGTAAGGGTAAGGCTTCAGTGGAGAACGTTCGGCAAGGCGGAGCGTTCGGCTTGCATGACAACTTTCATATTATTGTGCCCTGAATGGCGATCACTAGGGAGGCCCCAGTGTAGAGCGTTCGGCGAGGCAACTATGGAAAATAACCCCATATGCGGTAATTCATGGGGGAGACAGAGGCCTGGCCTTCAGCAGTGGACTTTTGATGGGCAGTAATGATGATGATAACGATGAATTAATATTAATATAACAAACATTTAGAAATAAAAATTATAATATGCAACGAACAAAACAAACATATTATGCACAATGAAACATTAACTAATTTTAAATATAGGTATTGGGAGCAATTTTTATATAGTACAATCCCGCTTGGGCAAATATTGACGTTTACGTATTCGATAGTTACTAAATTGAATAATAAATATGATTAAAATTCGTCATACGTTAGTGTGATGTTACCCTAAGATGAAACAGCGCAATTTCACTTCATTTCCAATGCTCATAAACATCAAAGAGTCGACGTTCGACGGACCGTCGATTGTAAAATATTTCCTTTGAAATTTGGTTGTATTATAATTAATTCAATTAACGAAACTTTATTGCGTGACTTTATTATGGTGAAAGAACGATCAGCAAAATTTGACTGAATAAAAGTAAAATATTTAGAAATTAAAGTTTTTAATGTTAATGTATATGTTAGTCGCGCCGAACATGCGCTCGAAATAATCTCCCAGTATTTATCATAGATGCCGGTGGTGTGAGTAAAAATTGTCACTTCAATTCACCTTCAAAAAGGAAAAGATCAGTAGTTCAATATAAGCCACGCTAATCCGCGCCCGCTATTGCACTCGCTGTTGTGCTCTAACCATATTAGTTAAATTTAATAAATATTTTTGACAATGATATCTACAATGTAAATATTTTTTAATAGTGACAAATATTTCAAAAACTAACTAAAAATGTAAATCAAGTGATTTTTTAAATTTTGTACTAAGAATAATTTAATATATCACGTTTTTTTTTTCATATTCCTACATTTTCATCCGATTCTGAGCTATGTTCAAAATTTCAGTCTAGCTCATCGGGAAGTGCAGGGAAGTGGACTTAATAAAAACGTGGTAAGAACATAGCTTTATCGACGAATATAGATAAAAATTTCGGTAGACAATTATTGGTTAAGCTAATATAATTGTTTTAAAAATAATTACTACAAGTTAGTGGATTATAATATTAAATTATAAGCTATTTACATCTGTTAACGTAGGTTTGATTGTAAAACGTTAAGGTACTATAAATCACAGAACTCACTAACTTACTGAACCCGTCTTATAAATATCGAAATGCAAGACATACTCCTCTTTTATTATCTGAGTTCGTAGAAGGAAATATTGATATCTAAGGATTTAGAAAATATTAATCCACTACAGACTATCTAGTGGATATCTAACAGTCCAAAATAGGGTTATTTTAGTAGCTCAGACCACGTTATACCTGATACAGAGTCAGTACCATTATAGATAGGAACTTGGGCACTAAGTCTTTATGCAATAAAAGCAAACTCTTTTATTTGGTACTTTAAATTTATTCATAATACAGATAAAAGAATATATTATAAACTCCCATAATATGTTTAATACTGATATGGACCTGTTCTATAACTGCCTTTACACTCATCTAAGTGAGAGGTTGTTTCTATGTCGACACTAATTACACTTTTCCCGCTAACTCTCGAGTTCCGGGATCAGTATTATTATGTTATAACTAGACGCAGCTGCGACCCAGTAATTCAGTTTAATCATGTAACAAAATTCCATATAGATAATTATTGTGTAGTCACGATAACAACGAAACTTGTTTTTGGCGCACGTAAACTTGGTACTGTTAATAATTTCGTGCGCCATCGATAAATCCTGTATCCGGTTTAATCAGGAATCAATCTATTTTAAACAAAAGTCCAACATGTAATGGCAAATGGTAGAAATGTTGTTCATAGATTTGCAACACAGTTTCGCGATTGTAAGCAACACGTTTATCATCCATTTGCGAATTTTTACAATTTGCGTAACTTTTTTTTAATAAATCCATTGCTTAGATTTCTTTGAATACTGTATGAAATTTTTAAGATTTACGATACTATCCCCGAACAACGTAGAAAATCCGGAACTCAACTCATTTCTTAATGAAATAAATACCTTTATCTAATGTGATGCTATACAATATCATTAATAAAGGTTTTACATTTAAAAAAACCTGAACAAGTACATGTTGTTCCTGCACAATCAGTATTTCATTGTATTATGTATTATGATTTATAGTAAGGAAAAAATACAGTGAAAAAAAAAACGTTTGAGACGGACTAAACCGAGGCGATTCTATTAGTGTTTCGCTTTTGAGTACGTTAACACGTAATCTAAAAAATAAAATCTGGGAAAATAATCCAATGCATCGATTGTAAGCACAAAGGCATAAATGATATTAATACAAGGTCTAGCAACAATTTCAATTTTGATCTAAAGAAAAACAAAAGCTTTTTACCCACAACAAAAGTTTCGAGATTAATGTTTAATTCAGATGATGGCCATTGTTTTACTGTTACCACTATGAAGTTATGTTCAATGCTTCTATACAATAGACCAAAACTGGTAAATGTGAGTAAATGTATAAAAATGGCATAGTATATTTTGGTTAGTTTGTTAGCATTTGAAACTATTTTAGCATTTTAAACAATCTAATTAATTAAAAAATCTAGGATTCTAAAAAGTAAAACAAGATAATAAAATCTGATTAGTAAATTATTTCTATATAGAATAAAGATGACAAACGGGCACACGGTCCAACTAATAAGTGGATACTGTGACCTGTAGACGGCTACATTACATATAAAGAATCAAAATGCAGATACGTCATCACCCCTGAGGACTAAAATGGAATGCCTCGTATCTAGTAAAAAAGAGTATCCGGTTCTTTACACTCACCATACGAAACACAGCTTTGAGCTGCTATTATAAGCTCTACATGTGTATGTATATCTATTCTTTCAATAATAATCTTATCCGCAGTAGAACCAGAGTAACCGACATAGCCAACGGATTAGTAAGCTCAAGTGGCAATGGGCCGGCCATATAGCTCGAAGAACCGACAACCGATGGAGGAAAAAGGTTCTCAAGTGACAGCCTCGTACCGGTAGGCGAAGTGTGAGGCGGCCCCTACTAGATGGAGTGATGACCTGGTAAGACATGCATTAAGTCGATGGATGCAGGTGGCTCACGACCGTGCTTTGTGGCATTCCTTAGGAAGGCCTATTTTAAGCAGTGGACTTGTGAAGGTCTGTAATGATGATGATGATGATAATGATGATTCTTTCAATCTGTGGTAAGTGTATTTGTGATTTGGATTGACAAACTGCTTCACATAAATTAATAAAATAGATAAAACTTATTTAATTAATACTATAATAATAATAGTGAGACAACTTATGCCAATCCATATCACTAATGAAGATAAAGTTTCACAAAGTGACAAGAAGTATAAATACATATAAATAAGTAAGTATAAGTAATACCTTCTATCACTTAATGGCAGGTGACTACGGGCTCCTACTGGTATAGATATCGTGTTCTATGCTGATGTTCTATGTTCTGTCACCTTCGAAAAGACTAAGGAGCTCTCCGAGCTGAGGATGGAAGTAATCGTCTCCAAAATCCACAAATTGGGATTAAAATAACGCCGCACAAGACCGAGGCTCAATGATTGCATAAATTACTTCGGGGCAGGAAACCGCCTACTAGTGCGTCTTCATTTGTGAATCTGAAGTCAAAGTGGGGTGGTACGTGAGAACCAAGGGACCGTGGTAGAAAGGGCGACACGTCTATACGGAGTAATACAGTGCAAAGCCTTGTGCGGGTCGTCTATATAGGCAAAAAATCATGGCTGGCAATGTAGATGTAGGACTAAAATCTACAGTGTCCAGCGGAGGATAGACACGGATCGTGCGAAAATGCCGCACGATATCCTTTTCGCCAGCAATAGTCTTAGCTTGCTTTCCGTGTGTTTAATGCGAAGGTGTATGACAGAGCAGTGGTAAGATAAGTGAGAAAAAGTGACAAGTGAGAAAAAACGCTCGAGACGATTAAACGGCACTAACACATTCGCAACACGGCGTACTCGTCTCTACGAGGCGGCTCAAGCAATCCTACCGCACTTCAAAACCTAGATGAATCACGGAGTGGATTACTCCACTTGCCAGCAATCGTATTGGTGACGCTGAGAGGTAGTAGATGGCCGTAGACGCCTCCTGTAAATCCGTACAGCCCATCCGTCCGTGGTCCAGAAGGAGCTGCTAAGCGTGATAAGGAGAGGACCGATCCTATTTGGAGAAGTCGTCAAGGTCGCCAGATAATGGTACAACCAGAAAAAGCTTCTAGAGTTACGGGCGTTCGAGGTCCCTACCTCGAACGCCTAGTAACAACTGAAGAAGACTTTGGCTCGGAAGTGGTTTAGAGACATCGTGAAAACACTGAGGGCGCTGGGAATAGTAAAACTGCTCCGAAAAGTGCATCTAGCAAACCCAAAAACTTTGAGGCCACTGTTGCGTTCCCCATGAATATCCCAGAAACCTAGTCTACGCTGATCATACTGCCGTTGGGTTTAAGTCTAGCCTTGAAATCTGGCATAACCTTCCCGTTGTCTCTACAGCGGTAGGTTTTCATGCGGATTTCCCCAAAAAAAATGTGACCATGGACTGTAAAAGTCACTTACCATTAGTTGGACTGTTAGCTCACTGGTCACTAAATATAATAAAACGTAAAGCAACCAATAAGCCATAACTTATATACAAGTTATAGCAGTATAGTTAGCATATGATTATATTCTCCAAGGTAATTTCTACCACAACATTAAATTCAAACTTGTATCTAAATTGTTAATTATGAGAGAAAGATCATATTGCCACAAATGTTGTTGGTAGTGTGGTGGTAGTCTATCTTATAAACATGTGTCAATTGTGAATGATTCATTCATTTGACTTGGGTCGCATTGATCGCAATTACATTTTTTGAACGTTCCGGATAAAACAATTGACAGGACCTACGACCAAATAGTATAGTAATGTCCGAAGACCGAAATTAACGAGCGGGTCTCAAATCATCGAGTAATGAAACTCGAAATGATCCATTTGAATGATCGTCCCGAATGACCTGGTTTGTAACAGAATCAATACTTGAATGATCAGGTCACTAGAAATGAATGAATGACACATGTCTAGTGTAAGAGATTCCACTATCCGATTTCGTTCCGAGGTTTATATAAAAAGCGGATAAAGGATATGGCACGAAATATTTCGGCCTTTAAAAGGTAGTGAAATAACTATTTTGTACATATGTCAAATATAAAATATCCATGTCGACAATGTCGACAAGAGTCAAAAGCATGAAATGTCTGATACTTTTTGCTAATCGACTTACCAAGCCAGATTATAACAAATCCAGGAAAGAGTACTGTAGGCGAGCTGTTTTAGACTGTTCACGGGCTGGTGAGAAAAGTTTAAGCAAAAGCACAAATATTGGAATGTGTGATTATCTATGGTAAGAGTAAGTAGAACACAGAGTACAGCAACAAAAAGAAATCGAAGCTTACATACTTTAAAAAAATAACCAACAAATGAAAACAAACTCATAATCCACTTAATGGCATGTGACCATTGCAGCCCATGGACACATGTATCCAACGTTAAACAAAGAGGTCATAGATGCACAGTTACTGTGGAGGACTGTGATGGAATACATTTAGTTCAACACTAATATGTGAGCATATAAAAGCATAAAACTGGAAGACAGCAGTAGATGCACCGGTGGTTGGTAGTAGAAATCACTAAACCTGCATTTACTCTATACTTTAAAATAGCATATCTACAAAAAATTATACAATAAATATTTAACATATTTATAAACATTACATATTAAATTCCATATTGCATAGAAACCTAATCTTTATATATATAATTCTTCTGTCCTTGTGTATATGACTGAATGTCTCCACAACAGCTGGACCTATTTTGATGAAATTTTGTATGCATGTGATTGTATGCATTTGATAGCATTGATTCGAGAATGCTTTATATTCACAAATGGACCCGGTAGGTGGCGCTATTGTCGAGATACAGAAATCACCCATACGAAGCGGGGTGGGTCGCTAGTATATTATAAATAGAAGACATTTCAACTCAAACATAAACAGCAATATTTAAAAAATTGCCACTCGAAGAAGAAAAGTAATGAATAATCTGACACAATTCACTTAAAGGCAGTAACAGAAACAGTTTCCTTATATAGAGAGAAATTTATTCTAAAGCTAATTACTACCATTTCACAAAATCTTTGTGTTTGAAGTAAAAAAATATAAATGATACAAATTAATATAATATTATGATTTATTAATGTTATAATATTATGAAAGGCCGAAAACACATTTATTCCAGTTATTAAACATAGAGCACAAAATATACAAAACCGGCAAAGTGCGAGTCGGACTTGCGCATGAAGGGTTCCCTACCATCGTAAAACACGTTTCTAGTAGGGGAGCCCCTTTAATTTTTAATTTATTTTTATTATTTGTTGTTATAGCGGCAACAGAAACACTTTCTGTGAAAATATCAACTGTCTACCTATTACGGATCATATGATACAGCCCGCTGACAGACAGACGGACAGCGGAGGCTTAGTAATAGGGTCCCGTTGGTTACGTTGGTTGGTTGGTTTGGAACCCCAAAAAAGTAATAACAGAAAAAAGAAGTGGAGTATTAACCACCTGAGAAAACATTCTTAAAAAACCTGTGTTGCAGCAAGAAACTGGTAACGGTGGATAAATAATTTAAAGAATATCAAATTCATTAAAATGATAATAAATTTTTCATTTCATTCCATTCCATATTATGATGAAGGAAACCATAACTGGTAAAAATTGTTATATAGTTATCCACCATCATCTATTAGAAGCAATAGAAATTTTGATGTAATTATATGTGGTAGAGCCATGCTGCAGCAATATTATGGTTATAGCACAAATGGCTTGGCTTGACCAGGGAAGGACCAAACTCTCAAAGAATACCAGCGTGAAATAGCAGCTTCATGCTATTTCACGCTGGTATTATTTGAGAGCTTCATGATAAATTATGAACTAAAAATTTTATGTATCAAAAAATCTTAAAATGTTAAAAGTAGAAAAGGTAAGGCCTTCCTTACCTTTTGTGCTGCAGTGGGATTCAACAGACTGAAAATAACTGGGAATTTTACAATAATTTAGTTAAAATGATCTGTTTACATCTATAACCTTAAGATAACATGACTCACTTTAACATTATTCATTGATCAAGTACCTCCTGCATTGCATGACTCAGGAGTAAAATAATAAACAAAGAAAAAATTATTTATTTTTCATTTTACAATAGAATAGATTCAGTAGGTAAGTGTTGATGCACTGGCAGCAATCCAAACATAATATTATCATATGAGTTGTGTTTTTATATGGTATGTATGAGGAAGTAGTTACACAAATAAATCGGTAAGTATACCATATCAGTGCCCTAACATTACCTTGAAAGGTTCGCGTACTCATAGCGACATCGTCACTGTTGTGCTATCACGTATGGATGTGTTGGATGGAATGGATGGATGCTATCACGTATTCATTGATATATAAGGCTAAGTAGAAACAATAGAATATTCTCCGTATGCTATAATTTGATATTTTAATTATTATGTGATCAGTAACAAAAACATTGTTTAAAAATACGCTTGAAATAGTTCCTTATTGTAACGTTATTGTATACAGAAGTAAAGAGCATTCAGATAAACGATAAAAAGAAATCACTCCAATTGTCGGTATAGAAAAGAATTTAAGTACTTACATTTGACTATTTTCTGTTTTGTTATTTTTCACCACATTACTTTTATTGCCTTCGGGCACAATAGTCTATGTACATATTTTCCACACAAAAGATGTAATTACCACATAATTACTGGTTACGATTCTAATAAATTGACAAGAAAAAGCGAAGTGAAAAAAGACGTCTAGATTGGATGGATGATGCTTGTAATATTTGATGAAACGAATACCCGATAGATGTCGCTTGTAGGTGTAACCATAGATAACTTTACTGAAAGACCTAAATTAGAATAAAATTTTATTCGTTTCAAAATATTACAAGAATAAAATTGTTTCGTTACAAATTTATTTAATTAGAACTATATGAAATCATTTAGATGCTTCACTTTAATTTAAGTATTGCGTGTCAAACATGTTGAATACAGCTAATCCGCTTATTGCAGAACCTAATTATGTTTAGAATTGGACTGGATAAATGCGGAACCACGAAAAAAGTGTGTAATTACATTTTATTGTATCAATAGACAACTCTTATCTTGAAATTTTGTGCATTAGTCATTATTTAGAGTTTAAGTAAAGACATATTTTGTATGTGTGTAAATAGAAAAATCCAGTTAAGTGATTCTACTGAATGTACAAATCGCACTTATTCTTTTGAGATATAAGTCAAAGAAGCATATCATCATAATCATCATTATTACAGCTCTTCACAAGTTTACCACAAAAAATGGCCCTGAGTCACCTGCACCATCGAATTCCTGCATGTCTTACCAGGTCTTTTTTACCGCAATCGGTTGTCGGTGCTTCGAGCTATATATAGTCGTCCCATTACCACTTAAACTTACTTATCCGTTGGGCTATATCGGTTAGATACTCTGTTTCTACTGCGGATGTTTTCATTATTAATTTTATAACGCAGAAAACTCAGAGCATAGCCTTGTTCGTAGCTCGCTGACCTTAAACTTCTCATATGACAGCAGTGGAAGATCAACGTGATCTTTTGCAACATTAAAATTGAATTATATAAGTGGCAGCATTGTATACTTAAAATGTTTATCTTAACAACAGTAAAAGTGTACAAACTTGGTATGAACTCCCAAGAACAAAATACAGAAACCTATAAAAAGGATTTTACTTCTCCATTACTCTTTATTACCATACAAAACATACATTTGTATTCATTGCGCTTCAAAGGAAGCTTCTTTCTTTTTTCAAGCTTCGTTATTCAAGATCTTATTTTTCTCAAATCCATATATCATCCTGTTTTCAGGTTTTGAGGAATACATGGCGTAAAGATTTGTGTTAATCGAACAATGCCCAGCTTTGATAGATCCATTAGTTGATTTATAATTCAACGAAGCACATAAAATATAGTAATTATAATATGTGTTTTGGGAGTGCAAGTCAATATACAAGGGTTTTGAGTAAAATAATACTTTTAAAGGAATTTTAACTCGTAAAAGTTTTATCAGAATCTTCGTAATGTTGAACAAATTATTTTTACAATTAATAGAAATCTATATTTCTTATTTTAAATTTGTTTATTGTACAGTATTTAACTATATAAAAATAGCAAACGTAAGTTTTTAGAAAGGATAGCAATATAATGTCTGTGGCATAATCACCATTTCAAATAATCTATATGTTTTACGTATATAAATTTTTTATACAATGACAATAAAATACATTATATCTGAGAGAATTAATCTATAAAAGTTTATCTTTATAATTTTATATGATTTGTCTAAACAATTTAGAGCTTATTTATTTTTAACTACAGATAAAAAATAAAAGGTCATTCATAATAACAGAAGCAATAGTATTAGCATGAAGCGCCATCTACGAGCAGACAGAAATACTTAAATTTTATATTTTGTCCCACTTGCACTCATACGTTCTGCGCGTTCAAACGGTTCAATGACTTTGGCGACCAGTTTCTATTTTCTCTCTGGTTCTGTCGTCGGGTCGACCCGCTAGGAAGGGGGTCTTTGTTTGCGTTTCACGTTCGCGTCGCACGGTATCATCTGCGTCGGGCGTTCTATCGTGTCGCATCCGAGACGGAATGTGCCAACATAAGTGGAAGCGTGGCTGTCGCTCCTCTTGGTCCCTGTGAAATGTCGTGTAATGCCCCAGGGTGGCGCCGTCTAGTGCAAGTGCAGTGAGGTGCAGTGGTGTGTGCGAGCGAGCGTGGGTCGGTACGGCCACGGAGAGCGAGGTGCGCGGAGGTGGCGGCGGCCGCTCGGCCATGACCGGCGACATGCCTCTGGGGAGCGCGCACGCGTTTGGGCGCGCTCTGCTCCGGGACGGCGCCCTGCCGCCGCTGGAGCCCGGCCCGCCCGCGGCCGCGCCGCCCGCCCCGCCGGCCGCCGCTGCCAGCCCCGAGCAAGTCATGAAGCTCTACATGAACAAGCTCACGCCTTACGAACACCGCGAGATATTCGATTACCCACAAGTGTATTTCATAGGCGCGAACGCAAAGAAACGGCCCGGCCTTGTCGGCTTTCCGAACAATTGCGAATACGACAACGAGCAGGGTTCATATATCCACATACCGCACGATCACATAGCGTATCGGTACGAGGTGCTCAAAGTTATAGGCAAAGGTAGCTTCGGTCAAGTAGTTAAAGCGTACGATCATAAGAAGCGGGAAAATGTTGCATTGAAAATGGTGAGAAATGAGAAGAGGTTCCACCGGCAGGCTCAGGAGGAGATTCGTATACTCGAGCACCTCAGGGAGCAAGACAAGGATAATACGATGAATGTTATTCACATGTTCGACTCATTCACATTCAGAAATCACACGTGTATCACGTTTGAATTGCTCTCGATAAATCTGTACGAGTTGATCAAGAAGAACAAGTTTCAAGGGTTTTCGCTGCAACTTGTTCGAAAGTTTTCGCACAGCTTGCTTCAATGCCTGCACGCGCTCAACAAGAATCGCATCATTCACTGTGACATGAAGCCGGAGAACGTGCTCCTCAAGCAACAGGGACGCTCTGGAATTAAGGTCAGTATTTTTATTTTGGTAGCTTATTACAATCAAAACAAATATAAGGTAATAACCGAGCCTTACTACACCTGTCGTATACGTGAAAGTCGCTCCGGGTAGATAAAATCAATAAGCTTAATTTTTCTTAGTAAACAGCTGCAACATTGTGTGCGTGAAGCGGCCGGCGATCAGCTGGCCACACCCGCACAATTAGCCTACGATGTAGTATGTAACATAGATCAACAGACGATACTTTCAGACTGGGACCAGTTTTCCTAACAATGTGAAAATGACACTGTTATGTAGATAATCTTTTAAATTTGCAAAAACGTGCTTCGACTTCAATATATGTATATGAAACGTAATAATCTTTCGCAGTTTTTGCTTCGTCTAGGCCGATATAAATGTTATCTGTGGGCCGATTCAAGTCGCTCACCCGAAGCGTTCGCACGCATCGGGTTCTATTTTAAAACTTCCCTATAGATACATCGAGTAAATGACTGCCGCGATGTAATATAAAAGAAGTGGATATTTACGTCAATACGGATCCTCATGAAGTCTGCTAGAAATTATTGTAACTAAAAGTAAAATTTTTAATAACGATTATTACCGACTTATTAAGTAACGTGTATAAATTCAAAGTTTATTCGCTTTCGATATTGTATTTCCTACAATAAAATTTCATAAAATAAAATAAAAATATAGAAATCTAAAATCTTGACCTTTCAATCTTCGAGTAACTAAGCCTGACCTACAATTCGGTGATTTACCTGCCTAGCTAGTGGAACTTGACGAAATGAATTTACTTCAAAAGCGTTAATCTAGACTTCAGGAAGAGTGATAGTTACTTGCGGCCAAATATTGGTAAAATATTTTTCAGGTATCATACATATAACACATACATATAACATCCTTTGAAAAAAGAAAACGATTTTCAAAACTTGACGACATTCGTATTAATCCTTATTGTGTGTGCCCTAAGTCCCTAAGAAATTATGGAAGCTGGGGTAACTCATGGGTTTGGAATTGAGCTTGGGCTTGAAGTTTCATAGTACAAATCTAGTTCAATCCCCGCTAGCACCAATTTGAACCAAAAGCAAATTGTTAATCGCAATTTCAGGCGCTGATTTATCACGTGTTTGATGGTGAAGGAAAACATCGTAAGGAAACCAGCACGTCCGAGTAAATTTAAAATATTTCCTGGACATGTGAAGTCTGGTAACTCGCATTGGGATAGCGCGGTAGACTCGACTTTGCTCCAAAACCTTCAGAAAGAGGGCGCCTGTGTCCAGCATTGGACCATATAATACAGGCCGTTATTTTCCTTAAATAAATTATGTAAAAATGCGAGTATCTTATTGAAAACTTATGTTTCAGAGCAGGACTTCTTATGAAATAGAATTACATTGCGCAAAATTTACAGATATCGCTGAAGTCTTTGTAGTTACAAATTTAAAACGCTGTCCTACTTCACTTGCATGAAACTAACCTGTTCTTATTGAATTCATTTAATTTCCAATTTCTCGTTAGTCTGTTGAATTGTTATTCCAAATGTTATATTTACTTCATTAAAATAAACTATATTGATAAGCGACATGAATTATAACGCAATAACCTTTACAAATAACCTAGTTTGTTAAGTATTTTCAACAAGCGTATATACTTATTTAAAATCCAAAATTGTTTACTTTTAACAAATGCATATTCTCTAGAACAACATAATATTAAGAATCTTAATATTATGTTTTTATTACCTTACCGATTTTTTTTATTATATTACTGACAATCGAGCTAAAAGTCCACCATATCGCACGGGGCTATTACAACCAGTGGTCATCTGGAACCATTTTTAACAACAAATGCGAACACTAAAGAACTAAAACAAAAGCGTTATTCTATATAAATAAATAAAATTGAAGTGTCTGTTTGTAATGTTAAAATAACAGCTTTTTACTAATGGCATATGAAATTATATAATAACAAAAAACAATTTTTAACATTTTTGTGTGTCTGTCTGTCTGTTTGTTCCGGCTAATCTCGAAACGGCTGGACCGACTTTGACAGGACTTTCACTGGCAGATAGCTGATGTTATAAGGAGTAACTTAGGATACTTTTATTTTAGAAAAATAATCAGGGTTCCGTGCAAAAAAATAAAACCCTTGAAATCGTAGTAATAGTAATAATAGTAATAATAATTTCACGCGGACGAAGTCGCGAGGGACAGCTAGTGTAAACATAAAACACCTAATTATTGCGTCTCTTGCTCTTGAAACCAGAATACAACAATAGGTGCATTGCCACTAACGATAGAAATAAATAACTTATTTCTGCTGTTGTTTAAATTGGTGTAGCAGCATATCAACTACAGTTTAAAAAGTAGTTTCATACAGAATAAGCGTTGATTCATAACCTGACACGCAGCTATTCCGGCCTGGTTGAATTCCAGAAGGACTGTTCATGTTTTTCTTAAGAAATCTTTAAACTAATTTACATATGTGTATTGCAAATAGTGACTGCCCGCAAGACAGTTAAAGTATCGGAATACAGTCGTGTTGTGAGTAAATGAGAAGCAGGGCATTGACTTCGCAATTATTCAGGTTCTGCTTATATGTAATTGTACTTAGAAAATAAAATGTAGCTCAATTATTCCAGTTGAAGTGCGCTGCCCATAGAAAGTAGCGGATAAGCTCCTTACCTTGATTCCATTATTGTACAACTGCGGTCTTTCTTTACTATTTTTAATTCATTTGTATTTCAAACGATGATGTTTTTACGCATAGAAAATTTGAACTTAAATGATTAGGTAATTTAATATATTTAAGAAAACTTTTGGAACGGATTAAAGCTTCGCCGTATTATAAATCTTTATTGACCACCTTCTTAGAACCTGTTTTTGACACTGGTAATTCTCTTTTTACCTTTCAACCAGTTTGCCAGGAGCTTGTAAAATGACGTCACGGAAATTGGTTTATTTGCAGCTAACGATACTTGTCACTCATCAAAAGACCTGTAGGTGTCGTCTACTACTAGTATTCATCCTTTTTATTTTATAACGTATTTACAGCCGAGATATTATGAATTCAAAAAATACGCCGTATGTTGATCTATTCATATATATGCATAATGTTAGTATGTGTAATTCACATTACGATTAAAGTAAAAAAACTCTATGAAAGAGAAAGAATACAAACTATTTTCCTTCCATTATAGCCCCTTCTCAAGTCCACTGCTGAACGTAGATCGAATATAGTCTAGATCTAGTCACTAGAACATGCACAGAAATCGCTAGACATTTTGCTCGCTTATTATGAGTAGGTAATGAGGTGTTTACTGTTTACGTACACGCTTTCGTATTTCATAGTATGTGCTCAGCTGAGACCTACTTATGTTCGCTGAACGTGTAATTTAGAGCATTTTCGATTAGACTAAAACCTACTTATTGTGTTATATAAAAATTTAAGGCCTTGCTTTGAACTTTGCATGTTTAGTTTGAAAATGCATAGTACATTATACAGGGTTTTTTTTATATAGAATAAGGGTGACAAACGAGCACGCAGTCCACCTGATGGTAAGTGGTTGCTGTTGCCCATAGACATCTACATCTATCTTCGTTAGCGAATTTAAATGCAGATGCGTTTCAGCCGTGAGGACTAAGATAGAATGCCTCTTTTCCAGTAAAAAGGGTCTCCGGTTCTCTACACTCACCATACGAAACACAGCAGCATTAAGCTGCTATTTTACGTTGGTATTCTGTGAGAGCGTGGTCCTTCCCCGGTCGAGCCGACCCATTCGTGCTACAACTATACTATTAATATAGCTGCAGCATGGCTCTACCACGTAAGGTTAAAAGTAGGATGCATCCTGTACCGGTTCTACTCGCATATCTCAGAGTTTGGAGCAGGGAAGATTCCATCTTGCTGCTCCAAATCGTGTTGGCCTACTGATTTTTTGCTGATTCGGACATACAGATTTTCTCATAATGTTTGCTTTTTCACTGCCGAAGCCTATTTTTAATAGAATAACGGTGATAAACAATCACACAGTCCACCAGCAGGGCTAGCATGGGCAGGAGACAATTTTATCCCTGGGGAAAGAAGAAAATGTTTATTCCCTCGCTAAGTTTTATCCACCCTTAGAGCATGGGCACACCGGTGGATATAATATCCACAGTAGATAAAATGGGAGATAGACTTAGATTGATTTTTTTGTATGACTATAAACTTCAACCCACATCCAATGAACTAGGATAAAATTGTCCCTTTCAAATGTCAAAAAAGCATACTTTTTATCTTTCATTTGACTCCATGCTACGGACGGGGGATATATGTCTACTAGTTATGTCAAACGGGGATATACTTCTCCCCGTTTGACATAACAAGATAATTTTATCTCTTGTCAGTGGATATAATCGGGGGATAAATTTTTTGTCTTCCGCCCATGCTAGCATACACGTACCATCAGCACGATGGTAAGTGTATTCTGTGGCCCATAGACACCTTAACGTTTATTAAGAATCAAAATTCTTCCCCGGTCAATCTGTCTTATTCGTGTTGCAGTTACATATTACGCTGCAGCATGGCTTCACGACTTTAAAACTTGGTAAATAAATAGATATTAAAAACTGCAATTATCAATGTCATCAGGGTCGGTTGGGATCAAGCACTGTTTACATTTAATCTCGGTAAGGCGGGATGATAACTAAGTTACAAGGTCAAAAAATACCGTCAAATTTTATTTCCTACATTGCCATTTGCAATTCATTATTTTTTATAATATATTGCATAATATCTCAAAGAAGCAGTAACCTGAAATGGCAATAAGATTGTTAAAAAGCTCTTAGAACCACAGAACACAGAAACAGGTATCTGTTGTTCTTTGCTTTGAACCGTTTGTAAGAAGGGTTTCGTGTCGGAGCCTTGTGATCGTCGTCTTGAGCGTGCAAGTAGATGCAAGACAACTGTCCAGTAACAAGCTGTAGTGTAGTCTTATGAAACATACGGAAGCAGGTCTCAGGTCGTGCACTGTGGCAGTTTCTGAAGGAGGTCAAGATCAATGAATTTTATTTTTAATTACTTAATTATTATCATTTTAGTAACGATTTGGAAATATGTTTGGTAGTTTTGAACAAACGTGTTATTTAATTTAATACTAATAATTAAATAATATTATTTAATAATATTAATATATAAATGATATAGGTGTCATGAAGAGTTTTTGGAATTTCAAAAGCGTTTTTAAACTGATATATTATGTGTTGATATCATTGTACCAAAAAAGCAGATTGGGCTTGTAATGTATCGTGTACATTTCAGCGTATTTGTAGCGGTAGTCTTTCTTGAACCGGTTTAGCTTTTAGAGAACACGATGAGTATCGATTTAAAAGCATTATTTATTAGTATTCAGGTCCCGTGGGTTGCTTGGATGTGCTTGATGTTAAGTGAGATAACATTGTCTTTTATGTCTTTTTATTATTCTGTTTGTTTTGTCAGAGATGAATCTCTAAGAGAAAACGTTTACGAAATAATTTCATATGTTATTTTGAGCTGATTGTTCATTATTTATCAATGATAAGAAAGAAAATAAGGCGATAAACACATACCCAATATCTTAAATACCTAGTCTTATAATATGAACAATGACAAAAATCGGCCTGAATTACGATTTATTAGTGATTGGGACCAAAATCAATTATATGTTTCCACGTCAAACAATTTGTCAAACAATTTATGCAAATATGTGTGTAGAAACACAAATTGTGGCTTTTTAAGTGTAGTTGTGTTTTGTCTGTGTCCGTGTCGTTGACAACGCATTCCAGTCTATCGATAGGTAAAGATAAGTGATTTGGATTTGTAGTTTGTACATATTCTTGTAACGCGCTATCTCCTGCCCTGTTCATAGTTTCCGATTAGTCGAGATTTTTTGTTGTGGCTGATAATTGGCCAGGAGAACATCGTATTTGAAGACGAAACTGGGAAAAGAATGTAATTTTATTTCATAATTCCTACTTATTTGGACTTTAAAAAATATTTATTGACTAGCTGATATCCGCGACTTCGTCCGCGTTGCTTGAATATATTTGCCCCACTTCTCCGCGTCAAGAAAACGCACATCACTGAACACGTAGTGCTTATAAAAATCGTTGTTTCTTAAAACTTTAATAACTTTATATTAAATGAAGATATCGCAAATTTTTTTTTAGATAAGGGCCAAGTGTCTAAGAAATAAAACTTAGAAAACTAATTGAAATCTATCCAGTAGTTTTTCCGTGATGCGCGCACAACTGCAAATCTCTATCATTTTATTCATATTGATAACATTAAAAATCAAGTTTTGAACTAATATTAATTTAAAATAAAAAAATTCTCAGTTAACAAATCGACAAAAAACGTTTTAACACGTCACGTCACTAATGACAAATGATACGGGTGCTTCGAAAGGACCGTTGATGAGAAGCATCTCATTTCGTCCTTCCACTTTGACTTTTTATGCCACGCTAATGAGATGAAATTTAATGAAAATTGAGTGTCAGATTATTTTTATGCACACTAGTGGAAACTTTTACTTGCACAAACAAAAAGGAAGTTTTTTTTAGAATTGCCCGACGGCGCTTACGGAACTGTTGGGTCATATTTAAAAATTATTTAATTGTGGGCATTTTCTCTGTTCTACATTTTCCAAAATCAAATAGTAAGTTTAGTACCTAAGCTTTCATAAGTTCCTCGTTTTATTGTGACAATATTTCCATTTTATATGAAAATCTTTAAGATTTAAGAGGCTTGGTAATGAAGGAAAGCTTTCGCTGTAAATTTAACTGTACCCGAGCAACCGGGTTCTTCGACGGCATCAATTGAATTTAATCTTATTAGCTAATCTTAAGTGAAGTAATCTTTAATAATATTTCTATGATGGTTCCTGGAAATGCTATGAATAAAAGTTCTAGGCATAAAATAATTATTTTATGCCTAGAACCAAAAATTAATCCTTTAAATACCTTGGTGCGCTAATGTATTATACTTATATAGTTAGCTAGCTATACTGGACGCACTCACTGCGGATGTCGTCATCGGCAGATTTTTTTCAATGTGCCGATGTCCGGCGCTGTTTCATAGAAACATTACAAAGGAATAAATCCGTACACTACGTACGACACTTACGATAATGTTTGCTATAAGTGTTGTTTTTTAGTTTTAGTGCAAAGAATATCAACGTGGCCAAATGAAACAAAGATAACCCACTTAAGAGTTACTCTAGACTGTTTACTTGTCTACGGCAGGTGAATGTGAACTTGTAGAAATTACCTGTTTTTGGAGAACTCAAACAAAGCGACCGGGTAACAAAGCGGTGAACAAACACCTTCGACAGTGCGAGGACGCGTATCGACCTCGGGTTTAGTGATGTAATAAGAAATTCGCCTTAGCAAATATCGTTCGTATATTTATTATTCATTTGTGTTCTTGAGACAATCGCTTTGATAAATAATTCACGGTTTGAGCTTACATTAATTTATTACTGAATTGTTTTTATGTTTCAATTTTAGAAACTAGTTTTTTAATAAATTAAAACGCGTGAGCAAATAAAGAGCAGGCAAATTTAGCGTGCTTAGGCTAAAGCTGGTTTACGTATCATAAAACGTAGAAGTCACTGTCCCGGCCAGACGAAACGATTTACTGCTTACTGAGTGCATGCATACTATATTCAATTATTTATTAGGGTAATATTTATATATTTTCCTAATAAACCATTTTTTTATTAGGATAATACTTATACATTATCCTAATAACAATTTATGTCTGGAATACTTTTTTTACGAAGTATAGACTACATTATAAATAATTTTTATAAAACTATAATTAAAAAATAGTAAGTAGTATAAAAATATTAAATGTTAACAATTTATATATATTTAAGCTTTTTTTATTTAAATATATTATTTTTTGTATAACTTTAGAAATTAGTCTTAAGTTTACGATGTATAAAACACTTATGGAACACATTAGTATTAGAAGGAAATTAAAGATAATATAACCGAAATAAATGAAGCATGCAAATGGCCTGATTATTCATCACAATGCGACACCGGGCGGCCTCTGCTTGCATATAGTAAAAATACTAATCCAAGTTAATTCCCTGCGTCTTACTTTTTATGCTCCTCGACGAATGGGCATTTCGAGATCTACCCTCACTTCTGCGTCTCCTTATTTTCTATCACCATCTAAAATACTTTTTTATGTCATACCCTCACTCATAACAATACCTATACTTATTAATTGAATACTCGCCCCGCCTAGCGGCGGCATGGGCTGGATGTGTCGGACTCGTACCGATTCACAACCATGGTGTTCCACATTCACCAAATATTGCTAGGGCCATGGGAATGCTTCGCTCACCTTGGCAGCACCAACAGTGCTAACCGCCGAAGCGGCTTCCCTTCGCGAGAGGAACACTACTTATTCCTCCTAGCAGGGCCTACAATTGAACTCGGTGTGAGTTCTAAACTACACTAATTTTGCTGAATTCAAATACATCAAAATTTTATTTATCTTGTCATATCACTCAGTTACAATTTGATGTATTATAGCATGTTAAAGTTAAAGTTACAGCCTACATACGTACCACTGCTTAGCACAGACCTCCTCTCATTTCTGATAGGGTTTTAGGGCAAGGAAATGTCCGCCGCGCTGTCCCAATGCGTGTTGGCGAACTTCACATGTCTTCGAAATATTTTTTTTTCTTATTTCTCAGACATGCAGGTTTCCTCACGATGTTTTCCTTTACCGTCGAGCACGTGGTAAAACAGCACTTAAAATAGCAATTAACAATTTCAATGGTGCTGGTGGGGATCGAACCCGGGTTGCTCGCGTACTGTGAAATTTACAGCGAGAGCTAACCATCTGTATTTATAATTAATACAGTAATAAGTAGAAACTCAAATAATGGTCCTGTGAATTCCAGAAAATAAGCGAATCTTTGAAATTCTGTTTGAATTAGACTTATGTCATTATCGTTAACTCGATGTCCGCTAAAATGTGGCTACTGTTTTAGGAATCTATAGCGTTTACTTTCAATACAACTGAATACAACCTATGCATTGTGTAGGCGGTAAGCGAACATTGCAAGGATTAAAATAAAACAAAACTATGAAAGTCACTCACTTGTAATTGTCCATGCCCATATTATTGTTTCAGTATGAAGTTTTAAATATTTGTAGCACCTGTGGTACTAGACTCCCTAGATCTTGATCTAGATCAAATCCACAAGCAGATTTTACATCAAATAAATTATATCTATTTCTATACTAATTAAATGCACGACACAGAGTGGACTCCGCATGCAATGATCTGATTTTTTTTATTTATTTAAATTTATGTAAAACAATATTTATGTAAAAAAAAACCCCGTGTAGTGGAGGGTAAGAATACCCACTACCCCATATCTTCCCGTGGGTGTCGTAAGAGGGAAACTGAGGCAGAAGATGGGCAGCAGCATCTTTCTGATAAAAGCAAAAACCAATAAAAAACTGCGGTTGCCAACCCGCTCGCCAAGCGTGGCAACTATGGCAATATACCCCCCATGAGTAACGACACTAATAAACGGCCCCCAGTCCCCGGCGGCTCCGCTATTCCTGGCTACGGTGGCGACCATGGTAACGGCGGAGCAGGGGGTGCTAAGAATCTCCGGTGGAGGTTCGGTTGTTGCCACCTATGACGACTCGACCTGGCAACTTATAACGCACGCACCCTGAGAACTGACGAGAAGATCCTGGAGCTGGAAGAAGAGATAGACAAGTTGCGCTGGCATATTATAGGATTATCTGGGTCCGAGAGAGGGGGAGGACACGGTAATCCTCGAATTCGGCAACTTGTTCTATCACCGGGAAAGCGACCATCTGTCCCAAGGAGGTGTCGAATTTATCGTCCACAAGTCTCTCGTTAACAACGTTGTAATGATTGGAAGTGTGTCGACGAGGGTTGCGTACCTTATACTCAGAATCACCAAACGGTATTCGCTGAAGGTCATACAGGCTTACGCACCAACCTCGGCACATCCCGATGAGGAGGTGGAGGAAATGTATGAGGATATCTCTATAGCCATGCATTCCTCCAAAACCCACTATACGGTGTTAATGGGAGACTTCAACGCAAAACTAGGCACAAGAGAGAACGTGAGCTGAAAGTAGGAAATTCGGATTAGGGAAACGGAACCCATACAGCAGCTGGCCGACTTCATGGAAAAAGAGGGACCTTTATGATGAACTCTTTCTTCCAGAAGCGGCCTCACAGGAAGTGGACCTGGTCGAGCCCCGACGGTTCGACAAAAAATGAGATTGACTTCATTATGACGACTAGACGGCAACTGTTCAGTGATGTCTCAGTGATCGCGAGGGTGAAAACTGGTAGCGATCACCGAATGGTTAGAGACACACTGAACCTAAACGTTAAGTTGGAGAGGTGTTGTCTAATGAAGTCAACGCTCTGTCCCCCTCGTGCTCTAATCCAAAGTCCCGAAACTTTTCAGCTCGAGTTACAAAATCGTTTTCAGTGCCTAGAAGATTGCAATGTAGTGGATGATATGAATGACAAGCTCGTGGAAACTGTCCATGCGGTCGGAGCTAAGTTTTGCAAGACCCGCCGCAGAAGAACACAAAAATCCGATCACATTTTTTACGTGGTAGAGCCATGCTGCAGCTATATTAGTAGTATAGTTGTAGTACGAATGGGTCGGCTCGACTGGGAAGGACCACGCTCTCACAGAATACCAGCGTAAAATAGCAGCTTAACACTGCTGTGTTTCGTATGGTGAGTGTAGAGAACCGAGACCCTTTTACTGGAAAAGAGGCATTCCATCTTAGTCCTCACGGGTGACAACGCATCTGCATTTTGATTCTTTATTGAAGATAGATGTAGATGTCTGCGGGTCACAGCAACCACTTACCATCAGGTGGACTGTGTGCTCGTTTGTCACCCTATCCTATAAAAAAAAAAAAAACACTCTTAATCTCTCTTAAGCTGCAATCTTCAGTAGATTTGATAGCATACAGGCAACTGAACAGACAGATTCCAAATGCATTCGGCGGACTTACGCAACTTTAATACTGCTCGTATTGAAGAAGCGATCGAGCCAGAGATCTGTCTGCCAGACAGAGCCAACTATCGAAGCTGAAGACCGAATGTGGCAGCATCGTTTCCGGGACACCTGAGATTTTGAGTGAGATTGAGAGGTTCTATGGGCAGCTGTACACGTCATCGTTGGAGTCACACGCAAGTGTGAGTAACGATCCAAGAGCAAGTCTTATCCGACACTATTCCGATTATATCCCGGACGTCAGTCTGAGCGAGATTAGAATGGCTCTCCAGCACTTTAAAAACTGCAAGTCCCCGGGCGAGGATGGAATTACAGCGGAGCTTCTGAAAGCGGGTGGAAAACCGGTGCTTGTAGCAGAGAGCACTCCGGAGGCGTGGAGCAGAAGTGCGGTGGTCTAGCTCTTCAATAAAGGCGACAACGCTCTCTTGAAGAACTACGGACCGATTTCCCTTCTGAGCCGCGTCTACGTGCTGTTTTCGAGAGTCATTACGAATCGTCTCGCACGCAGACTCGACGACTTCCAGAGCGAGCCTGAAAAAGGCTTAGAATATAGACCACATACATACCCTTCGGCAAATTGTACAGAAGACCGAAGAGTACAATCTGCCACTTTGTCTTGCGTATGTGGACTATGAGAAAGCCTTGATTCCGTCGAGTTGGCGGTGCTGCGTCCCTTCAGCGGTGCCAAGTGGACTGTCGGTATATCGAAGTGCTGAAGTGTTTGTACAGTAGGGCTACGATGGCTATCCGAGTACAGAACCAGAGTACGAAACCTATCCAACTGCAGAGAGGTGACGTAATATCCCCGAAACGCTTCACCGCTGCGTTGGAAGACGTTTTCAAGCTACTGGACTGGAAAGGATACGGTATTAACGTCCATGGCGAGTACATCACTCACCTTCGATTTGCCGACGATATAGTCCTTAATATGGCAGAATCGCTGGAGAACCTAAGCACTATGCTCAATGACCTCAATAGTGTCTCCCAACGGATAGGTCTTAAGATGAACATGTATAAAACAAAAATCATGTTTAACGTCCATGTCACACCTATGCCGGTAGTTGTTGAGTGCACTAAGCTCGAAGTTGTTGACGAATATGTTTATCTGGGACAACCAGTCCGACTAGGTAAGTCCAACTTTGACCGAGAGGTCAATCGACGGATTCAACTCGGCTGGGCAGCGTTCGGGAGATTACGACACATCTCGTCAGACATACCTCGAAACCTTAAAACTAGATTATACAACCAGTGCGTGTTGCCAGTGATGATCTGAGACGTGGTCCTTCACTGCTGGCCGTATGAGGAAGCGCAAAGTCGCTCAGCGAGCTATGGAGAGGGCTATGCTCGGCGTCTCTCTGCGTGATAGACTTAAAAACGAGGATATCCCCAGTAGAACCAGAGTAACCGACATAGCCCAAAGAATTAGTATGCTGAAGTGGCAATGGGCCGGCCATATAGCTCGAAGAACCGACAACCGATGGGGAAGAAAGGTTCTCGAGTGGCCGTCTCGTATCGGCAAGCGAAGTGTAGGGCGTCCCCTTACTAGATGGAGTGACGACCTGGTAAGACATGCAGGAAGTCAATGGATGCAGGTGGCTCGGGACCGTGCTTTGTGGCATTCCTTGGGGGAGGCCTATGTTCAGCAGTGGACTTGTCTACAAGCCTAACTTGTTTTTAAACATAATTTAATTTTTTTATTAATATTTAAATATTATTGATCGTATCAACCAAGCGATTAACCATCAACGGTGGAATGCGAACACTTGCATATTACGATATACTATAATACTCAAAACAAAGCGAGGTTGAATATCCACAGGCATCAATAAACATAGTTTTTGCAATTTGAAAGTTCTGATTTTCCACGTGCTTGGTGGTGTTGGAAAACAACGTGAGGAAACTCGCATGCCAATTCGCACTGAAGCGCGTGACGGACAATTTTCTGGCCTGTGTCCAGTAGTCTTTTTGCTTCTAGTTAAAAATATTTTGTTTGTACTGTTTTTAACTAAACCGCCATCGTAAGAACTTTCATATATTTAATTACAGTATGATATCAAGCACACTTGCGATGCGCATGTGATGAAACGAACATTTCACAACAATCAATTAACAATACGCAAGCGCCGGACAGCTTAAATCACACTTAGCTAATAAGTGTTAATTGCTTGCGAATTACCATATTTATATTTTATAAACATGGAGTTACCATATTTTTAAAGAGATTACCTTTTATTTATTTTTATTTTTACGATCGAGGACATACTCAATGAACTTCATAGTGTTTCCCAACGGATGTGTCTTATGATGAACAAGACAAAGATCATGTTATCGTTACAGCATATCAAAAGATCACTGCTGAGCATAGGCCTCCCCATTGATAGTCAAATATTACGGGGGTGACTGACTTATTTCCTGGTTTGTCGACACCCCCGAGACGATATGGGTTAGTGGCTATTGTTACACCGCTATTACACGGTATAAAGATCATGTGCCTTGTGCAAATTTTCTAAGTTTTCCGAAAGCGACATATTCATACCTACCTCAGTCTCGTCTTATCCATCTGGTATGCACTGTAGGTATATTATTGCAACGGTGGATTGCCTTTTTTTAATATTAACTAAGTAATTTCTAGCCGTTAATGCTTTATCCTTGTGCCTTTACTAGTATTGAGTATTTTTAAACATGTATTAACAGTGATTATTAAATTTATTGTAAACTAGCTGGCCCGGCAAACGTTTTTCTGCTCTTTTCCGTAGGTGGCGCTTTAAGTGACACTCCTCATACACTCCGTACTTTTTAGGCGTTAATAAAAAATATTAATAACTGAAACACAGCGCCACCTATGGGGTTTAGATTTGGTGTTTTCTTTTTCGCACTAAACCAACATGTAACCTTCGAATATATTCGGAAATTATTAGCTATATAAGGAAAGTCACAAGTGTAATCACTAACACAAAGGCACTCATCTTAACCTACCCGTGCCCCTTTGTAACGGTTGTGCGATAAGATGGAGGTAGCTCGGATGCAGTTTTAGAGACACGAAATTACAGTATACTTACGAATTTAATGTTGTACATGTTTGACTATTCTTCCTAAATGTATTCAAATATGGCGTCGAAGCATGAATTCTAAAAACACGACTCATATATGCTCGGAGGTTCTCTATTAAAAATAATTGTAATGAAGAGTTATGCCTGAAAACTAAAATTACCGACATAGCCTTTCGTATATGAAAAGGCACATCTGTCGCAAGAGTTATGAATACCGTTGATTTAAAAGTATTGTAGGTAGGGTGGCCCCTGGTTAGATAAAACGAACATCTACAACAACGAAAGGCGTCTGACGACAACTCATCTGCCCGAATGACGTGCCTTCTGCCTTTGGAGAGACTTATGTCCAGCTGTGAACAACCGCAGATTATTGATGAGATTATTTGGCATTTGTTGCATTAACAAGTATTAATTTTAACTGGTTTTTAATTAATAGCGGATCTGTCATTATTTGAAATATATCGGTCAGTCAATACAAGTCAAGACAAGCGTTGGCGGTAGATTTGAGATTTAGTACCAATTTCTTACATTGTGAGTCATGAATACCGTAATAATAGTGGGCCGTATTTCATGAATCAATATACTAAACACGCTTGGTAACAGTAATAAAGTCATAGAGGATTTCTTATACAGAAGAATTATGTCGAGACGTTTTAGTAAGCGACATATTAAAGCTAAAGTTACGTAACTACGAATACAATTTACGTCCTATCTGCCTAATAGATTTTATTAAGTTGTGTTTCATAGTCGTGTGGCTTAGTGGTCAGAGTACTTGGCTACTGTGTCGGGGTCCAGGTTTGGAACAACAGTCTGTTCTGTCTGTTCACAATACGAACTTCTATAAGCATTTGACTTCATGTACATACTCGTAAAAAGGTTAAATGTTATGATTTCCTTGTACATTTTTATAATGGGTGTATTTTACCGGCTGAATAGAATAAAAAATATTTAATAATATTTTGTACATAAATAAATAAAAAAATTGTCCGTTATGTGTTCGATCCATATAACTACTATTTCATTAAATACCTAATATATGTAGGTATCTAATATAGCATTGCATTGTTCTGAAGAACAACTTAGTTTTAGGGTAAATACAAACAATTATTTAGTAAGAACAAAATGTAAATTAGGAATAATATTAAGATACAATTATTCATCATGGAGCGTAAATGTTTTCTGCGAAATTGGGCTATGTTAATTTGTAACCCAGTTTCTTGGAATCTTCTTTGTATTATATTATGATTCGAAATAAAACCGGCAATCAATTTCAAATGGTTTCTCACACTATGACGTAATTACTAATTATTTATTCCTTTTTGTTCCACACAATTACAAAATGGAATTATCTGGTACCTACATGAATTAATTTTTGCTGTTAACTACGCTACACTTCCGAAAGCGTGTTGTTTATTTTTTGTATAAAATAATATTATAATAATGCCATTGCTTTTAGGTGTGTATTAAAATTGAAGTCCTATTTCAGATGTATAAAATGTCTTAGAAATTTTGATGTGTAGTGAATAGTGATACATAAGGGAATCTATAACCTTATGTCACTCCATGGTCGCCGTAAAGGTCAACTAAGGCATCATGCCTGGTAAATTATATGGTTTGGTAACTTTGAAAAATAATTATCCCAAATATTCAAATTTTTGTCGAGTAAGGTTCTACATATTATAATAGATATATATTGTCTTTGTATTTCTGAGATGTAATTGAAAATTTGCTCTTCCAATTGATATGCTTTTTATAGATAAGAAGCATAGAAAAATGGTACCGTGATGACTCAGGGGCTAAGCGATCGTCTTAAATATTATTGCATGCGAGCCATCTTAAAACGATCGCCACTAGCATCACTAAAAATATTAATAGCAAGTTTATAAAAGAATAAACTTTATTATTATTGATTTTAACTTTTTATGAACAAACATTGCTATTAACCTCTTAATCTCAAGCTTGTTCCTGGAATAACGAATAAACTTTTTTTTGTATATAAGAGCGAAAAATCGGTTTACAATATACGCTCTCAGGTTTGGTGTTTCACTTATGTGGCGGCCGATCAGACCAGAATTTCCTTACGCAGATAACCTGAACCGACCGAACATAGATACCGCTTAAAGACGGTTTACTACTTCCTCCCATATCTTTATTAAATTATGACATAGGTACCCACTTCCGAAATAAATAACTATGGTATTTTTTGATAACAAGTTCAACGTACGACGTGCTCTCGACAGACGGATATTCATTCTTATTTAATAAGTTACGTAGAAACATTGAAAGTTATTTTATTAATGGTATTTTATTTGATACACAAATTGATTACAGTAACCATTTTTACCATATAATGGCTTCTAAAGTTCAATCATAAACATCATATGTAATTTTAATTTATGTAAATTTTGGCATGGCAACTAGATTTTATCTCATATGTTCGTTCTTTATTTCACCTCTATTTAACGTTGATAAAAAGTTGCGTAAATTTGATTGGTGATTTTTTTAAGTATATCTTTATTATATTGATCTGTTTCATTCATTAATTTGTCTTTTTATTAGTCGCTTTCTTAGCGTTGAAAGTTTGTTTTGCAGCTTACATTATATAGAATATTTCTAGGACTTTATACTTTACAGTTTTATAAAATTTTATGTAGATTTCCAAAATCGAGAGTTACATTTGAGCGGTGGACATCTAATGCATTGAATTCTATTCTGATCGATTGCACACGAATTACATAATTCTATACGTGATATTGAACAATCGATGCTGGAATTATTCCTACAGTATATCGATGCAATAACATAAAGTCGTAAAGTTTTACAGGTTAAATCCGGGCCAAGAACATGAACCATGATTTCGTATTAACCTTTAAATCAAGTTCTCAAAAGATGTTATAACCTACCCAATTATTAAAAACTTTGTATCTGTTTGTTAATATCAGGACACTGGAGATTTTAACATGTTTAATGAGTAATAATGTTTTAAAAGGCGACTTTCTTGCTAAATTTTACCTCGTGAAAATATATTTGATGTAAAGTTTTCATGTCATAAATTAACTAAGTATAGAGCCACACTGCAGTGTGCTGCAGTAAGATGGGTCGTCTCGTTATATCAGCATGAAATTAAGGAATACGGTCTCTATTTACTGGTAAAGAAACATATCTTAGTTTTAAGGGCAAATAACGTATAATATGTATATACATTTTAGCAGACTTAAAAAAGGAAAAGGTTCTTAATAAAAAAAATTTGTATGTGTGCTATGCGGCGATATCTTTGTGAATTCAAAACAGTTTTTAATGATTCATTTTCATTAAACAGTTTATAACTTCAAGGATTGTCCTATATATATACTCGTATGTTGAGACGAAAAATTCCATCCCTAAGGGTGGGAAAAATAGGGGTAAAGTTTTTAAACTAATTATTTAAACGGCTTCTAGTAGTCTATGGTCAAAAATTAAACTTTTCTTAAAAGGTAAAAGCCCAAAATGATTTCAAAGATCTAAAAATAATAAAATAATTTCCACATCATAGTTTCTGAACTCGAGGCTTTAATTTTTTCATCCTGTATGGAAATTATGTTATTCTTTTTAGACCTTTGAAGTCGGCTTTTCCTTTTTACGAAAAGCTTTTTTTTTTTTGGAGTTTATGGCCTGGTATCTAGACCTTTAGGCCATACGAAAGCTTTATTTGAGGAAAGATGTAGAATGCTTATAGACATCTTCACTAAAAAAAACTTAAGAGACGAATCATTTTATAAGGGACTTGTTAGTAATCAACAGTTGTGCCTCATCGCTAAGTGAAAAATCTTTTCGGGGCAAACATTTCCTTTGTTGGTTTTTAACAACGCGGATAAAACATTATTTTTTTAAAAGAAAGTCACAAGCTATTCGTCTGATGGTAAGCGGCTAATGCAGTCTGCATAAACAAATGCAACCATCGTTATGTAAAGAAAGACATAAGTGCCGCACAACCTCTTACTGTACTGGCTAAATCATACCCACATACCTAATTTCTTTTTATAGAACAAGGGTGACCAATGAGCATACAGTCCACCTGATGTCACATCTATCCTCGATCAAGATTCATAATGCAGATGCGTTATCACCCCAATCAGAGGTCTAAGATAGAATGCCTCATTTCCAGTAAAAACGATCTCCAGTTCTGTACTCGCACCATACAAAACACAGCAGCATGTGTGTGGTGCTTCCCAGGTAAAGCCGACCCATTCGTACCACAATCATATCATAGCTTCAGCATGGATCTACTCTACTACGTATAAAATAATATTACATAATTGTCATCCTGTTTACGTTGTATTATTTAAATCATTTTATGCTGTTGTTGTTTTATTTTAAAATTATATTAGAAATTTTAAATTTTTTGTGATACAATATTTATTTTTGATGATTTTTGTGTTTCTAGTTTTTATTTTAATGCATTCATAAACAGGTAAATAATTTCCCTTTCATATAATATACTACTAAAATTAAAATGTAGTATTGTGGACAGTTTTAAAAATTATGATAAGTAATATCTTTTCGGAATATTTCTTATTTCCATACAAGGTAAAGTAATTAAAAATCGTGTAGGGCCATAACGCAATAACGTAACAATAACGATACAACGTTTTTAAAATTTACCTACATTTTACAAGTTTTATTAATTACGGTATATTGGTCAATTAATTGACTTGTCATCAGAATCGACACAATAAACCGTGATTGGTAGCCTACTTGACATTCAGGGCGAGTCCTTACGTCTCGACTCGCAGATAAATTGGGTCATACGGTCGCGACGGCTGTTATCGATTTTCGCCATCTTACGCAAATCATTACTCTACACGTGTCCATGTGTTAAGATATAGCGTTGTTCAATTTACGCGTGGTATTTCAACCTTGAATAAGTTTGATTTTATGTTTGAGTATGCCGTGTCACGCACATGTGCCGTTATCTGCCCTTCGTTCTCATTCTGTGACTGCAATAAAAGGAGACTAAGAAAACATCTTCTCTTAAATTCAATCGCAGCGATTACCGTTAATTCTTGAAACAGGCTTGTGACCAGAAGCGGACCATTTACAGGCTAAAGTCAAACAGGAAGATTAGCATCCGCATTGATATTGAAACTTGTTTTGTGTGTAAAGATGTTAGAGAAAATGCCAACTATTTCTCCAAATGTGAACTTTACCTACACGCGGTGCTCTCTGCTGATTAACATACGAGGCCCTACGTTGTATAAGTTAAGTTTGCATTCTACAATCGTTAACGATTATAGAAAACTCCAAAATTAACGAAATCAACGATATGTCACGTGACTTAACGATGTGATATGTTGTTAAGTTTCATTTTTTTTATTAAGTCACTTTCTTATTTGTCTGTCGTTCCGGGTGGAATCTTGCAGCTCAAATTTTGAGCACTTTCCGATGAGCTAGAGACTTGAAATTTTAAACATAGCTCAGAATCGGATGACAATGTAGGAATATGAAAAAAAGGTGGTATAATAAAAAAAATAGTACAATATTTAAGAAAAATCACTTGTTTATAGTTGTAAGTACTAAATAAGCGTTAACGATTGTAGAAAGTCCACTTGGCTAACCCAGCTGGTGACTGTCTGATAGCGGGAAATCCATCTATTAACGCGGAACCTACATTTCACATTGGAAGTAAGCCAGTGGAAGGTTTTATTTATTTATTTTAATTGTACTCTTCCAGGTAAACATTTGGTGAAAGAGATTATTTAAATTAAAACTTAGAGTGTGCAGAAAAACACATTTAAGCAATTTATAGATGTATTAAAATGTAACATAAGTATTCAAATTCCCCGGCATACGGCAGCTTAGCTTTGCCTTAGTAAAGTACTTTCTATTCCATTACAGCCTATCAAAAGTTCACTGATGAACATAGGCCACCATAGATTGCCTCATATCAACTGTTATCATTGAGATTTTGCTTCCCAACTCCTGGTTCAGTTTCCCTCTGTCGCCTCTTACGAAATCCACGGGATGATATGGGGTAGTGGATATTCTTACACAGTCACTACACGGTTAACAATACTACCTATTATTATATGCTGGTATTTTGTGACGACCATATATCTTAATGATTTGTTATATTTACGCGAATACTACACTTTATCATTTTATCGCGTTTAATTCCCATCCTATTACGCCGCCGTTTTTGGGTTAGAACACATCTGGAGCCAACATTTGTGCAAAAACACGAAATTACTGTGCATGTTTCCATGCTTATAACTAACAACAATATATCCAAGTTTCAGATTATATTGCATAAGAATAACATCAGTTAGGACGAGTAAATATCTCAGTTCTTGCCCCTACATTTACGGCACTATACTTGTTATATCTACTGCCAAGTTGATGGCGTCCGACAGTGTTAAAAATTGTCATCGTGGTAGAAAAGCGACCATCAGTTAGTATCCTATTCCACGATTGATGAGATTCAAATTAGGTCTACCTTCGTAATGACTTTAATAAAAAGTTAAAAGTAAAAGCCGTCTTCAAAGGACCGAAAAGAATAAAATAATTTCACATTCTCAAGTCGGTGCACGTAATCGTAGTCTACATTAAAATTAAAGCTCTGACTTCAAAATGTGAAATTATTTTCATCTTTTTAATTCTTTGAGTAGGCTTTTACATTTTATAAAAAGTTATTTTTTACCCTTTTGAGTGGACTATCGTAAATTCCTTTCTTAGTGAGCGTCCACATTGCGAAATAAGTAACTATACCAAATTTCAAGTCAATCGGGTGTATAGTTTTAGAGATGTCGTGATGAGTCAGTCAGTCAGTCAGTAGTATTTCCCTTATATATGTATATATAGATTAAGATCCACTTAAAATAGTGAAAAAATAAACGTTTAGTAAAAAATAAAAGCCGTTAAAGAACTTAAAAGAATAAAATAATTTCACATATTAAATTCGGGGCTCCAATTCTCAATACAGGATTTTTAGCACGGACCACATTATGTGAATTTTTTTAGATCTTTGTGGTCGGCTTTTTTATATTTTAATTAAAATTTTAGTTTATTTTTTCTTGAGCTTTGATTATCAGCGGTATTAAAAGTGCGGGTCTCTATCACCTCTGCGCTCACAATACCGTCAGCTCAGCGCAGTATGGGCCTACGTCCACAGTGAACTAAAAAAACTATCAATGTTTGGGTTACCGTTACAGCCTATTAAAATCCACTGCTGAACACATGCCTTCTCCATAGTTTCACACAATCTCAATGTCTTCTAAATTGTTATATTAAAAATTTCATACCCTGGAAGTATAACCTATTTAATAGTAAAAGAATCATCAAAATCAAATCACAATAATTAACAAAGATATCGCGTAACATACATACATACAAAAAAAACATAAAGTAGAATTGCGAACTTCCTCCATTTTTTGTAATTGTCTAATAATAATTTTTACTCATTATGTTAATATATTATGTAATTATAACTTTTAACAAAAAGTAAAAACCTAAGAAGTTATTTAATTGCTACCCTTAGGGGTGGAATTTTTTCTTCAAAATTTAATGGGACCATCCTTGAGGTAAAGCCTGTTTATTAATAAAAAAATAATCTTTAAAATCGGTTCACAATCTGCGAAGATATCGCGTAACATACATACAAAAAAAAACATACACTCAAATTGAGAATCTCCTCCGTTTTGAAATCGGTTAAAAATATCAATAAAAACGATCTAATCCAGTAAAAAGGAATGAATTTAATTTTCTTTATGCGAAATTTTTGTGACCGCAAACTTTTTTATGTTGCAACGTCGTTTGAGCCCCGCTTATCGCTCTGTTCCTTTTCTTGCACCATATTATTATCTCTATAGAAACATAAACCGCTTTCAAAAGCACACTGGGTAATGCGAAATATAATAGTAGTCTTTGTTTTACTTTGAAGTAAAAGGCGACTTCACATCTTCGAAAACAGTTAGGTGGTATTCTGTTTCTATCACACTGTTGTAATTTCAGAGATGAAATGATCACAGAGTTGACGTTACAATTAAAGTTTTACCTAAAGACATTATAACTATCTAAGTAGTAGGGCTTTTTTCTGCCTGTAGGAGCCCGCTCGAGTTGTTTATCACACTTTTTAGGGTTCCGAACCCAAAGGGTAACCATGACCAAGACCAAGACCTTATTACTAAGCCTTCACTGTCCGTCCGTCTGTTTGTCAGCGGGCTGTATCTCATGATCCGTAATAGGTAGACAGTTGAAATTTTCACAGAATGTGTCTTTCTGTTGCCGCTATAACAAATTATAATAAGAATAAATTATTAAATTAAATTAAAAATTAAAGGAGGCTCCCCTACTAGAAACGTGTTTTACGATTGTACGGAACCCTTCATGCGCTAGTCCGACTCGCAATTGGTCGGTTATTCTGCTGCCACGCAGCAATCTTGCCGATTTCCGGCTTGAAGGGTTAGACTGTCAGTATAATAACAGTCTGTGAGGCATTTCATTTTAGTCCTTAGGGGTCAAGGGCAAGGGTAGGGGTGACAATGCATCTGTAGCACTATTGCAGGTGTCCAAGGGGTTCAGCAGCCACTTACTATCTGGTGGACTGTAAGCTCGTTTGTCTTTAATATTTAAAACTTAGGAAGTTCATATATATAGACCGTTACAGTCTATCATAAAAGTCCACTGCTGAACATTGGTCTCGCCCATATTGCCTCATAGGAGGGATATTTACCATAGTTGCTACACTTGGCAGGCGCGTTGGCAACCATAGTATTTTATCTTTTAGTTATTATCAGAAAGACGTTGCTGCCCATCTTCTTGTTTGTTTCCCCCTGTCGCCTCTTACGACACCCACGAGACGATATTAGGTAGTGGATATTCTTAAACCGCCACTACACGGTCAAGTCTACGTCTGATCTTAAGTCTATATTATATGCTTGTAACAATTTCTAGCATTGAACTTCCAAAGTGTGCCAGTTTTCTAAATTTGATATGTTTTACTTTTCAACCGACTTCAAAAAGGAGGAGGTTTACAATTCGTCGGATTTTTTTTAATGTATGTTCACCGATTACTCGAAGACGCCTGAACCGATTTGAAAATTATTTTTTTGTTTCAAAGGGTATACTTCCCAGGTGGTCCCATTTAAATTTTATCGAAATCGGTCGAGCAGTTTAAAAAAATCAACAATAAATTATTTATATTGAAGTCGGTTGTACAAAAATTTTAATTTTACCACTTGTCCAATACTGACTGATTCGTTTATATTCCTCACCGTTAAGGTTCTTAGCTTTCTTTTTGATATTGTTTCTTATAATTCCAATAACGATTTTTCAATTTATAGCTTGTTTTACAATATATGTACTACGAGCACTTAGAACAGTTATGGATTCTCGCGTTGCTTACAACGAGTCATTATAATCTCGTGCATTGGAACATGACACAGGACACTTTGGAAGCCGTTTGTTTCAAATTCATTCTAAATGCGGATCGAGCACTTCGCAACAGGCGTGAATTTTACGTAATTAGGTCGCAGCGAGCGCACTAGAGGTGGACAGTGTAGCCGAGGCGAGAGGGGACATTCCGAACCAATGGCACTTAGCAATTGCCTAATTGAACGGGGAAATGGCCGGAGAATTAACAATTTTAATGTTTAATAACGCTTGTAAATACGTAATGTTTCTGTTATGTTATCGTATCTTGATGTCGTTTTTTGCAAAGAATATTTTGATCTCACTTAAGAACTGAATCTATCGCTATCTAACAGCCTTAAATTTCTTGAAGAGATGCGGAAGCCATAATCTCATTCCTACGTATGTCAAAATATCAACCAAAAGGACATTCGAGGAAGCGCTAAGACCAGTAAAAGTTGTTACGAACGATAATCTAACAAAAACGCTCCGATCTACATGTAGATCACATGACATATACTCGTACTGCGTAGATCGGAACAAAAATTAATAATTTTATTTTGGAAGTAGCCGTGGTTAACTATGACATTGGGACGTCGAAAACGTCAGTCCCTCCGCGCCCATGGGTGCTGTAAAGTGCTCGAAACGTCGGGAATATAAAATAAGTTATTATACGCGATGAAATTCGTAAAAACTAGTTTTATTTAAATATGTGGTGTTCGCGTAAATATAAGAGATCATTATGCTTCAGCCATGTTATTATGATTGTAGCAAGAATGGGTCTGCTCGACCGGGTAAGCCCACGCTCTCACAGAATACTAGTGCAAAATATCAGCTTAATGATGCTGTTTCGTATGGTGAGTGTAGAGAACCGGACACCCTATTTACTGGAAACGAGGCATTCCTTCTTAGTCTTCAGGGGTGACAACGCATCTGCATTTTGATTCTTAATCGAGGATAGATGTAGATGTCTTTGTGTCACAGCAACCATTTACCATCAGGTGGGCTGTGTACTCGTTTGTCACCCATTCTATAAAAAAAAATCTCGAGCGAAGGCGCAAAGTAGTACAGTCTTTCGGTGTTTTACATTTCAGACAGTGTGCGTTGGACTTGCATGAGTTAATTTCTCCTTCTCCCTTCCAGCCTTCCACCATTGGGCAACCAAACGGTGTGCTACGTCATTCGTGATTCATAACAATAAAATAGATTAGTGGAATAATTTGCCAGCATCTGTCTTTCCCTCTGACTATAATGTGGGTGTCTTCAAGGCAAGAGTGAATTGGATTAGTTAAGATAATGCAGTGTGTTTTACCATGTTTGGCAACGTCACTACTGACGCTCAGCTGTGATGATAGTCAAATTTGGCTCACATTACCTAGTTAAAAATCAGGCAGTTATTGTTATAGTTGTTTCGTCGAGGTGTTCTCATAGAACTTTCGAATATGTCAATATAATTTCTTTTAGGCTCCTATCATAAAGCTGGTATTGCGTTTACTTATCTAAATTTAAGTCATCATTATCAATCTGTACAAGTGGTAAAATAAAATAATTTGTACAACCGACGTCAATATAAATAAAATGAGAACATCATCAATGTAGTCGAAGTCAATGAAATACACTTTATTATGGATAACTCAAAAACTACTGGTCAGATCTTGATCTAATTTATATGAGACCACGTGAAAAGCACCAGTTTTCAAATAAAAGAAGATCCATCAAAATCAGTTCACCTAGGAAAAAGTTCTGAGGTAACACATAAAAAATACAGTCGAATTGAGAACCTTCTCCTTTTTTTGAAGTCGGTTGAAAAGTATAATGCTGTACATGGGCCTCTCTCATTGTGGAGAGGATTTGCCATGGTGGCCGAATTGACGATCTCAGTACCAGACGTGTCGCCCTTCACGTTCCGGGTCTGTTTATTTTAAGCCAGGCGTAAACGAGATGGTTATGCACTATGCAGTCGCCTATCGGTTTTTTAAATATTTTTAGGATTTATCCCATAGCTGCCTCATTCGACACCCACGGGACGAAATGGGGTTATGAATTCTTATATCCCGCCACCACACGGCAGGGGTGATGACTGATAAAATACGGTCATACAAATCTCCGAGCTTGTTTTGACTTAATTGACATAAAAAGAACAAAAAAATTAAAAGCCTTAATTGTATTGTATAAAAACATCCAAGAAAAACCACATCGAAGTTCGTCTAGACTTAGAAGTAACCTAATCGCGCGAGTCATCGCTCTTTGCAAGGTCACAAAGCTTGGGTATTATAAAACAGTTGTTGTCTAGTTTTTTAACATTACTGCCTTTTAAGAACTTTGCCTCTGAACAAAGTCCGCTTTTTAGACCGTTTGTTAAAGCTGGCTCTATAAGACCAAAACGGTAGACTTTTTAGAAGAGCAAATTAAGGGGTCACATCACATGAATTTTATTGAGATTCTTGTTTAAAAAATAGGTACATTAAATTTGCATTTATTAATGCAAATTTAATGTACCTATTTTATATACACCTATACTATGATGATAAACATTTATCAGATTTAATAAGATAAAATATTAATTACAAAATTATTGATAAATTGCTTAATGATAATCTATTGTTTTAAATGTGATAAATTTTAATTTTACAGTAAATGAAAAAAGTCTAATCAACATTTTTAAAAAGAAAATTCAATTATTTTACATAGTAAAAAGTAAAAACTTTGAAACTCATGACATAAATAAACTCATACCAGGTACACAAAGTTTTCCTTTATATTCTTAAATGCTTCATTCCTTACTTTAATAAAACTCTTAATATTTATTTATTACGTATGACTCAAAAATTTACTTTGAATGAAATACGTATTTAAAACGGTATTTTTACAGTAATATTATTAAAAATAATATATTCTAAGCAATTTCCATCATTATTTCTTGCGTGAAATTAATTAAAAATATGTTAGATTTATAACGTTGGTCATATTATATTAAAATTAAATTAAGAATTTAAATTATTATAAAAAAAGGCGGTTTCAATGAAAGAAGTGACAAGATCAAGAGTAGAGCTATATATATCTCATAACATATGGACCTTACGATTTCCTCATTTTATAGCGCAGCATCAAACAGATAGGCCGTGGCGCGAACGTACCCAGGCGGGTGTGGGTCGTCGCTAAGTACGTGCCGCCGCCGGGACGTTGTCGTTGCGTATAACTGGGTCACCCGGGAGCAGGGGAATGGGGCGACCACCCAGTTTCTATGTACATTTGTTTACGTGTACAGGTTACATTGTTTTCCTGTTGAATAATTTGTTTTATTTAACTCTATTTGGAGGGAACGTGGAATTGAATGTCGTGCAAGAAAGTTTGGATTAATTTAGAGATATATTTTTTTATAAGCATGTGCAATACTTGACGTTCGCGGATTTCTCTATCATTATCTATAAAAAGCTCTAAGTGTATAATTCGTAAAAATTGGTCTGCTTTCTATTAATTTAATAGCAATGGCCTTCACTTTATTGCTTCCATATTTTAACACTTACCATCGGGTGCGATAATAATCAAGCAATGGCTTATAATTAGTAAAAAAACAACAGTAAGGAAATTGTATTAAAAATATCTTTTGTATTAAAAATATGAGGACTGGACATCGGCTTCGCATGCAGTATGGAGTATTTGTCATAGTCGTCACGCTTGGCAGGTTGATTGACAACCACAGTACTAGTCGTCTCGCACCTGTGACACTGCATCCCCATCAGTTTCATGCTTAGTGTGAACGGGATGGTTACACTGCTACAGAATGCGGGAAATTCTAAAAGCTTACAGAAACTGTAAGATTTTAGAATTTCCCGCAGTTGCAACTTACGGCACCGTCGATATAAAGCAGGGTGATGGTTTCTCCTACGCCACTATCATACGACCAGCAGAGATATTTTTGGGACATAAACGTCAGTAATCAGTGACTTTAAATATTTTTATAACTTTTATTTTTATAGAATAGGGATGACAAACTAACACACAGACCACCTGATGGTAAGTGGAGGCTGTGGTCGATTGACATCTACACCTATCCTCGATTAAGAATCAAAATTCACATGCGTTGTCACCCTTGAAGACTAAGATGGAATGCCTCATTTCCAGTAATAAGGATCTCCAGTTTTCTACACTCTCTATACGAAACACAGCAGCATTAAGTTCCTATTTTATGCTGATATTCTGTCAGAGCGTCCTTCCCAGGTCGAGCCACCCCATTCGTGCTGCAACCATAATATAGCTGTAGCATGGCTCTACCACGTAAGAATGTTTAACCGAACCGAAACACAGCAGTGCACGCACTGCTGCTTGGCGGCATATATAGATAAGAGGGTGGTAAGAAAATCAAAATGAGTACGATGAATTTTATTTAGCGTCATTTTTACCGAGTTATTTAAAAAAATTGTATTCCTCGTTCTAACGGCACCCTCACTACTAGTCTCTTCCAAATAATTTTTCTTTTGTACCTAATACCGCCATACAAAAATAGTTATACTATGTGACGATAAAGCGTTTTATATAGATTCTTTATTTTATTAAATTACACAATACAACGTAACTTACCTCAACAGTGCAAATTGTCTTTGTGAATTGTGAAATTGGAACGCATCCGTTTGTTCTGTCGCCAAGCACACCTAACGCGGTTGTTATCAAAGCAAACTGGAATTATCTTCGCAACAATTTGATAACCTACTTCCTTGACGTGAGTTGTGATATTGGCTGGCAAAACATTTGCCTGAAATGCTTTCATATTGCGCCCAACAGCGTTGAGTGGTCCGGAGGTATCGGATTCTGAGTTCTGGCAAGATTACTAATTATAGGTACTTGTTTCTCGTAAAATGGCGCTGCGGTACACGTTATGAACATATTGCGAATTTTAAGTTTTTTTTTTGGTTATTTATCGGAATCTTGGTCCGATAAGTTATATTAGATTTTACTCACGTTTTGAGGAAACCGGCGTGCAATGTTTGCCAGAAATCAATTTACTCGTAAATACAAGTATTATAGTCCATAAGGCCCCATAACTGGGCAAAAGTAAACTATTTTATACAAAAAATATTTTGTTTGCGAAAAATATTTGATTATACAGTATTTTTACAGAAAATCATTGTATGGATATTATGATACAATAAAACCTATTTAATACTTTTTTAATAATAAAATAAGAAGAAAGTCGGTATAAAATGTATTTTTATATGTAACTGGTTTCTCGGGAACGGCTTTACCGATTTGGATGAATTGTACTTTTAATTTACACGTATTTATAAGTGTAACACCGGACTAAGCTAGGCCGCCCAGGTACTGACGCATTAATAATAAAAAGCTGTCGCTTTTTAACTAACATTTTATAATATTAGTAATAACAACTATTAACTATGTAATACGAGTATTCTAATTACATTCTATTACATTCTATTACCTTATCATCTTGTCAGGACTTTTCAATTAACATAAAAGTTAATAAAAAAATTCAGAGCATTAAGCCACAACTTGTCAACCGATCATCGCCATTATTTCTTCATGTTACCGCAAGACCGCAAACTGCTCGACAAGCCCTTTTAACATTACAGTATCTGCAGTTACAAACATACGTCATCCCCCGATCTCGCCAGATCTAGTTCTAACCGATTACCATTTGTTCCGCAATTTGGACATTTCTACAGAAACAAAAGATTTGTTCTCTGGAATCGGTACAAAATGCCTTCAAAAACTTTGTGAAGTCGAAGTCCCTAGAGTTATATCACAAAGTCATAAATGATTTCCCTTGAGATGGCAGAAATGTATGGATAATGGGGAAAAATACTGCGATTAAATACATATAAAATTTTATTTGTAAAAAGGTGTTTCAATATAAAACGGTAATTTCATACTTTAACCCCTAATAGTAGCTTTGTCGGTAATATGTAAACGAATTGATTTTTAATCAAAGTTATATTTGGTTAAATTAAAGTAATTTTTAAAATCAAAATAGGTAGGTAGGTAACACCGGATAGGTAATAACGGAGTTCTATTTATTATTCCACTTTTACCCTGTCTCGTAGACTCCACATATACTTGGAATATTGCCAAATGAACCAATCCAGCTGCACATAGTGCTTTATCAAATAATCGCCCTTTTTAAATTCAACCAAAGTATGATCGCGTTCGCTATATTGGTTTGGATCCAATAAAGACTGAACAAACGATTATGGAATATTCCGAGACGTCCGGGAATTAAGTATTCTTTTGTTGATACATCAACTATAGGATTGTAGCTGTATTAGACATGAAACAACATGATAATTTGTACTTAATTACCACTACCACTATATTAACATTCAGGCCAGTTTTGGATATGTAGTATACATAACGACATTTTATGTCTTTTGTAACGCTTAATATTTAGAATTTACTGAAAAGCAGCAAATGCAAGTTATATTATGATCTAGTATGTAATTTAATATTTATGGTGGTGAGACGTTTCATCTCACCTGACCTTCTTTTTTTGTCCATTTCTTTAGAACTCTGGATCTAAAATAAATTTCGCTCATGCCTTTGCTTCATTCATAAAAAAATTTAAACTAAAGATTAATAACGATGCATATTACGCCGCCTATTAAAATATTTTAAGTTACCGAATAGTATACTGCCAACAAATTTTAACCATCTTGTTACAAATAGTAGTTTATAGTCTCACGTTTAAACCAATCTGTTTCAAAAAAGAAGTAGTCTCACCTAAAAAAATCAGGCTTGAGAACTATCAAGCCTGATTTTACATTTGTGACCTTATTTGTTTAAACTACTGTAGAGAGGGGTTACTGTAATAAGCCAGTATAATAACAGGCTGTGAGGCATTACATCTTTGTCCTCAGTAGTGACAACGCACCTGTAGCCTTCATTGTTTAGTTAATCTTCTTTGTCTTTGCAGTTGGTGCAAGTGGGCTGCAGTAGCTACTTACTATCAAGAGAACTGTTAGTTCGCTTGTCACTACAGTGTTATAAATACACATATCGCAGATTTTTTTGCTATCAAAATATCTTACTTAACTCATTCAACATTCAGCGCTAAAGTGATTTTTACATAAAATAAATTATGTACCCGAAGCAAAATCTTGTAACCAATATCTTTAATTATTTACCAAGATTCAATACATGGCCTAATTATTTCCAAGAGCCTTCTCGACTGGTTTGGACATAAAGTATACGTTCGAATTTCATTGTTCTCTGTTACTTTTAATTTGAATCGCGCTGCTTAAGCCGTGTGTTAAAGATTTTATTGTTATTGAAATAGAGAACAAATTTATCCACCGCTTCCTTTGAAGCTTTTATTACATGAACAATGTGAGAATATGTTCCATTCTTTAACCCAAGTTAAAATCCCATTTAAAATTATTATTTTGCCTAAAAGTAAATTAATCTCTGTAATTAGTACGTACTGCTAAGTTGTTAATTACACGAAATACTTAGAAAGTTAATCCCTGGTGAATAAAAAAATCGTCTTTACGTATTTGATGTATTTATTTGTCACCTACCTCAGTAAATTCATTCTTTGATTTTGTAGTGTTTTAATTGATGCCATATTTTCGCCATGTGATGTACAGCTGTAGTAAGAGAACCCAATTCTCGAAAAATCTTGTGACCTCCGAAAAATGGTTGTATAACCATATCATATTCGCAATGTCAAAGATGTAAGATGTCTTATACTGCGATAGCCAATCCGCCTGCCAAGCCTGGCCATTACTGAGAAGCGTAAATCCAGTTCTGGAATTTTTATAGGCTGCGAAAAAACTTGTGTAAGGAAATTTCATTTTATGCCTCAATATAATTAAGTTGTAGTACTTGTACCTATATTTGTGCATTTTTCCGAACTTTATATGTACATACGTTAGTGTTATAATTATGTGTATAAATCAGATGTTATTGAATAATATTAGTTTCCTAATACGTTTCTGTTGAGTATAAGTTTGTTGGTTGTTTGTGGTAGCGACCAACTTCATATTAACTTGAAGTTGAAGCGTCAATATCATAATATGGTTATGCGAAATTTGTTTTGAAATCATGTGAATCTAATGTCGGGAACCTTTTCTACTTGACTACAAAAAAAAACATAAAGGAAACACGATTTAATTTAGAATTCGTCATAATTTTATAAAATTTATAACTAACCTACCTATTTTTTTAAATAATTTATAGCGTATTATTGCGTAATCATTATTTCTTCTTCGTTACCGGTTAGGTCTAGGTCTAGATCCACGGCTGCACATGAGCCGCTCTCGTTGTAGGAAGAATTTGCCCTTGCATGCGAATTGATGATCATGTCAGATATCTCGCATTTTTGACGAATTTTGATATTTTCCTTTAGGGGATGGGAGTGGGGGGGGTACTGGAAGATATTTAATTTAATTATGGAATAAGCAGTTCCTTTGTACTAACTCACTATATGACTGTATCTGTATCTTCTTGTATTTACATAACTAAATAAATAAAATAAACTATTACAGTATATCTTATCTTGAGTATTTAATCGAACGAACGCAATATTCAGTGCGTACCTGGATATCTACTATCTTAAAATCAGTTATGGTTAAAACCGCAACATTATGCCGAGTTACGAACATTTCATTTGGTACGATACAGGTTATTTATTAATAATTTAAGTGTATTTTAACCGATTTCAAGAGGTTCTCAATTCAACTACATTTTGTGTGTTATGCGATATTTTCGCTGATTGTAAACCGATTTTTTTTGAATTGACTATACATCGATGGTGGTCCCATTTCAATTTGGAGAAAAAATTCCACGAGAAAAAGTTGGAAATATAGGGAATAAAGTTTTAATGTTGCTATTTAAACAACATTTTCGTTTTTACCTTGAACTTGTGGTACCCACAGAAAATTTTACTTTAATAAAAAGTAAAAGCGGACTTCAAATAACTAAACAGAATAAAATAATTTCCACATAATAGCTTTTAAATTCTTCGATACAATTTATCTTAGCACCAATAATTAATTATTTTATTCTTCTTCTTTTTTAGTCTTTTTTACTTTTTTTGAGTTTAAAATAATTTTATAGCAGTAAGCACATGGGCACACAGTTCACCTGATGTGGGCCATTGAAATATATATATTCCTCATTCTGACTGAATTGATTAAATTCAGTCCCCAGTTTTATTCAATCATCGTTGGAAAATACACCGCAAGTAGGTCTACCATGTTTTTAATACGTCTCTTTTTCATATTGTTATCCTGTGCTCTAAATAAATTTTGTTTTTATTATATCAATTAAGTTAAAATTACGGCTTATATACGTCCCACTATTGGGCTCAGGCCATCTCCCATGAGCAGGTTATGGAGTAATTTGTCCGCCCCGCTGCTTCATGGCGTGTTTACCGACTTCACATTTCCTTGAAACGTTTAGTTCTTCAGACATGCACGTTTCCTCACAATGTTTTCCTTCACCGTTGTGTACGTATAACAATAGAAGAAAGTCAACTTGGCCAACACCACTGATGTGATAACAGTCAATTCACAATGTGTGCTCTCGATTGTACTTTGCTTGTACTTCATTACGAAATCTAATCCGGTGCTAATGCATCGAGAATTAGTCATCGTCTGCCCGTTCCTACTAGACGCTCAATGTCGCGCAGTGGTAGGGCTGTTTCCGCCGATGTTTGTTGACTGCGATTTTAGTCAAAAATAAATAGTACTATGAAAATAGCTTCATGTTAAAATCATAAGTTAATTAAAATGTTATCATTTTTAAACACGTCCAAAGAAAGACGTCTACATAACGTATTCGACTGTGTTATTGTAATAAACATGTAACACGAAATCACTGAGTTTTTCAAACAAATTTATTAATCTAAATATCTCAAGTAAAATCACAAAAAGTGAAATACAATACTTTACAATATAATAACCAACTTGTTACGGATGCATGTTTCCCCAGTATGCTCTGCTCTCTCTGATTTGCTAATCTGTCTATGATCGCTGAGAACCTATTTTTCTTTGTACCTTGTTTTGTTTTGGTTCCGACGGGAGCGTTCTACTTTAGATGCGATTATGCGCGTCCGCTCCCTGTCGGAACAAGCAGTATCCCAGGGTGGCGTGGCGTTGGCGATAAGTCTTGATATCGTCAACGCCTTTAACTCCCTACCCTGGGATGCAATCAGGAGGGCACTGGCACATCATCAGGTGCCCCCTTACCTGCAAGGTATTATCGGGGACTACTTGCGCTACAGGTACATCCTGTACATGAGGCAAGATGGCAGGAAGATCCGGAGGGAGATCAAACGTGGGGTTCCACAGGGCTCGGTGCTGGGGCCGCTACTGTGGAACCTCGCCTATGATGCGGTTCTGCGAATCGATCTTTCCGCTGGACTCGTGGATTTCGTCGTCGCCAAAATCCACGAGTTGGGATTAGAAATACCGTCTCACAAGACCGAGGCCCTATGGTTCCATAAATTACCAAGGGGCAGGGAACCACCCGACTCGTGTGTCCGCGTGGGTGGGTCTGAAGTCATAGTGGGGAGGTACATGAAGTACCTAGGCCTCCACCTGGACAGTCGCTGGAGCTTCGAAGAACATTTCGAGTGCCTAGTCCCCTGGATCGAAAGGGTAGCGGGTGCTATGCATAGACTGCTGCCCAATCTAGGGGGACCGACGGAGGAAGTACGTCGCCTCTATGCGGGAGTTATACGATCCGTAGCTCTGTATGGAGCGCCTGTATGGGCAAAAAGGCTGGCCATCCGACGCTGTAGAACTAAAATCTACAGTGTTCAGCGGAGGATGGCCATACGGATCGTACGAGGATACCGCACTATATCCTTTGAGGCGGCGACAATCCTGGCTCGCTTTCCACATACTGGCGGAAATGGACGCGAGGGTGTACGTCCGAATGCGTGCCCTCCGCCAGAGCGGTGTAAGTGAGCCAGAAGAGGCGCTCGAATCAATTAAACGGCAGGAACGACAAAACGCTCTGGCGTCATGGCGCTCTCGACTCGAGGAGCGCTATGAACGCAAGCGCGTTATTGGAGCAATCCTACCGGTCTTCGAAGCCTGGATGCAACGACGAGCAGGAAGACTCACCTACAGACTTACACAGATGATTCCCGGGCATGGGTGCTTCGGTGCTTATCTGTGTAAAATTGGACGCGAGGCGACGGCGAACTGCTTCCACTGTGGTGGACGGGACCAAAACTCCGCTTCCCACACGCTCGCAGTATGCCCAGCGTGGGAACGGGAGCGGACGATCCTGGTGAACCGCATCGGACGGAACCTCTCCCTGCCAGCAGTCGTGTCGGCGATGCTGATCGGGGATTCGGCGTGGAGGGCCGTAGCCACCTTCTGTGAATCTGTTATGATTCAGAAGGAGGCTTCTGAGCGGGATCGGGAGAGGGCGGATCCCGCGCAGAGACGACGTCACCAAGGCGTTTGTCACGTCCCTCCTCTAGAAAACTGTGTTCCCTTATCAGAAACGGGGCCTCCGGGGTTGCAGACGATCGGGGCGGGGGTCTCGAGCGCCTAGTTATGTAACCCCCGAGGAGGACGATGACTCGGAAGTAGTCTCTAGACATCGTGGTAGCACTGCGAGGGTGCTGGGGGCTGCAAGTACTGCCCCCGGGACGTGCTATTAGTGTAGCAAAGCGATGGCCCGGGCCCCGGTTGCGTTCCGAAGGAGGATAAAATCAAATAAACAAAACGTCTATCAGCATTTTAATAGATACTTAAGATATAATATTTTATAATGATTTCTTATATTTAAGCGAACACTACACATTGAATAAAACTACTTTTACGGATTTTATCGCGTCTAATTATACTTTTTTGAGGATGTTTTTTTAATTTATATAGGGCAAACAAAACGATCTATTAAAACCCGCGTAAAAGAACACATAGCTGACGTGAAACACCAACGTTCCGAGAAGTCTGCAGTTTGTGATCATATCCTAGACGGCCCCCACCATTACATTAGATTTGATAGACCACAAATTCTAGCGAAAGAACATCTATTCCTGCCAAGGATGATACGTGAGGCTATTGAAATTAAAAAAAAACATCCTAATTTCAATAGAGAGGGAGGCTGGGTACTACCACCTGCTTGGAATCCTATAATTAACAAAATCAAAACTAAACCCAAGCATACCACTGCAAGACTTCAAGACACAGTAAGTTCATTCTACGTAGATCGCACCAAAACTAATAATTAAAAATCTGAAGGTACTCCGTGTTAACTCTGACATCGGGACGTCAATCACCTCAGTCCGCCGTGACCATGGGTGCTGAAAAGCACCCGAAACGTTGGGAATTTAAAAATAAGTATAATTAAACGCGCGAAAATCCATAAAAGTATTAAGTTTTATTCAGTATAATATTTTGTTATAAACTACGTATTTTACATATTTTACTTTTATAATGATTTTTCTTCAACAATTTGTTGTGGCTTTTAATTAAATTCTAAATTTAATGTAAAGTTTTGGAAAGCACTCGCATTTCCCAACAAATATAAGCTCTTGCACACGTTTTAATATTTTACTACCAATATTTACAATGTTTCTTTCGAGGTCAAAATATTTGCAAAATTTTTGCTCAAGCAATTTAACAAACGCAATAAAATTGTCAGGAAGTATTATTAAAAAACCCGATTGAATACTATCTTTATTAAGATCCTTGTAATGGCTGAAAAAAAGAATCTTTTCCCATATTTATAGGTTGTTCAGATGTATTAACGTACAGTTTTATTTTTTCACATTTGTGGTGTTCGAGACAACATTTTCTATACTAATATCCCGACACATTTTCATTCGCAAACCATTTTTTTCTGGTAAATCAAATAGATAATCATTTGTTTTTACTGTTAACACAGGGGCAGTAACATCGTCAGGTTGCGGTGATGGTGTATTAAAATACGTCAATCGTCTGGTTTCATAAGTAACATATCGAAATCGTATTCACAATTAGTATTTTGAGGTTTCTAAGCTATTGTTTATAAACATATGTTAGTTCCTGGCAGTTACCACCCGCCTGTCTAACTTTTCTAAAGAAATTTTCGAGACAATTATAATCTTTATTGAGACGTCTCGTAAATATAAATAAATTTAATTTCTTCTGATTTTAATTATTCATGAAGTTTTATTAAAGATTTTATAGATACTTGAAATCCGAGAATGAAATTCATGCTATTTATAACGTCTTTCTGCCTATCACTTCTTATTGATTTTAAGTTCCTGAAAAATGTTAGCATTTCTGCTAAAAATTCAATTTGATAACTATCGCATCGAAAAGCTCTTTTATATTTATTAGGAGATCGCAGTGTACGTACTTGAGTGTAAGAAATCAAACAAATTATTAATTATATTTACAAAATCAGCGGTATCTCTTGCGGCATCCTCGATGAGATTTAAATCTACGTAGGTATTAGTAAACCATATTTACACTTTTTATATTTCATTTGATACGAATTTTATTATTTTTACACAACCCTGAGTTTGAGCACTGGCCGAGCCAATTTAAAGCAGTTTCTCTTTGTATGTGACGAGCCGCCAGTGCTCACGCACACATGCGCCTCAAGCTTGTAGTAGTGTAATTATCATAGCGCGGTTGTATGAAGTTTTGCCTCTGTACGGTACGGTTTCTTTACTCATGTGCTAAGAGTTTGGCTTCGGTGCGGCGTTACAAAGACTGCGGATTCGAATCCCGCACGCACGAAACAAGTATTTGTATAACTTGCAAACAATTGTTACTACAAATAACGTGTGATTATCCATGTGACATTATTAATGTAAAACGCCTCTGCGATACAGAAGAAAATTCTAGTATGGGGCTATGGTGTTACTTTTATTGCACTTAATACAAAAGTAGAACAGAGCGGAATTAATGCAAGTAGGCATTTCCTATCAGTCTACGAAAATAAAATGGATACAAAGTTTTTTTTATACAAGTGGTAAAATTAAAAAAATTGTACAACCGATTTCAATATAAATAAATTGAGAACATCATCAATGTAGTCGAAGTCAATTAAATACGCATTATTAAGGATTTAATTCAAAAAATACTGGTCATATCTTGATCAAATTTATATAGGCCCACATGAGACCACCACCAGCTTTCAAATAAAAAAATAATTATCAAAATCGGTTCACCTAGAAAAAAGTTCTGAGGTAACACACATAAAGAAAATATAGTCGAATTGAGAACCTCCTCCTTTTTTTGAAGTCGGTTGAAAATTAAAGTGACATACAAACTTACAGTTCACCTCATGGTAAATGGCTGCTGAAGTCGATGGACACCTGCGGCGAACTTTAAACAAAGAAGGCTACAGATGCTTTATTACCTTTGAAGACTAACAACTTCCCTGTCCGAGAAATAGACACAATAGTTAAACAATTGAAATGTTCATATATGACTCATGGGACTGTGAAATGGTTAAGATAGAATGCCTCACAGTCTGTAATTATACGGACTCTCTATACCCTTCAGATCGGAACAAAGCATTCCAAGATAGGAAAGGAGTCCTGTCACCTAGGAAATATTGCGCACGTTTTTTTTACTAAATATGAATGTGAAGTGTAAAAATAACTTTATAAAATGTTTTCTAATGATACTAGCGATCCTCCCCGGTTTCGCAAGAGTGATTTCTGAATCTCGACGACAGCGCCACCTACCGGGTCCAATTGTGAATCAAAACTATTCTCGAATCAACTTAATCACACACACAAAATTTCATCAAAATCAGCCCAGCCGTTTAGGAGGAGTTCAGTCACATACACACGGACAGAAGAATTTAATATATTAGATAGAAACTTATATAGCATATAGAAACTTATATCGTCAGCGGAGTTTCAAATCGTTATGCAAAGGTTAAATCTAATTTTAAATTTTATTTACAAATATGATATTTATTTGAAAAACACCTGTCAACCCGCCTATTAACTAACATAATCATATATAATAGAAAACATCTAAAGGAAGAAAAATACTTAACCTTCTTTTTTAATGAGTTCCGTAATCGGATAAAAAGTAGCCTATAAGGTGCCCCAGGTTACTAACTATCTACATATAAAATTTAATGGAAATCGGTCCAGTCGTTTTTACGAATCGGTAATACACAGACAGACAGACAGACAAAAATTCTAAAAACCACTAATTTGGCTTCAGTGCCCTTTATTTGTTTGTGTAAAATATATACATATATGTATTGCATATATATATATTGTATATATATATATGTGTTACATATACGTATTGCATACATGCTTATATGTATTGTATTGTATTTGTATTAATATTCTTTTAAACATTGATATACAGACAGATAGACAGACAGACAAAAATTTTAAAAACCACTAATTTGGCTTCAGTGCCCTTTATTTGTTTGTGTAAAATATATACATATATGTATTGCATATATGTTTTGTATATTTATGTGTTACATATATGTATTGTATTTGTATTAATATTCTTTTAAACATTGATATCGCTAGCTTTAATGTTGTTCTAAAATTCTAAATATTAACTCAACTGTGAAGGCGATTTCGCACATTTGAATGCATTATGTGATCTGTCAACCCTGCGGCGCGATTGTTCTCAAGCGTTGCGATAACAGTATTGCGTACTACAAGTTTGTTGTTGGGTTTTCTTTTACTTCTTAAAATTAGAACGTCCTCCCACGGGCTAGATAAGTGGGTTAATGCCAAGCCCACACTGCCTGTGCCGCTTTTACACTGACACACTACGTTGATTGTTTTTGTCTAAGTTTTTTACTAGCAGTTGACTGCTTACTTATAATCAGGTTACACAGGCGGTCGCTTGAAAAGCCCGTAATAAATCTTTTTTAGGTTGGTAGCATAGAAGCTTATAATTTACTGCGGTCTCTTGTCAATGGATTTCTTATATAAAATTTGTTACCTTTTTTGTACATCTTCTGCCGTTTAAGATGAGTTACTTATCATATATTATAATAAAAAATATTACTGATTTTTTTATTAACTTATTACTGAGTAAATAGATAAGGTATTTTTTATTTCATGTATTTGCATTTGTAATGAGAGTTGACTCGACTGAAGTATGGTAGATAACTAAAATAGATGAAGTAAGGAACATATTCAATGTTTTAATCACAAAAAAATAAGTTCTTCCCTTGTCCCATAAAAATTGTGGTAAAATCAATCTCCTATAAAAATCTTATACGTTTAACTTTAAGATTATGCAATTTTTTTTTAATTTCTTTCAGATCTCTTGCCATTCATTAGGCTAGTGTCAAAAGTGCATGTTCTAGAATATAACGTGGTGTTAACAGATGATAGAAACGGGGTCATTGACAAGCTTTGAGGCGAGGTTCCGCTGTCAGTTATCATTAGACGTACCGACAGCCTGTCATATTCGAGAGTTAATTTTAGGACTCGTCAAAATACGTAGATACTGCGAAGGTTGGTCTTATTTCCGAAAATAAATCTTGATTTTTCTAGATATTAATAAATTGTTCTTTATCGTAATGTAATAAAAGAGTAATGAGAGATGATGTCTCTAAGCCTAATACGAAAACGGCGATGCTTTCTGTGTAGCCTTATATTTAGAATTGTCGGCGTGTCTCTTTGATGATTAATATTGCCTTAATTGCCGTGTAATCCACCACCTCATTTCATCCTGTGGGTGTCGTAAAAGGCGACAGTAGGAAACTTAAACAGCAGCATCTTTTTTGTAGCCAACCAGCTTGTCAAGTGTGGCAGCTATGGTAAGCTTACCTACCCCCATTAAGGCAGGCCTATGTTCAGTAGTGGTCTTTCGATAGTCTATAATAAACAATTAATGAATGAATTGTCTTAATAACATAAGTGTAGGAACTTAGTGACAGGCGTATAATGATGCAGAGCGATATGTGTATTATCTATGGGCCGGTATGATGCAGGGTACATGGCAAGCACACGTTTTGAAGCAAAGTATCCTGAGTGGCGGACGCTTAAAATTTATGTATGCCTACATGCCCCGCCGAACGCTCTATAAGGTTATAGGGTAAACTTATTACGTAAATTTATTTATTACTTATTGAAATCGTATTTAATACTTAACGTAAAGCAACAAACAGCAGCGATAAAATATGTCAATAATGCACATTAAAGGAACCAGCTGTGAGAGCGGCTATTAGCCGCAGAAATTGTTTTCCACATTTTTCCACTGGTAAATAAAGAAATCGCCTTCGAGACATAATCCAATAGAGATGGCCGGCTAAGATTGCAGGCGGAATAAGCTCCTTGCCGAAGCGATTACAAAGTAGAACTGTCTTATTACTTCTTAATAGCATTCTCCGTAAATGCGAGCAAAAGTTCGATTTGGATTTTCCGACTACCCACCGAAATGTGTAAAGTTTATTTCACATCCCAAGATCAGCTTTATAAAAATGTTAGTCTGATTTTTTTTTTAGTTTATTGTATTGCGTCGTATACATTAACAGTTGTTTTAGTATGAAAGAGTTTATATATAACCTATACCATATAAATAAAATTGAAGTGTCTGTCTGTAATATTGAAATAACTGGTTTCTATTAAGCTTAGGGCGTTATTTGCGTTTTTGTCTGTTTGTCTGTCTATCTGTCTGGGCTAATGTTCGGAAAGGCTGAATTGATTGTGATGCAATTTCATAAACATAGAGAGGTTAATGCCAAAAGGGATTTATCATTGATCTCTGTCTGTTTTATCCGTTTTACCTAAAAAACTTGAAGATTTTTTTGAAAAACGAAAAATTTATAAAATAAGTGGCCCTTGATTATCTTAAATTTAAATAAACGCCATATTAATTGATTCTATCCAGGCGAAGCCGGGACAGGTCGCTAGTAGTTAATATAATAATAACTCTTTTTTTATACAATCTACGTTTATTTCTTTTTAAACTGGAATTTTGTTGTATAAGTGCTTACATTGCCTCATGTATGGATTTCTGACACTGAGGGTCTTGTTACAGTTTCATTGGTGACAAATAACGAATTTACAGCGAGAGAAGTCCCTGAGTTACCACGGCTGTTATAATATAATGACGTCATCAGAACATCTCAACAAATGATAGATTACCCAAAAAATATCATCGACAACAGCTATCAATAGACGAGTGTGGTGATTTTCATCTCGTGGGTGTCGTGTGGGCGTCTCTATATTGCGATGTCTCCGCACACGAATTACTTCACGCAATAACAGATCGCGTTAAAGAAAACCGCTAATTGCCCTGGTTCCATTCTCCGTGTCATACTGTTAGTATATTGGGGCGGGCATACGAAATGGAGTCGACACACCGTGGGTTAGCGGCCTCAAATCTGATGAATTTAGTAGTGTTGCCACAGTGTTACGATATGAAATGCTGTGTTTTGGTGGCGTAAGATAATCTACTACACCATATCATCCCGTTGTTGTTATAAGAGGTGACAGAGTAAATAAGTCGGCTCGACCAGGGAGGGATCCCGCTCTCACATAATATCATCCTGAAATAGCAGCTTAATGCTGCTGTGTTTCTTACGGTGAGTGTAGAGAACCGGAGAACCTTTTTACTGCAAATGAGGCATTTCATCTAGTGTTCAAGGGTGATAACGCATTCTGAATTTTGATTCTTAATCGAGGATAGATGTAGAATGTATAACGGGCACAAGCATCCTCTTACCATCAGGTGGGCTGTGTGCTCGTTTGTCACCTTTATTCCACAAAAAAGGATTTCAACAATCTGTTACAATGCTATATTATGTATACGCTTCTACTACGAAAGCGTATGTGCAGCATAGATCTCATGTGCTCTATGAGTAATACTTTCAGATAGAACCAGCTTTGATTGACTTTATCAATACAAGACATTCTCAACCACGCGCGCCTCATACATGCCCCACTGTATTCACGCTGTAAATGCGGTCAATGCGTTACTCGAACACAATAACTTCGTTCACGTCTCAATTGACGGCCTTTGTCATTTAGAATCAGAGAACCTTTTACTAACATGCCGTTTATAATAAATGCTCAAGTTATACGAAAGTCAACCTAATGGTTTTGCAATCGATTTCAAAACTTCATTAGAAAACTATCAAAACAGTACGAATGTGCCACCTATTGACAGTTGAGTCACGACCTCCTAGGTTACGGAAAACGATAATGATTTAAGTTTATACTGTTTACTTATTGCAGGCGTCGTAAAATAACGCCTGAATTGATACAACTTGTTAAATAGGAGCTTTATATGGAAAATAAACAGCTAAAGCGGTATTTTTTTTAAATATAAGGCTATATTGTCCTCTTGTCAAGGTCACGCTACCAGAATTGACTTTATAATTTTTTAACGTATTAATACGTGAAGAAAAGCACAACACAGGACACAATCCACCTGGTGGTAAGTGGACGCTGTGTCTGAATAGACATCTATATCTATCCTCGAATCAGAATCAAAATGCAGATGCGTTGTCACCCCTGAGGACTAACCTAACTATAGAATGCCTCATTTCCAGTAAAAGGGGGTCTCCCGTTTTCTACACTCGGGCGGGCAGCAGCATCTTCCTAATAACAACTCAAAATAATAAAAAAAACTGCAGTTACCAACTCGCCTGGCAAGTGTGGCAACTATGGCAAAATCCTCCCTATGAATCTATCGGTGAGGCCTATGTTCAGCAGTGGACTTTATAGGCTGTAACGGTGATGGTAAATGTAATCGTGAATAAACCGTGTAATGGCGGTATAAGAATATTCATTACCCCATATCGTCCCGTGGGTGTCGTAAGAGGCGACAGTGGGAAACTGAAACATCTTCTTAATAACAACTTAAAATAATAAAAAACTGCGGTTACCAACCCGCCTGCCAAGCGAGGCAACTATGGCAAAATCCCCCCTATGAAGCAATCTATGGGTAAGGCCTATCACAGTGGACTATTATAGGCTGTGATGGATGCGATGGAGATAAATGTGATCAAGTTCTTACTTACTGTTCCGTTAGTTCGTCGTTATAAGAAATGCAAGTAGAGATAACATTCTTTTTGGTTAACGTGATATAAACACGTCGTTATTGTATTTGCTTTTTTGATCTTTTGGATTTTCCAAACATTTATTGAATTGTGCGTGATTAATTTTTTAATTAAAAACTAGTATCTGCAATTTGATGATGAGGCGAAAAAGTATATTTACACGCAATATTTTATTTTTTTATTTCGCTGTTATCAATATTCTTACAACTAGGTTTTTGTCAAGATGTAATGTATTAATAATAACTATTATACAATCTTCAAGGCCAAGTTATAATGAGGACAGGTGTTACGTCACTGTATCACCCGCGCCCCGCGCTTTGCTTTTGTTGTTTCACTTTCAGTTTCCAAATGCTTTGTATCTGTTTCATGTTTTTAGCAATTGCAGATGTAGGTTTTTCTGGAATTAACCATAGCGCATTTTCCGTCCGTGCGTATGGATAGGTTTTTTATTATGAAATATCTTTAGATGTGTATTTCGATGTTTATAACGGAATAGAAATACTACCTAAATCATTATATTAAATAATATGTTAGTCTGTTAGTGATCGTGTAACTGCCGCACGACGTGACCGATTGAGTCATATTCACACAATATGTATGTTTTGTTGAGGCGATGGATTATAACTATTCTAGGATCCGATAGGTAGCGCTGTAGGTAAGTTATTAATAAATTTCATTTTTACATAACAAAAAGTATGTACATACTGAGTAAATTTGGAGAGAAACTCATCGCGCCACTTATCGAAAAGGGCAGTAAAACATCTGTCGCCTAGATAGTTTTATGAAAACGACGAACCCAAGTGTGCTGATCTATTATTATTATTTAAATAATAAAGTGACATATTCGTCGAAGTACATTTTTTTATAGGTTAGGGCGACAAACGAGCACACAGTCCGCCTGATGGTAAGTGGTTGCTGTGACCCATAGACATCTACATCTATCCTCAATAAAGAATCACAATGCAGATGCGTTGTCACCCGTGAGGACTAAGATGGAATGCCTCTTTTCCAGTAAAAAGGGTCTCCGATTCTCTACACTCACCATACGAATTCGGGCTACAACTATACTACTAATATAGCTGCAGCATGGCTCAACCACGTATAAAACATGTAGATACAAATTATAGGTAAGTTTTTTCCTATAATTTTGTTATTTTAATTTTAATCAACTTGGTTTTAAATTATATATATAATTATTAATAAATATAACGGATTTGTCCTAGTAGGCCCCTTTGATCCTGACACAAGCACTATAGTCCCTATAAAGATACTTTAATGCCTGTATCAACCCAGCGCTCAACCCAAATGAGTTCAGTGTTTGCCATAACCCATCCCTGTCCACTCTGTCATAAGCCTTTTCCATGTCCATGAACGCATAAAAACTTTTTGGTTTTTGGCTAAAAAATTAAAGTGCTTGTGTCAGGATCAACGAGGCCTACTCGGACTGGTTTGGTATCCATAAAGGTGTCAGACAGGGCTGTGTGGCTTTCCGTGGCTGTTCAACCTATTTATGGACAGTTGTTTGGAAAATTTGAAAGTTGAAGAATGCCGGTTAAGAATGCGTGAGTTAACCGTCAAATGCCTTTTGTACGCCGATGATCAAGTCATATTTGCGTCGTCGGCGGCCGAGTTGCAAATGCTGGTTACATTAATGAACAGGTCATTAAAAGAAAGAATGGAAGTGAACGCAAGTAAGACGAAAGTTATTGTTTTTGAAAGAGAAGTAAGTAAAACGATATGTGAAATAAGAATAGAAGGGGAGTTGGTCGAGCAAGTAGATGAGTTTGTGTATTTGGTATGTGTATTTAGCAGGGATGGTAGGTGTGATTAGAATATAGAACGACGAGTGAACGCAGGAAACGGAACAGGAACGGCAGGACAGGAACGGCAGAGTCGGGAATGGACGCGGCGAAAGTTTATCGAACAAATTGGCGATATATTGAAAATGGCCCAAATTAAGAGTTCCCTTAACCGACGAGCATGTATGCGTAGGTATATGGATGTGGAGGAGGCGAGAGATGTGTGTCAGGATTGTGCCAAATGGAAGTACATAGTCTCTGCCTACCCCTCTGGGTGACAGGCGTGAGTGTTTATGTTATGTTTTATGTTTATAAACAGATTTCTGTTATTATCAGACCTGATTGAAATTTAACATTAGTTGAATTTACTTATAGTTTTTTCATGGCATGAAAACGATGGTACAATGCACTCTACTAATGGTCAATGGACAGTTAATTGTTAAAAACCTTTAAATTGTTTGTCCGGGTAAAATACTCTTTCGAAGCTTAAAATAAACGCTTTTCCGGCGTTTGTGGCGGTCGTCTCATTCGACAAAACAATGGCCGGAATCGTTTCCATGAATCGATTATGCATAGATATCACAAGCATAGTTTTTTATTATCTTTACCCATCAGTGTGTATTCAATAACCGTTTGCTTCTCTGACTGTACCTACTTATTTCACTAGTAGCATATTACATAGTACATGCTGTTATGAACACCTAGCATTGTTGTTTTTTGACACCTTATTTTAGAGCAATATTTCTTGAAGTATCTTTGAACAATAAATACATATAGTTTATTTTAACGTAAAGTAGAGCCACTTAGCCTTAGCATGGTCGCAGCGTACATTCGTCGGCCCGGTCTTAGAAAAGTCACGCTCGCAAAAAATATCAGCTATATGCTGTTGTATTTCGAATGGCGAGTGTCTTTTTCTGGTAACAATAACGAGGAATTCCATCTTGGGTATCAGATCAGAAGATACGTGTCTACAGTATCCACTTACCATTACGTAAACTGTGCGCTAGATTGTCCCCTAATTGTATGAAGAATAATATGATGAATGCAAAAAGCAAATTTTATTATTTGAATCCCCTCATTATCTTTTTTTTCTTTTTTAAAAAACGTTACCCCTACCATAGAATTTTCTCCTGTATCGTGGAGGCATTTTATAGATATAAATTTCACAAGGACGGATTTATGTCCAGGGACAATTATTTGTGGGCCATACCAACACTTGTTCCGAGCGGTATTCGAACTCGCGGCCGTCAGCTCCGTAACTCATTTCAAGCCACTGCGCCACGGAGCCGTCATTATTAAAACGTGCTTCGTTTTTGTGACCTCATTTATTTTTAGATCCATACTTGGCCATAACTTAAGTTTATTTCCTGTTTTACTAAACACGTTTCAAAACATTTGACAGCAGAGGTCGCTGCGAGTTCGTTAATAGCGCGTGCCAGAGGTGATCGGAAACGGATGTGTTCGTCTCTCCGCTTTCCTTCTTATATCGATGGCCGATTGTGTAACTAGCGAGCTATTACAATGCATTTGTACGAAGCTTTTGACATGTTTTGTGATAATTTTCTAGACTTGTTATTGTCATCAATTTAAATAAACATTATTAGTGATTTGCATTGACACGTACTTGTTTCACTTATATTTTAATTAACTTAAAATATAACTATAAGTACAACTTATGATCGAACCGTTTCGCCTTACGGCATAATAAAAGTATATACGGCATCATCAGGGTTGATGTTGCCTTGATGATGCCTAATGATGCCTTAAGTATTATTAGGGTATATAGTAGAGTAGTTAACGAGGGTTTACTAATGAGTAAAGTGGCCAACTTATTTAGCCTTCTTTGTAAGAAAGTGGTTGCAGATATTCATGGGTTGCAATAGCCACTTACCATCAGGTGGGTCATAAGTTCGTTTGTAACAAAGTTCAGTTTAATTAATAGAATCAGGCGTTACTTTGCGGAAATACATTATAATGAAGTTGTTATAACCTAATTTGCTTAATTCCGCGTGAAGAAATAAAATGATTTGTCCTGCCCAGTTTGAAGAGCAAATTGCGTTCACTATCCCCGTCACCGCCAATCCCAGCACCACCACTCCCAAAACCACCACACTAGGAACGACACACCACTCGATAATACGACACGTGTTTCGCCTCTACGCGAGGCATCCTCAGGTGAAGTAGACGGCAGAGGCTGGCCGCTAAGTTCAGTTAAAAAAAAAAAAGACTTAAATGAATGGGAATTTTATATAATTGAGGTGGGTGCAGCAATTCGTAAATATTGTCGCACCTTTTAAATTCCAATAAAATCAAGACATTAAAAAACATGCATGAGTGTCGTGGAACACTCGGTTGGAACGAAGTTCCTTTCGTAGCATATAATTATTGATAAACGTATTATATTATTGATTAACAAATACAAATAAATGAATTACTAGTGTCTATTAAAATGAAGCGTCATTTAAAATAATATTTCTTTCATGGCAAGATAAGAAAAGTGCGAGGGAGATGGATATTATTCCATTTCGCTCGCACTATAGAAAGGTCGTGACCGAAAAATCTTACACTTTTACTCGCCTAGCCCCCATTCGTCAAATTCGTACCGTGCGATAAGAAACTTCGTTCCAATAACAATTTTAATTTGACTTCCGAAACTTGCATAGAGCAAGAATTAGAGAAATGTGGGATTTGTGAGACGCGTAAGAATTTTTGTGGCAATATTTCGTAATTATCTAAAGGCTCGTAAACAGGCTTCATAAATTGCATTCTATTTTTTTTTTTATTAGGCTCTCACAACAATGAGTACACTGTTACATACATATGGAATGACATCACAATTATTATAACTAAATGTCCCATTACTTACAGGAGGGCACCACATGCATAAAAAAAGAAACTACGTTGATTTTACAAGAGTACATAGGTACAATTTAACTGTAATAAAATTTTAATTTAAATTAATAATGAAGAAACTTCCATTAGTTAACTACCTTTTTGATGCCAGCCATCGAGATTGAGAATAGATCTATTCTGCTTTGGTATTCTTTATATAATGCAAACATTCTTGTTAAGGAACAATGTGATCTTAAATTGGTTCGACCTTGCGGTGCAACCAATAATTTGTTATTACAGGATCTAGGCAACCGATGCGGTACATTGAAATTTATCTTACTAAGAAGATTGGGACAGTCCAAAAATCCAGTTACTAATTTCTTTAAAAACAATAAATCAATAATTTTCCTTCTCGTTTCCAATGATGGGATCTTAAAATGAGACAGTCTTTCCTCATATGACTTGAGCGTCCTGGCCATATTGCAGCTACGAGTCAAGTGCCACAGAAACCTTTTCTGTACTTTTTCAATGCGGTCTACATGTATTCTGTAACTGGGTGACCAAACTACACTGCAATACTCCAGGTGACTCCTTACTAGTGAGTTGTACAATATTATTTTTGTGGCTGGTTTTTTAAAATTCCTACTTTCCTTTAGTACAAACCCAAGCATCTCATTCAGTCATTTATATGTAAATCAAATTTAAGTTTTGGATCCAGTTGAATGCCTAGGTCTTTAATTACATGAAATTCTTCAAGCAATTCATTACATATACGATACTTTGAATTGACGATCCCTCTGTTTCTGGTGAATCTGATATGCTTGCATTTTTTTAATGTTTAAAGACATTTTGTTTCGGTCACACCAATCTGCAAGCCTATCTAGATCACTTTGAAACAGCAAGATGTCACCCTGATTCCTTATCATTTTAACAGCTTTGAGGTCATCAGCAAATAAGTGTACTTCAGAGTTTTAAAAACACTGCTCAATATCGTTCATAAATAATGTGAAGAGATAGGGCCCCAAATGGGATCCCTGTGGGATTCCAGACGATGCAGCATAAGGACTTGATCAAATACCGTTCAATACAACTTTCTTCTCTCTATCAGTCAGATATGATGCAAACCACCCTAGCAGGCTCTGTAACACCATATAATTGTAGTTTTTCTAACAATATACTATGATTTACTGTGTCAAAAGCCTTGCTGAAGTATGTATATACCGCGTCCACCTGTACGCGAGAATCAACGGCCCCAACAAGGGTTTCAACATATTATGATACTAAGTTAGGAACCGTAGATCTCCCCTTCATAAATCCATGTTGGTTGTTCGACAAATACTGTTTTAAATGCCAAGACAAAAAAGGAAAAATCAGAGCCTCGAAAACCTTTGCAAGAACAGACAAAATATCTATTGGCCTATAGTTAGATACAATTGATTTATCATTACATTTAAATATGGGGACAATATTAGAATCCTTCCAAACCGATGAGAAAACACCTGCCTGTAAAGATTTGTTGTATATTAACAAATCTTTACAGGCAGGTGTTTTCTCATATTAACATTAAAGGGAGTAATATCTCATTAGCCGTTTTACAAACAAAAATGGGTGAAATTAGATCAGGGCCTGCTCCTTTATTTATATTAAGTTTATGCAAGACTTCCTTATTTTGTCTTTCTGTTATAGTTACAGTATTTAATGGAGTTATATTTTGTCGATCTACAGACCCTGTGGATGTGTTGGGGGGACGGTGTTAGAAGAATTAACATAGACCATAGAGAAATGGGAAGCAAAGTAATTACTGATGGTTTCAATATTTTCAGACACTCCAACTCCATTCGACATAACACGAGGATAATTGCTAGAGCCACCTCTTTTCTGTTTGATATAACTCCAAAAAAGTTTAGGATTAGTAACAATCTTATTTTCAAGGGACGCTCTATATGAATTGAAACAAGCAACAGCCACTTTATACTACACCATTTTTTAAGTAGATTTAATGAGATTAAATCCATCGGGTTATTATATTTTTAACTCTCAACCTCAACCGATTCTATTCATTCAATTTTTTTATTAGTTGTTTTGAGAACCAATATGGATACTTATGATTTTTAATGATCTTTCGTGGTACATGTTTTTGTATTAGTTCACGTATTATATAGTAGAATTTGTCAACCATGGCATCAACTGAGGCGCATGAAGGGAATTCCCAATGCAGGTCAATTTCTTGAAGCGCTGTGCAAATTGAATTATAATCAGCTTTGAAATAATTTAATTTTGTTTGAATGGTAATCGGTATATTAACGACTTTCTTAGGAAAGGTAAGCGAAACTTGTATAGGTGGATGGTAAAGATCAATTTTGGATAGCAAGTGGCTGGGCTTGCTTATGTTAATATTATCCATATTTGACAACACCAGATCGAGGATTCTCTTATTATGATTTAACAAGTCGTTATGCTGCCTAAGGTCGTTTAACGTTATGAAATCCTACAATGATTGTTCAATTTTATAATTAGCATATTGGGGTGAATTAACTGTACTGTCATCATTGTTAATCCAATTGATGGTATTTATATTAAAATCGCCCAGAATTAGACATTCCGTCACCTCTTCCAATACTCTATTAGCGTTACTAATGAAATGATCCAATATATTAACTTTAATTGGGGAAGGCAAATAAACTTCACATATTGAAATCTCCTGATTCCCTTTACGTGTCGGCAAAAGCAATTTGACCCAGAGATCATCACAAGAGCTTTCATAATCTAGGACTATATACGATTTGTATTTTCTAGAAATACCTATCAAAACACCGCCAACGCTGTCTTTGCTATTGAAAATACTTTTATCTTCTGTCACGCCTGTACAGAACGTATCGGTCATCTGTGATCTCTGAGTCATATATGCCATTCAAAAGCCATGTTTCCGTAAATACAATCACATCGTAATCGCAACAAGCTGTCTGACAATAAACATCTTTCAATTTTGTTCTAATACCTCTGACATTTTGGTAGTATATCTTTAACCGTGTGAATTTCAGAGAACAATAAACCATAGCATACAAAAATAAAAAGACTATAACTAAAAGTGCCTGGCTAAGACTATCTAAAGTTTCGAGATCTCTAATATATTTATAGTCGTTGGTTTCTGACTTCCTCATAAAAATTCTACCCCTGCGAACCCAAACAAACTTATAGTTCAATTCTTTTGTTTTCTTTCGGGCTGCAGCTTGTAAATATTTATTCGTTGGAGATAAGTGCTCGACAACATAGACATTCTCCTTGGTACCTCCTATGCCAAGTAGATTACTATTTATTAGTAGTAGATTATATATTAGAAATCTTCTCCCATAAACTTTCCAGTTGGCTGGTAGTAAATGCCCAATGGCTTTTTAAGTTCGCCGTTTGTACCTTTAGTACAAAAAGTGTAAATAAGCAGATAAAAATTTCGGTAACGTTGCTTCAACTATATCGCTGACCAATTGAGTTCGTAAATGTGAAGCAACATTGCACTGCGTTGTGCAATATACGTCACGGCATCTTGACAACTATACAATTGCAGCTAGAAATAGTTACAACTAGCCGCTTTTGCAATAGGAGAATACAATTGCTCCTGTATCATGTCACATTGCTCTAACTCATGAGTGCTATCAGAGACGTTTTTATAATTCTATTATATTTTAGATACTTTTTGTGATTAAGGCTATTTATTACATTAGATTGCCTTAATCTAAGAATAGTCAACAACAACGGGTACCTGAACTAAGATAAACATATATCACGAGGTGATATAGGATGTTACCGTTACGGCCTATTAAAGTGCACTGCTGAACATAGGCCTCCCCCATAGATTGGCTCATAGATATTTGCCATAGTTGCTACGCTTGGCAAGCGGGTAGGCAACCGCAGTTGTGTATTTTTAGCCGCTATTAGGAAGACGCTGCTGCCCATCTCCCCATGATTTGTTTCCCTCTGTCGCCTCTTACGACACCCACGGGATGATATGGGTTAGTGGATATTCTTACACCGCCACTACACTACTATTATATTAGGTATTAGTAAAGTATAATTATAAAGTAAATTTTCAAATTCATTGTGAAAACACTTACAACATTTTACATGTATTGCAGTCGATTTAAACTCTGATAGGCTAGGTAGACCGTTCCGCTGATTTAATTCAATCGAAGTGTTACGCTTGTAAATCGTAAGATAGTATAAAAATAATAAAATTTTCCTTATTATAAAGAAAAATTTTAGTTTTATACCAGTATTATCTTATCCAATTTTTTTTACTGCAGCACTACAATTTTTGCTGTACACGAGTTAACATTATAATCATCTAGTTAAGAAATTCTGCCTTTCACGCCCGTAGTTATAACTATTGTTAATTTACTAATTGAATTTATTTAATAATTAAACGTGTTTATTAATTAATTAATTAAACGTATTTATGTACCTACAAGCTGTTTCACCCTCCCAGGGTTTGAATTTTCCAAAATCCTTTCTTAGTGGGTGTCTACGTCAATAAAGGAGTATATAATATGCCAAATTTCAAGTCAATCGGACGTATAGTTTTGGAGATCACGTGATGGTGAGTGAGTCAGTGGTATTTTTCATATATATAAACATATAGTCAAACCGACCAGACGGGATTACTATTACTAAATACCTCCCAAATAGTTATCTTTATTGACACAAAACCATTTGTAAACATATCAGTGATGATCTGAAATAGGTGTGTCTGCTCATCAGGAGCCATGATGATTGATGAGTGATATCTTCATTTTTAACCAAGTTTCAAAAACAAGAAGGTTCTATATTAGATGCGTATGTTCTTTTATGTATGTTTACCGATTTCTCGGAAACGGCTGACTGATTTTAATGATTCTTCTTTTATTAAAATAGTGAAGAATAGGAAAATTTTTGATGTTGAAACGGCATTCTAGTTAGTAGTGTTGAACTTGTGATATTCCTTAGCCTTTTCAAAAGTAAAATCTATTTCAAAAAACCATAAATAAAAAAATAATTTCCACATAATAGCCTCTGCAGTCGAGGGTTTAATTCTTCGACATATTCATAAGACATGCTGTCGTTATACTGGCTGCTTAGAAGTAGAGCAATCGTTCCACTCCGCGTGCCAACCAGACTAATCACGCAACTCTAGCTATTTTAGGCCCCTGGTTCCGATCAACCTTCGAGTGATAATATACGTTCTTAACGAAATTGCATTCGTTCAAAGGGTTAGGCGTATGTTTACAAATATATACCTTTAACGCCGTTTCTTGTTAATCTTCAATACATTAATTACTCGGAATGCTTGTAATCTCTCATCAAAGACCAGCATAAATAAAGATTACGTAGTGTCCATCTCAACAAATAAGTCCCACAGACAAAATGTTAATTAAATTTTAATGATATTTTGTGCGATTTGAAAACATGTCGTTAGATTCATCTCCAACTCTTTCTGATTCGATTTTTTTTATTTGATTTGATTATCCTATTTCTTATAGTTACATTTTCATGTTAATATCAACACGATAATCGCAAAATGTAGTTAGTAAGTAGTTACATTTTCATGTTAATACCAACACGATAATCGCAAAATGTAGTAAGTTGCTCGCTTCAAGTACCTACTAGATGTAAGTGCCATTGAGGACTAAACTGTAGATTAACGTCAAAATATTTATTGTAAGTTAAGTGTATGTTCATCCATCCATCCATCTATCCATTACAACCTATAAATGTCCACTGCTGAACATAGAGGCCCCCATCAGATTGCCTCATGGAGAGGATTTTGCTATAGTTGATACGCTTGGAAGGCGAGTTGGCTAAAGCAGTTTTTTAATAATTTTGAGTTGTTATCAGGAAGATGCTGCTGCTGCTCATCTCAGTTTCAATTTCCCTTTGTCGCATCTTACGACACCTATGGGACGATATGGAGTACTGGATATTCTTACATCGCCTCTACACGGTTAAAGTTTAAGTGTATGTACATAAATGTATTTTTAAATCAAATATTGTTTCTTAAAACTTAACTATCCTTTGCGGGTAGTTACAATATACAATGAATGATTATTAAAAAAAAATCCTATGATACTTTATTATATATAATACAATAATTATAGATCTTACTAATCTAGTCATTGCAATAGTATTTTTTGTTTTAATGATAATTAACTTGGTTCCATGCTAACAGCTGGTCTTTTTCTTACAGGTAATTCAATTCTGCAATAAAAGACTTCGATCCCTTGTAATATAAAGGCAAGTGCCGGTCACCGAAATACAACTTCTATAATATACATCAAAGGTATTGTGAATAGTTTAATTAAAAAAAAAACGACAAAATATTGTGTAATACTTGGTTTGATTATTGATAAACTTAAGTTACTTATCCATACGCAGTCACATTTATTGTTTGAAAAATGTGCATTTTCACATTGTTCCTATTAATATGAATCGTGTTTAAATTTCTTCCGTAGCATAGCTTATAGCTTGCTTTGGATTCATCCTAAATCTAGACATAACGTTATCTCGTAACACAGCTGTCTCTGATTTTATCAGTTTGCTTAGTTTGTGACTTGAACGTGATTTGTCCGTCTGCTTATGTAGGTGAAAATTGTTATTCAATCCAGTTTGTATGTAGATAAGGTCACTTATGATTTTCTCTTAAATTTGGAAATTAATCTGTTTTTTTGTTAAACGGAATTATTATATTCTAGTATTATAATATATAGTATTTTTTTTTTCTTTAAATTATGTAAATACAACTAATTCTGAAACTTCTTCCAGTGGACTACTAAAGCAAGTGCCAACTTGTGTAGGAAACATTCGTATGTTATACTGCATGTAATACTCGTGTAATATACATTAGTGTTTAACCTAACGTAACGTAACTTAATATCTGGGGGCACGGCAGTGCCCCCGCCAAGTCGAGCAAAAAAGCGGCACGGCCGTACCATCCTTTTCTCGAAGCAGTTCAGGCCATTTTCGAACCCCTATAACTTCGTTGTGGATAAAACTAGAAGCCTGAATTTTACTTGAGAGATACATTGTGTTTTCATGGCATGAAAACACAATGTATCTCTCAAGTAAGTGCAAAGTCAATCTATTTATTTAAAATATAAAAGAATTTTAGTATTGATGTGTTCAATATAAGATGTTGTTAGGTTAGCTAATTACGTAATAACTTAAGACAGAAGGACCCTTAAGTAGGGACTGAATAAATTAACCGACTTGGTATTACATGGATCTCATAACTTTTTACGGTAGAAGAACTGAGTTGCGAGACTTGGTTTTTTTTACAAGTTATGTTTTTGATGACATAAAGGTTTTACAACTTGTTAAACAATCAAAATTTTTTTACAGTAAGGATGATAAATAAGCACAGAGTCCACCATGTGGATGCTGTAACTCATAGGTATTTACGGCTATTCTCCATTAAGAAACAAAATGTAAATACGTTATCACCCCAAAGGAATATGATGGGATGCCCCGTTACCAGTAAGTCTCCGGTTCTTGACACTCACCATACGAAGTACAGCAGCATTATCCTGATATTCTGCGCCAGCGTGATTCTTCGCCAGTCGAGCCGACCCATTCGTTCTGCATCGATAATAAAATGCATTGTTTCTCTACCATGCCTCGTATGAAAGTAAAGAATCAATAATGACGTACCTACTAAAACAATAAATAGCTACATCATTGTGGTTCCGAGGACGTTATATGCTAGAGATATCGATATAGATCAATCCGAAGAAAGCATAGAGTTATCAAGAAGTGTAAGGTATCTTTGATTTTATTTGATAAAGATTGTACGTACTAACAACGGCGTAAGAGAATCCATTACCTCTTGTCCCCTGGGTGTCGTAAGAGGGGTAGGCGGAAATAAGATGGTGGTATAATCATCTTATTTCCGCCACATGCCACATGTAATCAACGTCGAAGGTGCGAGACGTTCGGTCTGAGATTGCCAAGCGTGCCCATTAAGGCAATATTCAGCTGCGGACTGTTACGCGTTGATTTTGAAAAAGAAGAAATTAACACCAATCAGTAAAAAAAAACTTAATAAGTACAAAAGTGTTTGTTTTATTTTTATACAATTTCTGGAATAATAGGTAGGTTTTCCGATGCAGGTTATTGCATCAATTTAATGGTCGTTATTATTTTTAGTACGTCGCGGCTTAGGATTTGCGCAAGTGTTGCGTGACATTTTGACGAACAGAAATACCACCACGGCCTATTTTATGTGCGGTCAACCAGACTGCCCCACTATCATTTACTGGCCGGACGAAGCGTTGAGAATGTGCACCTATGTAAACCTGCCTTATTATAATATTATTTTTAAGACCGTAATACTCGTAACCACTCGAGATAAATAAATTGTCTCTTTTTACTTGTATACTTGACGTGTATTTAAAATTTTGTTTTCAGCCGATTTCAAGAAAAAGGGAGATTTTTAATTCGACTGTCTTTTTTATGTGTGTTAACTCAGAACTTTTTTCTAGGTAAACCGATTTTGATGATTCTTTTATTTGAAAGCTAGTGCTTCTCATATGATCCCATATAAATTTGATCAAGATCTGACCAGTAGTTTTTGAGTTATCCTTAATAATGCGCATTTAATTGACTTCGACTACATTGATGATGTTCTCATTTATATTAAAGTCGATTGTACAAAATGTTTAATTTTACCACCTTGTTGTATGTATGTTACGCGATATGTTTCTCAATTGTGAACCGATTTTATTTAAATAGGTTATACTTCAGGGGTAGTCCCATATAAATTTTGTGAAATATTCCACCCCTAAGGTTGGGAAAATAGGGGATGAAGATTTTAATATAACTTTTAGACGAAATTTTAGCTGTAACCTTGAGCTTGTGATTTTTCTTAGTCAACTCAAAAGGGTGATAAAATTAACCTTTTAATAAAAGGTAAAAGCCGACTTCAAAACACTAAAAATAATTAAATAATTTCCACATAAAAGCTTCAGTGTTAAGACATAGTGTCTAGAAGAATTAAAGCCCCGGCTTCAGAAGCTGTTACTTGAAATGTTTGTTATATCTTTGTCGCCATTTATTTTTAATTAAAGGTTTAATTTTTTCAGTCAATTTCCGATTTGAAACAAGGATTTTTGTAATGTATTTGATGGATAATATATAAAATTACTGACATATAACTGTACAAAAATCAAAGAATGTTTAATTCTTTGATAATAACAGTTGTTCTTACAATCAAATCTCACAATAAAATTAGAATGGTGGTGTTGTTCAAACATTGGTATTGGGCAGATTAACGATAAGTTCAGTTCGCCGGCCTGAATGTCTTTCGTCTGGCATAAATAAGATGATTCCGCCATCTATTGAAAGCCGTAAGAGTTATTGGCATTTTCCATTGCCACCTCTTACGACACCCACGTGACGAAATGGGGTAATGCATTCTATCGTCCCTCCACCTTATTTATTATTCGACAATATTCGGAAGTAGTCGTCGTTGTTGAAATCCGACAAGAAGCAATAATTTTTAAAACGACCTGAGCTAACATGAACCTTGACGATGAAATTACATTACAGTTCAAAGCGTTTTACTATTTTCCCACCAGCGTATTATAATGCATTTGGAAAGAAGCGATGCATTCAATCAGGTCCGTCTGCCGTCCGCATCGCTAATGAGGCTTATCTGATTTTAATTATTTATAGCCGGCTATGGGCGTTGACACTAAGCGGTGGCCGCGACCTCTGCTGGAGGATCCTACAGATGCGAGCCGTTAGTACGGTGCTTTGTCTTTAAATATCTCCTATCACATTTTCTTCAAGCGTTTGAAGTATTTTTTCTATTTCAAAAATGACATCCTCACATGCATTGCTACTCATTTTAGGCAATACGTAACTTTTAGTAAATTTTTTACATAAAAATATACTGTGTTTCTTGTCTCCTTACGATTTCATACATCACAAGTTTTTTTTATACAACTAAATTAATTTTACTTCAAAGTGGGAGTATATTATCAATTCGACTGTACAATTTAATTTTTCTTTTTTTAATGTATCTCGGAGATTACATTTTTAGCGTTTCATGCCAAAAATAGTAAAACGATACATTTATGGTATCGCCCCGGTGTCTCTTATGGTGTATCTTTATACGTTGTAGAGCCACGCTGCAGCTATATTGTGGTTGTAGCACGAATGTGTCGGCTCGACCGGGGTAGGACCACGCTCGCACAGAATACCAGCGTAAAATAGCAGCTTAATGCTGCTGTGTTTCGTATGGTGAGTGTAGAGAACCGGAGACCCTTTTTACTGGAAACGAGGCATTCCATCTCATTCCTCCGGGGTGACAACGCATCTGCATTTTGATTCTTAATTGAGGATAAATGTAGATGTCTATAGATCACAGCATCCACTTACCATCAGGTGGACTGAGTGCTCATTTGTCTATAAAATAATCTTAGAATTATAAAATGACGTGTGCTATTTCGTAATTATAAGATACGCCAAAAGTCCACCGTCGTATTTCTGAAGGAGTCCTTGAGGAGTCTTGATTTCTCAGAGAATTTCGGAATCTTGGAGTCTGTTTATACTTTTTTATTATTGCGATATATTTATATGTATAAATTAACATTTTGCAGCCCATCTTTAACTTTTTTTATTAATGGCCAATCACTGCTAATTAATGTTGGGTGTGAAAATAATCGACTGATATTTTCTTAAATTTCTTTGCCCATCTGTTAGCTAATTTTATACTAAGTTTATTTTAATTTAAGATAAAGATACCTACTTAAATATTTTTTCTTTAATAAGAACATATTAATAGTGTAATCAAGCTTAAGAAATTCGTATCCTTAAAATTAATAGAAACCTGTCTACAACTGTAAAAAATGTACTTATTATAAGTAAGTAAGTATGTACATTAGTATTTTCATAAGTGATTATTTTGAATATTGTTGGTGCACCGTAAATTAATACAATTATAAGTAATGGTCCGCCATGAACAATGTTGTCGGTGCACGGTCAATGTCGAGGTTAAGTCAAAGGTGCTTGTAGAATAAAATAAATATCAGATTGTTGATCGCCATATTTCATGTGGCTATCTAACTGTGTTAGTTCTTGTACTATTATTTATTCTGTGATGTTAGTAACAAAATGTATGTGTTGCACCGTATTGATTTTACAATAGAATAAATAGTTAGTTTTACTTGCGCAAATCTACAAATTAATACATACTATAGGATCTATTAAGGCTGGGTGCTCCTGTTTTTGTCCATTTTGGTTTTTGATAGATATTAAATTTAGAATCTGAAAAAAAAATACATTCTCTCTCCTTACGATGCACCCGGTCAAGACACGATACAATAACAATTTTCTCGATAGAAAAAATTACCGAACTACGTTCGATTTGCAGTGTTTTTACAAACCAAATTTCATTTTAAACATGTACTAATACTCCTTTTTTTTCCAATGAAAATATCAATTTATAGGTAATTCATTTTGGAATCAATTCCACCCGATCGGTTTTTTTTTCATTACATTTATTAAAAAAAATATCGATTATTCAAGTGATTTTCGATCCGCACGTCGCTTACCCAATTGCCATTGCCAGATGCCAGTGTCCCGCGGACGTTGCCGAGGTGCAGGCAGGGTGATGCAACTCTGTATGAAGCCGAAACTTGCACAATCATAATTTTATCTATGTGTGGGGTGGGCGTGTAAAATTAAAGCGAGAAAAAGATATCGCCGTTTCATTCTTTCGCGTTGTTTCAGATTGCCATTTTAAAAATTTGGTACAAATATACATAACTATTATATCGGATGAAATTTTTTAATTCTATGCTATATTTTTTCTTTTGTTTGCACCTTACAGTAATTATATACATATTACTTTGAGGTTTGCACAATTAATTGACCTATTAATTGATTAAAATTAAATTATTAAATATTAGCAGAATTCTATCAAGAGAAGCCATGAACTAAAAGAAGAAAAAATGACATTTGTTTGTCAACGTCTTTCATATTGAAAATATTTTCTGAAATTGATTCAAATTAATTTAAAATTATTTAGATTTTAATATTTGTTATTGCGTTTTGCTTTAATTCAGTTATTATCGGTTCAGAATACTTTATTTTCGTTTATAGGCAATTCTTCGCGATTGTGTGTGTGAAGATTTTGTGAGATACTGACTCTGTATGAGATATTGACTATAAATTAATTTATTATTTAAAAAATTATGCAAACAAAAGCACAAAATCATCCGATCACTTTCTGCAGGTTTCCTACAATAAAATAGAAAAACTTTTGATAATATTGTGGTAAGTCTTTAAGCATTTTGAATTTATTCATCGTTATTTGTAGGATTATTACTATATTAACTCGAATTTTATCTATTTCAGATCATGTATTTGGGCTGAGTTAAGTTTTCGACATGAGAATTTTGCTGATTTAAATTTACGTTAATGTTCTGTGAAGAATAGCTCCACGATAACATATTTTATAAATCAATATTACGTGGAAATATTATCTGCAAAAGCAATAGAAAACATAAATAATAATATATAGTGTATAAAACAATATCTTCCAAAAATAAAATTACATAACTATACCTATTTTTAGTTTTATTTTATCCCTACTCCTCTAAAAGTAAATTCGAGTAATTTTGGTGCAACCTCTCAAATGTATGGGAATTTACCCATAGGTTTGTGAGGCTTGAGCCAAAATTACTCGAATATGCCTTAAATAAAAGTTCAAAGTTACACAATACAAAGTTTTGAAATTCCTTGAAAACGTTTTATATGGGCGCCCACCGAGGCGCTTTTCGTGTACATTCATAAACACGTGTTTCCTTTTTAGTATGAAGTTGGCGTTCTTCTCTTGGTAGAGAGTAATTGTGTTCTGTGCCGAGGTGAGGACCTGTGCCAAATTTTTGCGCGCGCACTTCTCTTCTGCTACGTAAATAATATTTAGGAAATAAAATAAATTATAAATAACTATAGTTTTATGGAACTTATATGGACTATAGTTAAGCTTTTGTTTGTGTGTTTATTTCTCATTGTGTAAATATTTGTTTATAACTTTAAAACAATATTTATTGGTGATTATTTTGTAAAAATCACGATCATACGCGCGGCCCGACTCGATCTTTGTGACGACCGCTTGTAAATACATAATGCGCTTGGAACACCTAGCCTTAATGTGGCGTTATTTAGATTTAATATATCGTCGTTGTAAAACCAATATCTGCTATGTGCAAAAAGTATACTTTTGAGATATTAAAGAAAAAAGTTCTGTAAAATTTTATATGAAAATGAATTTTAAAAACCATATCAAGTTAATGTCGTAGATATCATACGTAATTTTATTTGTGTTTTGAGTATTTAGATTATTTACTTTATTTTATATTTTTAAATTACATTATTTTTTGCACATAAGAGATTTTAAATTATCAATTATTTGGCACATAACAGGTATTAGTGAAAAAGATATCTGATTTACACTAGACTTTTAATATTGAAAAATATTAATAATAAGTTTTAATCAGACTTAAATTTTAAACAATCATAAAATGGATGGTAGTCTCGGTCTATAAATGGTTTTAATTCTTGTAATTGGTTGAACTTTGATTTAGTTATTTCTAATGACCTGTTATACAATGCCGAAGATTCAGATACTGTTGAGGAAGCTGCCTACGTTGTGGCAAAATGGTGTACTCTTGTGGATGGCGAAGTTTGAAGTACACTTTACCAGTAGACTTATACAAAAATGCTGTGACATCATTCACAGTGGGATCACCTTTACTTTTACCTGGTCGAATAGACTGAAAATTGGTGTTGAAATGCTCATAATCCTAAAAAAAATCAAAATGAACTACTCTAATATCATAGGGTTGTTTGGGCCGCGCTTGACGTATTCTTGAAATGTAATCTTGAGGCGCCTTTATATACTGTTCTATAGTAGAGTGGACACTATCAACTTCCATCATAGTGTGTCCCTTTTCTAATATGATTTGCTCCACTTCTACCTTAAAAATTAGCATAATTACTTAATGCACTTGCCAAAATCTAATTTCTGTTTTGTAGTTACACCATTACTAAGTATTGTAATGTGTTTATAGACATTGTAAACTGTTTTAAGGTAATCAATTACACAGCTTGTAAATTCGTTGGACGTAACTCCTCTATCTGCTTCATGCTAAAAGAAATAACAACATCTCCAGTATGCAAGTTATAAATCGTAAAATTATGACATTGTAGTTTTTGTTTATAATACAGTGCTCCTGTAAGCAATTTTGGTGCTAAAAGAACACTTTGCACGTCAACAGATATTACAAGATGGTCTGGGCTACCTTCAAGTTTTCTATTGCCTTGTTTTTAGCACAACGTGCTTCATCTTTTTCTGGATATGTGTCTCATAATCCTCTTGCAAAATATGTTTTAACTGAAAACTAGTGCAGACATCGCATTGGTCCTTCCTTGGATTGTGAATTGAAATGTTCTTTACTAAGTACACTTAGAAGGTATTTCGTGAAACTGGTTTTTGTTTTGTTCATTACACCATGTTTTATAAACTACGTGCATGTGCAGGTGATCGAAAAGTCAACGTAAATGCGCTTTGATGATGTCCGGCAATAGTTACTAGGCACTTTCGGGAGTAAATTAGCCATTCGTACACCGCCTCGTGTACTTGATAGTGGCCAAGACACTACGATTACGTCTAATTAAAGTAGGGGATTCATTGTCACCAATTTTCCCCGTGTAGTGGCGGGTTAGAATACCCACTACCCCATATCTTCCCGTGGGTGTCGTAAGAGGCGACAGAGGAAACTGAGGCAGAAGATGGCAGCAGCATCTTCTGATAACAGCAACAACAATAAAAACTGCGGTTGCCAACCCGCTCGCCAAGCGTGGCAACTACGGCAATATGAAGAAAGTTACGAAGACGGCCCCAGTTCCCGGCGGCCCCGCTATTCCTGGCTACGGTGGCGACCATGGTAATGGCGGGGCAGGGGTGCTAAATCTCCGGTGGAGGTTCGGTTGCCACCTACGACGACTCGACCTGGCAACTTATAACGCACGCACTCTGAGGACTGACGAGTTTAAGATCCTGGAGCTGGAAGAAGAGATAGACAAGTTGCGCTGGAATATTATAGGATTATCCGAGGTCCGAAGAGAGGGCGGACACGGTAATCCTCGAATCCGGCAACTTGTTCTATCACCGGGAGGCGACCATCTGTCCCAAGGAGGTGTCGGATTTATCGTCCACAAGTCTCTCGTTAACAACGTTGTAAAAATTGGGAGTGTGTCGACGAGGTTGCGTACCTTATACTCAGAATCACCAAACGGTATTCGCTGAAGGTCATACATGTTTACGCACCAACTTCGGCACACCCCGATGAGGAGGTGGAGGAAATGTATGAGGATATCTCTAGAGCCATGCATTCCTCTAAAACCCACTATACGGTGTTAATGGAGACTTCAACGCAAAGCTAGGCACAAGAGAGAACGGTGAGCTGAAAGTAGGTAAATTCGGATTAGGCAACGGAACCTAAGGGGTTGCAGCAGCTGGCCGACTTCATGGAGAAAGAGGACTCTTTATGATGAACTCTTTCTTCCAGAAGCGGCCCCACAGGAAGTGGACCTGGTCGAGCCCCGACGGTTCGACAAAAATGAGATTGACTTCATTATGACGACTAGACGCCAACTGTTCAGTGATGTCTCAGTGATCGCGAGGGTGAAAACTGGTAGCGATCACCGAATGGTTAGAGGCACTGAACCTAAACGTTAAGTTGGAGAGGTGTCGTCTAATGAAGTCAACGCTCCGTCCCTCGTGCTCTAATCCAAAGTCCTGAAACCTTTCAGCTCGAGTTACAAAACCGTTTTCAGTGCCTAGAAGATTCCAATGCAGTGGACGATATGAATGACAAGCCTGTGGAAACTGTCCATGCGGTCGGAGCTAAGTTTTGTAAGACCCGCCGCAGAAGAACACAAAACCTCCGATCACACTCTTAATCTCATGGCTGTTAGACGGGAAATGAAGCTGCAATCTTCAGTAGATTTGATAGCATACAGGCAGCTGAACAGACAGATCTCAAAATGCATGCGGCGGGACTTGCGCAACTCAATACAGCTCGTATTGAAGAAGCGATCGAGCGGAACCAGGGCTCCAAAGTCTTTGCCAGAGATCTGTCTGCCAGAAAGAGCCAACTGTCGAAGCTGAAGACCGAGTGTGGTGGCGTCGTTTCCGGGACACCTGAGATTTTGAGTGAGATTGAGAGGTTCTATGGGCAGCTGTACACATCATCGTTGGAGCCACACGCAAGTGTGAGTAACGATCCAAGAGCGAGTCTTATCCGACACTATTCCGATGATATCCCGGACGTCAGTCTGAGCGAGATTAGAATGGCTCTCAGCACCTTAAAAACGGCAAGGCTCCAGGCGAGGATGGAATTACAGCGGAGCTTCTGAAAGCGGGTGGAAAACCGGTAGTTGAAGTCCTTCAGAAGCTCTTTAATTCCGTCCTACATGGTGGCACTACACCGGAGGCGTGGAGCAGAAGTGCGGTGGTCTTGTTCTTCAAGAAAGGCGACAATGCTCTCTTGAAGAACTACAGACCGATTTCCCTTCTGAGCCGCGTCTACGTGCTGTTTTCGAGGTCATTACGAATCGTCTCGCACGCAGACTCGACGACTTCAGCCTCCCGAACAAGCCGGTTTCCGAAAAGGCTTTAGCACCATAGACCACATACATACCCTTCGGCAAATTGTACAGAAGTCCGAGGAGTACAATTTGCCACTATGTCTGGCGTATGTGGACTGTGAAAGCCTTTGATTCCGTAGAAATTTGGGCGGTGCTGCAGTCCTTCAGCGGTGCCAAGTTGACTGTCGGTATATCGAAGTGCTGAAGTGCTTGTACAGTAGGGCTACGATGGCTATCCGAATACAGAACCAGAGTACGAAACCTATCCAACTGCAGAGAGGTGTAAGACAGGGTGACGTTATATCCCGAAACTCTTCACCGCTGCATTGGAAGACGTTTTCAAGCTTCTGGACTGGAAAGGATACGGCATTAACATCAATGGCAGTACATCACTCACCTTCGATTTGCCGATGATATAGTCCTTATGGCAAAATCGCTGGAGGACCTAAGCACTATGCTCAATGACCTCAATAGTGCCTCCCAACGGATAGGTCTTAAGATGAACATGGACAAAACAAAGATCATGTTTAATGTCCATGTCACACTATGCCGGTAGTTGTTGGGAGCACTAAGCTCAATTGTTGACGAATATGTTTACCTGGGACAAATAGTCCGACTAGGTAAGTCCAACTTCGACCGAGAGGTCAATCGACGGATTCAACTCGGCTGGGCAGCGTTCGGGAAATTACGGCACATCTTCTCGTCATGTATACCTCAAAACTTGAAAACGAGGCTGTACAACCAGTGCGTGTTGCCAGTGATGACCTACGGAACTGAGACGTGGTCTTTCACTGCTGGCCGGATGAGGAAGCTCAAGGTCGCTCAGCGAGCTATGGAGAGGCTATGCTGGTCTCACTGCGTGATAAACTTAGAAATGAGGATATCCGCAGTAGAACCAGAGTGACCGACATAGCCCAACAGATTAGTAGCTGAAGTGGCAATGGGCCGGCCATATAGCTCGAAGAACCGACAACCGATGGGAAAAAGGTTCTCAGTGGCGGCCTCGTAACGGCGGACGAAGTGTAGGGCGTCCCCACTAGATGGAGTGACGACCTGGTAAGACATGCAGGAAGTCGATGGATGCGGGTGGCTCAGGACCGTGCTTTGTGGCATTCCTTGGGGAGGCCTATGTTCAGCAGTGGACTTGTGAAGGGCTGTAATGATGATGATGATGATTCATTGTCATCTGCCATGACTGCCATTACTGATGTATCTTTAACCCAGCGTAAGAAAGAATCACGTCCGAGATCAAGTGTGTTTAAAAAACATTCTGCTCACTTTTACTTTGGTATTTTGAAATCAAACTTAGGTACAAAAATATCAAAAGCAGTTTCTTTCCTGACAGTAATAGAATCACGTGTTCTTTGCTTACGAAAAATTTGGATACTAATCCTTGTACAATAGCTTTTTTTTCACCCCATGAATTTATATTCCAAAACTTGACGTGCAATGCAGCTAGTTCTTCTTCTGATACTAAACCACACAAAACTAGTTTTAGATTTTTGTTTTATTGCAGTATGATTACAACGAGTTTTTACAGATCTGGCTTCTTTTGGAATGCTTTGTTCTAGCTTCCCATCTTTTTTCTGGTAACCCATGTATTGTTTACCCAGTAAACGGCGGCGTTTAGCTTTCGATTGACGAAATATTGGAGTTTGAGAGCTGCTTGGCATTTCGATGCTCGCTGTCAACTCCTGGACAGGATTTGATGAATTGTCATCATCATCGCTACTGTAAAAAATATAACGCTTCCGTTTGGTGATTGTAGGAAAGGGTGGGCTATTACTTCGTTCAGGGGATGAATTTACCGACACGTTTTTTTCACTGCTGTAGTTTATAGACGGTTGATCACTCTCCTGAGTAGCTGTGGAATTTAGCAGGTCTTGATTTAGAGGCATTGGTTGTCTGCGAGGTTCTTGGCATATTGGATGTTGACTTTCCTCTTGTAAACATTTTTCATCACTGGCCATTAAAAGTAAATTTACTATTTTCTTTCCCCGTCTCATTTGTAGCTTACACAAAAACTACAGATTTCTTTTCACTATATAACTTGTGCAAAGTACTTTACAAGTTAATACAGTTTATCAACTGACTGTGCTACGTAGTAGTTAGCTCGAGAGATAAAATAGAACTAACTTTTTCTAATACAAAATGTATTCATATAGTACGAGCATGGAAACTTGAACATAGTGGTAGTAGTGGGCGAATATTCAAAATATGGTCCTTAAGATTAACTAGCTATTCCCAAAACACTGGAAAGAACTTACTTGCCTGTCAACTTATCAGTAAATTATGGATGCAAACTAATTTAGTTTATTATCTTATTTATTAGTCTAAATTTTCTTGAGACTAATAAGTGATTTACAAAACATGCGCTTGTTTATCTATTACTTATTCGCTATTTAATGTAATGTTAATGTTGTTTTGTGTTTAGAGTTTAGTCTAACATACATAGCAGATATTCTACTAAACAATCACAATTGACCGTGGTCAAATAAAATATGCTATGTGCATGTTTGTCACATAGCATGTATTAATTTTCTTGGGGAGGCCTATGTTCAGCAGTGGACTTGTGAAGGGCTGTAATGATGATGATGATGATGATGATGTATTAATTGACAATATTCTAGCTGCTGCATATGTTTAAAAGTTGTCATGGTTCGTCGTACAGTCCTCAAAAGCACATAGCAGTTATTTCATACGAAATATTGATTGGTGAACTACTCTTCCCAGTCAAAATGTTAAAATCTCAAAAAAGTGCACATAGCACATAGCAGAGACAACGACGATATGTTGTTAAAAACCATGTATTTTATCAATTCTTCGTTTTTTTTAATCTTCAAGTTTTTGCTCTCATATCTGTTCGTGAAATTTCATCACAATCGGTTCAGCTATTCCGAAGATTAACCCGGACAGACCGACAGACAGACAGACAGAAAAAATATTAAAAAATATTAATTAATGTTTTAAAAGCATACAAATAACCCGCTAGATGAAATATCTCGTTACCTATATAATATATAGATCTCCAGGTCCCATCACTCACCGTACGACACACAGCGGTATCATACTGCCATTTCACGCTGCGTTTCTGTGCCGCTGCGAGCTCACCCGGTCGTGCTGCAGTCATACATACGCTGCAGTGTGGCTCTACCACGTAAAAAAAGTAATATGTATGTATGAATATTAAATACCGCGGTTGCCAACCTGCCTGCCAATCGTAGCAACTTTGGCAAATATTTACTCTATGAGGCAATATATAGGGGAGAATAATGAATAGCTGTGGACTTTGATAGCCTGTACGACTGAATGAAACATGGATGCATACAATAAAAGTCTACATTTACTGACTCAATAAGATGCACAGTTATATAACTGCGATTTATAACGCTGGCAGTTCCTTTCAACGAGGTCCTTCCTTGATCTAGCTTATCTATACCTAGATCTTAACGCAGGGGGATTTTATTCGCCCTCCGGTGTTTATATTAGTTTTCCCATTTGATTAGTCACACAATTATTTATTGGTTGGGTCCGAGCATAGGTATCGCTCTGCTAGAATGATAACTGCTTTAAATACAGTATTTGTTTCAAATACAGTATCTACGACACTTGGTAGTGGCTTATAAGGATCCGTCATCCCCACCCCCCCATCTCATCTCTTAGCTCGTAAAAGTCCACCGCTCTCACCGCGGTCTCTCTCGTTATAGGGATTTGCCTTAATCGCCACACTTGTTAGGCAGATTGGCGATTGCATTACGGGACTTTTTGCACCTTTGACGCTGCTTCCCGTCGCCATTCTGGGTATTTTACGCCTGGCGTAAACAAGTTGGTTACACCACCTTCTAACAAAGGCATAAGGTCTTTCTTGCATTTGCATCGTCGTCTCTTATGACACGTCCTGTCCAAAATATGGAGATGTTTTCTCTTATGTCGAGAACACGATTCAAGAGGCGACTGATTAATTCCCTATTAGATGTTTTTTTTTAAATATATATAAAAGTTATTCTATTTCAAGATCAAGGTTTGACTTTGGTTGTTGTTGGCCGTGCACATATATATTGTGTTAGTGTGCGTAGGCTGCGCGCGCTCGGGACTCGGGAGTAGTGCTCACGACATTGACATTTAAATTAAAAGGTAAAATCATCATTTTGACGCGCTCATCAAGCAATGAGTCAATGTCTTAAGCTTTGTGACCCACAAAAGCTAGTCTATTGTCGTATGGTTATTTTAAGTTTGTGTTTTCTGTGAAGGCTGCCGTAATCATCATTATAATGGCAGCAGTTTTCGCGTCATATTGATCATGTCACCAATAATGAAAATATTATTGCATTCAGTTCTTGCTGTGCACGGCTAACAACAACCAAAGTCAAACCTTCATCGTTAAATAGAATAACTATACCGTTATCCATGTTGTATTTTTAGGCAAATAATAAACAGTCGAGTTAGGAAAATGCCCACAATATATGGCACTTGTTGAGCATGGTGATAAAGGCACATCCTAACTACCAATGGACAGGTCCATAGAAGCAATATTCTTACTACGGCATATCATTTCAGTCTTAAGGCGGCTCTTCACGTTGGCCGACATAGTGGCGAATATGTTGGCAAAGATATTAGTCAAGAGTTTGTAATGGCATCCACACGTTGGAAGGTCGTTCTGTTTGCTTCGGTTCAAGCCAATGTGCGGACGAATTTATTAAAATGGATATTGAAGCGCTAACGGCTGCTCCGGTTTATTTATTCACAGCATACCCCTACTACGTGAATGTGTATAAGAAAAGGGTGATCAAAAAGAAATGGAAAAAAAGAAATTTTATTTCTTGTGTTCCACAAATAATTTTCGGCTTGGTAGAGCTCTATAAAGCGAAAAGTTTCTTCATTGCTCATTGTTACTGTCATTTTGTAGACACTAGTTGCGATGCGTGAATATAAAATTTAAATCAGGTGCGTGCGATCACTCTGGGAGCTTGTAGCAAACTAAACGACTAAACGTGCGCCCAACGTGTGGACACGGCGGCCAATACTCTGCCACAACCCTTTGATCTTTTGTAAAAAACCGACTCCACACGGATCTCGCGCCAACTTGTGGGCCATCATTCCAATACATACCAAGTGAAGCACAAACACCCGCTCTACACGATGGCCATCGGTATTGGCCAACATACTGGCGAATGTGTTGGCAAAGATATTGGCCAAGAATTTGTGATCGCGTCCACACGTTGGAAGGTCGTTCAGTTTGCTTCGGTTCAGGCCAATGTGCGGACGAATTTATTAAAATGGATATTGAAGCGCTAACGGCTGCTCCGGTTTATTTATTCACAGCATACCGCTACTACGTGAATGTATATAAGAAAAGGGTGATCAAAAGAAATGGAAAAAGTAATTTTATTTTTGTGTTCTACAAATAATTTTCGGCTTGGTAGAGCTCTATAAAGCGAAACGTTTCTTCATTGGTCATTGTTACTGCCATTTTGTAGACACTAGTTACGATGCGTGAATATAAAATTTAAATCAGGTGCGTGCGATCACCTGGGAGCTCGTAGCAAACTAAACGTGCGCCCAACGTGGACGCGGCGGCCAATACCTGCCACAACCACAACCTTTGATCTTTTGTAATAAACCGACACCACACGGATCTCGCGCCAACTTGTGGGCCATCATTCCAATACATACCAAGTGAAGCACAAACACCCGCTCTACACGATGGCCATCGGTATTGGCCAACATATTGGCGAATGTGTTGGCAAAGATATTGGCCAAGAATTTGTGATCGCGTCCACACGTTGGAAGGTCGTTCAGTTTGCTTCGGTTCAGGCCAATGTGCGGACGAATTTCTTAAAATGGATGTTGAGGCGCTAACAGCTGCTGCGGTTTATTTATTCACAGCATACCGCTACTACGTGAATGTATATAAGAAAAGGGTGATCAAAAAGAAATGGAAAAAAAGTAATTTTATTTTTTGTGTTCTACAAATAATTTTCGGCTTGGTAGAGCTCTATAAAGCGAAACGTTTCTTCATTGGTCATTGTTACTGCCATTTTGTAGACACTAGTTACAATGCGTGAATATAAAATTTAAATCAGGTGCGTGCGATCACCCCGGGAGCTCGTAGCAAACTAAACGTGCGCCCAACGTGTGGACGCGGCGGCCAATACTCTGCCACAATCACAACCCTTTGATCTTTTGTAAAAAACCGACACCACACGGATCTCGCGCCAACTTGTGGGCCATCATTCCAATACATACTAACGTAAGCACAAACACCCGCTCTACACGATGGCCATCGGTATTGGCCAACACATTCGCCACTATGTTGGCCAACGTGAAGAGCCGCCTTTACAATATTTAATGAAACCTCTTTAGAAGCGACTTCAGGGTAAATTAGATATTTTTTCAGACGGAAATAAAATTCAGTAAAATTCACGGTCGTTGCCGCATTTATGAAAACGACGCGACTGACTAAAGTATTTCATGAAGATATGTGTTCTTAATGCAATTTCCACAATAAAAATTGTACTTAAATTTATTCCCATTCCATTTTTATATAGGTTGTTCAATACTTATAATAATCACAATTTTAATGAGTTAATAATTATTATTAAATAAAAAAATCATTGCAATAAAAATAAATACATAACAGAAATTATAATATTAATATTTATAAGTTTACTTCAACCATGCGTAAAGGTTAAACGTACTCATTTTTTTTTTACAATAGTCTACTAATTCTGTCGGTTGAGTTTTATACATATTATAAAGTGTTGTTTAAGTGTTATTATAAATGTAAAGACAATGGAAATGTTTTTCTTTTGATGACCTGTGTAAATGTTCTTTTGTAAGTACCTATGTTAATATAGTTAGCTTGTCTAATCCATTGTAATACAACAATACATGGTAATACAAATGTCAGTTGTATTAGCACTCCTTAGTATTTATTGTATCTAATAGAAATTGAAAATTATAATTTTAATATTAAAAATTATAATTAGTAATTTATTCGTAGTCGTGTTTTATTAATTTTTTGACACTTTCCATCCAAATTTGTTGGGCACCTTTAAGTTTTGAGTACACGTCGCAATTTCAGGAGAAATAAGAATTTGTTTTAGCTTATCTAATCTAGGAGGAAATCAAATTGCTAGCCAATTTGGCATACTTACTTCTGTGTAAGGAATAAGTCTGATTTAATTGTTGTGATTTTGTATTAAGTTCTGGACGGGACGACGTGATCGCTCTTTGACTGAGTTCTTTAATTATTACGCACTTAATAGTAAAAATATGAAATAATATTTTTGTTCTTACTCCTAAACGTATATATTATATTGTATAATTTGAATAGCTAGAAACAGATGCTATCTAGTAAGGTTGAAAAAGCAAATTAAAATCATAATTAAAAAGTATGTTTTATTATTATCAAATAGGTATATGAATGAAAAAAGGATACCTTTTTCAGTAATTTTAGCAACAATTGGAATAGAAGTATTTACTTAACCGCACTAGTTTAAACGTTTACGTTAGAAAAGTTACATGCAAAGCAAGTACTAATACCATTTACATATGCGCAAACTTTCTCACACAACCGCACTCGACCGCAAGTTTTCTACGTACAGAAACAAAGACTGTATATAAAATGAAGGTGTATATACAATTACTTTAAGGTTCATTGTTAACTATGAATTATGAACGTTTGTGATATGAATGGCAGCAGGCACGACATTGACATTTGAATTAAAAGGTAAAATCATCATTTTGACGCGCTCATCAAGCAATGAGTCAATGTCTTAAGCTTCGTGACCCACAAAAGCTAGTCTATTGTAGTATGGTTATTTTCAGTCCGTGTGTTCTGTGAAGGCTGATATATTCATCATTATAATGGCAGCAGTTTTCGCGTCATATTGCAGGTATAGGAGTATCACCAATAATGAGAAGATTTTTGCATTCAGTCGGCGATTTCGCTCGATATTTTGATTCTCGATTTTTTGATCGCAGTGGTTGGGTATTTAAGATATTTCTCTTGCTCAGCAATTGCTTTATTTTACATTCATACAGACACGTTACTTGTACATATAATTACGATTAATGTATTACTGAAAATGAGGGAAACAAATCAGAAGATGGGCAGCAGCGTCTTCCTAATGACGACTAAAAATAAAAAACTGCGGTTGCCAACCCGCTTTCCAAGCATGGCAACTTTGGAAATATCCCCCTATCAGGCAATATATTGTTAGGCCTATGTTCAGCAGTGGACTTTAACAGGCTGCTGCGCTTTATACATTTTTAATGCTAACTAAAATGATAAAATCCTTAAAAATGGCAATTATACTTAACTTTTTTCTACTGAACAGCCTTGACTGTATCTTTTTTTTGATAGAATGACCAACCATCGTCTGACGTCATAATGACTAGCTTCTTAGTGACAGGTACTACAATTACATTAAACAAGCTTCGCACTAACCGTGTAAGTTAAAGAGATATTTATAGAAGTAAAACTAGACCGTCAAGAAAACATACGTGTGGTGTGCGCTCGTTCTGTAATTAGTTTAATTTAGTTAGTCTGTAGTAGTAGTTCCTATTTTTAAAGAATGCTTTTCAAGTCTTTTTCTTCGGTTCTTATATGACCTCTGAATTTTTAAATGATGTTACCAACAATTTTACACCGGAAATTGTAAAGAAAAAGTAAGATTCCTTGCAAAGTAAAATTGAAGTTACAGCCTGTATTATACGTCCCACTGCTGGCCACAGGCCTCACCCCTTATTTCTCAGAGGGTTATGGAGCAATAAGTCTGCCGTGCTGCTAAGTATTTTATTCCTGACAAATGTAAGTTTTATTATAATCTTATTCTTTACAGACACGTGGTAAATTGCAATTAATAATTTCATTGGTGTCGGCGGGAACCGAACTCTATTAGCTCGCGTCTCTGTTTCTTAAGTACTGTAAAAAAACAAGGTGAACACCTTGCCTCTGACCTTACCATGTATCATATTTATTAATAAATAATTAAATAAATTTTGCTGTTAATTTAGCAATAGCAAGGTAAACTTACTAATGTAGATTTCACTATTGGTTTCACTAAGTTTTAATTTTACTAAAAGGGTTCATTAATACCCTTTTAGTAAAACTATTTAATAGTTATCAAAAACAATATAAATATATTCGTATCATCGAAATACGGCTTCCGATAGGGAACATATTAGAATATCGTTTGAGGAAGTTCGCTAAAGAAGCGCGATAGGGCGGCGACGGCTGCAAGGTTAGGGATCGAGCAGGGAACGTCGTTCGATACGAGAATATATTAACATTTATAAATGTGTAATTTACTTAAATTGTTGGTTTCTTAAAATTTTATTACTTTAAAATTTCAGCCCTAACCACAAACAATATATTATGATCAATATTATCTGTATGTAATACCGCACTAAATACTAATACGTGAAGAACAGCATATTGATAGTAAGAGGAAATACTTATTGAATAAGCCTGATGCTTTTATTAAGTTTTGCAATACGTATTATTGTACAAAAAAGTTTAATTTATAGTCGCCATCCGTTAGCCTATGGTATAAAAATAGTATGTTACCTCGAAAACAACTTAATAAATGGTTTATAGACGAGATATAGATAGATTTTACGTGGTAGAGCCATGCTGCAGCTATATTAGTAGTATAGTTGTAGTACGAATGAGTCGGCTCGACCGGGAAGGACCACGCTCTCACAGAATACCAGCGTAAAATAGCAACTTAACACTGCTGTGTTTCGTATAGCCAGTGTAGAGAACCGGAGACCCTTTTTACTGGAAAAGAGGCATCCCATCTTAGTCCTCACGGGTGACAACGCATCTGCATTTTGATTCTTTATTGAAGATAGATGTTGATGTTTATGGGTCACAGCAACCACTTACCATCAGGTAGACTGTGTGCTCGTTTGTCACCCTATCCTATAAAAAAAAAAAATTGATGAAGTTTTTGACAATATTTTTTTGCATTTTGAATTATCCAAATATTTTTGCATTTACTTTAATATGCTTTATATTTTAATTATTTTAGTAGTACCATTATGATTTCATTTTTATCCTAAAGTCACGTGAAAACAAACTGAGAGGAATAGATAAAATTGTTCAGATGCAGTATTTATGGGAGTATCAAACAAAAGTATTCTTGTTCTTAAATAACACTTTCATAGCGTTTCAAGTTGACGGGCGGCGAAAGTGTTGGTGACATGGCCGCGGCGAGATTTCGCTTTTCTGACCTCAAAACACATCTGCACGGCGACACCGCGTCGGAAGGTCAGACGATTACCAAAGATAACATTTAATTTGGAGGGCTATAATTTTTGTGGCCTACTTTTTAACTGTAAAATAATATAATGCTAAAGCGGGCGATTTTTCTATACAAAGATAGCCAGGTTCTTGATTTATTTATTTTATATTAATATCCTTTAACCCCCTGTAATAAATAAATAAATAAATATGTTTTTGTTCTGTGGAATTAAATCGTATCTATATAAATAAAAATTAATGTTTCTTTGTTTGTTCCGTATGCGTTCTATACCATTCATCCGATTACGATGAAACTGTAGTGAGTTGTTGTGTGCGCGCCCGCGAAGGTTTCTAATAAAAATGAATAGAGGAGTTCGTTTGTTTGTTCGTTTTCTATACGTTCTCATACGATTTATCCGATTACTATGAAACTTTGCTGAAATTTTGACAGAAAAAGAGGCCGGCCACGGCTAGTGACTGATAATTTCTGATCGTGAAATTATATAAGCATCGTCATCACTCGATGGTGGTAACTTCGATAACTGTGGTATTACCAATATATTACTAAGCTCCTACCATATATATTATCATCATTATTACAATAAGTTTCACATATATATGACACAAATGATTACAATACAAGGATAGACGTACTTCTTTTTGCTTAGGTGTCCGTCTGGGTTGGCACTACTTCCTTATCTCTTTCTGCCACCAAGCAGCACCTAACTAACTGGTGGGTACTAGCTTATATATATTAGGCCTGTATAATTACAGGCTGCCTACATTTCATTTCATTCCTTAGAGTCACATCGCATCTGTGGCTTTGCTTGAAGTTGGTTGCAGATGTCCATAAGCTGCAATAGCTTACTGTCAGCTAAACTTTTAGCTTGTTTATCTCCCTTATACTATAAAAGAATCATACGTGGTTTGAGTAGAATCTAGAACATCTTATAGTAGGTATAACCTGCATCTAAAAAAACACGTTTCAATACTATGTAGCAATGATACTGTCATAAGGATTAAGATAAGTTTATCAGTAAGCATGCAAATACTTGCATGCAACTAGACGGAGTGATGACCTAATAAGAAATGCAGGAAGTCGATGGATACAGGTAGCTCAGGACCTTGTTTTGTAGCATTCCTTGGCGGAGGCACATGTTCAGCAGTGGACTTGCCAATGGCTGTAATAGATGGAACGGAAGAATGCAAATTTATTATACTTACGTTATGCATGTTGCACATGTTTTCAAATGTAAAATATTCTTGATTATATCTTTGAATATCCGTGAAATATATGCGTGAGTTCTTCGTTACGGTATCACAGTTTACCTTAGCCTTAACGTTTTGTAAATAATGTAAATGTGTTTCTTCGCTTTTGTCTCCATAGTGAAGTTATATGGAAAAATATGAAAAGATCTTTAAATTTAAAAGATACATATCGTGTCTAGACTAGGTTTTAAGACAAAATGAGATTAATAAGCTTGCCATAATGTAATTTGCAAAAATAAGCAGGCCACTGCTGGACGATTGAGGTGAGGGTTGTGGAATTTTCCACTCAAGCCTTAGGCTAAGTATTTAAAACATCCTCTAATAATATTACTCTTTACTTGCAATATTTACATTTAACAGAATTTAATGAAGCGATGTCATCATAAGATAACTGTTAATGGGTCGTCTTATTTACCGTAGTGATATAAATCCTTTTTGTGCTTCAAGCACAAAAGACGATTCGATATACCCGCTTAGTAATGTATAGTAGTAGTAAGTCAATTTCAATTATGCCTAGACGTACAAAAAAAAACCAAATCTCTGAATAAATATGCACATCCCTTAAGTTCACATCATACGCTCAGCTACACTTAGAAACACTCCTGTTATGTTAATCAACGCAGTTATTATGTTAACACAACAATGTACTGAACAATGCATGCAAACAAGCCGTGCACAATGCAACGCAATAAGTACACCTGCTTGCCACACGTAGGCCGTGCCGTGCATCGTGCTTAACCTATACTTGATGCGGCGCGTTCGATCGGTGATCAAACCCGTCCATTATTTTGCGATTCTCTTTGTTTGTACTTTTGTGTTGAGTACATACTTAAATAATATCTCGATGAATATTAATAATGTGTAAGAATAAATGGTTTTAATTGTCCGTAAAATACGTGATTAATCAATTATTATAAATAAACACGCGTTTTGTTGAGATCAAATTCGTGAAATCTGCAAATATACAATATACGTAATATGTTACTATCATGTGTATAATATATTATAAATACAAGAGAATTTGAGATGCAAAGTATTAGCCTCTAAATTCAGTTTTACGGCGGAGAATGAAATGATAAAAAAACAACAGGAGCTATTTGATCATAGTGGAGTAATATCCAAAGTTTTCTCTGTGGTCCCGTATAAATTTAAACCAGATTCGATATAATGTGAGTCGGTTTTATTATTTTTTCAAATAATCACACATCGATTAAGTTTGCAAAAAATAGAGCATATTAAGGTAAATTTAAAAATACATTCAAGTGAAAAATCACCACCGGTTAAGAAACATTGCCTTAGACATATATACACGCGTAACTATCGAATTACGCTAAAAATGTGAAATTAAGCGACCACCTGTGTGTAAAAAGCTTTAAAATATAGGATGTAGATCGTGCGCCGCTTTTCGTAATTATTACTTCGCTAAGTGCGTCCTGTGCTTTACGAAGGAAGTCTTAATTGTTGCCAGTGAACCGGTTCGCTCGGAACGAGCGCTTTGTTGCCGACTAGGGGAAAAATGCGAGGTTTTTATCGATACTTTATGAATAGAATACTAAATTCCTATATGTGGGCTAAAAATTGTTTAATAGCACTATCAGTCAGGTTGCTTTTTTATCGAAGGAAGATTATTGCTCTGAGTGGACCTTATCGTAAGTTTTATAATATTTTTTTATTCTTACATAAATGTAATAATATAATCAACCTTAATTGAAAAGCTTGTAGTTACAAGGCCTGGACATGGAATAATTTTGAATAGTACTTTGCAGCACCTTTAGTCACAGGGGCACCCGAAACATTGGGAATTAAAAATAAGTAAAATTAAACGCGATAAAATCCGTAAAAATAGTTTTATTCAATGTTTAGTTTTCGGGTAAATATAAGAAATCATTATACAAAGCCTCTATACAAAAATGAAATATCATACAGTATTTTTTATTTTATTTTATAGAATAATGGTGACAAACGAGCACACTGTCTACCTGATGGTTATGGATGCTGTGGCCTATAAAGATATACATCTATCAATTCAATCAAGAATGAAAATGTAGATGCGTCGTTACTCTTGAGTACTACGATAGAATTCCTCATATATAATTATGTTTATGTTGTCTAATATAGTAAACCTGATTATGTAGCGTTCTGTCTATTGTGTAATTAGATGCTGTTTGTAAATATTTTTAACCCAACTGTACAAGGACACAATTATTTTTTATTCAGAAACCCCTAAATCACTATAATAAGCAAGGGGATTTCCTTGCTTATTATAGTGATTTGGATCTGGTAAGAATTAAAAAAGCATCATGCTTAAAATAAAAAAAATCGTTATTACCAGGCGATTGTTCTTGCATAAATCGCCAATTACTTAATTTAAAATGCAATCAAATTAAAACGGGCGTCGAGATTGATTTGCTTTTTGCCACAATCGTGAAGTCCGTTATAATTAAGTAACGGGGCTGTGTTTACGAGAAAATAAAACAATCTATAATTTTGCGCTCGGCGTCGTCGTATTGTCGGGACAGGGACATTAATTAAAATATCCAATACAGTATGTATAAAATATTTTTGTCGTTTGGTGACGCATAGGAGAATCTGTCAAAACCCATTGCTTCTTCCTATATTGTAAAGGTGGAATGAACAACTCGAGGCAGTTGAAAGCATTGAAACCACTAGAGTATTAGTTATGACTGCTTAAATGCTTGAATAAGACCTAATGTTTGTCCTGTAAGTGGCACGTAAGAGAATCGGTAAAAGCACAATGCTTCTTCCAAAATGCATCGCAACGCTAAGATCATTTAAGGACGTTACTTTATCTAATGCTTATATATAATAATATATATTCTTCGAACCTACTTCAATGGTTAGAAACTTAATAAGTTACAGCCCAACAAACACTTGAATGATTTGAAGATTAATGAAACTTAAATACAATTATAACTTGAATTTGAATTGAAAACATTTATTTATGATTTGCCATCCGCCCCGGCTTCGCACGGATGATATCTTGGCCTCGACAACAGCGCCACCTACCGGGTCAAAATGGGAATCTAAACCATCTAGGAACCTATTCAAACACACATAAAAGAATCATCAAAATCGGTTGAGCCATTTTTGAGTTTTAGGGAGACTATCGGACAGCATTTGATTTTTTATATATAGAAATATTTATGCGAATACTACATATTGCATAAAACTATTATGAGCATTTTAAAAGCCCACATACATGACCAATAAACACCGGCATAATTTCACTATTCTGTATAGAAGCACCATGGTGTAGTGCAAATTATGGACTTTCAAATTCATCCGTACGGACGTACAATACCCGCGTATCCGGTTTGACATGATTGTAATTGCATTGTATTGCGGAAATAGGAAAAATAGAAATATCTTTTCTACTTGTTTCTATTTCTCATAGATGGACGGAGGCAGTAGAGTCCAAGGGGGAGGCATTGGCCGTTAGTTTGGACATAGCGAGGGCCTTCGATCGAGTCTGGCACAAAGCGCTTCTTTCGAAGCTCACCAGTTTCCTTGCTGATCGGAGCATCAAGGTCGTAATAGATGATGCATGCTCTGATTACAAGCCTATTAACGCTGCTGTTCCACAAGGCTGCGTGCTATCACCAACGCTGTTTCTTCTGTATATCAATGATATGTTGCTCACTGGTTACATTCATTGCTATGCAGACGACAGCACTGGTGATGCCTTATACCCCGGCCATGCCAATATTTCTCGGGAAAACGTCGGGACAAACTTGTGTCTGAAGTCGAGTCTTTGCTGAACAAAGTCTCGGATTGGAGGCGACTAAATCTAGTCCAGTTCAATCCCCAGAAAACACAAGCTTGCGCGTTTACCGTTAAAAGGAACCCCTTTGTCGTATCTCCTCAGTTTCAAGGCACTCCCCTTGCTGCCTCGGCTATCTAGCTAGCAGCGGAATCCTCGACGTCAACATATCGAATAGTGTGCAGTTTCGTGGTCACTTGGAAGGGAAGGCCAAATTGGCCTCTAAAAAGCTTGGCGTGCTCAGCAGAGCGAGACAGTATTTCATGCCGGCACATCGCTTGTAACTTTACAAAGCGCAAGTTCGGCCTCACATGGAATACTGTTGTCATTTCTGGGCCGGGGCACCCCAGTGCCAGCTCCTTCCACTTGACCGCATCCAGCGCAGAGCGGTCCGAATCGTTGACGACCGAATTCTTTCGTTGATTTTCCATCCCTTTGCATTTTCTATCGCATCTACCACGGGGAGTGCTCTGAGGAATTGTTCGGATTAATTCCAGCCGCCAAATTTCACGAACGCACATCGCGTCAAAATTCACGATATCATCCTCACCATCTGGATGCTTGGCGGTCCACCACTGTGCGTTTTACTAGGAGTTTTCTTCCTCTTACAACTTCTCTGTGGAATTGTTTACCACAGGCGATTTTTCCGGACCTATACGACTTAAGAACCTTCAAGAAAAGAGCTTACTCCTTTATAAAAGGCCGGCAACGCACCTGCAATTCCCCTGGTGTTGCGGTTGTTCATGGGCGGCGGTAGTCACTTACCATCAGGTGAGCCACATGCTCGTTTGCCCCATCTTCTATAAAAAAAACAAGTTTATAAAGTAAAGATTTTTTGATACGATAAATAAATTGTTAGGTGTTAAGTTATTATTCTTCTTCATTAGCCTGTAGCAGTCCACTGCTGGTCATAGGTTTCAACTGTGTTGGTAGGATTTGGCATAATCGCCACGCTTGGCAGAGTTGGATTGACGATCGTAGTACCAGACGTTTCGAATTTTTGACTGCGTAATAAGCCCAGCCTAGTATTTTAATCATTTTATGTGCAAGGTAGAATCGTGGAGCCCAGGGGCAAAGCCCGGATTCGATCCCCTCCAAAAGCAATGAAATAGTTAATTGCAATTTTAACATCACGCAGAAATCGAGTCTAAGAAATTAAAAAAAAATCGAAATTGTGAAGTCCGCGTACACATATTGGCGCTGCGGGTACTTCCTGGCTCTAAAACCCTCTCAGAGGTGAGAAAAATATGGGACGTAAATAGGCTGTAACATTTATATACGAGATATATTATCATATTATCTTCATACACACATCTTCTACATATTATCTTTGTCTCTTTCTATTGTCTCATGTGGACACTACGCTATAAAAGTACGGAAACAAATTATGATTCATGAATATTACTTTATTTAATCAAAACTAAATGTTCTCTATCATATTGTAAGACGAAAAGTTCGTTCATTGAGCTCTCTTTAATTTTTTAAATCGATCGCTCATCTACAAATACATTGGAAATCATCTCAAGATTTGTTTGCCAACAGGCATTTGTAAATACTTTTATTTTAGGTATAAACTTTTATGTTGAAATAAGAAAGTTTTTCTGCGAAGCCAAATGAAGAACCCGAAACCCGAAGGGTGACCTTTACCTGTAAAAATTAAAAGTCAAGTACAATTATTTATACACAGAAAGGCTGATGTAATATGCAATCGAATTTAATTGAAAAAAAATTTTTTTTTTTATAGAAACTGAATATAGTTTTAGATACTAGTATTTAAGGGGTTAAGGATTCGATTTTATTGTATTTAAAAACTACATAAACTAGCTAAATCTATTGATGAGAAATAGTTTTAGATACTAGTATTTAAGGGATTAAGGATTCGATTTTATTGTATTTAAAAACTACATAAACTAGCTAAATCTATTGATGAGAAATTAGTACAAATTATATTTAGCACAGAAGTAGGGGACCAATTATTTTTTTTTTTTTTTTTTTAAATATCCTTCTTGCCATTGTTTTCATCGTTGATCGATTTCGTCTCAGTTCTGCCTGTTGTAGAAATGTATGCAGGAAAAATTTGGCTGCAGATCACGCAGATGATATATTAATTACTATACTATACTAATTTTTCCTGAAATTTTTCTTATAAAACGTTAGTTTAACTTATTTCATTACATGTTTATTACCCCTTTTATGCTAAGTAAGAAAACAAAGTAAATTGTAGTTTTCCTCGGTTGATAATAAATAAGCTCGCCTGTATATTCTAGATACAGAAGATAAAATAGCTGACAGGCGTGCAACGAAACGTCTTAGAATTGGGTTTTTTAACTCCGTCGTCTTTTAACAGATCTACTTCAACGACACTCAGTTTTTATTCTTATTACCTGTTATTAAGCGCCGTTTTAACGTAAATTTCCGTTTCATGCTGGTGTTGATTGCTTTACACGCTGTGCTGATTTGATTTGATCCAAGTGCGGAGAAAGCAATGCACTCAGTGCATTTCCAAGGCGTACGTAGGTTTACCGTAATTTGGTGGTGTTTAACCTGAAAGTTGGTATTGAGTGCGCTTTTTTACCCGACCTATTTTTAAAAGGGTGTAATATTTTTCTAGTGCATGTATGTATGTAATATGTACATATACGTATATGTATGTAATTTATGTATTTTTCTTTGGCACGCTCTGTAGCCTAAAGAACTTGATGGATTTTAATATTTGGCGTGTCGTATGATTCGTCAGTTGTGGAAGTGACATAGGGTATAAAACTTTTCTCTTTTCTTGACGCAGTTAGGTTTTGTAATTACGGTTTTAACTAGAAAGAAAGATAAACTTTTTGGCGCAGACCAATATACTAATTTATAACAAAAACAAAATTTTATAAATTTTGGCTTTTTACGTCGAAAGCATGCCAAAAAATGTCATCACTCTTCTTTCTATCGCCAAATAGCAGTGCTTGTCAGTAGCAGTCCATGGGCTGTAGAAGCCACTTACTCAAGTGGACTGTAAGTTCGTTGGTAACTTAAGTTTTATGAAAAAACCGACCCGTTCCGGTGTACGCTTGAACAGAAAAGGCACTTAGTTTCTACACTTATTACCATAATGCTTTGAATTGAAGTAAACGATATGAATCTTTTGATACATGCGAATACCTGTGGTCGAAATTCGACCAATTGTGTGAAGACAGCGCTAAGGATTTGTATGCATCACTTTTTTTAATTTACTATTTATTATTATTATAATATATATTTACTAATATTATAATAATTTAATATATATTTACTGTTTTCCCGTGCAGGGAAAGCAGACCCCTTTGATCTTAGCTCACACTGCCCTGGTCGATATCAATTGTTCCATTTAATTTTTTATAGTGTTTGTGTGGAATCATGTGTGTATGTTCAATTTATGTGAGTGTATGTATGTATGTTGAGATTTGCTTTTTTGTGCACATCTATGCCACCATATCTTTTGAATAATATAAGTTTCATTCCTCTCCTTTTAATACTAAAAAAGTTACTTCAATTCACGTAAAATACAATCATAATAAAACACTCCATAAGTAACAAAAGATAAGAATTCAAATAACATAAAAGTATTTCATTCGTACAAATTTGACAAAAAGAATTGGATGCAAGGTACGAGGTACTGTAAACTTTGTAATTGACAAACAGCGTTGTTGTGTATTTATGTCGCAACGAACATCATCAAACGAAAGCAATCTCATTTAGTTAGATGCGGAAACTACGAGAAGCACTATCGCCAATGCCTTTGTCCCAAGAGCAAAAGCAGTTAGTTGCAAAACCTTATATGGAATCTCACACTTTACGACACACTTGCATTTTAAGTATTTCTGTCATTCTGTTGTTTTTTTTTAATTGCGACAACTGTCAACGTTTTTTCCACGATTAAGAAGTTTGGTGCTGTTATAAATGGGTATTTTCTTCATCCATTCGTGTGTTTACAATAGAAACTATCGCAATGTGTTTGAATTTTAAGGCGTTTATTTACTACGTAGGTAAGATCCTATTCTGCTTTGGAGTTCGTCTAATTTTTTACTACCCTTTTAACTTTACACCCACTTGTGTGTTCTTGTTTGAAGGGTAACAAATTTAATGTGATTTTTAGCTAGAAATTACCTTAGATTTGTTACATGTTGTTGTTTATAGCTATAAAGTATTTCATCTTAGTCCTCAAGGGTAACAACACATGGGATTCTTTATTTGAAGTTGGTTAAAGTTGCAGGTGACTGTGAGCTACAGTAGTAACCTCCCAACAGGTAGACTGTTTGTTTGTCATTTTAGTTTTCTAAAAATAAGTAAATATTTTCCGAATATAATTTACTGGTGAAGTCTAAATTGCCTCTTTTCGTGACACTGTACAGTTAATAAATAGTCGATGGATGTAGGGCGCTCCTTGCTATCTCTTCTAATAGTATAAAACCGAGTTGTGTGAAATTAAAATGTAGGATGTTTACGTTACGAGTGTTTCCAAAATCCAAAATTCTATAACTGATTGATAAGTAATGTAATATATTGTGTATATTATGTAATTATTGTGTGTATATTGTGTAATGACAATAATACAATATACTATATTGTGCTCATCATCAACGATAGATCAAGACATAAGTGCCCATCTTAAAATTTCATAGTCCGCGAAAAAACCGAGTTAGATCCCCACCGGCATCAATGAAATTAAAATAAAATTCAAGTGCTGATTTACGGCGGTGAAGAAAATCGTGAGAAAACCAGCATGTTTGAGAAAATTAAATTATTTCGAGGACTTGTAAAGTACATCAACACGCACTGAGAGCGTGGTGAACGTGTTATGTAATGGTGGATGTAAATAGCACCGAAAACCGCTCCCAAAATTGAGAAGAGACCTGTGCCCAGCATTGAGACATGTATATTTTTAATTTATTAAGGATTACCAACAAAGTTAAACCCTCTCAGAAATGAGAGAAGGCCTGTGCCTAGCAGTGGGACGTATATAGGCTGTAACTTTAACCGACAAAGTTGGCATGTGAAGTTGACAGGCACGTATTACCCCTTAATTAAGGCAAACACAGAACGCTAGGAGATATCGTATTGTTGTACGCTTGATTAAAATATAAACTTAATCATTAATTTATTGTGAAATTATGAAAAGAAATTCTGTTCTTTTGCTTTGATTGGTCATCTTCAAATTCTGTTTGATCGTAACAAAGCATAGCCACCAGTTAAAGATAATAAGGTTACATACGTTAGCGATGTTAGTGTAATATTATTTCTAAATAGATTATTACCACGCTATCTTATCGCTAGACACGTCGTCCTCGATTATTGCGATGCGTAAATACATGGCATGATAAACATATCAGTGTATAGGAGATCCGACGATCAGTATAATAATTACGTTATATGTATGTTTTAGATATTATATAAAAATGTTAAAAACTATCAAGGACATAGTACTACTACTCCGTTTGATATTAAGATTTTTTTTAAACCGCATTGAAATTAGCGTGTAAGAACAAAGGCAAAATTTATTATGTTAATGCTATTAACAGTTTCCCTGTCCTTAAGAAAACCACAATAATTAAACAGTCGAAATGTTCATATGACTCACGGAACAGTGATATGTTTAATATTGTTATTATAACTAAACGTGGGGAATAGAAACGAATGCCTATAATAAGTATTAGTACTTAAGAAGACCGACATACAGTGACAAGATTTCAAATAAAAAATGTTATATTATGAGGTCGGAGAAAAAGTTTCTTCGTATTTTATATACAAATTCAAGACATTTTTTTTCAAAGTTTAATTACATTTAATTATAATATATATGTGCCATTTTGTTCGATAACTTGTTGCCATCTTGTAGGTAGTGACATAATCCCGTTGCTGTAGACATCTTGGGATTTTTGATCAAAAAATGCGACAAGTAGTTTTGACAATTCTCTCTTGATGTTAACCTAACACTACTCAAAGAATTCTGAAGAGACCGAAACAGGTGAAAATCTGAGGGAGGTCTTTTTTTGTATAGACCAGACCTTTTCAAATGGGTCAAAACTGTTTTGTGGTCAATCCTCAATTCCTCGGCTATATCGTAACTACTAATATGCCGATCTTGCTCCACTTTTTCAAAAATGCCATCGACTTTATCCGTAGGAGGGCGACCAGAGCGAACTGCATCTTTAACATCAAAATTCACGCACTGAAAACGCTTGAACCAACTTTGTGGTACTCTTACTGACACTGCATTAGGTCCATAAACGTCCCAAATTTTTTTCGCGGCTTGAGTCGCATTTTTCCCTTTTGTGTAATAAAACTTCAGAATGTATCGAATTTCTTCGTAAGATTCACTCATTTTGGCGGATAGAAAAACAATTGAAAAATGGCGGGAAAGTGTTTTTACTTTTATTTTTCTTTTCTTAATTTGCTATAATATGTATTGATATTAAAACCAGCCAAATACAAACAGTACAACCAAAGAGATTTTTCTTCAATTTTATACAAACAAAATACGAATAAACGTTTTCCCCGACCTATTATTATTAATGGTGGTAAAGAAAACTTATAGAGAATGCAAAACAACTTTTTTTGTGTTTCTAAAATGCCTTCATTTGTTGGGGTAACGTTTATTGAAGACAAAAGAATCCTCCTTAAGGAAAATTGAACCTGTGCTTTGAAATCTTATTTCCTGGTATTTTCAATAATGTACCCGTTGACCTTAAACATTCGTTTTATTTGCAAGATAAAGGTGTACTCAGAATGGACTGATTCAGACACATTTTTCGATAGATAAGCCATGTTCCGGGTGAAGCAAGACGTGCACCAATTTAAGAATTGCAATGCCTCGTCACGTTTTGTAGGTACTGATTCATGAGAAATTCGTAATTTGTGGAAAAATTGATAAGATTTCATTTAGTTCCGTTAACGATCGCAAAATTAGTCCAACAAAGGTTTGAATGAGTTTACTCTTTCTTTCGATTTCACTTTTATGTTTACGAGCCGTTTGAGGTCTTTTTATTTAAAATTATCGCACATACATAGTCATAAAATATAACTTAATGTCTTCCAGAAATCTACAGCCGTAGTTTCTCTAAAAAAACTTCGAACGATCGTTCTTTTTTTCTCTCTTTTCTCTTAGCTGATAGTTCAGTTGTATTATACCAATAAGCTACATATATTAATCTGTAAAATGATTTTGTCATATTATATTGTAAATAATTTAGTAAACATATCATGACATTATTTTATTCGGGATAAATTAGGTAAGCAAATCACACAAAAGATTTTAAGAAAAACCACAAGTACAAGTTGTAAGAAGTCGAGCTTAGCAATATTGAGTATCTTCAAATTTTATACTTTTTAGAATTGTATCAAAGTGAACCGGTTATTTGAGGTCCAAAAGGCATGTCAAAGCATCCATCTCCTTGCTTCCAAAGTTTACGAATCTTTGTTGTAAGATGTTTGCAGCATTTAACAATTATTTTATTGATGAAAACTAATGTAAAAGCTGACCTCACATTGAATAGTATTAATTTTAAAAATTTGACATTGAATTCACTATTTATGCAACCTGTATCAATTAATGACATAACAAGAATAATTTGTAGTCTAAAAAACACGAATACTGTTGGATATGATGGCGTGTCTACAAAAGTGATTAAATACACCAAGGAATTAATAGCCCCACCATTAGCACATATAATTAACTTAAGTATTACTGATGGCATATTTCCAAAAAAACTGAAAAAAGTTATTATTAAACCCCTATATAAAAAAGATGACAAAACAGATTTAAAAAATTACAGACCTATTGCAAAAATTCCTATATTCTCAAAAGTTTTTGAGAAAGTCATCTATAACTCTTTATACACCTATTTCGAAAAGTATAAATTATTTTGTAAAGAGCTAAAGGGGTTTCGAAAAAAATACTTATATTTATGTAGCACTGTATGACTTACTAGCTAATATTATGACATCTGTAGATAAGAGAAATCCAGTTTGTGCCATTTATACTGACATGACCATGGCTTTTGATTACCACCAGCGATTTTTCCGGACCGATACGATTTAGGGACCTTCAAGAAAAGAGCCTACTCGTTTTTAAAAGGCGGGCAACGCATCTGCAATTCCCCTGGTGTTGCAGTTGTTCATGGGCGGCGGTAGTCACTTCAGTTCAGGTGAACCGCATGCTCGTTTGTCCTCTCTCCTATTAAAAAAAATGTGGACCATAAGATCTTGTTAAACAAATTACATGGTTATGGTATAAGAGGGAACATTTTCCAGCTCTTAGAATCGTACCTAAGTAATAGAATCCAATGCACAGAAATTTCTAGAATTTGTCCAAAGAGTAAATTAGAAACTACATATTTATCGAAACCAAGGCACATTAAATACAAGGTTTCACAAGGTAGCGTATTAGGGCCACTACTCTTTATAATATGTATAAACGATCTCTCAAAAATAACGTCACATAAAAGATTCTCTTTGCAGATTACAGTACAGCTATAATAAAGTATGCAAATCAAATTAATTATGACAGTGATATCAATACCTGTTTACGCGAAATTATAGAGTGGCTTAATAATAATAATTTAATAATAAATTTAAATAAAACAAAAGTTATGCACTTCTATCAACGCCGTGAAAACCCAAACATTAGTATTTCCTACCAAGGCTTTAATATTGAGGAAGCAAATATGGCTAAGTTCTTAGGTATAGTGATTGAAACTCACTTGGAAGCCTCATGTTGAGGATCTATGCAAACGACTCAGCAAAACGGCATATGCACTTTCTCAACTTTCAAAAAAGGTTAACAGTCAGGCTCTTTTGATAGCATACCATGGACTAGTTGCTTCCGTTTTGCGATATGGCATTATTTTCTGGGGGCAGTCTTCTGATAGGGAGCTTGTATTTAAGATGCAAAAACGATGTATAAGGTCAATATGTGGTCTCAAAATAACAGACAGCTGTTTTCCTTATTTTAAATCTTTAAAAATCCTAACACTGCCATCATTGTATATACTGGAAACAGCTATTTTTGTAAAAAAGCATCCATTTCTTTTTCAAAAATTATCTGATATTAGAAAGAATCCAATACGAACCCACTACGTAAATAAGTTATGTTACATAAAATGTAAAACATCACTAATGAAAAAAAGCTTTTTTGGTATTGCCCCACGAATTTATAATAAACTAACTGATCCAATAAAAAAATATGACCTTATTTAAATTTAAAAAGGTGCTGAATGAGTTACTAATAGACAAATGTTAATATAAAATTGATGAGTTCTTGAATGACAATTTTCACTAATTACTTTTTTTGACTATTTTTATTGACTTTTATTGTTTTTGTTATTGTCATCAATTTAACTTTATAAATGTAGAATTTTAATTAGTATTCCAATTTCATTCATTTTTATTCTATTTTATTTTAAGGGATGATTTTCAAAAGAACACACAATAGGGTATTTTACACCATGTAAAAAAAATATATATTTATGATAGATTTTGTAAAAAGTAAACGAGAAATATTGATTTCTATTTATAAAAATGCATTATAAATTTTACATTTCAATTTTAAGAATATTTTATTTCATATGTGCCTCAAATCTGCAAAACGCTGTCCGCCATATTAGATACCGTCGTGACGTCACTGGTGAAGAGAACTAGCTAATGTGCTGTGTTATTTCGAAATTTTTCAAATTATCATTACGATTGTTGAGTTTTATTCCGAATTTTATTGAAAAGGCATCACGGATTCGTAAAAGCAGAAAGTACTAATCTTTATTCTATTAATTCGAATTCGTTTAACAGAACCCATAATCTTATATTGTGTGTAATTTTCCATGTAATTTTCCAGCTAAAACATGCAATAATCTTTATGACATTTGAAATCAAAGCGAGTTTATTACTTCGCTTTTAGCACTAATGTTTTAGATATTATAATATAAGCTTAGGTGAGAAAAACTTTTTGTTATATTTTTTGTAGAAACCATGTCATTATTCCCATATAATAGAAGAAAACACGAATTAAATAAAACACTGCACTGCACTTGCAAGGGCTGTCTAAATGCAAGGGCGGGACAGACGAGCGATTAACCTAATCTATTACAAAATTTGACTTGCAATAGGTCATGCACCTATCATGTCATGATGTTTTGTTTTGTATAAACGATAGTTAAATATAAGTCATACTTACATGAAAGTGATCTTCACAGAAGTATAGTTTACATTTTGTAGACAATGCCTTCGGGTCTCTTCTTGCCAGTTTTAACCAAGTATTTCTCATATTTAAATCAGTTGGCACTTGAATCCATAACTTCCTCGGCGTTCAAATGCTCGTATTTTTGCATTCAGGCACAACACAAAAATGATATAAATGATAATTCATTATTAAACATCCTAAAGTATCTTATTCCTTTGCAAAATAGGCAAAATTCTAGGACAGTGATGTCACGAGTTCAACAGCATGGCGGTTATCGTTTTCACGCGAAAATTTAAAACGATAGATTAAAAGTAATTTTATGGCACTATTCGGTTTAAAAAATCACTCTAGGATTCATTTAAAACACTTTTTGAAAATGGGTGTAATACCCTATTATATTTGTATGTCTTTAAGACAAAACATAGCGCTCTAATAATTGTAAAGTTCGCAAGATCTTAAATGCAACCTACCTATGTTTGACAAATAAACTATTCTGATTCTGTAAAACAGGTATGTACATATTTTTAAGGAGCAACCGCGCACAAAGCTGTTGCATCAGCGATTTCTTGCAAGTCAACCCCCATCTTCGAAGTTTCGAAGGCAATTGCGCTAGTCGAGTGTGAGGAGAGTGTCTGCTCACCTTGGCAGCATAGCACCACTCGGCGTCGTGTGTACAAGCGTGAAATGCGCCCGTAACTGTTTATGAATGAATTTCAATATACGAATGAAATTTTAATATGACAGTTATTTTTCTTAGTATTCGTTACTCATAGTCGACGTCATTTGTTTACGTGTAGCATAATTAACAATTACGGGTAGGCTTGAGAAATTCTACAATTCTACAAATTAACATTTTGGATGAATAATTTTAAAATCCTTCTTCACTAAAAATCTCTTCAATTATTAGTAAATTAATTATTCTCGTGTGGTCTGTGTAAGAGGATTCATCAACCCATTTGTTCTCGTTGGTGATGAGGTGCCTATGAGAAAGGTTGGAAAGAACAGACTTTATGGCATCTGATTGATCTCCGTTTAATATCGTTTATCAGCCAAATGTAAAATACCCCAGCCCGACAACAGGGATTAGCGGCAAATTTGCGAGACATGTTTTTTCCTTTTTTTTAGAATAAGGGTGACAAACGAGCACACAGTCCACCTGATGGTAAGTAGATGCTGTGACCCATAGACACCTATATCTCTCGGTGATTAAAATCGAAATGCAGATGTGTTGTCACTGCTCAGGACTAAGAATTGCCTTGAATGCCTCGTTACCAGTAAATAGGGTTCTTCCTTCGGTTCTTTACATTCACTGTACACCTCTACGAAACACTGCAAAATTAAGCTGCTATTTTATGCTGCTGCGTGGCTCTACCATGTTAAAAATCAACATCTCGTACTGTGATCGCCAGTGCGCCTGTCAAGCGTGGCGATTACATATAACATTATTATAGTAAATATTATGTTAATAGCAAAGGCCCAAGTGAATAATATGATACAAAAGAAGAAGACGACTGTAAAATTTGCTAACCTCGGAGATCGTAATGATAAGTAGTATATTAAACGCGACAAAATCCGTAAAAGTAGTTTTATTCTCTCGGAGATCGTATTACACAGGTACATAAAACACAGATTTAACAACCGATTTGATTCCCTCGTCCTTTTTGATTATTATCGGTTAAAAGTTTGTAAGAATTCAATTTACGACTCATCGTGGTGATACAGGGGCTAAGCGCTCGTCGTTTTACAGTAAGCTTGGCAACCTGAATTCCACCAATAAAATTAATAATTGCGATATTAAGCGCTCATTTACTACTTAATCGCCGGTGAAGGAAAACATCATGAGGAAACCTCCATAATATTTTTTCCATGTCTGAGAAAAAATATTTTGTTGACATGTGCAATCCGCCAACACACAACGTAGCAGCGCGGCGGATTTACTGCTCCATATCCTTTTCAGAAAAAATGAATGGAAGCCTGTATCCAGCAGATTAATATATGTATAGGCTGTAACTTTAATTGATACGACCCATTGCATGGCATAGATCACCCTTAAAGACAGCAATAATGATTTCTTTAATTGTTTTTCATTAAATGAACATCTGTTTTTACCATATCCGTATAATAAGTGTCAGCTTATTATGGATTTGTTAAATTGCGTTCATTAATTGTTGCGTTAAGTATTTAAAGCAGGAAATCAATTAAAAATGCAATCAGTAGCCGGAAACGGTCATTACACGTCGCGCGGAAAGCGGCATTGTTTTAAAATTACCGTTGTCCGACGAGATGCGGCGTGAGTCAATGGTGGTTTCTGTAGCCTGTTAATTAGTGAGATAAATACATACACACTTGCTTATTGGTTAACGGAATAACCTACGGTAATATTTATAGCAGGAAATATACCAACTTTTCTTCTAATGTCATCCTCACCTAAATTACGTTGTGCATACCAGTGATGAAAGACGAGACGCTGGCGACTGACTGATGGTGGGAATCCATCCTAGTTCTCAGAGCTACAAAGAGAGATAGACAGAATATCACGTACATTTTAAATGACGCCAAAACCATTCTTTTTATAAAACTGAAGTGACAAATGAACTTACAGTCTGACTGTAAGTGGCTACTGCAGTCCATGAACACCTGCAGCCGACTTCAAACAAAGAAGGCTACAGGTGCGTTGACCCTTCTAAGGACAAAGGTGGAATACCTCATGGCCTGTTATTAAACTGACTCTCTATACCCCACAGACCGGAACACAACAGTGCAAGCACTGCTATTAGGCGGCAGAAATAAAAATATATTTGCAATCAACAACATTATTTTAGGTGCATATCTAGCAGAGGACTTTTACGACCTGATAAAGAAAGAAAGAATGCAACGGCATTCCCCCTTTATTTTGGGGTAACTGTGCTAAAACTTTGTGTGTTCCTATCGCCATCATTTTTAATATGTCTCTTAGCGAAGGTGTATTTCCGGATACCTGGAAAAGAGCACACATTGTTCCTGTACATAAAAAGGGAACTAAAACTAAAATTGAAAATTATAGGGGCATTTCAATTTTAAATATTATTACCAAAGTTTTTGAGAAAACCGTTTATGATGTTATATATCCCGTAATATGTAAGGGACTGCCAACTACTCAACATGGATTTCTAAGGTGTCGTTCTAATATCACTAATCTTTGCTTTTCTAACTATGTTTTATATCCCCACTAGATGGAGTGACGAACTGGTAAGACATGCGGGAAGTCGATGGATACAGGTGGCTCAGGACCGTGCTTTGTGGCATTCCTTGGGGGAGACCTATGTTCAGCAGTGGACTTGTGGGCTGTAATAATGATTATGATGATGATGACTAATACTAAAGAACAGTTGAAAGCAAGTATTTTAATTGATGTAATAGAAATTTTAATTTAATCTAAAGACTGGATTAGAGCGTGTACTATAGTACGCGCTTATAGACGCCATTGAAGTTCGTTGTCTGCCTGGGTGATAGAACCTCAATATATGTCTGCCATGCAAAACATATATGTCAAATAATATTATCAACAACATAAATAAATTGCAGCTTTATTGAAATTACGTAAATTATCAAGAAAAAAATTGTACTTGTCAACCTGTCTGCCATGACCTTGCGACCGCCATAGGTGTCTGCCAATGTTATTTTTCGGTAACTTTTATTGAATATTTCAAGATGTCAAAGCGGCAGACTTATTATATCCCTTTTTTCGGTCATTTTTTTTACACCTTTAACACCTGAGCGTCTCTATATCGACCGCCGGTCAAGCTAAAGAGTCCCCATTTCATGTACCTCAGGTATAGGGGATTAACTGAAAAAAACGTGAAGCTTATTGAAATACCGTAAGTCTGCCGCTCACTGGCTCTTAAACTAATAGGCTTTGGGCTGAATAAGGCTGTTTTGCAAAAGCAGTGCATCCAATGTTGTGTTCTGTTTGTTGGGTATGGAGGGCTACTATTATTTAAGGTTATAATGCGTCTTATTCCTCAGAAGATCCAAAAGACCTGTAGCCTTTTTTGAGTTTTAGAAACTACAGTAGCCATTTATCATCACGTGGACGGTCAGGTCGTTTGTCACTTTAATGTTTTTAACGAAATTAACCTAAATGTTGGAAAATGATGTACCTAACATTCTCCAACATTGCGTTACAAAATATCGATTATTTTTAATGCTTTGGTACTCATAAAGATTCAGTTCACTGAAAATGATTGCCAACGTACTTTTAAGCTTCAATTTTTCTTATCGATACTGTCACCCATTTCGCTAGTGAATCAAGATAACCGCTTTTGATAAAATTTTATTACTTTCCGTGACACGGTTCCAAAACGCGGGCAATCGATAGTTCTATTGTTTCTTTATGCAAAACCGAGCATGTGAAAACAATAATTATATCTTATTTCTAGACAATTATTTGCAGCAAGCAAACATCATTAAAGTAGTGTCAATCACACACTATCTAAAGCTTGACACAAATTATATCCCTCGTATTTGAGTCCATCCATCCATTACAGCCTATAAAAGTCCACTGCTGAACATAGGCTTCCCCCATAGATTGCCACGTGGGGTTTTCAAAAGTTGCCACGTTTGGCAGGCGGGTTAGTAACCGCAGTTTCTTATAATTTTTAGTTATTATCAGGAAGACGCTGCTGCCCATCTCCTGGTTTGTTTCCCTCTGTCGCCTCTTACGACACGCACGGGATGATATGGTGTAGTGGATATTCTTACACCGCCACTACACAGTCTCTCTATAAATACATTTATTATGTTATTTTAGTTATCAATCAAAGGATTTAACATTAAGATATATACTGTATACTCGTTCCACTTTTAGGTAAAGGCCTCTTTTCATTTTTGTAAGAATATTTTAAAGTAAGGGAAGAGTCCACCGTGTTGCACCATGCATAATATATAATATAAAGATAATAATATTTTGTAATTAATGAAGTTGTCGATGTGTTTTAAGTAAAATGAAAAACTACAAAAAGAAATGAATGACGCATTCATCTTTCATTAATACTTTCATTACAAACTTGTTCTGTAACCGCATAAGATCAAAGCTGTAGAAGTTTATCACGGTATTGACCCTGCGAGCGTTTCTGTTTACGAACTCAATTTAATGGTTTTGCTTAAACGAAATGTATTCTCGCATCCATATTATCTTGGTCAATGAGTAATTGTAGATGTCGTCTCCAAAACTGGGGCAAAACAACGGTCCTTTTCATCATTGTTCAATAGTCCCCTCGATCATGATTCCGCACCGCCCACGTTATGGGCAAATTGTTGGCCTAGTTTGCCAAATGTTGGGACAATCAATTTGTCATTACAAAATCACAGCAGTGTGAGCGAATGTAAAGCGACACCCACGCGCTGTCGCCGAATTTGGTGTGAAAAAAAAACAATAGGCGCCGTAACGGCCGCACATTGTGATTCGGCGGGAAACAGAATATGTGTCAGAGGCTTCGCTTTGAACAATTTAATTTTGTTTATCGTTGTTTTGGTGTAACAGTAAATTAAATACAGTGAATATGTAGTACAATACTAGAACAAACTGTGTGATCATCATCAGTAAACAACGATGCATCAAATAAAACTAAGAGCTGATTTTTTAATCGTCAGATAAAAGTTATCCATAAAATAAATTATAAACCGACTGAATATAAAAGTGAAACAATTGAACTATTTTATACGTACCTACAACTGTAATTTTTAATTTGTTTATGTTGTATTTTATCCTCAGAATGAATTTTGCTAGAAGGGATTAAAAGTCAATCCTTCTATAAAATATCCTTATTTCTTTGACGTCATTTAATCATCATCATTACACCCCTTCACAAGTCCAATGCTGAACATAGGCCTTCCCCAGTTGGAATGCTTCGCTATGGGGGCTATATTGCCATATTTGCCACGCTTGGCGAGCGGGTTGGCAATCGCAATTTTTTTTATTGTTATTTTGCTGTTATCAGAAAGATGCTACTGCGTATGCCTTAGTTGCCCTCTGTCGCCTCTTACGAAACCCATGGGAAGATATTGGTTAGTGGATATTCTTACACCGCCACTACAAGGGATATGACGTACGAAATTAAAATTCCGTTTGCCAATGGTCATTTTTAACTCACCGTTTCAAAATGAGGTTATTATGAATAAATGACACGAATGGGCATAACCCTATACTTATTAGATTAAAATACTCATTGTAATGTAACTACAACGTTCTTATATTATTTCATATTTTAAAAGTTTTGTATTTAGATAGAAGTGGCCTTGCTCTTTAACTTCAGTTAAGTATAACTAGTATTGAGTTTTGGCGGGAACTTGATCGGCGGCGGTTTGCTGCTCCTGTATTATTGTTTAAATAATGGTTTGAAGTGGATTTTGATATGTAAAAGTGGTGCGATTTTGTGTATTAGGTGTCTGCGCATGTGAACTATTAGTGGAAACGGTGAAACAAGTGCTCTGATCGTGATGTGATTCTCAAGATAAGGTGTCTGTCTGCTTAGGCGCCTTGAGATACCATCGCCAACTGTCAGCTGTCTGCTGGCTGAAGTTGCCGTCAAAATCTCCCAAGGGCTGCACAATGTGACGCATCAACATATTGTGAAGCAGTGTACTATAAAGGATAACTATACATTGTAACTTCAGTCTCACAAGGGCTAGAACCCAGAGCTGTAAAGCCAGTTATAAAAATATATAACTAGTATTGTCACAACTTTGCCAAAAAAATCAACATTAAAAATATGTTTCATGTAATCATGGCAAAAAGTGAAACCAACGAAATGCTGCTCAATCTGTAATCTTGTTCTTTGTTCACACAACTTGTTGACACTACAAGGGGTTTAATAACATTGTTGATATAACATTGCTAATAAATACTTAACCAATCCACACCACAATCCCACATACCATCATTTCATAAATCATAAATGCCACAGGAATGAAATAGCGACCTGAGCGTATCATGAACATCCTTATTCGAAAGACATTTGATACGCTATAAATGCGCCTGGCTAAGGAGTCTGTCTGCACGAGCGTTTTAAGAGTATATTCTCTTTGTTTCAAGACTTGTTACGTCGTCGTCTATAATCCCTATTGTTCTGCAATGATCATTATGTATAAGAATGTTTGAAACATGATTATTTAATTTTAATTAATTAAATTTATTTAAATTTATTAATCGAATATTTCATAATTTAATGAGCTGTGGTATAAGAAGTATATTCGTCACAAGTTGTTTTTAATAATTTATTTTAAGAAACAAGCAAAATTTTGCCGGTTGAACGAAACCCGTTCAGGAAATTATGTTTCCGATTTAGCTTTTTGATTGATAAAACAAGTCCATCTAACGGTAACCTAAATTATAGTTAGTGAAAGATCCTTTCATTTTTTTACAAGCAATAGTTTACTTAACGGAAAACCTTTACCATTTTAATTTATTGCTACAGTTGCCTATCTGCGGATTAAGTGTTATAATTATTATTCCGTATATCATTTTGTACATGAAACGTCTTCCAAAATTAGTAGAACAAATAGAGAATAACTGTAATATGCAAACCAATAAAAAAGTTATTGGTCTGAGCTCTAATTTAGTAAGATTTGTACTGGATATACCCGCAGCGCGTTGGGCATGTTATGCGATGTTGCCTACCGCAAATTATAGATGGTTTTGGACGAAATTGCAATGCATAGATAATGCTGTCACGTCTGTCGGAGACTGCAATATATTATGTATAATTTTATATATGAGGTTTTGCATTAGCAGTACTCTCCTAAAATATAAAGTGCGTATAATTACTGGTATAGTTGCTATTTTTTATCATAAGTGAATAATTTCAAATCTAATTGTTAGGGACACGTTACTAACACAGAAATGTAACATATATAAAAAGAAGCATAAATATATTAAACATATAACGTAAATATTTCAACGTTAATTAATATTTATTTATTCCGGTAGTTATTTGCTGGAAAATTTAAGTACTATTATCGTCTATATGGCGGTTGTGAAGATAATTCCTTTTGTATCTACTGTGAGAAGAGCTAAAAGCTGTTTAGATTCAAGCAAAAACATTAGAATGTACACATTTCAACTAAAACTTTGTAGGTACTTTGTTCTGGAACTACTTTTCTGCCTGGGTGTGGGCCAGGTTTGACACCACCTTCTTACCGATTCGCTGGCTAATACTGCCGTCAAGTAGCAGTGTATCCACTGTTACAGGAGGGCAATTCATCTGAGGCGTGGTAGCTCAGGTGCTAAGCGCTCGCTGTAAATTTCACAGTAACCGAGCAACTCGAATTTAATCTCCACCGGCACCAATGAAATTGTTAATTGCAATTTTAAGTGCTGATTTCCCACGTGCTCGGCGGTGAAGGAAAACATCGTAACGAAACCTACATGTCTAAGAAATAAGAAAAAAATATATTTCGACCTCATGTGAAGTTCGCGAACACGCATTGGAGCAGCACGGCGGACATTTCCCTACCCTAAACCCCACTCAGAAATGAGAAGAGGCCTGTGCTCAGCAGTGGAACGTACTATATAGGATGTAACTGTAACTTTAACTAACTTTAATTCATCTAAAACCTAAGGGGTGACATATTTATTTAGAATTGGCTGCAAAACACCACGGCCTTCTTTGTTTCAAAGTTAGATGGACTGCAATAGTCATTCACCATTAGGTGGACGGTTATTTTTTTTGTCAATTTATTCTAGAAAAAAAGCAACACGATTGTAATTATTGTTGTATTTGTTTGAGCAAAATAAAAGAGCGACGAGTCTGTTCGTCCTTTAATCGTATCAGTGCATGAAAACAGTTTGAAGATCCGTTATTAAGACTAAAATACAAGTACGCATAAGACGGACTCAGTATGCCTAACGGTAAAAGACGACCGGCGTCCGCCGACGAATGTAAAATTGATACTGGTCTGTGCCGACGATTTATAGAGGCTTTTTATACGTCGTCTGGGTTTTCGAGAATCCGTAAATGTTTATTCCGCAAAAACTCGAACGTTGAATTTTTCACACGTACTCCGCGCATTACGTAGGACTTTCTTTACATTTGTATTGTAAAATGTCTATTTACAAATGATTGGTTCTCTATTGCTTAGAGTTGTAAGTTGTAAGCTATTCTTATTGAAAGGTAGATATTTAATATTAAAGAGAGAACAAATATAGAAATTGTATGTCATCGTATTTTTTTTTTACCTTAAATATTTTTGTAATAGTCGAAATTTATTTCTTTGATTTTTTCATTTTGTTTTTAATTTTTCAATATAATAGCTTCTGAAGTCGGTGTTAAGTCAAAAAATAAGAGAATTTAAGCCCAGACTTCAGAAGCTACTACGTGGAAGTTATAGTATTCATTTATTTTTTTGTCCTCTTGAGAGAGGACTAAGGATTATTATAACTTCAAAGTAACAACTTGATTGTCGTCTAAATAGTTTCATTAAAAACTTCATCACCTATATTGCCATCTTTAAGTGTGATATATCTTCAAAATTTTTGTAAAGTATATCCCATTTAACAAAAGAAGAGACATTAAAATCGGTTTAGCCGTTTTTGAGAAATCAATGAAGATACGAGTACATAAAGGACAAGTCGTTAGGAACTTCACGTTTTTTGTACTCGGTTAAAAATAGAAAATAGAAATAGAATATTTACTTATGAAATCTTACTCCTGTGAAAGTATCTGTTGCTTTGTATCCCAGCTATACTGGGCGCTGTAGTGAATATATTAACAAATTATTTTTAGGACCAAAATGACTCATATTCACGTTCCATTATGTGGGTTTATTTCTGAAAAAGAAAATCACAAAATATGGACACAATATGTGGTCGAGTTATTAATTAATTTTATATTTATAAAAAGTCCGGACGGAGTTCGGACTCAACTCATTGCGCCACCTGCCGACAAGAGCTAGAACAGCGTCTGCCTGTTTTGAAATAGTTATTTATTACTTTTTAAAATTAGCTTATCAACATATTAATTCGTAATATGAATTAAAAAAAATTAAAGAGGACATTTTAATAAATCTCTCTATATTTCAATTTCCTGATATATTCCGATTAAATTGAAACCGGCAAGGAACGTTGCGTGCGACAACGTCATTATCTCCAGAAACTAACTCAGTGTCATCGCTGTACTCTGTCTGCAGTTGTCGTAATTATACGTTAAATGGATGCAAATGGAATAATATACCATTATTCATGCGGCTGCTATTATCATATAATATATAGTAAGTATGCTTTGTGGCATTCCTTGGGGGAGGCCTATGTTCAGCAGTGGACTTGTGAAGGGCTGTAATGAATGAATGAATGAATATAGTAAGAGTATATTCAATTTATAACGTTGCGAAGTAATAAAGAATAATAGTTCGGTAAAATCGCCCACTTGTTATGATGGCGATAGCGTTAGAAAAACCATCCTAACCCAAGTTTGGCAGTCGTGCCGACCCTGCCAACTATCGGCCAATTTCAATTACCTCCATATTCTGCAAGATTATGGAGCCTCAATATACGCTCACCTCATGGCATACTTAGAGCAGAATGACCTCCTCAGTGACCGCTAATACGGGTTTCGTCGAAATCGATCAACTGGGGACCTTCTAGCGTATGCCACTCACATATGGGGCGAAGCCCTCGAGAACAGGGAAGCACTTGCTGTTTTCCTTGATGTATCGAAGGCCTTTGGCAGGGTGTGGCACGCTAGCCTTTGAGGCAAGCTTCCAGTGTACGGCTTGCTTCGTCTTTCGTAATGCGTACAGCAAAGGAGTGGCATCATTTGCCGGCGTCTGTCTTTCCGTCCGAATACAATCCGGGCGTCTTTAAGGCAAGAGTGAATGGGCATTTGTTACGCTAAAACAGTGATTTACCATCCGTGGGATTGTGGTCTAGCACTGGCTTATAATCAGTAAAAAAAAACTGGTAATTTTTTATCCAGTAAGATTTATATAAAATTTTTTCAAACTCGTCCTCTATAAGAAAGATGCGAAATAAGTATTTCACCGTGACAATTATGTAAAAGTGTAGAGGCGGTCTTAGAATATCAACAATCCCATATCATTCAGTTGTGTCGTAAAGGGCGACGACGAAAACAAACAGGCGATGGGCAGCAACATTTTCCTGATAACAGCTCAGAATTATAAAAACTGCTTTTGCCATTCCGTCTTTTAAACGTGGCAACTGTGGCAAATATAATTATATCCATATGAGGCAATCTTACCGGGTCGAATCTTATCAATCTTACTTGGTAAGATATGCAAAAAGTCGACGGATGTAGGTGGTTCAGGACCGTGCTTTGTGGCATTCCTTGGGGAAGACGATGTTCAGCAGTTGACTTTTATAGGCTGTAATGAATTAATGACAGATGAAATAAGTATTTATTTATTCATTTATAAAGAGCTGAAAATTATCAGTCTGACTACAAGGAACGGTACCAATGGTCTGAACCATCTGGTGCTACGAAATCTAATCTACCGCTGAGCTTCTCGTTCGCAGCATGTCCAGTAACTGTATTCTTATTTAGCCTAAGTGTTACCGTTACAACCTATCAAAAGTCCACCGCTGAGCATAGGCCTCCCCCATAGATTGCCATAGTTGCACTTTTGAATTGCATAATTTAAAATAAATTACATTTTATAAAGAACGTTCTTTGTATAACTAAACGATCATTAATTAAGAATATTTACAACTTTGTGTTATTTTATGACGATAATAAAGTGCTATAATCTCATGCTAATCGGCAATGTGTACAGATTTCCGTTTCACAGTGACAGCCGCGTTCTGACTCATAATGTCACAAATGAGCCGGTTTTAATGTCGTCTAGTGTGTTCGTGTTTGCGTGCTTCCCGCCACGTCTTTTTGACCTTTGTCCGTGAGTTCATGACTTTTGAGCTAAAAAATGGCCGGTGTTCGTGCACTTTCTCAGTATCTAAGATGATTTTTTTTTAAACTAAAGTGACAAACGTATTTACAGTTAACCTGACGGTAAGCAGGTACAGTAGTCGATTGACATTTGCAGACGGCTTGAAACGCAGAAGGCTACACCACTGTCACCTCTGAGGACTAAAATGGAATGGCTCACAGCCTGTAATTGTACTGGTTCTTTATACCCTTCGGACAGAAACACAAGAGTGCATGCACTGCTATTTGGCAGCAAAATGGGTAAGAGAAATACGTTTTACGTGGTAGAGCCACGCAGCTATTTTATGGTTGTGGCACGAATGGTTCGGCCCGACCGAGGAAGAACCACGCTCTCACAGAATACCAGCGTAAACTATACGTATGGTGAGTGTAGAGAACTGGAGACCCTTTTTACTGGGAACGAGGCATTCCATCGTAGTCCTCAGGGGTGATAACGCATCTACATTTTGATTCTTAATCGAAGATAAATGTAGATGTCTATGAGCCACAGCAGCAGGTGGACTGTGTGCTCGTTAGGCTTAGGCTGAAAAGGAGTCCTACCATCTTAGAAATGATTTTAATAATCACGTTGGAAATCTCCATTCGGCCTGATAAAGTAACACACATTCTTTTTGTATGCGAATCATTTACAAACAGCACATGACATTTAAAAATTAGAAACTCGTGTTTTATTCATTTAAAGTACTGGTCGGCAGTAAAAATCTGTTCGCTTTGAAGAAATATATCGTTTAAAAAGCTTTATTGATTACGTTACAAAGATATCTCTTCAAAAGTTCGGAAGTGCGCCAGCTTGAGACAAGGAAGCTCGTTCATCTCGTGTTTTACGCGACTGGCGCGTTGACCCGGTGTTGACGTCAAACATTGCGCAATTGTCGCACATCCACCCCATTTAGATTCGGCGATGGCCAATGTCATTACTTCTTCAAATATTTGGGATATTGTCAGTTAACCTAAGTCAATATTATTTCAGTGCTTTCAGATATTTCAATTACTTTTTCGGTTCTGGGTTATTCGAGGTATACGATCGGCCTGTTGCCACATCAGCTTACTGATCCGTTGTGATGTGTAGGTTACTGTGGTTCTACTGTGTATATCTTTACTACAGATGCTATCAAGCAAAGTTACTCCATGCTCTCCATAGCGCGGTAGGCGACTTTAAGTTTCCTTATACGGCCAACAGTGGAAAAACACGCCTGGTTTCCATAAATCATCATTGGAAACACATACTGGCGGTTAGTCGAACCCAGTTGGGACAATTTTTCCTTCTATATACAAACTTGTCAACAACTTTCAGTGTAGTGTTTCCATCAACTACCGACATATGGGAGTGACATGTAAGTTTTCGGTTCAGAAAAAGCTCCAGTGGCAGCGTCTTACCGGTCATAGATATGTAGGGCGGTCTTCATTTAGACTGACTGCCTGGTAGGATATGCGGGAAGTCGATGAATGCAGGTGACTCAGGATCGCGTTTATGACATTGCTTGTGGGAGGCCTACATATTTTTAGCAGTTAGTTTGTAAGGAGCTGTAATGATTACGATGAATGATAAGTTTTTCGGTACGTGATAGTCACATAAATTTATATTTTGTTGAATATACAAAATGCTTTATTAAATTTCGGCCCTGGAGTTTCGACAATCCGTGTAAATTTTAATAAGAAAAGTAGTGGTACACATAATACTAATAAAACACACTTTTCTTCTTATTTACATATCTTTAATTTTTTGTTTAATTTTTATTACTCTAAATATCAATTATTAAAACAAGAAATTTTATTATTAAATAAATAAAATCATTCAGATAATCTGGAAAACCGTGTGGTGGCGGCGTGGTAGATCCCATGACCCCATTTCGTCCCGTTCATGTCGTAAGAGACGACCAAGGGATATGTAAAAAAAACATGCAAGCATTAAAATATTATATTTATCTTGTTTTTATTTATTTATTAACAGTTTCATATAAGGCAAACACGTGGTACTACATAGGCGGATTATACTTTATCAATTGATTGTAAATAAACACATCTCTAATAAACGAACAAAGGCATCATGTGCATCAAAGTTGACGAAGTATTTATGGAGTGCATCGTTGCGGGAGTCTACATCATTTGTTGCAATGCACACGCGTCATTTCATATTTTCTAAGCTATAATAATCATAAACTCAAGTACTATCTTTGACTATGTAATTTTCTTCTTTAGCTTAGTTTAAAATGCAGTAATGTCGTAGTTGCCAGCATCTTTAATATATATTTTACCATATAACATTTCTACTTTGCATGTGAATTTAAACGATTGTACATCTCGTTGCAGGACAAACCACAAAATGACTAAAGTTTATTTGTTTAATTACAGGTAACGACTTGGGAGGCTGCTGTACAATGTATTCTAGAGTAAGGTCACGTTCATTTCAACTAATACTGTAATAAAACTGAACAACTAACTAGATAATAACTGACTGTTAAACTGACACACGTTAATCATTGTATTAAATTAAAGTGTAGTGGCGGTGTAGAATATCCTCTGCCCCATATCGTCCTGTGGGTGTCTTGAGAGGGAAACAAACACAGGAGATGGGCAGCAGCGTCTTCCTATACACAACTAGTAGATAAAAAAACTGCGGTTGCCAAGCGTTGCAACTATGACAAATATCCTCCTTATGAAACAATCTACGGGAAATCTATGTTCTCCAGTGGACTTTGATAGACTGTTAAATTATTAATAAACTTTGGGTGCTGAAAATTCATAAAATTAACTTAAATTGAATGCTGAAAATTTTTTATTTGATTCGATCAAATAAACTTAGAAGTTGAGCCATCATGGCCCACAACAGGCGGCTAGTAAAAACTTAAATGTTTTATTAAGCTATACAAAACAAGCCGATCTTGATTTAAATTCAACATAACCGCAACACGGCTCATGTGACTTCCGGCTGAGTAAAACTGTCTCCGGCTGTTAGCAGTGATGCTAAATGTGTAATAATATATAATATATTCTTGCTTATGGGCACCTCTTGTAGGCTAAGTCCGACACTGAAATACAAATAACAGGTACTCCGAATTGAACGCTTAGATTTTGTTGCCTCAATGATATATATTATTACTATGTATAAGATTTTCATAAAAAAGTTTGAGCTGTGTCATTATATTTTAATTTGCAAATTGTGATTTTCATTCATCGCAGCCCTTCACAACCCCACAGCTGAACATAGGCCTCCTCCAAGGAAAGCCACAAAGCACGGTCCTCAGCCACCTGCAGCCATAGATCTCCTGCATTACCAGGTCGTAACCCCATCTAGTGAGGAGGGGGTGACACTTCGCCTACCGTAACAAGGCTGCTACTCAAGAATCTTTCTTCCCCAACGGTCGTCCGTTCTTCGAGCTATATGGCCGGTTACTCTCAACTGTCTGTGAGCAATCTAAGAGCAAGTCTTATCCGGCACTATTCCGATGATATCCCGTACGTAAGTCTGAGCGAAATAAGAATGGCACCTTAAAATGGCAAGGCCCCAGGCAAAGATGGAATTACATCGGAGCTTCTGAAAGCGGATGGAAAACCAATACTTGAAGTCATTCAGAGGCTTTTTAATTCCGTCCTCCACAGTGGTACTACTCCGAAGGCGTGTAGCAGAATTGCGGTGGTCTTCTTCTTCAAGAAAGGCGACAACATCTCTTGAAGAACTACAGACCGATTTCCCTTCTGAGCCGCGTCTACGTGCTGATTCGAGAGTCATTAATACAAACTTCTTGTACATTCCGATGCTTTTTATATTACTATATCATTGGTAAATTCCGATTGTGCTTTTCGATTTAAGTAGATTTATTACACTTAAAGTTGTCTCCCAATCAATTTCTTCGAGTCTTGAGAATCTCTTACTTCGAGCTAAATCGCTCAAAACGCACACGACACATCTCAGCTTCAAAATGTAAAAAAGTGTTATAATACAGATCTAAGCTAAGTTTTCCGAAGCGCTCAGGTATTTAGGTCTAATGAGCGAGGTCCACATTAAAAAAGTAAAGGCACATTATAGACCTCTGAGAGAGGCGCTCAGCTTTTGTCAAATGATTGTATGAATTGAATATTTCTTGATACAAAGTTTGAATTGCTTGATTGTAGATATTTAGCTCCTAATATGAATATTTTTTGTAAGGGTAAAAACGAGGATGTATTTTATATAATATGGTATCCGATTCTTGTCTCTACTATACGAAAACAAAGCAGCAATAAGTTGCTATTTCTCGCTTATATTCTATATTAGTGTGGTTCTTCTCTGGTCGAACCGATCCATTCGTGCTGCAGTTATTATTATAAAGCATCGTAAGAACGATAACCACGTAATGAGATAGGGTGATGATTTTTCTAATACTGCCATAAAAACGGTTAATCGTTAAACAATAATTTAAAAAAAAATCGATACGAAGCCGAACCCAAATACTTAGTTATTTTGTATAACAAAAATATTAACCTCACACTATTTTTCCCGTGTTTTCGGCGTTTTTCATACATAAACTACACAGCGTCGCAACAAATTCTGCGCCGCTTCGTTACCGAGCCAGTTGTATTCAATTAAAGCGCGAGGATATTGCTTCCGTGCTAAACTATCGCAGTAGTGATTTTCCACTATTAAAAACAGCTACTAATGATAACGGTTGAGGTGCCGTCGCGCAACGGAAGGCTGCCGATGATTGACCGCTTGTCTGACAGGACGCTTTCTATTCCTCATCACTACACGGTACGGTTATGTAACAATAATTATTTATCATACATTAACAATGTTAAAAAAATACCTGAAACATAAAATAACAGCGTAATTCTGTTGTGTTTCGTATGGTGAGTGTAGAGAACCGGAGACCCTTTTTATCGGAAACGAGGCATTCCATCTTAGCCCTCAGGGATGACAACTCATCTGCATTTTGATTCTTAATTGAGGATAGATGTAGATGTCTATAAGCCACGGCATCCATCTACCATTAGGTGGGCGTGTGCTCATTTGTCACCCTTAACAAATTTCCTGTCCACGACAAGGTAAACAATCGAAATGTTCAAGGACGGTTAATCTATAAAAAATTACTTACATTGATTGTCTTTGTTATTGATGATGCATTCTTGGTCAATTTCGATCACGGTGGGAACTTCCAAATGATGTTGGAAATTCAATTCTATCACGTCAATGCCACCTAACAGCGTTGTGCTGAGGGAGGTAGCGTGTTAAGAGGCTTATAGATGACCTTGGTTTGGTTGAAACCTATTTTGTCAGCCTCGAGGTCTAACGCAAAAGAGTCGTCAGCCTCTTGGTATTCTGTAGGATACATTACGAAGAGTGTGCGCAGAAAGTAGACGATACATTAATTAATTCCTCCGTCCACTTTCCACCATTGGAAAACTAGACGAGCGGCGGGTCTCCACACCTTTGCTGTCTGTACTCCACGCATTCGAATCAAACGTTATGCTTTGTTTTTCGTAATGCTTACAGTAAAAGAGTGGAATGATTTGCCAACGCCAGTCTTTCTGTCCGTTACAATATGGTCAAGGCAAGAGTAAATAGGCTTTTGTTGCGCTAAGACTCTGGAAGACTCTGGAGAATCTGGGGCTTCATCACCACTTACTATCAGGTGGGATTGTAGTCAAGTACTGGCTAGAATAATATAGGAATATAAGTAAAAAAACATACCATACGTATAACTGTAATGTACAAATACAGTTTTTTTTAAATAGAATATGGGTGACTAACGAGCACACAGTGCACCTGATGGCAAGTGGATGCTGTGGCCCATAGACATCTACATTTATCCTCGATTAAGAACCAAAATGAAGATGCGTTGTCATCACTGAGGATTAAGATGGAATGCCTCGTTTCCAGTAAAAAAGATCTCCGGTCCTCTACACTCACCATACGAAATACAGCACCATTAAGCACCTATTTTACGCTGGTATTCTGTGAGAGCGTGGTCCTATTCCGGTCGAGCCGACCCATTCGTGCTACAACCATGATATAGCTGCAGCCTGGCTCTACCATGTATAAACCACCACAATTTCCCCACTGATCCGATATCATGCTTATGGAAAAAGGTCGTGTCTGTATAGGTTTGGATACATAGTCGCGGTGGCAATTACAATTACAACACATACAAATAAAATATGGAAACTGACAATCTATATTTGTGTTTGGACAGGAACCCACAACACGAAGTACCTATATCTGTCAACTATAGATCACTCAAGTGGGTCTTCACTTTTTATTCATGTTTTCCGCATACCCCTAATGATCTTCACTTAAAAACTATCGTTAAGAGTAAGGAACTGTTCTTCCGAAAATCATGTTTACGTAAGGTCTAACTCTATAAAGGAACAAGTTCCTAATTCGTGTTTTGAATTCAATTAATTTATCTTGAATGCGGGCAATGTACTTTGTACAAGGTGAACGTTTTTTGTTGTCCCCAACAAAAGAAGCAACCAGTATATCGATCAAAAAATATAGTTGATACATTTTTTAAACATTTAAAATATTTAAAAAAATATACTTCATTCAATAACACAACCCAATGAAATAGTATATTCCCAACTTATGAATGCCTTACGACGCTTTAACAGTTTAATTTTCATTAATATGATCTTCTTGATTTTCGTGTATGAAGGAGTATTGTAAAATTTTTGATTTGGATTTTCGCACACGTATAGGATGCATGGATAATAAAATAATTGCCTGACTCCTAACTAGTTTTGTCGCCAGAATTATCAGATCATGATTATTCGATGAGTGAACGGCAATATGAATATTATCACTGAGATTAGCTGGCCACTCTTCCTACGTGATGATTTTAATACAGACGGCGTGCAATAAACCAAAAGCGATATTGTTTCTTGATAAATACAACGATGGTTCCGCTGAAAGGTGAATATCATTATTGATTCGGAATCGGGCATCTACCTCAGATATATATAGAATATTGCTCTTGTGATCTCCAATGCACAAAGATTTTGCTCTAACCAGCGTCGCGTTTTTTCTGCGTATGCCTTCTGTAAAATTTTAGTACCACTGTTTTTTGTTTACCTTTCTCCTATGCAATGATTAAATATGTGTATGTTGTTGCTAATGAGGCATGTTTTGAAGAGAAACATTTTCAAACCAAAGGTACACTTATTATTGATGAAGGCATTTTTGCAAATAGATCGTGCTCGATTCCCGGATAATTTAAGATTTTATCTAAATTTCTTTTTTCTTTAAAGTCGATGACGACATTTCTTTTCTTTATAATGCCCCATCTCAACTTCTGTGCACATACTACATAATACTGACATAATATTATACGTATAATAATAATGATAATGTAATTTGTTTCTGTAATAAATTGTATCATTGTAAATAATACGCCGACGTTTGTTAATTACGTATCGACGTCTTCATTATGACATAAATAACGCGTGTATTCAATAAATACTTCATTAACCTGCAATGAACTCAATGACTTTGGAAATCGTTTTAGTGAGAACTTCTAGCAACTGGCTATCTATGTAGATTTTGCTGTATGTCTGTAATTTCTGGTGTTCATTATATATATTTTTGTAAGTCGGTAGCTGCATTTTCCTATTGAGACAGACATCAAAGGGAAAGGCTTAGATCCTGTCTCTTCCGGGATAATGCATATGCTAAGACAAGACATCAAAGGGAAAATGCTTCTCACTTATTTTTTCAGGATAGTGCTACATTAAAAAAATTCGCCAAGTGTCTGTTTGGGCACGCATAAGGTAGAGTTCTGCTGTTCAAATTATCTCTAATATTCCTAATAGTGTAAATGCTTTAATGCTTGATATAATTTTAAAAAAAAGTATTCATTAGGTGAAATTATTTAGCAGTTTGCAAAATTTTAGTTATTATTTAAAAAGCTAAGTTAAGCCGAGACACAGCAGGTTTACTTTGAACCATGATATTATGAATACAAAGCTTTATTTTTAAAAATAATTTATGGTGCTCCAAAATTATTTTAAAAGCCCATCTAATGATATCTCACTCGATATAGAAAGTCGAAAAACTTTTTCGCATCCGATGGGAAGTACATAAAAATATTAATTTGTAGATATTAACTATTATACTATCTTAAAACTACCTAAATCTAAATAATATTATTTTTATTTATTTTGTCAGAAACTAAAGGCTTGTAGCTGCGACACATAAAGACGAACAGACAGATCGAAATTGTATGTGTGTATGAAGGAACCCTAAAAACGATACTTATTTTGTAAACTTATTAGGGCAATGGGAGAATCATTAGGCTGAAGAATCGACTCTTTTATGTGAATAACATTTCTGTAATTAATCATGTTGTTATTAACTATCTTGTGAGTTTGTGCATTTATTTTCAATATAGAGCTTTCAACTTTTCTTCTTTAAAAATAAATTATTGTAAAATTAGAGACCCCAAATTATAAAAAATTCGGATGCCAACCAGCCTGCGAAGCGTGGCAACTATGGCTAAATTCCCCCTATGAGGCAATCTATGGGAGAGGCCTATGCTTAACAGTAGACTTTTATCTATTGAAAATACTGAAAACCCTCAAATGACAAGCATATATACGTAAATATATGGACGAGAAAGAAACGAGATAGGTGTGATAAGATCGTGTCAAAAGAAAGTCCATAGTCCTACCCCTCTGGCTGATAAGTATGAGCGTTTGTGTGCATGAATGTATATTAAATTGAATTCCATAATTATTTAGTGTTATCAATGGTTACAACTATGTACCGCGTTTAATGAATTGTTAGGCGATTTAATTTTTGCACAACTCTAATTCGGAGTAAATATCGCAGCCATGGAATTTCTGAATTTACGAACGACTGCGTTTCGAGTTATTAGATGAATGTAAGTGGGCGAGGTGCCTTTACCCGGTAAATAGTTTCCGCGATGCGTCCATTCGTAATGCAGAGTCGGCATGGAGGAAACCTACGCTACGTATCATACGCATTGTTTGAACATTCTTTTGTCCTATGACGAGACGCAGAAGATCTGAGATTAGAATTTCATAAATATACTGCGGCAGACTTTATAACAGTTTTAAATTCTAACTCTTGACGGTGCTCAAGCGATGCGTAAGGCGGTTATTGGTAAAGGTATAGGCTTGAAGTTTGATAGATCGGTAAGCGCTGTGGTATGTGTTGACGTGTTAGAGAATTCGACGGTAGGAAGTGCCAGGAATATCTTATGGATCCCGTTAGATGGCGGTGTTACCAATTTGTATTCGCGAGATGTAATATACCCAGACACGGGGAGCTTCGTCAAAGGTGCAAGACGTTGAAATGCCGAGCTATACTGGTGGATTGCTCAAGGATGCTATGATATCCTCATCTCATGATAGGGTTCTATGTTCTTCCAACAACAAAATCTGTATTCCTGTTCACTTCACCGAGTTCTATGGTAACTCCTTCACAGTTCAGGCTACACTACACGTCTTTGGAACTCCTTGCCCCATGACATCTTGTATTGCGATCGACAATTCCCCTGCTAAGCGTGATGAATAAAACGTATCTTCTCTACAACGGAAGGGCAGTTAAGAAGAAGAAACATTATTTTACTGCCTCTTGTTTTGCATTTAGAATTTATATACCGTTATCAAAAATATTATAGTAGCACAAATTTTTGTGCAAACACAAAGGCAAATCCTGACATACCCGTATAACGCCTATTGGAGAAAAATACGAGGAAAATTACAACGCACACAAAACCAAAGACATGTTTTTCAATACTTAATTATACCGTTGTCGATTTAAGGTGTACAAACTTATAAATTAAAAATAATACGAGGAAAGTAGAATTTTAAACTCATCAGTTCCTATAAACGAGGTAACAAAAAGAGTAACTCTGTACCATCCATAGCACGTGTGCGGTCGCGAGATAGCTGAAAAACCACCCTCACAATGTGATCTCCATATTCATTGTGGGCGTGTAACGGTGTGTACACATGTGACGTCACGTGGCCCATATGCGCGCCGGTCGATGTCCGACGCGTTTCGTTTGCACGTCAGGAGGGAAGCGTAGGGTTGCCAGATCTGTAAAGGACGAAGTTTACTCGTTTTTGGAATTTTCATCGCTGAAGTAAGTATCCAATAGTTCAATTGATACCACTGAAACAATGTAATTCAACTCACACCACATGATTTATTGAAATAAGGGTGGCAAAACGAGCGCACAGTCCACATGACGGTAAATGGATATTGTGGCCAGTAGACATCTACATCTATCCTTGATTAAGAATCAAAAACTCAAAAACCAGCATTAAGCTGCCAAATTACTGGTATTCTGTGGGAACGTAATCCTTCCCAGATCGAACCAACCCATACAACCATAGCTGCGGCATAGCTCTTACACGTATGAAAATGTAATTTGTTATCATGAAAATGAATTTAAATTTAAAATATGCAATGTTATAACTATAGAACAAATAAAATGATCTTTATCTTTATCTTTATCGACAACAATGCCACCTACCGGAGCCAATTGTGAATCTAAACCATTCTCTAATCAACTTAATCACACAAACAAAATTTCATCAAAATCGGTCCAGCCGTTTAGGAGGAGTTCAGTCACATACACACGGACAGAAGAAATATATAATACATAATATGCACGTATTATACATATAACACGTGCAACTTTAACTTTTATACATATAAATCTTCTGTCTATTGGTGAAAACCGTATCAAAATCCGTTGTGTAGTTTAAAAGATCTAAGCATACAGACGGCGGGAAGTGACTTTGTTTTATGCTATGTAGAGAAGAGATAGAGACTAGGAGCTCTGTTACTGTTACTCTACTATCTATCTGTCTGGATATTTAGTGTAGGTTGACCCAAAGTATGAAAAAGGGTTTCATTGTCCAGAGCTTATTGAGTTAAGGGAGAAATATGTGTTTAATTCTCTTTTATTTTCAATAATAAAGAATTGGCTACCGTCAGAATTGTCAGTTTTCGAATGTTTTTGTTACGGCGCCTATCGTTAAATTAGTTGGGAATTTAAAATCTCTGCATATTTTGTAGCTTATACTGTATTCAAATTACAAATACTGAAAACATCGATTCATAATGCAGCTTTTAAGCTGTGACCAAAACAAACAAACATTTTTACAGTACGCAAGCAACCAGGGTTCGATCCCCGCCGACACTAATAAATATACCACGTGTTCGACGGTGAAGAACTACATCGTGAGGAAACCTTCATGGCTGAGGAATAAAAATTTGTTGAAGATATTCTCCACAAACACGCACCGTAGCAGCGAGGTAGACTAATTGCTCCGTAAACCTTTCGAAAATGAGACCAGTGCCTGTGCCGAGCAATGGGGCGGTGCATGATATATGTACGACTGTAACTTTATGCACCATCATCATCCTCATCATTACAGCTCATGAACATAGGCCCCCCTAAAGAATGCCTAAAGACACGCTCTTGAGCCACCTGCATCCATGGACTTCCTGCATGTCTTACCAGGTCACCGTATCGTCACTCCATCTAGTTGACTGACTCGTTGGCTAGTGGTCGTAAACGCGGTTGCTAATCATAAGGTCCTGGGTTTGAATCCCGGGTCGTGCCAAAAACAGTAATTGGGTTTTTCTGACAAGGTTTTTTCTGCTGGCGGTGTTTAACTTCTGTGCCTTGGGAAGTACGCACAGCCGTAGGTCCTACGTCTGATACCTCTCCGGTCGCTTCGGATTATCATCTCATCGGACTATGAGAGTGAGAGATTAGTGCTACACCTGCGCTTGCGCATCTCACTTGGGCACTATAATCTTGTCCTGCGCAGATGGCTAGGCTCCGTTGAGACAAGCTGTCGTGACCGCAATTCGGTCTAGAGGACGTTACTCCGTCTAATTGGGGGACAACTAAATAATAGTTGTAGGCATTCCATCTCAGTCCTCAGTTGATTGCACTGATTTTTGGTGGACTGTGTGTTCGTTTATCACCCTAATTCTTTAAAAAGTAAACCTGATGTAGTTGACTCAACGTACGATTAACACTTTGTGACATTGACATAAAGTTGTTAGTTTAAATAAATGTGAGTTGTTTGGTACATTCCCGTGAATCATTGATTATAATTTATTATAACACGTGAAGATATTCTTACAACGATACACGTGTGGCACGTAATATGAACTGCATTGAGTTCTATGTATTAAAACAAAAAATGTGCACTACTCTGTTTTCTAGATAGTACATTTTAGTCTATGATTGTAGATAGCGTGGCATATTTAAATGAAGAAATTTATTTTTTCTATTGTAATATTATTATTATTACCTATTTATTCACTTGAACAACAAATAATTTTACTTATTTGACTATTGAATTATTAATTACGTTCAGGTTTAAACTTTAATTTGAAATCTCGTATTATTAGCGCAGCTCCACACTCTATGAATATTGAAGCCACACTAAATGACACTAAAGGTGTACGGATTGCAGTACAGTTCATTTGAACATAGTGAATGTTCGGAATGCCAAATCTAGTACGTAGTACATATATATCGATGATGAACTGCATAATTATTTCTGCCACACATGTTTAGTCTTACACCTAAATCGTGTAATTGCTATGTAAGAATATCGGGACGATATCGGGTGGTAACCCGATATCGTCCCGTGTCTGCCGCAAGAGGCGACAGAGAAACAAACCAGGAGTGCAGGGCATCAGCGTTTTCCTAATAACAACTAAAATTAAAAACTGCAATTGCTAACACGTCTAGCGTGGAATCAATGGCAGAAATGAAGCAATCTATAGGGAGGCCTATGTTTAGTAGTGGACTTTTGATAGGCTGTAACGGTAAGGTTTACTGTTAGAATATTAAAATTTTGAATGTACAATATATATTTTATTAATTTAAAAAAATCGCTGTCCTTTAAAAATATCTAGCTTCTGTCCGTCTGATATGTACTATATTTATATATATTTTGCTTACATAAAAGTGAGTGCACATAAGTGTTAATAAAAAGTATTATCGCAACTACTACGCTATAATAACGACTACATTTTCATAGTTTAAAAATAGTTTTTATGTCGTCTCCTATTAGATTTCTATGTCGTCTCCTTGACTTCAGAAAGCTCCTAATTTAAATGACTCGTCATACATTTTTGATGTCGAGCAATGAACCCATTTAAAGAAGAATAAATTAAAGAGTATGTAGGTAGTAATAAATTTAAAAGTATTGTTATATCAGCGATGCGATTAAATGATAAAACAACTTCATTTATCGGAGTTCAATACTCTGTTACAGTTCACTGCCTTTTTCTCATGAAACAAAAGGAAAACAATCAGCTTAACGTTGTACTTTGTCGAGGTCAATGCAAAAAAATATGGTACTTTTTAAATTGTCGACCGACCTTTAAAATTCGTTCGTGAACTTATTTATCGTAGAAAAACTTAACAGTTATTTAGCTGATTATTATATATTAATACACATAAACGATGGCGTGGTGGTGTAAGAATATCCACTATCACGTGTATTGTATATCGTCCTGTGCGAGTCGTAAGAGGCGACAGAGGGAAAGGAAACATTAGATGAGGCAACATCTTCCCGATAACAATTCAAAATCATACAGCAGTGCACTTTGTGATCTTTACTTTTAATCATATTATTACAACAAATCGTTATTATCAGCTTGTAAAAGTCCACTGCAGCACAGACTGCTGGACAGAAGCTTATCTCGTTCTTTCTCACGATACAGGCATTAAGTACCTCCAGTATTGCCTGTATCGCGATGCATGGCAGGCGAATTGACGTTCCCAGTAACATACGCCTTGCACCTTAAACGCTGCTTTCCTTCGCTAAGTCTGGGTGTTTTACGTCTGACGTAAACGAAGTGACTATACCGTCCATCTATCGGAAGCAATAAGACTTGAAATAGGCGCCTTATGACCCTCACTTGACGAAATAGGGTGATGGACATGGCACAATTGAATAAATTTAAAAACTGAAGTCACCTACATAGCTTCAAATATTTATTGACTTATTGACATATTATGCTCCATAAAATCTATTACATTGCAATGAAACAAAAATACACTAAAAGATGAGAACAATTATTTTTATTTAATAACGATAGGAAACAAAAAATTAAAAAGAAGAAATAAACAAAGTACGCACTTGCCGAGCAGAGTGAGTGTGCATGGACATGGGGGACGTTCCAAGAAATACTTATCACCTAGTATTTTCCTGGAAAGGCCTTTGTCGAAAAATGTATTTAATATAAATTATAAAAAGCTGGTGATGAAACAGTCTGTAAAAAATATTAAACCATCGACAAATATCTGCTTCATACTATATTTATATTCCTTTTTTTAATCCTTAATAAATCCTTTGCTATATTATGTTATATATGATTGGATTAAAAGTCACAAAAAATCTCACAGATCTAACTATCCAATGATATGTCAATATTGCGGCCCTTAGACACCTACGTCTATCCTTGATTAAGAATCAAAATGCAGATACATTTTTTAATTATCACACCTGAGGACCAAGACTGAAAGTTTGCCGTTATTTTCACGCTAGTTTTGATGAGTATGATTAATAATAGTTAAATTAATAGTAGTATTAGTCTCATAATAACTTCAATTTTACCTAATTTCTGTTGCTAACTTACTCGTACTCGTAAGAATCCTTTTTGTTTTGGTAATTTAAAAAGTGTCCCCAATTTAGTATTGGCTGATTGTTTTCCTGTTTCGATGACAAATTCCGATGACCTCTTCTACCTACGTGAGTCACTTATTGCGTGACTCTTTACTGACTATATAAATTAATGAGGGAATTAGAAATAAGTAAAAGAAAAACTCGTATCTTCGTAAGTACTAATGACGACTTATAGGTAACTATAATGTATAAGTCAATTAACTTACCAGTATATTCTAAGTCTATGGTATAAGTATTTAAGTCTATGTCAATTTTCGATTGTCAATCATTGTTAATGTTCTTGCCTTTTCGTCTTTGGTTCAAACGTCACAATTCCGATCCCTTATACTTCCAATACATCTGTCAACCAAAGTGAAAAGTACATAGTACTTTACTGTCAGAACTACAAACGCCGCGACATTCTTTATTGTTTTTTTTTTCATTCATTACAGCCTTTCACTAGTCGACTGATGAACATAGGCCTCCCCCAAGGAATGCCACAAAGCACGGTCCTGAGCCACCTGCATCCATCGACTTCCTGCATGTCTTACCAGGTCGTCACTCCATCTACACTATTTAATGGGTCGTAAATTATTCACTATGACTAGCGTGACCAGTACTTCACTACTGCTGAACATAAACCTGAAGAATGTCACAAAACATAGTCTTGATCCACCTGCATACATCGACTTTATGTTTCATCAGATCGATCGCCCTAAATTGCGCTTGTCAATGCGATGTTAGTTTTCGAGCCATTGCCACTCAAGCTTATTGATCCGTTGGGTTATAATTATGTCAGTTAATTTTATTTTACTGCCTCTATCCTCCCAATTTTCCTCCTCTATTGATATTTTATTGCCACGATAAATTTTTAATCCTGCTCTAATAATGCTTCAGTTATTTATGGTAAGGTAAGAATTAAGACGTAGTCGAAATCGGACCAGCAGAATATCTAGTTTTTGTTGGTGGAAATTTTCAAGATGGCTAATTAAAAACTTATTGCATTTTGCAACATCCTTGCAAGTATCCTTTGCCAATGTTCACTGTGTCAATACATGAAGTGATTCGGTCCGTTACCTGCAACAGGTTGTACGCGTGAGTCAACCGGAGTTCCGCCATCACCATCAATGACCTGCAGGCTCACTGGAGCGTTGTCCTCTGACATAGCTTTTGCGAGGATTTATAAAATGATATTTGAATTAAATTTGCATCTAATTTTTTAGGATAACGGGTTCGGTTCAATTAAACAGTTTGTTATATCATTCGAAACTTATTAGATTATAAAGGTTTTCCATACCAGTATTGAAGAATTTTGTGCTTATTACGGTCAACAATTAAATTAAAAGAAAAAAAATTGTTTCTTTCATTGTATGATGATTATATTTATTAAAATAAAACGTCTAACGGATGGAAATAACAGGGAAAATAAAGAATTAATGTAGAACAAAGTTATTGAAGTAAATACATACAGAACTTATGAATTAATTAAAAATAATTTGTGGGATAGTTAGCTTACATTCAAGCTATTAAAACTTATATTGTTTTTAATAAAATAAGTCGTTTAAATAGTCACAACAAACTTCCTTCCACTTTTAGCACAGCAGTGAGTTGTCGATCAAAAACAATCAAATTTTTTTCTTAGAATTTTTGCTCAATCTGGAAAACTTTGGTTATTATTTTAAAGAAAAAATATATTTTCGTTCGATTTATCAAACAATGCTTGATTGTTCTATAATTACGATTTTGAGCAAACCTACATTATTACATTATACAGACGTACTGGCGGTGTTGTTAAAGATCAAGTCTTACTGCGAAGACCTTGTTGTAATTCCATAGAAGGCGTTCATATACCGAAGCTAAAAGGACTGTATATCACACCATCATCACCGAACGTCATAAAACTCCTCCGGCAATTAGTAATTCTAGACCGTGGTCATTAACTTCTATACATCAACAAGCGCGGTCGACGACCCGCGCGTGTATTGTACTCGACACGAGTGACCCGCTGCTTCACATCGCCCACGCGCCATCTCTGTTAGCTAACTGTTTTCGCGCTGCAATAATTGCTCGTTCACGAACAACTGTGTCACGGGATGTTTTGTATTAGATCGATTAAAATGATTAGCATCAGTGAAGAGAAAAGAATTGCATTCCTTCGCTTGCTGTGTACAGACGCCTTAGTATTACAAATATTATTCTTCACAAGTCCACCAAGGAATACCACAAGTCCCAGCATCCGTTGAGCTCCCGCTTGTCTTATCAGGTCGTCACTTTTTCGGGGGGGGAGAGGAGGTCTATCTCCAGCAGTGGACAGCTGCAGGCTGTGTGTTGGGCTATGTCGGTTACTCTGGTTCTACTTCGGATATCCTCATTTCTAAGTTCCTATTTTTGAGAATGAAATGCAACCCGAAGAGACACTGCTGAGGTGTAGTGTCAAATTACTTGAAATATATTTAATTCTCGAACGTGTAATTAACAATTTTAGCGTGTAGCACTGTCGTCGTGCAGAATACATGACGGCATTGGGCATTCAAGTCAGGTTGCCCGCTTACTATCAAAATTAAAGAGGGCTGCCCTGCCCTTGTGCAAGTAGTAATGTAAATTTATTACATAAAATTAGGGAGAACTAAATCTTTTCCCTTGATTTTGTATGCTGCGAAGACATCCAAAGCTTTCTATTATAATTTAAATAAAAATCTATGCTGTCTACGAGAATGACTTACGTGACGAGAGTGGTCAAAGAGTGGGGTCATTTCTAAGTTGGACCCGTATCCTAACGTGGAATTACCAGCTCTTATTGATCTATATATATTTTCTATATTTTAGATAATGTATTGAAAACTGGTGACTTGATGACATATGGAACTGAGACGTGGTCCTTCACTGCTGGCCGTATGAGGAAGCTCAAGGTCGCTCAGCGAGCTATGGAGAGGGCTATGCTCGGGGTTTCTCTGCGTGATAAACTTAGAAATGAGGATATCCGCAGTAGAACCAGAGTGACAGACAGCCCAAAGGATTAGTAAGCTGAAGTTACAATGGGCCGGCCATATAGCTCGAAGAACCGACAACCGATGGGAAAAAAAGGTTCTCGAGTGGCAGCCTCGTATCGGCAGGCGAAGTGTAGGGCGTCCCCCCACTAGATGGAGTGACGACCTGGTAAGACATGAAGGTTAATGCCTTTGCTTGATTTGTTTTTACTTCTTTATCAATCTTTTGAAGCCATGAGCCTTGAAAGATTTCTCCCTCACACCACGCTGGTTGGTAAACGTATGGCTGATGGCCTCTACCGGTAATGCTGTCTCCTACTGTTTACCAATACAGTACATTTGGAGTGGTTTTCACTACTGTCGGCCGCCAGCGTCCCGTTAATGCCTATTCTACAATATGTTATACTAGGGATTCATTAATTCATAACATATATATATAATATCTAACTATAGAATATAACATACATCAGACAATCCATCCTAAGAAGTGACAACGCATCTACGCAAAAACACCGTTTTGAGAACAACAAGTTATATTAGTTGACATCCGCCAGAAGCTGTTGTAAAAAATCAAAGCTAAGTGTTCATATATAGTTAATCTTTAATAAAATCCCATCATTACTTACACAAACACCCGAGTGTTACTTTGCGAAACATTGATACATTGATCCTCGGAATTGGAACTTCCGACTGGATGGATTTTACCCATTGAACCAATGAAAAATTTATAAAGTATCTTCCGTTAACTGGAGTGATGTCACGTTACGCCCAAATTCGATAACTAAAATATTTGTCCTCAAATATTGGTTTTAACTGCGATACTCATAATTCAAATGTTTATTGTTTATAGTCGAATAGTGCAGAGAAGATGGTTCACTAGTGATTCATACATCATATGAGAACAGGAAAAACAAACGTAATATTTATCGTAAATATTCGATCAATACATAGTGTTCGGTTGTGATTAATATTATGTAATTGAAAATATTTTCAGGAAATATAAAGATGCAAATTTCTGACGATTTTAAAAGACAGTTAGCAACACCAAGTAATAGATAAGGAAAATTTACGCAATAATTTTTCTTCATTAGCAGTTCAAATTTAAAAAAACAATAAGGTATAAACATTTTAAGAAAAATGTTTTTCAAAAATTAAATGCAAATAATATTACTAAAAGGGTGAAAACGTTACAAGGGTAAATGGGGAACTTGCAAGGTTGCATTCCATTAGTGTACAAAATTTGTAAGATTTCTTAAGGAAATCAAAAGGGTTATATCTAAATTTTACAGATTTTTATTGTAACAATAGGCAATGAGCATAGTTAGCAAAATATCTTGGGTAATGTGATGAAATTATACTAGTATATTTGGAACAGCTTTTGAGAAAGTAATTAAAACATTTATGAAATCATATGTCTCAGATAAGTCTACAAATAATAAGTTTGTGTAAATGTAGTTTCGTTTTATGTGCACTCGATAGTGTGAATGACTTTTAACAGTTTTGAGACGGTCTTCGAACTCGGACCCATAATAAAGTCGTAAAACGAAGAGGTATAATTATCATATATTAGAAATTGTATAATTTTACGATCCTTAATGTGTATGATGAGAGCAGTGATTCCCAACCAGTGGTCCCCGGACCAGCAGTGGTCCGCAAGAGCATAAATAAGGTCCGCGCAATTTTTTTATATTTTATCTTTCTAATCGTTTTAAATAACACATTTATTTTCTCGTCACGCGGGCAGTGCAACACGGCGCGTCGCGTTTCAATTCAAAATCACAATTTTTTACCAAACATGTGTCTTTTACAATAAATACACAAATAATACTGTGAATAAATGCTTCTTTCCAGTTTATTGTATAAAATTTATTGTTAGATTAACATAGTTTTTTCTTTCAACTTGTGGTCCCTGCTAACAACAAAGAAGTCAAAGGAGTCTCTGGTCAAAAAAAGGTTGGGAAACCCTGACCTAGAGCAATTAGGATTTAAAAAAAAATATGTTTATTGCGAACACCTTCGCTAATAAAGAAGCGTAACATACAAAAAAAGTTACAGCCTTTGTAAATCCCACAGCTGGGCACTCCTCTCACTGCGTGTCAATGCGTATTAATGCGTGTTTGCCCAATGCTGACTTCACATGTCTTCGAATTTTTTTTCAGACATGCAGGTTTCCGATGTTTTCCTTTACCGCCGAGCACGTGGTAAATCAGCACTTAAACATCACAAACAATTTCATTGGTGCCGGCGGGGATCCGGGTTGCTCGCGTACTGTGAAATTTAAAGCGATTTAAAGCGGCTGGCGGAGACGGGAAGGCTCCCACCGTACGGGGACGGTGAGACAGCTAAGCACAACCGCACGGGGGCGGCTGTGCTAGCCGAGGCGGGAGGTCAACTCAACCGTACGGGGACGGGAGTGTGGGAGGGCACTCTCAACCGTACGGGGACGGGAGCGTGGTCAGCTAACACAACCGCACGGGGGCGGCGGCGCTAGCTGAGGGGGACGGGACGGGACTGAAGTTCTATTCCAAGAAACTGTACTGACTGAGGGAGAAGACCCGTTCGGAGACGGGTGCTCGGTCAGCTGGCGGACGACGGCGCAAGATACAACGCAACTTATTTATTAAGGAATAAAATAATTGAATCTTATATGTAAAGCCATTGTAGAAGACAATAGGTCTCACGGCTAGGCCTTATAAGTGGTTCTAGGACAGGAAAGAGTCCATTCTGCTGTCTCAATGTAGGCGGACCTCACGTATTCTCGAAATACTCATAACTTAAGGTTCACTTTAAATTGCAAATAGCAATTTCACTGCTGCCTATTATGAAATTTAAAGGCAAGTGATTTACTCTTATGCTTTTGCATATTCCTTTTATGGTTAAAACCGGCTTTTAAGCAATTGGATTACAGTTTAGTACTTACTTACTGACCTTATTCTAATTTAAATTTTATTGAGGTCCCAACCTAAGCAATTCGACAAAGGCATGTGGTCTTTTAGAAGGAAAACTACACACTCCATAATAATGAATCATAGTATTATTCTAAAAAGCTATCCAAATGTTTTCGTTTACTTAAATCAAATCAAATCATTTATTTGCAATCCAAGTATACATAAATGGTCTTAAGTTAAAAATGTGCTTACAACTTAGACGCCCTTTTCAGGCTCTGCAAATTTGACGAGGACACTGCTTATATACATAAAATATAAAATATACTTAGAAGCTGGAACAAAATATAAAAATACATAATATTATTTTTTATGTAAATACTCCTCCACTGAGTAGAAGGGGTTTTGTTTTAAATTATTATGTTTTTTATTTCGTGTGGTAATTTATTATAAACTTTTATTGCCATATAGTAGGGGCTTGTATTTAACATTTTTGTTCGCGACTGTGGTAGGTATAATTTATTTTTGTTACGTGTATTTATGTTATGTGTATCTTTAATCTTCTTGAAAATATTATTATTTTTGTGGACAAACAGGCATAGATCATAAATGTACATACAGGGTAAGGTAAGAATATTTAGTTGTTTGAAATACGGTCTACAGCTAGTAGTGTTATCTATCTGGGCTAGTATTCACATCGACGCTACCTCCCTACCACAACATATGTAACTCCGTACTTAAGCCACGAATGAGCATGAGCATAGTAAGCTGACAATGCCGTGGCTGTAATGATTTCTTATATTTACGCGAACACTACACATTGAATAAAACTATTTTTTACGCATTTTTCGCGTTTAATTTACTATTTTAATTCCGACGTTTCGGGTGCTTTACAGCAACCCATGGACATGGTGACATGTTTGACGTCCCGATGTCACAGTTAGCCCGGCTACCTTTAGTTTTTAATATTAATTTTGGTTCTATCTACACAGAATGAGCTTACAGTATCTTGAAGTCTTGCAGTGGTATGCTTGGGTTTGGATTTAATTTTGTTAATTATAGTATCCCAAGCAGATGGCATACCATCCATCTTCTCTATTGAAATTAGGATGTTTTTTAATTTCAATAGCCTCGCGTATCATCCTTGGTAGGAATCGGTGTTCTTTTGCGAGTTTGTAGTCTATCAAATCTGATGTAATGGCGGGGACGATCTTGAACATGTTCACAGACTGCAGACTTCCCAGAGCGTCGGTGCTTCACAGTCAGCTATATGTTCTTTCACGCGGGTTTTAATGGATCTTTTGTTTGTCCTATGTAAGAGACCACATTCGCAATCAAGCTTGTACACCAGAAGTGTATCTTGTAGGGGATATTACACTTGACGGATGGTAAAAATTGACTAATCTTCTTCGGCGGCTTGAAGTATGTTTTAATAGAAGCTCGCTTCAAGATGTAGCCAACCTTATCTGTGACTCCTCTGACATAGGGTAGTACAGCAGGCACACGCTCGACTGTGGCCGGCTTCACTCGGTCACTGTGACGTAGGCGCGGGACCCGAAGCTTGTTGTCTTGCAATACTTGCTCGACGTGCTGAAGCTCGGCGGCCAGATGTTTTCTGTCACAGATCCCTCGTGCTCTCTGAAACAAAGATTTTCCCACGGTAGCTAACTGTGATGGATGATGGTGAGATTCACCATTTAAATATCGGTTGGTATGGGTTTTTTCCTATACACAGTGTGACTAATAGTGTTATCAGGATTTCGGATGACTAAAATATCTAGGAAAGCTAAAGAATTGTTTGCCTCTAACTCCATTGCTTGGGATCCTATAATTAACAAAATTAAATCCAAACCCAAGCATACCACTGCAAGACTTCAAGATACTGTAAGCTCGTTCTGCGTAGATCGAACCAAAACTAATATTAAAAACTGAAGGTAGCCGGGCTAACTATGACATCGGGACGTCAAACACCTCAGTCCCCCGTGACCATGGGTGCTGTAAAGCACCGAAACGTCGGGAATTAAAAGTTAAAATTAAACGCGATATAATCCGTAAAAATTACTTTTATTCAATATGCCGTGGCTGTGTCAGTGGTGTATTTAACTCGAAATAAAGCATACGTAAATTTTGATATTTTAGACTTTATATAATTAATGTGCGTTTTCCAATTGATGTTTGAATCTACTTTCAAACCTAAAAGTTTAAAAGTATCAACTTCTTCTAGCTGTATATTATTAAAATTTATGTTTTAAGTTTATGGACTGCTTTATGTTTTAAATTGCATAATTTTGGTCTTTTAAAGTTAATTTCTAAGTTGTGATCTTCAAGCCAATTTGTTATAGTTTGTAGAGTGTTGTAGACAATATAGTTATAATTTGTGTTTTAGTTCACTAACACTGACTCATCGGCGGCAAAAGTACGCTTAATGTGCTTTCATTATTTATTATCTTAGCTAAATCGTTTATGTATATTAAAAACAATAGACATCCTAAGACGCTACCTTGAGAGATTGAACATGTGAGGTCCCGGGTTTGAGACTGTACTACAATTATTTCCCGTTTTTCATTGTTGCAATGTTCGATTTGAACTATCTGCATAGGCCGTTCCACGAATTCCGAACCTTGTAATTTATTCAAAAGTATATTAAATTGAACTTTATCGTATGCTTTCGTCATATCCAAAAGGAGGCCTATGGTGGCTCTTTTATTATCAATATGTTGCACTGCCGTTTGGATATATTTATATACTGCCAGAGTTGTTGATCTACTTTTTCTAAAACCGTTCTGTGATTCGTCTAATATATTATATTTTTCTAAATAATGATAGAGTCGGTTACACATGGCTTTCTCAAATATTTTTGCAAACGTGGGTAGCAGGGCTATGGGTCGATAGTTACTGAGCGTTAGGGGGTCGTCTTTTTTATATATCGGTTTTATTAATGAAATCTTTAGTGCATCCGGAACCTGAGAATATTCAAAACATTGGTTTACAAGTGATGCTAAAGGGATAGCTAATATTTCTGCACATTTCTTTACCAGGATTGGTGATATATCATCAATGCCACAGCTAGGTTTATTTTTAATATTTTTAATTATTTTCATTATTTCTCTTGGATCAACGGGCGTTAAAAAGAAAGAGTTTGTTGGTGGATTTATAACAGGATGTCTATTTACCATATTATTGGAGTTAGAACACTGACCTACAGTGGCAAAGTTCTCGTTTAACATATTTGTTACGATGTGGGGGGAAGAAATTAATGTATTATTTTCTTTTAAAATTATATTTTGAGGTTATTTTATTTTATTTACACCGGTTTTATTATTAATAATTTTCTACATCGTTTTGGTTTTATTGTCAGATTTTCCATTTGTTTAATGTAATCTATTTTCTTTTTGATATTTTTATACATTTTTTTAACACTTTACTGTAAGTATTGTAATGTGCTCGTATAACCGCGTTTCTTTTATGTCTGTACGATTTTTAATCCTATCGTAAGCCAACTTTTTTAGTACAATAGTTTTTTTTTACTTTTTTTTATTAGTAATTTTAATATTCTTTTATGTCTGCACGATTTTTTAATCCTATCGTAAGCCAACTTTTTAGTACAATAGTTTTTTTTTACTTTTTTTATTAGTAATTTTAATTTTTTGTGGTGGTATATGATTATTTAGTATTTTTGTTATACTGGCTAGGAAATCCGAGTAGTTTTCATTTAATCATTTATTACTGTTTATTATATTCTCCCATTTTATTTTATTTAGTGATTCCTTAAATTTATTATTATTTCGTTTGCTTATTAAACATATTCCTTCGTATAACAAAGCGTGTTTTAATTATAGTCTCGGGTTCGAAGGGTCCCTGTCGTGAAAGATTTTCTTAGCAGCGGCGCGGCGCCAGTCTTCGCGAAATTTGACTTTGCTGTCGAATTTCATACTTTAAATTTTAGTGCGCATATTTTCCACATGACTTCTTTCATGACTTTTTAAAATATGTTTATACATTCTTTTTTCATAATTTCAGTAAAGGTATTTGCTGTAGGTATATGTTTGAATCATGCAATAGTTATTTACTCTGTATTTGAATATATTTTATTACTTATGAAATAATGTATTTTATTGTGATAATATTTGTTATATCTTATCATGTAGTTTTATTATTTTTTCGTATCTTAATCTACAAGTAATATTTTTGTTTTGTCTATGAACATAACAAACGTGTACGTGTAAATCTTTACACTGATTGTAATGATTAGAACTAGAGAAGGTTAGAATAAAAACATCTCTTTCTTGATTAACTTGTAAATGCCATGGTCATGGCTGGTTATAGGCCTCTCCTCTCATAGGAAGGATTTGCCTAAATTGTCACGCTTAGCAGGCGGAATGACGATTGCAGTGCCAGACGTCTCGCACATTTGCAATTTATAACTAGCGCTCTCGTGATTCGTTGAGGGAACTGTTTAGAGAAATTAAATTCTAACTTTATTCTCATTAATATTCTAATTTTTACAAGCCAGCGTAATATTATATGATCGACACCATCGTAGCTTAATAAATTGTAACCAAATTGATAATACGAAATTTAGCTTTACTAAGATAAATCAGTTTTTCATTGAAAAACTCTTAGAGACATGTCTTCTGTACGTCCGTCGTACACACACAGACATCTTAAAGTCGTGTATTATAACATATTTTTTTATGTAAGTTACTATCCCGTCCAGTTTCTCGCTAAAATAGATAATGTTTTTCTTTCAATTTTCTTATACCAAATACGTAATGGTTGTGAGTCATACAAGGCGATGTCTCGAGCTTTTGTAAAGTGTAAAGTGGATTGACGTAGACGCCCCGGGGTCGTTGGACACTGGATGGTGCCAACAATGCAGCGGTCTAGACTTGAAGATGGGCATCGATAGCTGGAAATTGTTATGAACCAGCTCGTTTATATCGTATGACGAAAACAGGTTTGCTTGCACCGAATGCATATAATAAAAAGATGTTATATTATTACGCGCGAACGTGCCGTGTGTTAGGGGCATTTATTTATTTATTACTTATTGCATTCCTTAAAATAAAAGAATACAAAGGGCGGACTTAATGCCTTGAGACATTCTCTACCATTAGAGATTCCATCACCACATTACGTTTCGTGGGTGTTGTAAGAGGCGAATATGGGAAAAATCAGAAAGATCTTATGGCCATGTTGTTTTCGTCAGACCATCCACGGGAACCAGTGACGAGGAACAACGTTTATGATGCAAAACGATACTGCGATCCTCAATTCACCTGCTAAGCGTGTGACGATTAAGCAAATCCTCCCTACAACCGGAGAGGCTGAAGAAAATAAAGAAGCGCGTACGAGGGATGATTCGTGTTTAAATAAAGTTGAAAATCTACTTAAGGTGTCCCGTGTGTGTAATTTGTTTGAAATAACTAACTGTATGATATACGATATCAGAGACAGCAGGTGCCTGATACTATAAAATATTATTACTATCATGATCATGACTTGTAGGCTATTTTGTCGATACAGTCTCGTATTTGTATCGTTCGGTAGTTTTTGTTTTTGCTACCGTATGCTGCAGATATATTACAAGAACTTTAAGCCTAAATTGATTTCTTGTAACGAGATCGTATTTTTTGTTCAACCAATTTTATTAAATGTATATTTTTTTGTTGCAGGTAATTGAACTTCTTGGCTGCGTGCTGGTTGTATCCGATTGTTTTCTAGGTAACGTGCGAGTGTTTGTTATTTTGAGATTATTATTATTCATGTTATTAAATAATAATGTAAACGGTGTTATGGAATGAGTTTACCATGGATCGGTCGTGGATGGTAGGAGCTGGTTTTAATCGTAGTAAGTGAGCGTAAGGTAATAATTGTTGATCGTTAATAATGTTAAACAGACTATGAATACTCAACGTTTTTAGAGATAGAGTCATGCGATGTTAGTTCTAGAATCCTAAATGGAAAGCCACTCTTCATTTATATTTTATTTATTTAAACTTTCATGCACAAAGTAGGACTTAATGCCATACGGCATTCTCTCCCAGTCAACCATTAGGCTAAAAAGAGATAGGCATATAAGAGGCGGTGCAGCAACAAACAAAATAGAAAGGGTTAGAAAATATTATATATATACACCTTATTTGGATTTCTAGATGAAATGAAAAACACTAATGTCGTCAGTTTTCACATTTTATATTAGTAAGGAAATAGTTAAAAAATAGAAACGTCAAAATAAGTCAATTATCACAGCATTATAAGAAGATAAGTCACCAGCCAAATCTATTGTAACAATGATGTCGTCGATCGGAAATCGTAAAAATTGTCGACCAGATTCTTTCTCGGGCGACGGATGCTGCGTGTTAACATAGCAAATGTAATTGCCGGTAACACACGTCTTACTGAGTGTTATAATGCATCAGACCTTTAAATAATTTACCTTTTTTACTGAGGCCTATTATAAAATAATAATACTTTCAAACAATATTTTCTCGTTGTAGTCTTTTTGGGTGGTAGAATTCATTTTCTGCCTGGGTATGCTTCTGGATTGGTGACACCTGCTTAACTATTTCTACCGCTAAGCAACAGTGCGTACGCTGCTCTGTTCCGGTCTGAATTTTATAGAGAGCCAGTATAATTACAGCCTGCGAGGTATTCCATCCTAGTTATGAAAAGTTTGATAAATTGAAATTAATAAGATTAGAGTTTAGACTTTTAGAGTTAAGAAAAACTAAAACAACCTGTACTGATCTTGAGCTGTGATTATTCGAGTGAGAAAACTAGGTCATAGTTATGAAATTATTGTGACCGGTTCTTGATTCCTCTACAAAATTTTAGATCATTCAAATGTCTGAAAGTGGATGAAAACTATTAAAAATTCTATTAAAATTCATTTATACATACATTTATATTTATGAATACAGGTCAAGCTCTTTTCACGTGGTAGAGCCATGCTGCAGCTATATTAATTGTATAGTTGTAGCACGAATAGGTCGGCTCGATCGGGGAAGGACCACGCTCTCACAGAATACCAGCGTAAAATAACAGCTTAATGCTGCTGTGTTTCGTATGGTGAGTGTAGAGAACCGGAGACCCTTTTTACTGGAAAAGAGGCATTCTATCTTAGTCCTCAGGGGTGACAACGCATCTGCATATTGATTCTTAATTGAGAATGAATGTAGATGTCTATGGGCCACAGCATCTACTTACCATCAGGTGGACTGTGTGCTCGTTAGTCACCCATATTCTATATAAAAAAAATTATTACACCATATATGTACAGGTCTAGCTAATAAAAGCGTGTTAAAAGTAAGACAGTATAAAGACTAAGAACGCGATATTTTTTATTTAAAAATGTAATGACAGCAAGCATGCACAAGTAATGTTTTTTTTATTCAATTTATCACTGATTCATTTTCTATTAATAAATTAGTTCCTGTTTGTCTTGACGAGACGATTTCCATTGCTAATGGACTTTTAAGCTCCCGCATTCATGTATATTTAATCGCTCTTTTCTTGGTACTGGAACATACTGCTCGTTTTTTCTGCCTTCACACATACTACAGTGTCATTTACGTCGTGCGGTATTCATTGTATTATTTAACTGCATTGAATATCAACTTTAATTAAGTGAATCGCTGACAATGTTATTATTATAAAAATCACTGTATTTTACCACTTAGATATTAGCCCTTACTATGGGAATTACTGCCGTGTCATGATGGCATTTTAATTATCATCATCATAGCCCGTCGTGAGTCCACTGCTGAATAAAAGCCTTCTCTAAAGATTGCCACAAATGTCATAAGCCTTCTGTTTCGCGGGTTCCTTCCTACTAAGGTGCCAATCGATGACCTCTCTTTTCCATCGGTCGTCAATTCTTCGAGCTATATGACCGTCTCGTTGCCACTTGTTCTGCGTATTACGAAGAGGAATCAATTATTAGTTAGACCATGAAAACTTGTCTAAGCGGAATCGAACCTGCGACCCGCATCACCGCAGTAAAATATCATATATCAACCCTGCGCTAACGAGCCGTTAAGGAGTTTACTCTCTAATGGGTTTATCGATTTATCAAAAAAATGACCTAGTTTCACATTTTTCATTATTCTTAATCATGATTAGATCTAGGTGTTTACGGGCCACAGCATCCACTTACCACCATCTGAACAATTTACTCATATGTCGTCCTTACTTATATAAAATAATTTATAAACTTCGCAAATAATACAAACAAATACTTTTTCGTCTGCAGTTCGATCTGCTAAAGTATGGTGGGGCGAATTTTTCTCCATTTTACATAATGTTATAAAAATATTAGCTTTCTCTTGTGTTATCTCAGCCTATTTTTTCCCTTGAGATTACATCAAACAAACGTTGTCGGATCTCTGTAAAGTAGTCTCTCAAGTAAGATGTCAAACGTGTGTTACGTTGTAGAGCCATGCTGCAGCTATATACTAATATAAGCTTAATGCTGCTGTGTTTCGTATGGTGAGTGTAGAGAACCGAAGACCCTTTTTACTGGAAAAGAGGCATTCCATCTTAGTCCTCACGGGTGACAACACATCTGCATTTTGATTCTTTATTGAGGATAGATGTAGATGTCTATGGCTCACAGCAACCACTTACCATCAGGTGGACTGTGTGATCGTTTGTCACCCTATCCTATAAAAAAAAACACGTCTCGGCCTCTGTCTCCCGCTTCTGTGACCAAAGCAAGTTGTCGCAACTTATAAACGGTTAGCGTGTTCCACGTCTTGCGCTACATCTACTTCGATATACAAATATTAGCTTGGTTTATAATAGAGATGTAGATTATTAATATTTAGATTAATCATCGGAATAAAACTTATAACAAAGACATTTGCGCTCATTTCGTAGTATTGTTGATTTTGAATATTGTAATATTTTTATAGTTAAAATCGTTCACAAATTCATTTCATTGGACATTGGATCCTCTCCTCCCCATTAGATTGCCTCTTTTGAATATATTTGCCATAGCTGCCATGCTTGGCACGGGGGTAGGCTATCGTGGTCTTTTGTATTAATTGAGCTTTTAACAGGATAATGTCGCTGCCTTAACATAAATTGCTGCTGCCCATCTCCTGTTTCAGTTTCCCTATGTCGGCCTATAAGGCACCCACGGTGAATGATATAGAGTAGTGGATTCTCATATATCACCACTTCACGGTAAATTCACAAATACCGTTAGTGATATTCTTTTTTACTTCTTTTTTTACTTATTATAGTCAGTGCTTGACTACAATCCCACCGGTGGTGAGCGATAAGGAAGCCCTAGATGTTAAATCACGCTTACTTGGCGTACAAAAGCCTATTCAATGCTTAGAAGATACCTATTTGTAATTGGACGGAAAGTCGGACGCCGGCAAATCATAAAAAAAATTGGTATTTGTATTGTTGGTAATGACCAGCACCAGTGCGATATTATCTGCCAGGCTTTTCATAGAAATAAGGTTGAAAAACGAATACCCTTCACCTACGAGTAAATGGATGATGTGGCCCACAATTCTACATCTATCTAAGGTGTAAGTATAGCATGCTATTTTTCTTATCACTATGATTTCAACATGGCATTTTTACAATGATTTTTAGTGGCGGTGTAAGAGAATCCGTTACTAGTTGTTTTGTGGGTGTCGTAAAAGGCGACTAGGGGATAAACAATGCAGTAAGATCTAAAGGCTTCCGATAGATGGCGGTGAAACCATCTCGTTCGCGCCAGAATTAAAATTCCTTGGCCGGAATGGGAAGCAGCGTCAAAGGTGCAAAACGTCTGGTACTGCACTCGTCAATCCGTATATTACGTGTGAAGATTAAGGCAAATCGGAAGGAGAGGGAGGTATTACACGCTTTAATTCCTACCTCTCCTTTCAACCATCGGACGACCAACTTTCTTGTCGAATTCTTCACCCCTTTTTTGTCGATATTCCACGCATTAGAATTTAGAACCAAACGGTTTGCTTCGTCTTTTGGCATGCATACAGCAAAGGAGTGGAATAATTTGCCGGCGTCAATCTTTCCGTCCGAATACAATCTGGGTGTCTTCAAGGCAAGAGTGAATAGGCTTTTGTTACGCTAAGACAGTGTGATTTACCATCTAAGGCTGCATCACCATTTACCACCAGGTGGGATTGTGGTCAAGCACTGGCTTATAATAAGTAAAAAAAAAATCGTCCGTACAACAGGAGACTCCAGCAGTGAACGGGCTAAGAAGAAGAAAATAGGAAGATTTTTAGATTTTTTTAAAGCTTTTGTATATTAATTAGAAGTGGGATTTCAACACTCCCACTTCCACACAGTCCCACTGTTGCACAGCACTGGGGCCAATGATCGTATTTCTGAGAGGGTAAAGTTCGCCGTTAGCAATAAAACGTAAATGTATTTAAATTAGAGGTATCCAAACGCACCGCCCGTAACTTAAACCGGTCTGTTGAAGTAACAGCAACTGCGATCGATAAGCCGAGCTTATCGGCTGCGGGACCGTGAATAGCCACCTCCAACCTCATGGCAACGCCCTGACAACACTCCCAGCTTTCTTGCCTCTGATACGAGCTTAACCGTTGATCTTTGAGGCGGTTCCTTGAGCAAATGATATCTTCAAGAGAGGTTTAATAGTTTATTTCAGTACGTAGCTTCAATTTTCTTAGTATTTTTTTATAACCTATTAGTTTGTGTATGACTACGGTCCCACGTGATAGTTAATGGTGATGCAGTTTTGGATAGTAGATCGCAACAGTTTAGTAAAGTATAGTTAAAAAATTACGACTAAAACGCGATAAAATCCGAAAAAAAATAGTTTTATTCAATGTGTAGTGTTCGCGTAAATATAAGAAATCAAAAATTACGCCTATTCATGATTTGAAGAAACCCACATTATATTTGGACGTAAAGACTGATGCCGACAATATAGTTTGAAAGATACCTGATCAAGGCTACTAATAAACCTCTTAGAATGTCCCTTCACCGAATCCAAAAATTGGTACATTGGTAGCACCAGACCATAAGTGGTACCATTTACTCACGGCTGGCCGGATCTTTCACAACCACCACGGTATGTTATCAAGTAAAATGCCAAAACTTGTTGAGTTTTGAACACGGAATATAATTCAGTCGCCTGTTACCGTGACCGCTGAAACAAGCACCTGCTGCCTTCTTGCAAGTTGTTGTAAGATTTTCGAGAAATCTACTTTATTTATTTATTTATTTATCATAATTAAAAGGGTATCAAACGACGGACTTAATGCCTTATGGCATTCACTCCCAGATATATTTTTTTAATTTTATATCTTCTATCACTAATCTTTAAACATGAGCAAAGAAACTGTACGGTACGGTTTCTTTACTCATGTGGTATAAGCGAATATTTATCTATACATGTAAATAAAATTGAAGTGTCTGTATGTAATATCGAAATAACTGTAGGTATATCTGAGGGACCTATTTGCATACCATGAAGACACAAATAAACATTTTTAAATTTTTTGTCTGCCTGTCTGTATGAGCTAATCTTCGAAATGGCTTAACCAATTTAAATGAAACTTCACGGACAGATAGAGAGCAATGCCAGGAGTGATCTAGGAGGGTATTTATATTTATTATTCGACTTGAACTTTGAGTTTTTTTAAGAGGAATTGAAAAATAAATAAAATAAATGGTGTTTGATGATTATCTTAAATCTAAATAATGCAACATTAATAGATACTACCCAGGCGAATCCGGGGCGGGTTGCTAGTCTTCCTATATATAAACACACATCAATTACTTTTAGAAGTAAGTTCACCCATTTTATAACTGTCAATCATACTTAATATTTCGCAAGAGCAATTGACATTCGATTAAAAATATAATGGCAGTTATAACCTTGTTCTCTTTTGTAAATAATAGACTTCTGTTATAGCATGTTCTTAACATACAACAAAATTGATCGACGTCGAGAATTAAAGTACTATTGATTTTTTTTTTATTAATCTTTAGACAAAATTGAATCGAAGCAATTTGAGCAACGTCTCAATTAAAACTTAAAAACTAGTTGAATCACTTAGTTTGTGAGGTCGTGTCTGAAAATAAATTTTAATTGGTTTAGGTAACAACAGTATCCAAGACATCTTAACAACTCATTCACAATTTACTTAATTATCGTGTTCAAATTAATATTTATAACAATTTGTAGTCTTTCTGCCTATAAAATTAGCTGCATGATACAATTTAAACGATGTTGATTTTTTTCTTTGATATTTGACGATTATGTAGATATAATGATTAACAGCTTAGGTAAGAAACACGCGTCTTTACACCAAGACACGTCATTTTAGCAGCGACAGTAGTCTCCGGTTTCCTTCTTTCGGTAGAGGCTTTGTTAGGAATACGTCGGTACTTGTGATTCTCGTATTTCCTTTGTTTGTTTTAAATGAAGCATTTCCCGACGCTTTCACCAGTGAACGATAGCGGAGAGAACACACTTGCGATTGTAACAGGAATATCTGACTTGGAAACAATAGTCAATATACAAACCGATAAAAAATGTCTATTAACAATTATTTGCACAAAAACACTTAAAATATTATTACATATAATCCTTGTACGTATTTTACTTAAATTTGACCTTATGGTCACAACTATGCTTAATGTTATAAAGGTCGTTAATTTATATTTATAATTCCTTACAAAGTATATATGGGATTTTCCTCCGACGAATTCTTTCTGGGTAGTAGACTCTTTCTGTGCTTTAGAGGCTGTCAGGGTAGGTATTATACTCTCTTAGCTATTTCTGCCGCCAAACGGCAGTGCATGTACTGTTGTGTTCCTGTCTGATGGGTATAGATAGTCATTATAATTACAGGCAGTGGGCCATTCCACCTTAGTTCCCAGAGGTGACAACGCATCTGTAGCCTTCTTCTTTTGAAGTTGGCTGCTGGTGTCCATGGACTGCAGTAGCCACTTACCAACAGGTGCACCATAATTTTGTTTGTCAACTCCAGTTTTATAAAACAAAAAAGGATATGTTGTGTTAACATGGTAAAGCCACGCTTCAGCTACATAGAACTGCAGCACGAATGGGTCGGCTCGACTGGAGTAGGATCACGCTCCCACAGAATACCAGCGTGAAACAGTAGAATAAAACTGCTTTGTTTCTTATGGTGAGTGTCCATCCATCTTTGTCCTCAAGGGTGAAAATGCATTTGCACTTTGATTCTTAATCGAGGATAAATGTAAATGTCTATGCGCCGCGGTATCACTTACCATCAGGTAGACTGTGTGCTTGTTTGTCACTCTTATGCTATATAACTTAAACTAAAAATTTAAAAACCCCCAAAAAAAAGAGCTGATGATCTTCAAGCGGCTGAACAGATTTTTTTGAAACATACGAGGGGACATTTTAAAGTTCGCGGAATGGGGGGTAAGGAGTGGAAATAAAAATCCAAATTTATTTTTCCTTTTCAATATATTCACCTGCTACCCTAATACATTTTTCCGAATCTTTCAAAAACTTATGTATACCCTCCAAAAAAAATGATTTGTCTTTGTCTAAATAATACGCCGAAACCGCTTCCTTCACTTCTTCATCACTTAAAAACTTTTTCCCACGAAGGTCTTTTTTTAAGTTTGGATAGTATTGGAATTTAAATGAATTGGAAATAGATACTAATCACTGAGGGTCAGGTCAGGACTATAGGGTGGGTGTGGCAAAATTTCGATGCCCACCTTCTACAGGGCAGAAATCGCAACATGGCACTTGTGAACAGGCACGTTGTCGTGCAGAAGAAGGATTCCTTTGGTCAATTTTCCCCTTCTTTTCTCTTTTATGACTTCCTTCAATTGTTCTAGGATTGAAGCGTAGTAATTTCCGGTTATGGAGACACCTTTATCTTTATAATTAATCAATAGGATTCCTTTTGAGTCCCAAAAGACTGTCGCCATGATTTTCCCAGCCGATTGTGCCACCTTAAATTTCTTGGGTGGTGGTGTGCCTTTTTTGTGCCACTGCATAGAGTCCTGTTTGGATTCAGGTTCATAATGGTGAACCCAAGTTTCGTCACCAGTAACAATTCGGGCCAACACTCCATCTTTGTCTTCTATACAGAGGTCCAAATATGCACGAGAACACTCCACGCGCTGTTGCTTTTGAGGCGGCGTGAGCATTCTAGGCACCCATCTTGCGCTGACGGCACGGAACTCGATTTTCTCCATATTTTACAATTTCTTCTCGATTGACTTGTTTGATTGACGATAACTCAAAGACTAATGGTCTAATTACAATAAAACCCGGTATTTATACTAATAATAAGTTGCTCAATTAGCACGTAATTCAGCGACGTCCCCACTTATTACCTACCTACCCATTCCGCGAACTTAAAAACGCACCCTCGTAGCTAAGAACACTCTCGATTAAGACACCTTTGAAACGAAAAAAAAACTTAATCTTAATCGGTTCTACCGTTCAGGAGTTTTGATGCCACAGACAGATACACAGATATATACTTTAAACTTATTACACCTTATGGGGTTAAAAAACCCTATATACGACCCAGGGATCGGCTCAGACCTCCTCTCATTTTTTATAGGAATTACGGGTATGGAAGAGTCCGCCACGCTGCCGAATGCGTATTGTCTATAAATGTTTTATAATTTCTGAAATGTTTAGTTTTCCTCACGATGTTTTCTTTTATCGCCGAACACGATAAATCAGCATTGTAAATTTGCAATCATTAATTTCAGTAGAGCCACCAGCAATCAACTCGGTTTTCTTTGCTTGTAAAGTAAAATTACAGCCTATAATACCTAAGTCTTACAGCTAGACTTAGGGCCTTCCTTTCAATTTTAAGATGGCTATAGAGCAATTAGTCCACCGCTTGCTTTGCTTGAGTTGTATATTTTTTTAAGGCGACCGATTACGCTCTCTGACCTACTACGACTCTTGTAAAAACTGAATGTTACATACCACGTACGAGTACATAAAAAACCCACGTACATAGTCATTAAAAATGGTCGATTCATTACTTAAATATATGTTAATTTTCACAATTTGAAAAGTGTTCAAAACTCATTCTGTAACTTTTAACACCTTCTTACTAAACGCACTTTCCACTTTTAATTCATAGATGATTATGCTTCTTCTCTAAAAGTTTCAGTAAAGCACTTTCATGCAATCGTTCCTTTGGTACAAAGTAAGTGCTCAATGAGTGTCCTTTCGTAGTTCTTTTCATAACGCCTTTAAAAGAATTTTTATGTAAACTTTAAAACTCTAAAGTAGGATATTAAAATGAAAATTAGTTACGCAGTTTTTGCTATGATAATTCTATATCTTCCACATTTTTCTTTTAAGTTTATTTGGTATTTTACTAGTTACGTTTACGTGGTAATTTACATGGTAGAGTCACGCTGCAGCTATATTATGGTTGTAGCACGAATGGGTTGGCTAGACCGGGGTAGGACCATGATCTCACAGAATACCAGCGTAAAATAGCAACTTAATGCTGCTGTGTTTCGTATGGTGAAGTCTAGAGAACCGGAGATCCTTTTTACTGGAAACGAGGCATTCCATCTTAATCCTAAGGGGTGACAGCGCATCTGCATTTTGATACTTAATTGAGGATAAATGTAGTTGTTTATGAGCCACAGCATCCACTTACCATCAGGTGGACTGTGTGCTTGTTGTCCCATTATCTATAAAAAAAGTTAAAATTTCTTCTTTTTCTTCACTTCACTTTTTCTTTACGGGCGTAAAAGAACACTGCTGGCATATGGGCCCTCCCTTCGTAGAAAGAATGTGCCACCGCATAGTCGTGTTTTATGACAGCAATAGGACGAAATGGGGTGATGTATCCTTACACCGACACCACTCGGCAAAATTTAATTAAAATGAATTCTTGCTCCCAGGTGGCTCTGTTTATTAAACATAATATGTTATGAAGACTAGAATTTACTAGAAATATTTTATATATTGTACACAAAATGGAAATGCCCAATTTTGGCCATGAAGCGCCCAACAATTTGCATTTGTTAAAAAAATACATCTTTTTTTATGGTTATTTATCGCGGTATTCATTTATCCAAACAAGCTCGCAACATTTTTGTACAAAAAAGTACCGAAAAGATAAAACTGAAATTACGTAAATCCGTAATTCATTAGTTTGTGGATAACATAAAAAGTAATGCCAATTACAAATCTCATTAAAAAAATCGATTCTCTTTTTCGTTCGATTTTTTATGGTGTCATTATTATAATGTTAATATTATTTTTCGATAATTATTATGATGTTATGATAATTAAACAAGCGAATTGCTAGTTGATTTACCATTAATTCTTTAGAGCATAACAAAAACGCTACTGCACAATTTAACTGTTATTCTTATCTGTTCTTAAAAATACATTTAAAATAGAACTTAAAGCGCCTCAAAGATTATTCTTTTTTATGAAATTATAAATCGAATAAAAAATCGATATCGATTTATCGATTTTATGTCTGTTAAGTGGCAACATCGTATCTGACAGCTAGGCCCAAAGAGTATAGTAACTGTCCTATACAGGAAGCTAGGCCCCTGTCATGTGAATCGCAAGTTGACACATCAGTCGTAAACTATATTTTATATATATTATAATTAGTGGCAATGATTCTGGTAAAAGTGCAATTTAAAAGTATTGTTATGTGTATTGTGTGTTTATTGTATTGTCGGCCGTCGAACGGTAGGATGATATGCCCATGTTATGACAGTTATATGGTATTTGGGTTAGGCACGGCATCAGACTTTTGCCTCCTGCTCAATTCCTGGATGATGTACTGATACCTTACAGATCTTATCAAAACTTGATTATGTATATATATATATGTATTACAGTAAAATTATTGTTAAAAACTGTATTTGTAAAAATAAAGACCTTTATATCTTAAAATTCCGGACTTTTTTTAAACCAATTCCTTAACCATTTCATTCTTTTAATTGCATATTATCATTTCCATGTGCTTTTATATGTGTGCACCCATGGCCGAAGTGTCTATGAAAGGGGCATTCCCCTTTAAGTAAGAACTCGTTTGAAATAATTTATGTTATCACTATGAAACAGTATGTTGCCATTAGGAGAGCGTAAATAAGAAATGATTCTTCATTTAAAGGGATGACTGAATGTCTATACGAGAACACGCATTAATAAATCTTAGTAAATTGCGTAACATTCTTGTATTGCTTTCATATTTAAAATACCATTTACTTAAGGAATCCCGTTGATTATATGAAAATTAAATTCATTATTAGTTTTTTTGCGTTCTGCTTTCGTTTTGTAGTCAAAACGACTGGTTGGGTAAAGTCCTGTTCGATTCCTGTCACAACAACTCTGTTTTGATTCACGATCAGTAAATATTATATATACTCGTTAGAAGAGGGGCCAACGAGCATGCAGCTCACCTGATGGTTACGACCGCCGCCCATGAACAACTGCAACACCAGAGGAATTGCAGGTTTATTGTCGGCCTTTTAAAAAGGAGTAAGCTCTTTTCTTGAAGGTCCCTAATTCGTATCGGTTCGAAAATAAAACTCCAAGTAAATCGCACAGTAGTGGACCGCCAAGCATCCAGATGAGGTGGATGGTAAATTAAGTTATGTTGCGATGTGCGTTGGTGAAATTTGGCGGCTGGAATTAATCCGAACAATTCTCGAAAATCTCTCTTCTCTTCCGAAAATGCAAAAGGATGCAACATCTCTTCGCAGTGCCAGTGAATCGAGCTGATCGTAGAGTAATTCCAACGCTGCTGAAATATAGTTAAATATCAGTTGCTGCCGCCTTGTGCAGATCGTCGGTTCGTCTAGCCAGGAGGCGCCACGCTGCGTTTTCCTAAGCGCGGTCTTCACTCTATGACACGTCTACTCCAACGGTTATCACTTCTGCAGATATGACAGCCCGTAGTCACTTCAGCTTGCAAATACGGATACTTGCAGTCTTGTTTGCTGATCGGGCTAAGCGACGCGCCTTGGGAGAGGCCTATGTCCATCAGTGGACTGCCGCAGGCTGATGATGATGATGATAATGATGAAATATCACGCCTTTTACATGATTTTTCACCACATCAATGCTTATTTCTAGTAAATACTACTAAAAGTGTCAATTCTAAATCCAAACACACTACCGGCGTTTTATAAGTAACATTCCATATTACTAATGCAGCTTATAACGATTTTCATTTTCTTCGCTTTCGCAAAAATTAAAGTCTATTTATTTGAATTGATCTTGGCAAGCAGGCAATCCGCCAGCGCGAAGCCAGACGCAAGGCCGTAGATTCGATAGGAAATTTACGTTTGTTACAAGGAATTAGGAAGAATTTATTGCATGCAATGTTCAGATAGAGAGAACGGCGAAATGCATTAGAACATAAAATATGAAGCGCGCTTTGATTTATTTTATGTTTATATTTAATGCTTGGAACTATTATTAGTGGTATAACATGATCTCGTTGTGTTTATTTAAAATATTGTTAGCCGAGTTGAGCCGCTGAAATATCCTTAAACCATATTAAGTGTCATCATCATCACAGCCTACCACGAGTTCACTGCTGAAAATAGACCTTATCTATTGATTTTGTAGGGGGTATATTTACCTAGTTGCCAAGCTTGGCAGGCGTATTGGCAACCGCATTTTTATTTTGCGTTATCAGAAAGATGCTGCAGACCATCCCTGATACCTACCCACGTGATGATAAGGGGTAGTGGATACTCTTTCACCTCCACTACACGGTTTAATATATATAATTAAAATAGATGTGTTGTTAATTAATTAAAGGCATATGAAATTAAAAAAAAGTTTGTAGTATCAGTACAAGAAAGATTTATTAATAACAATTTTCCAATAACCGGTGAAACAATGGTATTATTTCGCACTTTGCTTCACATTTGTTTGGACGATGAGGTTTACTCTGTACAGCTGTACTATTCATTATCAGAATAAACAATATAAATTAGACAAAAATGTATTTATTACATTTTGTGTAAACTTTTGTCATTTTAGTGACAACTATCTTCATGTATGTTTTCCATATTTCGCTTTCATTAAAACTCTAAATAAGGGGTACAGCCAATAAAAATGCCGAAGCGCTTAAAACAAACTTGCTTCACAATAACATTTTCATTTCTTTTATCGAGATCTCGAGAACCGAAAAAAACAAGTCTTACTGCTACGTACATTGTACTTTAAAGTATTTGCGTATCCCTAACAGACCAATGAATTTTGAATGTTTGAAAAATTAAAAAAGGAATCCTTAAAAAAATATTATGAAATAAATTGTTTGAAAAAGACAGGAGATTGTTTTGGATGTCAGCAAGACATCTGATTACAAGGGAATTTCGACGCCGACTGACTATTATTGTAGTATGTAGTGATGGAAATATATATCGATACGAAGTGAAAAACGTCGAAAATTACTTCTATATATTTATCTCAAAATGTATATAACAGAAATACTTTTATAATTACTCCGATCAGCAAAATACAATCTGTAAATATAGTGTGCTATATAAGCTATATTCTAGTATTCAAGTGTTTATTTGCTCACTAAGCGTGTAATAAGATCCATAAGTGGTACTTATCATTTAGTAACCTTTTACAGGCGTTGAAATTTGATTTCGTTCGTTTCGTGATTTTCGTTGAAAAGTTCTATATATTATTATTAATGAAATAAAATAATTTAACTAAAGACATTATACAAGATTATAATATGGTAATAAGATATTTAAAATAAAATTTAAGATATTTCAATAACTTGGTTTCTATCAAGTACATATTACAAAAACACTATTCATTTTTTTAAATGTTCTATTGTATAGAACATTTTTTTCGCTATGAAGCGTAGGTACCACTTATTGAAACAAGTATTGGGACGCATTATATTGTATGTTTTCTTTTTAGCAATATTTGATTACATACAAAAAACTCGTTTCACAAAGTCTTGTCGGCCAGCAGCTCCAACTTCTCGAATGCTCTCCTTTAAACATAGGATTGAATGCGGCTGCACTCAATGTCTCAAGGCGAGAAGCAGTCGATTCGAGGTAGTAGACTCATGTTTACCAGTGTTCCATCCCACGGCGACTATCTGTATATATAAATATATTGGTGTTTATTTTAGACGAGGCTCCTCTGCGCCTCGATCAGTCCCCATCTTTGCAGGAGATATTTAAAACTAGAGAGAGTTTTGAAGTTAAGCTGATATCACATCGAAAATTTCATTTGTAAAAACATAATTATATTATAAACAATATCATCATAACAACCCATCACACGTTCACTGCCGAATATAGGCCTCCCCCAAATAATCCGACAAAGCACGGTCAATTTTAAAGAAGGCAAAAACTCTAAAGGCAGTTATCAGAAAACACATCGATACCCTGTTTTACTTACATCTGCTATTTCGTTTGTCACTTCGATGTATTTAATATCTAGTAAAAGTCTTTACTTTTCAATATTTGGAAGCTCTTGTGCATCACAATAATATCGACACAGGCACATCCTTAGAGCATGCTCCTTTTATTTCGGTCCCGCTGCGCCCGCGCGGTTTCGTCTTATAAATAGAGAGCGTATAATCATATGATGCGATAAACTTGTCTAGTCTTACTCGAGGTTTGGCAGCAGGAACACACGTTTACTTACTTTAAAAATACTATTGGAGAATTCATGTAAACGAGAATTTCTTAAGATTTTATTATCAAAGAAAGCTATTTTCGTCCCAAAATTAATTGTCATATTAATCTGGAAATTTTCATTAACTCTGCAGCCATAATAAAGTAGCAGTGTGGCTCTACCACGTAAATAATATTTATACAATAAATTAATTTGTTATGCTAAATGTAACAATGTCTTCTTCAAATGGCATCTCACTTGGACGTGGTACATGGTCGAGGCACTTACTATTATGGGAGGTTATTCATGAACGAATAATGAATAAAAAGTGTAATGTATTAATTTATCGTTCATATGATGTCTCACTTGCACGTGGTGCATTTTGATAATGTCTTCCAGTCCATATTTCGGTTACGGCAGCCAATCTTAACGGAGACTAGCCATCTGCACGGTTAAGGACGGAATTATAGTACACGAGTGTGTGCGCACGCGCTGATGCACTCTTTACTAGTGTTCTCCCACTCTAATAGTCCGGTAGGACGGCAGTCCGTCACGACTGGAGGGAGATCAGGCGCAGGACCACTGACTTTACGTGCTTTCCGAGGCACTGGGTTGAAACACCGCCAATTTTTTGACTCCGGGTTGCTACTGAGAATTTCTTGACAGCAAACCCGGAACCACATGATCAGTAGTCGCCCTTACAACCACTAATCCAACGAGGCAGTCAACAATTTGAAACATTACTTACTAACGAATTTGAAACGGTATTTATGTAAATATTATATATTATATTTACTTATTTGACTATAGCATTTTCACCGGATCTCGAGAGAGCTGATCTGTTTAAACGGTTTAAAAATGTTTATTTTGGGATTTCCGGTATAATATTGATGTGAAGCACAGTTTTTATTTTCGGCACGTTACTGGTCATTAAATATTTTAAAACATTGTATTTAAGTTTGCTATAGTATCGATGATTACGATACTTAGTAGCACTAATAAGTTAATAGTCTTTTTTCTATCGACTTCAAAAAGGAGGAGGTATTCAATTCGACTGTATGTTTTTTTTTATATGACGATTTCGATGATTCTTTTTTTTATTTGAAAGCTGGTGCTTCTCATGTGGTCCTATATAAATTTGATCAAGGTCTGACCAATATTTTTGAGTTATTCTTAATAATTTATATTGAAGTCGGTTGTACAAAATTTTAAATTATACCTATTCCTAATAGTTATAATAAAATATTAGAAATAAAAAATTCCTGCAGTTATTCGCACGCAGAAAATAATAGCCATAGTTTTTCTAATAATTAGTCTCTACTTCCTGGAAAGCCTTTACTACATGATATTTTACATCTGGTATATACAAGCTGTATATAGCATCATCGCTTCTTGGCTATGAGATCATGCTGGCATTTCATAAAAACTTTTGAAAGTAAATATAAATGTTATTTTGTTTTTTGTATGTTCTTTTTTTAATTTTGCGATATTATTTACTGTTCTGATGATTGTAATTACTTAACCAAAATGAACATAATTTTCTATATTAATAGACTGAAGCAATTAGCGTATGGGTTTTGAAGCATGCCCGCCAACCGAAATTGTTTCCTTTTCAGGTAAATGAATTCAACATTATTCTGAATGTTTATCTTAGGACCCCTTTTCTGCCCAGAAGCCTGTCTGGGTGTCCGTCTTACCTATTTTTGCCGCCAAGCAGCAATGCGTGCACTGCTGTGCTCCGGTCTGAAGGGTATGGAGATATATAATAATTACTGGCTGTGAGGCAAGCCATTTTAGACCTCAAAGTGACAGCGCATTCTGCCTTCCTTATTTCAAGATGGCTGCATGTGTCCATTGGCTGCAGTAGACACCATTAGGTGGACTGTAATTTTATTTGTATATTATAATTGTTTGTAATTTCACTTGCCAGTACGAGGCTGTCACTTTAAAAAACCACTGTAATATAGAACTTAATAGAAATTGCATTTTTTTCCTTTGATAATAGACTTGTACGGTTGTACTTTTACTATTGTCAAGTAATAAGAAATTATTCTTTATAATAATTTGTTTAAAAACTTCTTCACGGTATGTTTATGCGACACATTGCGAAGGTTTTAGGAAATTTTGACGGAAACTTGAGCCATCAGATAGTTTATAATGACAGTATCTCAAGGCAGCCAAAATAACTTAAGTTTTCATCACCATCGAGCACTTATTTTATTGTTTCTACTAATAGTTTACATGCGCAGACATAAAATAAACAAAATTACATCACTTTTACATATAAAAATCTATATCAAACCATTATTTAAACAATAATACAGGATTAGCAATCCGCTGGAGGTCAAGTTCTCACCAAATGCTACCGTTGGCCTTTATTTCACAGTATGAGAGCAAAACGTGTTTGATCCCAGACGGCACCATTTAAATTGTAGGTAAATCATAATTTGTAATACTAATTTATCTCGTGCTCATCAAAAACTCATCGTTGGGTAAACTCAATATCTTTGTAAATATTTCGAATGCATGTGAATTTCACCTAATACGAAATGAAACAGCAATGCAGACCCATGCCCAGATAAGAGAGAGCTCTAAGTTTTTTCTTTTACAGTTCATTTAATAGTTTAAAATATTTTTATTCACGTCGTGACCGCTTTAATTCAAAATCAATATCGATTTAGCGCCCCTTTAGAAAAACGACGACCCCATCATCTGTAACCCTATTTAGGGTGTTCGTTCGTTCCTAAAGGAGGGTGTGACCAGTGCTTTAGGGCTCGAATGTAAAGGGCTTTAGGGGAATGCTATTGATCAGGTAAGACACTTGTAGACTTAGCCCCCCTATGAATTTACCGCATGGAGCAGGCACTTGCTTTTTGTTTTAAAGTTATAATGGATTTGTTTAGCTCGGTTGTGTTAATAGAACATTAAAACTGTTACTTTGTTTTAAAAAGTTATTTGTTTCTTAAAAACATTCACTTTTGATTGTGAATTGTTCATTATTTAATGTTATTAAAAAATAACTTTTGTGTAATGTAATTTTTATTATTTAGGCACACTATATAATTTTTATGTCAGAAAAAATTTGATTATTGTCAGACTGAAAGAAATTACTTTTATTCTTCATTGTATTATTTCCCATTAATACGCAACCCAACCAAAATATAACAATATCGATATATATTCCATATTATATATAATATGTATGTTACGGCTATGTTATCTTTTTCTACCGACTTCAAAAAGGAGACGGTACTCAATTCGACTGTATGTTTTTTTTTATGTGGACCTCATAACTTTTTTTTGGGTGAACCGATTTCGATGATTCTTTTTTTATTTAAAAGCTGGTGCTTTTCATGTGGTCCCATATAAATTTGATCATGGTCTGACCAATAGTTTTGAGTTATTCTTAATAATTAATATTGAAGTCGGTTGTACAATTTTTTTTATTTTAAATTATTTATGGTAAACATTAATCACTCGGCTAAAAATCTAGAAGCAAATGAAATAAACGAAAAATTAATAGATGATGAAGTTATATGATTTGAATTTATTACCAGTTGCTTGTAGGTAAGGTGGTGGATAAGTTATTAGGTGAAAGATGAAAAAGAAAAGTTTATTGCAAATGAACACGAACGAAACTAACCTTACATTTACCGGCTTATCTTAAGTTTTATTGGTTTTTAATAAATTACGAAAACTTAATGGTTCTATTGCTATTGCATACTACTATTTTTTTGATGATCGGTAGATCGTTGGTCGTCTTCTTCGTTTTAAGTAGTTTAAAATCTTACTTCTTTTATAGAATAAAATGATTTTATAGGAATAACAGCAAGAGTTTAGCCACTAACCTCCAGTATTCATATTCTTCTTGTTCACCAGCCAATAAAAGTCCACGGCTGGACATGGGCCGTTGTAGTGTTATCGTCACGCTTGGCAGACAGATTGACAACAAAAGTACCAGACGTCTCGCCTTAGATTGCTCCATAGATGCTGCTTCTCGTCGCCGATCTAGATCAATACTAAACAAAACAAAATATTTTTTGGTTTAAATAAAGAAAAATTTACGAATTAATTCTGGTGGTGTTAACACATGGTTTTTATTTATATTTCCTTATTTTGGATAACAATAAAATAGCAGAATGCAACCAAAGAAGGGAACCTCTTTAGACTCTAACCTGTTACAAAAGATCTTGATTTTTTCTATTTACATGGCAACGACCTTCCTTGTTCCCGTGATCGTCACGGTCATTTTTCTCCTTTCATTTTATACAAGTTGTAAAGCTCTGTCTCATCTCAATCCAATTTCACGACTTCACGAACAGCGTTGAAATCGATTTGTCTCGCCCTCACTCGCTGAGATTCTATCAGCTCAAATATATTTGCATCTCACTTTATCACTGTTAGGGTTGTTGTACACAACAGCAATAAACTACAAAATACTACAAATCACTAAATGTCAATAGAAAGAGAGGTATAGAGATAATTAATTCTTAGTTTAAGTAAACAATAATCAGCTATTGTAAGCTGATAATATGTTTAAATGTATTTGGTTTTTTATTCTTATTTATATTTAGTTTAGACATATACACATATTTGGTTTTAGCTATTAATTTAAGCAACAACACACTAGTAAGAAATCACAAAGTGCTTTATATTTTATAAAATTAAAAATTCGGTTTGTTACTCGTGTGTTGAGAGAATATTACCTGTTCTCTATTCCAGGTTTATATATTTTGTGCGGCGTAAAAATGTGGGTTGGTGAGATAGTCGGTATTGCTACCACTTTAGAATGTTCTTAAATATTACACGGCAGAAATATTGCATGACGGCTTTGCTGTACTATTAAAACAAAAGGGGTGGTGTTACATTACAAAATTAATGATATTGATATTAAGATAATATACGTCTGCGCTTTTCAAATTTGCATTTAAATATCTTAATTCTAAGTTCACTGAATCTGTATATATATGATCAGATTCATCATTAATGGCTATAATCGAATTAAAGTAAATTCAATGCGATCTCGTACTGTGAAATTTACAGCGAGCGCTAACCATCTGAGCTATCACGGCGAGCAACCCGGGTTCGATCCCCGTCAGCACTAATGAAATTGTTAATTGCAATTTTAAGTGCTGATTCAACTCAGACATGCCGAGCAAGTGGTACTTGCTCGGCATGTCTGAGAAACCTGCATGTCTAAGAAATAAGAAAAAATATTTTGAAGACATGTGAAGTTTGCCAACACGCATTGGGGTAGCGCGGCGGACACTTCCTTGCCCTAAAACCACCTCAGAAATGAGAGGAGGCCTGTGCCCAGCCGTGAGAAGTATATAGGCTGTAACTTTTACTTTTTAACAATGCGATCTCTTCTTTCATTGTACAGTAGGGTGGATACTATAAACTGTACATTTTATTGCTACAACACTAACTGGACATTTAATCATGTCTCAGATTTTAAGAACAAAATGCGCTGTGACATTGACCGAATGATTTGAAACGTTATTAACACTAACACTACATATTTTATTGTAATACACCGTATGTAATTTTATTAGTGTCACCTGGTAGTTAAGTTAAAGAAGCCATCGCTTCATATCGTTCCTTCTGACTACGATGAAATGCGACTATCAAACGTCTGGTAAATGCTGTCGAATCAACGAGTTCGATCAGCGAGCCCTTAAACAATCATATGCTGGGCATAATATACAAATACTATAGACGAATTTTACCAATGTTACTTGTTTTAAGATACCTACTTCGAAAATGGGAGGGTGGGTTTAAGGGCGGTATTTTTGGCCCTAGAGGCCCCGGGCGGTAGCATCCGTTGCTACTTGCCACGCTTGCTAATGATGATTGTTTGGATTTGTTCAATAATTGTTATGTCCCGCTGATATCCATCCTCAACGTATTTGTCCATTACGTTGTTAATATGTGAGTGTGTATGTATTACAATTTTATATTACCAATTTTCGAAACTCATTCTACTGTAAAGATTTGCACGCGCTGCACTTTCTAGATTGTATGTTTTTTAAATCACTAAATTCATACATTATTAATGTTTCATAGTCTTTTATGTTAGCCTCACTGTGGGTTGCTTTCACTTAACTGAGTTTCCAAGTGTAAATACAGTCAAATTAAAATCATAATTGCAATAAAAGTTTACATTACTTTCATTTTAACTGTAAATCACAGTTAAAACGAAAGTAAATACACTAAAGGCACACTTAATTATAGTATTTTGTGATTTCTACTATACTCGTATTTCCTGATGAAAGTATTATTGTTAAAGTTAGAGATTACTATAACTTTATTAAAAATAAAAGCGAAATCTACTAGTTCTCTTTCGTGTTCCATAATCTTTATATTATAGCTTAGTTCATTCAAAATTTATTATCTTTAGTCAAATAATAAATACATAAAGAAAATAATAATTTTTATTGAATAATAAAGAAAACAATTTGTAAACCATAGAACACTATATTATAGTATTCTATGTTGTAAACATATCAAACATATCATTCTGACTGAATTATAACCAAACTTCGTCTACGCTGGTAAAATCACATTTTATGTATTACTATATTTTGCTTTTTTATGCCAAGTAATGGGAATTGATCGTAAACACATACTATACATTGATTTCAGAGGGACCTTTCCGATTAACTGAAGAACGAAAAAGCAGGTGGATAAATAGGTAGATCACTAAATGATTTACTGAGTTTTCTCGCATTTACATTTACAAAGCTTTACCTTTTGTGCGAAAGCTTTTTGTATTCTTTTGCTTTTGATTTATCCCGTCACTTTTATTTATTTTACTACCATTTATGTATTTATTTTTAGTAGCATTAAAATACAAAAGATTATCTAATATATAAAAATTTATATTTGTTTGTTCGTATTTTATGCGCTGCCATACCGTTCATCAGATTGCGCTAAAACTATGTCAACTTATTGCTTGCACTTGTGCAAAGGTTATAGGTACAATTAACTTACAGTAGGTGGCGCGGGTATCGTACTGACAAATTTATTTAAAATGTATATCATTCAACTTCAATGACTGTATTATCATTCCTAATAGGCATTATAACTCTTCCAAATTAAAAACGATATTTCCACAATTATTTCTTGTATGGCAGCAATGTGCCGGGTACCAGCTAGTAAACTAATAAAAATGTTCAGGCCAACGGCCTTCTAATGACTCTGAATCCTGTTAAAGGAACGACTAAATCGATCTTCTATTTCCAGAATATGACAAATGATAGCCAATCGATTTATTTTTCTATATTCGGATTAAAACAATTAACGTCGTCTTTAATGACAGCTTAAAATCGTGTCTAAATAAAACCTACGCTTTTTCAATGCTTAATAAGTGGAGGCGTGTTTGTTAATTTTTTCACGGTCGCTTTATAGGAAATTATAAATCAAGATAATTCTATTTTTACTGACTCCGATTTTAGCAATGGCAATGACTTTAGATGTTTTATTGATGTCTTTATTGCTTGTTTATTTTCTAATTTGTGATTATTGGTATTTAATTTCTCCAAAAATAGAGATTACTTTTTTGTATGCTAAAAGCATTTATTTCTTTCTACCCACTTTTCCAATCGCTAATTAGTAAGCGTTAACTAAAGTCGCAGGTCAAAGCTTAGATATTATATGTTCTATTTATTATAATTACTTAACATATCTTTAGAAATTAAATTTTACGTATAGTCACATGTACATGTAAAGTTAATGTATTTTATTTCGTATTTAAGTGACATATTGAAATCTCTTACTCTCTCATAGTAGGTTTGTATATCTGGCATTAAAATCGACCTAGACACTATTGTGATTACTTACAGCGAGTACTATGCTCTGCATTAACCTAAAACGATAGCCTACATTAAACGCCTATTGACGCAGTCACCTGCCTACTTAAGATCCTATATTGCAATATTTGTGGGCTTATCTATTTGTTTCATGTTACTTGTGTGTCGATGAAAAACGAGCACATAGTCCACCTGATTGTAAATGGATGTTGTGGCCTATATACACAAATATCTATCCTCGATTAAGGATCAAAATGCAAATACGTTGTCACCCCTGAGAATTGGGAGTGAATGCCTCGTTTCCAGTAAAAAGCATCTTCGGTTCTCTACACTCAACGATTCAACATATGAAACACATCAGTATATGGGTATTTTACGCTGGTATTCTTTGAGTTCGAGGTACTTACCTTTCCGGTTGATCTTATAGCCGCAACGTGGCTGTGCTGTTAACTAGAGTATAAAAAACAGAGGGAAACTGGAACAGGAAATGAGCAGCAGATTCTTCCATTCAAAATAATAAAAAGCTGCTACTAACCCGTCTGCCAAGCGTGGCAACTATGACAAGAAATTCGCACCCCCCACCCACACCCCCCTCGCGCCAAGACAATCTATGGCGTAAATTCAGTAAATCAGTATGGCGGATGGCGGTTATTCGATAAACATCAATTAATCTTTCGTCGTCGTTTAGAACTGTATAATCTTACGTTGTTCTTAAAATGATAGATAAGCAATGTGTGAATTAAAAAGTGTGAATTATCACGATGTTTCCCTTTTCCTTTCCTTTAAAGTTAAGTTCTTTGGCAAATACTACTCTAGTACCTAATGAGGAAAATTTGTACGTATATATTTGTACTATTGTCTTAAAAGCAGCCAAATTACTTACTAGTTACCTTTTATAACAGATGGGCTTGAAATAAAATTAACTCTCACGTTTTTCTCGGAATTCAGTTTCTTTTGTTCTTTGGAACATGGACCGGAGGCCTTAATTAGTTTCTTCCTTATTGTTCAATAACTGAGTTATGACCCTGTTTAAATTAACCTTATTTTCCAGATTCGCTGAATTAAAGCGAATCTATTTATATTTTTAATGCAATTTTAAATAACTTTACTTTTACAATTTAACTATACCATCAAAACAGCAAAGCTAGTCAGTCATCATAGTTACTCCTGATATCATTGACTGAAGAGTTTCGAAATATTGATACTTTTTCACATACTAGTTTTCTTCTATGCGTTATCCCGGTTACTGCCAGGGTTCGCTTTCCCGCTCATCCGTCTTCATTTTGCCCGGCTTGAAGCGTCCTAGGTAGTGACTCCATTGACTCTCATATTCGACCTTACGACGTTTTTACATATGTTTCCTAGTTAAGTTTGTTAGTTATGTAGGTTTCACATACTAGTCTTCTATCCAGGAATATTTATTTTAACGCCTTTGGCGGTAATTTTTTTAAACAAAGGCGAAGTTGCCGTTAAACATTCTCGAACTATATTTTTCCATGTGTGACGTAGATTGAAAATTTTATTTATTTATTAAAATCAAATGACCTTATCTTTTTTAGTACGTCTTAAAAGTTTATACGAGGAACAAAGTTAAGCGTTGTAAACTTTTTAGCAATTCACCAACGAGACAACAAAGGAGTCTATATTAAATAGCCCGACCGAGACGTCTGCTTGACCCCTTCGGATTACCGACCGCCATATTCTGTCTTCTGACCGCGATCCTCTGTTAAAACGGTCGGTTAACTATTACTCTTGCTTTTGTTTGGAAGGCGCACTGTATAACAGCAATCAGCTTTCGAGTTGTTTTGTTCCAAGATAGCTCTCTGATCTGTTTAAAAAGCGTTTTAGAGAAGTGTGTACTTTGTGACAGAGAGCTTTGCTGAATGACATGAGGTACTTTTTAAATGGTATCAATTTAGTGTATTCATGCTTGAAATTTATTTGTAATTCCACTGGTTAGTTTACTGGCTGCCCTTTGTCTTGTGATTGCCGATTTGACTTGAATAAAGTCAAGTGTTTCTTAATGAATATATGTAGACGGCTTTATTAAATTATCGTTATTGCCAATGCTCTCTATTACGCTTCCAATTAAACGTATTTTTAAATCTTTAACGACTTGGTCAAGATTATAGTAGCATTAAGCGAGTTTCATTTTAGACGGAGTTTTGATACGCAAAGCGATTTAAACACAAATGAAGACTTAACTATAATTTTATAATTTGTTTTACGCTATACTTTCGTATATAATATAATTATTATAACTTAAAGATAAATCATAGTAACATTAAGAACAATCGAAATTACATGGAACACTATGAAGTTACGTTTTTACTTATTATTATCCTGTTTATAAGTGGCATTTGTTAATATTGACCATTTATTATAGCCCATCACAAGTCTTCTACTCTTTCACTGATTGTCACAATTCACTAAGACACCGTCGTCCTTCGACTCTGTGCATCAGTCGTCAGATCGTCACTCCATCTAGTTGAGAGTCGGATTAGCGTTTGCCTTGACGATTCTGCCACTAAAAAAACTTTCGTCCACGACAATTGATACGAGTATATTGTTGGCTCTACCGCGAGTACTTGTTCTTTATTGTTACACCTTTTAAATAAGATAACAATGGACGAACTTAATGCTTGTCGGCATTCTCTGGCAATCGAGCGAAAAAGTAACGTGCATTTATTTGGTGCTTCGTGTAAGGAATTTCAGAGTAGAATAGCCTTTAATTTCAGTAAAGGATTTCCTTATAGATACGAGGATTAAACATTTTTAGGTTTATAGAAGTTGGATTGTTTCATGTGAAATTTTTTTTATTGTATCACACATGCAGAGAAATTCGTAGCATAGCTTACTTTAGGGTTTTCTCATACGGCCAGCAGTAAAGGACCACACCTTGGTCATTAATTTATTCCTTACTAGCGATCCGCCCCGGCTTCGCACGGGTGATCTCGACAACAGCACTACCTACCGGGTCTAAATGAAAATCTAAAGTATCTAGAGACGCATTCAAACACACTCAAACATTTCATTAAATCGGTCGAGCCATATAGAGATTTACAGCCTATCATAACTCCACTGCTGGAAATAGGACTCCGCCATAGACTGCCTCATTGGAACGATATTTTCTGCAATTATTATACATTAACTGTAGTTTTACATTCGCTTTTTAAGCCATTATCGGGAATATGCTGCTGTACATCTCCTGCTTCATTTCCCTCAGTCGCTTCTTTACTCATAGGACGATATGAGGTAGTGGATTGTTTTACGCTGCCACTACCCACCACCTCGTCATGGGTTCATCTTGGAATGTAAAGGCAAAATTATTAAACATTCAATTATTAAAAATAAAATATAAAATTACACTTCGCAATACTTCTTGTATCACAAGCTCAGAGTTAAATTTATCGGCTTAATTCATGTATCAGTTAACACTTAGAATAGTTAACGCCTGTACAAACAAGTACACATGGAATTAGTTAAAATGCCTTAGGCAACGCAACCACAAACGGAAGTTGCTTTTAAGCCTGTATACATTATAGTTTGTGCCTACAAAATACAAACCCACTCACACAGATAAACACGCTATTTGTCTAATGGACGTTTATACGATATATGTATACAACATTCCCTAAACCTAATCGTTAGTAAGAGCCATCTTTATAAGTGCAAATACATTATTTAAATTTTAAATTATAAAGTTATACTCTTGATATTTGTGTTGACACTTTTGCCGTCCATATTGGACCCCTTATAATCGCTTAATACCCATATTTATAAGCCACAGAGTTTAAGTCCCTTAAAATATCATGTTCTTAACTAAATTGACCTTTGTTCCTCTAGTTCCTTAGGTCTTATATCTGCAAATTATTATGTTAATTCACTTAAATATCATTACATAATATTTGTATGAAAAATTATAGTTAAGTATATTTACTTTTTATAAGTGGATATATTTATAACACTATGTTTTTAACAAGCGTAAAGGTTAAAACAGTAATTACAAAATTCCGACTGCGTAAAAAAGATTACTAACAAGAGAAAATTTTTATACAATATGTCACTTCCACAACTAAGACGAATCTAACGACACCCCAATATGTTAAAATCCATCAAGCCGTATATGCTACAGAGCGTGCTAAAGAAATAGACATATATACATACATACTCTCAAAAACATTACCCTCTTTCGTGGCCAGTCGGGTAAAAAGGGAATTTAATTAACGATAACAATAAATAATCTGTACACGATAACTGAGTCATTTTCTTTTTTATTTGTTACTAGTAGAGGCAAAGTGGAGACAACCGCAATCGCCTCGCCCTGTTATTGTCGATAGTCGACTATATCAATCCCTTTACGCACCCCTGTTATTTATTTTAACATGCGGGTTTTATTGTTTACTTAAGTGGATTGAAATCGATTTATGGATTTATAGGATGCAGCTATTTAATACTTTTCAAGCCTGTATTTGATTTTGAAATAAATCCAACCGTATATTATTTCTCTTTTATTTGTATATTTTAAGCACCGAATCAGTAATTGCTGCTTTTAGTGACAAAGGAACTAACAGTCTTCTTACCTGATGGTAAGTTAGTTACTGTCTGTTATTATTTTAGCCCTCTATACTCAAAATGGATGCACTACTTCTTGCCGGCAGAACTAAGAAAGGGGGCTCTACCACACCTAGTAAATACTAAATACTTTAAAGGAGTCGGAGACTTCTGTTACATATTGTAATAAGTTGAGTTGACCTTTTCAAAATGCTATAAAATTAAACCAATTCGCAATCTGAAAAATGAGAAATCTTAAAAATTAATTTTAATCACAAATTAAACGTTTATAAAAAAAAGAATAAGGAACAAGTGCATAATCGATTAAACTGTAATATATGGCATGATATGATATGTTATATATGTGAACGTTTTCAAGTTATATTTATAGTATTATTAGTACGACTACAAATCCTCAAAACCACTACAAATCGACTCATTAGTTGTGTTTTCATCGTTGTAGTTAAATCGTAGGAAGTGATTATATTATACTTTTTGTTGTAATGATAAGAAAGAAATAACTATTTATTTCGTACACACATTTTACACACTTTTCAAAAATATACAAAAGCAAGGGAAAAATATGCATGCACCAATCTCAGACTACTTACGCATTAACAATTAAGAAACAGTACATGCATAGGCGCACGGAAGTAAAATCCGTGGCTAGATGACTACGAAGCCATACAGCGCTTAAGCTCTGCTTCCTTCTGATTGCTGAATCGGATTCGAATCCGAGTAAACACAAATCTAGACAAGTGGTAAAATTAAAAATTTTGTACCACCAAATTTTGTCAGACCTTAATCAAATTTATATGGGATCACATGAGAAGCACCAGCTTTCAAACAAAAAATGAATCATCGAAATCACTTAGAAAAAAGTTATGAGGTAACACATACAAAAACATACAGTCGAATTGAGTACCTCCTCCTTTTTAAAGTTTGTTAAAAACTAGGATCGAATTCGGAAGTCGATTGTGCATTACGTCCGACTTGAATCCTAGATAATACGATTGTAGCTTGCACACTCTTGAACTCGAAAGTTTTAGCTGTTCTGGTGCTGTTGCGCACATTGCGTTTATGTCTATTATGTGCCCTTTCAAACGCCGTCAAGTTTTGGCACTGCTACTATACGTAAAATTACGCAGGAGTTACCATTACTACAACCACCACTCGCGCTAAGGCTCGCCTCCGATTCAGAAGAAGTGCGCAAGCGTTAATATATAAATTCTGTAGTTACTTCGGTTCGTGAATATTATGGTCAGAGCTAGAGATAATCTTGTCTTCGTAAAACGGAATTCGGATGTAATACGCAATCCCTCATACAAATAGTACTACGGCTACTTTGGATCAATATTTCTCGGATACGGAGCGGATACAGTGCGCCAACGCTCTCTGATGATGAAATGATACCTACTCATTACGCCAATGAATTGTCAATGTGCTAATATACTTGCTAAAATACTTGAAGCTTAATGAATAAAATATTTGTATTTTAAACATCTTCTTATCCACGGCTATAAAGTATCCTTATCCATGATTTTTTTTAAAAGCTAACATCCTTCCCCTCTATAAACAAGAGAAACATAACTGTCTATTTAAAAAAAATATCAATCGTAGAAAAATCTGCTACTTACTAAAGTGTCCTATTTTAGTCTGGTCCCATGTTTATGTGGAACATATTATAAAAATGAATGTGCCAACTGAAGGCGATTGAAGGGATATTGGGCTTGTAATTATGTAACCGATAGGCTTGTCAATTAACACTTCTTTTGCAATGTTCCATCTTAATCCACATTTTATGGCTAGACGTGGTCCGAGTAGCTCGCTGCTCTTTGGACTCTACCTAACCTCTTGGGGATTACAGGCGTGACTATTATGTATGCATGTATTATTAAAGTGTAGGTTGTAAGATTTATAAATTGTTGTAAGTTTATACTATAACGGAGAGACTATTTAAATCAGAAATACTCGCTTATCCATAAAATAAAATCTCTCAAATTAAGTGTATAGATCTCACCAACACAGATGGAAAAAATCTTTAAAGTAATGAATGCTAGTAAGTGAATTCTTGAAAATACCTATATCAAGCAGTGCAATAAAAAATGATGAAAAGAAAGAAGAAAGGATGCCTTCAAATATCATTGAAATCATACAAAAAAACTATAAAAAGACTATCGTATGCAATTTTTAAAGGTTTTTATCAATATTTTTCCTTCCTCATTTTGCTAATTAATTTTAACCGCAATTTAATATCGATATACCTTGCAATCTGCTGTGAGTCGAGAAGAAGGCAAGTACACTTTCTAAAAAACTTTACATGTTCTTTATTTTTCAGGTTTATGTGTTAGCCAATAAGTGAATTAACATGTGCAGTTCGCCAACACGCGAAGGCCAGCGCGGCGGACATTTCCTTGCCTTAAATCCCTCTCAGAAATGAGAGGAGGTCTGTGCCCAGCGGTGGGACGTATATAGGCTGATAATTTATTTTACTTTTGCTTTACTGTGTGAATGTCATCAAGGCAGCAGTGAATAGGCTAAGCTAATGCGCTTTGACCACTTATCTTCCGGTGAGATAGTAGTCAAGCACTGGCACACAACATATTGAAACTATTTTGCTATTGTTACGAGCTTGGGGTTCGAGACAATTAAAAACTGCCGATTGAATTACCAAAATTGACACTTTAATTACACTTTAAACCACACTAATAACAAAACACAATTTTACTACCGATCGCTTTAGTTCGCAGTTGTATCGCTTCGAAGTCTTCGCTTGTATCGCCAATTCAATACTGACTCGGTCGCGGTCTATACCGGCCTTATATAGGGCCTCAGATAGTTTCCAGAACCTTCTACTGTAGAAACATCTAGAATGTTCGAGTACATATCGGTCCCGAAATTTCTAGAAGGATCTTGACTCTCCTAGTTCTGCTACTCGATACTAGAGGGCGCTAGTGGTAACTAGTGTTGCCATGTATAAACCATTAATAGTGGCGCGCAACACTGCCCCCTCCTAAGACATGCTCGTCCCGAGCATGATTAGCCCCATAATAACGCGCCAGTCGATCCACATGGACGATCTTAGGAGTACCTCTTGCACCTTTCTGTATCCGGTAGGTTACGTCATTGATCCTTGTCACAATCCGGTACGGTCCGTCCCATTTAGCTTGAAGCTTAGGAGATTTCCCTTTGCTGCGAACTGGATTGTGTAACCACACTAGTGAACCTTCGTCAAACCCTTTGTTGTTCATTTTGCGGTCATACCGTGTTTTCATCTTCTCAGACGTTTGCTGGCCCGACTGTCTGACGTGCTCATAAATGTCATTCATTTTGTCCCGCAAGTCATTTGCATAATCGGTTATACTGCGTGGGGCATCAGGTGGTATTCCGGTGATCAGGTCTGCAGGCAGCCGTAATTCTCTCCCAAAATTTGCTAAAGCTGGTGTCACTGATGTACTTTCGTGAACAGCGCTTCGATATGACAACAAAAACGGTTGTATGTGCCTGTCCCAGTCTCGTTGCCGTTTTCCACAACTTTGCTAGGTACCTCTCCAATGTCTGATTAAATCTTTCTACCATTCCATCAGATTGTGGGTGGTAAGAAGTTGTTCTTGTTTTATGAGTACCCATAACTCGGCAAGTTTCCTGGAATATTTGAGACTCAAAATTCCTTCCTTGATCGCTGTGAATCTCTAAAGGTACTCCAAAACGACAGAAGACTTCATGAACTAGTTTATCTGCAACTGTTGAAGCTTCTTGATTTGGAATGGCAAAGACTTCTGGCCACTTAGTGAAGTAATCCATCACAACCATGAAATACTTGTTACCACTTTCACTTTCCGGAAACGGCCCCAACGTCAATGGCTATCCTCTCCCATGATGCATCAACATTGTACAATTTCAATGCACCTCTACTACGAGTTTGAGGTCCCTTTACAGCCGCACAACTTGTACATTTGCGACACCAGTCCTCGACATCGTCACGACAGTGGACCCAGTAAAACCGTTCTCGGATCTTCAGTAGAGTTCGTTTAACTCCCAGGTGGCCTCCTGAACAACCATTATGGTACAGCTGTAAAACATCCGGTACTTTAGCTTTAGGGACAACCATTTGCAAATGACAACTGTCTCCTGACCATTTTCCCATTTACGGCACAAGACTCCATCCTGAATCAGCAAGCTGTCCCATTGGGCCCAATAGCTTTTCGTGGTCGAACTCATCGCTGAAACGTCACTCCACTTGGGCTTAGGAGCACTGGCCTTCATCCATTCTAGAATCGGCTTGATGTCCGAATCTTCCTGCTGTGCATGTCGTAGGCTGTCTTTCCACTCATTGTTGAGCTGGTCTGTCATAAGCATCCTCACAGATACCACTTCCTTACCCTCTTGCCTAGTACAATGCTTGCAATCTTCAGGACAAGGTCTCTTGACAATGCATCTGCGTTGCCATGAGATTTCGCTGCGATGTTCGATCACAAAGTCGTATTCCTGTAGTAGCTCAATCCATCTCGCAACTTGTCCTTCTGGATTTTTGAACTGCAATAGCCATTTCAGTGCAGCATGGTCAGTTCGTAATAGAAATTTCCGCCCCAGAAGATATTTGCTAAAATGCTGCAAGGACTTTACCACAGCAAGCAATTCCGTCTTGTGACACAATAGTTCCTTTCCGGCTTTGACAAAGACTTCTGAAGTACGCTATCACAACCTCTTGATCACCATTCCTTTGAGACAACACACCGCCAAGTCCTATATCACTTGCGTCTGTGTCAACTATAAATTCCTTGCTCGCATCAGGGTACCCCAAAATAGGTGTTTTGCACAGACGGTCCTTGAGCTCCTGGAATGCGATATCGCAACTTTCATCCCAGCAGAAATGTCGCTTCTCCTCGGTTAGCTTGTGCAGAGGTTTGGCTATATCTGCAAAGTTCTTTACAAATCGCCGATAATAGAGCACAAACCCAAAATGCTCTAACCTGTGTCTTGTCTTTTGAACCGGCCAATCCTTGACAGCGGCAATTTTCTCTGGATCCGTGCGGATACCTTCTTCCGACACTACATACCCCAAAAGCTAACTTGCTGTTTGAATAGTGAGCATTTCTTCGACTCAACTTGAGGTTGGCACTCTGATCTTCATGAGCACGCGTTCCAGGTTTTGAAGGTGTTCTCAAACGTACGGCCTACGATGATGATGTCATCCAAGTAGACCAGACAGGCGTCGCTAATTAGCCTGTAGTACAAGCTCCATCAACCTTTCAAACGTTGCTGAGCATTGCACAATCCAAACGGCATGACTTTAAATTGCCACAGACCCTTTCCTGTGGAGAATGCAGTTTTCTCCTTGTCCTTAGGGTCTATTTCAACCTGCCAGTAGCCACTTTTCAGGTCCAGCGTACTAAACCACTTTACGCCTGTAAGCATGTCCAGCGTGTCATCAATTCTGGCAAGGATAGCTGTCCTTCTTCGTAACGTCGTTCAGACGGCGGTAGTCAACACAAAACCGCATGCTACCGTCCTTCTTTACCAGCACCACAGGTGAACACCATGGACTAGATGAAGGTTCAATAACACCATCCTTCACCATTCCCTCAATCATGGTTTCCACTTCCTTTCACGTGCTACCGGCAATCTTCTTGGGCGCTGACGGATAGGCAATTCTTCTCCTGTGTTTATTTTGTGTTGAACTAGCCAGTCTTTCCTATGTCAGCATCGTTTGACGAGAAAACATCGGCGTACTTGAGTAACAACTTCTTCGCCTTGACCACTTCATTCGGGGAGAGAACGCTGCGACAGTCTTCAAAAGTGTGGTCACCCTCGTTTGTGCACCCTTGCTGGGGTCCCAGTCGATGGGTATTGGCACCTACGCAACCAATCCACTTCCTCACAAGTACCAACCAGTGTGCCTTTTCCATAATCTGTTCCTGATCACAAAGGTTCAGCACACGTACTCCTGAGATGTCGGTGGTTCTGACCAAAGTTCGAGCCACTTTCCACGGAAGGTCATTGTCCACCCTTTCCACGAGTACACAACGATGAGCTTGCCCAGGATTCCGAGGAAGACTAACCGGCACAATCGTTTGATCTCGGCGGCAGAACAATCTTCTTAAGGCTGTACACATTCCCGGTATCGCTCCTTCCACGAAAAGTTCCTCATGTCCACATTTCAAAACACCTTGCTTAACATCGATCTCACAACAATTCTTCCTCATGAAGTCTAGGCCCAGGATGCAGTCGTCCATTATATCAGCCACGATGACATTATGCAGGTAGATCATGTTGCCTAGCTTCAACTCCATCTCCTCTTCCACGGACGGGTATGCGCTGACCGGTGGCTGTTACCAAATTAATGCGCTCTCGGTTGTATGCGGAGTCCCCAATGAACTGACTTATAAGTTGGGAACTGACAACCGTGCGAGAGGCTCCAGTGTCATGGTCAGTTTACACGGCGTTCCGTTGACTCGCCTTTGATGATTAGGCTGTTCCCACTGCGGGTTTGTGAGATCGAAATCTTGGGGCTTTTAACATCAGCCAGCACCCGCCCCGCAGTCCTGGCTTTTACCGTTTCGTTGCTGCTGGGCGGTGCTGTTAGCCGCACTACCCTCTCGAGATCGATCACCTCCCCTTTCTACAGTTCGCTTAGGCAGCTGGATCGAAGATGGCCCCTTCCCCACAGCCGTAGCACCTAGGGCTGTATCCTTTATTGTAGTCGCGAACCGCAGCTGCTGCAACCTCCTGACGCGATGGGATCGATGATCCTGCCGTACGGCTTCCACCTCCAGTGCATGGGCTAACGCGTCCTGGCGCGTCTCGTGGTGCCCGACCTCACAGCAGCTCTGACTTCAAGGTCGCGGATGCCGTCGATGAATGTCTGCACCAGGTTCCCGCAATGAGCGCAGGTACAGACTGGTATGCTTTTCGAACCAGCTTTTCCACCCTGGGGCCCACAGCTGCAGGTTTTCGTTGCTGCGTTGCACGCGATCTTTGAGCTGCGCACGAAAGACGTGTTCCAGGTGAGCGTCGCCATATCTCGCCTCCAATGCCTCAAGGAGCTGCTCGTAAGTCACTTCCTTATCGAGAGCTTCCAGAACAGTTAAGGCCTGGTCGCGTAGGCCCAGGGTGAGAGCAGTCATGGCCTGACTTTTATTCCAGCCGTTCGCCTTCATGACAGCCTCGAACGGCGGCACTTTGAATCCACGTAGCGAAGGTGTTGTAGCTACCACGGGAGCTATAATTCCATCCCCAATTTTAGTTCGTCCAGCGTTTTCTTCACGTCAGCCATCACGTTGTTAACCCGATTGTTCACTTGGTTGATTCGGGTTTCAGCTTCCGACAGGCGGTTGTCATGTTGAGCAACCCTATCCTTCACCTCCTTATCTCTTTCCTGAAGGTAGCGTGAAGGTCCTTCGCGAGAAGCATCTGCTCCTCCTGTCCCCGCTGCAGCTGCTTTTCCAACCGACGCGCCTGTTCCTCCTGTCCGCGTTGCAGCTGCTCTTCCAACTGCCGGGCCTGTTCCTCCTGTCGGCGGGCCTGTTCTCCTGTCGGCGGGCCTGTTCCTCCTGTCGGCGAGCCTGCCCTGCAGCATCATCACTAGAGCACCTAAGTCAGGTGCTGCAAATGCAGGAGTTGCTGACGGCCGACCTCCGTGGTCGGCAGCTGGCCCTCCGACGCTTGTGATGTTGTACCACCAAATCGTCTCTGGTCCGTCTCCTGTTGGCGTTGACTTCGGTACGGATACCTCCGTGTCATCTTTAGGTAAAATCGGCATGATTAAATCCCACTTCTGACACCAATTGTTACGAGCTTGGGGTTCGGGACAATTAAAAAACTGCCGAGTGAATTACCAAAATTGACACTTTAATTACACTTTAAACCACACTAATAACAAAACACAATTTTACTACCGATCGCTTTAGTTCGCAGTTGTATCGCTTCGAAGTCTTCGCTTGTATCGCCAATTCAATACTGACTCGGTCGCGGTCTATACCGGCCTTATATAGGGCCTCAGATAGTTTCCAGAACCTTCTACTGTAGAAACATCTAGAATGTTCGAGTACATATCGGTCCCGAAATTTCTAGAAGGATCTTGACCTCCTAGTTCTGCTACTCGATACTAGAGGGCGCTAGTGGTAACTAGTGTTGCCATGTATAAACCATTAATAGTGGCGCGCAACACTATACTTATAAAAAACAATTTATCAAAAAACCCAGTGGATTAGATGCATCGCAACTGACCAATTCTTCGCGGAATCTCGTCCACTAGTAATAAATCTATTTTATTATAACTGCAGCAGACCGTTAGACAATTTTTTTAAACGATTTGATTAAATTAAACGGTGCGGTTAAACAATATGGCCTTATTTCATGGTCGCTTGTTGTACTAGTATCTGCTTGCCATTGCTTCTTCTTCCTTGTGACCTTAAAAAAATTATTACATAAGTAGGCTGTTAATGTCGCAGTGGGATATTTTAGTTATTGAATAAGAAGGACGCTGACAAAATTTATAAAATACTAGCAAAACCGTGTGGCTTCGCTCGCGCGAAATTCAGATGCAAGCAAAATCATTTTTTTATTTAGTTGCCGCCGTTTATTGGCGGCGTTGGAGAATCCACTACCCCATATCATCCCATGTGTATCGTAAGAGGCGACAAAGGGATATCAAACCGGAGTTGAGTGGCATATTCCAGATATAAAAAAATCAATAAGATCTGTGATTGCCAACCCGCTTGCCAAGCGTGTCAACTATGGAAAATATGAGGCAAATTATGAGGAAAGCCTCTACGTACATCAATGGACTTTTGATAGGCTGTAATGAATTAATTAATAATTTAAATTGTAAACTCAGTCAACTAAACGGCGACTACTTCAATAACATTATTTCTAAATTGCAATACCAGCTTCTGTAAGATGTATGTTCTTCTCATCATCTGTTCGTAAAAGTTCACTACTGGACATGTTCCGCTCTGTAAAAAGAATTTGCCTTGATCAGACAGGTGGATTGGCGATCGGAGTTCTAAACATTTCGCACATTTGATGCTTTTAATCTCCGAACTGGGTATTGATGTCTGACGTAAACGGGATGGTTGTACCGTCATCTGCCGGAAGTCATGAGATCTTTTGGTCACTTTCCATAGTCGCCTCTTACGACACTAATAAGATGAAATTGGATGTTATATTCTCTTTCCCCGCCTCCACACGACATGCATGTTCTTACGTAAATTACTATGATATAAGTTATGATGTGCGTTTATTTTCCATATAATAAATCAATTATTAGTTATTGTTTGTATAAGAAGCCAAGCTTCCCATTAACTTCTCATAAATGAATGGTGGCCTGCGCTGTGCAGTGCAGGGCATTCATATGCAAAAACACTCGTATAGTAGGTATCACTATTTAAGATTCTAAGAAATGTTACGGCCTATGACGGAAAATCTCCTCGGGTATTCTGTATCCTGGCGCTGATGTTCTTAACCGAGCATCTTCTTTTTCGTGCGACTTTTGGCAGTGCGATCGCTGATTCATCTGAAGAGCAATTGATTACAATCAGTGCAGAGAGAACAGAGCAGTGTTACAATATCTACGATACGGGATGAGTTAATAGATTCGTACATATATGTGCCGCTGTTGTTGTTATTTGACTGCCTCGTTTGGTTAGTGGTCGTAAACGCGATTGCTGATCATAAGGTCCCGGGTTAAAACCCCGGGTCGGGCTAAAAAGTTATTGAGTTTTTCTGTCAAGAAATTATCAGTAGTAGCTCGGAATCAGGAAGCTTAGTATTTCACCACCTTCCTCGGAAAGCACGTAAAAAGTTGATCCTGCGTCCCTCTCTGCTTACATCGTCTCTTGTACACTTAACGCATGATTGTTTAATTTGATTAAGAGTCCTTAAACAGCTCTTTAAATTTCACAGCACGCAATCAAAACTCGAGTTCATATTCGGAGGTGAAAAACATCGTGAGGAATACTTGCGTGTCGAGAGTGATTAAAATATTTCGAGGACTTAAACCAGTTTGCACTAAACAGCTAGCAAAATTTTACTAATCCCTGTTCTCACAGGGAGTCAGGGAGTAGTAAAATTTTGCTGGCTGTTTAAGCTTAGTCAGTCAGAAGACGAATTACCTCGCGAATATGCACACTACTTAGAGAATTTAACTGTACTAATGCTTTAAAGTACTCTGTTACTTTACTTTTCACTTTAACGTTCATATTCGTACTCAGTTTAATTACATAATTCATTACCAAACGTATATGAACATATTATGTACCTACACCAGTATATTTTTGTTAATTCCTCATTAGGTTAACGTATTAACTATTATGTATATACGTAATGTAATCTATTGTAGTACTAAATGCCACGCGTAACGAGCGTAAAACTTAATTTATAGCAAGTTAGCCCCTTATATCGCCCCCATAAAAGTAACTGAACGGGGAGAACTAAACAAGTCGCCAATAAAGTGTGACGTAGACGTAATATGAACAAGGGTGTCTCGAAAACCCACATGTTCCCACGGGATACATGTGTTTCGGGAAGTTCTTTATGGTTTTATGAATGGTGGGTATTCATTAATGTCTATAGATACGTATATTTATTAGTATTTGTGATACTTTTGCTTTTATATTTTACTAGTTGTTCCCCGCGGCTTCACCCGCGTGGAATTATTTTGCGCGGAACCCTAAAATAAAAGTAGCTCAAGTTACTCCTTATAACATCAGCTATCTGCCAGTGAAAGTCCCATCCATATCGGTTCACAGGTTTTTGCATGATGCGTGTTCAGACAGACGTCGTATTAGAGTTTTATTATAGTAGGTAGGTACCTATAGAAGATAGATTTTCTTTTTCTCTTTGTAACCGAGGAAGATATAGGATATAACCTATAGGATAAAATATAACCGAAGATGTACGAGATCAGGAACACCCGGGTAATCTATAAAAAAAACATGTTCTTCATTAGTTAATGGTATAAGTGATATAAGAGTGTGTGACAATAATCACACATGGTATGTCGCCAAACAGTAATGATACGTTCGGTTGAACGGAGCGCTCGTTATAAGCGGCAAGTGCGAAACCGTGTTACAATGGCTCCCAATGCATATTACGATAAAATCAGCGCCAAATTTCACCAGTTGAACGAGACGTAGCGAGTAGTTAATGTGTTTGATAAATCGATGTATCGTTTTGCTATTGCATCGAGTTGACTTTAAACATCGATGTTATGTGTTTTATATGTAAACATTGATTTATCGACTCGTAACGATCATGAGAATAGAGTCGTGTTAATGTTTTAAAAATATCCAATAAAGTAAATATTTATGTTAACGTTATCGGTTTCAACCGACTTCAAAAAAGGAGGAGGTTCTCTTTTCGTCGGAATATTTTTTTATGTATGTTCACCGATTACTCGAAGACGCCTGAATCGATTTGGAAAATTCTTTTTTCGTTTCAAAGGGTATACTTCCCAGGTAGTCCCATTTAAATTTTAACGAAATCGGTTGAGCGGTTTTAAAAAAATCAACAATAAATTATTTATATTGAAGTCGGTTGTACAAAAATTTTAATTTTACCACTTGTAGCTTATCAAAAGCCCACATAGGCCTCACCCATAGATTGCCTCATAGTTGCCATGTTTTTTTTTATAGGATAAGGGTGACAAACGTGCACACAGTCCGCCTGATGATTGTAGGTGGTTGCTGTGGCCCATAGACATTTACATCTATCTTCGATTACGAATCAAAATGCAGATGCGTTGTCACCCGTGAGGACTAAGATGGAATGCCTCGTTTCCAGTTAAAAGGGTCTCCGGTTCTCTACACTCACCATACGAAACACAGCAGCGTTAAGCTGTTATTTTACGCTGGTATTCTGTGAAAGCGTGGTCCTTCCCCGGTCGAGCCGACCCATTCGTGCTATAACTATACCAGTAATATAGCTGCAGCTTAGCTCTACCACGTAAACGTTGCTATTAGTCAGACGCTGCCCATCTCCTGGTTTGTATCCCTCTGTCGCCTCGACATCCACGGGACGATATGGGGTAGTGGATATTCTCCTACCCGCCTCTACACAGTCAATACTTATGTTATATGGAACTTAAAAAGTTGAAAATTTAATGTTAAGTATAGCCTGTGAGGGTTTTAGGGCAAGGAATTGTCCGCCACGCTGCTCCATTGCGTGTTTTCTTAGACATGCAGGTTTCCTCACGATGGTTTCCTTTACCGCCGAGCACGTGGTAAATCAGCACTTAATATTGCAATTAACAATTTCATTTGTGCCGCCGGCGGGGATCGAACCCTGGTTGCCCGCGTACTGTGAAATTTACAGCGAACGCTTAGCCTCTGTGGTACCACGGCTTTATATGAAACTTAAAATTGTATATTATACTTCATAAAAAAGTTTACTTGGCGATTTTTTAACAAATAGGCATATTGTTAAATAAGATGCAAGTCATACAAAGAAATAAACAAAGAACGGTCGAGATATAAAGACGTCGTCCATTGCGTCGCAATTTCAGATTCCAACATTGTGTTCCCTTTTGGGGTGAAACATGTGGTGCATCTGTTATAGGATTACATGCAAAAAAGGAAATGATCTACTCAAGTTCGCGCGAATACGGCTGCGTGTGCATGCACGTGCAAACACTTATGTAAAATAAACTAATATACTCGTACCTATTTCAACTTTCAACTTTCGTGGGCAGAGTGTCTTGCTGACTGTGACATTTTGCGAATATCGTGGTAATTTGATTTCCTAACATGGTTGCTTGTAATATAGCAAGATCATATTATCTTTACAATAATAAGTTGGCCGTTTACTTGCGGCGTTTCTCCTCTAGTTTTCGTAAGTGCCGATATGGGATTTAGATGGCGGAAGCCGCAGTGACTAATTTACAATGTTTTTTTTTGCCACCACCACACGCTCTTGTTAACAATATTCGCGTGACAGTAGGTAATGTTGCTTAATTGTAATTATATATGCCGTAATAATTACATATATGTATTACATAAGTAATTGTAACGGTGGCTTATCGCCCCATCTCATACCCGTCCTCGTCAGGTATTGTTATATTCGGCTTTAGGAAAAACAACGAAAGTATTATACTTCTGATATATATGTAGTGGTATAACCATTTTTTTTTTCAAGACACATAAAATTACTTGTTGGCTACATTTAAACTACATACATTTAATGGTATAAATAATATTGAATTGTTTGTCTGTAATATTGAAATAGCTGGCTTCTATTAGGCTCGGGCATTATTTGCATACTATTAAAATATAAACAACCTTTTCTTTTGTCTGTGTGTCTGCCTGTCCGGGTTAATCTTCAGAATGGCGAAACTGATTGTGATGAAACCTTACGGACAGAGAGAGGGCAATACCAGGAGGGATCTAGGCTATATTTTATCCGAAATACTTGGAGATTTAAAGAAATAACAAAAAATTGACAAAATAAATGCTATTTGATTATCTTAAATCTAAATAACTCTAGATCAATAGATCCTATCAAGGCGAAGACGGGGCTGGTGGCTAGTAAATAATGACTACTAGTAAATAACGCGTTCACTCTGTTGTTTTTTTTAGTGTAAATAAAAAACCAACATACATTGTAAATATGAGTAATTTTAGGCCTTAATCTTGTGTGAATATGACGGGCTATATAGGTCGGCTCAACGAAGGACCACGATTTCACAGAATACCGTCGTGAAAATGCGTTATAACGCCGCTGAGGTTCGTATTGTAACTAATTAACTTTTTAGGTTTCCGTACCCAAAGGGTAACCAACGGGACCCTATTACTAAGCCTCCGCTCTCAATCCGTCCGTCCATCCGTGTTTCCGTCCGTCAGTCCGTCTGTCTGTCAGCGGGCTGTATTTTATGATCCGTAAAAGGTAGACAATTGAAATTTTCACAGAATGTGTATTTCTGTTGCCGCTATAACAATAAATAATAAAAATTATAATAAATTAAAAATTAAAAGGGGATCCCCTACTAGAAACGTGTATTGCAATGATACGAAACCCTTCATGCGCGAGTCAGACTCGGTTATTATTGGTAATGGGACTTTCCGTCTTAGTTTTCAGGGTTGAGAACGCATCCACATTTTGATTCTTAATCGAGAAAAAATTTATGTGTCTATAACCCACAGCTTCCACTTAACATCATGTGGACTTTGTGCTCGTTTGTCACCCTTACTTCTATAAAAAAAAACTAGACATGTAACGGAGATACATACTATCAAAGGTGCTTCCAAATCCACCTGATAAGTAATCCACGGCAAATTACAACTATTAAAGAGGTTGATGTTCAATAGTGGACTTTTTACACATTAATTAACGTCATCTGCAGTAATAAAACTAACGCATGACGTGTCTACGTGTTCTAGATGCTCTTGGCACATTTCCAGAGATCTTTACACGCGGCCTTTGTCCGTCTGTATGTCTGCCCTTTGTCTGCGCCCAACGCTGCCATATAAGCTTTTGTGTTTGAGGGCGTCCATATAAATGAGGGATTATATGCAACTGTATTTGAAAACAATCAGTCACCGTCTTTGTTTAGTCTGACGACCTCACAAGTTGAGATTTTGCTAATTACGCAGTTTATACCTCAGTCTTTCAAAGCATTACCTTGTGTCAGTATTTACTTAATGATTCGTTAAGTTCTAGGTTTGAATACTAAAATAATTTGTCTAATCTGAATTGTTTTAAAAGTTTCGTCCGGTTCCCATACTTTCCAAACTTCATCTGATCCACCTTTGGGCCTAATTGCTTACCTAAAGCTTGCATGGGATCTATAGGGACCAAAGAGCCACTATATTGCTAGTGACTCCACTCTGTCTCACATATTATATGTAATTGCAATATCGAACAGTAGTTAAATATTATACTAAGAGGAAAGGAAATTGCATTGCTTTACGGACGTTACCGACGTCTAGATCCGCATTCACATCACTTTAACATCAGCCCTTATATTATGCTTGTTTATTACGATTTTAAAACCAGTGCACTCTAGTGATAGAGTGAGTGAGATATTGCCTCTTTGGTCCCCGTTGGGCAGTTAGACAAAGAACTCGAGCACGCCTCAACTCTTATTATAATTTACGTGACATTCGCATCTGTTAAAATTTTTTGCGAGTGCGAACGTAAATACATGTTTAAAATGTTGTTGCGTTTATAAAATATTTAAACTATAAACTGATCCACATATTTTATTTTGGTTTTACCTATAATAACTTACAATATATTAGGTCCTTACATATGAAATTGGCGTTTTGTACGGGAGGAATATAAAGTCAATGTTTTTTTTTGTAAAATATATTATAATTATCAAAGTATGCACCGTTGTTATCTATGCACTTTTGCCATCTCATAGGTAGTTCATTGATACCTTTACTAAAAAAAACATGGGGGCGAGAATCAATAAACTCTTTGAAGGCGGTTTGGACTGCCGCATCGGAGTTGACTTTTTTTCCTTGTAAGAAGTTGCCAAATTCCGGAAAAAATGGTAATCTGTTGGAGCAAGGTCCGGGGAGTACGGTGGATGTCGCAGACATTCCAATTGTAGCTCATCTAACTTAGTGGTTGTTTGTTGTGCAGTGTGTGGTCTTGCGTTGTCGTGAAGCAGCAGTGGCCTTGAGCGATTGACCAATCTCGGTTGTTTAGCAGCTAGTTCTTCCTTCATGGTTTGCAGTTGCTGACAATAGATATCTGCCGTAATCGTTTGGCCAGATTTTAGAAAGCTGTAGTGAACGACACCGGCGCTAGTCCACCAAACACTCACAAGTAACTTTTTCTGACTCAATTTTCGTTTAGGGCAGGATTTGGCTGGGTCTCCAGGGTTCAGCCATTGCGACGAGCGCTTCTGATTACCGTACTCAAATGTACCAGCTAAATGAATTTATAAATTTGAATTTGGAATTCTTAACCAAAGAGGAGATATTTCAGATCAAAGTGGTGAGTACGACAAAACGCTAATTTCATATGTAAGGACCTAATATTAATATTTTACGGAATAAAAAATTTCATCACGTCATGTTTATTAACGATTTGTCATACCTACCAATTGTTTTAAATGTAATTGAAACAAAAGCACCCTATTTCATAACTAATCTAATAATATTTACATCACGTGTTCGTAAGTGATTTTGTAACAATTCTTACTCAATAGAAAAAACTTTTTGTTGTTAACGTTAACCTCTTGCCACTATAAGCAAACCAATGCTTTTATCGTATGGGAGGGTAAACGCACCCTACGGCCATTTGGGATCCAAACAATCCACTTTACAATACCAATATGAATTAAGGCGTGGGTAAATAACGTGGGTCTGCTATTGTTTCGTTGGATACAGTGGGCTTTAGTCCATCTTTCATTGTCACGATGCGGGTGATATTTCATTTGAAAGAAGGGACAGACACTCTTGCATCCTTAAAGGTATGTGCATACATATTCAATGTAAAATTTAGAATTTAAATTGCTTTTTTGATAATTAACTCTTATTTTTGTAAGCAGACTTAAAAACGTTAATAAAATTGAAATAATGACCGAACCGCTTTCTATAAGTACCTAGTTGAGCATAGAATAAAAGTAATTTTACGGATTTTATTGTGTTTAAATATGGTTTAAATTAAAAATACTCCCGACGCTTTACAGCACCCATGGTCACGGTGTAAAGCGCTTGAAATGTATAAAATAAAAAGTTTTGATTAAAAGCGATAAAATCCGTAAAATTAGTTTTATTCCATGTGTAGTATTCGCGTAAATTTAAGAAATCATTACACCTTGTTGAAATTAATAGATAAAAATACTCTAAGTGGTGATGGATTTCTGGTCAATTTCGCGGGGTTCCGATTATCCATAGCAATGTAGGTGTCTATATGGGTACAATTTGAACCCATCATTGAGTGGGCTGTGTGTTCATGTGAGAAAGGTAAGTAGTCATTACTATTTTATTTATTTATTTATTTTTATACTTTATTGTACACCACAAAAACGATAAAAAAAAACAAATTACAAGGAGTAAAACTTAAGAGGTAGATACAATAAGGCGGTCTTATCGCTAAAAAGCGATCTCTTCCAGACAACCTTAAAATTAGGAGAAAACTGTACTATTGGACTATGTGAGTAAAAGTAAATTAAAGTAACGAAATATGCTTTTTTACATGATAAAGCTTATTGTACACCACAAAAACGATAAAAAAAAAACAAATTACAAGGAGTAAAACTTAAGAGGTAGATACAATAAGGCGGTCTTATCGCTAAAAAGCGATCTCTTCCAGACAACCTTAAAATTAGGAGAAAACTGTACTATTGGACTATGTGAGTAAAAGTAAATTAAAGTAACGAAATATGCTTTTTTACATGATAAAGCTTATTGTACACCACAAAAACGATAAAAAAAAAGACAAATTACAAGGAGTAAAACTTAAGAGGTAGATACAATAAGGCGGTCTTATCGCTAAAAAGCGATCTCTTCCAGACAACCTTAAAATTAGGAGAAAACTGTACTATTGGACTATGTGAGTAAAAGTAAATTAAAGTAACGAAATATGCTTTTTTACATGATAAAGCTTATTGTACACCACAAAAACGATAAAAAAAAAAAACAAATTACAAGGAGTAAAACTTAAGAGGTAGATACAATAAGGCGGTCTTATCGCTAAAAAGCGATCTCTTCCAGACAACCTTAAAATTAGGAGAAAACTGTACTATTGGACTATGTGAGTAAAAGTAAATTAAAGTAACGAAATATGCTTTTTTACATGATAAAGCTATACTGCAGCCGGAACTATGTAGCTACAGCACTCATGGGTTGGCTCGACCGGGGAAGGACTACGCTCTCACAGAATACCAGCCTAATATTGCTGTGTTTCGTAAGGTGAATGTAAAGGACCGGAGACCCTTTTTACTGATAACGAGGAATTAAATTTTAGTCCTCAATATGGTGTGACAACGCATTCCATTTTGTTTCTTAATCCATGATGGACTATGTGCTCGATTGTCAATATTCTAACCAATCCCTTTAACGTCCTACCACTGGGTACAGCTCTCGTATCACCTTTCGTATTCAAGAGAATTAACATGTCCTCGAAATATTTAAAATTTCTCAGACATGCAAAGTTTTTTTTCCCTTCCCTAAGCAGGTTGTGAATCAACACTACAATGAAATAAGCAATTTCAGTTGCACCGGCGGTATCGAACTTGTTTGCTTTAGCACTAAATTAATTATACCAGAATACCAGCGTAAAATAGCAGCTTAATGCTGCTGTGTTTCGTATGGTGAGTGTAGAGGGCATGCATTTTGATTCGAGGATAGATGTAGATGTCTATGGGCCACAGCATCCACTTACCATCAGGTGGACTGTGTGCTCGTTTGTCACACTTATTCTATAAAAAAAATATATAAAAGTATTTAATAACTACATTAAAAAAAAGTATTTTAGTATAAATAGTTCATTCATATAAATCTTATCTTTCTAAAACATTTGCAAGCTTAAAGCCGCCTTATTTTAAGGTAGTAAAGCTGATTTTCGCTTAAGGTTACGCATGCGATAGTCGCTGTAATGGCATCCACTAATCCAATGAATCCCCTTTAAATTGCAATAAAGGGCGCTACAGGAATAGCAGTGTCACGGTGCCTTTGTCATGATAATGGAGTTAGATCCATCAGTGTCGATTAAAATTTCACCTAACACCTGTTGAACTATCGTCCTCCATGTAAATTGGTAAACGCGTGCCTAATTTTCCTGTCTAAAAAAAGCTTTAAAAAATATAGATTTCTTAAAGGTTTAAAAAAGTTCACAGGATTTGTGTGCTCATACTGATATAATATTGTAAACTGAAACGGTCTCATAATAACGGATGTTTATAAACCACGGAAGCAACTGGTTAAGGTATATTTACCAAAAATTTTTTACTATCAAATTCACTATCATACTATCACTACAGCACATCACAAGTTCATCGCAGAATATCTCTCTCTCTCATAAAGTACGGTCCTGAGCCACCTGCATTCATCGACTACTCGCGTATTTCATCAGTTCCTCATTCCTTCTACTTGGGGTCGCCCAACTGTGCGCTTGCCAATATGAGGATGCCACTCGTGAATTTTTCTTCCGATGTCGGTTCTTCGAGCTTTATGGCGGACCATAACCATCTCAGCTTGCTGATCCTCTGGGTTATGTCAGTTCTGCGGATATCCTCGTAACCAATTTTATCCCTCAGAGAAATTCGGAGCTTCCAGTTGCACGGCAGGTTATACGGCCAGCAGTGACAGACCACGTTCCGCATCCGTAAGTCATCAATGGCAACACGCGCTATCAAATTAGTGCATAAAATCTAGTCTTATTAATAGTATCTCGCTATAGGGAAACCACTTGTCTGTTATGCTACGGATATCTGATCAGTAATCCATGTAACAATTTTTCCTTTATAATATTAGAATAATATTAGATAATATTAGAATAATATTAGATAAAATTAGAATAATATTAGATAATATTAGAATAATATTAGATAATATTAGAATAATAAATGAATACCTGCAAATAACTTCAAACTCAGAAGGTCACATCTACGCTATCAATAAGGCTTAGATGACCTTTTATTATACTGGCTCTCTTGCCTTTCAAACCCAGGTGGCAGAAATAGGTAGGGTGATGGTACTAACTCAGATGCTGTCATAGACAAAAAAGGCCATCCCACGTAGTCCTATTAGCAGTACGTAGTTTCCATATTATTTATTACGTTATTTTTGTAAAAATCGTAACCTACTACAATACAATCAACCATGGTTATTTAATAAATTATAACAAAATGTGGTTATATGATATCAGTCCCAAAGGTATTTTATCGATCAGAGTTCGGAGCATAGGAGCTTGTCAGGTTATTACTCACTTGTTTCCACAGTCTACCGCCGCATCTGCGGATATTGCCAGACAAATTTACTAGTCTAGACTTTCCTTTTTAGACTGGTGAAATGGGCAGATAAAACTTTCACCTTTCAAACTTTTTTTCCTTTATACAGGAACGTTCTCGTATATTTAAGCTTTCCTACATTTAGTGGTATAAAATTTAAAACTAAAAAACTAGTAATCTGTAGATAACATATAAAAAGACCGCAATGTTTTATAATAAACCAATTCGGACAATTTCTACAAAATCAATAATTGTAATTAAAAGAACGCGTATTCGCCTAAATACGCAAACAAAATTACGCGCTTTCGAGGTCGTTACGTTTTAAGGTCACTCAAAAACGATGAGTAGATGACCGGTCTGGATCAGGAAAACAAGAACCAAATGGAGAAAAATTGGGAGACATATGTTCAGCAGTGGACGTCTGAGAAGAGAGAAAGAGCAGTTATTCTTATGATAATTTTTTTTATTCATTACTTTTATTTATAGGATAAGGGTGACAAGTGAGCACACAGTCCAGCTAATGGTAAGTGGTTACTGTGGCCCATAGATATCTACATCTATCCTCAACTACGAATCAAAATGCAGATGCGTTGTCAGCCGTGAGGACTAAGATGGAATGCCTCTTTTCCAGTAAAAAGGGTATCCGGTTCTCTACATACGAAACACAACAGCATTAAGCTGCTATTTTACGCTTGTATTCTGTGAGAGCGTGGCCCTTCCCCGGTCGAGCCGACCCATTCGTGCTACAACTATACAATTAATATAGCTGCAGCATGGCTTTACCACAAAACAAAACTTAAAGATAGGCCTCCCTATAGATTGCCTAACAAGGAGTATAATTGCCATAGTTGCCACGCTTGGCAGGCGAGTTGGCAACCGCAATTATTTATTTTCTAGTTGTTATTAGGAAGTCGCTGCTGCCCATTTCCTGGTTTCGCTCTGTCCCCTTTCACAACACCCACTGGACGATATGGAGTAGCGGATATTCTTACACTGCTACTACCCGGTCAATTATATTTATTTTAATCTAGGAACAAATAAATCATGCATTGTATTGAATTGATCCCTTTCGGATGGCGATGCGAACTCATCCCACAACTCCATCAGAAGTATAATATGTGTGAGTTGTGTTACAGGGGATTATGTTAAATTATCAAAGTACGATGTTGCTCTTTTTTTATAGGATAGGGTGATAAACGAGCACACATTCCATCTGATGGTAAGTGTTTGCTGTGACCCATAGACATCTACATCTATCCTCGATTACGAATCAAAATGCATATGCGTTGTCACCCGTGAGGACTAAGATGGAATGTCTCTTTTCTAGTAGTCTTTACCAGCTAGTTCTCTGTCTCCGGTTCTCTACACTTACCATACGAAACACAGCAGTGATTTTACGCTGGTATTCCGTGAGAGCGTGGTCCCTCCCCGGTCGAGCCGACCCATTCGTGCTACAACTATACTACTGATATAGTAGCATGGCCCTACCACGTATAAAACGTTGTTCACGTTGTTCGCTTTGTACGAGTATTTACATTTAAGTATTGTATAAATCTCTTTATTGCTATATAAGAAATATGACAACCTTTTAACGCGTTTGTATTAATATTGCCATATAGTATTTTTAAATAAGCAAGTCTTAATATAAAAAAGAAAAAATTATTCTTTAATGATAACATTTTTTTGTCCATTTCACGATACTCAGACGTCAATACGGTGCGCAGTATGCATTTGGTTTTTATTTACGAGGACTGCTATTTCAAGTATTTTCGAAATTTTCCTTTAATTCCATCATCAAGGCCAGTGCGAGAGTCACGCGATGCTCGTGACTTACTCTTATCTACACCCGGTGCTTGTTTTCGCATCGATTACGTGGCTTAATAATTTACTAGCCTTTAACCCGCGACTCCGCTTGCGTTTAATTAAAAGTAGACGAATTTTTTGATATTGTTATTTTAACTAAAAGTTACAGAACGGTTTACTGCAATACACGTCTTTAGACTACACTTTTTGTTTCGTTTTGCGAAAACGTGGAGATTTTGAGCCCTAGAAATACATGAGCAAGCTATGTAGAGCTGACCATAGGAAAAACTCTGGGATTTGTTAATTGTCATTAAAAATTGTACTTTTAATGGGAAATGTAAAAAATTAAAATGACACGGTAGGTTGTTTAGTATAATAGAAATGCGTGGTATGAGCAAAGTCTTCGCCTCTCCTGACAAAATTATTGCCGTATGAAATGAACCTAAATTGTAAGTCATCGAGTTACAGCTTTTATGGTTCTGTCTATTATTGTTTGGTTGCCACGCCAAGATTATTTCGATTTATTCGAAAAAAAAATTCTGAAGAGAAATTCCACCCGAACCCTTAATCTCATGGCTACACAGAGGTGGTATAGCGAAAAAAGCGGTCCTGAAGCGGATCTGCGGGGAGCGAAAGCATTGCGGTGCGTACCACATAAAATTCCTGCTCGGGGTCCGTGGCGAAAGCGCGGCGCGGGGGCGGCCGGTGTCACACAAGCAAACGCAACTTCGTTTTGTTTTCCATATAGATTGCAAGATCGAGTATCTTCATGTTACACCATGTCAATGCTTGTCGGTGATGAAGAACCTCTGCTATTATTAGCATTATTACAAACGAAGAACCCAAGCGGAATATATACGGATGTGTACCCAATACGATATGAATAGGAAAAGAGTACTGTTTGGAGAGTACGAACTCCGTTCTTACTAAGACCTCTTACGAAGACCGTTTTTTATGAGAAGAAGCAAATTCCGAGGAGTTGCATAATATATATAAATATTAAAAAAATACATAAAGGCTGCAAGCCAAAACTATTAAAAATAGATACAAAAGGGAGGCTCATAAACTATAAGTTTACAGCGGAGTGAGTCTTTTTCGGTGTTTAAATTTAAGACTTAATATCATCACACTGCCCTTTTATTTAAAAAACATATTAATCTGTACTAATCAACAACAATCGTATCGGATCTTTGACTTGATATATCTAATTGAATAATACAAATTTAAGTTTTTTTATTTGTTATTTTTTTCATATTGAAACTAAGAAAACTAAATTGTCCAAATTCAATAACTTAAAGACCAAATATTCCCTAATCGCCCTAAAATACGTCCAAAGTTTTATCTAATATGGTTAACGCAGAGCACGGCAGGAAATAATTTTTTAATTTAATTTTTAGGATTACAAACTGTTGCTTGGATTATAGAAAAACGTGTTAAAAATACATAGCCTATGTCCTATTCTGATTTGTAATCTATAATATTGCCAAGTTTCATCTAATGGGAAAAAAATATACAAACATCCATACAAACTTCACATTTATAATATTAGTAGAACTAGTGGGATATCGGACCTAGACAGGTGTTCGCGTGTTTAAGGGCTGATTATTCAATCGTCAAATAGAAGTTATCCATGCAATAAATTATAACCTGACCGAAAGTGAAACAATTAAACTATTTTATTCATACAATTGTAATTTTTAATTTGTTTATAAGTTACGGACACGTTATATACGTCCCACTGCTAGGCACAGGCCTCCTCTCACTCCTGAGAGGGTTTTAGGGCAAGGAAATGTCCGCCGCGCTGCCCCAATGCGTGTTAACGAACTTCACATGTCTTCGAATAATTTATTTTTCTTATTTCTCAGACATGCAGGTTTCCTGACGATGTTTACCTTCACAGCACTTGGTAAATCAGCACTTAAAACTGCAATTATCAATTTCATCGGTGCTGGCGGGGATGGAACCCGGGTTGCTAATTTGTTTATGTTGTATTTTATTATCCTATAAATAACTTTAATCTGATGATTGATAAATCGGCCCTTAATCATATAAATTTTAAGATGATTTGTATATTATCCGTAGTAGTAAGTATATTATTTAATGAGTAGTACCGACAACCGATGGGGAGAGAGGTTCTCGAGTAGCAGCCTCGTACTAATCTCAATAATCACTAGATGTAGTGGCGACCTTGTAAGAAATACATGAAGTCGATGAATGCAGGTGACGCAGGACCGTGCTTTGTTGCGTTCTTTGGGCGAGGCCTATGTTCTGCAGTAGACTTGTGGCTGTAATTGATGATGATGATGACTTTAGTATTCGTGTAAATATAATATAACTACGCTTCACACCCCTTTACGATCATTGCAATATGCCAGTGGATGCAAATAAACTGCGTTTTAATTTATTTTAACATTGCTGCGATTTTATGTAGCGTATTCCGCTTTAGATGAATAAATCGACACAGCTGAATACTTTTATAGCTACCGGAGTGGTGTGAGCAGATGCTCTTTTATCACTTTTAATTATTGTTCTATTTAAATTATGGAATTACGTTAAGTCATTAATAATTAATCGAATGATTTTTAAATACGGATGTAAGGAATTTAAACTTATACGATAATCTTTATTATTTTTATTATAACTTTGTCTTTTTATCCGACAGCCCCGTGAAGAGGGTAATGTTTTTCGAGAGTATGTATGTCTCTTTTTGGGCACGCTCTGTAGGTTAAACCGCTTGATGGATTAATAAATGAGGTGTCGTTAGATCCGTCTTAATTGTGGGAGTAAAATTTATCTCTTTCCAGTTAACAATTTTACGCAGTCGGGTTTTTTTAAATTACTGTTTTAACTATAGGCCTTGCTTATTTTTTTTTGTCAAAGTACGGTGAAATCGTCGCTCATCTTTGCTTGAGTCTGCCACATTTCTGTTTTGCTATACAGGCCCTGATGGTTGGGGTTTTTGCCCAGAAATAATTGGTCTTACAGTAAACTTGACCGGCCCAAGTTTCAGTTGAGTTTTGCAGCATTCAGGACAACATTGGCTTGGCTGACTTGCTTTAGAGACGTGAATCAAGTTTTCGGGCAATAACTATTAATTAAACTTAGAACATGTTGCATACAGTCCGTTGTCAAATCCCAAATTTCTTTTTATCGTTTGGACTTTGCTGTTTAGGGGTAACTTTGTTTTGATTCAGGGAAATTACAACATTTTTCAAGTTAATATTAAAGATAAAACATATTAATAATTACTATATTAATAATTTGACTTAACATGATTCATTCGATATAATCGCCTGATAATGGCATGTGGGTAGGCACAACGTTATGCTGACGGTCCGGGAAAATCTGAGCCCTCAAGCATTGCGATACATCCGGACCAATTAAAAACAAAAAGACAGTTTATTTTTATTTTTATACATTTATATATACATACTTTTCCTATTTTTATACATCTATACATACATACTTTAATGACGTTTCGTGACTGTCTTGTGATGATTATTGAATGTATCAATAATACGGTTCCTTGATTATGTAGTTTGTTGGCTTTTATATTAATCTTGTTTATTCCTCGTCTTCGCAGCTGTGTTTCGTATGGCATGAGTAGAGAAGCGGAGACCCTATTTACTGGAAACGAGGCATTCCATCTTAGTCCTCAGTGGTGTCAATGCGTCTGTATTTTGATTCTTAATCGAAAATAAATATAGATCTCTATCGGCCGCAGCATATAGTTACCATCAGGTGGACTGTTTGCTTGTTTGTTACCCTTATTCTATAAAAAAAGAACTTCAGTTGTCTACACACTCTTCTGGAACATCATCCCATTATTTTAACTACTTTTAAAGTTTGTTTAAAAGACAGATTTTGTATAATTATTAATTAGTTTTTTACACAACAAAATTTTATGTTGCTTTGTGTCTCCTTCACTTTTCGATCTTATAACACTTATATTACTTTAAATAGAAATAGTAAGCTATTGCTTTCCAAACGGAAAATTTAAAATTTATGTCTATCTGTAAAATTGCTAAAATATAAATAACTAATAATATAAAATTGTGATTACTAAATATAAATATAAATAACTAATAATATAAAATTGTGATTAGTAAATATAAATATTGTAACACGTTATTTCTTTGTTCACAGGTAATTCACAAGGTTTGATCGAACAAAAAGGGTGAAGGTCTTCATCGTTATTGCTATGTTAATCGATCATGTCGTCGGTCGAATGACGAAGGGCGTAAGTGATTTTAGTCAATTTTACAGTAGAGCGATTTTCAATAAAGTCCACCGTGATGCACCGTCGTAACTTTATATGTAAAACTACTACGCAGTTTACAGGACTGTCGTTAGGATTGATAACTAATCCTCTTTTGATATTAAATTAGTTTATTAGTTTACTTTAGTTACTTGTAGATATATTTTTTTTTGAAAAAATTCACTTACGCCCTTTTGTCATGTGCAAATATTTCAAAATAACATTTACGTCCGGCTATCTTAACTATAAAAGAAATAAAAGACTATAAATTAAAACACTATTAAATAAAGAAAGACTGTAATATTAAGTAATGGAACAATATCTTATTGATGTGGTAGGATTTCAATAAGTTTGATATTCAGCATCTTATCAAAGGGGTCTCTCCCTGCACATAGAAATTAAATCGTTATATTTTTCTTTAGATATCTCATAATGATTTATTTAAATGTCCCACCTCTTCCTTCAGCCATTTAACATCTTGTCTTTTTATTGATATCGATCTGTATTCTTTATCCTTGTGACTCGTTTTAAAAAATAGACTACTTTGAGACTTTCGTGAGACTTTAACTCCATAACATCTGTCCATTTAAAGAGGGCGGCTGTCTGGTTATCGTTTTAATTTAAGTAACCTTAACTTTAAGGCAAGATTTTAAAACTTAAAATCATTGTAATTGAGTACCTTGACTTGTATGGATTTTTGTGCCAATCGTATGATCGGCTCAATTGGCATGGAACAAAGACGTTCCCAGCCTTGCCATTGCAATGCTATCGCGCTATGGACAGAATCGCCCTGCTTGCCCATGGAACGAACAGAAGTCTTCGAATAATTTATTTTTCTTATTTCTCAGACATGCAGGTTTCCTGACGATGTTTACCACAGCACTTGGTAAATCAGCACTTAAAACTGCAGTTATCAATTTCATCGGTGCCGGCGGATGGAACCGGTTGCTAATTTGTTTATGTTGTATTTTATTATCCTATAAATAACTTTAATCTGATGATTGATAAATCGGCCCTTAATCATATAAATTTTAAGATGATTTGTATATTATCCGTAGTAGTGAGTATATTTTTTAATGAGTAGTACCGACAACCGATGGGGAGAGAGGTTCTCGAGTAGCAGCCTCGTACTAATCTCAATAATCACTAGATGTAGTGGCGACCTTGTAAGAAATACATGAAGTCGATGAATGCAGGTGACGCAGGACCGTGCTTTGTTGCGTTCTTTGGGCGAGGCCTATGTTCTGCAGTAGACTTGTGGCTGTAATTGATGATGATGATGACTTTAGTATTCGTGTAAATATAATATAACTACGCTTCACACCCCTTTACGATCATTGCAAAATGCCAGTGGATGCAATTAAAATACGTTTTAATTTATTTTAACATTGCTGCGATTTTATTTAGCATATTCCGCTTTAGATGAATAAATCGACACAGCTAAATACTTTTATAGCTACCGGTGTGGTGTGAGCAGATGCTCTTTTATCACTTTTAATTATTGTTCTATTTAAATTATGGAATTACGTTAAGTCATTAATAATTAATCGAATGATTTTTAAATACGGATGTAAGGAATTTAAACTTATACGATAATCTTTATTATTTTTATTATAACTTTGTCTTTTTATCCGACAGCCCCATGAAGAGGTAACGTTTTCGAGTATGTATGTCTCTTTTGGGCACGCTCTGTAGGTTAAACCGCTTGATGGATTAACAAATGAGGTGTCGTTAGATCCGTCTTAATTGTGGAGAATATAGGCTGTAAAATTTATCTCTTTCCAGTTAACAATTTTACGCAGTCGGGTTTTTTTAAATTACTGTTTTAACTATAGGCCTTGCTTATTTTTTTTTGTCAAAGTACGGTCAAATCGTCGCTCATCTTTGCTTGAGTCTGCCACATTTCTGTTTTGCTATACAGGCCCTGATGGTTGGGGTTTTTGTCCAGAAATAATTGGTCTTACAGTAAACTTGACCGGCCCAAGTTTCAGTTGAGTTTTGCAGCATTCAGGACAACATTGGCTTGGCTGACTTGCTTTAGAGACGTGAATCAAGTTTTCGGGCTTAAACTTAGAACATGTTGCATACAGTCCGTTGTCAAATCCCAAACTTATTTTTATCGTTTGGATTTTGCTGTTTAGGGGTAACTTTGTTTTGATTCAGGGAAATTACAACATTTTTCAAGTTACTATTAAAGATAAAACATATTAATAATTACTATATTAATAATTTGACTTTACATGATTCATTCGATATAATCGCCTGATAATGGCATTTGGATAGGCACAACGTTAATGCAACGGTCCGGGAAAATCTGAGCCCTCAAGCATTGCGATACATCCGGACCGATTAAAAACAAAAAGACAGTTTATTTTTATTTTTATACATTTATATATACATACTTTTCCTATTTTTATACATCTATACATACATACTTTAATGACATTTCGTGAATGTCTTGTGATAATTATTGAATGTATCAATAATACGGTTCCTTGATTAAGTAGTTTGTTGGCTTTTATATTAATGTCATGAGTAGAGAAGCGGAGACCCTATTTACTGGAAACGAGGCATTCCATCTTAGTCCTCAGTGGTGTCAATCCGTCTGTATTTTGATTCTTAATCGAAAATAAATATAGATCTCTATCGGCCACAGCATATAGTTACCATCAGGTGGACTGTTTGCTTGTTTGTTACCCTTATTGTATAAAAAAAGAACTTCAGTTGTCTACACACTCTTCTGGAACATCATCCCATTATTTTAACTACTTTTAAAGTTTGTTTAAAAGACAGATTTTATATAATTATTAATTAGTTTTTTACACAACAAAATTTTATGTTGCTTTGTGTCTCCCTCACTTTTCAATCGTATAACACTTATATTACTTTAAATAGAAATAGTAAGCTATTGTTTTCCAAACGGAAAATTTTAAATTTATGTCTATCTGTAAAATTGCTAAAAATATAAATAACTAATAATATAAAATTGTGATTAGTAAATATAAATATAAATAACTAATAATATAAAATTGTGATTAGTAAATATAAATATTGTAACACGTTATTTCTTTGTTCACAGGTAATTCACAAGGTTTGATTGAACAAAAAGGGTGAAGGTCTTGGCATCGTTATTGCTATGTTAATCGATCATGTGTCGGGTATGTAGAAGCACAATTATGTTCTAATCTTGTGCTGTCTTAGGTCATATTAAATATTTTGTCATAATAAGAGTATGAATATAGGATAAATGGAAGGACGCTAATTTTTAAACATTTACTTGAGAGACGTTATTCGCTTTACTGATGAATTAGACGTCCAACATCCCTTTAACCATTCCAACTAAGCTTTTAAACGGTTTTACTAGGACTGGTTCACGACAATAGCGAATGGCGGTTTCGAATTAAATAACTTTCGCGGTCCGTTGTAGAGCCGTTCAGCAGCTATGTTAAGATTGTAGTGGAAATAGGTCGGTTCGGACGGATAAGGACCACGCTCTCACAAAATAACAGCGTAAAATAGCAGCTTAATGCTGCAGCGTTTCGTATAGTGAGTTTAGAGAATCGGAGACCCTTTTTACTGGAAAGAGGCATTGCATCCTAGTCCTCCGATGTTACAAAGAATATCCATTTCGATTCTTAATCGAGGATGTAGATATCTATGGGCCTCAGCATCCACTTACCATTAGGTGGACTGTGTGATCGTTTGCTACCATTATTCTATAAAATAAGACTATTCGCATCCTTAACCATTAGGCTAGTGTCGCTTAATTAAGCGTTAGGTTAGGCGTGTAACTTTCGTAAATTTAGCGTTAAACACAACAAAATATTTTTGTTTTCTACTACTGTTAAAACTGCTTCACAGATTAGAGAAATCTAATTTTGATAGATTTTTTTTTTACTACTGCAGGCTGATGATGATGATGAAACAGATGGTAGCACCCACCTATCTTCTCTATTGAAATTAGGATGTTTTTTTGATTACAACAGCCTCGCGAATCATCCTTGGTAGGAATTGATGTTCTTTTGCGAGAATTTGTGGTCTATCAAAAATCTGATGCATTACGGTCTGATCCTGTACGCACAGTCTGCAGTTCGTAGTCTGTAAACACGTACACGTTATTTGAGGTAAGAAACAAATAGGTTACAATAATAATATTGAATATTGAATTACATGGGTGGGGTCTTGTCTTGTTAATTGTAAAATAATAAATGCATGTCACACACGCGTATAATTTCTAAGAAATATTTGAAATGTAAAAATCAGTTTCGTAATTGACAACCCTAAATGGTAATGACGAAAGAGAGAGCTGCCTTGACTTCCCCGGCAATGGTCTTCTATTGAAGGTGAAATCTGTTGATTCCGCTGTGTCATTGCTCACGTCTATGTTCTGTTTACGCGTTAGACTAGTTAACTTTTAAGTTCTTATTTTCCGGGGTATTGTTTTATTGATTGAAGAACATGCACTTGCTTGCATTAATAGAAAAGTATTAAAATCGCTTTTCTATTACCTTAAGTTTCATATTCTGTAGGAGAGTTGTTAACAGATCACGGACTTTATAACAAATTCAAGGTGCGCTGAAAATCTATCAGTCAGTCCTCAGGGGTGTCAGGATCAAACTCTTCTTTGTATAAAGTGTGTTTTACAAGGCCTTGGCCTGCAATAGCCAGTTACCTTCAAAAGTACCGCACCGAGTGTATCGGTTATCACTATTATTTTAAAAAACAGCCAGCTTGCCCGGCCGTTGTCATTCTACCTTTTCCGTAGGTGCCGGGATGAGTTTTACTCCGAATATTTCCGAACTTTTCGAAGTTTTAATTTAAAATTTATTACTAACTAGATCGCTGCTCCACCAAATGGGGTCCAGATTTTGTGATTGTATTTATTTTGTGGCAATATATATTGCGAATAAGAGTCTTATTAGGCCTAGCATAGCTATGACAAAACAAATTCATTGTTTGAATATTTACTCAACTGGCCAAGTCGTTCAGAAGCAACACGACGTATCAACTATTTTATTTATTCCCCTCTTACGCCACCTATGGGACAAGATGGGACGATAAGTTGTCTTATGGGGTTCGGATTCCGAGGTGGATAAGTAAAAGAGAAACTTGACGAACAAGTAGCTTAAATCAAGCTTCAGTTTGAATCAAGCCTGGTTAATCTGATTGTTGTTTGGTTGACGCGTGACTCAAGATTCTATACGATTAAAGCGCGCTCAATGAAATAATATAATTTATAGAAAAAATATCAGCACTTAAAATTGCAATTAACAATTTCATTGGTGCCGGCGGGGATCGAACCCGGGTTGCTCGCGTACTGTGTAACTTACAGCGAGCGCTAACCATCTGAGCTACCACGGCTCAGATGGTTACCACGTGCTCGGCGGTGAAGGAAAACATCGTGAGAAACCTGCATGTCTGAGAAATCAAAAAAAAAATATTTCGAAGACATGTGAAGTCGCCAACACACATAGGGGCAGCGCGGCGGACATTTCCTTGCCCTAAAACCCTCTCAGAAATGAGAGGAGGCCTGTGCCCAGCAGTGAGACGTATATAGGCTGTAACTTGAAGAAATATGATTATTGATAACCGTATAGTGGCGATGTTAACCGTGTAGTGGCGGTAGAGGAATATCCTCTACCCCATATCGTCCCGTGGGTGTCTTAAGAGGCAACAGTGGAAAACTGAAAAAGGAGATGGGTAGCAACATCTTTCTAATAGCAACTTAAAATAATTAGAAAACAACGGTTGCCTACACGCCTGCCAACGTGGTAAATATGAAGCAATCTACTAATGAACATAGGCCTCTATGAATTGATACCTCATGACTTATGTTTTGCTTATAGTGCTTCACCTTTTACTGTGTTTATCATGCGCTTGATCAAGCATAGCGAACCACAAAAAAGTTGGCTTGGAAGTATAATCGCTCAGATTAATGAATAAGTGCTCTCAATTGCTCACAAAATGCTCAATTCAAATCGGCAATTGTTCACACTATTAATTAATTATTTAATTAGTTATTAATAATTAAAAGTACAAAATTGTTTTTGCCTAAACCGCTCAGATTAATGAATAAGTGCTCTTAATTGCTCACAAAATGCTCAATTCAAATCACCAATTGCTCACACTATTAATTAATTATTTAATTAGTTATTAATAATTAAAAGTACAAAATTGTTTTTGCCTATTATACTTAAAACCAATGAACTTTTCTTAAAATGAATAAGTGCTCTTAATTGCTCACAAAATGTTCAATTCAAATCCGCAATTGTTTACATTATTAATTAATTATTTAATCAGTTATTAATAATTAAAACTACAAAATTGTTTTTGCCTATTATACTTAAAACCAATGAACTTTTCTTAAAATGAATAAATGCTCTTAATTGCTCACAAAATGTTCAATTTAAATCCGCAATTGCTCATACTATTAATTAATTATTTAATTAGTTATTAATAATTAAAAGTACAAAATTGTTTTTGCCTAAACCGCTCAGATTAATTAATAAGTGCTCTTAATTGCTCACAAAATGCTTAATTAAAAGTTCAAACTTGTTTTTGCCTATTATACTTAAAACCAATGAACTTTTCTTAAAATGAATAAGTGCCCTTAATTGCTCACAAAATGTTCAATTTAAATCCGCAATTGTTTACTCTATTAATTAATTATTTAATTAGTTATTAATAAATAAAAGTACTAAATTGTTTTTGCCTAAACCGCTCAGATTAATGAATAAGTGTCTTAATTGCTCACAAAATGCTCAATTCAAATCACCAATTGCTCACACTATTCATTAATTATTATTCAGTTATTAATAATTAAAAGTACAAAATTGTTTTTGCCTATTATACTTAAAACCAATGAACTTTTCTTAAAATCAATAAGTGCTCATAATTGTTCACAAAATGCTCAATATAAATCCGCAATTACTTACACTATTAATTAATTATTTAATTAGATATTAATAATTAATTAATAACTAATTACCTGTGCCGGTAGTTGTTGGGAGCACTAAGCTCGAAGTTGTTGACGAGTATGTTTACCTGGGACAAATAGTCCGACTAGGTAAGTCCAACTTCGACCGAGAGGTCAATCGACGGATTCAACTCGGTTGGACAGCGTTCGGGAAATTACGGCACATCTTCTCGTCAGGTATACCTCAAAACTTGAAAACGAGACTGTACAACCAGTGCGTGTTGCCAGTGATGACCTATGGAACTGAGACGTGGTCCTTCACTGCTGGCCGGATGAGGAAGCTCAAGGTCGCTCAGCGAGCTATGGAGAGGCTATGCTCGGAGTTTCTCTGCGTGATAAACTCAGAAATGAGGATATCCGCAGTAGAACCAGAGTGACTGACATAGCCCAACGGATTAGTAAGCTGAGGCGGCAATGGGTCGGCCATATAGCTCGAAGAACCGACAACCGATGGGGAAAAAGGTTCTCGAGTGGCGGCCTCGTACCGGTGGACGAAGTGTAGGCGTCCCCCACTAGATGGAGTGACGACCTGGTAAGACATGCAGGAAGGCCTATGTTCAGCAGTGGACTTGTGAAGGGCTGTAATGATGATGCTGATAGCGACGGTTGAACGTTATCTGTTTGAGTACATTTCACAGTCTGTTATAACCATTTGCCACGATGAACGAGTACAAAATACCTAGTGTTCGCTTAATGTGTGCATCAAACCGCTTGATTAAACCGTTTATACAAGCTGCTAAATATACCGCTTGATCCAAGTTGCTTGTTCGTCTCGTAACCCTTTAACCTACACACGGAGATTCGAGTTTAATTAATATAGGTTGTAGGACTTATTTTCTTCACCGTCTAATCTATTTCTACTGACAAATAGCAGTGATTGCACTGCTTTGTACCGGTTTGAAGGCATAGAGAGCCATTATAATCACAGGCTAATACATTCCATCTTAGTTCTTATTATTATTTTAATGACATTATAAGTGAAATAAAAATTATTTATGTTACTATTTCTTTAACCAATTTTCATAATATGTATATATTTTAATAGTTACAACGTTTGTAACTGCTTGAGCTTTAATGTACAAAGAGTTGTCACATTTTGAGGGACAATGCTATTACGAAAATGAAAGACGCTTAATTTTACGGTCGGTATAAATGTAGTGTTTGTAGTCGGCTTCATAATGCATTCTATTTTTGTTTCCGATTCTATTTCCATTATGACGATAACATCATAGGGGTTGGCTCGCGGATTTTAAATTAACAAAATTTTATTAGCCTTGCATATTTACAACCCAAATTTTATCACTAATTTTAAATTTGTAAATGATTTGTAGGTACCCTGTACATAGTTGCTAATTTTAAGGGGAATGGTTTTGTCAAAACATGAATTTTATCCCTATACTTATTTTACAAGCCTTATAGTGATGCTGATAACCGATTGATGATATTCAATAAATCGGTTATTCAAATAATCGGCCATAATCGATTGAGTAAAAGAAATCGATAATACAACACTCTTTATTGTACAACAAGGAAAGATTAACATATAACAAAAATAAACAAATATTGAGGAAAAAACAAAAGGCAGCAGTCTTATTGCTATATAGCAACCTCTCCCAGACATACCAGAAAAATAATTAAATAAAAAGAAGTGAAAGATTAATGGGTAGGGTGCACAATAATATCAAAGGATACCAACTATGTTAGTGCATAGTTGGTATATGTCACTAAAATTATGTACCTTGTACCTAATTAGATGTACTTTAGGTAGCTTTTGGGTTGATAAGAACCAGCTCAAACTGTTAATGCATGGTATTGTTATTAAAATGAATTTAAGTTTTTTTCAAGTGGGATTTAGTGTGAATGTGTATTATTTCAATAACATTATAATATCGTGTTTCAATATTTTGCGAAATTGATTGTTACTGAAGTTATTTTAATATTTTGACCCATACTTTATAAAACAGAATGATTACCGAATTAATATGACATAAATTAATTAATTTTATAATAAATTTATTTACATCTAATTTAAATTGAATTTGAATATTCGACTATTGATCGATTAATTGATCTGTGCTTACAGCTCATTTTTGATTAATCGTTTATGAAAATAAGCAATTATCAACATCACTAAACTCCTGTGCCTTGAAAAAGAGTGCCTTTTATATATGATTTAAAGAGGCAGTGTAGCAAAGAGGCAGTGCATGCGCCTTAAATGTGCAGTTTGATGTGTTTGGCGGTAAAGAAAAACATTGTGAAGAATACCGGCATATGAGGAATATAATATAATATTTATAAAATATGTGTAAGATATCTGAAGAAACATACTTACATTATATCATACAGTCACTTAAGGGCATTTATTGTATCAGATGTTCTTATTTCCCCTTTAAATATCATTTTCGAAAATTAAGATTATAACTTATAATGTATGAACACAATAATAATTATTTTTAGTTTTATGCATTCAAAACATAAAGGTCACATTTATTTCATACATGTTTACACATAAACATAGGCCTACAATATAGATTGTCACAAAGCTGTTGCTGCCATGTTTCATCAGGTCTTTAATCCATCGAATGGGCGATTGTATAAAATAGCGATTACCAGTACGATGATCATATTGGCCATTCAAAACATTTCTTCCCCATCGATTGTCAGTTCAAGCAATACGGCCGCCTATTTGCCACTTTAGCTAATTCATCCGTTTGGCTATTTCAAACACCCTTGTTTTATAGTGGATATCTTCTTCTGCTAATCTTTTAACTTCTCCTAAGCCCCCAAATTTTTCTGCAGTTGTTTTGGTTCGTACTTTGGTTTTGTACCTGGACCGACATCTTAGCCTCACTGGACAAATACTTCAACTGAGGGCTGCAAAGACTGCTCCTCAGTCTTCAGTACAATCTTCCGAAAGGTATGTGGTCTATACTACTAAACCTTATTTAAAACCAGCTTGTTCGCGAGGCTATAAGTTATCAATTCTACGTGCTTGTGTCTCTAAAACCTTTTTATATATTTTTAGATCATCTGCATAAAGGTGGTAAGAAGAGGTTAATTAACTTGACATTGAGATCATATAAACTGCAAAAAATGAAGGAGATAAAACGCTTCCCGGTGGAACACCAACGTATATATCACACCAGGATGAAAAGGTATCATCAATGCATATACATTGCTAGCGACTAGACAGGTAACTTCAAAACTAACCATTCGCTATTGAAGATACGTCAAGATTGCGTATTTTCCAGAGAAAGACGTCATGATCAATGATATAGAAAGCGTTGATGAAATCGAGAAAATAAAGAACGGTTACTTCGCCGTTTTCCATCCTTAATCAGATATCATCGGAGATAATTATTAATAACCAATTCCGAGTAGTGTGGTATTCAGATGGAAATTTTGATTATAAAGGGTTTAGAAAATCTGCTTATAAAATCTGAAAGAAAACTGCTGACCTGGGTGTAGATGAGACCTTTAAAAAACTTTGGACAAGAGAGGCAGTATACAACGATATTCAGAGCAAGGAGCTGGATTAGTTTTCTTCGGAATCGAAGTAATTTCACTATTTTTCCAAGATGATTGAAAACTTCTTGTAAAAATAGAGAAGTTAAGGATATGTCTATGATTAAGGATACAATGTTATGTACTGTTATATATTGTACATATTTTGTTTTACTTATTCAAATTTAACATTTGAACCAAATCATCGAGCCAGTCGGAATTGCATTATTGAATAACTGATTGTCCCAAGTTCGAAAGCGACACAGATTAATGCCGCAGCTTATGCGTTTGTAGCTATGTTATACTGTCACTGGTTATTACGTAGTCAATATCTCAATCTGACAAACGGATCAGTTAATTCGCGTCGTATGGATAAGATAGTATCTAAGTATGATCAACTAAACAAATGTAACTGATTTATGCTTTTGCTTATCGGAGATATGCAGATGTGTTTGATCTATGTTTAAACCCAATTAATAATACTGTTTTACCCGACTGCAGCAGAACCTGAAAAGAGGATAATAATACCCAATACATTTTTTTAATTCGTATTATTCAATGTGATTGTATAATATTAATTTAAATTTTGTAATTATAAGTAATAATAACAGGAGTGTTAATATGTTTGGCTAGTATGTATGCATGAATGTCCGTTTTCCCAAACGTACCTCCTTAATCGTTTATCTTATTTTGTTAAATGTTATCTTAATATCTTTTTCATAATTGCGCTGAAAATATAGATTATATGACGTCAGCATAGCGGATATGAGCTGTCAACGATTTGCTGTCTTAAAAATAATAATCACCAAAAGTATGGATGACATGAAAGATATTTTTATATACGTCAAAATATATAATTTTTATCTCTATATATAAAAATTCATTGCTGTACATTAGTCTAGCTAAAACTCGAAAATGGCTCGACTTTTGATGAAATTTTTGTGTGTTTGAGTGGGTCCCTGGATGGTTTCACTCGTGCAAAGCCGGAGCGGATCGCTAGTATGAAATATATCTTATGTTCGTGATGAGGAGTAAATTACCCGTAATGTACGGCAGTGCTAGACAGCTGAATTATTATAATCTGCATTATTGCTTTGAAATTATAAATGAATACAGCAATATGAATACAGCAATATGATGAGAATGAGCAATACTGAGAAATGAGAACAATAGTAGGTACTCTTAAACCATTCTACCTCTTAGACTGTGTTCACATTATTGTCATGATGTGTTGTGGCGTGTCAGTATCAATTTCAATAAATAATTTAGTATGGCTGGATTCACATTATTGTGTTGCATTGTGTTATGGCGGCTTCTTTCATGAGGGCTGCCGTTAGGATCCGGTCGTGCCTGAGGTGGTAGGGGCTTTGTTGCGACACGACATATCATACAGATGCGTATCTAGCAGTGCAACTAGTCTCTTAATCTGCAGAATGAACCTATTAAAGATAAATTAAAATGAAGAAAGGAACCTTGGTCACGTTTCTTTCCTTATTAAACAACTAGAGGACTTTTGAAGTCAAGAAATTGAAGTTGAGTTTGAGTTACTTCTCCAAATCACCGTCGGTACTCAGTATGCACAACACAACTGTCACATTATTAAGCCTTGGAACTAAAGAAAGGTAAGTGGCTACTGCAGCATATGAACACTTGTAACCAACTCCAAACGAAGTAGGCTACAGATGCTTTAGTCACGTCCAATAACCAAGATAGAATGCCTCACAACCTGTAATTATATGTAATGGCTCTCTATACTCTGGGACTGTAAAAGAGCAGTGCAGGCACTGCTGCTGGCCGGTAGAAATGGATTAGAATGTGGTGCCTACCCGGTCGGTCTCCTAGGCAAAAAAATGTTGACCTCTGGCCCCAATGAATATCATTCATTTATACTCTGGACCGTTTTAATTTACTCGCTTTTCTGAAAGGCTTAGACTCATTAACTTATTCACATCACTTCATTAATAGCTGGTCGCCAACCGATCGTCTATCAATTCTCCCTCTTTTAATATTTTATTGACCATCCTCCCTAACTTTTCACCTTTCGTACCTTTTTAACTTTTCGTAATTTTATAATAGTGTGAATTAACAAAAAAAAAATACAATGATATGTAAAGGGTATTTATTGCACATTAAAGTGATTAGTGACGACCGCCTAGATCAGCCTGCGGGTCATATTCGGGCAAAACTATATACCTATTACTTTTAGGGCTTGCATTGTGTTTTTTCACGAGTATCTGTCAATGCATTCAACTCACCTTCAATATTATCTCATAAATGTGAGTGTGAGTATTTTTGAAATATAATAAAATTATCTTAACTTAAAAGTTCATAACTTTTAGTATTATATGAAATTTATCGCCGTATCTGAAATCCAAACAATAACTTTTGTTTCTATCAACATAATTTATGAAAGCTCAGATCAGATGTTATCCAGCTTTAAACTTATACCAATTGTATTCTAAATCTGATATAATTTTCTGCATTATATATATCCTATTGAAAAGTTCGACCGCACTATGCGCGAGCACGTACTAGTAGAGCTTAAAATAACCCGAATCTCGAATATTTTACAGCGTGCTCTCGTAGACGATTTGGGCATTTGGCAAGTTTTCATTGATTTCAGAGGAAATGATTCAACGCTGTTTCACGAGATGGCGCTGATTGTATGAAAACTTATTTGTTACGCACAGTATATACTTTTTTTTATAGGATAAGTGTGACAAACAAGCACACAATCCACCTGATGGTAAGTAGTTGCTGTGGCCCATAGACATCTACATCCATCCTCAACAACGAATCAAAATGCAGATGCGTTATCACAAGTGAGGACTAAGATAGAATGCCTCGTTTCCAGTAAAAAGGGTCTCCGGTTCTCCACATTCACCATAAGAAACATAGGAGCATTAAGCTGCCATTTTACGCTGGTATTCTGTGAAAGCGTGGTCCTTCCCCGGTCGAGCCGACCCATTCGTGCTACAACTATACTACTGATATAGCTGCAGCATGGCTCTACCACGTATAAAAGCTATTATATTTATTACAAAAAGCTAATAATACGTACATAGACCTATAAAAGACTGTTGGTGTCAAAAATCATTTTCAGTTATATGGGGTGGGGACTGGTCTAAAGTTATTCTATGTCGAAATAAAAGAAATAATTTGCTTAAAGCTAGAATTCGTACCGAGACCCATTGATTTAAGCAGGTCGAGACTACTTAGTCACGGTGTTGTCGCAACGTTTAAAAATAAATGTAAAAGTTTATACAATTTTATTTAGTATGGACTTTCTTTGTGTCTTCTAGTTTTTTCGGTTAAATGTCCTAAGTTCGTTCATCATTCGTTCATAACAGCCTATAAAAGTCCACTGCTGAACATAGGCCTCCCCCATACATTGCCTCATTGGAAAGATATTCCCTAAGTTGCCATGCTTGGCAGGCGGATTGTCAGCCGCAAGTATTTATTAATTTGAGTTGTTATCAGGAAGATGCTGCTGCCCATCTCCTGTTTCAGCATCCCTCTGTCGCCTCTTACGACACCAACGGGACGATATGGGATAGTGGATATTCTTACACCGTCACTACATAGTTAATGTCATGTCATAAGCACAGGTTGGATCTGGGATACAAATAGTTGGTTTTAACTTATTTTATATTAGTTATCGTTTAAACTTGTATAACCAATTACCTATATCTGGCGCCAAATGGCAATGCTGTACTGCTGTGTTTCGGTCTGAAGGGTATAGAGAGCTAGTATAACCACAGGTTCTGAGGCATACCATGTTAGTTTTCAGAGGTGACAACACTTCTGTAGCCTTCTATGTTTGAAGTTGGCTGCAGGTGTCCATGGACTGTAGCCACTTGCCGTCAGTTGGACTGTAAATTCGCTTGTCAATTGCTTTATATAATAAAACTCATCAAGCTATATCAACCCGTTGGTGTAGTAAAGGGAGATTTATGTAGATATGGTGTGACATGAGGGCGTTATAACTATCTCGTATTCATACCAGACGCAAAGTACCTAGACCGGTGACAGTTGCAGGACTCCTGATCTTGAGATGTCTTTTGCTACACACTCCAGCTATGCCATGGACTGAGATAGGGTTAAGGTATGGATTCTTTTAGGTCGTGTGGCCACAGACCAACAGTCCTTCAATATAGTTTTAAACTCATGTTTTGCAAGGTACCGAAGCCGTATATATATATATATATTCAACAAAATGTAACTAGGCCGTTTGCTTTTATACTCCTTCCACGAAACGTCACCATAGAGTAAATAATAGAACTGACGTCACTGTTACTGTTGGGAGTTTTATGACTGTGAACGTATGGGCAGTGAGCGTGCTAAATCGGAAAATTCCCGTGACGATTTAAACGTTTAATGCTCTGTTGATGAGCGAGAATAATTTAGAAAAGTGATTTGTTCTAAACTTCGTGTGAGTTTTTTTAAGAATTTTGTGTTTTAATTATTTTTACATATCTATTGCTCGCATAAGTGTAACGTCGGCGGATGTTGTAACCAAATGGAGCGTGAAATTTAATGTGTAAGTGCACCTGCGATGCACATGCATTAAATTTAGTTGGGGTTGGGCAAAGCCCTAAGGGGCAAAACTCATCACAATTATAAGTGCATTTTATTTTTTAAATGCCGTGTGGTGGCGAGATAGACCCTTTTACTGGAAAGGAGGCATTCCATCTTAGTCCTCACGGGTGACAACGCATTTGCATTTTGATTCGTAATCGAGGATAGATGTAGATGTCTATGGGCCACAGAAACCACTTACCATCTCAGGTGGACTATGTGCTCGCTTGTCACCCTTATCCTATAAAAAAAAAACAGTAAAATATACTCAAACCGACGACGAAGCTGCGTTAATGGTGCGAAATTTCTGGTTTGTGAACGTCAATCCGCGTTCCGAGCCTTCTACTACAAATCCTTTTTGTCATAGGGGTGGCCTAGTAGATTATTGATGGGCTGTTGTAAATGAAAAATAAGAAAAAAGTGATAAAATAATTAAGAAACAATGAGAACAAGAAAGTGCCTTTTAGTTTACTGAGAGCGAGTTCTTAATATAATTTGTAGATTTATGAACAGAGGATGTCCTTTCTATGACCTTGATCAAATTCGTTCAGAAACGTCGAGATGAATCCTATAAGTATTAAACTATTAAGCTCCTGAGCTGTCACTGCTTCATAATTATAACTAACCCATAATAAACCTCATTTATATATCATTAATTAAAGTAACATTTCAATAATATTGATGTCGCTGCTTACACAGGCGCGTAAAAGCCGTACCGTTAGACGCCTAAGGCTTCTATCTTGAGTGGGCAATTAATTAAAGGAATAAACCATTAGTTATCAGGCCACGGTACGTGATAAATTAGCCCTAAGTTATGAGACGTGCGGTTTTCAGGAAAGTTCCGTTGGTCGTAGCTCTGTTTCATTACCATTTTCGAAACCATTTTTTCTCCTCATATAGAGTTTTAGTTTTTAAACTGATATATTTCACATCTTTATTATTTATTTATTTATTTATTCTTTATTGTACACCTAAATACAGAATAACGAGTAGAGTTAAATCTAAAGCATAATATGTACAACATCTTATTACTCTGAAAGTGATCTCTTCCAGACAACCTTTGCGTAGAGAACTGATGCAAACAATAGTTAAAATAGAGGGGGGCGTACAAAAAAAAATGAAAATACATATAAATAAAGATAAGTGAAAATTATATATAATGTGATATAATAGATTAAATGAAAAGAGTACGAAAAAGGAAAAGTAATTTATCTAATAGCGTTCTAAGTAATACGATTTAACGAGACTTGAAAGAATGAAGAGATTTAGCACGACGAATGTGAAGAGGTAAAGAGTTCCACAAACGCACAGCAGTGACAGTAAAGGATTTCTTAAAAAGGAGGAAGAGTACAAAGGAGTAGAGAGTATACGTAATACGTATCAGGTATTTTCTGTGCGTATGATCACTGAGAAGTTTTTGGTCAAAAACTTGGAAAAGGCCTATGATAGAATGGACAGGATTGCATTGTGGCAGATGCTTGCCACGTTTAAGTTGGACACTGCTTAGTGCACTCTAGTGTACTTTAATGCTTGTGTCAGGATCAACGGAGCCTACACGGACTGGTTTAGCATCCATAAAGATGTCAGACGGGGTTGTGTGGTTTCCCCGTGGCTGTTCAATCTGTAATATGTTAAACAACTGTTTGGAAACTTTGAAAATCTGAGAATGTGGGTGAGTCAGCTGTCAAATGCCTCCAGTATGCTTGTACGTTGGAAAACCAACAAGACATACCTGAGGCCTGAGGAGGTGCGAGAAGAAAGTTATTAACCGCCTTCTTAAAAGAAATTACGGACGGAGCCGTAATAGTAATAGAAGTTAGAGGCCGTTCCAAAGCCACACCGCTGGACCTTCAAAAGCCTTACCTTAAAACCAGACCGATATAAAGGAACTAGTAGGAAAGATTATAGTCGGAACGAAGATGGCAGATGACGAGCATCTCGAGAAAAAGAAAATTTTGTTTTAAGATGCATCTTTCATTCATCAGGTGCACCTGAGTGCGTAAATCAAATAAAGTGAAGAAGATTGACAAGAGAATAAGATTGCATAGTATCCTTGAAAATACGTTGTTGACTTGTTGATTAGGTAACCAATTTAGTCTACTAAGAGCAAGAAATATCGTCATTTAGTTATTCTAAATCCAAAATTAAATAAAATGCAGTTATTAAGAAATCCTGCACTAGCAACAACTTAGAGCATGATGGCAGACTTTTTAAAAAAAAATATATTTAGTGTAGCCTTTTGACATTCTAAAATAACGAGTTGTTTATGATAAGGCCAAGATCTTTAACATGTGGACAGTAAGGAATAAATTAATACAACCATTATTAATGGCAGGAGGAACAGAATTGATGTCAAGTTTACTCAACCGACGGGAGCCACCTATAATTATTGCAAAGAAAATTTTATTCAAATAGGCCAAAAATAGCCTGTTTGGAACAAAGCTTTTGTGTTTTTTCATAGCGCACCAGTTAATATTTTGCTCATTTTGCACGTGCACAAGGTGCGCAACCGGGTATCAAATTCAGCGGTGACGTAACCCCGTTTCGGTTGAGGGTCGTAGCGTCTAAAATTTACCACCCTCGCCCCTCTCGCTCGAGTCGCAGGACTCCCACGGGTACCTAGTGCCAGGTACCAAATGAGCAATATGCGCTGTACGCATTTTAACACTATATTGTAAATTCGTTGCTTCGAAAGTAAAATTTTAGTTAATAAAATAATTTGAATTAAGAATTCAAATGATATAAAGTAATTAATTGCGTTGCTATGCTCTTTTGTAATCATATTTGCAGCCTATCATAATTTTGCTTAACCAAAACAGAAATAGTCCTATTTCAACTTGATCTTTTTGATCTTTTAAGTCTTTTAACATCTTTTAAATCGCGAAAATTATGTTAAGGTGAATGGCGCATTGTTGTAAGGCTCAGTTGTACCAATGGTTGTGCGAAAGGAATTGTTCCTAGGACCATTTCTATTTTTAGTTTATATTAATAATCCGACACATATACCACAAGATATGGCCGAAATTGTTCTTCTTGTGCATGACACACTTTAATCTTTTAGGGTCAGTAGGAAAAATCCCATTCAAAAACAGCCCAATGTTATTTTAGATAAAGTCAAAGTTTGATTGCCTTGATTTTGAGCACATCAATAATCAAATGTATCAAACTTTGTACTTCCTAATACACTTCGAAGCCCATCTTCAGTTTCATTAACAATTCATGAAGCTTGTGAGTTCCGCTAAGTTCTCTGTAGTCTTGTGGGGCTAGGGCTGATCGAAAAGTTAAGTTCTGCTGCTTTCGCTTACCTACTTACTTTCACAGTGTTTTGTGTTTTATGTAAAGTAATAAACTTATTTTCACTTTCCGTGTCTGAAGTACTAGAGCTTATCCGATACGGTCGGGGGACAGACCAAAAGTTAATAAGCAAAGCAAATGTCAAATCCATGGGCATGACGTGTGCATGAGGTGTGTCTCGGCTTCAGTATTTATCTATAAAAGTGCATGTTAAGTGTTTTACCGTATGCATTTACAAGTTCCGCTACTAATACTAGATACTAGAGACATATTGTATAGATAATATAGATAAACAGTCATTACAAAGTGAATTTTTTAAATAAAATAAAAAAAAAAACGAATTTACTACATTTTTTAAATCTTATTGTTGCATTGTCGTTCGAATTTGAGCTATATTCAAAATTTCAAGTTTCCAGCTCATCGGGAAATTAGTTTAAAATCAATTACTAAATTCCACCCGGAACGACAGATAGACAAATAATCAGGAAAGTGACTTAATAAAAACGTGGTAAAATGAAACAAAACGTGGTTTACTTATCGGTATCTTCCTTTATTCATTCTTTAATTATAGACTATCCAAAAGTCCCTTTCGAACAAAGGCCTTTCCCATATATTGCCTCGTAGGTGGATTTAACATAATTGGCAAGTTTGACCAACAGGTTGTCAACCGCAGTTTTTTTTTTAGTTGCTGAAGATGCTGCTGCCCATTTTCTGCTTAATTTTCCTCTGCCGCCTTTTATTACACGAAATTATTTGAGGTAGTGGATGCGATTGTATTCCATATATCTCTATTTTTTATAGGAGTAAATCGATTCGGTAATATTTTTAATATTATTTGTACCATGATATTATCAAGATGAGTCAGTCAGTCAATCTATTTAGCTTTAGTTTTTATTTACCGATAGAGTATATTTTCACAGTAGTTCCATATGATTTTAAGAATCCTAATCCGATGATTAATGAAGTAAGTTTATATTTTGAAATCAATCTATTTATTTTCGATGTAGATCGAAAATCATTTATAATATTTAAAACTGAACTGAGTTTTAAAATATGGACACAAATAAATTAGTTTATAAACAAACGCATTTGATGTTCGCTCCTTCTTTTTCTATAGCTTCCTATTTTAATTTTTAACGACTTCCTTTAGAGCGTTTTAGTTTTAATTTACAAATCAAAAAAGATCAAAAAAGTATGTCAGTTACTTTTAATAAATTCTATTAAAATATGCTAGCTAAGAACCTAAGAGTTGTCATATGTTTTGTAATGCTTGTGGGTTTTAAATTTGCAAATTTTTAGTTATTTCTAACAAGTTAAAGGTATTCAAATGAATGTGTATTGCTGTAAATATGGCAAAACCTTTTAAAGAAGGTTATTTACGATCAGTCGTTTTGTTGCGACGTAAAATATAAGAGAATCCTTAGCAAAGTAAGAAGAAATATTACTTTTCTTAAAATTTATTAGAACAGAAATAAATGTTCGATCCACTGGGGAATACCAACGTGTGATTTATAAACAAACAACTTTAATTACTGCAAAATGATTAACGTCGTGGCCACGACATGACCAGGCGGAACAAATCACTTCATATTTTTAACTGAATAAACATCTGCTTATGTCAGTGGTTTTCCTGCATTAAATGCATATGTAAGTAAGGAACTTTGAAAATAATTTTTGTAACTTCGAAAATTCTACCTAAAATATTCAAAGTTCCCGACGAATGTAATCTTAGTTAGTGCACATAGATAAACCGGTGACTATATAATGTTTTATTATTTAAGTAAAATTGACAAATAAGCACATATTTCACCTGATAGAAAGTGAATCCTGTAGCTCATAGACACCTACATTTATTCTAGATTATGAATTAAAACACACATGCGTTTCGATGACTAAGATGGAATGCCTCGTTACCAGTGAAAAGGGTGGGTACATTAAGCTAAGCACATAATATAAGACATCATCAGCAGCCTATAAGAGTTCATAGTAGGACGTGAAACCTCCTCTCTGCAGAGGAGGATTTGTAAAGTTTGCCAGGCGGATTAGTGATCGCTGTATCATTTTCCAGAATCGAATGGAATAAAAGATTCTCTTACTCGTTGGTACAAACAATAACACAAAATTTTAGGGAAATTTTTTTAATGGTTTGTCGAAGCGAGCTATTCTGGCGACTAAGAATGCAAAGATTATTATATTATAACGACAAAGCATTTAATAATTATTGTGTTCGACCATTAAAGGAAGCATCATTTAAAATCATTTACACTTAATATTAATAGTGCAGTTTAAAATTATAAATATTACGCCTCAAAAATAGCTAGAAATCTTACCGCCCGAAGAATTCCACCTGTTTGTTGTTGACGTCCATCGTTTAACACCTGCCTCTTGTTATTTAAATAATATCAGGAAAATATAAATAATTTACAAACCTCTTTGTGCTAAATCTCAAAATATTATTATATAAAATTTCTGTTGCTGTTTATAATAGTGATAAGAAAATAGTAGTAACCGATTTTCTCTTCGACACTTTTTCATTTTATTGTTCTACAGATTAGAATTTAAGTGTTTAAGTATTTATTAACGCATTAAATATACATAATAGGGTTATATTTATCGCTTAGTAACCTTTTATAGGCATTGCAAGAAAACTTTTTAGGGATTTAAGTTAAGTAAAGTAAGATAAAAGTTGAGTTTAAGATTTAAGTTAACTTAATAGCGAAAATAATTTCAGCAACAGCATCATCCTCTGATAATAACCCAAAATAATAAAAAATTGCGGTTGCCAACCCACCTGCCAAGCGTGGCAACTATGGCAAATATTTCCTACTTTCCTTCTTATGAATTTTGATAGGCTGTAATGATGGTGATAATGATCCCATTGAACCTTATGATATATATATGATACCTTTGATATAATCGCTATAAGTTACATCAGGCACGAGCTGATTAGGATGAATGATCCCGGTGTTAACGCAGGCGCTTGTGCACTATATCTCTTGCGAATTTCATAGCTTCCGATATTATTAAGAAGTTGTTGAGTTTATGAGGAGATCATCATATCAGCATCAGAGAATAGGTACAGGTTTCACTAGATGGTAGGTTGATGGTCTTGTTTTCTGCCCAGGATTCCGTCTGAGTAGTTACTACCTTCTTACCTATTTCTGCCGCCAAATAGCAGTGCTGCCATGCTCTGTTCTGGTCTACAGTATCAAAAGGCTAATATAATTACAGACTGTGAGGCATTCCACCTTAGCCCTCAGAGGTGGCAACGCATTTGTAGCCCTCTCCGTATGAAGTTGGTGGCAGGTGTCCACGGACTGCCATAGCCACTTACCAATAAGTAAATTGTAAGTTCGCTTATTGTTTCAATTTTATTAAAAAAAGACATTGACTTCTCCTTTATCAGCACCTTAAACTCCACTGCTGGTTGTGGACATCATCTCCCATTGTAGAGAAAATTGGCCTTAATCGTCACATTTGGCAGGTGGATTAGAGATCGTAGTTCTATAAGTCTCGCTTTTTGACGACGCTCCTCGTCGAATGTATCTTGGTTTTTACGCTCGGCGTAAAAGAGATGGTTAAACTGCCATCGAAATGAGATAATGTTGAAGAAATGGGGTGATGGATTCTCTTTCGACACCACTATCAGACCAACGCTGGCATTCAACACATATTTGGAAAGCGGCACTGAACGATATCGACACTACATGTGAGATTCGGTGTTACTACACTCGATTTAGAGACTTGATTTTCTTGTGCCTGGTTCGACCCATCGCATCGTAAAGGATGGGTCAAACCTTCCTCGATTAGCTTCATGCCATTTTTTGATTGAATAATATAACAAACAAATCAAAGATCAGCTTTTTAAACATCAAAGAAAATGAAGTAGCATCGTTTATGTTTTCAAAGAGTCTCACTCTTCGTACCGTATTATTCATATATGAAATTATACTACGAATATTTTTTTAAATGTATTTTGAAACATTTTAAAACATTATAGATTTGTACGAAAGCTTTCATCATGTCCGACTGATATTATCTTAGTGTTAGTGGCTGTCATTCAATCATTTTACTTGTCATCCATCCATACTTCCATCCATTACAGCCTATAAGAGTCCACTATAGATTATATCCCCTCCCCTATAGATTACCTTTTGCCAAATTTGCCACGCTTGGTAGGCGAGTTGGCAACCGCAGTTTTTTATTATTTTGAGTTATTATCAGGAAGATGCTGCTGCCCATCACCTGTTTCAATTTCCTTATATCGCAACTTTGGACACCCAGGGAACTATATGGGGTATAGGATATTCTTATACCGCATTTTACTTGTAATATATTCAATTTTCGTCTTCAGTATTAAACATGTTTTAAAATGTTACCATAAAATAAAAACTAACTGGTGGGGAAAACCTACAAAATAATAAGTCAGCAGCTTTAGTAAAAATTAAATTAAATTAGACCGAAAAATGAGATTTTATTAAGTGATGAAATGAAAGTGGATGATTAAGTATGGGTGAACCTGTACCTTGTCCACAGGGAGATTTAACAACTAAAATAACCAATCTCATCTGCTCGCAGAATTCTCTGCTAGGTAACAAAGCTCCGGTGACCAACAAATAACGGAATATTATATAATATTGATCCCGAAATTCCGCAGACTGATAAAATGGAGAAAAATAAACAGTGCGAGAGTATCGACTCTGTGCTTGTCAACCCTCCCTGCTGAGTACAGATAACCATTAAAAGAAATGTGTCACTGTAAAAGCCCAAATCTACGTAGGGACTGATAAAGACCGATAAAGAAGAAATGTGAAATTGGGAAAATATATAAAAATAAACAGACAATTATAAAAAATGTATTTTTAATAAGTAAGATTATTAAATAAAAAATAAATAAATGAAATAGCTCGAAGAACCCACAACCGATAAGGAAAAAGGATCTAGAGCAGCAGCCCCACTAGTTGAAGTGACAACCTGATATATAATATTATAATGGAGATGCAGGAAGCCGGTTGATGCGGGTGGCTCAGGACCGGGCTAACCGTGGCGTTCCTTAGGACGGCTATTGTTCAGCAGTGTACTTGTGATAAGCTTAAATGATGGTGATGATGACGACTAGCTTTTTATGGCTTTAATTCAATAAGAAGTGAACTATTAATATAATTAAAGTTAAAAGTTAAAGTTACAGCCTATATACGTCCCACTGCTGGGCACAGGCCTCCTCTCATTTCTGAGAGGGTTTTAGGGCAAGGAAATGTCCGCCGCGCTGCCCCAACCCAATGCGTGTTGGCGAACTTCACATGTCTACGAAATTTTTTTTTCTTATTTCTCAGACATGCAGGTTTCCTCACGATGTTTTCCTTCACCGCCGAGCACGTGGTAGATCAGCACTTAAAATTGCAATTAACAATTTCATTGGTGCCGGCGGCGATCGAACCCGGGTTGTTCGCGTACTGTGAAACTTACAGCGAGCGCTAACCATCTGAGCTACCATGGCTCACAATATAATTATAAACTATTAATGTGAACTATTACTATTACTACTATTATTAACTACTATTGCCGTGTGGTCGCGGCGTAAGAGAGTTCATCACCCTATTTCGCCCCTTAGGTGTCGTAAGACTGCGGGCGAAGGAAATGCCAGAAAAATCCTGTAGCTTCCGATAAATGGTGATATAACCATCTTCTTTTCTCCATATGTAAAAAACCCAGACGGGCTACGGGCACCAGAGTTTAAAGATGCGAAACATCTAGTACTGCGATCCACGTGAGATCCTTTTCCAGCTGTGGGCTTTTACAGACTGATGAGAGAGAATGAAGAAGTTAGTGATCTATAATTTATGACTCACAAATATATATAAATATTTAAATTATCATATGAAGACGAAATTATTCAATTCGTTGACAGTTTTAAGTGACTCCTAAAAATTAATGTTTATTCGGAGTTTAAAGAGAAAATTACATCTTATAAGCGCAATATTGATGAATTATGAATATCTGTATAGAGAAAGGCATGACTGATGCCTCCGGGACGTAAGTCGTCCGCATCGGGTTTTACCGGATAATTTCAAATCGTCAATTTGTTTCACCGCACAATAAAAGATTTGCCTTGAGGGAAACTGACCTTCCCCTATGGGTTATAAGGTTGTGGGATTGTTGATATGGTCGATTAAAGGTGATTTGAGGTCGATTTAAGGTCGTAGTCAATACTGCTTCAGGCAGAGATAATATTTTAAGTTGCGATAGCTTGGCAGTATAGTTATCGTATAGACAAGTAAATTCAAGTAAATTGGAAAACCGAACAAGTTTTGAGACATTACTAAAAGTTCAAGATACGAGACGTATCTTGATATTTTTTTATTATTATATATTATTTTGTCGTATTCATTTACTTTTATAAATTACTATTCATGGTTTCTTGTCTTTTATGAGGTTTATTTAGAAAATGTTATGATTTTTTTTCTGTATCATAGAGGCGTATTACATACAAAATTTGCACTTGGACAAACATCATGACCTGGATCTATTATAATACAAATAAAATAACTGTTTCGTAAAGGATTCAAACCCGAGACCCCTACGCTATCGCAGTACTACGCTACCGCAGCCGCTATGCTTATCGAGCCTTATTCGTTTCTGTACTTTTTTTGATATTTGCATCATGTTCTTAATATGCTGCGGAAGTGAAAGGCAGAGTCGACAAGGGACACCCTAGACCTAGACGGATGTTGGCTGACCTAATTTGCAATATATTAAAGATAAGCCGAGTTAAGCGCACCCTTAACCGACGAGCATGTATGCGTAGATTATGGATGTGAAAGAAGCGAGAGAGGGGTGTGTCAATATCGTGCCAAATGGAAATCAGAGGTGTAGTCTCTGTCTACACATCTGGGTGGTAGGCGTGCAAGTTTATGTATATATATCATGTTTAAAATATGAATCATTATTGCATGCATTTATTTCTATCACAGCCTAGCCTATCAAAAGTCTGCTCCTGAACACAGGCCGCCCTCATAGATTGTATTTTTGGTGGTATATTTGCTATAATTGCCACGCTTGGCAGTTTTTTATTATTATTTTGAGTTTTACATCATGCCCATCCTATGGTCCATTTCCCTTTGTCGCGTCTTAGACACCCACGGGATGATATGGGCTAGTGAAGGTGGTTCTCTTAAGCCGCCACTACACGGCGTGAACGGTATGCCATTATAATATTATTATGCAAGATTTTTATTGTATTTTTAATTAATACAAATTACTCTTTATTATAAGTTCTAGCCTTGTCTAGATTTATAGACCAATTGAGCAGATCGATCCTCAATTATATTTATTTTTTATTTTGTTCTTTTTGAGAATAAATCGATTACATTATATATTGTATTGTTTTTAAAGTATCATGATGTTTGTATGACTGTTTATATTATGTATTTTAACATTTCAACTATCGTAACATTTTGCATTAACCATAACAAAATAAACAAAGGTTGAATTAAATAAACAAGTTGATATTACAAAAAGATTATCTATATTTCTTGATTCAAAACAGTCTTATATCTAATACTAAACTATAAAGGTATCTTAAGCTTTATACAAATAAAACGAAGATTTTTTTCTTAATTTAATTTTCCAATGTTAATAATATCAAAAGAGTAATAAATTAATGCAACTAGTTTTTACCGACTCTCTAAAATTTAACACATTGGGAATGAAATCGGCAATTTTTTCATACTATATGTAATTTCATTTGTATTTCTTAACAAGAAATATAAAGAATTACTTAGCCCGCAATATTTACATTTGAATTTTAAAACTAATGCAAATCCCCTTTTGTGTAATATATCAATAAATACCACTTAGATTTTGGGCGTCTGATCAGATGCAACGCTTAAAAAGAGATATTGGTATAAAATTTCACAACTTTAAACTTTAAAAAATTTCTAAAAACATTTAATTGTTTGCCTATGAAAAACCACCATTATACACAAAAATTATTTAATTTTTTTATCATCATTACAAGCTTAATAAGTCCACTGCTGAAAATAGACCTCCCCCGTAAATTGCCTCCTTGAGGAGGGGGTACCCTGGGCGGGCAGTTGGAAACGGCAGTTTTCTATTATTTTGAATTGTTATAAGGAAAAAGCTGCTGCTCATCCCATGTTTCAGTTTCCCTCTAACGCCTCTTAAGACGCCCATGAAATGATTCGGGGTTTTTATTACAAACGTGTTATTAGAGTGGAACTGTATTTGTCCATACTTTGTGTTATTCAACAAAGTTTTTGAACTTTCAAACTTATTACAAACTAATAATTGAAATTCATCAGCAATTAAAGCTATAAAAACTATGTACTGTTTGTAAATTAAACTTAAATAATATAGACACTATATAATAATAATAGCATGTAGCTTTAAATTGTTGTAAGAACTATGGCATACAACACAAAAGCAATATAAAATAATATCACAATTTATTGTCACAGTTACAAACTATATAGAGTATGATGTTTAGTATCGATACATATAACATATTATGTTGTATCTTTTCAACAGAAATATTACATGCAAATGTTTTGACGGAAACGTAATATAAAAGTAATAATTATTTTTGAAATGTAAAAACCTTGAAAGTTATTGAAACTGTTTTATGCATCGATACCTTACAATCCCACGCAAATTAGACTAAAATAAATACAAAATGGTACATTTTACAAATCCTATTGCTAATATCAAAACACTATAAAATACACTTTGCGTTCAAAATTGTGTTGAACATCATGAGAGTTGCGCCTATATTTGTTTAAAAAATTACGTCGTCGCACATGATAGAGTGCACGTGTTTTGTGTTTTGTTAACGGAATAGCGACTTCAGATATAACAAACACACAGCTGCACGAACGGTCTGCTTAGAGAACAATTCTAAAAGCAATTTCCTCAATATGTTTAAGATGGAAAAGTTTGCTTGTGATAAGCATGTTATACTAAGATCACGGTTTACAATGATTGCATTAAGTATATTATTCAAGCGATACTATATCCTCTTTAATGCGCAACTTCTTAATGTTCCTTATAGTTTTTACTATAATTTAACTCTACTAATTTGATAGCAATTCTCGTACCACTATATTTCAATGTATTAATAATTTTGGCTTTTTTTGATTTAACATATTCTTAATTAAATCGCCAATGAGCACTTACTACATTTAAGGAAATGCAATAACTTGAGCAACTTAAACCAAAAAAACTATAATCTAATGTTTAACTTTTTGGCGAGAATATGTTAAGAAATTTCGTCTTTATGTTCAATAACGTCGTAAGGGACCTCTTCACTTTCTTCTTTGGCATTCGTTCCGGGCAAAGAAACGGTTCTGAAAATGATTTCTGTAAGCCTGAACATACTGGCATGTCTGGTTCCTTAGGGATTTGATACTTGTACTCTTTGACGACTTTTTCTTCCGTTGGATCGTATCTGTACAGGACTGAATATGTCCGCTTGACTTTTTTGTTCACTCGAGGAACGTTAGCGGTTCTGTCGCTCTTGCAACGCTTGACCTTGTTCCTTCCATAATAATCTTGATAATGCTCCGCATCAACGTAAATAATTCGTTTGCCTAAAGCCAGTTCTCTCTCCTTCTTTAAGCTCTTCCATGAAGCAATGACAGATTCGCGACGAAATGTTTTGTTAGGATTGTGACGGCTTATGCAGAAAGAGTGTTCCTCTTGAATGTTCGAAGTATCTTTCAGAGGTGATCCTCTTGGACTCGGGCTGTAGTCAATCTCGTAGTCGTCTCTCGACACCTGGAATTAAACAAATCCTTGAGATCAAGAAATTAAAGTTACAGTCGGATATAAACATAAATCCTTGTCTATCTTTGGATCTATTCCGACAGATGATAGACCGTCGAGATTATTACAAGTTGAAAATTAACGTTATCTATGTGCTTGACTTTGAAGCGTAATACGAATATATAAGGTAATTCACTCTATCTTTGTCTACCACCTTAGTAACATATTCTATCTCTATCTGGTACGTCATTGGAGCCCTTCGCACGATGCCCACATGTCTGATAACACCTGTCACCCAAGACATATGTTCTAGTCGCTGGAACTTGGCAATATTACGTGAACCCGCTGTTTAATTATTATTACATTCGACAGTGAACTGTCAGGAACTTTATATTGAAACGAAAGAATAATCGTACGCAATGAATGTTAATGGCGTCAAGGTCTCTAGATCCTGACTTCTATAAGCAAACGCCAACGTGATAGTTGATATCGCGTTTAGAAATATATTTAGGTCGATGTAGGTATTACGAAATGAGATTTAACTTTTTAAATTATTTTTAGATCGCCCTTCGAAAACTATTGATTGTAAAACTTTCAAGTATACGACTCTATAAAATTTCATAACATTTAAAACATTTTATGCGTTCCGTCCTGTGTTATTTTGTGATAGTTTCACAAATATTACTATGATATAGATATAGTAACTGACAATAAAATGGGACTCTTTAAAAATAACTGTTACAAGTTATTTAAAAAACTGTTTAACGTTATATGTATACTTATTAGCGTTGGTCATAACGTGGAATGCCAATTAGTACTTGTTAAATTATTAACCCAATCTATTGGTGTTGACTTATTCGAACGCATTCATTTAAAAAAGTAAAAGAAAATGTAACGAAAATGAGAAACACCTTGATAAAAGACGATTTTTCAACGTCCTCGGTTTCTGACACGAAGAATTTGCTTGTAAGTGCGTTGTGACAGTCACAGTTTTGTAACATTTTTTAAATGGATTTATGTAAAAAAAAACAACCGATGCAATGTTGCGAATTTAGGTCGCAAGGAAAATGGGGTCATGTCAAAATAGTTGTTCTATTAGTGGATTAGTTAACACGGTATAATTAAAGCGCATAAATTAGTCGGGCGTTAATGTAGGTTGTAAAAATGATATTTTCATTTCTTTATTCTTTATGCAACATTAAAAAAGTAACCTTGTTTTTTTTTCAGGTAATTTATCCCGCAAGAAAATAATGAGGCGAGTCTTATCCACATTATGCTTTCGGGTTATTTGCCCGTCCTAGTTCATGTAACAGAGTACGAATGCATGTTACATTTCTGTCTAAACGTGCATATTTCTGTTTATTTGTGGACGTTATTATAAAGCTGAAGGCAATAGTACTAAAAGGTTTGAGTTAATTTTATCGTTGTCTATTTTAAACAATAGTCACGTTGTTCAATGCAACTTCTAATAATATTTACGCGGTGTATTGTTAGCCAAAGCCTTCGGACTCGCTACATACTTCTAAATTTAATTTAGCCGTTTTAAAAGTTTCAATCCGACATATTCCTATTCTGGTCGTCTTCAGAGACAGTAAAAGACATAAATAAATTAGTAAAAGGAAAGCAGAGCAGGGTACTTTTAAGAGCTACTAAAGAAAGCAATACTGGACGGCCGTTTGGCGTGTGGTGGAGTATAAGAATCCATCATCCCTTTTCGTCCTGTGGGTGTCGTAAGAGGTGAATGTCAGTCAGAAAAATTATAGAACATTGGTGACAAACAAGCACACAGTCCACCTGATGGTAACTGTGGTCCATAGACATCTACATCTATCCGCGATTAAGAAACATAATGTGTATGCGTTGTCAACCCTGAGGACCAAGATACAAAACACAAGAGCATGATTCTGCTATTTTACGCTGGTATTCTATGAGATTGTGGTACTTCCACGGAAGAGCCGACCCATTCGTGGTGCAACCATAATGAAGCTGCAGCATGGCTCTACCGTTGCTGACGATACTCGCTCAGTGTTATTTTTTGTGGATAAAACGTTAAAACGAATGTTTAGTCATTTCATAAACACGCATACTAACCTCATTATCTTAATTAAGAATCGCTTTTTTAAAATGTTACCGAAATGTAGTGATTTGTTTTTTCCGCATAATAAATCTTCTTTGATAAAAATGACAGGGTGCAATGTTTTCCATTTATATTTATTTTGTGCTAATGGAGTAATTCAATATCATTCGTTCACAGCCAAGTTAAATATGAAAAAAAAAAATGTTTGATTCAAATTAGTCATACAAAATTAATACGAATATATAAAAGTATGCCCGTATTGTGGAGTCTCGATTTTGCTGAATAAAAGGTAGTTTTTAAATTTAAATTTAAACGCGAATTGACCACGTGAATAGTAATTTTGACTTCAAGACACAAATTTACATTTTTATATAAAACTTTATTTTTATTATCATCAATACAATTCACAGCTGGGCATGGATTATTTTGTGGATTTTGAGATTTTCGCTGTCGTACCTTAAATTTGCTCCCTCAGGATGGTATTTTCGGCTATCAGACGTAAATTTTTGGAGACCATAAGATCTTGGTAACATTCCCATGACATCATGAGATGAAGCTATGAATTCACATAGTATATACCACATGGCGAATGGTAAATAAACTAAACTCAATCACTAATATCTGCCACGTTTGTAACTTTTTAAATAAACTTTTGAACTCGGCTTCGCCCGCTTGTAGGTTCGGAAAACGACATCATTTTGAAAAGTCACACTAATTCCACGACCTAAAACAGTATAATAAGATAATTACGGAATTACGCTCAAGTTTAATTAAACAGGAGCATTTTACCGGGATAAATAGTAGCGCATGTCACTCTACGCCTCATAAACTATATGCGAAAAATGATGCCGATCCGTTGTCGCGTTGTAGCGTGAAAGAGGACCAAACCAACAAACATACTTTCGCATTTATAATATTAAATAAAAAAAAATAAACAACCATTCAATTTTGTGGTATTGTTAGTTTGTAGTTACAGACATACAAGCCTTTATTAAGCGTTTTCTTATTTCTTTGGGTCGTAGAGATTTGTTTGTATAAATAAAATGTGTGCAAAGTTTACACGAAACTATTCCAGTGCATTAAAAACCTAGGTCAGTGGCGTATTAAATAGAACAATATCGACCGTTCACTATTTTCGTTGGTCAAGTACGAGTGGTCTATTCATAGAGCCGTTCAATACGCTTTATTTGTTGCACAGTTAAAGGTTAATAACCTAATGTTAAGTTTTGGTGACATTGTAAATCAGTAGTGTGACGAATGCTCTATGATTCGCTTTCAGTGTCGCCCACGTGAATATTTGTTCTTAGTTCTCACCTAATTTCTATGACTAATAAAACTCTTAACACTTTTTTCTATTGCACAATTTATGTTTTTTTTTGTAATAGGACTCTTTTCTGTCTCGGGTTTCGTCTGGTTTTATATCTCTGGTAGCAGAGCACCCACTGCTGTCGTCAGTTCCACCTTATCCACTTATCAGGTGGCTATTAACGCGTTTGTCACGCTAATCTTATAAAAAACGTTAGAGATGATTACATATGCAAGGCAATATAGATCACTGTCCAGATAAAGGCCAACGTACTGGCATGTGCTTCATTTTTTGCCAATAATTTGTTCAAATGAAACGCAAATTTATTTTCTAGTGTGTGAAGTCACGACTGACAAATTAGTGTGAAATAAAAAAATCATAATCGTGTTTGATGATTATTCTCTTTATTGATATATATAAATTTATAAAGAAGGATTTTTTATTGTTCTTATAGAAAAGTACAAAGGTAAAGTAAAGGCACCTTATAAATTTAAACAAGATTTTTTTTAAATAGAAGTTAAGGTAACAAGCGAGAGCACAGCCTACAAGAAGATTCTGTGACCCATTGACACACACATCTATCCTTAATTAAGAATCAATATATAGTTGCGTTGTCACCCCTGATGACTAAGATGGAATGCCTCCTTATAAATAGTTTTCTGTTTCTCTATACAGTCAACATACGAAACACAATAAGCATTACGCTACTATTTACAGCGTGGCTCTACTACCACGTAATTCTTATGTAAGATGAATACGGTTTTTTTCCGGTTTTTTTGGTTTTAAGACCGTTGGAGGTAACAATGCAGCAGACTTTTTTATGACTTGGATCGGAGAGAGATCAGTCGCATGAACAAAGGCTTTACGTGTTTTCACCAGGCACGGGGGCGAAGCCAATTTCCTGATTCCAGAGCTGTTACTGAGAATTTCTTGACAGAAAACCCATTAACTGATTATGGCCCGACCTAGGATTCAAACCCAGGACCTCATGATCAGTCGGGCCTAGTGGGCCAACGAGGCAATCATTAATAAATGTGTGTGATATAAATATAATATAGGTATATTTGCATAAGAACACCGAAAAGAAAATATGCCTAAATATATTATAAGGGTTCCTTGTGTGATAGCGGAATCCTAAAAACGAAACAATATTAGATTTGCGAAACATTAAACCCTAAAAACTGCCGACAAGGTTGCCTTCGAGAGCTGGCTTCGATAAATGACTCCTCAGATATCTTTAAATCATAAGGAAGCAATCAAATTGATCGATCCGAATTTGTACAAACCTTCAAGAGATCTAAAGTGACTTTTCACATAAACATTAGAATACTGAAGATAACCCGCTTTGCTCTTAAAATGCATACTGAAATAGATGTAGGTATGTAGTATCTTATGCACGTATATTTCGTATTATTTTTCTAGCTTTTTTTCTATTGCTTTTTTTAATTTGCTTTTATAATTTAATTTGTACTTTAACCAGCCTCACTTATTTAAAAGTTAAAGTTAGTTTTCACTTGCTTTGTTGTTCGTAATGCATGCAGTTAGCTTGCCATAGTTCGCCTTTCCATCCGATTAAAACGTAGGTGTTTTCAAGGCAAAAGTGTATAGGCTTTTGCTAAAGCTAAACCGGTGCCCTTTACCATTTAGGGCTACATCACCACTTAACATCAAGTGCAATTGTATTCAAATGCTTTGCTTTGCACGTTTTGCATATATACGCATACATATGCACTGCAATCCATTTATACATGCAGTACTGTCAACACTAATAAAGAGACTGATAATTATTTTTTCTTGTACTCTACCTAAATTCAGAGATAAGGAGGCGAACGATTACGTTGTAAACCTTGTCTGAACAGTTATTATATTTTATTTTATGACACTTTATGAATAAAACCACTCATTTATCTACAAATTCTACATAAAAAATTGAATTTGTTTTTATCTCATAGAACATAGATTGCATCTGCAGCGATAATTCGATCGGACTTTGATTAATATCTTATTCGAAGTGCGTCGGTAACCGTGAAAGGTGTGGCAATGTCAAGAGCTTTAACACAAAAAGAGCGCAAGACTATAACCCAAAGGCACGCACGGCTCGGTTCAATGGCAGCGGCCTTAGGCGAGTCAGTTGCCTTTAAAGCGTATTTACCGGCGATGCAGTTTGCGTAATAGCTGTTCGGGAGTGTGCCGTAATAAGAAAAGTTGGCCGCGTTCTTTTTTATTTGAACTTGGATTGGGCGGAACTGAGATTACAAATAGATTAAATAAATATTGGACCATATAAGAAATATTGTAGATTTTTAAATCTTGTTTAAATTTATTTGAGGAAGCAACGATGCTAGAGAATGTACACATGTATATAATATGTGTCTTTACTTGTTTAATCGAAATCCAAAAAACCCATTTAAATTTAAGTGCTCTTTTTCAATAGGATAATAACGTCTACGTTATTTACCCATTTACTTAAACCGAACTAATCGGGTAATATCCATCATATTTTATATCTCATAAATCATAACAATTCAAAACAAAACAAAACAAAACCTGAATTTAGAGTAACTTACCACGCTTTCCCAACTACCGCCCACAATCGACTTGTCCAACATATTGGATGGAACACAAAGAGTTTCTTCAAACAACAACAACAACACGATACACTGTCTTAGACGCGGCTCAAAATCTTTGATGTGTGGCCAGATTTCGAAATCGGTGCGCTGGGTTTAAGAAAACGAATAGCGTACGCGGCACGAGACACGTTTACAAAGGGGAGATTCTGGATTTAGCACGTGTGCTCCCACTCTGAGCTTTCCTGAACGACTGAAGCGAATACGTTACAGCATCATATTTATAGGGCGACTGTTCGGGAGAGGGCGGGTTTCAGGAAGACGGTGCGCTCGGATCCTCCACTTAGCACGTAGTCACGTCACCGTAATTTGGGTGTGTGTAACATTGTTCGGGGAACCCCGTCTAAATGCGTCTATCGCTTGGCCGCTGGCATTATGCTTTATTGCACCTTTTTTCTATAATGTATCTATTACAGTTCGAAGATCTCTTTGGTCGTTAACTCTTTCAACTTGCCGAAGAATAATCTTTTGATCTTTTTAACTGTTTTCACTGTTTACCGTAGGTTTTGGTAAACATTGTTTTTAAAATGATATCTACATTACAAAAAGTACTTTGTTATATAATAAATAACTTATTTAGGCAAAGTAAATAGTATCAGCCATTCTTTATGATAATATTTTTTTACTTGACTCGTAATTCTTTTTAAAATGGTAATTTTTACGTATGATTAAAGCCGGCGACGGAGTAGTGATCAAATTTGCGGGGCACCTAGTATTACGATTGCCACACCGTTTGCTAAACGTGGTGACAATGACAAACACAAGTGTTGTTGCGCTTTGGAAGTGGCTCATATCCAGCTATTACGAGCTAATAAAGAAATATGTAAGTCAAATATGAAAATCTTCAATTAAGACAGAGAATTTTTTAAATCTATTTCGTCTTGTCTTTCTTAAATCTGTCTATAGAACCCACCTTGATTGGCCCGCTATTTAATACTTTCATATGAAACCATCTATTGTTGTTACGGAACGGTTTTGTTTTTTTATATTAGTACGGGTGACAAACGAGTACACAGTCCACCTAACGGCATGTAAATGTTTAAATAGTGCATTACCTATATCGTTTCTGCAGGAGTACTAATCGTTTCTACATGAGTAATATGCTATAGAAATTTCAGCGAAATGTCAGCGAAATATCAGTAGCAGCTATAATCGTGGTAACTCTGAGACTGGGAAGCTCGCTTTAAATTTCATTGTAAACGAACATGCCGAATTCGATCCCTGCCGGTACAATTGAAATTGTAGATCTCAGTAATAAGTTATGTATTGGGTAAAAATTCTAAGTTAGCTCGTGCTAGATATATAATTAAAAATCGTACAGATAAATGTATAAAAACGTTAAAGAATTTAGAGAAATTAAAGAAATTTGAAAGAAGTTAAAGAAATTACGAAAGTAAGCTATATTAACTTATTCTCGTAATTAACGAAAATTCATTTCTTAGTTGCCTTAGGGATTATTAACTGGCGCCAGCCTCAAACGTGAGTTCTATGAAATCATCTGTTTCTTGCAACTCTTGCCGGAAGATCGTAATATATCCTAATTACCCACCCGGTCACTAATCGCTACACAGCCGGCCAGACATTGTATGACTCCATACTGTTATTTGAAGCGTTATTGTAGTGCTTTACCAACGTGGAAACTGGTTTGCCAATATTGCATAATTTGATAGTGGTTGAGACTAAGGTTGAATTACAGATACCTAATGTGCAATTAGACATACAGCGTTAAAATTGATTTTGTTGAACAATTTTTTTCAAATGTGTGCCTATCAAAGTCCACTGCTGAACATAGACATGCCCTAAACTGCCTACCCTAAGTTTGTTTTACTTATGGGATATTTGTCATAGTTTATTTTTTTATTTTTTGAGTTGTTGTTATGTTGTTATTAGTTTTCCTCTGTTGTCATACAACCACGGAATGATATAAGATATCACTATTTGTGAAATAGGAATAGTATTCCCATAATATTAAACAGTACTAAGTAGTAATAGAATTTTATCATAATTAAATAAAAATTTTAATAAATTACTTTGCATATAGTATAGCACACAGTTGAATATATTAGTTATAATCGTTATAATTTATTCGATATGAATGTTTCTGTGTGATGTGAAACGACAGCGTCGGCCTTCTGCACCATTGCATCCCTGTTCGTAATTAAATGCACCTGTGAAAGGTATCTTACTTGCTACAGAACGGAACAGGTTTATTTCGATGATGCCGTGTTTAGACGATCGATCACCTCCGATCGTTGGCCCGTCGGAGTTCGCGCGGGGTTACGTTCTGTGGTCGTCACTGCATATATTGTATAGAAATAGAAACTTTTTTATTCAATATAGATTATAAAAATACTTACTGAAAGTCATATTTATGTTTAATTTACCACTAGTTCGGAAAATACCTCTGTCCTGGGAAGAACCAGCAAGAAACCTAGCTGGTTTTTTTAAAGAACAGTTTACAATCATATATTATTTTACACAATTAACTACACAAAACAAATAAGATATAGCTTGATAGCTCCAGCTATTTTCAGGGATTAATTCTTAAGGAATTAACCCTATATATGTACATATATATACAACTATGTTTAATTAGTTAGAATATTCATACTCTTCCTATGTAAAATTAATTTAATTTTTGTTATTACGTCTATATGTAGTTGCGCTTGTAGGATTAAAAATATTAAAAGATAAAGAGGAACCCCCGCCCTTCCTCAATTGCGTGCACTATCACCTCTAAGATCAAAATATTTCTCAGATGTCAATGAATGTATTTTACTTCTATTTTTTTTATCATTATTAACGATTTTGTAATTATAATGTTTAATGATAGTTTTTATTTAATATACGGATTTTTATGTTCTTTTTCAATGTGTTGAACATTTAGATCAAATCTTTAATGTATACAAATTTAAGAGCAACTTTACGAATAGTAGTTTCGACAAATGATATCCATCATCCTAAAATTTCTAAGCATATTTGCATTAGAATGTATATTCTATCGTTCCACGTGAACGTGAGTAAACGATATCGACGGCTTCCTTAAATTTATTTTATCATACAAGACATAAGTCTATTTACGATAAACATGTAGTGTAACTATGTTTATTCAAAAGCATAAAATTTCTAATACTACTAAATAAACATAGATTTCAAAGCATTAAATAAACTTCCAACGGCGTTTAATATATTGGCAAAAATCTGTACATTGATTGTATAAGTTGGCAAACTTTGACGATGCATATTTATATAAGCAGACACAGAGACAGATAATCAATACACAGATAATCAAGATCCCATACTTTACTTATTTAAATATATGAAAAATGCTAAACTGAGTCCGTCTGATGGTGAGGTGACCAGTTAAAAGGGCCGCCCGCCGCGCCGGTTCCCTTCACTTACCGGACGATACACAACAGCTTCATGCTACATTTACACTGGTGATCTATGTTAGCATGATGCTTTCCCGGTCACGACGACATTTCATGCTTCAGTCATTATACAGCTGCAGCGCGACGCTACCCGATTGATCGCTTTGAATTAATTATTTAATATTCATTTTATAGTTCTAAGTCAGAAATAACTTTATTCCCAAGTTTCTAACTTAAACCCAGTAATATATTAAATATATATAAATCACGAAGCTAGGCTAATGATCCTTTGGTTTGACGATCGCTTCTATCCATCGCCGTTATTTACTTTACGGTTTATTTATGATCGTTGCGTGAAAGTTTCTATATCGGCACGGACGTTTTTAGTTTTACAACTGGCTGTAGGAGCCATATTGGTTGAACCAAAGTGCACTGCGCTTGGAAGATTAAATGCGCTCGAGTATTGTATATTGACGTCATAGACTGCAATCCGATGGGCGTAGACCCCGTCGCTGACTCTGTTATGCTTGCCTTGTAGGTATCGTCTGGCATAATTAGTTTGTGAAACGTTCTTTGCACGTTTTCTATGCTTTTGTCGCATTATAATGAAGATTCAGAATTAATGTCAGCAGACTTTGTTTAAAGAACAGACTAGCCAAATATTGAATATAATTTTATTATGAATATTAATTACTATTTTTTATATTGTTTAGCCATATAAATGATAATGAATTTATCATTTATTCGGTTATTCATTTAAATCGGTTTAGGCGACAGAGGGAAACAAATCAAGAGATGGACAGCAGCGCCTTCCTAATAACGACTAAAAACATGAGGTTGCCAACCCGCTTGCCAAGCGTGGCAACTATGGCAAATATCACCCCTATGAGGCAATCTATGAGGGAGGCCTATGTTCAGCAGTGGACTTCTGTTTAGCCGTTTCCGAGAAAAACATAATAAAATCATACGAGTCAAATAAAGAACCTCCCTGATTTTTGAACTCGTTTAAAAAGAGTTTTAAATCTCCATCAACTATACTCAAACATGAATCAAATTTGTTAAGCTGGACATAATTACAAATTTTGGACATTATTTGTACGCATAATTTTTAAATATATTTTTTTTGGTTTAACTGTAGAAGCCATAAAAAATTATGTGGAAATTTTTATCCTAAGATATTTTTATTGCTAAATCCTTAATAATTTCAAAATAAAGTCATATTCTACCATTTTGAGAAAAATTGAACTGTAAGATGTAAGGTATTTTTGTGTATGTGAGGTGTTTGACGGAAGTTGTAGGTGAAAAGTGGTAAAATTAAAAATTTTGTACAACCGACTTCAATATAAATTATTAAGGATAACTCAGAAACTACTAGTCAGACCTTGATCAAATTTATATAGATCCTAATATAAATTTATATATATATATTAGGACTACACTAAAAGCAGCAGCTTTCAAATAAAAAAAGAATCATCGAAATCGGTTCACCTAGAAAAAAGTTATGAGGTAACACATAAAAAAACATACAGTCGAATTTAGTAACTCCTCCTTTTTGAAGTCGGTAAATAACAGATATTTTAGAGATCGCGATTAAAGTTTCACGTTCTCTGTTCCAAAGCAAACTATTAATGACTATACTTCATTTTACTTTTTCCATGATTTAACATATAAATTGATCTCACGCTAGAGTATAAACTTTACAAATTAAATCAAGGTACATTTTTTAAGTCATTAATTGTATATTGAACATTTTCCTTTTATTCCATATAAATTTCGACTAATCGTAGTGGTTCAGAAGTTAGATTGTCTCAATACTGGTCCTATATAATTCGGACATCAGCTAAAACCTCTGGGATTGAAGAGATTATAGTTAAGCCACGGTTCTCTCTCGTAAGCTATAGGGAGAATTATCGGAACAGATGGATTGAAATTTGGTTAAGTGGTCTTTTTGAGACGTGTCGGAAGCAGTTAAATTACGAATATTGAAGTGGAAATGATTGTGCGTTGAAGTAGGTCATGCTGCTTGTTTTATAATGAATTTTGATAATATACTTTTTGTCTTGTAAGGTGTTTTGTTAAATTTTACGAAATAACATTACCTACAGTATAAAATTAATTTAATCTATAAGTTTAAAATATCTGTCAGCTTGAAGTTACAATAGATTAGAATTTTATCAAAAAGCAAAAGCCGACTTCAAGGAACTAAAAATAATAACGTAATATCCGCATAATATTTTCAGAATTTAGGACTATAATACTTCTACTTTCCCCTCTACACTACACTATGTCTTAGCATAAAGTTTTTTTTAACTTTTTGAGATGACTAATGAATATGAAAAGCTCGAATGTTGTCTAAGTAGTTACATTAAAAACTTCATCCCTTATTGTTCTGCCCTTAGGAGTGGAATATTTTCTTGAAATTTATATGGGACCACCTCTAAAGTATAACCTATGTAGGAGGTGGTGGTGGTGGCACAAAAATGGGAAGCATTAAAATCGGTCCCAAATTACATACACTCCTCCTTTTATGCAGTCGGGTAATAAGAATAATAGTGATAAAAATCGTAAAAATAATGTCTATTTTAAACAAGAAATGAAAAAAAATTATGTATGTAAACTGCCCCCACGATACAGGAGAAAATCCTAGTGTGGAGGTAACATTCTTTTTGAAGAAAAATAAAACAAAAAAAAATAGAAATTATAATATAATATTTTATATTAGCTTAGCATAGCTGATAGAGAATGCCATAAGGCATTAAGTCCGCCCATTGTAACGCTTAGATTAAGGTGTATTACAATAAAGATTAAATAAATAAATAAATAAATAAAAACTTTATTAAAATTTAGTTTAAGTATATATAGTCAACTAAAAGTATTTCTATTGAATATTTAAATATTATGATTACAAAAAATGAAGGTTACAATAATTTTTATTAAAAAAGCGTAAGTTTCCTACTCGATTCTTATTTATTTAACTAATGGGTAATTTAGACAATAGTGTAATTTCGCAGCGCTTTTACTTATATTTCGAATGCGAGAGTTTCTGCTTTCCATTATCATATTATTTCGCTAAACGAAGACAAACAATACTTTGAGACAGTAAGGCACTGGAGTGGTAAGTGCTAATCACAAAAAGTGAAAGTGCTACCAAAAAGTGAACGTGAAAATGTGTCTATATAATATTACATACTCGTATATCCGTGGACACCTGGACAACTTCAGACAAAGCAGATTACAGTATCATAGTCAACCCTAAGGACTAAGATGAAATGCCTCATAGCCTGTAACTACACTGGCTCTCTTGCCCTTCAAGCTGGAACACAGCCGCTGAGGGTGCATATCGTAATACCAACCCCGACGGATTCATGGGCAGAAAACGAACCCTAACACCTTGTAAATGTTTAGCGCACTAATTGTAAATAAATGTACATAGGCAGATGATATGTTTACTTTTGATTGACGGCTCCGTGGCGCAGTGGCTTAGCAATGAGTTGTTGCGCTGGGGGCCGCGGGTTCGAATCCGCACGGAACAAGTATTTGTATGGCCTACAAATAATTGTTCCGGGTCTGAATGTTTGTCCTCGTGCAATTTATGTTTGTAAACTGCCTCCACGATACAGGAGAAAATCCTAGTGTGGAGGTAACGTTTTAAGCAGATAAAAAGATAAAAGAAGATAGTATTTTTTATAGGATAGGGTGACAAATGAGCACACAGTCCACGTGATGGTAAGTGGTTGCTGTGACCCATAGACATCTACATCTATCCTCAATAAAGAATCAAAATGTAGGTGCGTGTATCCACTACGTAGGTCACTCAATAAGTTTTGAGATGCTCGAAATTTAAAATGGAACGCACCCGTGTTATATGTTTCTAAAAAGCAAATTTGTTTAAAAATAGAATTCCATAAGCCAATTGCTCAATATTAAAAAAAAGAAAAAGTTCTATTCATTTTCCTGCAACCCCGTGAAGACAAAGATGGAATGCCTCTTTTCCAGTAAAAAGGGTCTCCGGTTATCTACACTCGCCATACGAAACACAGCAGTATTCTGTGAAGGCGTGGTCCTTCCCCGGTCAAGCCGACCCATTCGTGCTACAACTATGCCACTAATATAACTGCAGCATTACTCTATCTCGTATAAAACGTATTTAGATTTAAGTAAACAGTATTTAGGTTTTTCGTGGTCGCAATTCAGCAAAAAGATGTTCTCCTTCCCGTCCGTTCAATCACAACGATACACAAAAGACAACTTTTGGTTTTGGAGAAATATCACCGGACCGATATAAAGAACGCTACATTTTTTACGATCTTTTAGAACACGTTACACATGAATTAACTTTGATTCAGTTTTAAAATTTGTTTTGTGTTACTTATTCGCCAACAATTTACACTAGCACAAAGAAGTTGATTTACGTATATGTGAAATTTGCCTCTTTCTCCGCTATACATGATTCAGTTGGACCGAGTCCAGAAAATAAATTATAATTGCGCAATTTTATGAACCACATGAGACGTCGCGATTTTTATCTAAATGTTGACTCGTGTTTTGTAATGTTAGAGTTTATGTCTTTGTTATTAGTTTATTTTGGTGGTTGCTTAGTTTTGATTGAGTTTAAATTTCTTTGAATATATTTATTCGTAACTATCCACTAACCAATATCAAGTTCCACACATGCTTCCATACGTTGTTTCGCGTCGGTTTTTTATTATACAGGGTTATTTTGCAATAATCGGTCAAATTTGCAGAGAAGGTTCAGAATAAGTAAAATAGGCAAATGGTGAAGAAAAATTAATTAAAAATATATCTCAAACATTCTGTCCTTTTTATCATTTAAATTCAAAATGCGTGGTAATGCATTATTTTAACTGATTTTACTGCGCACGCACACATTCGTAAGGGTCGATCGGTAGGCAAAAACGTTGTTGCCCATATACTACTAATCACATTCAATTTGGGATAATTTCAAATAAATCTCCTGCCCGTCGCCGATCCTCGATATTTTACGCTTGGCGTAAACAAGATGGTTATACCGCCATCTATCGACCATTATTTTTTATAGAAGCTCCATAGTTTTAATCATAGGATCTATAGGAATGTACAACGTTCTTTGAACTGATATGAAGCTTGGTGCTCTTTCATGGTATGGATGATATAATGATACTATTTTATCACACCACATTTACCGCAACCGAGGACGTCGTTTGTACCGAACTTGGGCCAAGCCTTTTTACATTTGCACTTTTGGCGGAATAACCTTAATTTTTAAAAGAGTTTTATCCTTTTATTAATCTAAAATATATGACTTTCAACGTTTTAATTGCTACACTTAACTGTTTTCTTAAATTTAAACTATAGGAATTAACAAAGTCCTTGAAACTAACCGCACCAATAACGTTGTCGACACTGAATATCGATAATTTGTAGTTTCAGATTTTTTCCTTTGTATACGCTAATGACCTACCTTAACCAAGTTTCTAAGTAACTTAGAAGTAGCTTAAGTTTTTGATGAGTGAGTCAGTGAGCGTTAAACTTGCTTTCTTCGTATGTCTTTCCGGTACAAAATTTGTCATAAATTTCGGAAGCATTTGCTGACAATCGGTTGATTAACTTATAAAACTTCGATGGCAATGTCCCCAGCAACGTCTATAAAAGCTCGTTTAAAATAGATTTGATTTTTAATTCAGTATGTTATTAAATTTATAAGTACGATCATTTTAATACGATACAGTGTGTAGTTAAAGCTTGCTTGCTTGAGCTTTCAACACAATGTTATATGAAGTACTTTATTTAAAATAATTTCTTAGCTGTTAACCGTGTAGTGGCAGGAAACATGCCAGAAGATGTGGAGCAGCGTCTTCCTAACAACTAAAATGAAAAAACTGCGATTGCCAACCTGACTGCGAAACGTGCCAACTACGGCAAATATTCCCCCTATGAGGCAATCTATGGGGGAGGCTTATATACAGCAGTGAACTTTTGATAAACAGTAGCAGTAAGTCTAACATTAAAAAAGTAGAATCATATTTTTGTGTAAAACCAGAGTTTCCTTTTAATTTTAAAGTACATTAAATTTACTGCTGAACGAATATTTATCAAAAGCAATTTATAGAAAGTGAGTATAGCTAACAGTCATGTAAACGGTCGAAAGCGATCGTAATATATAACTTCTAGAGACCGTTCTCTTACTTATAATATTATGCTTAGTCATTTGTCCAAATGACTAACTCAACCAATTTTACGCTTGACGTGATACAGTTCGCACGAGTGCTGACTTTTGCTACCGAGAAGTTTTATAATGAAACTTATTACTGTATGTATCAGTGAGATCTTTATTAAACATATATAACACATGTATACCTTTGTGGTTTTCACATATGAAAATTACCTTTCCTATTTTTGGAACAACATTTCAGGGTCATAATTGTCACTATTTTACTATGTCTTCATAATTGTGTAAAACATAAAGAATTAGTTCTGTAAATTATAATAGATCAAAAGATAATAGATCAAATTCTTAAGGTATGTTTTACATGCCAAATGGAATAAACACAAACACGTTCTTAGTTTCCTCGGTGATCATTAATTCGAATTCCGGACAGCGCATCCAAGCCTTTTCTTTGTTAAAGATAATATAAGAAATAAACCGAAAGCTGCATGATATAATTAAAAAATCTTAATTTTTAATCGAATGTTTGAGTCAATTCAACCAGTAAATTTGTATCAGTTTTGGCCTGTTAGAAGGGTCTTTTATCATCGTCGTCGTACAGACTGTTGTACTGGTAGACACTACCATTAAGTTATGTCGCTAAACTTTTTAACAAAATCGAATTACCATGAAAACATGTTACGAAAGAAAATATTAAAGTTAAAAGTTGAAAAGAGTGCATATTTTGTACTTGCACGCCAGCTGTGTCTTGCATTTTTATTGAATACCAGCGACCCGCCCTGGCTTCGTCTGATTAGGATAGGTGTTATTTAGATTTAAGATTATCAAATACCATTTATTTTATCGATATCTCATTTATTTTAAAAAAATCCAAGATTTTCGAATAAATATAGCCTAGATCCTTCCTGGCATTGCACTCTATCACTTCGTAAAGTTGTATCACAAACGGTTCAGCCATTCCGAAGATTAGCCCAGTAGACAGATAAACAGACAGACAAATAGACAAAAATTCAAAAATGGGGAATTTATGTCGCAATACCACGCAAAAAAAATCCTGAGCTTAATAAAAGGCTGTTATTTCTGAATTTTTTTATCGCAATATCACATTGTCTATTGAATTAAATATTTTATTACGAGCTAGACGATAAGATGATTTTTTTTTATTGACATAGGCTCATATATAAGCTCTTATGAATGGTCAAGCGAAAGAACAAATATAAGAGAAACACAAAAAAAAAATACAATTTAACAAATTAACTAATTTTAACAGATTACAGTTTCTATCAATGTAAACATTATATATATAATTTATAGACATAAAAAAAACAATAATAATCGAATATAATACAAGCTAACACTAATTTGTTTAAGTTATACTGTTGAGATTATTCTGTGTGGAACTTGATTGACTTTCAAATGACCATGGGTTTATGTCATTAATGTAATTGTCAATTGTGTAATATGCTTTTCTAATAATTTAATTAGAAAAGCATATTAATAAAGTAATTTTACATACTTTTTAAATTTATGTAAAGGCAAGTCAAGCATTGAATCAGGTATTTTGTTGAAAAATCGAATGCCTTGTGCCATAAATGAATTGTAAGTTTTCTTTAGTCTAAAAAATGGTATAACAAGTTTATTTTTATTTCTAGTATTAAGGTCATGTATGTCACTATATTTATTATATGCATGTATATTTTTCCTAACAAATAGTATATTAGAGTATATGTATTGAGAAGCAACAGTTAAAATGCCGAACTCTTTAAATCGTTCCTTTAGAGACACTTGGGTTGGGTAAACCCAAGTTGTAAATGTAACGAACCGCTCTCTTTTGCAAAACAATTATCATGTTGATGTCCGCTGTCATACCCATAGTAAGATACCAAAGGACATAACACTATGGAAACAACTGAAATACACTAAGCGAGCAGTTTCCACATCAGTTAACTGTCTAATCCTACGTACTGCAAATGCAGCAGAACTTAGTTTTTTTGCAAGAGTAGATATATGAGCGCTCCACTGAAGCTTAGAATCCAATGTAATTCCTAAAAATACTGTTGAGTTAACCATGTTCAACGGTTCCTCACCAATATTTATATTCATGGTTACATTTTTTACGTTAGACAGTGTAAATTCAATGAATTTAGTTTTTTCGCATTCAATAGAAGATTATTAACCGTAAACCACCGCTGTATTTGCGAAAGAGCAACATTTACATCGAGAAAGTTAGTTTTGTTTCTATCTACACCGAACATAAGAGAAGTGTCATCTGCAAATAACATTATTTTACAAAATTTGGATACAAAGAACGGAAAATCGTTAATATATGTCAAAAATAGAAAAGGACCAAGAATAGAACCTTGTGGTTACCCATATACCCATTTGAACAAATGACCCGACTGATTTTACTCCATTTATTTCAACCCTTTGTATGCGACCCGTTAAATATGATCTAATAATTTCAAGAGATGTATCCTTTATTCCGTAGTGAGATAGCTTACACAGGAGGATTTCGTGATCAACACAGTCAAACGCTTTGGAGAGATCACAGAAAATGCCAAAAGCGTTTTATTATTTTCCCAGGCTTCATAAATGTGTCTTAACAATGCAACTCCTGCATCGATCGTAGATTGTTTCTTTGTGATAAGTCATTTAATTCAAAATGTTTTTCAAGCTGTTTCAGAATAATTTTTTCATAAATTTTGCTTAGTACTGGTAGAATAGAATAGAATAGAATAATTTTTATTCAATATAGATTACATGTGTAATTCTTATTGAAAGTCATTTTTACTTTACCACTTGTTCGAAAAAATCTCTGTCCTGGGAAGAACCAGCAAGAAACCCAGCGGGACTTTTTTAAAAGTAAATTTTACATTACTATTTAAGTACAAAATTTATTTTAGAAACTGCTTGGAAGCGATCACCTCATTCCCAGGGGTTATTATCAATCATGTATTCATTTATACTATAATAACCCTTTTATACAGTTTCAGCTAACAAAAATTTAAACTTGGTAATAGAGAGAGCCTGTACACTTTCCGGGACCTTGTTGTAATAGCGTATACATTGCCCTAAGAATGAATTACTGACTCTGTAGAGTCGAGAAATTGGTATCACTAGCTTGTGTTTGTTCCTAGTGTTTACAGAATGTATATCACTTTTTACTAAAACTACCTTTGTTTTGTGAACATACATTAAATTTTCGTAAATAAACTGAGAGGCAAAAGTTTATATATTTCTTTCTTTAAATTTCTCTCTAAAAGACTCTCGGTTTTAGGTTGTAAATAGCTCTTATGGAAGACAAAAATAGTTTCCTAATCAGCCGCATTTCCCCAAGCAAAATCCCATAAGACATTATTCTATGGATGTAACTGAAATAAACTAATCTAGCTGTCTCGACACTGGTGAGACTTCTTATTTTTTTTACAGCATAAGCTTTAAAGCTTAGTCTGCTTGTTAGTATAGATATATGGTGACCCTACAGAAGCATTGCGTCGAGAGTGATTCCAAGAAAACAGTGGATTCAACAGGGCTCAGTTCTTCCCCATTTAAAACACATTGGTACCCAGATTTTTAACATTCGTTGTTGTAAATTTAATACATTTAGTTTTATTTCCGTTTAAATGTAGATTATTAACGTTAAACCAATGCACTAATTTTGATATAGCATTATTCACTTCGTCACATTTAAATGATTGACGTTTAAGTTTAAAAATCAAGGAAGTATCATCAGCAAATAATACTATATCATGATTATCCCTACAAGGAAGGTAAGTCATTAATATATACTAGAAATAGGAATAGGCCGAGAATCGAGCCCTGAGGACACCATTAGTACAGGTGACCGTGGTGGTAATACTGAAACAGGTCTGTAACTGCTTGGATCACTTTTACACCAGTTTTGTACAAGGGTATGACTTTACTGTATTTCATTAGATCAGGAAAATACCTTTATCAACACATTTATTAAATATCAATGCCAAATAAGGGCAATACTGTCTATAATATATCTTTACCGACATTCCCCACACATCCATGGTATTGTTTACTTTAAGAGTTTTATATGTTCTAACAATATTTAATGCATTTGTGTGTTCAAATTTTAATGGAGTGTTACACTCAGGTTTATTATTTTTTAAGAAAGCTTTGGAATCATCTAATGAAGATGTTTAGTATGCAGTAATAACTAAAGGAATGGTAGTAAAATAAGATTCAAAAGTATTTGCTACATCTATATCATTACAAATGAGTTGGTTGTTAATTTTTAAATTAATTTCAGATTCTCTTATTTTATTATTTCCAATTTCTTTATTAATAATTTTCCAAGTAGTTTTAGCTTTGTTCCCCGAAGATTTAATTGTTTGTCGCAAATGTAATGCTTTCGCTTTATTACAAACTATTCTGAATATTTTAGAATAGGATCTTACATATTGTATAAATTCTTTATTATGATTATATTTTTTAATACTATATAGGTCATATAACTTTTTTCTACTCCTATGTATACCCACAGTGGCCCAATCACTAAACTTCATCTGTTTGTAACTACCTATAATTTTTGTTTTAAAAATTTTGTTAAACTCAATCTCTAAAATTTGAAAGAGTCCATTATATAATAAGTCTGGATGATTTTGATTTATGTCAAGAAGAGGCACTAGTAATTTAATATTGTTGTTGAATTGCCTCAAACGTGATGATGTTACTGGACGACAAACTCGTGCAACCTTTTGAGTTTTTTATTCTATTATCTTTAAATGCAACTATTTGTCCACAATGATCAGATGTTAATTTGCTTATGATAGACTTTTCTATTACCTCACAATTTGAAAACACATTATCCAAACATGTAGAAGTTGTTTTTGTTATTCTAGTAGGTTCATGAAATAAATGTCGTAAATCAAAAGAATAAAATAAGTTAATAAGCCTGTTTCTTAAAGTGTTAAATTCCAGTAAATTAATATTGAAATCGCCACAAACAACTACAATTTTTTTATATGTACATATATGTCTAAGAACTTCTTTCATTTTTGCTTCAAAGTCACTAGATGGCGGTCTGTATACGCAAACAATAATATGTCGCTCAAGTTTCACACAGGATAATTCTATAACACGTTCCACAGAAAATGCCACAATGTCTTTTCGTTCCTTACATTGATTTAGATTGACGGAAGTCGATATACTCGCAGATTGTTATCTTCCGTAATTTTTTTCAGAGATAAAAAAAATAAACTTAAATTTTAGAAGACATTGAAGTTTGTGGTACCTACATTAGTGTTAGGAAATAGCGTTAAAGGTGTACGACGTACTACGATCACCGATACGTAATTAAGGCATATTCTTCCTGCTATGGGAGAGCCGCTTATCCAGCTGTAGAGAAGGTATGATCAAACATACATAGAGATAATTATATGTATAGAGATTATAACAAAGATGGAGACAGTAATAAAACAGATGATACGAATGAATGTACGGTGAACGCACAATATATATTTTATGATGCCTATGAAATGCGAAAAAATCAAAAGCCTCTGCTATAGTGATCCGCCGTTAGTAACAGTGGCGCCCATCGGACCTCGCTGCGAACCGTTGCGAAGTCACAAAGTCGTACTGATGCTGACGTGCGAACTATAAATAATGTTTTGACCTACTTGTCGACTCCGATCATCTCAGAGTTTAACGGTAAGTGGACATTTTTGGAGGAGGCACTTGAAAACGTCATGTCTTTAAACACTGGACAGTTTTTGAAGGACGCACTTGAATATCATCATACTTTATAAGGCTTTGATTGTATTTTTGTGCCTTTTTTTGTTAATTTCTCTTTTTTATGTTCGAAACGTTTTAGGATTTGAGAGCTGCAGGACGCGCGGGATTTTGTGTCGTTAATACAATATTACTTGTAAGAGACCATAGCAACAAAAAGACCCTGAAATTGAAGCGACAACAAATAATAACAACAAACTACAACAAATAATAAATTTCTGAACCGATTAAACTTGGTCCTTCAAGAAACGAGCTTACTCATTTTTAAAAGGCCGGCAACACACCTGCGATTCCTCTGGCGTTGTAATTGTTTGGGGGCGGCAGTATTCACTTACAATCAAATTAGACACATGGTCGTTTGCCCATTCTTCTAAAAAAAGCACATATGAAATATGTAAACCGTTTCTGATGTAATGAGTTGCGTCAGTGTGTTACTAATAACACATTTTTTGAAGTTAAATTACTTAACGCAATTTAAAAATACACATTACACAGATCATTTGGAGAATTCAAGTCTACTGATTTCCATTATGATATCTATAAAAAGATTTATTTTCATTAATTAGGATGCTTTTAGTAATATTAAAAGAAAAAGAAAATTACAAGCGTATCTTTGTTACTTCGTACATTCTTGATGTATTTCTCCGTACGACGATTCTATGGAAATATGGTAGACTAACGTAAAGCTAATGTCTTGCTTGCGCGTGTGCCACCAGCGGGCTTGACCTATATGTTGACGAAATACTCTTGCGGGAACATAATGTAATGGGTATATTATGTCGCGATCGCCCTACTTTATAGGTGAGTCTTATAGAAGACCATTTTCTAAGTGAGAAGATAGAGTGTGCGGAGAAAGCTACCTATGTATATTTATTTACAAGTGCGCTACACTTGCATCGACCTATATGTTGACGAAATACTCTTGAGGGAACATAATGTAATGGGTATATGTTGCGATCGCCTCATCTTGTAGGTGAATCTTATGAGGAACCATTTTCTAAGTGAGAAAATAGTGTGCGGAGAAAGCATGCTTTATTTCCTTCCTCCTCCCCTTTCCACTATCGGATGACCAGACGCTCGGCGTGTCTCCAAACCTTTGATGTTGACATTTCACTATTATACACGACATGAAACTAAACCGCTTGCTTCGTCTTTTGTAATGCGTACTGCAAACGAGTGGAATAATTTGCCAATCTGACTTACCGTCCGATTATACAACAACCAGTCCCTTAAATGCTGGTGTCAATATATAGACGGATTTTGGGCCGTTATCTATCTAAGTCTTCGTTACCACTCGTTTGCAGTTTGTAAGAATAGGCAGATCGTAATCCCTATAATATAGATCTAGGGAAGCTTTCCTGTGTGTTGTCTGGCGGGGTACCACCTTCTCCGTTTTGCTTTTCTAAGCAAAAGTGTACTCACTGCTGTATTCCTGTCTGAAATAGATCAGAATAAGTCATAAAAGGCAGGATAACCGTGATCTTTATGATATTCCGTTTTTGTTCTCAGGGTAGAACACTAACCTCGGGCAGACTTTACAGTTGGCCACAGATATATATAAGCTGCAGTGGCCTCATACCATTAAGATTATACTTATTACAAAAAATAGTTAAAAATAGGTTGTTACAGAATGATAGATACATTTATATTAGACTAAATTGAAAACCACTTTCGTTTTAATCCCCGAATAAATTATTTAAAATCCCTATTTTTTATTTCCCAGTGACATACACTTTGGTGGGTGTGTACTGTCTGTCAGCTTCATTGAAAAGTGTGCCAATTGAAAACACTCAAAACAACTTTCTTAACTATTCTAAGAATTTAGTGTGTAGAGATTTATCGCGGATTGTCGGGAGAAAAATGATTAATGATGACTTATATATATATACATATAATGATGACTTAATTGGGCTTGCTAAAATATTACAATTTAACAAGCCCAATTAAGTTTTTCGCTTGAAGTTTATTTTGAGAGCTTTATCAAATAACTTCGTAATACGAGATTTAGTGATAGAGTTCGCTATAGTACGCGTTTAAAGCGTTTTTAGTAGTGTAAATTACAATGACTTTCCAATATACTTGTTGATGATAAATAACTCTTAGTATTTAAAGTCTATATTGAATTCAAAAAATCTATTTCTATTTCTGTCAATTAGTTTCTGCTTGAGATACACTCCGCATGGAAACATAAATGCATTCATATAAGTAATTTTTATTTTCCTTTAACTGGTGAAAATCCCATGTTTTTCATAGTTTCTTCCAAACCCGTTAAGCCAAAGCTTATGTGTATAGAGTAAGAAATATATCGACAAAATTTCACGTACATTACTATTATGACAATACATAGACCAAACTAAAAGGGACTGGTTGTTCGTTAGTAAGATATTCTCGTAATATACGTATGCACTTAGAATTTCATAAATTCACTCATAAATTTGCTCTCGTCAATTTCGAGCCTGCCACTCGTACGCCATCCATCACACAGGAACGGATATTGTCACGCTCTCTCCGCGACGTTCACCTATTAACTTGGTTAATAAAGTCACCAAGCACACGCTGCTCGAGCACTTTGTTATACTTTCTAAAGACAAGAGTTGAATGGGTTATTATGAGTGATTACTTTGATGTACTTGCGTTCACTGCACTGCTGAGTCGGAGTAAGTCTAAGCAGCCTACTTTTAGTTTCAAGTATACAGATATTTTAAGTCTGGTTCCCGATACAGGCAGAGGAAATAATTGTTATTTGCAAAAAAATTCAATTTACCCCGAGTCTGCGATAAACTTCCGCCAACTCACGCTAAAGTGTCGTGGATGTGCTTTTCCTTCTCAATAATCATCATCATTATTATCATTATAGTCCTTTACAGGTCTACTGATGAACATATGTCTCCCCCAAGGAACGCCACAAAACACATACTGAGTCAACTGCATCCAACGACAAGTTGCACATCTTAGCACGTCATCACTCTATCTAGTGGGAGGCCGCCCTACACTTCGCTTATCGGTACGATGCTGCCACTCGAGAACCTTCCTTCCCCATCGGTTGTCGGTTCTACAAGCTATATGGCCGGCACATTGCCACTTCCGATTACTAATCCGTTGGGCTATGTATTGAGCTGAATCCGTCGATTGACCTCTCAGTCGAAGATGGACTTACGTACCTAGTCGAACTATTTGTCCTAGGTAATCAAACATACTCATCGACAACTTCTAGCGTAGTGCTCCCAACAACTACCGGCATAGGTATGACGTGGACTGGACGTTACACATGACCTTTGTTTTGACCATGTTCATTTTAAGACCTGTCCCTTGGGATGCTCAATAACCTTAATAGTGCCTACTATTGAAGTCATTGAGCATAGTGCTGAGATTCTCTAGCGATTCTGCTGTAAGGACTATATCGTATCGTCGGCAAATCGAAGGTGAGTCATGAACTCGCCATTGATGTCTCCAATGCAGCGGTGAAGAGTTTTGGGGTCTTAATCCTCTCTGCAGTTTGATGAGTTTTTTTACTCTGGTTCTGTACACGGATAGACATCGTAGCCCTACTGTACAAACACTTCAGCACTTCGATATACCGCCAGTGAACTTGACACCGCTGAAGGGACTGTAGCACCGCCCAAATTTCGACGGAATCGAAGGCTTTCTCATAGTCCACATAAGCAAGACTTATCACTTACAAAGTGGCAGATATTCTTCAGTCTTCTGTACAATTTGCTGAAAGGTATGTTGTATATCTTACTAATGCCTTTTCGGAAACCTGCTTGTTCGGGAGGCTGGAAATCGTCGAGACTACGTGCGGGACGATTCGTAATGACTCTCGAAAACAGCGCGTATACGCGGCTCAGAAGGAAATCGGTTTGTAGTTCTTCAATCTCTCAAAGTCTATTATTTATGCATATCAATGAATAATTCATTCCCATTTCGATGGGAATTAACACCAATGTATATTTACATAATAACGCTTCGGTATGTAAAGTTTTAATCCGCACCACATTATATATTTCATTTTGATTAATTTATTCGTAATTAGTTGCGGCTTAAAAGCAATATCTTATATATTTTTATTAATATTTTGATATAACTGTTATTGAATTATAATATATAGGGTAACTAGTAATTCAAGAGTTTATTAAAGGATAGTTTTGAGTTGATAGAGATCTTTTGGGCAACATCATAACGACAGCCTTTCTAACTAAGGCTAAGCGCTCGCCGAAAAATTCACAGTACGTGAGCAACCCGGATTTGATCTGAAAACAAAAACATTATGTTATTTGTTCGTATCCAAATATTGAGGGTATGTCAAGTCTACCAACGGGCACTGGAGCAGCGTAGCGGACTAATTGCTCCATATTCCTCTCATATATTAGCTCCTGAATTCAGTGCTAAGAAATAGTGCATCGAAGAGTTAAAGCCCCGACTTCAGAAGCTATTATGTGGAAATTATTTTTTGTTCTTTTGTTTTAAAAGTTGATATTACTTTTTAAAGTTTAATTGTTTTATTCTTTTAAATGGTTTAAGAAATATCACATTCTCAAGCTAAAAACTAGGATGTCAAAAATTATGTATGTATATATTTACGTATATATGTGCAGACATATTTATTTTATGCTTTTATGCGTTACATAGATAACAAAGTGCACATCTTATTGTCTTTTATTTATCATATATCTATTTAACTGGCCTACTGAAAGAAATTTCTTTATAAAATAGGTATAGTGCCCTTGTAGACTCTTCATCTTGATGTGTCCTCTCCGTTGTTTGTGTGTACATATATTGTTAAATAAATAAATAAATAGATACATTAAAATTTCATCCCCTATTTTTTCACCCAAAAAAATTAACGCGTCGAATTTTTTTTGAACCAATAACTTTTGGCTACGTCTTTCAACACCTATCGATAAAGTTTGGTTTGGCCTAAGCAATTTCTGTGCCAAAAAGGGCTTACTCTCAATAGGTAGGATTGGAAGAGATGCGAGTATTTTTCTACGAAACTCTAAATCGACGACAGGTCGTCATTCGAGTTGGCACTTGTTCGCTGTTCCGTCGAAATGAAGAGGAAAATTACGTTTGTTTAAAGACAGTGAGTTGTAACTAGATATAACTTATGTTTGCACTTTTAAAAACTTCTTTAACCATTCTTATTTCTTATAAGAACTTAACTTTTTAGGGTTTTCATTGTCAGTCCGTTGACAATACACTGCTGAACATAAGTGATAAAATTGGAGGAACTTGTCTTACGAAAGTATACACCGCTTGATGGCGTATTTTTTTAACTGACTTCAAAAAGGAGGAGGTACTCAATTCGACTGTATTTTTTATGTGTGTTACCTCATAACTTTTTTCTAGGTGAACCGATTTCGATGATTTTTTTTATTTGAAATCTGGTGCTTCTCATGTGGTCCCATATAAATCAAGGTCTGACCAGTAGTTTTTGAGTTATCCTTAATAATTTATATTGAAGTCGGTTGTACAAATTTTTGATTTTACCACTCTTTATATAGAATAAGAGTAACAAACGAGCACACAGTCCACCTGATGGTAGGTAGACACTTGAGGACTAAGATGAAATGCCTCGTTTCCATTTAAAAGGGTCTCCGCTTCTCTACACTCACCATACGAAACACAGCAGCATTTTACGCTGGTATTCTGTGAGAGCGTGGTCCTTCCCCGGTCGAACCGACCCATTCCTGCTACAACCATTATATAGCTGCAGTGTTACTCTGCCGCGTATAAAAATGTATATTGGCGCCTTACTGATTTCTCGCCTTGTTATTATATTAATATTCGTAACTTTCTTACAGGTAATGGAGATAAACGAGGACACTGTCCATTTGACGGTAAGTGAATGATTTGGTCCGAAGATCTTCTCATCTAACCTCAGTTTGTGTAGGAGTGACGACCAGATAAGAAATGCAGAAAGTCCAAGGATACAGGTGGCTCAGGCATTCCGTGGTTGTCCGTGGTAGTCTTTAGTTGTCCTTGTCCTTATGTTCAACATTTTTTCAATGATTTGAACTTGTAATAGGCTGTTATGATGATGATGATGATGGTGGTGGTAGTGGTGGTGATGGATAGATTTACATAAAAAATATATAAATAAACTTAAATTACAATCGGGTTTGACAGTATATAACTAATATAATATTATACAATATGACACCATTTAAAATTATACTCTTTCTACATAAACAACACGATAATATTGGCTAACTAACTAATGACGATATTGTGTTACATATATAAAAATACAGTCGTGTAAATAACCTCCTACTTTATTAAAGTCGGTGAAAAAAAATGTAGTTAAAATTTTCTTAAGTAAGTGATAATAGCAAAAATGCTTTTTTTTAAGTTAATCAAATTTTTTCATGATCTGTTACTGCAATTGCTAGTCCGTCTGCCAAGCGTGGCGATTATGGCAAACAGTTCCTACAATGGAAAAGGCTTATTTCCATTAGTGGACTGTCACAAGATGATAAAGAAGATAAAGGTTATCACGTATTTTGTATAAATTCAGGATTAAAATCCAGACGCATTGTCATCCCTGGGAACTAAGATGGAATGCCTCGTTTTCAGTAAAAAGGGTCTCCTGTTCTCTACACTGTGCACTCACAATACGAAACACAGCAGCATCATTGTGCTGTTTCACGCTGTTATTCTGTGATACCCCGGTCGAGAAGAGCCATATATAGCTGCAACTTATCATTATTACTTGTGGGTATCAAGATCGAGCGCGACATTACAACATACATATTTATATGAACCCCACATTGAGAGTGAAATTACAGATGAGATAATATGAAAGTCTCTAGGAGATCATGTTTGAAAGTTAAAGATGGGGCGTTCAAATTGCACAATAAAGCTAAGCACACACTATGGCATATATTATAACTGAGTATTTTAATTTTATTTCTTGTATTTAATAAATAAAATAGTAGATTTCAAAAAAATTATATTTGAAAAACGAAATTTAATTTCTTAGGTCGAAGAATAATAAATATATTATAATTATTAACACTGTAAAAGATATTATGTGAAGCAAATATTGTCGTGTGGCAACGCAAGGAATCTGAGAGCAACTATGGGAAATGCGAAATAAATGCGACGTTAACAACGTTACCGTTACAGCCTATTAAAGTCCACTACTCAACATAGGCCTCCCCCATAGATTGCCTCATAGGGGGATATTTGCAACAGTAGCCATGCTTGGCAAGCGGATTGGCAATCGAAGTTTATTTTTATTTTTAGTCGTTGTAAGGAAGACGCTGCAGCCCATCTCCTGATTTGTTTCCCTCAGTCGTCTCTTACGACACCCACGGGATGATATGGGATGATATGGTTGGATATTCTTACACTGCCAGTACACGGTACGGCGATATAATGTATAAATATATAATTACTAAAATTACTTATTTGTAAATGAAATGGAAACAAAGTCTACCTAACATTCACCATGAAGCATGAACTATAAAAGCAGCCTTATGTGTACTCAACCTGTAGTTTGAGTGGTGATCCAACGATAGATTTTTATCATCTAATGGTTCATTTTACTACATTTTTTGTGGAGAAGCTTCAGATATGCGTTACATCTCTTTGCTAATACCAAATTAATGTACCTTTAACCTTAGAGATCACCTTTATGTGAATGACGTGGGCTACATTAAGATGCTGATGAATCTATTGAACAAGTTCCATTAAACTTACCATTGTTCTAAATTGCAATGGCTTTTAGAAAGTGTTTCTTTTAATTATTACGAGTTAGGTTAGAAATTTCATTGCCGTTGTAAGGATATACTCGTTAGCTGATTAATTCAGTACCTACATTCGCTTTTTAAACAATATGGACTTGTTAAAAAAGAAACATCTAGTAACTGGTAGGACGTTTTTTCTGCCTCGGAGTCCGTCTAGGTAGATCCCACCGCCCTGTCATCTATTTCTGCCGCAAAATATCAGTGCTTGCACTGCTGTGTAAAGGAGAGCCAATATAATTATAGGCTGTGAGGCATTCCATCTTAGTCCTCGGAAGTCATCGTATCTGTAGACTTCTTTGGTTGAAGTAGGCTGCAGGTGTCCATTGACTGCAGAAACCACTTACCATCAGGTGGACTGTAAGTTTGTCTATCACTGAGCTTTATGAAAAATGATAATAATAATTATTATGATGCAAAGTGTTACAAAAATTAAAAATTAAAAATTAGATTAAAAACCGTTGCCTTTAGTTAGAGCACTGCAAGTGTAATTTGGCTGCAGTGGCCACTTCGAATAATTTAATCCACAAGAAATAGAACTTACTACAGTCCTATGCACGAAATGCTTGATATCTATCTCAAGCATTTTAATATAGTTGTTACAAAATGCTTGAGATAAATATCAAGAACTTTTTAGATATCAAGAAAGAATTACTTTTCATCATAACCTCTTTTTTTATTTCGCTGTGACAAATGAGCTCACAGTCCTAATGGCAAGTGGCTACAGCTGCACAGAAATGTAGCTTTCCTTGTAGTGCTGTTATCCTAGAGACTTTGATAAAATGCCTAAATATAGCCTGTAGTTGTATATGCTCTCTTCTAGACTTTCCTTTGAAGTTGGAACACAACTGTAGGAGCACTGTTGCATAACTACAGAATTATGTAAAGGATGTGATAACAAATAATGATGATGAGGATAATTGTTCTGATTTTAATGTAATGATTGACTTTCATCGATTTACCCGTACACCCAATTACCCACAGAATTTTATATAATATGAGACTTCGAGTGTTGAGTATTTTGAAAACCCAGAAAAAATGACAGGCGTAAAAAATGCACGTTCAAGTAACGTGGACAACGTCACTTACATTGCTCTTTCAAGTACAACAACATTGAAAAACGATCATGTGTGAACTATCAAATTACGACCTTTGATTAATGTAGGTCATTACAGAGCCAATGATGCTGAACGTATGGACCATTTTTGTTCCTATGACTGAAAATTAAAACACATGGGTTACAGACATTAATTTTGGAAAAAGTTGTTTGTTAGCAGAATGTGTCTTTAAAATGCTTACTAAAAATTTTATACAAAAATTTATAGCCTGTGAGGAATACTAAATTTATCATGGCCCATATTAGTAGACAATTACAAGACACGCAATTTCAAGAAAGATAATATGGTCTATATATTGACTATAAAGTTGTTAATTTGCTTCTCCTAGTTCTATAATAATAATAATAAAATAAGAGTTTAAAAAAACACGCATTGATCAGGAGCTGTGATGATCCTGATAGTTATTTTATTTTATCCTGGTGATCCTGATAAAGATACTAGAATAAAGTTATTAAATTATTGTATTGTCGTCGGTCCTTGATACAGAGCAGATTTTGAAGTCATTCGGCCGTCTACGAGTTGGTGAAAATTACATTAAAAGATTCCAATATAGATAGATATTCAAAGATAGATAGATAGATAAATACATGCGAAGCTAATAAAAGCGCTTTAAAAAGATAAAATGAAAATGCAATTTTTGTAGAATAAAAGTGACAAACGAGCACATAGTCCACCCAATAGCAAATGGATGATTATCCTCGATTTATTCTCGATTACGAATCAAAAGGCAGATGCGTTGGCACACCTGAGGACTAAGATGGAATGCCTCGTTTTCAGCAAAAACGATATCCGATTCTCTACACTCACTATAAGAAACATAATATCAGCATTAATCTGCTATTTTACGCTAGTATTCTGTGAAAGCGTGGTCTACCCCGGCCGAGCCGATCCATTTGTGCTACAGTCATAATATAGCTGCAGCTTGGCTCTACCGAGCATATTTTTTATTATAATAAAATAAAAGCTATAAATTAAATTTGATTTTTGTTTAAAGTTATAATTTTTTTTTCATTACAGCCTATCGAATGTCCCCAGCTGAACTTGGCCTATGTTGTTTCATTCAAGTTATCGTAGATTGCCTCATGTGGATTTGCCATAGTTGCCTAGCTTGGCGGGGGTTGTCAACCTTGGTTGTTTTATTATTTTTAGCTGTTACTAGAAAGATACTGCTACCAACTCCTGTTTCAATTTTCCTCTATCGCTTCTCACCACACCTACGGTATGATATGCGGTAGTGGACTCTAATACGCCGCCATACAAGGCATAGTTATAAAAGTTTATTACTAGGTAAATCCACGTGTGCTGTGTATTGTGGCTGCAGTATGAATAGGTCGTCTCGAGTGAGAAAGGAAGACACTCGCACAACAGTGAAACGTTTCGTATGCTGACTTAAAAGAACCAGAGATCCTTTTTACCCGTAATAAAGCATTCCTCAGTGGTGACAACTCATCTGCATTTTGGTTCTTAACGTAGGTGTCTATGGACCACAGCATACCTACATTTACTATCAGGTCTAATGTACTCATTTGTCACCCATGCTTTTATAAAAAAAATATTAATAAACATCTATAACTTAGATTTAGCGTTAAACAGACAAATGTATTAATTTCATAGTCTCTACTACGACAGCGCTAAATTTCCCAAGGGGATAAAATGCATTAGTGCGAAAGCATCTTCAGTAGATTCAAACGAAATGCCCGGTGCATTTCGTTTGAATCTACTGTAACTATTTCTAGATATTCCCTTACTTAATGATATACATATTTTGTTTTTATTTCATCCTTTCCTATATATATATGTATATCGGAAATTGTTTTAACGTGGTAGAGCTACGTTGTAGCTGTAGCTACATTATGTTTATGTATTTTATGTTTCCGATGCTCAGTGTAGAGTACGGGAGACCCTATTTACTGGTAACGAGGCATTCTATCTTAGTTCTCAGAGATTTTAATCAAGAAAAGATGTAAGTGTCTATGGGACACAGCACCTTAGCGCTTACCATCACGTGGACTGTGTGTTAATTTGTCACCTTGTTCTATAAAAAAAAGTTTAAATTTCTTAAGAGCATTCTTCGAATATAGCCACATTTTTCAAGTACTGATAGATAACCTTACTACGTGTCAGAGTATTTAGTGCTGTAAATTTCTTCTTCCTCATCAGCCCCTAGAGATCTCGTCGAATCTAGAAATTTCTGGACACATTTCGTTTTGAGGGTTTGCCATAATCACCACGCTTGGCAGACAGATTGATGATCGCAGTACCTCCTCGCACTTTTAAATTAAAAATAGTAGATTTTTTGTAAGACGAGAAATCATTATTTTACGCAACATGACAATAATATTAGAAGTAATATTTTTTTATAGAATAAGAGTGACTAACGAGCCAGACAGTCCACCTGATGATAAGTGGGTGCTGTGGCCAATAGACATCTACATCTAGTCGCGATTAAGAATCAAAATGGAGATGCAACTAAGACGGAATGCTTCGTTTTCCGTAAAAAAGGTCTATTTATATACACCGTTAAATATGTTTGTTAGTCACGTTCAGTAACTTAATATATGTGTATACCAACTCCTAGAGCAAAGACTACTTGAGTTCGCCAATTTACACGGTCAAACCTTTTACGTTGTTTTGTTTTTGACTTTGTAAATGCTAATTTACCATTTGATTGACGGTGAAGAAAAACATCGCGAGGAAACCCATGTCCAAAAAATTAAGTAAGTTTTACAGGATATGTTAAGTCACACATGAGCATATGACACACATATATTAAGTCAAACATATTGGCAGAAAAACTCTTTCAGGATTAAAAGATTTGTGCCCAACTATGGGTTAATACATTGGTCATTAATTTACTATTTTATTGAATATTAGTGAATATACTAATACTCAATAAAAAAGTACTTATAACTCAATAGTAGTGAATTTATTCTAAAATCAGTGTCCCCTATATATAGACCTCACCTGCCGTTAACGTATGACACCCGACGTGTTACACAAAGGCTAGCGTTTAGGCTGTTCGTGTTAGTTTGCTGGGTCGCATAGCTGAACCTTAATTGGTTCATGTAATGACGTTTAACTATGCGGCTCGTGGCCTTGGAATATCTCAACCCGTGGCTTTAGTTTCCTACTCAATATGCTTTAGGTGTTTTACAAAATCATAGTAACAGTTGGCATTAGTTGCCAATTTAAAATTAGTGTTTAAAGTAGATCTTTGTTAGGCTTTTAAATAATTGACGCAATTTGTAAAGATATTGTCCATATTTTAATACCAGCTGTGGATTTTACGGGCTGATGATGAAGTAGAATAAAAAGGAACGTTGTAAAACATTATTTTAGTATGAAGCATAGATATCGCATACATTATGCGTGCGCATAGGATGGGGTTCCACCTTACGATTTAATTTTTTTGCCTCAAAGTTTAGAAGTTAAAGTTACAGCCTTTATACACCCCACTGCTGGACACTCTTCTCGTTTCTGAGAGGCTTTTTAGTCCGCTGCACTGTAATGCGTGTTGGCGGCCTTCCCATGTCTTCAAAATATTTTTTATTTCTCAGATATGCAGGTTTCTTCACTATGGTTTTCTTTACCGTTGAGAACGTGGTAAATCAGCTCTTAAAATTCCAATTAACAACTTTATTGGTGCCGGTGGGGATCGAACACGGGCTACTCGTGTTCTGAGAAATTTAGGGCGAGCGATTAGCTCCTAAGCTACCACGGCTCACAGCGGCTTCCGTGTTGCGTTAGTTTAAATGCTACCTACAGTGTTCGAGTATTGCAGCCTACTTTAATGATTGATTTTCTAAAACAGCTGCTTAATTGCTATAAGTGTTTTATGGAGCCCCACCTAAGTGTTTATTGCTTAGTGTTGTGTTTGTAAATTAATTAAGAAATTAAATTAAACACAACAAAATCCGTAAAATTTGTTTATTTTTACTATAATAAAATTGAGTTATTAATAAATAATAGTGCAATGGGATCCAAGGAGCCAGCAGCTTGCCGACTTCTTGGAGAAAGAGTGACTCTTTATGATGAACTCTTTCTTCCAGAAGCGGCCTCACAGAAAGTGAACCTGGTCGAGCCCCGACGGTTCGATAAAAAATGAGATTGACTTCATTATGATGACTAGACGGCAGCTGTTTAGTGATATCTCAGTGATCGCTAGGGTGAAAACTGGCACAGATCATCGAATGGTTAGAGGCACACTGAACCTAAACGTTAAGTTGGAAAGGTCACGTCTAATGAAGTCAACGTTCCGTCACCCTCTTGATCTAATCCAAAGTCACGAAAACTTTCAGCTCGAGTTACAAAACAATGCCTAAAAGACTGTAATGCAGTGAACGATATGAATGACAAGCTCGTGGAAACTGTCCATGCGGTCGGAGCTAAGTTCTGCAGGACCCGTCGCAGAAGAATACAAAAACTCTCCGATCACACTCGTTAATCTCATGGTTGTTAAACGGGAAATGAAGCTGCAGGCTTCAGCAGATTTGACAGCATACAGGCAATTGAACAGACGGATCTCCAAATGCATGCGGCGGGACTTGCGCAACTTCAATACAGATCGTATTGAAGAAGCGATCGAGTGAAAACAGGGTTCCAAAGTCTTTGCCAGAGATTTGTCTGCCAGAGAGGGCCAACTGTCGAAGCTGAAGACCGAGTGTGGCAGCATCGTTTCAGGGACATCTGAGATTTTGAATGAGATTGAGAGGTTCTATGGGCAGCTGTACACGTCATTGTTGGAGCCACACGCAAGTGTGAGTAACGATCCATGAGCAAGTCTTATCCGACACTATTCCGATGATATCCCGGACTTCAGTCTGAGCGAGATTAGAATGGCTATCCAGCACCTTAAAAACGGGAAGACTCCAGGCGAGGATGGAATTACAGCGGAGCTTCTGAAAGCGGGTGGAAAACCAGTACTTGAAGTCCTTCAGAAGCTTTTTAATTCCGTCTTCCATGGACGCAAGCGTGGAGCAGAACTGTGGAGGTCTTGTTCTTCAAGAAAGGCGATAACGCTCTCTTAAAGAACTACAGACCAATTTCCCTTCTGAGCCGCGTCTACGTGCTGTTTTCGAGAGTCATTACGAATCGTCTCGCACGCAGACTCGATGACTTCCAGCTTCCCGAACAAGCCGGTTTCCGAAAAGGCTTGAGTGCCATAGACCACATACATATCCAAATTGTACAGAAAACCGAAGAGTACAATCTGCGACTTTGTCTTGCATATGTGGACTATGAGAAAGCGTTTGATTCCGTCGAAATTTGGGCGGTGGTACAGTTTCTTCAGCGGTACCAAGTTGACTGTCAGTATATCGTAGTGCTGAAGTGTTTGTACAGTAAGGCTACGATGGCCACCCGAATACAGTACTAGAATACGAAACCCGTCCAACTGCAGCGCGGTGTAAGACAGGGTGACGATATATCCCCGAAACTCTTCACCGCTGCATTGTAAAACGTTTTCAAGCTACTGGAGTGGAAAGGATACGGTATTAACATCAATTGCGAGTACATCACTCACCATCGATTTGCCGACGATATAGTCCTTATGGCAGAATCGCTGGAGGACCTAATTACTATGCTCAATAACCTCAATAATGCCTCCCACGGATAGCTTTTAAAATGAACATGGACAAAACAATCATCATGTGTAACGTTCATATGACACCTATGCAGGTAGTTGTTGGCAGCACTAAGCTCGAAGTGGTTGACGAGTATGTTTACCTGAGACAATTGGTCCGACTAAGTAAGTCCAACTTCGACCGAGAGGTCAATCGACGGATTCAACTCGGCTAGGCAGCGTTCAGGAAATTACGACTCATCTTCAAAACTTGAAAACGAGATTGTACAACCAGTGCGTGCTGCCAGTGATGACTTATGGATCTGAGACGTAGTCCTTCACTGCTGACGGTATGACGAAGCTCGATGTTCCTCAGCGAGCTATGGAGAGCGCTATGCTCGGGGTTTATCTGCGTGATAAACCTAGTAATGAGGATATCCGCAGTAGAGCCAGATAAATCGACATCGTCCAACTTCGACTGAGAGGTCAATCGACGGATTCAGCTCAATACATAGCCCAACGGATTAGTCAGCTGAAGTGGCAATGGGCCAGCCATATAGCTCGAAGAACCGACAACCGATAGGGAAGAAAGGTTCTCGAGTGGCAGCCTCGTACCGATAGGCGAAGTGTAGGGCAGCCTCCCACTAGATGGAGTGACGACCTGGTAAGACATGCAGGAAGTCGATGGATGCAGTTGGCTCAAGACCGTGCTTTGTGGAATTCCTTGGGGAGGCCTATGTTCAGCACTGGACTTGTCAACGGCTGTAATGAAAATGAAATGATGAAAAATTTAAGTCGATTGAATGTGCTCCTAATATTTTGTCCAGACAGGTCAAATGTACTCGATTTGTAATTAAGAAAACTGGATTTAAATCAATTTAAAATTAAAATTAATTTTATGAAACTACCTCGCACGCCGATCCGCAATCTTCTTTAGATATTTTACATACGTAAAAGCGGTAAAAGTCACAACACGACCCTGCGAACTAGTTCACTACGCTCCGTAGCACATTTATAAAAGTTCCAATTTTTTTAAATATTTTATGTATGTCTTAGTAAGATAGTTTAAGTCGTGATATAGTTATATTCTTATGGTTATAGCTATATACCGTAATATAGTTAAATGAAAGCTGTTCAAAACTATCTTACTAGACTAATCTAGTGAAATAATTATAATTGTAGTTTGTTTATAATTTTTTAGTCAAAACTACTTTTGACTTATTATACTTATTGAATTTTTTAAATTAAAAAGTTAAATTCTTTCAATATTATATTTTATATCATTATAACAAGGGCCACCCCAGCCGCATCTTATACTACTGTCAAAAGAGGAACATGAACAACAACACAACAGGAACTTAAGATCCAATGTCGCGAAATTTGTTCCTCCTATACATTCAGTTTACAATTATAATTATTTCACTAGATATTCATTAGTTAAGTAAAATAGTTATGAACCGCTTTCATATAACTATTTTACGGTATATAGCTATATCCCTAGGGATATAACTATACATCACGGCTTTAACTATCTTACTGCGTCATATACATAATGTTAACTCTCTAAAAATCTCTTTTCAAAATAAAGAAATATTACAAATTGTACGCCAGTTTTTGATTGGTTGATGTAGGTGGGTTAGTAGGTAGACACTTACCAAATTTGAAATTATTGTAATTACGACGGCCTTGCATTTTATCATCAACTATTCGGTAGTCCAATGTCGTATATATCCCTTATCTCTATCCCTCCTTTGTTTTTAGGATTATGTACCTTAAAAGCAGAAAACAGGACCCTAATAGAATCACTTTGTTGTGCGTCCGTCTGTCCGTCTTTCAAGGCTCTTTTCCTCAAGAACTATTAAAAGGTATCAAGTTGAGATTAACATACAATACTAAGGTCTACTTTTCTTCCTCAAAACATGAAATCAAGAGTGTAGTACGGGTCCGTGTTTCCAGTGATGTACCTCGTAATGTAAGATATCTGCAGTTGAACCATAGTAAAAGACATAGCCTAACGGATCATTAAGCTGAAATAGCAATGGACCGGCTATATGCCTGGGGAACTGCCAACCGATGGGGAAGAAAGTTTCTCTAAGAGGTGGCAAGAAGATAAATGCAGATGGCTATGGACCGTGCTTTGTGGTATTCCTTGTGGGAAACCTATATTCAGTGCCTACAGGCTAGGCAGTGGCAGTGGCAGTGGACATGTGATGGGTTTTAATGATAATAATGATGATGGATTGTTTTGTTAAAAGAAGGTAGGCACTTACCAAACTTAAGGCAGAACCCTCATGGCGCGAGTCCTACTCGCACTTGTGCCCTTGTGATTTTAATATTATAACTAGGTATAGCTTTAGTTAATTAACTACGGATTGTATCAAATCAAACCTATTCCGTATGTTTACACCGGAACATCCGTAACTCTGATATGGATGGGTTCTTGCGCTAATTACACGTTTTTCTCGATCGACCAACAAAGCCGGAATTACGTATAAACAGTACACGGCTTATGTACTTACCGATTCACATCCCGAAATATGAGCAAGCAAATTCATTCCGTATCAATCTGGTTCTTAAGTTCATATTGGCATATGTTTAGAAAATGCTTTCCCACTTAACTGACCGTACAATAGTTAACACATGTCTGTGTGAAAATCATCCGTATTCTAATAAACTTAAGGTGCACTAGTTGTGTATTAAATTCCACGAGTGAATTAGAGTGTAGTATTTTCTTACGTAGATTTTACCACGGTAATTTAAATGAATTGGAACTGCAATTACTGCCTCAGGGTGGATATTATATTTATGTATATTTTAAATGCGCATTGACTTATAAAAATGTAAGTTCTACTGAGGTTCTACTATTAAAATTTTGGAAAATTCTAAATTTAAAACATATGATCGAGGTTAACTATTAGGGTTATGATATTATGTAAAAAAGGTGAAAATATATTAAAACGGAGGCTAACAGCAACTACTACATGCGTTACATTCTATCAAAAGTCCACTGCTGAACATAGGCCTCCCCCATAGATTGCTTCATAGAGAGGTTATTCGTCATAATTGCCACGCTTAGTATGCGCGTTGGCAACCGCAGTTTTCTATTTTTAAGTTGAAAGTAAGAAGACGCTGCTGCTCATCTTCTGTTTCAGTTTCCCTTTGTCGCCTCTTACGACACCCATGGGACGACATGGGGTAGTGGATATTCTCACACCGCCACTATACGGTACTGTGTGATTTATATTTATTACTATGTAGCTAGTACCCGGCGCGTTGAAGGCGCAGAAGAAATAAATGTGGAAATATCGTTTTAAATTGGAAAGAGTTCTATTGTTTAATTAGGAATTGAATGATATTATATAACTTTCAAATAAATTTATCGGTACGATACGCGCGCCACCTAGTGTAAGTTAATTGTACTATGCCTATAACCTTCGCGCAAGTGCAAGCAATAAGTTGGCAATGAACGGTATGGCAGCGCATAAAATACGAACAAACAAACATTAATTTTATATATTAGATTTATAAATATGCACCGAACATTTCAATTCGAAATCTTTAAGTTATAAATAAGCTATAAGTATCTTTAAGCTGTAATATAGTGAGGATAGTCTTCCCTTAGCACCGAAACGTAAGAAGATTTTGTATATTTATAATTCATTTTATAGCTCCACACCAAGACTGGAGTCTAAAAATAAGTTTGTAATCTGACGTGTTATTGTAAATCCTTTATTTGCAGGTAACTTAAACCGCATCTATATTATTTATAAGTAATAACAAGTAAAATAGCAGCAGAACCGGAGAGACCCTTTTCACTGAAAACGATTCATTCAATCTTATTCCTCAGGGTGACAACATCTGCATTTTGATTGTTAATCGAAGATGTCTAACCTTAATGTAGATGTCTATGGGCCACAGTATCCACATACCATCAGGTGGACCGTGATTTGTCATCTTTATTTTATAAAAAAATGAAACAAAGTGTTATTGTTTGTTTCACCTTAATTGCCCTTGCATTTTTGAAACGGGATATGGTTGTCACTTAGTGCTTTATATTTGCTGTACTTGAAGGATATTGCCTTTCAAGATCTGAAAAGGAAGCCGTAATAAGTTTTTGTAAGTTTCCACGAAAAATTTTGTTTTCGCAAAGCGCTTAGAAAGTGCTTTTTACATCCCGAGTACATTAGGGCTCATCTCAACTTTCATAATTTAAAACTGCAGGATTTTTTTTTATTTGGCGCTTTGACATTTTTACGTTACGTACGTCTTCGTTCGAGTTTAAAACTTGAACTTAACATGACCAACATCGGTTTACTTTTTTGTACCATAAAACACGGTTATTGAAAAATACTGACCGGTTTAAAAGTAAATCGATCCGCTTAAATATTTACGTAATGCTTTTTTTATTTTTAACGATTTAACACAAATACTGACACGACGGAGGTTGCGGTTCGATTCTTAGAACGGTCCAGTTTCAGTGGAAAAAAATCGAGGTTTAAACGCAGTCCGGCGGCCGAAGGGCATTAAAATGTTCGCCGCATTTGTTTACACTTCGCTGCGTTTGTTTATCTTTGGAATGATCGATAATAATATGTGGGTCTTGATTTTGCAATCTATTGGTTGTACTTCGCTTTAATATGACAGCCTATATACTTTTCACTGCCGGGCTTCTTTCATTTAAAAAAACGAAATACACATTCCTCACAGTTTTAGAAGTTCACTACTTTATCCACAGCTCAACGTTTCAGGTCACATTGTCTTTTTATATAAATTAAATAAATAATAAGACGCGATGATACCGTTACCGTTACAGCCTATCAAAGTCACTGCTGAACATAGGCCTCCCCCATAGATTGCCTCATAGAGAGGATATTTGCCATAGTTGCCACGCTTGGCAAGCTGATTGACAACTGCAGTTTTTTTATTTTTAGTCGTTATTAGGAAGACACTGCTGCCCATCTCCTGATTTGTTCCCTCTGTCGTCTCTTACGACACCCACGGGATGATATGGGGTAGTATATATTCTTACAATAACCAATAAGACGCGATAGGCAGAACTAAAATTGCTTTATTTATTTGTTGAATATCAATGTTTAGAGAACGTTTATAAGTTAAATGACGCAGTTGAACAATATGAAGGTCTACTTTCGAAAACCGTTTTATTTAAAAATTTATTGTTAGCATGTGATGCGGATTGTGACCTATAAAAGCTGAATTGAAGAACCTCTAATCATCGTTAAACATCAAAGCATCTGTTTAATCGTGTCATGTCTCTTATTCTCAATTTACCATAAATTATGCAACGCTAGTACAATACGTGCGAAGAATAGATTGCCAGCAGAGTCAGACCCACAGCACCAAACACTATACACCCGAGACATAAAGAATTATAATTTTTGTATAGCACATAATATATTTAGTAAACCTTATATAACAAATAATAAACCTTAAATTATTAGTGTCTGCATATTATTATTATTATAGACAACGGTTCTTTAGCAAACTATATTCTCTTCATCGACCTAAGAATATTTAGACAATTGTCTAACCCTAAGCCTCTCAAAGTGAAAAAGGAAGTAATTCCTCACACCATTTGCGCTACTCGGCGTCACCGGTCTGATATTTTATGTCTGAAAATTTACTAAAATAAAACAAGATCTTCCTAGCCTAGTCTTCGTCGCCGTTTAAGGCATCCGCGGCGAAAATGGGAATGATTTAGTAAAAACTGTAAATTATTTTAAAGTTTTTACTAAATCTAAGAAATCTAACAATGTGACCTAGTAATAAAAGTGCTGTATGAGGGGTAGCAAGAGAATTGACCACTCCATTTCATACCGTGTTTCATGCGGTTGCATAAAACACCCACGGTGTGTAAAGGTCAGGCTTAATCTCATAATCATACCAGATAATATAAAATAACCACGTTGGAGAAGTCTCATATATATTACAATGCGATCGCCAATCAGAGGTTAAAGTGATATTCAAGTCCAGCTGACTTTTTAGATGATAATGAAAAATGTTAAAATCTTCTAACTATAATCTTCTAACCATTTTTTATCGGTCGAGTGAAATTATGTATTCAGTATTGAAATATCAGGCAATTAATCATCCTATTGTGTGCTTGTTTATTTTTGTGCTGCATCGGATTATTTCATATTAGTGAAATATTTCTCAAACACCGCTGTGACTTGAAGATTGATTTGAAGAAGAATTGCGTTCTTTGGAAGAGGCCTCCATGTTCATCAATGGACTTTTATAATAAGGCTGTAATGATGATGCAAATAGCAAACATAAAATAATACTTTTCCAATAATTACGAAGGGTCGTCGACGCGGATACGTAAACAAAACGCGCACGTGCGCGTTATCGACGCGCCCGCCCGTGATAAACGTTATTTCGCTATTTGTTTATGTTTCAGCGCTAATTAGGTTGGTATAGCGTGTACGAGGGTGACACTGAAAGTTCTTAGAAAGTCAAAAACTGAACAAACTAGCAAGTTATTAGTTTTATTATATCTTTTTAAAATAGTGTCCATTTACATCAATACATCGCTGCACCCGATGGAACCACTGAGAAAAGCACTTTGCCCACTCGTCCTTAGGGGTCTCTTCGACGGCATTTTGAAATGCAGCCACTGCTTCCTCGGCGTCCATAAAACGTTTTCCTCGAAGTATTTCTTTCATTTTCGGAAATAAATAAAAATCGCAAGGTGCGAGGTCGGGGCTATAGGGCGACTGACCCAGTTATCCATGTCTGACGTCGCCAAGTAGTCGATTGTTTGCTTGGCGGTGTGCTACGAGGCGTTGTCGTGGTGAAGGAGGATCCTACTGCGAGGTCGTTTCTCCCGAACTTTTTCCAAGACAAGTGACAAACAATTGTTAGTGTACCACTCTGCAGTAACTGTTTTTCGATCGTCTAAAACAATTGTTGCGTAATGACCTGTCCTTCCGAAGAACGAGACCACCATCTTTTTTCCCACGCTTCGACCTTTCTTCACTTTAGTTGGCAACTCCTCGGAAGGAAACACCCAGACATCAGACTGTCTCTTAGTTTCAGGATCATAACAATAAATTCAGCTTACGTCACCCGTAAGTATGTCGAACACAGCATTTGAGTCACCTCCGTTAAACCTTTGAACCATTTCACGACACCAATCAACACGATGGACTTTTTGGACCTCTGTCAAATTATAAGGTATCCACCGGGCACAAAGCTTCCTGACCGCTAAATGTTCATGGAGGATTTTGTGCACTTGACTCATACCGATGCCTAAGCTTGTCCTGCTGATAAGTCACTCTTTTGTCAATCTCTATCATACGCCGCACAACACTGATGTTATCTTCAGTCGTCGCCGTAGAAGGCCGTTCCTCACGCAGATCATCGGTGAGATTAGTGCGACCACGTTTAAACTCATTAAACCAGTTGTAAACAGTGGCACGAGATGGGGCTTCATCGTGAAAGGCCAATCGAAGTCTATCATAACTTTCTTGTGACTTAAATGACATCGAAAGTCATAAAAAATCATGGAACGAAAATTTTCTCGCGTTAAATTCATGCTGACGTGACACAGACAATTTTCAATTTGCCGCCAAATCGTAAACAAATGACAAATTAATAAAATACATACATAATAATATTGGCAAAGAGTTCCATTTTCAAAATTTGAACTTATTTTTTATTATATCGTTTACAAGTGGCCAGTTCTAAAAACTTTCAGTGTCGCCCTCGTAGTTCTTGCTAATTTATTCCCGAGAACCGTATTTCCTACGTGTTGTTATGATCTCCTTTAATCTTCATTACGTTCTTTGAAGTCTAGAAACACTTATTTATTGCGTTTAATTATTATTATTTTTTTATAATTAAAGGTTTTCTGCTATATTAATAAAAACTGATTAATTAATATGAGCAAAAATTAATAGAATGCTCTTAGTATACATAATGGAGTACTAAAGACAAGTGTGTGTTTGGAACACGCGTAAGTTCCGCTATTCAGATTATCTCCAATGTTTTCTTAAGCTGAAATGCTACAGGGACTTGTTGAAGCGATAGCGTAGCTTTCTTGACTTTCAAAAAGTGCTTTGTAAAAACCAATTTTGAATAAAAATATTCCGACTTTGACTACAGGGCTTGTTGTGATTTAAATCGAAATTGTGCAAGTCCTAATTTTCATATTTTTAGTTGCATTATTTAAATAGTTGAGGTGGGTGAATAGTGAATACATTGCAACCCAGCTTTATATTTCAAAAAATAAGCTTACTTGTGTGGTGTGGTTTATAAAATATCGTAATCATTTTGAAAGAAATTTTTAATTACACCACTCAATATGAAAAGTCAGGAAACTTTGCTATTTTTCATGCCTATTTTATGATTAAATTAAAAGGGTTCTTATAGCTTAATCCTAATAAATTTATCCTAGTTCTGGCTAAAGGTTTTTGTGTATTGCATTAAATAAGATTGAAATGCGTGTAAGGTAATGTAATGTATACAGACGATCTACAGAATGTTAAATACGCAGAAAAAATAAACACGTCATAAAAAACTAAGATTCTTCGGAACTGGAGTGGAACGGACACAAAATGAAGATGTCCACATTTAATGTTTGTCCCATATAATTAAAAGTATGTCTTAATATTTTAAAAAATCAAGATTTATGTATACGATAAATGCCTTTTTATTAAGTTATAAATTTCACGCTGTGTTTATTTTGTACTATGTACTGCCCGCAGCTCCGTCTGCGTGGAATCGACATCGCCTTTATTTCCCCACAGTAATTTTATTTCCCCGTCGTAAAAATATCTATTGCGTTAATCCAAGACTATACTACAACGTATCTGTGTGCGATATTTCACCCATATCTGTCTAGTCGTTTATGCATAATTGAGTAACAAACATATAAACATTTTTAACATTTTTAATATTTGAAAATAATAAAAAGACGAAGGTTTATCGACTAAATTGGCGTTATATTGAAAAAAGGCCAGATTAGGAGTACCCTTAAATGACGAGCGTGTATGCGTAGATATATGGATGTAAAGGAGGCGAGAGAGGTGTGCCAGGATCGTGCCAAATGGAAGTCCGTAGTCTCTGCCTACCCCTCTGGGTGACAGGCGTGAGTGTTTATGTATGTATGTATGAAAATAATATACACTTTTTTAATATAAACTTTTTAACTACTTTTTCCTATTAAAACAAAATCTCAACTATTCAATTAATTTATATTATTTATATCCATACTTATGTAACATAATATATTATACAGTAAATACCTAATAATAATAATAAAAAAGTAAAACTAAAAAAATTAATGATCATTATTTGTTAATAAATTAATTTGAACAATTTTTTGTTTTTGCTTTAATCGTAATCGTAATGAAAATTGGTCATAAGCTTTAAGCTAGTCGATATTTGAACTAACAAGACTTTATTCTAAGAAGGTCATATCATTGTTGGTATTTATTTTCTTTTGTATAAAATTATGTTCAGTATTCTTTTGTCCTGTTTCTCATGTAACATTTAGTTGTTCCAAGGAACTGTTATTAAGGTCGCTATCCGTACGTTGAACTCTCATGGCCTCGCTTTAACATACTTATAGTATTCTTAAGCGCTCAAAAGCTTGTAAAAAGCATTCAACCGACACCAAAAACTGGGACCCGATGATCGCCCTTACCTGGAAAATCCTGTGTTTTAAGAAATATGGAATAAATATCGCGCATATTGGGCTTGAATCCAAAATTCTCGCAAATAGAGTCTTCGACACACCCCAATTTTCGAAAAGCTTTGCCCGTTACTTTCGCGGAATATTTCGTGAGATTACCTAATTATTCAAAAGCAGCAAATGTAACTTTTGCTTTTTTCGTCTCTAGTGACACGGATCTCCGAGTCCCGGGAAGCGTCTTAATTACGAGGCGTATGGTTACAAGCGTATATTGGGGTCGCAGTCCAGATCTGTCCGGTAATTATCGTCGCAATATTGCGCTCATGTTTCGTAACACCACGCGTCCAATTGTCGCATTTATTTCCATGGGAAATAGTAACATAATGCTGTGCTACAGCGTAACACATGTCCGTGGCTTTACGCGCGATCGTTTTACGTGCAGATCTCTCTGTGAAGGCCGTTATGCCAACTACTTTCCTACCGCCGTTTTGATTTTCTTGACCTGGTTTTCTTTGTTAAAATAAACTATTGCATTGAATGAATTAGCTCACCGCAAAAACATCGGGCGCCTTGGTTATAACTCACTTCTTCATTGTCAAGTTGGTGTTTGGGAGTTGATGGATAGGTGTGTTTTTGGAATTCATTGTTTACTAGATTGTGATCTTGCGTAAATTACGTAGAGATAATTCGAGAGCGGTTAACCATGGCCATGGTAAAATGTGAGAATGAAAATAGCTAAAGGAATGTGGATTTATCTGCCTGCTACTTTCCATTTTTTGTTACATTAGTGGTAATAAGATTCAAGTAGTAATTTATACGCAATTACGGCCTTACTCATACAAATATACTTTTAAAGTGGCTCTCTCTCTCCTTTTTAACTAAATGATAATAGAAAGAGAACAGGTACAGAGATAATTAATACTTTTTATGTAAGTCCGTGATTATATACTGATTAAAAATATTATTTTTATGTACTGTTTTTAGTTAACTTTATAGTGATCAATAACCGTTCCATAGTGAAATTTTTCTTATCAACTTGTATCGATAACCCAAAAACTTAGGTTGTTGGTCCAGAAAAGAAAGCCTTACATTTTAAACGTCGTTATTAAAGTGGCCTATTTCAAGAACAAAAAATCTCCTCCCCCCTCCAGTAATATATTAGTTACAACCTATATTCGTCCTACTGCTGAACACAGGCCTCTCATTTTTGAGCGGGTAGAGTAATTTATTCTGCCGTGTTGCTCAAGCGCATGTTGACATGTCGTTATCTCTCAGATATGCAGGTTTCTTCGCGGTATATTATGATTGAGTATTAATAATGTTCCTAAATTGAAGCCTGCGCGAGTGAAGTCGCGGTTAAAAAGCTAGAATAGTATATTTTGTTACCGTTACAGCCTATCAAAGTCCACTGCTGAACTTAGCCCTCCCCCATAGATTGCCTCATAGGGGGGATATTTGTCATAGTTGCCACGATTGGCAAGCGGGTTGGCAACCGCAGTTTTTTTTAATTTTCAGTCGTTATTAAGAAGACGCTGCTGCCCATCTCCTCATTTGTTTCCCTCTGTCGCCTCCCCACCCACGGGATGGTATGGGGTAGTGTATATTCTTACACCGCCACTACATGGTAACCAATAAGACGCGATAGGTAGGACTGAAATTGCTTTATTAATTTGTTGAATATCAATGTTTAGAGAACGTTTACAAGTCAAATGACGCAGTTGAACAACATAAAGGTTGAAATGGATATTCTTACACCGGCTTTTCACGGTGTACCTTTACGTTTTTCGAAAGACACGATCGTTTCAATATCGGTGCTCTACGTCTGATGGCTTATATATATTGTTTGTTACACATGTCCAGCTGTGGACTGCTAAGAACAGATGAAGACGGAATATATGAAGTAAATATTTTGCTCTCCGTCTAAAGACCTGAAGTCTTCTTGATGTTATCTTAAGACTAACAGTGATAGATTCTGTTACTCTGGAACGCTTACACGCTACATATTTTTTAATTACGTGACCATTAATTGATTGATTAATTAATTAATGTCCTCCAGATGGAATTTCGGTCATGCCGGCCAGTCTCCACGGAGACTAGCCATCTGCGCAGGACAGGATTATAGTCCCCGAGTGTTTGCGCAAGCATAGGTGCACTCATAGTCCGATGTGACGGTAAACCGACACAACCGGAGTGAGATCTGGCGCAGGACCAACGGCTGTACATGCTTTCCGAGGCATAGAGGTGAGACACCGCTAACTTCCTCACTCCGGGCTACTACTGAGAATTTCTTGTCAGGAACATCCAATAACTGATTTTTTCACGACCCGTGAATCGAACCTGGGACCCCAAGATCATCAGTCGCATTTATGACTACTAGTCCAACGAGGCAGTCATGTGACCATTAATATAATAAAACTTACGATCTTAAACTTTATAACGGGATGCTATAAATATCAATTAATTTAGTATATATATATAATATATTGAGTAAAGCGACATCCGGTCATAATGACCTCTTTAAGTCAGCGTTAATGTCATTTAGTACGAAAAAATTATAATACTAATTCCTGAAGTTAAAATCGCTTTTGATCATTCAGAAGACCGAAGAAATTTTAATATCGAATGGATATCTAACTCTCCTGTATTTTTATGCGAGTAACCCTGTTAACGAACACGCCTTAATGGCAACCGTGAATCAAAGAAGAATGATATAGGAGCATTATCACTCCTATAAAATAAAATAGCATGCTTTGTTGCCAGTAATTGAGTTACCGGTTCTCGTTATACTCTCGTTTGAGCCACAGCCCAGTCCATATCGCGCAGGCTTGTATTACGTATATACTTTTGACTAAATCAGCACTTAAAATTGCAATTAACTATTACTATTAAAATTACCGAATGAGTATAATCAGCCTCTTTGTATGGCCTTTGTGGACTATGAGAAAGCCTTTGACTCCATCGAAACTTGGGCTGTTATGAATTCCTTGCAGCGCTGCCGGATTGACTGGCGATACATAGATGTCTTGAGACATTTAAACACCACAAGCTCGATGTCCGTTCAAGTACAGGGTGGTCTTACAAAACCTGTCCAGTTGCATCGTGGAGTGAGACAGGGGGACACAATATCCCCAAAACTGTTCACAAATGCATTGGAAGATGTTTTTAAGACGCTAAACTGGAATGGACGCGGCATCAATATAAATGGCGAACACATCTCACTTGCGCTTTTCCGATGATATCGTCGTCATGGCAGAATCGCTGCAGGAACTACAAGACATGCTTAGCAGCCTAAATGAATCCTCTCAACGTGTCGGACTGCGTATGAATTTAAATAAGACGAAACTCATGTTTAACGGTCACGTCATACCAGATTCGATTATCGTTGATGGTGAGATTCTTGAAGTTGTTCAAGAGTATATCTACCTCGGCCAGATAGTGCAGTTAGATAAAAACAACTTCGAGAAAGAAGCCGATAGGCGGATTCAGTTGGGCAGGGCAGCATTCAGGAAGCTTCGCCAGGTCTTTACGTCGCCCATACCGCAAAGCTTGAAGACGAAAGTCTTTGACCAGTGCATCCTGCCTGTACTCACATATGGTGCCGAAACGTGGACACTAACGGTACGACTACTCCATAAACTCAAAGTCACCCAGCGGGCGATGGAAAGAGCTATGCTCGGAGTTTCTCTGGTGGATAAGATTCGTAACGAAGAAATCCGCCGGAGAACCAAGGTCACCGACATAGCTTTTCGTATTTGCAGGCTGAAGTGGCAATGGGCTGGTCACATTTGTCGCAGAAGCGATAACCGTTGGAGTAGGCGTGTCATAGAGTGGAGACCACGTTTAGGCAAACGTAGTGTGGGACGCCCCTTGGCTAGATGGAGCGACGATCTGCGCAAGGCGGCTGGCAGCAACTGGATGCGTGTAGCCGAAGATCGAGCTAAGTGGCGCGCCTTGGGAGAGGCCTATGTCCAGCAGTGGATTGCCGCAGGCTGATGATGATTAAAATTACAATTAATTGATTTACCACGTGCTGGAACATCGTGAGGAAACCTGCATGTCTGAGAAAAAAGAAATAAAATATTTCGAAGACATGTGAAGTTCGCCAAAACGCATTGGGGCAGCGCGGTGGACATTTTCTTGCCCTCTCAGAAATGAGAGAGTAAGAGGTCTGTGCTGTAAAGACTAAAGAGATTAGACTTAACAATTATTCAATTTTAACATATGCTTAGCAATAACCCACAGTATGCGAGAGCCCTGAGCATTAGCGATATTTTTGTACAAATAAAAGGGCAATATCGTTGAGTTTATAGCCTCATTTAATCATAGAACATTAATTTTCTTGTCGATCGGAGATTAAATGTTTACTCCTCGCATACGGCGTCGTAATATTAAAAAGGTAGATAAAAATACTGTGCACCCAGTGCACTTAACATAATATTTCCATAGATAGTACATTTATATGCACTGGCGTCTTTTCTCATGGACTCGTTAGCATATAAAATTAATTTTGTTCTATACTTTCTAACATCTATGTGTCGGATAAGTAATTTAAATTCCTCTTTTAATTAAATAAAACAGCGTACTGACATAATGAGTGAGCTAATGCAAATGATCGTTGTTTTGCGGAAATCAACTTCTAATAATTATTTACCAACATTGGTATAATATTGTTTTTTCCTATGAAAACATGATAAACAATTGAATGATATTGTTTTTTTTATAGAATATTAGCGATACGCCCCGGCTTCGCACGGTTGATTTCTGGATCTCGACAACAACACAAAATCAACTTAATCACACGCACAAAATTTCATCATAATCGGTCCAGCCGTTTAGGAGGAGTTGAGTCACATACACACGGACAAAAGAATTATATAATATATAATATGCATGTATTATACATATAAACCTTCCTCTTGAATCATTGTCTGTTGATGAAGACCATCTGCTCAATCCATTGCGTAGTTTATAAGATCTAAGCGTACAGACGGCGGGAAGCGACTTTGTTTTATACTATATTATGTAGAGAAGGTTGACAAACGAGCACACAGTCCACCTGATGGTAATTGGATGCAGTGACCTATAGACATCTACATCTATCCTCGAGTAAGTATCAAAATTCAGATGCGTGATCCCTGAGGACTAAGATGGAATGCCTCGTTGTCACTTAAAAAGGGTTTTCTACACTCACCATACGAAACACAGCAGCATCAAGTTGCTATTTGACGCCGGTATGCTGTGCCGAGCCGACTTGTTTCGTGTTATGTATACTGCATTACAGAAACGTTCTGCTTATCAACAACGCTAATGGGAACTAATTGTGAGTTTTTAACTATTTACGCCCTAAGGAATTTAATCTCTGAAATAAGCAAGTTCAGTGACATTATTATATACTGTTTAAAATATATTAACGATGGCCTAATTATTGACTTGAGTCTCGAGTTGGAATTCTGTTGTGCAAGATTTGTGAAAAAAAAATTATCATTTTTGATTAATCAATTCCGGATGGAATTTCCTGGAGTCCTCTAACATTGCATTCAAGCCTAATTCATACTAAGACTAATGAGGTCTTTATATCTGCGCGTACACTTGTATATAATCCACGCTGGTATTTAAAATAAAATAAAATAATATGTAATAAAGTAATATGAAGATAAATATAAAATAAAATAAATATAATAAAATAAAATAAAATAATATGTAAAAAGAATAATGAACGCATAGTAATGCGATTGAAAGTTGAAAATTGTTAACACAGCCTCAGGCACAGGCACAGGCCTCCTCCCATTTCTAACGAGGCTATGGAGCAACTAGTTCGCTGCATTGCGTTGCTCCAGTGAGTGTTACCGGACTTTAGATGTCCTCGATATTTTTTTATTTCTCTGGCTTGTAAAGTTACAGCCTTTTTAAAACTTAATCGACAAACGAACTTACAATCTACCTGATGGCAGGCCTCTGTCACTCTTGCTACCCGCGTGAAATAATTACCTACAATAGCGCGGGACCTCAGGTTACATACGCAACGTAACGTTTTTTAACACTGTTTACGTAAATAGTTTTTTGCAAATGCTTGTTACAATAGTTTTTGTTTAGTGTTTAGTATATTTACTTGTAGGATAAAATAGTTGTTCAAGTTTTAATGTAATTTAAAAAATAAAATTGTATATTACCTATCTATCTATTTGATAAATTATAATGGCAAAACGTCGTTTCTACTATAATTGTTGCGTGGATGGATGCTTAATGAGCAAACAAAAGGATTCAGATATATAATTTTTACGTTAAAACGTCGGCAAGCAGTCAACATCAAAAGAGTGCAACTTCTGTAGGTACGTAGTACTATTATTTATTCTGCGCTGATGGTCAGTAGCTACTGAATCCCATGGACACCTTTATACTGGTGCATACCCTTCAGACCGGAACACAGTAGTACAGGCACTGCCATTTGACGGTAGAAATAGATAAGAGGGTGGTACCTACCTAGACGGACTCCGAAGCAAAGAGTCCCACCAGGTAGAGGCGTATAAGTCCCACTGCTTGGCACAGAGCGCTTACTTCACATTCAATCAGAGTAATCACTCGGCCACGCTACTTTCCGGACATAGACAGTTAATAAAATTACAATTTCATTGGTGATGGCTGGCCAGGGTCGAACTCAGGTTTCTCAAGTACTTTTTTGATTCCTTGAAAAATCAAAATGAGTAAAAATGTATTTTGGCGTACTTTGCCGCCAAGTATTGCTTACACAGAGAAACATGTACATAAGAGGTTAAGAGGGTAGCAGCTACCCTAATGAACTTCTAGGGTATAAAAGGAGTCCTACCACCTAGTAAATTATAAATTATAATGTAAAAATAATCTTTTGTTTTAAATAAAACTGCGGAAAGTAATATCCCATTAAGATATAATATACTCGAAACATCTCGGCGGAAGTGTACGGTAGTTAACCTGTGAAAATCCTTCGCAAAATTCGCGCCTACACACATCTGCGTTCACTTTACGAGGAATAACGTACGTGACCCACTGAAAGCGGAGATATATTGCATAATATCGTAATATAGGCCGTACTAATTCAAAGACTATTACTTTACGTAATATAACAGTTTTAGTAAACTTGCGTGGGCGCGGCATTCTCAAATAACTCGATGTTTATAATATGATTCTGTTTAGAAGTTATAGTTATATTTTATCTACGTTGCTGTTGCAGTAAATTGTTTTAATACTTTGGTTAAGATTTCATCTAGCGTCGCCCTCATTAAAAGTAATTAAGTGTAAATATCAATAAACTTTTGTATAATAAATCAAATGTGATTTTTTAAAAAAAACCCCTTTTTCTGCCAATATTATATACATTCGATAAACCGGCATTTTTTAATTAAAGTGAAAAGCGAGCTTACAGTCCGCCTGGTGGTATGTTGCTACTGCAGCCCATGGACCAACTAAGTAAACAACGCTAAAGGTGCGTTGTCTAGCGTTTGTCAACACTAAAGATGAAATGACTCACTGCCTGTAATTATATTGGCTCTCTATACACCTCAGACCGAAACACGCAGTAAACGCACTGATGTTTAGCGGCAGAAATAGATACGACGGTAGTATTTACCCAGACATACTCTGAGGATGAAGAGGAGTCATCACCACCTACTAAATAATAAATACTCGTTGCTAAAATCCCTTACATTTAGTTATATTTTTAACACTTTACACATTATATTTTAACTTTTGTGTTACGAATATCTGAAAGATTAAATTGGTTTAATGTGGGTTACGATTCTTTCACAGAGTTAAATCTACGAGATTTATTAAATTACAAATATTGTATCAACGTATAGACTCCTAGTTACGTAATATATAAAAATATCATCGCCCTCATATCGGTGAAGCTTCGCTTTCGATGCAACCTTGGAACAATTTCAAACGGCCAAAGAGGAAAATAATTTTACAGTTTTAACAGAATTCTATACGTATGCTTAATTTCCTTGAAAACTGTGTATAAAGTTAGCCGTTGAAAAGTTATTACTGGAATATCCCGCCCTATTGAGGAAATCTAATTGTTTTGTACTCTGTTATTATATGACTGCCTTATGGTATAATGGCCTTAAGCGGGACTGCATATCATGTCGGACCAAGATCTGTTATTGGGTTTTCTGTCATGAAATTCTCAGTAGCAGCCCGGAGCCAGGAGTGTGGCGATATTTCACCCCGTGCCTTGGAAAACACGTAAGGCGGTTGGTCCTGCGCCTGAGTGAGGGAATAGAAAGTTCACAGTCTATGCTTGCGCATGTTTAGAGTTCATTGCTGCTAACTAACAAACGAGGCTTCGGCTACCGATAAATAGCGCTTTATTCTTTCGATTTTTATACAAGTTAGGGTGGCAAGGTCACGCTACCAGTTCAAAAGAATTGGTTTTATTATTTTTGACGCATTAACACGTGAAGAAAAGCACAACATTAATAGTAAGAGGAAATACGAATGAATAAGCCTGGTGCTTTTATTAAATTTTGCGTATTAATGTACAAAAAAAAATTCTATCGTCGTCTTCTGTTGTGAGTATATAGCCTCTAACTGATAGTTAGTAAATGCTGCAGTCCATAGACCTACATCTATCATCGATTAAAAATCAAAACGCAGATGAAACATTGCTGACGATTAAGATGGAATGCCTAGTTACGTTTTCCGGTCGAGCTGACGCATTCGTGCTGACACAGCACAGGAACCATAATACAGCAGCATCGTGGCTCTACCGCGTTGGTGCTGAACCGACACACTACTATTACCAGTGTTACCGGTGTGTGGGCATCAACTCTACGCTGACCAACACGTCTGATCTGCATAGTAAGGATGGGCAAATTAATTGGTGTACAAAAAATATCATAAAACTTAGAAAAAAAATATCGCTAGTAGTCAAAATTACAAATTTAAAGATTTACAATAAAAGTTTAATAAAGAAGAGGCTTTTAAGCAGTTTCTTATCATAACATCTTTCCCTATTATTTACGTGAATAAAACAGTTAAAAATTAAATATAAGAGTATTATCAATAACACTGTTGAATATAAACATTTGTTTTGATGGATATCCGTGCTGTAATAATATGATGCCAACATGTCATACATATATTATAAAAGTGTTTGCCAACAATATTTTTATTTGTCAAGCGGTCACAAATCATCTGATTTACATTTGTCCCAACGTATACGAAGGTATCACTTGTGTCTTGTAGTGTGGACTAATAATCTAATACTCCGATGCTCTCATGCCGTCACATAAATCTAGGAAAAATATATTCCCTTTCTTGATGTGACACATCTTGGCTGTTTTTAAGAGTAATTTCGGTTGCCAACGTCAAAATATGGGTAATTTATTGTTGATTTGCACAAACCATTAAGGTGTCGACATAGCTAATGTGGGGGAATAAGTAATGTACAAAGTATCGTATCCGTGTAACATTTACAATTACTCAAATATTTTAACTAGGTAACAGTTGTTGAAATTTGTTAGAGCTATTAGATTTAATATATAAAAAAATTCAGCTTTATATCAACATATACGTGAAATTATTTATGCCGCTCTTTGTAGTTTTCGTTATAAATGACTTTATTTCATGTTCAAGTGAAAATAAATAATTTTATTTTTTCGGCCTCGATTTTAACTACGGCTACAATCTCCGAATAGGTACTATCAAAAGTTTTCCAAATTATAATAGTGCGTGTGCCCCAAATGTACGCTAATATACGTGGTGGGGCCATGGTAGAGCCATGCTGCAGCTATATTACGGTTGTAGCACGAACGGGTCGGATTGAGCGAGGAAGGACAACGCTCTCTGATTCTGATTCTATTTCAGTTTCTCATAGAACACTAGCGTAAAATTGCAGCTTGATGCTGCTGTGTTTCGTATGGTGAGTCTAGAGAACTAAAGACCCTTTTTACTGGAAATAAAGCATTCCACCTTAGTCTTAAGGGATGACAACACATCTGCATTTTGATTGTGCTTAATCGAGGATAGATGTAGAATGTGTATGGACCACAGTATCCACTTATCATCAGGTGTACTGTGTGCTCGTACTTTTATTCTATAAAAAATTTACACTTTAACTTTTTTTTGTCAGCCATCGCAATACGAGACTTCTCGCACCTTTGACTCGGCTTCCCGTCGCTGGTCTGGCTATTTTAAATCTGATATATACGCAATGATTATACCTCATTTATCTCTGTTTTCTCATGAACACCAACATCTACAGAACCATGAGAGGTAATAATAGGTTCCGTTACGCCAATTCCATCAGGCAACAAGGGACGCTCTATGTCTAAATCTACCCTTTTTCCATGCCATACATAATCACGTCTCAACAAGAAAAACCAACTAGGGTTTTAGCATTAACCTTGATTGGATACGAACCTAGCATTCGCTTCTCTGTTGCGTTTTACTCTTTTTTATTCGTTTTTTCTTCAAAATAAATAAATGTGGGGGGGGGGGGGGGTTTAAGTTGTCACTTATTATAAAACCTAAACTAGTAAAAATTTGAATTTCTGTATATTATGTACTCTGTATTTAAATAAAAAAGGAGAAAACATCGAATGTAATTTGTAAGCTGTAACCAACACAAACTAGAGCTTTTTTCATTTGTACTACTTCATAACTATAACAAAATCATTACCAAAATGCTTATAATATGTACTATTGGTCTAATTAAATATATCATAGTATGTATTATGTATGGTGCTCTAATGGTGGTAACATCATCGTCCGACTCGCACTTGGCTGGCTTTTTTATTACAATCAAACGATGCATTTACAATTTTGTATGTTAATATGGTCTTGATGTGTACTCTTTGTCTTTATTCTTTAGCCTTTAAACATTCAACTGCTGGGCAAAGGCCTCGCTAGGCATTTTATTTATGTGTACAAATTTTACTATTCACTTTTTAAAATTATATAGCTTTTTGATACGTGTACCTCGTTAGTTATATAAAAGCTTTTGCCTTTTGTTCTCGTTTGCCGCGGATTTGCACTTAAGTGCAGTGGGCATGAGACATAACGACCCTCTTTGTAACGTTTGCCTTGTGTACGTGAAAAGTGAAACGCTAGTTCCTTGTAACTAATAGTAGAGAAATGTGTTTGACATTTATATTTTTCTGGGAATTTTATATAAACTTTTATACTCTGTAATTTTTTATTTTTGAATTTTGCATATATATACCATTTACAATATTATCTTTTTTTTTTTTAATTTTAATATACATTTATTTACATAACACAATATACAATATTTTATTATATACTATATTAAAACTATAATTAAAAAAAACTAAAACAATAATTTAATTATCAAACAGTCCTGCTCCACGCGGTATCGTGCCAAGAACGCTGGCTGCGTTTCCCCGCTGAATGGCTATACTTAGCCTTTGAGCGAGAAAGAGCCAGCCCTCTTATCACCAGCAGCAACAACCAGCCGCGGATGGAGTTCCTTTAAGAACTCCATCGCACGTGGACCCACGGACCGATAGTCTCTACAACAAATGGCACAAATATGTAGTCATCTCTCAGAGACTCATATTTGCGCCACTTACTCAGTTCAGCTGCCTCTGATGCCGCTCCGGCTCTGAACGAGTACCCCTGAGATGAGAGGCCGCCAAAGTGTCTACACAGTAGCATCCCACACTAGGGCTTTACCTCTCTCCCAAGGGACCAATGTCATACCGTCAGGTCTCCTGCCATCGTCTCTAAATATTCCACAGGCTCTAAAACCGAGGAACATTTATAGAGACAAGAGTCCTTCGGATGACATCGTTCAAAGAACCGTGCCGTGAAAACCTACCAGCACTTTTCTTACAAGAAAGTCCGTGGAGCCCAAACTTGTCGACGCTGCTGCCACAGGGGCACTGATGGGGTTGACAAATCGCCGCTCTAGTCAGTTCCTACAGCGATGCGCAAGCTTTCCCCATCAAGTAATGTGCCGAGATTATTTGATGGTAAAGCGTGTAACCAGTGACTAGATTCCTAGTCGAAACAGCTAGAAGGCGTGCCTTATCTTGGTTACTATGGAAATTATGAAACAGATCTTTCTGCACCCTCTGTACCAACGGAATATCCACTGTTTTGTTGGTTAACTTCCAATGGAATATTTTCGCCGGGACAGAGCGTTTGCCATGTCTGCCCTGCCTCCGTAGCAAAGCACAGGTCTACTTTATTATTTAAAATTATGTTACATAAATTACTGACACTATGCACGGAAGCAAGGAAAGCAGGCAATGCAACGCTAGAAAGATTTCTCACACCAATACCACCAAATTTTATAGGTAAAGTAGCTTGAGTCCAGGCTGTTGTATTTAAAGTTAAATTTAGAATTTTTCTATAGCTATTTTAAGATTATTATCAATATCTTTTAAAATATCCGAACATTTCAGACTGGACTCGAGAAGATGTAAAGATAAAAACATTTTCCGATTCCAGATATACATAGCAGTATGAATAATCTGAAATTATACAGACGTACCAAGAACCGATGGCAATACAATCATTTCATGACTACTATTCTTACTAGGATTATAATTTGAAAGAATTAAATAATGCTTAAGTTTTTTTTAAATCAAATTCAATAGTTTTAACGTGGTAAAGATAAGCTGCAGCTTTATTATGGTTAAAGCACGAATGGGTCGGCTCAAACGTGGAAGGACTAAGCTACGTTGCTGTGTTTCGTGTGGTGAGTGCAGAGAACCGGTAATACTTTTTACTGGTTACTAGGCATTCTGGCTTGGTCTTCAGAAGTGACAAAGCATCTACATTTTGATTCTTAATCGGAGATAGATGAAGGTGTATAAGGACCACAGCATCCACTTATCATCAGGTGGACTGTGTTCTTTTTATATAAGATGGGGCAAACGAGCATGCGGCTTATGGTAAGTGACTAACGCCGCCCATGAACAACTTCAAAACCAGGGGCATTGCAGGTGTTCACTTACCAACAGGTGAAATGCGTGCTCGTTTTCACCTTATTCTATAAAAACTATTATTATTTTCATATACTTACATCATAAGAAATCAACGCATTAGTGTTTGCATAGCGTTTGCCAATAAAATTTGCATTGATTTGGTAATTTAATGTGGTTTCTTACGTTTGTTTCGCGTCTGGCCGGGTCTGATGTCTCATGCGAGGAGTCACGATTGGAACTGGGCCAACGGCGCTGGCGCTTCGGCGAACGCTCTGATTTGGGACAATACATCTCCCACTTAATAATGTCACAACAGCTTTCCCAGGAATATGTCTGCGATATGCTCTTCCTGCTTCTGACAATCCTTATGTGGACCATTGACACATATCAATGTATCTAAAACTAAACCGAATTCTTAAAGATTGTCTTCATTCGGCTTAAAATGGATGAGAGCTACGCATTGTGTAATTTGCAGGTGTTTTAATAAAATGATCTTCGACAGCTATTGAAGCTTTGTTTGGTATATTTTTAATTCATTTTGAGACTGACAGCAAAGATGTATGTAGAAAAGAAGTAAGTGGATGCTGTGGTCCATAGACATCTACATCTATTCTCGATTAAGAATCAAAATGCAGATGATCTGTGACCACTGAGGACCAAGACAGAATGCCTCGTTTTCAGTAAAAAGGGTTTTCTACATTCGCCATACGAAATACAGCAACATTAAGCTGCTATTTTATGCTAATATTCTGTGGGAGCGTGTTCCTTCCCCGGTCGAGCAGACCCATTCGTGCTACAAAGTATTAGCATTATCTGCAGCACGACTCAACCATAATTTGTGACATGACATAATTTTTCAAAAGTAAGTTCCTGAACTGTGTTATTTAAATAAATAATAAGGATTTTTCAACGATTATTTTATATTGATGATTAATGAAATATAATTTTATACGTGGTAGAGCCATGCTGCAGCTATATTAGTAGTATTGTTGTAGCACGAATGGGTCGGCTCGACCGGGGAAGGACGACGCTCTCACAGAATACCAGCGTAAAATAGCAGCTTAACACTGCTGTGTTTCGTATGGTGAGTGTAGAGAACCGGAGACCCTTTTTACTGGAAAAGAGGCATTCCATCTTAGTCCTCACGGGTAATAACGCATCTGCATTTTGATTCGCAAACGAGGATAGATGTAGATGTCTACGGGCCACAGCAACCACTTACCATCAGGTGGACTGTGTGCTCGTTTGTCACACTATCCTATAAAAAAAAAAAACGTCTCGGCCTCTGTCTCCCTTCTGTGACCAACACAAGTTGTCGCAACTTATAAACAGTTAGCGTGTTCCACGTCTTGCGCTACATCTACTTCGATATACAAATATTAGCTTGGTTTATAATAGAGATGTAGATTATTAATATTTAGATTAATCATCGGAATAAAACTTATAACAAAGACATTTGCGCTCATTTCGTAGTATTGTACTTTCGTAGTGTTTTTACACTTGTAGTTACGTGCATGTTGTGTTTTAAAACGGAACTGAGGCAAGCACGAAAAAAGGTATCTGTGATCGCTCGCGTGCGGCTTTAGTTCTTGTTAATACTGTAATTACGTTGACCATTTATAGCATACGGTGTGCAGACAATAGGCCATTGAGACACTGGTAATGTGATTGCGTGCGTCAATTAGTGCGTGTGCACTGTGCACGCACGCCTGTAGAGCTGCGATCAGGAATTTCCGATTTTAATAGACGTTCGATTTTTAAAATAACGTGTTTTTCGCACGTTTAATTAGATTATTAAATAAAGTGACATCCATTATTATCTAATCTATTAGAAATTTATACGAGACCACTATGAAAGTAAAGTAAAGTTACAGCCTATATACGTCCCACTCTTGCCTCCTCTCATATCGGATAGAGTTTTAGGGCAAAAAGCTACCCCAATGCGTGTAAGCGGACTTCACATCTATTCGAGATATTGTAATTTTAATTTCTCAGACATGCAGGTTTCCATACGATGTTTTCCTTCACCGCCGAGCATGTGGTAAATCAGCACTTAAAATTGCAAGTAACAATTTCATTGGTGCCAGCGGGAATCGAAGCTCACCCGGGTTCTGTGCAATTTTCGCACGCTTACTTTGAAATTTACAGCGAGTGCTTAATCCTCGATTAGGTGGGGATCGTACCCAGGTTGATCAAGTACTGTGAAATTTACAGCGAGCGCTTAGCCCTTAGCTAGATGAGCTGCAATTGGAATGCCTGCGACATCCACCGTACTCCCCGGACCTTGCTCAACAGATTACCATTTTTTCCGGAATTTGGACAACTTCTTACAAGGAAAAAAATTCAACTCCGATGCGGCAGTCCAAACCGCCTTCAAAGAGTTTATTGATTCTCGCCCCCATGGTTTTTTTAGTAAAGGGATCAATGAATTACCTATGAGATGGCAAAAGTGCATAGATAACAACGGTGCATACTTTGATTAATTAAATATATTTTACAAAAAAAAATTGACTTTATATTCCTCCCGTACAAAACGCCAATTTCATATGTAAGTATATTAAGTAGATAATTGTAATGTCAAATTCAAATCGCGCGAGTAATTGATTAAATATATTTCGCTCATCGAAAACATACTTAATCTCTGTAGTCGATGGGTTGGCATTATTGCTCGGCGAATCCCCGCTGCCACGCGACATTATCAGTGTTCACTGGGAAAGAGTAGAGGAGAATACTGAATTTATTGACAAGGTGATGAACGAATTTGGACAGCAACCTAGATGCCTTCGGTTTTTCTATGTATTTTCTTTTCCGAAAGGGGGGTGCAAGTGCACCCCCTTGCACCCTGCTGCCGGCGCCCATCAGCGTGACTATCACTTAACAATATATCACGTAACGGATATGTTTTTCAGATCTGCCGGGCTAGCATGGGCAAGAGATATTTTATTCGGGGAAAGGACAAAATGTTTATCTCTCGCTTAGTTTTATCCACCCTTCGAGCATCGGCACACCGGTGGATATAATATCCACAGTAGATAAAATGGGAGAATTTGTATGAATATAAACTTAAACCCACGTCCAATGAACTAGGATAAAATTATCCCTTTCAAATGTCGAAAAAGCTTAAATTTTCTCTTTCATTTGGCCTCATGCTACGGACTCCTCCTCCTTTCCCTGTTGCCGTGCTTTGGCATAGGGACAAGATAATTTTATCTCTTATCAGTGGATATAATCAGGGATATTTTTTTTGTCCCCAGCCTATGCTAGCCGTGCTGATACATCTCTCCTAACCATCTAATGCTTGCTACAAAAAAGTTTAATTAACCATTTCTGTTTAATCGTCGAAAAAATTATTATTCTTTTCTCTGAAACTTTGCTGGCGTATATTTTTGGAATTTTGATTACATTATTATTATTAATGTAGTATTTTTAGACATGTTTTAAAATCTTACGTTTGCTGAAAATCACAATACGAACCCCGCGAATACAAGAATGGAGGAATGCCATGGGAAAAATTAAGACGCAAAAAACGCTGCGCAGATAAAAGGCTTCTGATAGCTTCAAGCTTTTATTTTTTCGTGGATAAATTTAACATTTGCTAAGGATTGCCTCGGAGCGAAATCGGAGAGATAATAGGTCAAAAATACAAAATTCACTCGACTTAAACCATCTGCATCGGTGTTACCACAATACACACTAATATATAGATAATAATATAGATACAATACTCGACAGTACTGACACTTTATACAAATGTCCACGCGATAAGTCAACGGCAGCGAATCTATCGGCATCGAATCACACCTCGAAACTCAGTCAATGTCTATAAATCAGATGTAGTAGACATAGTGTCTAGTCTAGTTGCTAATGCCTTAAACTTAAAACTTCGTGTCCATGAATAAAAACCTATGTAATATTTACACAGCTAATTGTATTTTTAAATTGGACGCATGAATTTGATTAAATGTTGACATCCTCTTCCTGACCTTCTCAACACCAGTAGGTGGCCTTGTTACAATATGTGGTCTCACGTCACATCAAATTGTAACAAGTTTCGTCTCATTTTTTAATGTCACATTGTGGGATTGTATTCATGAGATCTATTTAAAACAGTCATGAAAAGTCGACATGTCTCACGGTCGGAAAATATGTCATATAAACAAATGATAGGTAGGAAAATAAATAAAGAAACGCTTTACATATGAAAACTAAGAAGGCTGCTAAGACTCTCTACCTCTGAAGACTAAGATGGAATGCCTCACGGCCTGTATTTATGCTGCCTTTTTTTACCCCTTTAAGACGAAACACAACTGTGCACTGTTTGTGGCTGTTATATGGCATAAAACATTTAAATTACACAAAACATTACCATTTAGGTCTGACTTACTACTTAAGAGAAGAAACGATACGCAGCTACAAATCCTGTAAAAACAAAATTTGCTAAACAACAGTACTCTACACAATCTGTAGATATTTATAATAGCAATAGACAAATTGGTATTTTTCAATTACAATCGAGTGTATCAAAAGAAATTGTAAGAAAAGGACTTGGAATTTCAAAGATCAAAATTTAAATATGGAAGAGATACCTCCTGGGACAAGTATAGGTGCATAATACTTAAAAGGTTTTGCCCCAACGTTTCATTGTATTAAAAACAACTGACATTGTTAAAGAAATAAACATTTAAAATTTTTAGATTTGATTCCTGTGTACTTCGTTAATTATTGACTTATCAATTCTGGAAAAGTGTGTGAATTGATAAACTTTATAAAGTGGAAAACTCATACGCGCTAATAATAGTATAGAATATAGATACATTTTAATAGTATAAACACACATCAATAGTATAAACATAGCCCCAGTGAACAACTACGAAAATATCTCTTACATTGCTATTATTGGCGTATTCTCGTTCTATTTGAAAAGTATTAAAGCATTGCTCTTTGAAGTGGGCAATAATTTTAATATAAAACGCGCACATATTTAATACATAAACATTATTTCCACAGAACACAGAAACTGAGATTATTTAAATATATTATTGCTTACTTAAATAGGCGATGACTTAAAGATGAGCGAGTATGAAAAATTAATTGTGGGAACGCATTTTATTGCGGACTAAAGACCGCAATTATTTAAACAATTTGTCATAATTTATTAAAGCGATAAGAAACTATTTTGCCTACATACAGCTTTTGTGATTAATTTAACCGAGTTCCAAAAACAAGAAGTTACTATGTTCGACGCCTATGTTTTTTATGTATGTTCACCGATTTCTCAGAAACGACTGAACCTATTTTAATGTTTCTTCTTTTATTAAATAGGTCATTCGTTAGGGATGGTCCCATATAAATTTAAATAAAAAATCTCATTACTAAGGGCGAGAAAAAGGGTATGGAGATTTTAATATAACTATTTAGATGTCAATCGAAAGGGTCAAAAATCATCTTTTATAAAAATTTCTACATAACGGCTTCTGCAGTTGAGGCTTTATTTCTTCTACAAACTATGTCTTAGCACCGACTCCTGAAGCTGTTAGGTGGAAATTATTTTATTCTTTACGTTATTTCAAGTAGGCTTTTACAAAAGTTTTATTTTATTTGACGTTATAGCGTCGTCCATAGATAAAATTTCTAGTGAAACATGATTGACTTTAAAAATTACGTTTGCGCTTATTATTAGGTAGGGTGTTATTGTTTAAATTATTATTTTATGTAATATAATTAATAGTGCCAAACAAAATTATATTACATTACATTATACTAAAATACCAAAGTTGTTTATAAAATGAAACAAAAAAAAAGTAGTTTACAGACACTAGCAAATAACAAATAAGATGTAAATAAAAATTGAAGAAATAAAAAATAAGTTTTGTTCGAACTTATAATAAATCATTATTATTATTTATGTACAGTGTTTTATAGAATTATCCATGTAAGTGACACTTCGAAAAACTTGGTATTCACATGGATAGAAATCTGTCGTGAGATACCATATTCATGAGGTGACCACTTTGAATAGTTTGAATGATTTACTTCATTAGCTACTTAGTATGTAATTCTCTGCTCAACATATTTTCAACTATTCTGACGTCAGCTATATTGATCTCATCCAAGAACTCGGCTTGCCAACCTTGTCCGAAATCAGATTTGTTGTAAAAAGCTTATAATAATTGGGTCAGGTATTACCCATGTGGGAGGCATGGGGGTTTTTAGTATTAAATTTTCAAACATAAATATGACTCTCAATAGGAATCATTTGTAATCTGTATTAAATTAAAAAAATGTAATCTATTCTGAACAAGATCCCAATTCGCTTTTATAGAACTGCTCACATACATTCTCTTCAATCCCACAAGATTCATGATTGTAATGTCAGGAACTTCACCCCTTAGCGAGTTTGAGTTGAAGATGTTTTTTACAGTAGTCAGGTGAACCTGTCATTTACTTTAAAAGGTTGGCAGTTTATTGAATGCGTTCTCTTGTACAGTGAAACGCACACTACCCCTTCCAGCCCCTCTTACAAACTAGCCTTTATAAATATGTAGATTATTTTAATAGTATATTTATAGTTCCTTCCTTTCTATATGTGTGATGTTCCTATAAATCTTAACATATATATAAAACTGAAGTGTCTGTCTGTAATATTGAAATAACTGGCTTCTATTAAACTCAAGGGAATGCTTGCATGTTTTTAAGACATAAACAACCATTTTAAAAAAATTGTCTGTCTGTCTGTCTGTCCGTCTGTCCGAGCTAATTTTAAGAATGACTGAATCTATTATGATGAAATTTTCCAAACAGATAGGGAGCAATGCCAGAAGGAATCTAAGCTATATATTATTTTATTAGCAAAATACAAGAGAATGTTTTTTGTTGGTTCAGTTGATGTGCGCGCGCCCGCGAATGTTTCTGACAAAAAAGGCATTGCAACATACGCCGGTTACAGCTAGTAGTTAGTAAATATAAGAACGCGTATCTTTTGTATTTGAAAATTTACATTAAACTTTTTCCATTTTCTTTTGTAAGTTGTAACTTATGAAAGTACATATATATATTTACATACTGTTCTTTAAGTTTGAAGGAATGCACACACGTTCACGCAATATTGAATATTTTTCGTCTCGCGTATCTCGAGAAAAAATGATTATAACGACTCCCCACCAATTTTATTAGTATATATAAGTATATAAAGCACTTGTAAACAGCCTAAAAACTGTTTAAATCTAGTGGAAGAACACAAAAAATATCAATATTCTTTCTCTTACTTAGTAGAGCTTATAATGATTGTAGCACGAATGGGTCTATTCGACCGTGAAAGAAAAACGCTCTCACGTAATACCAGCGTGAAATAGCAGCTTACTGCTGCTGTGTTTCGTATGTAGAGAACCGGGACCCTTTTTACTGGAAACAAGACGTTTCATCTTAGTCCTCAGGTGTGACAACGCAAACGCATTTTGATTTTTAATCGTGGATAGATGTCTATATCTATTCCTAATAGTTTTCTGACGTCCTCCTCTCCTTTTCAGGTCATTGACTTTGGCAGTTCATGCTACGAGCACCAACGCGTGTACACCTACATTCAGTCGAGGTTCTACCGAGCGCCCGAAGTGATGATGGGCGCGCGATACGGCATGCCTATCGACATGTGGTCGCTAGGGTGCATATTGGCGGAGCTGCTAACAGGTTTGTTTTTATAGACAGTTTATTTGTATATAGATAAATATTTCTTGCCCAGAAAAGAATTGCTGTACTATCTAAAGCTGAAAATTCTTTGTAAAGATTTAAACCAATAATGTGCTGGTTATGCAAAGAAGATACATGTATTAACAGGAAAAAATCAACTAAATAGTTAAATTTGTATTAGAATTAGAAGAACTATAATCGCATTAAAATTTAAATCCGTCAGTAAGTAAATAAGCAAATCCATCGAAGCCGTATTACACTCAGTGGGTGATACAACACTAGAACTGCTGACGAATGGCAGTAAGATTCAGATGCAATGTTAGCATTTATCAATTACATAATAATAATTATCATGCTTAGCTGGTGTTAAGTTTTTGAATTTATAATTATAAATTAAAAATTTTGTACAACCGACTTCAAATTAATATATGGGACCACATGAGAAGCACCAGCTTTCAAATAAAAAAAGAATTATCGAAATCGGTTCACCTAGAAAAAAGTTATGAGGTAACACACAAAAAAAAAAGAATACAGTCGAATTGAGTACCGTCTCCTTTTTGAAGTCGGTAGAAAAGTCACTTTAGAAGTTCTGTAACTTTCCAATTTTAGTGACCTAAGTGGTCTAGTGGTTGTGAGCGCGACCGCTAATCATGTGGTCCCGAGTTTGAATCCCGGGTTTTTCTCCGGTCGTTGCCGTCCATGCGGAGTATGTGCGTTCCGATGACCGTTTTCAGTGTTTCAAAGAATGAGGCAACCATTTCCTTGACTTCTCTCTTTGTTTACATATGTTGACAAGTCCTCGAAAGTCAACATTTACTGGTTTTTTTTAAATAGAAATGACATGACTAAGGAACTTATAGTCCACCTTATGTTAAGTGTACTGCAGTCCGGTCAGGTGTCCATCACCTCGTCAGATGATGGGCACCTGACCGGACTTCAAACTTTAAACAAAGACGGCTACAGATGCGTTGTCCTCTGTGAGGACTAAGATGGAATGCCTTACAGCTTGTAATTAAACTGGTTCTCTATATCCTTCAGACCTGGACACAGCAGTGCAAGCACTAGCTATTTGACGACTGAAATAGGTAAGTGGATGGTACCTACCCAAAAAGATAAGTAAATTCTACATCTCGGGAGTGTATAGTGTGCAAATTCTTTTGGATTTGGATTCGTAACATTATGTTCAGCTCTCATCACCTGTAACGATGAACTACAACATTAGGGTCATCACGGTCGTACTTTATTATTATTTCATGTCATTATTCCATGCGACGGGCTTTTTTTATCATTGGTCAAAATATTATGGGGTATCTATCCAGTAAAGCTTATTACGATTAGTTTTTCAAGCTTGCCCGATTCTGTTGATATACGAGAATTACTCTCTTGACATCTTTTATCATGCGCCGCGAAGCACTGACTTCATCTTCAGTTTTAGCACTGAAATACGTTAATTTCGTCCTTATTCATGGGTATTAATTTATTATTATATAATATACAATATTTTATAATATACAATATTAAAAACTATAATTTAAAAAAAAAAACTAGTAACTTAATTATCATACAGTCCTACTCGCCGCGGTATCGTGCCAAGAACGCTGGCAGCGTTTCCCCGCTGAATGGCTATACTTAGCCTTTGAAAAGAACCAGCCCTCTTATCACCAGCAGCAACGACCAGTCCCGGATGGAGTTCCTTTAGGAACTTCACCGCACGTGGACCCCACGGACCGATAGTCTCTACAGCAAATGGCACAAATATGTAGTCATCTTTGTGCCATTTGCTGATGCCGCCCCGGCATTCATAGGTCATTAGAGAGCCAAATTAAAAGTACCCATAACCGAAGAGCATGTATGCGTAAGTATATAGATCTGAAGGAGGCGAGAAAAGTGTGTCAGGATCGTGTCAAATTGAAAGTCTGTAGTCACTGCCTATTATATAATTTCACCTTTTATCATCCCTTTCTTTTTTTATCTTTGCTTCACCTCCCCTTAAATGTCTTATCTCTGTATAGCCTAATGGTTGACCGGAAGAGAATGCCCTACGGCATTAAGTCCGCCATATGTACTATACTTTGTGCATTAAAGTATAAATAAATAAATAAATTGCTACGACTACGCTCAAACTCATTGAATTAATTGTAAACAATGATTCGGGATAGGGCTTCTCATAAAATGTCATTCAAAATCAAGTTATATACAAGTGACAACAATATAATTTGCAATAAACCAGGAAGGCAAAATTTTTTTCAAGAAAAAAATGATGAGGAAGAGTCTTTCTCCTTCAATTTTCGCTCCCTGGTACAACACACATTTTTTAAATTACCGCTACAAATGACAAAAGAATTTATCATAAGGTCAGCAAAAATATTCCTTAGTCAAATTATTTTTTCACTGACATTGTTTCCTTTGCCAATTCTTAAAACTTTTAGGGTAACACTATGTAAAATGCTCATTCGGATGCCTTAAACTTTTCTATAGTTTTTTTGTCAAAACCACACCTTTGAAACGAAATGATTCCTAGTTCTACTACTTTCTATTACCTGTTACCACAACACTCATAATATTTATGTAAATTACCTTCACGTTTCAGGCTTTCCCTTACTACCCGGTGAAGATGAATTGGACCAGATGGCGTGTATTATCGAACTCCTAGGCATGCCGCCACAGAAGCTCATCGAGCAGGGGAAGAGATCGAAAAACTTCATTAGTAGCAAAGGCCTTCCGCGGTATTGTACTGCCACCACGCTTCCTGATGGGGTCACGGTTCTTGGTGCAGGTAAACAATTTTTTACTACTCGTCACTTCGCCTAGAAAATATTACGCCTTTTTATAAATAGATTAGAATTATAACCAATTAAAATTATTTATAAATAAGTTGTTGTAATAAATATATATTGCACGCACAGCGACCAAATGGTTGAGTTACAAGAGATATTAAATATCACCATTGTTATCATGCAAGTTACCTATTTCGGTCTAGATAATTTTGGGCATCCTAAGTCTTTAATATTGCTATTGAATGCTTCCTTTCATATTGTCGCATAAGCGTTACATGGAATATCCAAGCAAGGTAACACCAAACGAGTGTCTCTATTATTGAGTTTGTACTTATGGCACAATATTATAGCCTACCGAAGCCAGCATACCTACTACCGATGAAACCACTCGGTTAATCATTTATATTATCATTGCCATGGAAATTATAATCAAAGACGTGACCACGTCAAGGTTGTTCAAGAAGAAGAAGACATTGGTTGGACACTGGATAAATGTGTTTTAAAATGTTTTGTTAGCTTTAATACCGTAACTTTACGAGTAAAACAGCCAGTCAATCGGAATGTAAATATTCCCTTTGATTTTTATTTACTAATCCCTGAGACAGGAATGTTAAGGGTACCTATATCGTAATTCTCTAAATAAAAAATAAATAATTTTCTAATAGTATGCGAAGTTATATGAATTCAAAATGTAGGAGAATAATTTTTGTTATTCTTTAATCTATATAAATAAAACTGTAATTGTAAAATTAAATATATAATAAAAGTTAAATCTCCAAAAGTTCTTCACCGATTGCTTTGAAATTGTGACACAACATTGCATTCGAATAAGCGCGTGTTTTATATAATTATTGAAAAACGATTTGAGATACAGCAACGCCTGGCTAGGTACAGCGAGTATACAATAAAAAGAAAAACATATAATATAATAAATAAAATGTAGTGGCGGCGTAAGGAAATCCACTATCCCATATCATCTCGTGAGTATCGTGCGAGGTGACATGGGAACTGAGACAGGAGATAACAGGGCGGCAGCATCTTCACGATAACAAGACAAAATAAACTTCGGTTACCGATCCGCCTGCCAAGCGTTGCAACTGTAGCAAATATCTACACTATGAGATAATGTACACGGGAGGCTTATGTTCAGCAGTGGACTTATGATAGTAGAGTCTGCTCGCGTTTGTAATACAGTAGTAGTTGCAGGGGACCGGAACACAGCACTGCACTGCTGAGACTAGAACTGTTCTGGTCTGAATTATACAATAGAGAGTCTATATATATATAGAGATGCATTTCATATTAGTCCTCAGACGCCACAACGCATTGCAACCTTCGTTGTTTGAAGTAAGTTACAGGTGTCCACTAACTGCAGTAACTACTTGCCATCAGTTGGACTGTAAGTTCGTTTGTCACTTCTTACTTTATTTATTTTTAAAAAAACTCGATTATTAGGAACATACGATATCAAATAAAATACAGATAGATAGCAATGAACTTATACATCAGCAGTTAATAATAAAAAGCGAGGATAAGTCCTTACTTCAGGAATTCGTGTTGGCTACACAACGTTTGAATTTAATCATATCTATTTTTATCTATAATGTCATTTTGTTTACATTAAAAAATACTCTCACCGTAGGTTTACATCGACGCGACAACTGCAGTGTGCGACACTGAATCACAAATTCCAAACCCACTGCTAGATTTTTGGCATATCTTAACAAGTTAGTTACCGTCATATTAAATAATAACAGTGAGTTCACTAGCTGATTCATTGTGTATGGAAATTGATAATATGCATCGCCGATGATACGTTTCGCAAAGTTCATTGAATCCTTGAGAGACAGTACTTAAGATAATTAAAGATGTTAAGAAGAAATGTTAATTGCAAGCACTCTGATAAAGTGGGTCGATTTAAAATCCTCTAGTAGATAGTTAATTCCTATCTTTCTTTTTAATTTACTATTTTCAACAGGGCTTCTACAATACTGATCAAAAGTTCGTAAAAGAAAATTATAATCAAATATTTTAAACTTAATCTTTCTATTTAGGAAATGCATATTATTATTGCATAATGAACACGGTCACGATGCTAATATTTCCACTTCCTTTAATTTTTTGGAGAGTGAAAAGGGGTTAGACTTAATTAAAAGTAGCAAACCTACGTAGTGGCATAAAAAAAAAAACAGAATAATTTTAACGAATATTCTTAGGGTCGAACAATGCTAGCCGAATGTGAAATTTCTCTCAGAAATCGACTAATTTGAACAAGTATTAATGTGTGCCCAAAATCAAAATGTAACTACGTTTTCTTTGACAGTGAAAAGTGATGAAAAAAAGTGTAGACAAATTTTAGCGACTTAAAAATGGACGAGGTTATTGATGTAATAGTCTAATCTGAGGTTGTTTGGTGATACAAATATTTTCTTAAATGTTCTTTTACGCGGGTTTTTACATATAGCTGACTTGAAGCACCGACGTATCGGGAAGTCTGCAGTTTGTGAACATGTTCAAGATCGTCCCCGCCATTACATCAGATTTGATAGACCACAAATCCTCGCAAAAGAACACCGATTCCTACCAAGGATGATTCGCGAGGCTATTGAAATTAAAAAAAACATCCTAATTTCAATAGAGAAGATGGATGGGTGCTGCCATCTGCTTGGGATCCTATAATTAATAAAATTAAATCCATACCCAAGTATACCACTGCTAGACTTCAAGATACTGTAAGCTCATTCTCCGTAGATCGAACCAAAAATTAATATTAAAAAACTGAAGGTAGCCGGGCTAACTATGACATCGGGACGTCAAACACGTCAGTCCCCCCCGTGACCATGGGTGCTGATGAAAAAATTTTTTTTTTAAATTGATTAGTATATTTGCTATTATTAACCAATAAATCATAGTAGATGGATCACATTCTTACTAGGAGATAATAATAGGACGTATTATTTCGGCATTTTAATTTTATTATTAACTTGCAAAGCTAAAGTGTTTAGGAAAGTATACCGATTGGACTTAGTTTTAATCTTGACAAATGAAAGGAGGGTGGGGGAATCAACAAGGGAATGAATAATTTTGAAAAGGTAAGTCATGTCCTTATATTTACGCCGAGAGTGTAGTGATAGTGACATAATGTTAAACTTTTAAGTCTATTTTCATAGGAGGGCAGACTTTTATTTAAACCATAATATCGCATAGAATAGATAGAATTTCTTTTGAATACGTTCATTACGATCTACGTGGACAGCGTAGCATGGAGACCCAAAGACTTCTATGAATACTACTAGATAGGCAATTCAGAACAAAACTGTATCACAGCTGTTGATCGCACGGGCGCCGGCTGAGCGGGAAACTGGTACTGTAAATATGCCACGAAGTTTTATTTTCATTTATGCCTTTTTTTTAAGTTACCACCACACTAGGATTTTCTCCTGTATCGTGGAGGCAGTTTACAAACATAAATTGCACAAGGATAAACATCCAGACCCGGAACAATTATTTGTAGGATACACAAATACTTGTTCCAGCGCTGCAACTCATTGCTAAGCCCTGCTGCGTCACCGAGCCGTCGGCTTTTACTGATTTTAGGCAAATACGAAATAAAGTTACATTAAGTATGTAACTTTATTTAGTAACTGAAATAAACTTCTAATCACGTTGACAAAATGCGCACATAAGTGTGTGTAAGTAAATAAAGACAGCGTTTTCGTTGTCACATTAAACAAAACCAGTGTTAGCTTGTCGAAAACATCACGCAGTTTACAAGACAAAGAACTAGTCTTCTCGCTCACTCGCAGTCGACTGAAGGAGTTCCGGAGAATTGACCGTAACTTAGTGCGCAATGTAATGTAACGTAACTTAGTCGCAGAGCCCGTCTAGTAGTATATAGTATGTTCGTTTAGATACGGTCGCCTTTGTGTCGCGCCTTGCCTTGGCACGTGCCGCATCTTGTCAAAGGCGCCGACGCGACATCAAAGGTCGCCGCGTGCAGCGTACACCCGCAAGAAAATTTTGCACTTTAAAACGAAGCGCCACAGTGCAAGGTTCTTTGCTACCTAACTTGTGTTTATTGTTTATTTTCGTATTTTATTACAATAACGATAAGAATAAAATGGTATTCTATTTTATTCTTAGAATAGAAAAACTTTAATTAACAAACACAGAAAAAAATAAAAAATAAAAGCAAAATAATAAGTGCAACTCCGGGTGTACCGACACTATCTTAGCGAACAGACTATACATAGAAGTCTTTGTGCTTTGTGGAGACAAGATAATAGTGTTGTACTCTAAAATACTGCGTACTAGCGAATAGTACAAAATGATAAAGCTACGAGGATTTTTAAGTCTTCACAGTTCTAAATATATAACCAAGAAGCTTCGTACATTTATACACCACATGTTCGTAGTGAGCGTGAAACGTTGTCAAACAGTATTCCAAGATACTTAACTACGGGTTTTCTTTTAAGAACCTGTCCATTTATTTTATAATCAAAAGTAATTTTTTGTTTTTCATGCCTAATGTTAAGACGGAGCATTTTCTTGTATTCAAACGTATGTAGTTTTCTTTTTACAATTTATGAATGCGAGACTAAATTCAACTGAAGATTAATTAAATCGCTAGATGTATTGATAACAAAAAGAAGTCCACATCATCTGCATGCAACAGGCATGAACATGTTAATTAATAAATGTAGTAAAAAAGGGCCTAAATAGGTGCCTCACAAGTAGGCTTGCCAACAACCTTTATGCACGGATTTGCGAGAAAATTGCAATCACAATGCGGGACGTGGCTAAAAAAAGCGGGACATAGCTGTAAAAGTATAGAATAGTGAAAAATGTTATCAACGCGTATGTCTTTTTAATGTATGTTTACCGATTTCTCGGAAACATCTAAATCCATTTTTTTTAATCAAAATAGACCTTTGGGGTTGTTCCCGTATAAATGTGAAGAAAAAATTCTACCTTTACAAAAATTGTCGACGAGGTTTTATTGTAACTACTATTTAGACGAGTGATTAGTTGTTACCTTGGCTAGAGCTTGTGATGTTGCTTAGTCCACTCAAAAAGGGAAAAATTGAACTTTAAATAGAAATATAAACAGACCTCAAAAACTTTCATCAGATTCTAGCTCTCCGGGAAGTTAGTTTAAAATCAATTACTAAATTCAATTTGAACAGACATTAGGAAAGCGAGTTAATAAAACCGTGGTAATAATAAAAATAAAAAAAAATAATTTCCTCCGAAGAGCCATCGATAAAGCGATATCACAGAAGTGGGTGATAAATTGAAGCCTTTTATAGTGACTAACTGACTCCTTCTGTTTAGGTATGATTCAGTCCATGTTAACAAATGAGGGCATCCACGACTTTTTCTGCCACCAGGGCGGCGCCACTAAAAAGTGAGGTATAATATTTGACAGATTTCATAGCGAAGTTAATTTGTTTTGAAAATGTAAAGGTTATTGTTTCTTTCTATACTATTAGCTATATTTTATATTTTTAAGATTAAAAATAAATAAACCAAACCACAGATATTCATAAAAGTAGAAAAATTAAAAAAAAAATGTGCAAAAAAATTAAAGAGCAAACCACTGACGCATTGTTTTGTGTATTAATATAATACTCTAGAAACTGATAAACTTTTATTAAAAACCAACTTCTCAATTAAATTACATTTTGTAACAAAATAACTTTACCTCAGTGTCAACTAGCGACATCTGGTGAGCAGAAAATCATTAGCCCTCATTGCCTTGTGTAGGTGGACTGTAAGTTCTTCACTCCAGTTTTATTATAAAAAAATATAAATACCGTTAGTGTGTATACCCCATTACTCTTGGCAACCAACCAGAAGAAACTCAAGTTTTATGACTGATCGCGGAGACTACGACACGACGCTTGTTTACAGTACGCTGCCTGTTCAATTGTTACGTCTCCGGAGACAATAAACAGTGATTTAACAAAACAGCGTATAATAAGTCGGTGTAATGAACTGTGCCAAATTAACATATTAATATATTCTGTTAGGCATTTCGTTATTGGGGCATTACTTCATCGCAATTGCTCTTGGAATTGTAGACAAATTTATTCGAGATTGTTACATTTGTTTTGCTCTTACGTTAAAGTGTACGTAATGCTTGAAAACTAAATACTTATTTTGTTAATGAAACATTATTTAATAAAATATTAACGATTTATTATATTTACGCGAACGCTACACATTGAATAAAAATACTTATACGGATTTTATCGCGGGTAATTATACTTATTTTTAATTTCCAACGTAGATGTAGATTTGACGACGTAGACGAATATCCCGCGTAGCTCGAACCAAAAGTAATAATTAAAAAGTTGAAGGTACTCCTGGTTATCTCTGACATTGGGACGTCAATCACCTCAGTCCCTCGTGACTGTAAAGTACTAATTAAAAATAAGTATAATTAAACACGATAAAATCCGTAAAAGTAGTTTTATTCAATAATAAAATATTATTATGTCTCGTATAAATATGTGATGGTTTGATCAGATCCTGAGCCGTTTTCTAACTTGCCGCTTATGTATGTGTAAATGTTGTAATATTTTACTGCCTTTATACGCTCCATTGCTGGGCCAGGCATCTCATTTCCCTCCAGTTTGAGACAATCTGTATCCCCATACAAAAAAAAACGTCGGTTGAGTTCTTAGCTTTATACTGTAGAGCCTAGAATTTTCTAATTAGGTTTTTAATGTCTGCAATTGTTATCTGGTGATAAAAGTGTAACGGTACGACCATGGACGTATAATGACGTGAAAATGCGACAACGTCAAAACAGCCAATAACGACGCTCGCTTAATTCTATTTACACACCAGTTTGGTCGTATTTATGTCGGCAATGAAATACACTAGCCATTCGAGTTTTATTGGCTTTTGAAATGATTATTCCATAAATACAAATAGCTCAGGATTAGGTATAATGCACTGTTATTGTTTGCAAAGAGAACTCAAGAAGATGAATATCGGTCCTTGGTATTAGTACACTATTAACCTCTTTTGAAGCTATTCTAAATTGTGTCAAATTTCGGCTTTACATAATCTTTTTTTACGTTTGACGATTTGACGAACCAGCATTTTATTTTGCCATGAGACATATACGCGCGGTCTGTATTGAAAAGAGGTTTTTTTCCTTGAATTTTAAAACAATAGAAATCACTTAAGTAAACCTCTTCTTATCCCGAAATATCATTCTAAGTTTTGTACTTCGTCGATTTCAAATGGATATGCTAATGTTTTGTTTCGAATTTTTGAATTTTTATTTTGAATTTTGTTTTCATGTGGTAGCAGTATGGGCAATGTAAAAGGCTTCTTTAAAACTACCAGCCAAGCGTAGTGATTGATCCTCTCTAAAACGAGAGAGGCCCATTACCAAAAAGTAATCTTTTACGAGCTGACGATAAAGAAGAACAAGTGGTAAAATTAAAAATTTTGTACAACCGACTTCAATATAAATTATTAAGGATCACTCAAAAACTACTGGTCAGACCAGTCAGGAGTCCTGACTCCAAGCACCAACATTCAAATAAAAAAAGAATCATTAAAGTCGGTTCACCTGGAAAAAAGTTATGAGATAACACACATTAAAAAAAACATACGGTCCTCCTTTTTGAAGTCGGTTAAAAATATAATTTACAGTCTAATCTTATTTATTTTTGTTCTCGTTCCAGGTATGTCAAGAAGAGGAAAGCCGAGAGGTCTGCCCGGATCGAGAAGTTTTGTCACTGCACTCAAAGGCTGCCAAGACAAGTTCTTCATCGATTTCATTAGAAGGTTGGTGCTAAATTTATGGAAGTTATACATTAATCTGTTCAAAACGGTTTTAATGTTGAAATGTATCTGCATCAACACCCTTAAATAGTTCAACACTCCAGAACAAAGCCGTTTCTACTTCGCCAGGAGGTATTTACTACAATGTCGCTTAGGATTGCCGTCCCATCGGACTATGAGAGTGAGGGAATAGATATTGCACCTGTACTTGTGCGTACACTCGGGCTCTAATCCTGTCCTGCGCCGATGGTTACTCTCAGTTGAGACTGACCGCCGTGACGGAAATTCGGTCTGGAGGACAATATTATTACTTCTTGAAAAAGCAGGCGGCTTGGTTAACGCAGAAAAGCGGTTGCTTTGCTACCATTATAAAGGGTCTCTTCAATCACCTAACGAAACAGAAGCACTATGCTGCTATTTCACGTTCGTATTCTGCACGAGTGCGGCACATCCCCGGTATAGGAGACCCATTCGCACTGCAGCATTACTCTACGTGATGAAATGATGCAGAAAATTTTGTCATTTTCCTCGTTGAAAGATCAGTACAGCAGTCCATCACAAGTCGACTGCTGAACATAGGCCTTCCCCAGATTGCCACAAAGTACGGTCCTGAGCCACATGTATCCATCGACAATGGCTGCCTCGTTGGTCTATTGGGTGTAAACGCGACGGTTGATTATGAGGTTCCGGGTTCTAATCACTGGTCAGGCGGAAAAAATCCAACATTTTCTTCTCATTTTCTACATAGAAAGCAGGTAGAAATGGAACGAAAACATGAAGAAATTGCATACAAATAATCACAGGCATGTGTTTTATCCAACATCCTGAACTGGAGCAGTGCAATAGACTCCTTCAGATCCTTTAGTGTCTATTATAATATACTTTTTTATAGAATAAGGATGACAAACAAGCACATAGTCCAGCTGATAGTAAGTGAATGCTGTAACCCATAGACATCTACCTTTATCCTCAATTAAGAATCAAAATACAGATGCGTTGTCAACACTGAGGACTGAGATGGAATGCCTCGTTTCCAGTAAAACGGGTCTCCTCCGGTTCTCTACACTCACCATACGAATCACAGCAGCATAAAGCTGCTATTTTACGCTGATATTCTGTGATAGCGTGGTCCTGCCAAGGTCGAGTCGATCGATTGTAATATAGCTGCGGCGTGTTTCTAGCACATATAAATAATAGTATTCCATAACACCCACATAGTAATAATGTTCTATAGGATATTGAACCGATTGGTCTCTGCCTACCCCTACGGGAAAGAGGCGTGATTATATGTATGTATGTATTGAACCGATAACATTCCTCTTGCAGATGCCTAGAATGGGATCCGGAAAAGCGGCTGACGCCCGCGCAAGCGCTGCGTCACGCGTGGCTGCGCCGCCGGCTGCCGCGGCCGCCGCACGACGACGAGCCGCACGCCGCGCACTCGCAGCCGCACGCGCAGCCGCAGGCCCACGCGCAGCCGCACCAGCACGGACAGGCCCAGCCGGTGCCCGCCAACCACGTTAGTATAGCGCACCACGTCAAACGCCTCGCCCAGCCCAAATGCACCGACAAATAGGTTTGTCTTAGTTACGCTTTTTATTTTTTTTATTTCAGTAATGGCAATGAGCGCTTGTGATAGAAATATAATATTTGCGGTGTTAGCCTAGTTGACTTCCTACTATCGTTAACGCTGTAGAAAACTGTATAGGGTTATTTTTCAAAGAGTATCCAAATTTTATATTTAAGTTCAAATATATAAAATTGCAGTTTTTTTTAAAAATACTCGTAAGGAGGCTTCTACTTTTATTTGAAATTATCACAAATTGAATGTGATTTATGGGCAACAACTACGCTTGCGCGTACGCTTACGCGTGCGCTTACCTAAATTTGTGACCGAGCGACCCTTACGAAAGTGTGCGTGCGTAGTAAAATAGTAGGCGTTAGATATTTATGAATGACAATCAATTAAAACAATGCATTACCACGCATTCTGAATTTAAAAGATGAAAAGGACAGAATGTTTGAGGTTTTTTTTAAATTAATTATTCTGAACCTTCTTTGCAAATTTGGCCGTATCGCAAAATAACCCTGCATAAATGAATGAAATCAACGTTAAACCACGTGATATGTCATTTCCATTCATGTTCATACTTTTTTATTTGCGTTAGCGATAGTAGTAAGTCCAACTTGGCTAGTCGCGCTGATTAAACTGTTATACCGGTTTTAATTCCTCGTTAATTCTTATTTAAAAAAAATTAAATCTAAAATAAGAATTAACGAGGATGTTATGATCAAATATTCTAAAATAAAAGTTGTTCAATTAAACCTCGTTTTTACTAATTAGAAAAGAGTTTTAATTAAAATTCAGCCTCATTGTCTATTTTATTTTTAGGTATTTATCAATAAGTTGCGAACTTTTTTGGTCAAGGCAATAATTATCAGTTTTTTTTTTTATTATTAAATAATTTGTATATTTTATGCATGCAATTTCTTTCTTTATTTAGTCATAGGCGTACATACATTATATATTTTTTCTTAGCTTGGTCTTAACTTATTTTATGATTCATATTATGTTATAATATAGTAATTTTTATAAACTTATTTTTATTCGGTTTCCTTTCGGTCTTATAACATAAACAACTCGCCTTGGCTTTACATCAATGCGAGTTACCAGTGAGGTGTTTATGACTTGATCACAAAACGCAACATTTGTTTACTATGCTTACATAAAACATGCAAGTATCATATACGTATATTAACCTTCCTCAAGAAGTTATTTAACCATTGGGTTTCGGCCCCATTGATGAAATGCATTAAGATGTTTAAAGTTTTAAGCAAATACACAAACAAAATCGGATAAGCGACTTTGTTTTATACTATTTAACGATTCTGCAAAAACGAACTTCTAGTCTTAACCAGAGAGCGTAGATTGTAGTGTAACAGTATGCCACTTTGATTTAATTCAGCTAAAGTAGCCGAAGTAATAACAGTTTTTACGTGCACTTTTATGCCTGTTAACACTGTATTTACCTTTCTAAGAAACAGATATAATATGGTATTTGTACCTTTCGATCAGACACTTAAAATGTCCGGCAAATAGCACCTCGAATACACTATGAGTTCAAATTTTAAATCAGGTGATTTGTACTTTAACCGCTATAATATTATCTAAGATATTGAGTTGAGTATATTTCGTGTAATGGCTGCGTATGAGGATCCACTATCCCATATACTATATCACTTCATGGTTGTCGTAAGAGGCGACAGAGGGAAATGAAACCGGAGATTTGCAGCTGGTTTTCCTGATAACAATTCAAAAAACAAAAAACTGCGGTTGCTAACCCGCCTAACAAGCGTAGGTCTATGTTCAGCAGTGGAATTTTGATGGGCTGTAATGAATGAATTAATTAATGATTTCAGTATAATTGTTTAATTTATTGCTTTTTTAGTCTTTGTTGTCAATTTTGTAAACCATATTTAAAATAAACTGCTGAAGAGTTTAGCCATAGCTAGGTATAATTTAAATCGAGGACGCCGTAAATTTCGCTCCGATTTTTAAGCGAAGAGTTGTGTATTGTTGCTCGATGTTTGTACTTTAATGTTGTGTGGTATCGAGTAATTGTGTATAGATATGGTTTTTCTGTTGCCGGCAGTCGGGCGGCGTGGGGGGCGCAGGGGGTGCGGTAGGTGCGGCCGCGGGGGCGACGGGTGCGGGGGCGGGGGCGGGGGCGACTGGTGCAGCGGCGACGGGCACGGGGGGCGCGGGGGGCGTGGGCGGTCGCAGCGGCTCCCTACGGACGCCCCTTGCGCGCACTCCGGTCACCTTCAACGCATCCCAAGTCGCCAGTAAGTAAACTGCACTAGTATGGAAAAATATTATCCAACATAGATATTTTTATAAAAAAAAATAGTGTGTAAGTTCGGGTTTTTCAGTTTTGTTCAGAAGAGCAGCCTTCGGCAAAGACTGTGGGATCGTTTACTCAACCGATCAGACCTAAATATACGCCGTACACTGAAAGCTTGCCTTAGAGTCTAGCGTGCCAAATCCTGTCAATGGCCTTTGAGCTCTCTCTCGCTCCATATGTGTTGGTTCTATCTAGTATATGTAATAACTAGAAAGTCGACCGATTATGGCGGAACCCGTACTGTCGATCGCTTAGGGGTCATTCTGTTTTAAGTATGATATTAGGTCAGCGTTAATTATACGCTCCATAATCTTGTAGATACATAAACGTTAGTTGTGTCGAATAATTTTTATTGTATTCTCGTACTGGCAAGCGTCATGTTTAGCGACCTCCCATCAGACGAAATGATGACTTAATGAAACATGCTACCTCCATATCATCAGTTGATGGATGCAGGTGGCTCAGGACTGTAGCACTTTGTAGCAATTCATGGAGGAGATCTATGTTTAGCAGTGCTTGTGATGGGCAATAGTAAGTAATAGCGTTTTGAGCTACAGACTCGTACCCACAAGCGCAGAGTAGGGTGATTCTTCACTAAATGAATTGACTATCTGATGTGACATGCAGGGAATCGATGGAACAGGTCATCATCATCAGGATAATCAACACCAGGACCACGGTGGATTGTGACTGTCTTTCGGGGAGGTTTATGTTCAACATGAACTTTTGCTGGGCTGCGATAATAATTATGTCGATATTTACTTGTATATGGATCGTGGACGGGGAGCAGCTACATGAATAGCTCGTGCAGATAATTCCTTATAGTGATAAAGATGAGGGCAGTGAAGACAGAGTGTTTAATGTCCGCAGAAGCGAAGCTGCAGGCGGCGCTGTCGGAGGAGAGCGGGTCGGGGCGCTACTGGGCCGCCAAGCTGCCGCACCTGCCCGCGCCCTCCTAGCGCCCGCCGTCCGCCCGCCGCCTCGCCAAGGTCCCCCTCTAACATATTTTATGTTTTTTTTTTTTTTTTTTTTTTATAGAATATGAGTGATAAACGGGCACACAGTCTACCTGATGGTAAGTGCATGGTGTGACCCACAGACATCTTGAGAATTGAGAATGAAATTGTAGGACGCGCTGTCACTCTTGAGGACTAAGATCTCGTTACTAGTTAAAAGGATATCCGGTTGCCTACACTCACCATACAAAACACAGCAGCATTAAGTTGCTATTTTCGCTGGAATTCTGTAAGCAATTTGTCCATTAATTTATTAAAAAAAATAATGTTAAATTTTCGTCGTCTAACACAACGCAATGTGCTCCTATATGGCTAACACACACATCATCACATCATGATAAAGCACTCTAACGGATGGGATACATTTTTTTTATTCATTACAGCCTTTCAAAGTCTACTGCTGAACATAGGGCAAAGATTGCCTCATAAGGGGGATATTTACCAAAGTTGCCACGCTTAGGCGGGTTGGCAACCGCAATTTTATTTTCTAGTTGTTATTAGAAAGACGCTGCTGCCATCTACTGGTTTGTTTTCCTCTATCGCCTCTTATGACATCTACGGGACGATATGTGGTAGTGGATATTCTTACACCTTTTTTTTCTTTAAATAAAGACTTACAAGATTGAAATAAAAAAATTAAGTTTAGTATTTTTCTTCTATGTTTTCGAATGTTATCGCTATTATTTGGTCGCCAGAACCTCGTTTGTGGATAAGACAGGTGAACCACGTGCAATTGAGGTTTGCAATGGACGTATGTAGGGTGTTACTCGACTGTTGTAAGCTCATAGAGGCTTTGGCGTTATTAATAACAATAACGATGCAATCACCAACAGGTGTCGTCCCTGGAAGCGCCGCGGCGACCCCACGCGGCGGGCCCCGCGCGGCTCGAGCTCGAGCGCCGCAGCCTCGACCTCGAGCGCGAGCTGCGCGCCGAGCGGGACTCCGACGCCTCGCTCGACGACCGCGACCACCTCGTCTGATGCGCCCCGCGCCCCCTGCCCCTGTGCCCCCGCGACCCCCGCGCCCCCCGCGCCGCCGACGCACACTGTTGCCGCGCACGTGGACGCCCCCTGGCTTCATTCGCCCTGGTGTGCTTCTGTATGCTGCGCTCTACGATTGTAGCGGGGAATTCTTGAGTTGCGGTACGCATTTTATCGTTCCGTTCTCTTGTAGAAACTTGAATATACTTTGTTTCAAGATTTGACGTAGTCCAACCCAAAATCGATAGAAATGCCAATGGGATTTTAAGTACATACTCAAGTACAGTTTTGACACACTACAGAATAAAAAGAAGATATTTGGCGACTGTGACGAGCGGTTGGTGTTCGGCGGCATTGGTGCTACAAAAGTGACGTGTGTGCGGTAACAAGCCTCTCCACTGCCTTATAGTGATTCGTAGGTTTGGTGTATACTAGGATGTTAGTGAATGGATTATTATGTACAAAAAACGACCAGTTTTCTTGCGTAAATTCTTGCAATTATATAGAACTGAATAAAGCTACGTTAGCGTTAATTCCTGAAAAATACACCAGTTAAAATAATGATCGCAACATACGAATTATTTAAAGTATTATTAAAGATTACCTTATACATTGCTGTCGGCTCAAAGAAATCTAAATTTAGTGATTGAATTAGTAGTGTTTATGAAGCACAATCATTTTTATGTTCCTACGTAGTTTAAAGTGTATCATTTGTAAGGCAGTGGTTAAGGTACAAAAGGACACTCTCGTTCGGCGAAGAGCCTTCAATTTAGTGCGTAGCGGCGTTATTGATCTCAATAAATAAAATAAAGACTACATAAAGTATATGTAATACGGACATCTAGTGGAATTGTGCGAGTAATCTAACGTGTTTTACTGTTTTCTATGTTGGTATACGTATTAATTAAGAGTACGTACGTTCACGAGTCGAATGTGTCGTTGTTAGTGCCTGCTAAGTCTGGTTTAGTGTATAGGAAACCTCGACCACTGTTTAAGGGAGCTCTTTGAACCATTTTACCGAAAGACGACTTGTTAAATTTCGAGAGTTGAATTTTTTCGCGCCCATCACTCGTTTTGTAGTGCGCGTTCAATCGAAATTCGTAGAATCTTGCAGTCATTGATACAAGATTTTGACTGAATTTTCTTTAAGCGCATGCGCTGTCTAGTGACGTTCTGAAGTTATTACAATTGGCGTCATAGGCTAGTTTTTCTTCATAAAAATTCTCTCTCGAAAAACATAGATTTAAGCGAACTAAACTATTAATGTGTGTGTTATAACGATTTTCCTACAAAATCAATTTATAATTCTTTTAATTACTACTTGTAATTCGTTTTTAAGTTACATTGTGTAATTAGTTAATTTCTCTCAAGTGATATAGTGATGTTGTATTCGCGACGAAATGGTGACCTTATAATCGGAATTCTTAAAGGACTTAAGGGTAGATAGTTACAAGGCCTTTTAAGCTAGTTAAGAAGCTAAGCTGTGCGATTTTTTTTAAATGAATATAGAGTAGTGAATGTGATAAGTTGACGATTTATACAGTGGGTATAGATGCGTTATTAGATAAATAACTACACATTATATACATGGCCATTCTGTATATTATGGAGAGTTACAACTTATTGCGTAGCATTATAAGTACATTTTTTTTTATAATCCAGCTTTTTACTACTTAACTACAAAATGGTTCCTTGTATGATTGTAACAAAAACGTTATGTTGAAGTTTGTCAAACATATCCAATCTTACCAACGATTATTCTCAGAATATTCTAGATTACATATACAAATTACTGGTTAGTGCTAACTAATCTCGCTTTGCAAATAAAACAAATTTATGCTATGTTGTTGTAAACACAATTTCGCAGTTCTTATTTGGACTAGACACATTATATTGAAAATGGACTAAATAATAGTTAACCGTTTACATATTAATAAAGCGTCAAAGAATACAGAATCAAAATTCTTCCAATAAAATGTAGAGTATAAATTAAATCGTTTAGTAAAGATGTTAAAAGTCGTTCAGTGCAATTAATGTGTCTAGTCCCTTTTTGTTTTTAATTTACAGTGCAATATGTTTGACTTGTGTTTTAAAATTAATTATTTTGTCTTCCGATATTTGTAACATTTACAAAGGGCCTATTATTGTGTATAATCGACATTAAAGCATTTTTATTTTTCAAATAGATTTATAATTTTTTTTTATATGTAATAACATTACGCATAAAATACAAGTGTATTGTAATTTACAAAATAAATGCATATTACTGTTGTAATGTTATGCTTTAATGTAAATGGGTTAATAATGCTTAACTTGTAGCTATATCGTGACTAGACATGACAAAGGTATTTTATATAATATTAATATTGTTCATTTACAAATGTAATAAGTTGCGTTTATTACGTAATACAATAAAAAATTTGTAATTTACTTGCGTGTTTTGGTCAACAGCAAGGAAATATTAAATATTTCGACAAACTCCTTTTCCCCCGTGGTTCATAGTGAAATTGAATAAATTAAAGTAACGAATACTTTTTGTACAAGTCTAAGCATATTAACTCGTAAAGTATTTTACTTTCTGACAGTATCTCACTATACTCAAATTAAGCATTTTTTTTAAATATTTGTATTAAGACGACTGCCTTTCGTATATTGTTATGCTCAATAGTTTAATATCATCCGGACGTCTTGATAAGAGACAACCGGCTTATTATTTTTTAACCCGAGTAGCGGTTTAAGGTATTTACTTAGTCAATTATTGTATAGTTTTTTTCAAAAGACTTCAAAAAAGGAGGAGGTTCTTAATTCGTCGGAATCTTTTTTTTTATGTATGTTCACCGATTACTCAAAGACGCCTTAACCGATTTGGAAAAAATCTTTTTTTACTTCAAAGGGTATACTTCCCAGGTGGTCCCATTTAAATTTTATCGAAATCGGTTGAGGGGTTTTAAAAAATCAACAATAAATTATATTCATATTGAAGTCGTTTGTACAAAATTTTAAATTTACCACTTGTTCTTAATTGGAGAACGTGAGGGCTGAGAGTTAATTCGCATTTCAGCCGTCGATTTTGAATTGTGATAGTTTTTTTTCACATTTTGGGTTCTTAGCATATTTTCTGCCATCAGAATTGTATAACTCTCGTTCTCGCGCGAGATGTCGACTTGGCATTGATCAGTATTAAGTAATCATTTTCTTTTATTCATCATATCTCGCGTGCTAACTGCCAAGTAATTTTAAGCCATAAGTCTCATTTTGCTATATCACAATTTACATATAGCAGTCCTAGTTATAACATACAATTCGCTTTTGTTCGACCGCTGCATTTCTCTTTATACCTAGTTATTTTGTAAAGCATTGTGTTCTCATTTTGTATGTAAAGCTGGTGTTTCACGTCTTGAAACTCGTAGCGACATGTGAATACTATACAATTTAAATAAATGAATTATATAAAATTAATACTGGTTTTTTTTATTTGTAATCTCACAGTTTATTTTGGTATACTCAGTTCGTCCCACAATAATGAACCAAAAAAATTACTGCCAACTTACGTTCATCAGGCCGTGATTTAAATGCCAAAATGTTTGTTCAGATTCGATTAGGAAAAGAGTAATCAAAGAGCAAACAATATAATTTATTATTAAAAAAGGTTTTTCCATTGCGTTATTTCTTAAACAAACTGTTGTATTTGAAAGTTTATCTTCATGAACTTCCAATTACAATTATAGCGACATCTGAATACTGCTAAGTGTATGAGGAACACAACGAAATCCAAAAATCAAAAATTTGTATTTTTGCTCAAAATGTGTAAATACCATGGTTGTTTGCTTGTTTGGGAGGTCGATGCAAAGCTTTAAAGGGGTGATAGGTGAGCTCATTTAGGTAATTTATAGCCATACATGTCTTCATCAAAGTCTTACCATCTTTATTACAATTTTTATTTTTTGAAAATCCCCAAAATTTAGCCTGACTAATTAGACAGCATGACAGCATTTTTTTTTAAATTTCTATAAAAACAATGTCCGGTCTATGTAACGACATGAGTTTCAAACGTCTGCTTTATCAAATACAAATATTAAAGGCTTTTAAAGTTTGATGAAGAATTGTAATACGGCTAGAGGTGGTCTGTTTGAGGCGTTGAATAAAAAATATAAATTAAATAACGCTGCTGTGTTTCATATGGTGAGTGTAGAGAACCGTAGACTTTTTACTGGAAACAAGGCATTCCATCTTAGTCCTCACGGGTGACAACTCATCTGCATTTTGATTCTTAATCGAGTATAGATATAGATGTCTATGGGCCACAGCAACCACTTACCATCAGGTGGATTGTGTGCTCGTTTATAACCCTTATCCTATAAAAAAAAAACTAAATAATATGGATTTATCCAAAAAGTACTGTACCGCTTGAGCGCTGTGCGCGAGTGTGTGTGTACTTTGATTTTTCACCACCAAAGGTGCTAGTTGTGGTATAAATGACATTTTTTCAGTCGACTTCAAACTTTTCACGCCAGCAAGGTTTCATCATTTTCAATTAATTTAATAAGACTAGTCACACTCATTTCAAATTAGTAAGTAATTCACCGTTGATATCTATGATAGGTAGTACTTAAAAGGTAAGTACCACCTAGATACTACTACTTAGAATGTAAGGTTCGATAACGACGTTCTCGAACCTTACTGAACCTTACTTAATGAATAGTCATAGCCGGTAATGCGTCAGGCATATATATGCCTGACGCATTACCGGCTATGACCCGGAGATTATACCAAGAGCCAAAAGATACTCAAATCAAAGGGGGGTACCTAATGTTAGGGTATTCTACACAACTTGTCTTCGGCTTGTAGAAGTTTTTTTTTAAACTATTCTAAGCCAGCGCTTAACTACAATCCCACCTGATGGTAAGTGGTGATGTAGCCTAAGATGGTGAAGCGCACTGACTTAACAAAAGCGTATTCACTCTTGCCTTGAAGACACCCACATTGTAATCGGATGGAAAGATAGATACTAGCAACTTATTCCACTCCTTTGCTGTACGCATGACGAGCGATGTAGCAAACCGTTTGGTTCGAATGCGTGGTAAGTCAACAACGAAAGTGGAAGGGAGAGGGAGGAATTAAATTATGAAATTCCTGCGCACAATCAGTTGGAATGAATCGCCCATTGAAAGTTGGCGTGAATTCAGGAAGGTTTGATCCGGATGGCTGGCGCAAGGAGGGGTTATGTTGGACTCGCACCGACTAAAACCCCATGGTGTTCCACCTTCGCCGCATATTGGCAGTTCAATGGGAACGCTTTCGCACACATCCGCCGCCCCACGTGGAGGTGCTGCGGAAGGTATGGAGAGCAGCGCCTCGTAATACCGACACCCCTCTCCCCCCGCGGCCCCACCATCACAGCATCAAGGGCGCGGCCTCGCTAGAGTCGCGGAGGATAGGGCGAGTGGCGCATCGCCACACCAACACTCCTCTTCCCCCGCGATTTCAATTCGGCTGCAGCGGTAGGGGGAGAGGGCACCCCTTCACCTCGGGCCAGCCATGTGGGTTTCTCTTCGTTCACCATGGGTGACCAAGCCACGGCTACTAAGCCCCCCCGCTACGACAGGGCGGGAACTAGTTCGGGGGTGTTTGTACGGACCCTACTACAAGTGTCAGAGCAGTAGCTCGAAACATTAACGTAACGGCATGGAAAGTGTGGAACACTATTTATCATGAAGAAAAATACTCTTTTCATGGCATTGCAGTATCATTGGTTTTATAACATGAAAACCCCATACGGAGAACTCATTCTTGTTGATATCTACAGAATTGTGACATTGTCGATCCCTGGTTCCTGAAATCCATCCTGTGAACTGGTGCATCCAAATTTTTAAGGTCGTGGATAACTAATTTTCACAGCTTAACTATTTTCATAGCTTAGCTTACCGCTCGACCGGGGTAGGACCATGCTCTCACAGAATACCAGCGTAAAATAGCAGCTTAATGCGGAGATTTAAAAAAAAAATAGAATAAGGGTGACAAACGAGCACACAGTCCACCTGATGGAAAATGGATGCTGTGGCCCATAGACATCTACATTTATCCTTGATTAAGAATCAAAATGCAGATGCGTTGTCACCCCTGAGGACTGAGATGGAACGTCTAGTTTCCAGTAAAAAAGGTCTCCGGTTCTCTCCACTCACCATACGAAACACAGCAGCATTAAGCTGCTATTTTACGCTGGTATTCTGTGAGAGCATGGTCCTACCCCAGTCGAGCAGACTCATTCGTGCTACAACCATAATATACCTGCAGCGTGACTCTACCACGTAAAAAGATCATGACAAAAGAGGAGTTGATTGAAAAAATTTAGTTTTTCAGATCATGCAACAAATGATAACTCTTGAAGCATGTATAAGAGAAATAAGAAGAACGGATCGTACGTGTAAGTTGCGGTTTGTATTTTAAACATAAAACGTAAAGAACCTTAACTAAAATTTTATATGAATGTTCTTATGTATTATTTAGGTTAACCGTGTAGTGGCGGTGTAAGAATATCCACTACCCCACAAAGTAAAGTCGTAAGAGGCGACAGAGAGAAAATGAAACAGGAGATGGGCAGCAGCATCTTCCTGATTACAACCTAAATAATAAAAAACTGCAGTTGCCAACCTGCTTGCCGAGCGTGGCAAGTATGGCAAAATCGCCCCTAATACGGCAATCTGATGAGGGAGGCTTATGTTTAGTAATGGACTTTTATAGGCTGTAATGGATGGATCATTTAGGTTAGCATACGGTCCTCTTTAGTTGTATATTATTATATATTATTCAGTTAAATTAGTCACGAATTTTGCGAATTCGTGACTTTTTGCGTGACTTTGCGATAAACGAAAGCATGTTTTTAAAAATGTTACCATATAAGGCTATTTAAATTTTTTTAAACATCTCAAACAGACAACTCTCTCCTTATTAGAGTTCTTCGTCAGTCTTTAAAAGGCCGTAATTTTTTTTTCTGATAAGGAATAAACTTAAAACCTACGTCGTTAAAACCGATTTTTTTTTAAATAAAATATTTACCTCACTTGTCTGGGCTCTCCTTCTCATGGGTTATTGATAAGATAAAATGATTGGCGCTCCAGTGTGAAATAGCTGACTTCATATATTTTCGAAATATTTCTTACATACACAAGCATGAAGAAAAACGATGTTCACTTACTTTACTGCTCATGGCGAGGCAATTCAGCACTTGAAATTTCAAAAAAAAAATCCAGTTAATGCGAATTTGCTCCCTCTCTATAAAGTTAAATTGCAAGATTGTAAGTACTTATAAAATTCAAATCTGATTACTCAAGCTTTTACGACTTACTCATCAAACTTTTTCTTTGCACGATTATTTCATACCTTGTAAAGTTCTGAAGTCATGTAATATCAAGGCAAATAGAGATTTAAACAAGTGATTTTTTTAAAATTTGGTACTAAAAGAATTTAATATACCACGTTTTTTTTTTCATATTCCTACATTCGATTTGTCATGCTGATTCTGAGCTATTTTTAAAATTTTCAAGTCTCTTGCTCATCGGGAAGTTCTTGAAATTTGAGTTGCAAGATTCCACCCGGAACGAGAAAGTTACATAGTAAAAACGTGGTTAAAATACGCAGAGTTGTTTCATTAAAAGGTAAGTGCCCGCTGTAAATTTCACAGTACAAATGCAACTTGGATTTAATAGAGTGTGACATGGTGGTGAAGCAAAATATTGTGAGAAAACTTGGATGTCTGAGTAATAAAATATTTCTAGGACATGTGAAGTCCGCCAACAAGCACTGAAGCAGTGCGTCGGTAAACTTATGGCACCAGATCCTTTTTATTTTTTTACTTACATGTGATAGAAGGAGTTGAACATATAAAACACTGAATAACGAATGCTTGAAAAAAATACAACTAGGTAAATACGAATATTTATGTCTTTTTTATATAATGATAAGAGTGACAAACGAGCACACAGTCCACCTGATGGTAAGTGGATGCTGTGGTCCATATAAATCTACATCTATCCTCGATTAAGAATCAAAATGTAAATGCGTTGCCACTCCTGAGCACTAAGATGGAATGCCTCGTTTCCAGTAAAAAGGGTCTCCGGTTCTCTACACTTACCATACGAAACACAGCAGCATTGAGCTGTTATTTTACGCTGGTATTCTGTGAGAGCGTGGTCCTACTCCATCCAGGACCCATTCGTGCTACAACCATAATATAGCTACAGCATGGCTCTACCACGTAATTTTTTTCTAGTTTGTCTAGTAATCTTTTGATATATATATTTAATATCTCCAAGTCTGCTATTAATTTTATTTTATGGCAGTTTCAAACATCAGAGCGGTCTTTTTCATGGAACATCATTACTATTATTGAGCAAGTAAGTACCCTCAGCAATGTTAAATAGTTCAATGCTCTACCTGTCCGAGGACGTTCCGTACGTTTGTGAAATCGCGGTCACGTCTCAGGATCGTTTAAGTAACATTTAGACTATGCATTTAGAAAGATATGATGGTTATGATAACTTATAGACTTATAGACAATACAGTTATCTAAATCACCTGCTCATCTCACATTGATTCTCCTTCATATTGTCACAACAACCTGAACTTAATTTTAATAGAGAAACGAGTTTTTCAATAATCGATGTTTACATTATCCCATGTTTATAAAATAAAAAAAATAATAAAAAACAGCACTACGAAATCGCTGGAATATACCTACGCCTTTAACAGATTTAAAAACTTGTACTTGTTTGCGCTTAGAAAGTTATTAGGTGAATCGAGATTATATAATTTAAAAATATTGTGCTATAATTATAAAATAGTATAATATGCATGATTTATATAAGTTTATTAGAATGCTTAGCTGCAACATTTATCTGAATGAACGCTAGAAGTTGGAACTGTATAGTATATTACCTGCGACCTCGAGAACGCACAGTTGCATGAGATCGACAGTGCCGCGCGTCCGTTACTACTGTCACTCTTCGCGTGCTAAATTAAGATTTGCGCGAGTGTTTTATTTTATAATTTAAAATAAGTGTCCGTGGTGATTTCTTAATGTTACAGTGTTTTTTTTTAATTTAAAGGATCCCTTTTAAAAAAGAGGTATTTATTTATTATCATTTTAAGTTATAATTATTATATAACTAATATTTATTAACTTTGGAGGGTACTTCGTACGTAAGTTCAAACTTTACAAAAAAAAGTATATATTTTAATAAATAAAGTATAAGTTTTAATTCTTTTAAAAAGAAAACAAAATAAATTTATATAATATTAATAGCACACTTTAACATAATATTTTTAATGAACAATTTTAATTCTGACTTTGAACGTTAGAAACCTTAAATAGGTACTTACTTAAAAAAAATTAAGCAAAATGCTTTAATTTTGCTATTTTTACTAGGCTACGTAAAAATAGATTTTTATTTTCATCTACCCATAAAAATCCACTGCTGGATATTGACCGATCCCGTTGCACGGAGGATTTGCCTCAATTGTCACGTTTGGCAGAAGGAATGACAAAATGACAAATAACAAACAGAAGTGTTGCACATTTGAGGTCGTTACCTGTCGTCGGTCTTGGAATTTTACAGACGATTTGACGATTCGATTCGTATATAGCATTTTACATACATCGCAATCGTAAACGAGATGGTATTATTCGGGCATTTATTGGAAGCCAAGATTTTCTGTTTAAGGTTTAGAATCAAGTCGCCTTAATAGGGGGTGGGGGGGAAAGGGGTGGGGGAGGGGTAGATTCGCCCCCCACCTTTTTCCCCTGCCGGACGTGCCTATTTTTTTATATTAAATGTTGAAGATTAAAATTTTTATTGAATGATTTCTGAGAAAAATCGCTTTAATAGGGAGGGGGGGCCGTCCCCCCTCCGCCGAAGTAGTACCAAAGTGTAAAGTGTTCTAACCTAATCTGTCCGAGTCGGGGTGCCTCAAGTCCCGAGCTCGCTTCGCTTGCTCTTGCACCAAATAAAACACCAAAATGTTAACTTTTATAATTACTTTAATAAGTAAACATATTTTATTACTTCCACCATTTCCGAAAACGTCGTAAAATAGCAAGCAATTGGTCTCCAGAGGGGTAACGAAGTCGTCGAAAAACCGGAGTCAGATAATAACAATAAGGAGCACATTCACGTAAACTCGGAAGCAACGGAATGACGCTTATGACGCGAGTCGCGAAGTCGAGTATAAACGTAGTGATTGGTAGTGATTATATTCTCTTTGGTCGATTATATCTGTTACTGATTACTGTCAATGTCAAAAGTTACGTTTCAGGTATTAATTAGTGATTTATGAATATTTTTAGAAAATTATATTAAATATTTCGACGCAGCTCCGGCAGCTAAAATTGCATGGTCATGGTCATGGTCACTTCAGATAAGCCCCCTTGACCCCCCCACAGTGACAGATTCCTCAAATTCAGGCGACTTGATTCTAAACCCAACCCGATTTTCTGATATTTTCTATAATATTCTTACGACACCCCCAAGACGAAATGGGGTGTTAGATTGTTTTACGCCGCGACAAATTGGCAAATTGTTTTTCTAAGTAAAAATTAATATCGATACGAACACTATAAGAGTTATGGATGCCATACACGATCAAGTTTGCAGCGTGCTTGAAGCGGCGTCCGGTAAACTTGACGGTGTATGGCTATCAGTGTGCATGACAAGTCTACTTGAAGCAAAAATTGAATTTCGATTCTGCCGACTTGATCAAACTTGCAGCGACATGTAAACTTGAACGTGTATATGCAAACTTGACAGCGAACTTGAACGTGAGTGGTCTGTATAGATGCACTGCAAACTGGACGCCGCTTCAGCACGCTGCGAACTTGACGGTAAACTGGATCGTGTATGGCATCCATTAATGACTAAGAGTTGTGCCGAACATGGGATTCACCGAATACAAATATTCGGCATAATTGATTACCCTACGTAAACAGTTCAGACGTGTGACGTGTAAAATTTTTTAGACAATTACTGTATTCAATAAGTTATTGTTATCTTCTATCGCTACACTAAGCATTAACTAGAAATATGATTGAAATTTGCTGAAATGTAATTGAATTATAATTTTTTCATATACTAAATAATGATTAAGACAAAAAAATATGCTTCATTTTCAACAAGAAAGACCTTATAATATAAAAAGTGCACTGTAATCTCATATGTTTTTCGGTATCTTTTTATTTACTGTTCTTGGAAATAAAACTACAGTGTTTCAAAAGCAAAAATATACACGGTAAATTCAGTGGCGGATTTACACATTTACCGCCAGTAGGCTACTCAAATTTTGCCGCCCCCATCGACCTTTACAATTCGATACTCTAGTTCACAATCAAATTTATTTAAAAAAAATTGTCAATGAAATTATAACCTTATGATTTGTGCACTATCGTCCTAATTACACCACCTTTTCCCGTTATTAGTATGATTATGAACTAGGGGATCGATCTGTCAGTTCCTAGATTATTTTGACTATCCTACGATTTAGGTAATATTGAGCAAGAAATAGTTTTTGGGTATATTTCTTAGCTAATATAATAGGGCGGAGTTAGGTATGCCTTAATACTACTTACACAATAATGTACATTCGGTAAACGTAATTAAATCATTTTTATTGCGCTTACTTACAGTTTAAAAACAATATTTTCAATTATATGGTAACTTTTAACTTTAAAAATTAACTGGAATCAGTTTTAATTTCCGTAAGACAAAAAAAATGGCCCCAAATTTGCCGCCCCTAAATGCTGCCGCCCTAGGCTCTAGCATACTCAGCCTGCTGGTAAATCCGTCACTGGGTAAATTACTTACGTTATGAAAACATCACATGTAAAATATTGCATTAATCAATCATGCTCAATCACACACATCAAAAAACATAATACAAGTGGTAAATTTAAAATTTTGTGCAAACGACTTCAATATGAATATAATTTATTATTAACTTTTTTAAAACCCCTCGACCGATTTCGATAAAATTTAAATGGGACCACCTGGGAAGTAGATAGTATAAACTTTGAAACAAAAAAAGAATTTTCCAAATCGGTTCAGGCGTCTTTGAGTAATCGGTAAACATACCTAAAAAAAAAGATTCCGACGAATTGAGAACCTCCTCTTTTTTGAAGTCGTTTGAAAATACTGTAAAGTTTAGTACCACTTCGCCTAATGGCCTATTTTCACTTTGATTAGTGATTAGTGCACGTGATTAGTGCAGGTGCTTAGTGATTAGGAGTAAACACGTGTGGACAGCGATTGATTAGTGTAAGTGGTTAGTAACCTGTGTAGTAAAGTGATTAGAAGCGTGTCCTATTTTTTTTGCGAGTGAACTGCGAGTTCCACGCCCCGCGCGCCCTCCCTTCCTCTTCACTCGCAGCATGCCTGCCACTAAACACGTCTGGACAGCAGTGTTTAGTGTTTAGCGATTAGCGTCGGACGTTCCATTGTGTTGAAAAAATGGCAAAGTGGACCGAAGACATAACCTATAAATTTGTGAAGGAGTATCTAAAACATGTATGTCTTTACAATAGTAAATACCCTAATTTTTTAAATATTTCTTTCAGTATGGTGCGTCCATACATGCTGGTCGATGGCTAACAACTGAATTTACTAAACACAGCCACTAAACAGAATTGGACACTACTTACACTACACGCCTGCACTAATCACCCGCAATTACTAGTCACCTGCACTCGCACTAATCAAAGTGAAAACAGGCCTTAACATTCGGTGATTTAGCCGAATATTCGGCCGAAAACGCATATTAAACCTACCTAATATGCTGAATACCGAATCTGAAAATATAACCTATTTAGATAGTCAGGACTGTCAGTATATTTGAATACAAAAAAAACGAAGTTCTTTTTCAGTCTAAGACGTTATCATTTGAAAACTCATTAGATTGGTGTAAGATCGGTGTAAGAAGTAATGCTCTTAAATTAATTGTTTCATATTTAAGTAACAGAACTCAAAAAGTTGTCATTAATAGTATGAGCTCTTCCGGGTCGATAGTACAAATGGGCGTGCCTCAAGGCTCAGTTCTCGGCCCCTTTCTGTTTCTTGTATATATTAATGACTTACCTTACATAGTAGGGGATAACCATAATATAGTATTATTTGCTGATGACACTTCATTAATTTTCAAATTAAAACGACAATTATTAAAATATGACGAAGTAAATAATGCTATATCTAAATTAGTAAATTGGTTTAATGTTAATAACTTGAATTTAAATAGCAATAAAACGAAATGTATGAAGTTCATGACTCCAAATGTCAGACAATTAAATACTAATGTAATTTTAAATGGAGAGGAACTGAGTCTTGTCGACACCACCATTTTCTTGAATAACACTAGACGCGAAGCTTCAATGGAGCCCCATATATCAAAGTTAGCAAGCAGACTTAGTTCTGCAGCATATGCTGTAAAAAAGATTAGAAATCTTACCAGTGTGGAAACAGCTAGACTTGTTTACTTTAGCTATTTCCATAGCATAATGTCGTATGGTATTTTGCTATGGGGACACGCAACTGACACTGAAATTATATTTGTTTTACAGAAGAGGCCATAAGAGCAATCTATGATTTAAAACCTAAAGAGTCGCTCAGACAAAATTTAAGGAAATTAATATATTAACTTTGGCCTCTCAATACATTTATGAAAATGTAATGTACGTACACAAAAATAAAAGTAGTTATACAAAAATAAGTGATGTTCATTCTGTAAATACTAGGAACAAACACAAGCTAGTAGTACCAGTTACTGACTCCACCGAGTCAGTAATTCATTCTTGGGGCGATGTATACGCTTTTACAACAAAATCCCAGAAAATATACAAAATTCGACCTGCTCAAAATTCAAAAACTTTATTAAACATAGTTTGTATAAAAAGGGTTATTATAATGTTAAGGAATTTATGGATGATAATAACCCCTGGGAATGAGGTGTTCGCTGCCAGGCTGTTTCTAATTTGTTTTGTGTGGTTAATTGTGTAATATACATGATTGTAAGCTGTTGTTTAAAAAAAAAAGTCCCGCTGGGTTTCTTGCTGGTTCTTCCCAGGACAGAGGTTTTTTTTCGAACCAGTGGTAATTAGACAAAAGAGTGACTTTCAATAAGTATTATTTATAATCTATATTGAATAAAAAAGTTTCTAAGTTTCTATTGCCTCATAGGGGGGATTTCACTATACTGCAATTGCAGTTTTGCATTATTTTGAGTTGTGGTCAGATGCTGCTGCTCATTTTCTGTTTCAGTTTCCCTAAGTGTCGTAAGAGGTGTTGCCTCTTACGGCACTTACGAAACGATCGTGCGTAGTGGTTATTCTTTTGCCACCTCTTCGCAGTACGTACGGTTATAAATTTAAGAAATTTGAAATTTCGCAAAATGCTTCTGTAGCATGAAAATTTGTATAATTAAAAAATATGTATAAAAAAAATTCTCGTCCTCTTGCCGTAATAATTGTCAGCCCTATGCTCAACGTATGTATTTATTTCGAGAAGTAAATGTAATATATTTTTTTACAAGTCCACTGCTGAACATAGGCCTCCCCCTGAGCCATGTGCATCCATCGACTTCCATGTCTTACCTTACCAGTTCGTCACTCCATCTATTGGGGGCCGCCCCACACTTCGCCTAACGGTACGAGGCTGCCACTCGCGAAACTTGCTTTCCCATCTGTTGTCGGTTCTTCGAGCTATATGACCGGCCCATTGCTACTTCAGCTTACTAATCCGTTGGGCTATGTCGGTTACTCTGGTTCTACTGCGGATATCCTCATTTCTAAGTGTATAGGTGATATTCTAAAATTTTTAAATAAAGTATTATAGTTTCCGTCTGTTATATTATTCCTTTGTTTTTTTATTAATAAACAATTATATTAAGTTATATCTTAAGAATTTATAATATTTTTATATTATTTTTTTTGAAAAGTACTCCGAATTACGGACTAATTCCATATTAGTCCGTAATTCGGGGCTGAATCGGCTAGTGCAAAGTAAGGCATATATAAGATTAACCTGCTTACTATAAGTTTTAAACTATTAAGCCTAGATAATATAGATCTTAATCTATCACAGACAATGTCAATATGCAGTTTTCAACTAAAATTGCAATCCATTGTTAGCCCTAAGTATTATAAGAATCGATTCCAATATTCACCAATTAAGTAAAATAAATGAACTGCTAGGTGGGGGGCACTCCTTTTAGTAATTTTGCTTATTTTTTATTATCTTTTTTTTCGTATTCTGTCGCGGTAGTTAAACCACACTTTCATCTATTTCTGCTACTCACCTGCCAAACCTGTTAAGCCTCATGTTAATAACCTGTTATTTATCACGCACTCATTTTATCACTAACCTACACGTGTTCGATGTGTGATCCGATGTTGCGATTAGATCAAAGATAGGCTTGCGGGCAATGTCATTGCTACGCCAATTACAGTATTCTACGGCACTTATACAAAAACTCTACGATAGGGAAATGCGGTTAACTGTCGCAATTTGCAAAGCTTTATTGTACTAGTACCAGCTAAAAATGATATGAGCGTGTATTGGGAAAGGGAGCAAGTAAACAATTAACAAATGTTATAGTACCCACAGGGAGATTTAAAAGAGACTGAATAAAGAAAAGAAAATAGTCGTACTGTTAACCGCCTCCTGTTTTAAACCAGTTAATAATCAGTAGGTTAAACTTTCCCAATAAAAACAAATATATTTATTTATGTTAGTACCACAGACATCTTATTTATTATATTGAGGAGTTGAAGCAGTCATTATAAAATTGGCCTTGAGGATTTTATCGTTTGAAATTTGCGCGTAGAAGGTTACTCACAAGACTCAAAACGTTAATTTCCGTTGTTTAAAAAAAACAACTATGTATGCTTATATATTATATCTTTATACATGAAGGAAAACCTTTCTACCTATCCCTTTTTATGCATATTGTGCGTACGATGGAGTGTGAGATTTGACATAGATAGTGTTCATATGGAGAAGGTGTGTCCAAATCTAAAATGTATATATAATGTATTACAAATACATTAAATTACATTAACTAAAACATTCATTGTTAACGTTCACACTGCCACTGTTAAACACAATAGTCTGTAGTCAAACAGTCGCACAGAGTAGAGATTGTCGCCAAATATTTAAAATGTTGTTTTTTACGTGGTAGAGCTACGCTGCAGCTTTGTTATGGTTGTAGTACGAATGGGCCGGCTCGACCGGGGTAGGACTACGCTCTCACAGAATACCAGCGTAAAATAGCAGCTTAATGCTGCTGTGTTTCGTATGGTAAGTGTAGAGAAACGCAGACCCTTTTTACTGGAAAAGAGGCATTCCATCTTAGTCCTTCACGGCTGACAATCAACGAGGCATTTAAAATCATCAGATATGCGAAAAACAATAAGAGTGCGCACACAGTACCATAAGAAATGCATTGGTTTCGCAGATTCATTATAATGTTTTGTATTTTTTTATAAGTTTGTATGGTGTTCTTTGTGCTTAAAGGACTAATAAACTTGTTTTTTTTGGAGTTTATTGGAGTTTACTCCTTGAGAATCGTTTCATATATAGCGCACGGTATGAAAAATAGATGGGTAGTAAAATCAAGCGTTAACAAAAAGTGAAGCCGTTGTGGTTTTCCTCTGCGCAACATACTCGTGCATCTCATAGCGCGAAATGAATAATGTAATATAAGTCATATATTTTTATGTAACATATTTTATCAAATCAATATAAATAAATATATGGGTTGATTTACTTCCTTTGCCCATTGTATATACGAGTATTTTAAGATAATGAAGTAAACTCCAGGCACGCGTCGGAGCTGACACGCACATTTCTTTTTATTTTCCTATTACATGTTAATATCAAGCAGGATCTTGGTGAAACGGTTGTTCTAATAATGAAATGTTTGGGACAATTAAACAAATACATTTAATGAGATCTTTGTGAGTGTAGTTGACTTGATTTTATTGATATGAATATCTGATTTTATGTAAAGTTTTGGGCCTTATATCTCTATCTCTTTTCCCATTTTTGACGGAGATCATGAATCAAACAACTTATAAAAAAATTATACCGAAAATATTGCTCATCAATGTTTTCGGTATAATTAGTGTTCCGTACCCGAAAGGTAACCAACGGGACCCTATTACTAAGCCTCCGCTGTCCGTCAGTCCGTCTGTCAGCGGGCTGTATCTCATGATTCGTACTAGGTAGACAGTTGAAATTTTCACAGAATGTGTATTTCTGTTGCCGCTATAACAACAAATAATAAAAATAAAAATAAATTAAAAATAAAAGGCCCCCTTTAATTTTTAATTACCCTACTAGAAACGTGTATTACGATGGTACGGAACCCTACATGCGCGAGTCCGACTCGTAGTTAGCCGGTTATTTTTTTAGTGTGGTGCTTTAACTTAATTATTCGCATTGCAAGTGTTGCGATTGCAATACATTCTCTTAAGGTTGTTTACGTCAATTTTAGTGATGAAGAGGAAGTCGAATAGAAGAATATTTTAATTAGACATTAATTAAGACTGCGAAGATTTTATGGCGTTCTATTAAGTAACGTTACAGCTTGTAGTATTACGTCGTACTTACGTCCTGTTGCTGAGTACAGGCATCCTCTTATTTCTGATTGGGTTATGATGTTAGTCCGCCCCTCTGCTCCAGTATGTGTTGGCAGACTTCATATGTCTCAAAATATTTTAATCCAGACATGCAGATAGATTTCTTTACGAAGTTCTTCTACACCGAGCACGTGGTATTTCAGCACTAAAATTGCAACAATTTCATTGTTGCCAGCGGAGAGCAAACTAGGGCTGATTGTTTGATTGTTTTCTTAAATAAATGTTAGACTCACAGTAGGATTTTCTCCTGTATTGTGGAGGCAGTTTACACACGTGTATTGCACATAAACGCATCCAGACGTGGAACACAACTAAATTTATGGAGAGCGCTTAGCCACTGAGCTACCGCGGCTCAGGCTTAGGTGAAGAAAATACTATTGAATAAAGTATTTACAACCTCCGCACTAACCTTAATCTAGTTATTTTTCTACTTGAATTCTACTGTCAATATCAGTTTCAGATGTTTGACATGCTATTGTTATGCAAACAAGGCGGCGGCGATAACATTTTTCCTTGCGCTAATTGTTGAATGTTTCAACTCGTTCAGTTTCAACACTACTCTATACTATTTAAAGGCTTTGAAGGCGTTTCTTAAAATCTGTGTTTATTTCTCTCACGAAATAAGCGGAGATTTTTTTTTCAGCTTTAAGAAAGGTTATTTTTGTCGAATTCTGTAATTATAAGTCCTATTAGATAAGATTTCTTATTAAATATTAAATCTTTTTCTTCGTCATCAACATCATCTTTACAGCCCTTCACAAGTTCACTGCTAAACATAGGTCTCCCCCATTGACTTTCTGCGTCTCTTACCAGGTCGTCACTCCATCTGTGGGGGACCCGACCTGCATTTCGCTTACCGGCACGAAGCTGCCACTCCAGAACCTTTCTTTCCCATCGGTTGTCGGTTCTTCGACCTATGTACACGGCCGGCCAATTGCCACTTCGATTACTGATCCGTTGGGTTATGTCGGTTACTCTGGCCCTACTGCGGATATCCTCATTTCCGAGTCTATCACGTAGAGAAACTCCGAGCATAGCCCTTTCCCTTCTGCGACCTTGAGCTTCATCATTTCTTCTTCATGGATGGATATAAGTTTCTCCCATTGTACAAATAATCTTCCATTATCACGCTTAGCAATGGAATTCGTAATCGCTGTACCAAACGTTTCGCTGCCCCCTGTCGCCGGCTTGAGTATTTTACATCTGACTTACATCAAGCGGTGATACTAGTGCGCCATGTGTTTCTGGTGCACCTTAGCTGAGAAGGAAAAGGAGTTGTCCCCTCCTGACTCGCGGCCACCATGAGGCCGCTGGCGTTGATAAAGTTTTGAATGTGTGCGAAAGCGTCCCGTGGCATTGCCAATGTACGGCGAAGGAACATCATGGGGTTTAATTTGTGCGAGTCTGACATAACCCGTCCTTGCTCCGCGAGAGAGGCTTTCCGCCATGTAAAAAAAAATTGTTTATACATATTGATTTATCTGGCGTTTTCATAGCCGCCCCTTACGCCTCAAGGAGACGAAATGTAAAGGTGGATTTCCTTACTCTGCCACCACACGACAAATATTAAACATGAGTAAATAAATTTGCTACGATTCCAGATCCATAAGCCACCTTCCCATCTCAATGCAATGGATTTCTGCATATAAGCGCCCAATTTCATTAATTATGAACATAGACCTCCCCCATAGATTACCCCATAGGAGTGATATATGCCATAGTCGTCACCCTTGGTAGGGCGGGTATGAAACCGCAGTTTTTATTATTACTTTGAGTTGTTATTAGGAAGATTTTGCTGGTAATATCATGTTTCAGTTTCGCTCAATCGACACCCACGATATGATATGAGGTCGTGGATTCTCTTACGCCGCGCCGCTACTTCACCGCACGAGCAATTATCTTTTAGTTACACGTATGATAACACTTTCACTGTCCGATTTTCAGTGATTATAGTGAGACAATAGCAATGACCTACATGTGGTACACGGGACAGCGAAAGAGCTAAAATTGTTATCGTATGCCTTAGTGTTACTCTTACACAGCGGCGCTGTTTAAAGTAGGTATTATAATTCGCATTTACAGTGTATCGATGACCATGATCAATTTTCTCATTCACCTCGTAAATGTCATAACAAACGGATAAGGAAAGAAAAGAAGGAAAAAATAGCGTCTTAAATTTGTTGTATGCAATGGCCCTTAAATTGAATTTTATCTGTCCTCTTTTTCGTTTTGTTTACGGGGAGACTAGGTTAAGTGCTTTACTAAAAGAACTATCGAAATTGAATCATTACAAATCGTTAACAGAATTCCAGTTCTTACATTAACGTTTTGTAATTGTTTTCTTTTAAATTATGCATACAGAGTACAGGCAAACGATTGACCACGATCTTAGCTGATGAAAATCTTGAGATTATAAAAGCGTGATTGAGCATCACATTGGTTTATTATGTACCTTGCGGTTAATTGTGAGTGATTGCATCAAACCAAGCAGTGGAGAGGCTGTATTGGTGAGTCTGAAGTTTCTCAGTACAGGTACAATAAGATTTATTAGTGCAACACTCTATATCAGTGACCGATTCGTGCGGACTGTCTGCCTGCGGACAGGTTATCAAATCAGACTGAAATTACTCGGTATTAGTAACGGATGCCTTCGGACGGCTGCGGATAGTAATGATCAGATAAAACTCACTATTATAAGAATTATAATTAAAGCGAGGCTTGGGGTGGTTATAGGAGAGGTTGGCAAACACTGCGGCGTGAATCCCGGGTGAAATACCAGGCCGGTGATTAGAGTATCATGTATGTAATCAGTCAACATACATGATGAATCAGTATTGCAATATCGGTACCTATTAGCAGCATGTGTTTCTATTGATGTTGGTAACTGTTGCATTAGATAAGATATTTCGCCGCGCACTTGGTGTTGCGGTAATTGTTGACAACAGTAGACGTCTTGCTTTTAAAATTTTGTGACCTGCCTTGTCTAGATAGTAATTGTAACACTTCATCTACCAACTGGATTTATCATAAATATCAAGTGTACTTTTCCATTTATGGTTGCATGCCAAGTGATGCGACGGCGACGGAGACGACGAAGGGGCGACTTAGGGAAAGATCCAGACGTGTATTTATTTATTACAAAAACAGTAACAGCATCATAACAGTTCAAGACCAAGACAATGCTATAGAAAAACAAAAAAGAAAGATAAATATAATTACAGACATACAAAAATATTATGTATTATTCTATCTATTGAAGACAACGCATTTTACATGATTCATCCATTTAAGCCGTGGTAGCTCAGATGGTTAGCGCTCGCTGTAAGTTACACAGTACGCGAGCAACCCGGGTTCGATCCCCGCCGGCATCAATGAAATTGTTAATTGCAATTTTAAGTGCTGATTTACCACGTGCTCGGCGGTGAAGGAAAACATCGTGAGGAAACCTGCATGTCTGAGAAATCAAAAAAAAAAATATTTCGAAGACATGTGATGTTCGCCAACACGCATTGGGGCAGCGCGGCGGACATTTCCTTGCCCTCAAAACCCTCAGAAATGAGAGGAGGCCTGTGCCCAGCAGTGGGCTGTAACTTTACTTTACTTTACTTTATCCATTTAATATGTATTGCTAAACAGACGAATATATTCATAGTTATTTTTATGTACTAATTATATATGTATTTAAATATATACATACAAATATATACTTTTAAATATGTATATTTGTATGTATATATTTGTATATATGTATGTATAGGTCATATATGTATAGTTTATTTATTAGTAAAATGTATAAATTATGTAGTTAATTATCATTTTGTGTAGTGTTATTTTATTCTATATTGCCACACCTAAATCAAATTCTCACCACTCCATGGGTTGACTGGTAGAGAATGCCTCAAGGCATTAAGTCCGCCCTTTGTATTCTTTTGTTTTAAGGAATGCAATAAAGAATAAATAAATACATAAATAAATAATTAAGTAAAATAATTATAAAAATATCTCACAGACCCTGTACGCCGCTTCTGTGAACTTTGGCAGGCTGCAGTGGAAGATTTCCGTTTCTTCGGAAATAATCTATACAAATAAATTAAATTGAAGTATCTGTTTGTAATGTCAAAATAACAGCTTTTTACCAAATGCATGTGAAAGTATAAACTGTACGTAAAACAAAAAAATAATTTTTAAAATTTTTGTTTCTCTGTCTGTCTGTCCGTCTGTTTGTTCCGGCTAATCTCCGAAACGGCTGGACCGATTTTGACGGGACTTTCACTAACAGATAGCTAGTTTTATAAGGATTAACTTAGGCTACTTTTATTTTAGAAAAAGAATTAGGGTTCCGCGAAAAAAAATTAAAACCCATGAAATCCAATCGTAACAAATTTCACGCGGGCAAAGTCGCGGTGAACAGCTGGTATTCAATAATTTTAAAGCACGTGACATAGGTGCGAACCTAAGTAGATTTGTCCTTGTGTACGGCAACTTAAATGTGGGATATGGGCGACGCCTAACCACCGCCTTATCAGGCACAAACAGCTGTAACGCCTCCAGTGCCTCGGGATGGTACATAAAAAGATGGAAATCGCACAAAATTCACAGCTCATTCGTCAATCTGTCAGTAATTATGTGTTGTATGAACTAAAACGTAGTGATTATGTTTTAAGTACTCTTTGGTACGAACGTCAGCATGACATAATTTGTCCAAGCGACAATTACGTATTTGACGTTAGCAGCATGAACGTAATTTGTGTATAACTGACTGTTCCCCGTGATTGCCCGTGACTTCGCCCGCTTGGAATTTATTGCGATTGGATGTCATGGGTTTTAATTTTTGCTAGCTGTTCCCCGCGACTTCGCCCGCGTGGAATTTATTGCGATTGGATGTCATGGGTTTTAATTTTTGCGGGTACTATAATTCTTTTCTAAAATAAAAGTAGCCTAAGTCCTTATAACATCAGCTATCTGCTAGGGAAAGTCCCATCCAAATCGGTTCACAGGTTTTTGTGTTAGAGTTTTTTATAGTATAGATAGATAGATACGTTTTTTTTAATTTAATGCGTTTGTAACACTTATTATATATACATTTTAGCATTCTGCACTCCACCATATAAACTTTAACTATTCAAAATCTCACTCTCCTCCAATAGCAATATAGAATTTAGAATAAATAGAACTAGAAATAATAATAATAAATAATATAGAATTTAGAATAAAATATAGAATTAAAACAGCAATATCCTTAGAAAGGGGTACAAAGTTCACGTATTTATTTATTTAATAATTTCTTTATTTATTGACCAAAAATTTACACTTACAATTTGGCAGTCTGCCAACCTTACCGGAAGATTATTAATTAAAACTATTATGCAGTATTTTTACGCTCCTGTCTTACTTTGAAACTGCTACTTTAGCGATTCTAGAGTAAGGCCTTTGAGTAGGCGTAGAACGAACCAAAAGTTTATGCATTCCTCTCACATTTCGTCTCGCAATATTCTTTACCATTCAATTTAAAAGCGTGAAGGTAACGCAATCAACTAAAGAAAAAAACACTTATTGTCTAGCGAATGTATGCAAGCTTAATCCACCATGTTTGGCTGATTGTTTCGTTCGAATTGTTTTTCATGCTATTTTTATAATAGTATATAATATGCGTTTATGATTTTTGAATTTTACATTTCGTATTTTTTACTATTAATAGGTTCATATCCATTAAAGCTAACTTGTAGAGAGTAATTTCCAAATTGGCAGTATTTTCCATTCACTAAAGAAAAGTACGGATTAGTAAGCTGAAGTGGCAATGGGCCGGCCATATAGCTCGAAGAACCGACAACCGATGGGGTAAAAAGGTTATCGATTATCGAGTGGCAAAAAATTAAGGCTCTCTATATTCATCCAATGCCGTTGTGGCACACTCATCATCAGAGTCAAAAATAAGTCCCAAATAACTGTGATAGTAGCTGATTTAATTCAATATTGGACATATTTAATTGAATATGTCCATTTTAGGTAACTTTTCGCTCACTGGTTTTCTTTTTCTATTCATTTCAACTTACTGTATAATACATAATATTAGGGCATAGGCAGTACTGGTAAATCCCGGCAATATTGTCGGTACAGAAATCAGCACGTACGCAATAGTTTAAGATATTTAAATATATTATATCTGAACTGAACATTGGCTAACACAAGAAACTTCCAGGCTGGCAGGGGTGGCTACCTTCGGCATTCACCAAATGGTTCATCCAGGCTATAAGAAGACGTTGGTTTCATGATGTTAGAGAGGCCCTTTTGTAGGTACTTTAAAAGTGGCTGACATAAGACACAAGATTCCAGGAGGGCGGGTGAAACCCTATTTTTTAACTTTTCTCGATAGGCTCTGTCGCTACGCAGAAGTTCCAACCTTGTAGTTTATGACGTAATTTTTGAGTATAAATCTATATGTTATGATTAGGGCAAAACACCTTCTATGATAGAATAAGGCAACCCTAGTTTTATTTAGTGTTTTTAAGTTACACTTCAGCTACAAAATAGTTTCATTCGTGTATTTGATGTAGGCGGGATCCCAGTCTAAAACTTTGAGTGGATTGGGGCTCCTGAATAATTATAGCATTACACACCATTACTAAGCCTCTTTTTAGGGTTCCATACCCGAAGGGTAACCAACGGGACCCTATTACTAAGCCTCTGCTGTCCGTCCGTCTGTCTGTCAGCGGGCTGTATCTCATGATAGGTAATAGGTAGACAGTTGAAATTTTCACAGATTGTGTATTTCTGTTGCCGCTATAACAACAAGTAATAATAATAAAAATAAATGAAAAATTAAAGGGGGCTCCCTTACTATAAACGTGTTTTACGAAACCCTGCATGCGCGAGTCCTATTCGCACTTAGCCGGTTATTCTGTTTTGCTCTGTTTGCAGAATTAAAAGAATTTAAATAATTAAATAAAAATAGCACTCAGTATTTACACAGATGATAATATCTACGAAGCCGATTCAGTCTTAGTTCCACTGTAATATTTTAAAAATAATACAAATTAGTCATATTTATTTATAAGCCATGACCCAAATCACTACGCAAGATTCAAATAGAAAAATACAGGGTAATTATTTATTTAAGTAGGTATCTACTTTCTTATTGGAAAACAACTAGAGTTATCTATTTTGGCTCAGACTATAGAAAGAATCTATAATCTAAGTACTCAAGTATAGCAAATGTAAATTTTTCAGATTATAAATGGAACAAAATGCTAAGGTTTTCATTACTTGTATGACACGAGCCCGTGAAGTAGGCATTAGACATTTATTTAATTTTATTGAATCGATTACATTATTTATTCCTATTAAAGCACTCGTTACATTAGCGGAGCAACAAAAGGATGACGTCACTATAACCCCAAAATGGCGTACAATTATACGATTTAAATATTTAATGAGCGACGGTGACCACTGTTTCAAATTATAGAAGTCATTAAACTGAGTTTCATTTTAGGTACTAACGACAAAAAAAAATAGTTGCTATTTCAAGAGATTTTTATCATGAATATGCGTACATGTTGGCACTTCTGGTAGAAGTAGAGGAACTCTTTGTTCTTTGTATGTTACTGGTTACGAGTTTCTCGAATAGTGACAGCAATGTTTCTATTAAATCCTCATTTGGCCATTAGGACAATGACCAAACACATTAGTAATCTTTAAAGGTTATATAGTAACCAGATAAATTCAGTTTACTAGGCTGAAGTACTCCTTTTCTGTTCAGGAGTCCCCCTGAGTAGGTACCACCTACTTGCATATTTTTGCCGCCAAGTAGCAGTGCTTGCACTGCTGTGTCACGATCTGGAGAGTATAGAGAGCCAGTATAATTATGGACTGTGAGGTATTCTATCATAGTCTTCAAAGGTGACAACGCACCTTAAGCCTTCTTTATTTTAAGTTGCCTGCAGGTGACCATGAACTGCAGTAGCCACTTCCCATCAGGTGGATTGCATGTTCTTTCACGCTTTCAGTTTTATAGAAAAGAAAGTGCCATTCCCGCTTTCTACAAGACAACTTCAACGAAATAGCGCCACACCACAGTCTATGATTGAATTCCGTGATTTGGTTTGCAAAACCGTGACGACAAGCTATTGAGCGGACATGCTGTCAATAGTCTTTTTGTTTTAATCAATTTATAATTATTATTATATATTCTAGCATTAGGTTCTAGATGTACTTTATTATCTCTGTATATAAAATCAATTGCTGTCCGTTAGTCTCGCAAAAACTCGAAAATGGCTCGACCGATTTTGATAATTTTTTGTGTGTATTTAAGTGGGTCCCTGGATGGTTTAAAAACTCAATTGGATTCGGTAGGTGGTGCTGTTATCGAAGCCGGGGCGGATCGCTAGTTGATAATAATGTAAAGTGTATCTTACTGTTCACATGCTACATAAGCCCTCGCCGATTTCGGCTAACCCTGACCTCCTTTTTAACACGCTTTTATTAGGTCGACCTGTATGTAACTAACTATGTAATTAATTCAAAGGATTTGTTAGCAGATTTAACTGACTGTAGATAAAATACCTTACCACTAAACGTTGCTTAGGGTAGATACGTCGTATTTACACACACATTGATGGATGATGATGCAAGAAAAACGTTGCGGGCCGTGCGGAAACAAAGACTACCTCATTTACTTTGAGTGTCAGTACATTTGTGTATAATTAACTAACTTCGTGACAGACAATAATAGCCTTTGAACAACTACATGTATTTATCCTATTTAGTTTTATATGTAGTAAGTATTTATACGTGATAAAGCCACGCTGCAACTATGTTATGGTTGTATCACGAATGGGTTCGGACCAGGCCGGAGATCCATTTTATTTGAAACGAGGCATTCCATCTTGTCATCAGGGCAGGGCCTGATTTACCCACAGGCTAACTAGGCTGGAGCCTAGGGCGCAAGGCTCAAGGGGGCGCTGAGCTTGCCTTTACAAGCACCACTTATGTACAGAATAAAATTTTGTTATAATATACTCTATAAATAATAGAGTAAGTGCCACAAGCATTTTACTTGTTGCTCTTTCTTTATTTTTGGTACAATACAAATAAATTGATTGTAAAAATAAAGACCGAATTATAAGGTGCCTTTCGTCTTTCGTTGACTGACTGGCTTTACTAGGAGTTTTCTTCTTCACAAGACTTCTTTGTGGAATCATCTACCGCTGGCGATTTTTCCGGACCGACACGACTTAGAGAGCTTTTAAAAGCCGGCAACACACTTGCATTTTCCCTGGTGTTGCAGTTGTTCACGGGCGATGGTCGACACTTACTATTAGAAAGCTAGTAAATATATAAAAATTTAATAAACATGTTCATAGTAGCCTAGGGCTGTCGGAACTCTAAATCAGGCACTGCATCAGGGGTGACAACGTGTCTGCATTTTGATTCTTAATCGAAGATAGATGTCTTCTAACGCGTCTGCGTTTTGATTCTTAATCGAGAATAATTGTAATCTATGTGCCACAGCATCCACTTACCATCAGGTGAACTGTGTGCTCGTTTGTCACCATTATTCTATAAAAAATATCGAGATTTATTCACCAGTTTAGTTATAATTTATATGTGGTAGAGCCGCGCTGCAGCTATATTTTAGGCACGTTCTGACGGAATACTAGCGTAAAACAGCACCATATTGCTGCTGAGTTTCGTATGGTGAGTTTAGAGAACCGGAGACCCTTTTTACTGGTACCAAGGCATTCAGTCATAGACCTCAGGGTTGGCAACGCATCTGCATTTTGATTGTTATTAGAGGGTAGATGTAGGTGTCTCAACCACTTACCATAAGGTGGACTGTGTGCTCTCTTGTCACCCTTATTCTTAAAAAGAAGGTACTAGTACTAAGCCTACTCCTTTTTAAATGGTCGAAAACGCACCTACAAATTATAGATAAATAGATAGATAAAGCATTTATATGTTTCTCAAATCACATACGTAAATTCAGTGACTAAACTAGGTACAAAGTAACGTATTACGAAAAAAATTACAAAAACTTAAGATCTAAATATACATGTGTGTTGCAGTTTTCAAATGGGTCCTAGCTCAGCGATTAATATTGCTCAGAGAGCAAACACTGATTTTCAGCTATTACCATCGAGATGACGAGAAGAAAATGATCACAATAGTTAATGAGTGGAAATATGTATGAATGATGTGTCCTTTCAGCCCTACGACTTGCATCTTGGGTTCAATTTAGTAAAATTACTGAAGGGGTGTGTAAGGGTGTAAGATTGCGTACAAGTTAAAGCTAGTACCTAAAAGGCTTAGACAGCCATGATGAGTTAGTAGAAAGAAAAAAAATCTCAGATGTTCAGAATGTTCATGAGTGGCGGTTGTCGCTTACCATCAGGTGAGAATCATACTCTTTTGCGTTCTCTTCTTTAAAAAAATATCTCGGTATCTACATTCTCAAAGTATTTCACTCATGCCTACTTTCATTTATGAATTGGGGTGATGGATTCTTTTAAATTGCTACCATGCTTCAGACTCAACCATTACAGACTATGATGCATTTAGTAAGTCTTAGAATCGAACATCATATAGATAACAAATTCAATTTCTTCATCTCTCTGTATATAAAAAGTATAGAATATTAATTTGTTTCCTCTTATTATTTATTATTTATATTGTTTATTTAGCAGGGATGGTAGATATGATAAGGATATAGAACGACGAGTGAACGCAGGAAATAGAGTGAATGGGGCTCTACACGTTATAATGAAGAGTCAGAAGGTGTCAAAAAAGGCACGTTTGGCAATTCATAATGCTGTGTTAGTCCCTACTTTAATGTATGGTTTTGAAAGTTGGGTCTGGCAGAAGAAGTATGAGAGTAGAATAAATGCAGTACAAATGCGGTCATTAAGGAGTATGCTATTAGGCTTCATATTCCTCCCATCCACAAACAAAGACTATGATACATTTAATATGTGTTGGAATCGAACTCAGAGGTGACAACGTCCATGAGCCACCCAGTGAAGATTTACTATCAGGTAGATTACAAACTTGTTCGTGTCTTTGTACATAAACATATCGAATAGTAATTTATTTCAGTACATTCGTCGTAATTTGGGCTTAATCGTTAAGTATTATTATACAGAGTTGATTAATTAGTTTATAATATAGCCTTTAGATAGTACATAATTATGTGGCATTTAAATTACGAGTTGCGTATTATTGTTAAAACCAGTTTTAGATCGTTCAAAGATAACAACAGTAAACGAAAACGATATCGTTTCGTTTGGATTTAGGTATAATTAAAAAAAAACACTTCTTAGACTGATACAATACACTACTTACCTATGTAAGAAAAATTACAGCCCACATCCATGCTAGTGATGAGCAAATACCTCCATCCATCCATACATTGCACTGCTAAACATAGGCCTCCCCTATAGATTGCCTCATAAGGGGATTTTGGCATAGTTGCCATGCTTGGCAGGCGGGTCGGCAACCGCAATTTTTTATTATTTTGAGTTTTTATCGGAAGATGCTGCTGCCTCACTTCTGTTTCAGTTTTCCTCTGTCACCCCTTACCGACACCCACGACGGGGCGATATGGGCTAGTGGATATTCTGCCACTACACGATTTAGCACAAGCCCCACTCAATTTGTTTTTATAGAATAAGGGTGACAAACGAGCTCACAGTCCACCTAATGGTAAGTGGATACTGTGGTCCATAGACATTACATTAATACTCAATTAAGAATCAAAATGCAGATGCGTTGTCACCCTTGACGACTAAGATGGAATGCCTCGTTTCGAGTAAAAAGGGTATCCGGTTCTCTATACTCACCATTTTTTTTTTAAATAGAATAAGGGTGACAAACGAGCACACAGTCCACCTGATGTTAAGTGTTTGCTATGGCTCATAGACATCTACATCTATCTTCGTTTGCGAATTTAAATGCAGATGCGTTGTCAGCCGTGAGGACTAAGATAGAATGCCTCTTTTCCAGTAAAAGGGTCTCCGGTTCTCTACACCACCATTGTCGAAACACAGCAGCATTAAGCCGCTTTTACGCTGGTATTCTGTAAGAGCTGTCCTTCCCCGGTCCAGCCGACCATTCGTGCTACAACTATATATTAATATAGCTGCAGCATGGCTCTACCACGTAAAAAACCACATGAAACACAGCAGCATTGTTGCCCTGGTCGAGCCGACGCATTCATGCTACAAATATAACATAGCTGCAGCGTGGCTCTACCACATAAATATAAGAAAGCTTTTAGAGCGGCGAAGAGATCTGCGCGTTGGCCCATAAGTTTAATATCATAAGTAATCAGTACACCGTTTAACAAATCTTGGAAACATAAGGTGTGTGACATCAGCATCACTGAGCGAGACTAAATGAAGGTAAAAAGTAAAACATATTGTATTCAAGACGTTCAATATATTTTGTTTTTATTAAAACCGGTAATACCACCAGTAATATACAGTCTGTTACGATCTGTAAATTGTTAAAACTTGTCTCTGTCTTTGTTTTTTGAACTTCTACGCACGAGCGGTAAATTAAAAAATTATATCCTACATCTATATGTTACAGTTAAACCCGTTTTTAGATAGAACGCGTTTAACAAAAACTAGTTAAAACTAGTTTTTACTAAATGCCTTTGTGAAAACTAGAAATACCTAGTCAAAACTAGAATTTACCATTGATATATTTGATTTTCAGATAAAACTAGTTGTCACTCCGAGCTTTAGTTAAAACTAGCACTAGAGAAAATAATTTGGGATTGAAAACAAGATATAGCTCTACAGTCGTAGATGCTTCAGCTTCAATGTCATATTCACTGGCTTCTGTTGCGATTGGCGATTCTCCACTTGTTTTGGATGAACTTTCTGCGTCTTTTTGTTTGGCTGCGGTTATAATCTGATGCTGTCCACTACAACTAGCTACAGGCTCAGTTTCTGTATTATCTGTACTATCCGTCATATTTATTTTATTTAACGCCTTTTCGAGATCATCTTCATCTCGTTAATATATAGGTTAATATAAAGGCAAAGTCGAAGTCATAAGCCCTACTCGTAGTTCTATACCAAACATTGCTTTGTATGGCGACTTTAATATGGAATGAAGTGCCCGATTTTTCATAAACTGTAAAAACGAATACCATTTGACCAATTTGTAGTATCGTTATCCTGCATCCATGAAGCCAACATTTTCTATGTCTGGCAGTCTTTCAAAAGATCCTGGCTTTGACTGTGTCGTGGATTTCCATGGACCAGTTTACACCAGGCCAAAATGAAACGAACTCATTTATGACAGAATTTACAAATACTCGCTGTTATCGGAGTGTAATGCAAGGAGCACTAAATGTCAAAAATATATCAGTCAACTGATACGCCACCTCCACGGCTCTAATTTTCAGTGCACGCAACAAAACAAATTGTCAAATGGTCCTGATTACCACCATTATAAACTTAAATCCTCGATCTTGAGTTTGCATGTCGATAAGATCGACTTGGCAACGGCTGTTCATTTCAGAATGTAATGGGTTTAAAAACAAGTCCTTTTTTTCTTCATACTTTTACACTGACAAGTTTCGCAATATGTGAGAAAATATTTATTATTTCTAAAGTTATGTTCGCTATTTTCGTGAAGTTTCATTTTAAGTCTATCCAGACCACCATGACCAACGGCCACATGAGCTGCTTCAATTATATCAAAATTTCATCTACATACAAGTATTATTTCATGGGTCTTTCTAGTCACTAATTTTCGTATTCCACAAATATTAATTACCTTAAATCACTTCAGTCTCCTGTACTGTTTCTGAGATTTCTGAACAGCTAATTGTGCTTCTTCAATTTCGTCCACTAAATTGTCATATTCATAGGTTTCTTTTGTCATAATATAAAAGTAGTTCTCCTTTTTTCGTGATCGCGAATCGCTAACAACCGGTTTAAACCCTTCCATCGCGTTCCTCATTTAAGTTTGCCATCACAATTGCGCTCGAATCAATCTATACGCGCTTCAAAGCTGGACTGAACGTAACGGAGCGAGCGCACAGCGCGCGGATCGCTAGCGCGAATATTCGCGTTATCGCAATGGCGTGGCCGGCCCTTCGTGAATACTTCATCACTGTGCGAAGTTCGCACATCGCTTCGCTTTCGGCAAATTCTCGCACTTCAGCGGTTTTATCGCGATGGACTCGCGTGTGTGGCACACTTCAGTCTGCCCACAGACATCGTACGTAGCGAATGTCAAAGTGAATAAGGGTTTGCGACATATTTCCGACATGGATTGGTGTTATGAAAAAATTTGGAATTTATAAATAATTACGAGTCCGAGCTGATATTATTTATATATTTTCTACAATAAAAATAATTATTCGCCGCCATATAATACAGAGCGACCGTCCATTTTGTTTTTAGCGTGTGATTAGCGCGATAAAATTACAACGCGCAGTGGCCAGGCACCTTCGCGCTAGGCCGAAGGCGTTTTATCGCGATAATTATATCGCGATGTGTTTAGCCGAGGCATAACTGACTCTGCTTTGAAAACGCGTTTTGTCTAGTAAGAACTAGTTTTAACTGTAATTGAATTTTGACCATTAGTTAATTCTAGTTATAACAAAGGCATTAAGTAAAAACTAGTTTCAACTAGGGATAACGCGTTCTATCTAAAACTGGTTTTAACTGTACATATACATATAATAAATCTGTAGAAAAGTTGTGTCTGTAATTCTAATATATTCTTGAAAACAATTTCAGGGACTAAATAAAGGGTCTGAAGCCAAATTAGTGGTTTTAGAATTTTTGTCTGTTTGTCTATCTGTGGCCCGGATTCACGCAAAACTACTGACCAATTTACATTAAATTTTGTATGTAGGTAGTTAGTAACCTGGGCAACTTATAGGCTACTTTTTATCCGATTACGGAACTTCAAAGAAGAAGGTTAAGTATTTTACTCCTATAGATGTTAATTTTATATTATATCTTAGTTATAGGCGGGATGACGGGTGTTTTCAAATAAATACCATATTTATAATAACGATTAAAATATAGTTATAACCTTGGTAAAATGATTTGAAACTACACCGATTTAGTTAAAAAAACAGCGCCATCTATCATCAAATGGAAAAAGTAGTATATTTTGCCTTGTTACTAATAATGATGGATGGATGGGGATGAGTCGCTCGCGTCCGAGACCTCCCATCCAGCCCACCCTACACGTGTCCCTGGTGAAACAAGCGACAAAGCCGAAAGAACAGACTTGGCCTCGCCGTGTGGTAGCGGCGTAAAAATAATACTAACTACTGCACCATGAGGCACAAAAGAAAATAAATGGCCCTGAGTTCCCGGCGCCCTTTGATGGGGCAGGTGCGAAGAATTCCGGGAGGAAACCGGCGACGAGGTTCGCACCCGTCACGTTCTGTCACGTATGATAGAGGAATAGATGTGCGTGTAAATAAGACGAATGAAGGAAAGGATGTTGACTACACATGGCATGTAACCGCGTACTGGTCTGGTGAGACGAGACAGAAAGGCATGCTAGGAGTCGGTATCATCCTTTCAGAAAAATGGTCAGTGAAAGAGTATGAATGTGGAAGTCTGAGACTGCTATGGATACGAATGAAAGTGGGCTTAAAGAAGTTGTTCTAGGGTCTACGCCCCAGACATGTCTAGCTCACTTATATCCGAGAGCAGTTTGGGAGATGGTAGGATGGCAATGAAATACAAGGGTAATGAAAATATTGTTATATTAGAGATTTTAATGAAGGGTTGGCGTGAAGAGGTTTAGTTAGAAAGGATATTGGGAACATTTGTGATGAAAGCATAAATGAGAATGGTGAGCCTCACTGTATGTGTGGAAAATTATATTTTTGTGACGAACACTTTCTTCGTCATAAGAAGATTCACATGTACAAGGAAAGAGGTGGTGATAGAAGCATGATAGATTTAATAATTGTGATGAAAGAATGAGAAGCGCAGTGGTAGATACAAGGTTTAGCGGAGGTCCAACGTAGGGACGGATCATTACTTCATTACTTGGTTTATGCCGAATTAATGGTCTATTCAGATGTTGGCGGCATCGATCTGTATCTACCACTGCGTTACAGCGTATAAGAACAGAGAGGTTACAAGATGAAGGTGAGAGAAGTTCAATGTAGACTGAGAGAAAATATAATGGTATGGATGAATTATGTGAATGATTTAGACTTTGAGACTGTGTGGTATAATGTCAAGAAAGGTTTGGTGGATGCAGCTACTGAAGTATGTGGTGTAACTAAGAGAACGAATGAAAGGAATAACAACACTTTATGGTGGATGATGAGGTACGGATGGAAGTTGAAGCAAAGAAGAGAGCATGGCTAGATTTATTAGCAACCAAGGCTAGTCATTCTAGCGGTATGAATGATGATATTGAAAGAAAAGGCAGTCTTTAGACATCTAAATATTCAAAAAATTCAAAATTCAAAATTTTATTCAGTATCTTATACAATAACTAGGCTGGGGTCCTTTTGCTATATCAATACCTGTGTTAGGGGACCCACTCTTCCATAACAATTTTTTTGATACTTATAAGATCGCATACATAAAGATTAAACGTGTGTGCGTGTGTGTGCGTGTATGTGTGGTGAGTATGTAGTGCGTACGTGCGCGTATCTGTGAATGTGTGTGTGTGTGTGTGTGTGTGTGTGTGTGTGTGTGTGTGTGTGTGTGTGTGTGTGCTTGTGTTGTAGTATTTGCTGTAAGTTTTTATGCTATGGTACATGGATCTACTTATTTTAATAAATTTTCAGTTTTATCATACTCTATTGTCCATTTAACCACACTGTAACGTGTTTTTTCACATTGTACTGGGTAATTGCATATATATTTAGATTGTTATTAATGTAGTTATAGAGATGAGCAGACTGACTTTAAATTGCCTCGGCAACTTGTTTTCATAGGAACTGCTGTGGCCACAGCATGTCTTCTTCTGTCGCAATTTCTGGGATTGTATTTCAGTGTCTTGTGCAATCTTAAGACAGAGTTAAGGATATACAGCCTCCTGACCGAAAGGTATTGCCAGAGAGTACAGATCTTTAGTAGGGAATCTATAGGGCTTAAAGTGCATCACCTTTAGTAACAATCTGTACTCTTTCCAGTTCCAGAAACTTCATTTTAGTGCCCTCCCAAACCGGGATACAGTACGTCAAGATAGATAGAAATAAGAGTAAAAGAAGTAGGTGAAAGGAAAAAGCAAGAAAGAACGGATAAGAATGATAGAAGAATATCGGATAACTTCCAGGCAAATATTAAAATGTTCTGGAAACTCGTAAGAACTGCCAGTGGACATTCAAAACAGCTAAGAATTAATGTTATACGAGACCAGAATGGCTGCATTCTGAATGACGAAGTTTGGGTTTAAGGAGATGGAAGGAATACTTTGAAAGCGTGTTTATGAGTGATGAGACGTTTGAATTAAATGAAATAGAAATCTGGAAAGAAGAGGAAAGAGATAGAGAGATAGGTATAGATGAAATAATGAAAGCAATGAAAAGTATGAAAGCAGGTAAGGCAGCCGGATATGATAGAGTATCAATCGAAATGCTAAGGGCTGGAGAGGGAGTGGTGGCAGACCTGCTGTACACCTTGTTTAATTTGTGTTGGGAACTTAAGCGGGTACCGGGAGACTGGTGCAAAGCCGTGATAGTCCCAATATATAAGGAAAAGGATCAACAGGACTGTAAAACTATCGTGGTATCAGCCTTCTTAGCATTGTGGGAAAACTGTATGCTAAGGTGCTAATTGAAAGAGTTATGAAAGATACTGATGGAAAAAATTGGATGTGCAAAGGGATTCAGAAAGGAATGGGATGTATGGATCAGGTCTTTTCCATGCGCATGATCGCGGAGAAAAGCCAAAACCAAAAGGTTTTTGTGCGTTCGTGGACTTGGAAAAGGCTTATGACAGAGTGACAGGGATGTGTTATGGCAAACACTGAACTCATTTGGGTTGAGCGTTGGTTGATACAGGCATTGAAGTTCTGTATAGGGACCCAGTGCTTGTGTCAGGATCAACGGGGCCTACTCGGACTGATTTGGAATCCATAAAGGTGTCAGACAGGGCTGTGTAGCTTCCCTGTGGTTGTTTAACCTATTTATGGACAGTTGTTTGCAAACTTTGGAAGTTTAAGAATGTGGGTTGAGAATGGGTGAGTTAATCGTCAAATGCCTTTTACGCCGATGATCGTCATACTTGCGTCGTCGGCGGCCGAGTTGCAAATGATGGTTACATTAATGAACAGGTCATTAAAAGGAAGGGGAATGAAAGTGAACGCAAGTAAGACGAAAGTTATGGTTTTTGATAGAGAAGAAATTAAAACGATATGTGAAATAAGAATAGAAGGAAATTGGTGGAGCAAGTAGATGAGTTTGTGTATTTGGGATGTGTATTTAGCAGGGATGGTAGATATGATAATGATATAGAACGACAGTGAACGCAGGAAATAGAGTAAATGGGCTCTACACTCTATTGTGGAAAGTCAGAATGTGTCCAAAAGGCACGTGGCAATTCACAATGCTGTGTCAGTACCTACATTAATGTATGGTAATGACAGTTAGGTGTGGCAGAAGAAGCACGAGTAGAATAAATGCTAGAAATGCGGTCATTAAGGAGTATCTTAGGGCTGAATCTAAATGACAGAGTGAGCAATTGTGTGATAAAGAAGAGTGTGGTTTGCAAGATGATGTTGTGACCAGGATTAAGAAAGGAATGCTTCAGTGGTTTGGTCATGTAGAAAGAATGAATGAGGAAAGGGTGACAAAGCAAATTTATATGGCAGAGGTGAACGGCAGAGACTGGAAGGGACGCCCTAGGCGAAAATTTATCGACCAAATTGGCGATATATTGAAAATGGGCCAAATTTAGAGTACCTTAACCGACGAGCGTGTTTGCGTAGGTATATGGACGTGGAGGAGGCGAGAGAGGTGTGTTAGAATCGTGCCAAATGGAAGTCCATAGTCTCTGCCTACCCTCTGGGTGACAGGTGTGAGTGTTATGTATATTTATGTATGTATGTTACTAATAAATTAAATAATATAAATAACTTACATTTATATGTTTAAATAATTGGATTTTAAAATTATTTAAAAATTCTAAAGTTTAGTTTTTAGTATTTTGTTATGTTATTTTAAAAGTGTAATAATTTCAATAGATAATAGTGACGTCTATCAAAACTATGAAATTTGATAAGTTTTATATTGTTCGCTTCTATCGCTGATATTACTAGATAGTATAGTTTTGGCTTTCATTATTTCATCTAACAATAGCGCCATCTACTTACTTCTAAATAAACTAAAATGGTTAGTCATGATAAAATTAAATAATAGAATGCTTTCATATTTTCAGACATATTAAAATATTTTTGACTGTCCTGGTTTCATAGCTTATATGAGTATATGTAAATGAACAGGCTCTTTCGGAAAATACTTTAATTAAAGAAAGCAGATTTTACTTAAACAAAGGTTTATTTTATTTTACTTGTCAAAGACGGTAATCAAACTGATTAAAACTTAAATTTCATGCATGGTACGTAAGCATTATTATATGTTTTAGCATATATTTTAATTGCAATTTAGTGTCGATTTACCACGTTCTCGGCGGTGAAGGCAAACCTGCATATCTGAGATGTTTCTCAGTTGAGGTCATCCCACGTTGGAATCAGCACAGCGAACACTTTTTGGCCAAAACTCTGCGGCCTGTGCCCAGTAGTAACATGTATGTAAGCTGCTACTTTTTTACTTTTCATGGGGCAATATATGCAGTTTTTATTTCATTCATATTTTCGGGTATGTTACTTTTTTGTTTTTACTCTACCGTAAATATGTATTAAGGGTTGCAAAGATGAGTAGAACTCATTATCGTCAGCCTATCAAAAGTCCACTGAAATGAACATAGGCCTTCCCCATAAATTGTCAAGTAGCTGGATATTTGCTATAGTTGCCACGATTGGTAGGCGGGTTGGCATCCGCAGCTATTATTTTGTTCTGTTGTCAGGAAGATGTTATGCTGCCCATCTCCTCTTTGTTTTCCTATGTCGCCTCTTACGACGAGACGATGTGAGGTGGCGGATTCTCTTTCACCGCCACAACAAGGCGAACATTTTTCTCCCGTTCATGCTTCTCACGTTCACTGCGAATAAAATTTATAAGGAATAAAACTAATTTTAAGGATTTTATCGCGTTTAATTTTAACTTTTTAATTCCCGATGTTTTGGGCACTTTACAGCATGGGTGCTGTAAAGTGCTGTTTTGTTGTGCGCATCACAGTACAGATTCGAAATAAAGTATTTTCGCATACTTTATTTTTATGCAAAAGTATAAAGAATATTTATCAAAAATAAAGTAAGATACGTTATTATAAAGTATGGTTGGCAACCCTAGTATTGTTTACTTAGGAATGATAATAGTAATACATTCATTGAAGTTGAATGATACATAACTTTCAAATAAATTTGTCGGTAAGACACGTGCACAACGTTATGACAGCGCATTTTTTATTAGATATTGAATAAAATAATTCTATTTCTTTTTCTAATGATTTCTTATGTTTACGCAAATATTGTACATTGAATTTAAACACTTTTCGGGCGCTTTACAGCACCCATGGTCACGGAGGGAACTAAGGTGTTTGACTGATATCATACTTAGACTACCTTCAACTTTTAAATATTAATTTTTAGTCCGACACTAATTTGTAATATATTATAAATTAGTGAATAGTAAAATACATAAAATACTACTTTAGCGCTACAAAAAATTAACAGATTCTTTTTTACTTTAATTAGGTTTAGCTTTATAACCGATTTCGAAAAAGGAGGATATTTTAAATTCGACAGTAAGCAATTATACCTGAAAATATACTAAGCTTCGCATGGCGTACATTTGGTGCGACCTGTTCCAAACAGTTTCTTAATTACGGCAGTGGGGTTACCCAAGTTCACTTTCTACAATCGTTAACGCCAATTGAAAACTAAAATAATGTAATGTAATGGTATTAGCGTATCTTAACGTTTATCTTAATGTTGATTTCATTAATTCTTGGCTACCCCGGTGCTACGCATTCACTTCTTAATTATATTTACGATACCGCTTTCCTTTATAAAACCACTTACAACTAAAAATATAAGATGAACTCTTGCGATCATCATTGCTAAATTAGGATATTGTTATTTCAAAAAACGAAAGGCGGCGATATTTGAATTCCAGTTACTGCGGAGATACATTTCATAATTAGAAAGGTTGTAATGAAATCCATGCTCAGCTATATCGTTTGTGGTCTCTGTGTGATATTTTATGTTAGGTTTTTACCCATGTTATTGCCGTTTTGTACGGGAAAATTGAAATAAAAAATATTTGCCTAAACTATTTACACATTCTTGTCGTTTTACGGCCCGTATGTTGATGTCGCTGCTATAGAACGCTAATGTACTAAAATCTTTGTACTCTTTAAAGGCGTTATAATTGAGGTTTTTTATAGAAACATCATTAAGCTGCTATTACCCGCTGGTAATCTGTGAGAGCGTGGTCCTTCCTGGTACAACCATGTGATAACGGCAGCATGGCTCTACCACGTATAAGTTGCCACGTTTGGCTTCTTCAGAATTGAAATTTGTGTCTCTAGTGTGTCTAAACTTCAAAAACTGTGGTGGTCTCTGGCTTTAGCTCTGCTAGTTTTGCATCTTATGTTGAGGAGTATGTAGCTGGGTGGTGACATCGACGGTTGGTCACCAAACTGTCACCATTAGCTTTTACTGGCTAATTTCTGGTTAATATTTGGTTTTAGGTACTGTTTGGCTTGGGAGCCAGGTTATACTAAGCTGTAAGACTCTTTTTCTGCCCAGAAGTCCGTTTGAGTACCCACATTGCTGTGTTCCGGTCTGAAACGTATAGAGAACGAGTATAATTACAGGCTGTGAGTAACCACCAGGTCGACTGCAAACTCATTTGTCACTTATGTTATTTAAAAAAATCTAATCACTGTGTTGTACACTCGCGATTGACGCGGGCCTCTTGCTGTGCGTCACTCGTTCGTGATGTATACCCATTTGTTAAGCTTCTTTACTTTACCGATTTGCCACAAATGATATAATATTGTTTCAACACTTGCATGGCAAAGCCGACGTTAACTCAACGATAGTTTGAGACGGATCTTTTTTTTATAGTATAAACGAGCACACAGTCCACCTGATGGTAAGTGGTTGCTGTGGCCCATAGACATCTACATCTATCCACTTTTGCGAATCAAAATGCAGATGCGTTGTCACCCGTGAGGACTAAGATGGAATGCCTCGTTTCCAGTAAAAAGAGTCTCCGGTTCTCTACACTCACCATACGAAACACAGCAGCTTTAAGTTGCTATTTTACGCTAGTATTCTGTAAGAGCGTGGTCCTTCCCCGGTCCAGCCGACCCATTCGTGCTATAACTATACTATTAATATAGCTGCAGCATGGCTCTACCACGTATAAATCTGCTTCCACTTGCGCATTTAGTTTGTTATTATCAACCTTCTCCGGGCGGCCAGGTGTTTTATGCAAGCGATTGAGCCAATAACCAAAACTACAATTCGTTCGTTAGTAGTATTGAAGAAAAACAAAACCCGAAAAAAAAATAGCTATAGTTCTACTTGGAATTCTAAATTCAAATAAATTTTATATATAAGTGATATTATAATAATATTTTTGTATTTGTATGGTTTATAATACAAATAAATACGTAGAGCTACGCTGCAGCTATATTATTGTTGCAGCAAAAATGGCTCGACCGGGGAAGGGCCACCCTCTCACAGAATACCAGCGTAAAATAGCAGCTTAATGCTACTATGTTTTGTACGGTGAGTGTGGAGAACCGGAAACGACTTCTTACTGGAAACGAGGCATTCCATCGTAGTCCTCAGGGGTGACAACGCATCTGCATCGAAGATAAATGTAAATGTCTATGGGCCACAGCATCCACTTACCATCAGGTGTACCGTGTGCTCGTTTGTCACCCCCATTCTATAAAAAATGTTTTTATTTAAGTTAATTATAAAAAAAAATTGAATTCAGGATTCCAAGTCAAACCATAGCTATTACTGTTCAAATTAGCCAGTTCATCAAAACGGCAATTTCATAGATAAAGACTTAATATTTTTCACTCACGTAATTATTCGTCAGCTATGTCGTAGTTACAACATCATTAACGTAAATTATACTGTAAAACGATGAGTGAATTGTATGTAATGCGTTCCGCCGAGGTTCAATATTGTATAATACAGATTGAAGCACCAGCATCTTACCTCTTACCTCCCAAAAATAAGTTTTAAACAGACTATGAAAACGTTATTCCTTCAAAAAAGCACATATTAAAAAAAATCCTAAAAAATTTCAAAAATTAAAAAAGAATATCAAGAATAATAATAAGACTTAATTATGAACTTGAACTTGAACTTTATTAACATAAATAAAAATTTCACGAAAAACGTAAACTAAAATGTATTGGTATCAAGCGGATTTCACATATCGTCATAATTTATTTTAAAATATCTGAGACATGTCGGATTCCTCAGTTGTTTTCCTTCACCTCCAAGCTCGTAGTAAAGCGGCACTTAAAGTTGCAATTAATAATTTAATGATTTATTGGTGACGGTGTTTCCCTAACAGAAACGGGGCTTTTGGGGTTGCGGGCGCTCTAGGACGGGGCCCATAACGTCTACTAATGTAAACCCCCGAGGAGGAGGATGACCTGAAAATGTTCTTGAGACATCTTGGTAGCACTGGGACCCCCGCGACGCGTCAAGCAAAGCGATGGAGGAGCCCCGGTAGCGTCCTGAACGGAGATTTCGGGTCCTCTCGTTTACGCTGGTGGTGACAATTGTTTAGTTACAATTTATAACCGTCATCATCAATAGCATGTTGTATTGGCAGAGCCAAAATTGGAAAGATTTATCGTAATTACTATGTAAATGCTATTTTTTTAAACACAGACCAATAAGAACGATAGACCGAACCGAGTACACAGTGATGGTAAGTGGATGCTGTGGCCCATAGACATCTTCATCTAAGATTATCTTCAATTAAGAATCAAAATGCAAATCCGTTGTCACCCTTGAGGACTAAGGTGGAATGCCTCATTACTAATAATAATGGTCTCCGGTTTATTTTACGCTGGTATTCGTGCTAAAACCATAATATAAATAACTGCAGCGTGGCTCTACCACGTATAAAATTGACCGAAACTGTCTCGCTCTAATGCACTCATATTTGCATTTAGTATTAGTATGGAATGAATGTATTACTATGGATTACAATAATTTAAAACTATGGCTTTATTAACGAACACAGCGGTAAATTCTGCAAATCCATTAATATAGCGAAAATAATATACAAATAACATTTGTATGTATACGAGCATATATACAAATGTTATTTGTATATTGCTCTACATACGCACATTCGAGAAGAAACTTTCAATTCAAAAGTTGTCTTCGTTTCAGTTGTTCGATAACCTCGTCATCTTGTTACAATGGTACTCCCATTTTAGATGACTTCAAAATTAGGAAGAGAAATTTCTCAATTAGCCTGTATGTTACGTTTTATTTGATATATGTACACCAATTGTGAACCGACTTTTAATAGGTCATAGCCTCAAGGGTGGCCACCATTTAAATTAGAAGAAAAATTCCATCCTAGGGGTGGAAAAATAAGGGATGAAATTTGGTTGACATTGTAGTAGTTACCTTGAGGTTGTGATATTGCCTAGTCCACTCAAAGGTTCAATTAATTAAACTTTAAAAAAAGTAAATACAGACTTCAAAAAACTAAAATGAAATAATTACCACATAACCTACTAGGTTCTGAACGCCGAGCTAAGACATTGTGTATCGAAGAAGCCCCAACTTCTGAAGCTATATTAATTTTTAAAGCAAATTACTTCATTCTATAATATAACAATAACTTTATACAAATAAGAAGACGCCCCGCAGTCAGTTAACCAAGTTGTCTTTCACTTGTAACTAAAATAAAATTCTAATGTAGTGTAGATATGAAAGAAATGTTTAAGGACTTCATGTTATATCTATACGTAGTCTAGTAACTGATAATAATATCAGATAAAAAGGTACTGTGTAAATCGGCTTGTATTATGCCACTGAATATATTATATACCATCTCACTTCACGTGGCGAGGGTTTGCATTGCACAGGTGGTTCAAAAAGCGCAATAAAATCTTCCGCGGTGGTATTACGTCGTTCCGGTCCCTAATATAATTAAACATTTTAGATGTTTCCATTATATTTTCATTGCACTTCAACATTTCCTAATCCTCTTTCACGGTACCTACGTAATTTCTGATAATTTAGTCCAGAAATTTATAACTTACTAGCGATCCGCCCCGGCTTGGCACGGGTGATTTCTGAATTTCGACAACAGCGCCACCTACCGGGTCCAATTGCGAATCGTTTAGATCATCCAGGGACCCACTCAACCACACACAAAAAATTTCATCAAAATCGGTCCAGCCGTTTTCCAGTTTTAGCGAGACTAACGGACAGCAATTGATTTTTATATATAGAGATATACATGTTCCTTTTCTAGAACCATTTTTTATTTTATTTTTCTTATCCATATAAAATTATATATAAATCATGCTGTTGCAAAATATTTCTAAATACTTAAGGAAATATAACATTTCTTTATTGAAATGTTTTATGACGAAAACAAAGAAACAAAAAAATAACTTATTTATTTTTTCATAAACCAAGATGAACACGCAAGTGGAAATAATTCTAGGAAAACGTAAAGAAAGAAATCTAGCGGCTTAGACTACACGTGTAATAATACAGCTATGAGGGCGTACAACAGTAAAATCCCGTTCCGTTGTGAAGAAAAATGATGGGATACCTTTTGCTCTCTTTAGAAGCAACTGACATAATTTTTAGTTTGGTGTCTTATTAATCCTAGACTTTAAGTGGAAAATTCTTGTATATTGTATTATGTACGATATAGATGAAATTTTGTACTTAGATAATGTTTTACTTTTAGAGCAAGATCCCAGGGCCACAAGACGTCACTTATTTTTTGACGAACGAAATGTAGTGTTAGTATGTACTATGATCCATGCCTACCTGCTAGCTTGGCCAGGCAGCCATTTTCCAAGTATCAGGTAATCAAGGTACGTAAAAACATTCCTCACCTCACGTTAATTCTCCCAGCTAATTTTTACGTATTATGTTAGATAATATTGTTAAAAATCAGTCATCAATACTCCCAGACACTTTACGTCGGCAGTATCGCTTTGCAGACGCTTTAAAGCTCTCAAAAAAATTACTCAATTTCACTCAAATCGTGAAAAAGCCTGCACGTCTGAGGAGTTATAAATATTTCGAGAACATGTGAATTCTGTCAATACGCATTGGGGTAAAGCGGTGGACTCTTTCTAAAAAAATTCTCTCAGAAATTGCAGGTTATACTTTACTTTTGTATTTATATCCTGAATGTCCTTTGAACCATCGATCGGCTGCAGTGTCGAAGGTACGACACCCCTGAGATTATAGGAAGTCTATAGAACCAGCTCATATCCGTTTATAGAACATTTGACGGGTTGATATAGAATGAGTTACGATCTGCGCAAGGTGGCAGGTTGCAACTGTATGCGTGACACCGAAAATCAGATAGCCAGTGGACTGCCGCAAACTGATGGTATCATGATATAGTATACATTACACTAATTCTATCGTTTATCCGATTGTACGAGTATCTATCTACTCAACGATAAAATTAGGATATAGTTATGGTAAAATTGACGATTAAATTAGGGATATAGGTATCCTTATTATGAGACGAAAATAATTTGTTTTGGAAACGCTTAAATATGTCACCTGGAATGAATTTGAACTTTGAAGGCTAGTATTTTAAACAACGCGGTTACCAACTGAAATACCGTCCCCAATAGTCACACGCTACGGCAGACAGATAATAGGGGGACGTCCCGAGGACCTTGACTCCCCTACACGTAGACGGTTACGGCTGTCGCTGATTTATTGCGAATTTATTGCACTACTTGATCCTGTCTATTTGAGTTTTGGTTGTGTTTATTTTAGTCCGCAAAACTAGGTTAAGTTCATGTTTCCTTTTGATAGCACATTTTATAAAATTATTAGTTTCTGCGAGTGACCCTGATAACAACGTATCAAACAACTTTCGCATATTATTGAACGCTTTCGACTGCCCGAGATGTATCATAGTGACACAAATGGACGCTCTAATTCAGGCACTCAGTAACCCAAACCCGTCGACCGTATCTGATTAAATTTATATGCTTCGGAATAAGGGCCAATTTAGCCAGGTGGTCTGAACATTAAGCTGCTGCTTGTCAACTCATAGTGCCGTAAGAGTAACACTTGTTCGTTGTCACTTAATAAACCCCGGATCTTGTATTATAAAAAGGAAGAAAATTCGGTATTCAGAATGAATCGTCTATCAGTCGGTGTCTAAGTCCTGAAACAGTCTAAAGATAGTGTCTTACACAGGCCTCTAATTTCAGAGAAGGTTATGAAACATTAAAATCGATATTTGATTGTAACTATATTATAGTTGTTGCTTTTGGACGCGGTACTCTTAGACATTTAACAAAACTGGAAGATTTTATAATGTGTATGTTTTCGAAAGTCCAAATAAAAATATAACACGCCATATTTTGAAGTTTGTTGTGGCCGATTCCAACGTGAAAGGAATGTTTGTTAGGATTCCGTACCCGAAGGGTAACCAACGCGACCCTATTACTAAGCCACCGCTGTCCGTCCGTCTGTCTGTCAGCGGGCTGTATCTCTATCTCATGATCCGTAATAGTTATCACAGAATGTGTATTTCTGTTGCCGCTATAACAACAAATAATAAAAATAAAAATAAATTAAAAATTAAAGGGGGCTCCCCTACTAGAAACGTGTTTTACGATGGTACGGAACGGTTATTTTTTAAAGATATGTCTTTGTGTGTAATCTAGTATATCTCAAAAACAAAATTCATGATATAGGCACCGAGTTGAAGGTGTAGGATAGGCCGAATCGTACTCACACCATTTTTTTAATAACGCAATCAGTGCCACTCATTTAATAAAATAAATAAATGAAGAGTTGTATCAATAGCACATTGAAGTTAGCACTTACGAGACCACTTAGGTATTAGATAACCTATCTAGTATCTATCGTATCGTGAGAATTGCGATAGTAATTTGCAACATTTATATTGCAATGGTTGTGAAATTTTACTGCGGGGATTTTTAGCAAACGTTACTACGTTTACGTGAATTAAACTAATTTTACGGATTACACTTCGGGTGCTTTGTAGCACCCATAGTCACGGGGGACTGAGGTGTTTAACGTCCACGTTTAACCGGGGATACCTTCACCTCATAAATATTGACTTTGTGTCCGAACTACGCAGAACGAGCTTATACTATCTGAAAATCTTGCAGTAGTATGCTTAGGTTTAATTTTATTGATTATGGGATCCAAAGTAGATGGTAGCACCCAGAAACTTCCTCTACTGAAATATAGACGTTTTCTCAAATTTCAATAGCTTCTCGAATCATCCTTGGTAGGAATCGGTGTTCTCTTGCGAGGATCTGTGGTTTATCGAAATGTAATGACGGGAACGATCCTGAACATTTTCACATATTGCAGTCTTCCTGGAGCGTCGGTGCTTCACGTCGGCTGTGTTTTCTTTTACGCTATTGATATTTTTGTTTATCCTATGTAAGAGAGACCACATTCAGAATCAACATTGTACCATTCCTGCATCTTGTAGAGTTATATTACTCTTGACAGATGATGAAACTGACTAATCTTCTTCGATGACTTGTAGTCATTTTCTGTGACTCCTGTGACGTATATAGTCGCGGGACAGGAAAGCTTGTCGTCATGCAATACTTGACTACTGTCAGCTATCAAAGATCTTTCTATGAAACAAAGATTTCCACAATGTAGCTAACTGTGATGGATGGTGAGAAAGGATTCACCGTATAAATATCTGTTAAATTGTGTCTTTTTTCTACACAGTATGACTTATGGTGTAATGGGATTTATGAATGACTTATGACTTAAACATTTAGGTAAGCTTAAGAATTATTTGCTTCTTCATTGTGAATTGAATTTTTTTTAATTGTTTGTAAAATTGTGGAGTATCGTCTACGTACCGCTTGTAGAATTTTGTATTTAGATGGGAAGTAACAGATGCGTCGAAAATTTTGCCGGTGTTCCGGTCGTGATTCCAATGATCCATTATTATTATCTGTCAACCTTCAGCCATTTGTATCGTTTCCGTTGAAGTGTGACAACACAATAAGTTTCGTTGGCACAAATGTTCAGAAACCACATTGTAGAATCGAAACTAGGTTAACTATCAAGGTATTACTTCACCCAAAATATTCACCATGATGTCTGGCCGACTTTCGACAACATGCGAATAATTCTTTTCTTCTTTTTTTGAATTAACGGAATAATAGACTGCACAGAAGATAATATAGTCACCACAAAAGTGCGCGCTGATACATTCGTCGTGGATAGAAGGTAAGCTAGGATACGATCCACTGTCGAAAGGAGCAATCATGACACAATATATAGTACTACTACTTCTAATACGCAATAGTTTTGCATAGAGGTTGACTTTTGTTCACTTGATGGTAAGTGACTGCTGCAGTCCATGGACACCTGGAGCCAACTTCAAACCAAGAAGTTTACACATGGCGTTGTCACCTCTGAGAACTAAGATGAATGCCTCACAGCCTTTATTTGTTTTGCTGGCTCTTATACCCTTCGGACCGGCACTGCAAGCATTAATATTTGGCGACAGAATTAAGTAAGGTAATTACGACGTCTAGGTCGGCTCGACCGGGGAAGGACTCGCACAGAATTCCAGCGTCAAACTGCATAATGCTTCTATATCGTATGGCGAGTGATGAAAACTGGAAACCCCTTTTTGTAAGCTTTTCCAATTAAATTGTTTGTATTATTAAATAGAACAACAACATAAAAAATAAGCTTGTTCTGTTTAATAACGTCACGTCATACGTAATTAATTATTGACTATTAAATCTTTTCAATTTTTTTATGATTTAAATATTAAAGAACCTAACAAATTTTCTTTTAAAACCATTGAAGAACGTTGTACATTCCTAATGATTTAAGGAACTGCCATGTAATTTGGCATTCATTTAGATCTCTACTCTTTTATCGGTGAAGCCGTTTGTACCGAACTTGGCCCGTTTTAACCATTTATGTTTTCGACAAGATAGACTTTCTATTTACAGAATGCTAGAATTGTTACTAACTTTACTTGTATACCCATTAATCACTTCTTGTGCTTGAAGTGATTCATGATAGTATTCGGATTGCGGATTCGAATCCATGGTATTTTAATTTCCCACTTAATCACTTAACCATAACCATTACCATATCTACCATAACAGCGTATTATTGTATCACACACAAGGGAATCGCTTATGGTTACCTACTTTATGGTTAAACGTGTCAACTGTCAACACAGGTTAAAAGGTTAAAGACCGCAGCGCGGTAACCGGTTGACGAAATGCATTTCGCAAACCAGTTACTGCCTTTTGTGAAGCAATTAGATTTAATACATACATTCGGATATTTCAATTATGTTCCAAAGTTTAATTAAATAAATAAAAATTGTGAACGATTTTATTTATTTATTTATATTACATATTCACGATACTGTGTATTAGCATTTATTAGGTAGAGTTGATGCTTGAAGCATTTTCAAAAGCAAAAAAGTTTTGAGATAGCATTGAAGACGTCATGGAAACAGTGGAATAGCCAGGGTTAGCATGGCCCGTGATGGCACCTTTTAGGAGTGGATTTTGGGAGAGACAAGTCAGCTCAGTGATGCAAGTAAAAACAAAAAAAAACATGCGTGAGTGTCGTGGAACACTCTGTTGAAACGAAGTTCCTTTCGGAGTATATTATTATTGATAAACGTAGGTATTATATTATTGATTAACAAATACAAATAAATGAATTACAGGCGTCTATTAAAATGCAGCGTCATTTAAAATAAAATAATATTTCTTTCATGGCAAGATAAGAAAAAGTGCGAGGGAGATGGATATTATTCCATCTCGCTTCCTTATAGCCGCCAAGGCCGTCTCCACTACGTCAGAAGGGGTCGTGAGTCGTGACGGAAAAATCTTACACTTTTTGTCGTCTAGCCCCCATCCGCCAAATCCGTACCGTCCGATAAGGAACTTCGTTCCAAAAATCTAAAAAAAACATTCGAACATACCTGCTTGGCAGCTGGTAAGTACAAAAGGAGACTTTCCACCTAGTAAGTTAAAGGTGAGGCACATCACTTAATTTCTCCCTCTCTTATCCACCATCGTAAAAAAAACTCTCGACGGATCACCACCGTTTGTTTTCAACGTTCCTTGCATTCGAGAAAATGGTTTGCTACGTCGTTTTTAATCGTACAGCAAAAAAGCTGAATATTTTGCCAATTTATGCCAATCTTTCAATCCGATTATAATTTGGGTGTCTTAAAGGCGAATAGGCTTTTGTTAAGATAAAAAAACTGCACTTTACCATAGGCTACATAACTACTTATTTTATATTATATTAGGGTATGATAATAGTCAAACACTTGCTTAAATATATTTTTTTATAGAATGTGGGTGACAAACGAGCACACAGTACACCTGATGGTAAGTGGATGCTGTGGCCCCTAGGCATCTACATCAATCCTCAATAAAGAACGCTGGTATTCCGTGAGAGCGTTGTCCTTCCCCGGTCAAGCTGACCCATTCGTGCTACAACTATAATATAACTCCAGCATGGCTCTTCCACGTAGAAAAAGTAAATTAGATATAATACACAAAATGTCATGAAATTGAAATTCATCGCTCTTAATCGCCATAAATCCTGTAATCAAATTGCAATAACGACACAAGGAAGCTCATTTCGCAAGCTTTACAAGACCTGTTTTATTCTTGCCTAATACCACAAGCCTAGTTAACAGCAGAATATTCTTGTTAAACACAACTGTTAAGCTATGTTACCCATATAATTGAAACAACATCTCTTAAACATACGAATTTTATCAAAAACAAAAAATCAATGGAAACCATTGAGTTATATGTACAGTCAATTTGGGTAACTTAAGCCTTCAATATAACATTGGCCCGAAACTGAAATTGCGCATTTTAATTTTTTTTTTTGGTTTCGATGTTATTTATTTGAAACAAGCTTTGTAAACAACGTGTAAAAAGTATCTTCGTAAACGCGCAAAACCCGCGAAACAACTGACATCTGTCATTGTTTACACGTCAGTAGGTCATTTTGGTTGAGAATACTTTACGGTTAGTTTTGTGTGCGCCAAAAAGTTGTCTGCTGCATTGTTATTTAATAACATAGAAAGGTAAGTATTTTTTTGAATTGAGTAACATCTGTCTGTCTTTGATTACAATCAAAATTTCCGCAGTTAATGAGGTGTACTGTAATGTTAAAACCATAAATATTGTATAGGTAAATTATAACCAACGGATCAGGGTAACTTTAGCCCGGGCCAAAGTTAGCGGGATATTTTAAATGTTGAAATGGAAGTTTTAATTGTAAAAATTTACTTTATTTCTAATTTTTTAAGAATGCATTGACAACAATTTTAAAGCAAAAATATTTTACTTCTGTCACAGGCTATCGAGTCATTATGGGTCGTAATAAAAAATCTGCGGTTGGAGTCAGGAGATACGGGACCAAGAGTAACTATTCTCAGAAAGACTTAGATGAGGCTTTAGATAAAATAAGGACTTGCAAATTGTCTCAAAGGGAAGCTGCAAAATTGTTTAAAATTCCAAGAAGTACTTTGAAATATAAATTGAAGGGACAGCATAATAAACCTGTTGGAAAGCCAATAGCTCTTTTAGAATCCGAAGAGAAACTTTTTATAAGTCATATCGTGACTTTGGCCGATCTAGGGATCCCAGTTGGAATACATGACGTGCGTATTATAATTAAAAAATATTTGGATGATCAGGGTAAAAGTATAAACCAGTTCAAAAATAACATGCCTGGTTGGGAATGGGGTAAAAACTTTCTCAGTCGACATCCAGAAATAAAACAACGCATTGCTCACAATATTAGTAGGAGAAGAGCACAAATAAATAAAGAGATGATTGAAATTTTCTTTGACCATTTGAAAAAAGAATTAGCTGATGTACCACCGGAAAATCTTTACAATTTTGATGAGACCGGCTTTCACGACAATCCAAAAAAAGCAAAGCTTTTATTCAGACGCTCTTGCAAAAATCCTGAAATCATAAAAAATTCCACAAAATCATGTTTTACTGTCATGTTCTGTGGGAATGCAAAAGGAGAGTTTTTACCACCATTTATTGTGTATAAAGCCAAGCAAAAATGGAGTGACTGGCTCATTGGGGCACCAGCTGGAACGAGAATGAGTGTAACAAAAAGTGGCTGGATGGATGCTGACACATTTGATGAATGGTTTGTGTCTCAGGTTTTACCAGCTCTTAAAGCCAAACCAGGAAAAAAGGCTATAATAGGGGACAATCTAAGCTCCCACATTTCAATTAAAACCTTAGCCCAATGCGAGGAGAATGATATTAAGTTTATATGCTTGATACCAAACTCCACACATTTATTGCAGCCCCTTGACGTTGCCTATTTTAGTTCTTTAAAAACTAATTGGCATAGGATTAAGCAAATTTACCCTATTTTGATAGGAAAAAAATTTGTGGTTGTTTTAGTGCCTCAAAGTAGTTGTATGAATCATAAGTTCCTAATTGTTGACTAAATAGATATTAATAAATAGAAATGTTGATTTTTTATGGCAACATTTTATTTTTCCCATATTTAATTTAAAAATAAACTGTCTTAAAAACTTTGTCTATGGCTGTCGGCATTATATTTTTTAATACCAATACGTAGGCCAATGTTAGCCAGACGTTATAAATGCCATAAAATAAGTGAAAACAGTCAATAGTTACCGACGGCAGCGCCGCTATAAATTCTACAAATTTTCAGGGACAGGCGGGCTATGCTTTAGTACGTAGCGATCGTTCTCCTTCTCTCTAACCTCCATGGATTAGGTGCATGTACGTAGGTAGAATGATCAGTATGTAATAATTGTTTATTTATATTGTATGGTTAATTATATCGAATACAATTTTTTTTAAATTTTGCATATGTGCTAATTTAATATAAAATACTCTTATTTTAATCTACACAAACATATTTGCATATAAAATGTAATAATAATTATCTTTGATAATAAATTTATGTTTTTATATTTTACATAGATATCTTTTAAAATATTCAAAAAAATATTAACATAATAATAAGGTTTCGTTCGTCGTCCGTTAGTCGGGGCGGGTGTTGTGCCTTATGAATTATTTGTAAGGAAACATTGTAGGAAACTAAAAGAAAATGAATTGTTATGCGTCCAGCTCAACAAATAAAATAAAAAAATAAAATAAAATGATAGATATTGTACACAAGTACATATACATATACATATTTTACCTACTTTCGGTTTTGTAATGGAACATCTGCATGTTTCATGAAAAAATATTTTTTCTATTGTAATATTACGATATTATTACCTATTTATTCACTTGAAGAACAAATAAACCTGGACGTAAATAACAAATCACTTGACTACTGAATTGTTATTAACGTCCAGGTTTAAACTTTAATTTGAAATCTCGTATTATTATCGCCGCTCCACACTGCATGAATATTGAAGCCACACTAAATGACACTACAGTAAGATGTACGGATTGCAGTACAGTTCAGTTGAACATAGTGAATGTTCGGAATACGAAATCTATATCGATGATGGAAACAAGATAATGTTAACAGCACACCTGTTTTGGAACGTACGACTTAGTTCGTAGTCAATTTTCTTCTTTAACCGACTTAATAAAATATTTTTATAATGTTGCCATACCAAAGCGTTGAGAAAAAGATCGACAACAATATACAGCAATTATTGATCGAACTAATAGGTTGAAATGCAACAGCAAACAAAAGTAAAAAATTATGCAAAAAGATTTAAGCTTTAGGCAGGTAAGTCTGGTTTTTCGAGCTTAAATGACATTTAAAAACCAGATCCTTTCAACGACATCTTGAGAATATTCAATATATATACATTTAATAAGAATAAATAGCAAAGCGGTTTACATAAATAAAGCTATCTAACAGAGCATTTGAGATTAGATATAATATGTTATTATACAATAATATAGTAGTATAGTATAGCGGAGGTAGCGTGTACCTATTGCGATTAGATTTTGTAAGATAGATCTTATATAAAAAAGATTTTAAAAGAGAAAAATACGAAGCAGAACGTAAATTAAATAATCTTGTGAAATATCTTTGCAAAAGCTTATGAGTAGGTACAGGACTCCACTAATTTCTTTAAGCGTTTGTAGCAGGAAAGACAAGTCCTCGAAATATATTTTAATTTCTCGGATTTCACTTCGCTGCGACTCCATGTAAATTACCAAACATTAACATTCCAATAAAAAGTAAAAACCGACTTTAAAAACTGAAAAGAATAAAATAATTTCACATTCTACACAGTGTAAAGTTGGTTCGTTGGACATACTGTTTAAAAAATTAAAGTCGCGACTTCAGAATGTTAAATTACGTTTTATCTTTTTGTTACTTTTCATCAAGTTTTTTTTACCCTTTTGAGTGGACCAAGGAATATCAATATCTCAATGTCGTCTAAATACTTCCATTAAAATTTTCCTATTTTGCCACCCGTAGGGTTGATTTTTTTTCAATTCTACATGGGACCAACCTGAAGTCTATAAACTATTTAATAAAAATGAATCATCCAACACGGTACACAATTGAGGAAGATATCGCGTAACATACCTACATACAAAAAAGACACTAAAATAAACATACAGTCGAATTGTTAAACACCTCCTTTTTTGTATTCGACTAAAATGCAAATTATGCATTCAGAATTCAGCCATAAAACTCAAACAAAGCCTTCACAATAATATCAAGGTAAACTGCTAGAACAAAAAGTTATAAAAAAAGTTAAATTAAATAAATTAAACGTAATAATTAACTATCGAATAACATAAATATAAACGTTTAATAAAATAATAACCGTGTAGTGGCAGTGTAAAGATATCCATTGGGTGTCGTAAGAGGCGACAGAGGGAAACTGAAACAAGAGATGAGCAGCAGCAATTTTCTGACAACTCAAAATTATAAAAAACTGCGGTTGCCAACCCGCCTGCTAAGCGTGTCAACTATGGCAAAATCCCCCTTATGACGCAATCTATGTGGGAGGCTTATGTTTAGCAGTGGAATTTTATAAGCTGTAATATATGGAAAAAATGGATTGACAGTCTGAAAACAAGATTGTTCCACCCAATCGCATTGCAAGTGAACCATGACATATCATATTTTAGACGTGGTCCTTCACTGATTACTGTATGAGGAGTGAGGACGCTCAGCGAGCTATTTAGAGCTAAACTCTATGCTCGGAGTTTCCCTGCGTGATAGACGGGATGGGGAAAAAGTTTCTAGGGTTTCACAAGTTGATTGATGTAGGTGACTCATGGTGGACCGTGTTTTGTGGCATTACTTGGGGGAGACTTTTGTTCAGCAGTGAGCTTGTAAAGGAAAGTAATGATACAACATTAGGTATTAAGCTATTAAGTCAGTCGCATATTATACTGAATCTTATAACACTGGTTGTTTAAAATGTTAATGCAATAAGTATACTTAATTATTAGATATAATACACGTTACTAGTTCTATAACCACATTCATGTTTACTTTTTGTATGACTTCATTAGACGGTAGAGTTAAATTCAGTTTGCACGTCAAAAGTCAGTGCCGAAACCAGTTTCAGAATCATTTTACTAGCGACATGGAAACTTTACGCTTTTTTGTCGCTAATATAATACCTAATACAAATAGGGTTACAATCTCATGCAACACAAATATATTAGAATCTCAGGCAATACTAATATATGTACATATATCATATATGTACATATATTAGTTTTACATATATGATATATGTAAAACACAAATAGATGTTCTGTGAATGGGTCTAATACTGCATCCAAGTCTAACTCTGCGGTGCGTTTGCGTAACTGGTGGGAATCGTTGTCGGTAGAAATCACTCTTCAACTGCGTTGTTTTTCATTATGATAACACTTTGTAACCGAAACTAAGATATTAATATAAAAAATATTTATCTACATATGAGTAACATAATATAATAATATACAATGTTTACTTACCACAATCAAAGAAATTAAAAACTAAAATTATGAAACCATCTTTTTCTGCGCGGTATAGTGCCAAGAAAGATGGCTGCGTTTCCTCGCTGAATGGATATACTTAGCTTTTAGGCGAGAAAAGAACCAGCCCTCTTGTCTTCAGCGGCGATCACCAGTCGCGTGGACTACATGAATTGATAGGTTTTTATAACTACATCAAATGACACAAATAAATATTCATCTCTCAGAGCCTCATATCTGAAGAAGCATTTGTAGAGAATCCTTCGGATAACATCGTTCAGAGAACCGTTATGGGACAACCTACCAGCAATTTTTTAACATGAAAGCCCGTGGAGCCTAAACTCGTCGACATCGTCACCACTACAAAGACACTGATGAGTTTTTTTTGTAAAACGTGAAGTGACAAACGAACTTACAGTCCACTTGATAGTAAGTGGCTACTGCAGTCTTTGACCCTGAGATGGACTGCCTGTATTACTGGCTTTCTGTACCCTACAGAAGTGCTGATTTAATTTTACACGTGGTAAAATTAAATCAGCACATGCAAATAACAATTTCATTGGTGCCGGCCGGGTTGCACGGGTACTGTGAAATTCGGCGAATAAGCTTTTAATGAACAAAAAAACTATAGACTAAAATAATCAAACTTTAAATTTTCTTAAAAAACAAAACACTCTTTGTATTAATTATTCTCGTTAATATAAAAAGTTAGCCAAAAATCAATGATGTCATAATGAAGTTATTTTTTTTTAGTTTTAGGGTGAAAACTGACATCTTTTGAATCCAGCCACCTTGCAATCGACTTCTATCAATTCGACTGAGTAGGTATTTTTAAATGTAACACGATATCACCGATTTCGATTTTGCGTATTTTATTTTCATCACAAGATACTTTTAAAGAGGGCATTTAAATTTCGAGAATAGCGACTGTATCAAGGATGCGCCACGAATTCGTGCGGCGCCTTGACCCATGAATTAATCTAAAGAGATAGCCTAACCGGATTACAATCTAAGGCTACATAACTACTTAACTTCAGGTGGCATTGTAATCACGCACTGACTTGCTAAGTAAAAAGACTCCTTTTTTCGAGTGGTGTAAATTTTCCGTACGTGACACCCTGATGGCTAAGGCCAGCTCTGATCTTAATATTTCATCATCATCATCATTACAACCATTTACAAGTCCACTGCTGAACATAGGCCTCCCCGAAGGAATGCCACAAAGCACGGTCCTGAGCCACCTGTATCCATCGATTTCCTGCATCCCTAGCAGGTCGTCACTCCATCTTGTGGAGGGCCGCCTTACACTTCGCCTACTGGTACGATGCTGCCACTGAAGAACCTTTTTTCTTCATCGCTTGTCGGTTCGAGTTATATGGCCGGCCCATTGCCACTTCAGCTTACTAATCCGGTGAGCTATGTCGGTTACTCTAATTCTATTTAGGATAGCCCTCTTCATAGCTCGCTAAGTGACCTAGCTTCATCATATGGCTAGCAGTGGAGAACCAAGTTTCAGATCCATATTATGTCATCACTGGCAACACGCACTGTTTGTACAATCTTGTTTTTAAGTTTTGAGGTATACCTGACGAAATGTATCATTTAATCTCCCGAACGCAGCCCAGCCACATAGAATCCGTTGATTCATCTCTCGGTCGAAATTGTACGTACGACAACTTCGAGCGGTGCTCCCAACAACTACCGGCATAGGTACCCCGGACGTTACACATGACCTTAGTATGTCCATGTTCATCTTAAGAACTGTCCGTTAGGAGACAGTATTAGGGTCATTTAGCATAGTGCTTAGGTCAGGTTAAAAGTATTGGAATAAAAACTGTTAATCAGAGATTGCTTAGAAAAAGCTTTTAGCAAAACGCACAATAGGTAAGAATTAAAAATAATAAGATATCAAAAATAAGTTTTTATTAATAAACACAGGATACTGAAAGACATGATAATCTTAAATTAACAAATTTATAATAACACTTATTATTACTTAATTATTTTATAAACTACATTATAAAATAGACCATATTTATTTTTCCAAAGGTGCATAATTCAACAGCTTCTCAATTAAATCCACATGTCCAAGCAACATTCTACGGCAGCAGTATCTCTTTAGGCCCAGAGCATCCAGCGCATCACTAAAAAAATAAATGCAATTTTTACACACATACAATAAAAAATTTAATCAAATATGGATTCTATACTTATTCATTCATTCATTCATAGGCCTCCCCCATGGATTGCCTAATAGGGGGATATTTATCCACTTGGCAGGCGGGTTTGCAGTTTTTATATTTTTGAGCTGTTATCAGGACGATGCTGCTGCCCATCTCCTGTTTCAGCTTCTCTCTGTCGCCACTTATGAGACCCACGTGATATGTGGTAGTGGATTCGCTTAAGCCAACACTAAATGACAGGAGCATTCTACACTATTTAAAATTTCTTAATAAAACTATACACCTACATTTGGTTTTCCTTTTTACTTTACAAATAAAAAAATTAATCATGAAAATTGTTGAACAGAAAACCTCTACCTAACTTAAATTTTAAAAAGAAAAATGCTATTGGTGAAAATGCTTATAATTTACATTATACATTTTACTATATACTAATAACCCCTAAGTTATTCCATAAATCGAGTTAAAAGATTGTATTTCTGTATTTCATTTTACTTAAAATATGAAACAATGTTATGCAGCAACTATGGTATTACTTACTAATCTAAATTACATTTTCTTACTATGTATGCAACATTTTACCGAAATAATGAACCATGTTAATTGCAATAGCATGTAGGTGCAATTACTTTTATTTATTATTGATATACTATTTGAATTTCAAAGAAAAACTACATGCTTTATCTAAAACTTCATTACAATAAGAAGTATAATGTACTGTTATTAAAATTATGATTTTCTCCGACATTTATGATTGTACAAAACAAATAAAACCATTTTCCTCAATCTTAGCATTAACATTTTCCAGCACTAAAAAGATAAGATTTGTGTCACTTTAAAACCGAGAGAGCACTATTCATGCTGATAAAACTCTATAGCAAAAATATTATACATTTTAGTTATAATAAAGATGCTACGGTCTATTTCCTGTTTCATATCCCTCTGTCACCTCTTACGACACCTATGGAATGATGAGGGCTCACTCAAAGCTGCAGCTACAAAGTGATAATCCCCCATATCCCTTAAATAACTAAAACTCCCTATCCCCCATATAATAATGATAAATATCCCTCTATAAAGTAATCAATAAGGGAGGTCTGTACTCAGCAGTAGACTTTTTATAAGCCGTGATGAATGAATAAAAGGATATGTACATTTTACTGTGTATTTTTCTGCTTTATATTGAATTCAGAATTCATTAGCAACAGTTCAACATTGTGGAAAAAACTAACAAAAATAGTTTTCTAGTAGACTCAGATAAGATTGTAAGGTGATTACCCTAGTATCTCTGACACAGCACCCTAGCCTACTGATTGTTGCAATAGTTATAAATCGCATGAGTGAGAGAGATAAGCATATCAGATTCATTACAATTTAGAGACCGTCTTTACAACCCTTAAAAGATCTAGATAGTTTCATCATCATTACAACTCTTCACAGATCCATTGTTGAACATAGGGCCTCCCTTATCTTATTAGGTCATCACTCCATCTAGTGGGAGGGCATTCTACACTTAGCTTACGAGTACGAGGCTGCCACTCAAAGAACCTTTCTTTTCCATTCTTTAAAGATTTTTTATCTATAAGGCTGGTTTAATTATTAAAATTAAATCCATCACCTTATCTCATCCCATTGGTCCCATTGGTGTTAGGGCCGACTTACACTTCAACAAGTACAGTAGCGAGTTTAGTTACAACACAGTGGACAGTAAATGGTTAAGTGGGGAGTAGCGTTCAAATGTCTTTGTGGTGAGTTTAGTTAAAAAAAGAACAGTTTTATATTTTGAAGATTGAATGCGAACATGTTGCGTCCTGTCAACTTCTTATGCACTGAACTAAACTCGCTCGTTCACACAAGCGGCGAGTTTAGTTGTGGGTGGCGAGAGACGCGTGGGAGGGCAACACTTCGAACTTAACTCGCCGAAAAATAGCCCGGCCGGCTATCCCGTTCAACTTAATTGTTAATTTGCTTCCTAACTCACTGATTGCCATTCAAACAAGATTTTTTGCCAGGTTTGTAAGTTAACTCGCTACTGTATTTGTCGAAGTGTAAATCGATCTTTATGCGAGCCACTTATGGACAATGGTGGTAAAATAATGAAGTACATGACAGATGGCAGAATATTTATCTTAATTTATCTAAGCTAGTACCTACACAAATTTCTAGAATAATAACACCTACATTTAATTTTTTTTGATGGTGACCAACTGGCCACAGGCCACCTGAAGCTAAGTAGATGCTGATACACATAGACAGTAATAAACATCTATTACTACTACGACCAAGACTGACTAAGAATGAAAATGCATTTTTTTCTTTCTTTCTTCTTTCAAAGACATTTCTTTGGAAAAATTGTGTTACACATACCCTTCTGTATACTCTGCTTGTAGTAAACCGAGGTATGCTTCCCATTTGTTGCCAATAACTTTACCACATGTAAAACATCGCACAGGTATAATCATTCTTTTAAATCTACAAAAAAAAGACACAAATAAATAAAAACGTACAATATTGTGATATGAAGAAATAAGTATTTAGAATATTTAAATTTATTAACAATTACAAACGTTTAAGTATTGCACAATTTATAAAATAAAATATATACTAGAACAATGAACCTAAAACTAAAACCTTTAAAAAAAAATTATAATAACTAAAATATATTATTAAAAAGGAGGCCCTTTAGGCAAGGTTCCGAATACACTGGCAGCGTTCCCCCTTTGAATAGCTAGATTAATTCTTTGTCCGAGGTAGCTGCCAGCTCTTCGGTCTCCTGTGACGTCGACTAACCTTTTTGCTATTTCCTTAAAAAGCCTTATAGGACTAGGACCCCACGGACCAAGGGTCTCGACACCGAATGGGACAAAGACATATTCAGAGCCTAGACTCCTGTATTTGCATGCTTTAGCTTTTTCAGCCACTTCACAAGCCACACCAGCTCTGTTGTTGGTTCCATGTAGATGGGAAGGAGCCAGCGTGTCTGAACAGGTTGCATCCCATACCAGCACCCGGCCCATTTTCCATGGAATCAAACTCATACCGTCCGGTCTCTTGCCATCGTCTCTTGCAATACCAGACGGCTCAAGTAGACTTGGCACGTTAATGGAGGGACCGGCGTATGATATCGTTAAGTGCTGCATGTCTCGAGAAGCGGCCTGCACTTTTTTGGCATGATAGTCCGTGATGTCCTAGCTTGTCGACGTCACTGCCACACGGACATTTATGAGGAGCGCAGACCGGAACCCCAAGCCGTAGACAGGTTGCGATTCGGAGCGTGTCAGGTTCGAGAAATGTTCCTGTATTTGACGAAGGGTACGCGTGAAGCCAGTAGCCGGCCTTTTAGAATTATATATTTTTATACAATGAATTCTAAGATTCGTATTTTATTAGTATAAAAATTATAGTAGTAAAGTATTATGACTGTAGGCTAAAACTAAAAGAAAAGTTTTAGATAATATAATTGGTGAGCATTGGTGAGGTTATGTTATTATTAAATTTTGATATCAAAGATATAGACAAATATTTGTAGTAACACACTTTCAGGAATACACACTGCTTGCAATCCTTTATGCAGTTTAGATACTCTACAATATGCTTACTTTGTTTTATATATAAAATAATAGTCAAAAATAATCAACACAGATTTCGCTCACTTCGTTTTGCTTTTTTCCAAAGAGTAACGATTCGGCAGTTTATCCAGGCAAAAGTCTTAGACCATACAGCCTTTACTGATATGTATTTTGTTCACTGTGAGGACTGGACTGCTCGGGTTTGCAACAAGTTTAAGTATTATTTTTTTGTTGTGTGACTTCGTTCGCATAGAATAATTTTTAGTAATTTATTTTTATACTTCCCTATTTCAATCGGAGTTTGTTTACAATTTCATGGGTTTTAATTTTTATGCGCGGAACCCTAATGCTTTTTCTAAAATAAAAGTAACATAATACAGGGTCATTTTAATTTACTAAAAACCTTTTGGGAATGTATTGGTTGCATCATTACAAACAATTTTAGCGAAATCACTCTATACAGAATATAACACATTTACAAAAAACTACTTTTAAGTTTTTGTGTTCGTGTCTTACTTCTTTTAAGTCTGTATTTTGTAGCACCTAAACAATTTCAGAATAAATCGTCAAAGAAAATGCCTTTTTTATTTTACACTTGATATCAGTATCACACATCGTGTTGAAATCATTATACATAATTATTAAATAAGCAAATAACATTCAAAAAAATCACAAATAATAAAATGTATAATAGGTAATTATAAAGTATGATCTCTGCGACGCTAATTTTCGACGTTCACGGAAGGACAAGCGTCGCAGGCGCATCAAAGGCGACTAAACTGACGACACAGGTAATTAGGTCAAGTTCAAATGAGTAAGCGCCGCCTCCTACACCCCTCCACCAACTACTCCACCACGCGCTTTCTTTTGCTAATACTAGGACTATTACCGTTTACAAGGTCCAATTAACATATTTTTATTTTTGTATGAAAATAAAAATTAAAGAAATTTTTTTTTCTTACAGATGTTATGATGTAACTAATATATTCCCAAAAGTTCTTCAGTAAATTAAAAATTACCCTGTATAAGCTATTTGCCAGTGAAAGTACCGTCAAAATCGGTCCAGCCGTTTCGGAGATTAGCCGGAACAAACAGACAGACAGACAAAAGTTTAAAAATTGTTTTTTTTTATTATAAGAACTGTATAAAATTTCATGTGCATTTAGTAAAAACCTGTTATTTTCACATTACAAACAGACACTTGCAATTTTATTTATTTGTATATAGATCAAAGTATCTATATTACCAATTGTGAACTTTTCTCTAATAAAACTACGACACCGTATTCGTTGCTTATTTACATATAAATATGCAAATTGATCATTTATCTAACTAATTACTTTATTTATCTAATTCAATTACTCTATTAACTTCAGGGTTTTTTTATTTCAGGTCTTGCGGATTTCATTAGAAAAAACGGAGCACAATGACTTTGAGTGTGAAACAGCACATTACAATAGATGACAGCCAAATGGTAATTTTCTATTACATTATTAAATTTACACACTTTCCTTGATTCTGATTCTGTTTATGATTTTCAGCTTCACGTATCAGGAGGCGTTTAGTGTATTCTTGTAACAAAAAATATTTATATTAAAAAACTTATTCTTTTAATATAAATATTTTTCCACCTAATGCGCGAAATTAAAAAAAGTTTTTTTTTGTATTTTTATCCTAGTAATGTTAAGATAAGATATGAAACATGATTTTATATAATGCGGAAATAACAGATTTTATTTTACATATTCAAGTACATATTTGTTTGCATCATAAATCAAAAAGATTACAGAATTACTACTTAAACGTTTTTTTGTGGCGTGTATAATGGGTTATTTTGCAATAAGCGGCCATATTTGCAGAGAAGATTCAGAATAAGTAATATAGGCAAATGGTGAAGAAAAGTTAATTAAAAAAATGTTAAACATTCTATCCTTTTTATCTTTTTAAATTAAAGGGCGTGGTAATGCATTATTTTAACTGATTGTCATTCATAAAATAAATATCTAACACCTACTATTTTACTACGCACGCACACATTTGTAAGGGTCTATCGGTTGGCAAAAACATTGTGAATTGAATCGCACACAGAGGAGCGTGCGTACGCGTAGTTGTTGCCCATAAATCACATTCCATGTGGGATAATTTCAAACAAAAGTAGAAGCCTTATTTACTCGTATTTTTAAAAAACTGCAATAACGGTATATCATTATTTATATATTTGAACTTAAGTTTAAAATTTACTCTTTGAAAAATAACCCTGTATTTTCGTTTATGAACATCAGATTAAGTAAATTATTCTCAAACTCACGCTCAGAATCAAACATGGAAAACTGCTAAGAAGTGACAAGAGAGTCTGACGCCAACCGTACGTTGCATGCGTAGGTCAAGTGTGTACACAAAGTAGAAGCGTTGCATCGCATACTTTGAGTACGTGGGACCAGTCTGCCCCTACTGTTATGTTTGCCTGTGAAAAATTTTTACGTTCAGAATACACTTCAGAGTAAGCTGTATGGGCATATGTGTCTTTGCCTTTAATAAAAAAAATCATTAAACGTCAACCGTCAGACTGTTATCAATCAGTGTCAATGCCAACTTTTTAGTTTTTCTTTCTTTTTACTATTTTCAAAAATAATATTTATTATTCTATGAGCCGTACTGCGATCAGCTGATACCTGTGTATTTATTTGTCATTATAATACACTACTGTTAAGATCTAAGGTTAAGATATATTTAAAAATTTAATATATTAACGTTTATACTGTTCAGTGTATATTAATATAAACTGTGTCCAATGGTCAAGTAAATAATGATGAAATTGAACATGATGTTTGAGTGAGAAGAAATAACGAGAAATAAAGTAGTTACGAAGGAAATTCTTTGTCATGAGTTGCATCTTTTACGCAGTCCAACAAAATGAATGGGATACATATGAATGTGAATTACACTGTTGTCATTGTTTCTTTTGATTTTGACGTTCATGCAGACGTAGTAGAAACCATACATCTTGCATTAGAAAATTCCTTTGTCCAAGGAAAATTCTAATGTTGAAACGGCTTTTCACTTACTAAACTTCTATTAAAGCCTAACACTGAAATAATTAATTTAGAAAATAAGCTAGTCGCTAGAAAGCCAAAGAATAATATTTTGTGAGAGTAAAAATAGAAAATGGTAGATTCGGAAGATGATGTTCAACCACTCATAAGTTACGAGCATGAGAACTCTTATACAGGATCATCAAACATATTATTGGAACTTTCCGCACAATTTATAAACATTGACCCAGACTTTGAACAGGTAATATTTAAATATTATTAAACTACTAAAATTATATCACTATACAACCAACCATGATGCATTAACATGTGATGATATTATTTATACCTCATACTATTTTTATTGTTTATTAACATTTCATTTGGAACTTTTTGTTTTGGGTAAATTTATGAACGTCTAAATTTAAAAAAAAATTTTAATCATTATAGCTTCCTTGAGTCTAATTCTATTGTTTTAAATAGGATAATCTTGTATCTATAAGCTTACATGTGTGCATGCGTGAGCAGCCAGTAAGGAATGTACAATACTTACAGTTGATTTTGAGGGTAGGAGAGGCTAGATGTTAGTTAGGGTGAACCTCTTCTGTAAAGCGGGATCCCATAGTTTTATAGCAAGAAAATATAATTTTTTATTTATATGATCTGGTAAGCAAATTGGTATTCTGCTATGTAAAAAGGCAAAAGAAAAGAAGGTGTAGGATATAGAGGGCAAACTGTTTATAATTGTATTAAATGTTTGATGTTGTTATCCTTGACCACCCCAAAGCTGAGGCCTCTACTCTAGAACTTTTTCCTCATTGGTTGTCGAATCATCAGGCTTTATGGCTGGCCCATTAACACTTAAGTTTGCTGATCTATTGGACTTGTCTGACCAAATCGCATATACACCCAGTTTTCAATGTTTTTTCATAATGCGTCCAATTCTTTTTTATATTTAAATTAATAAATTAATTATTAATGACCTATGTATCAGTATAGTATGTCCTAACCTTTTTTGTGCAGAAATACAAATATATTTAAAGTTTTGTTTAAAGTTTAAAGTCTTTATAATTACTACCAACTGTGAACTTTTCTCTCTGTAGTTATTACAAATTTTGAGTTATGGTGCCAGTTGGCATTTGTCACATTCATGGTATGGATCTGTATTCAGCAGTGAATTGAGAAAGTAATCATTCATTACTTTCATTGCATATTTGCATTTAATTATCTTCAAATAATTAAAATCAATTAAGAAATCAGCTACACATTACCAGCAGTTATATTAAAATGAGTGTATAATGTGTTGTTATCCATTATTTCCTGTCACAATCCCTTATCTCTGGCATAACACAATGACATGCTTCATTGAAATATTGGCTAATCAGCTGCTTATCAGTGTTTACATAACTAATAACTATTGTATAGTTACATGTTACATGTTTATTAAAACAGTAATTTAGAAACTTTATTAGCCAATAAAGATGTCAACATACTGCTTAGAGCCTTGTTTATTTAAATCAGTCATGTCAAGCAGAATCTAAAGATTTTTACATACATAATGACATTATCATCATCGTCGTCATCGACGTCATCGTCTCATCGTCGTCGTCGTCATCGTCATTGTCATCGTCGTCATCTTCGTCATCGTCGTCATCGTCGTCATCGTCGTCATCGTCGTCATCGTCATTGTCTTTGTCGTCGTTGTCATAGTCATTGTCATTGTCATCGTCATCGTCATCATCATGATCATCATCATTACAAGTCAACTCCTTTAGTTCATTTTTTTTCAGTTTTTTAATCATTTCACTGTGTTAATTTTTTTGCGTTAATTTCTTTTGAGTCTGGGCTGCTAACATTCTCTTAATTTTGTGTTTACAAAATTCAAATTAAAAAAAAATTTATAAATTCAAATTTTGTAAATATTTTGTATTTACAATATTAAGAGAATCTATACTCCATTTTTTACGGAGTTGTAGTTTGTATGGAGTTACCCTGAATAAAATGTTGCCATGTCCACCCGCTCGCCAAGCGTGGCAACTACGGCAATAGTTACAATGCGTGAGTTACAAAAAGACTGCCTCCAATCCCCGGCGGCCCCGTTATTCCTGGCTACGGTAGCTACCATGGTAACGGCAGGGCAGATGGTGGTAAGAATCTCCGGTGGAGGTTGGGTTGTCACCTAAGACGACTCGACCTGGCAACATATAACGCACACACCCTGAGGACTGACAAGAAGAAGATCCTAGACCTGGAAGAAGAAATAGGCAAGTTGTGCTGGGATATTATAGGATTATCTTAGGTCCTAAGAGAGGGGAAGGACACGGTAATCCACGAATCCAGCAACTTGTTCTATAACCGGCAGGGCCATCTGTTCCAAGGAAGTATAGAATTTATCGTCCACAAGTCTCTTGTTAACAACGTTGTAAAGATTGACTGTCGGTATTCTGAAGTGCTGAAGTGTTTGTGCAGTAGGATTACGATGGCTATCCGAGTACAGAACCAGAGTACGAAACTTATCAAATTGCAGAGAGGTGTAAGTGTAGACTTTATATCCCCGAAACTCCTCACCGCTGCATTGGAAGACATTTTCAAGCTACTGGACTGTAAAGGATACGGAATTAACATCAATGGCGAGTATATCACTCACCTTCGATTTGCCAACGATATAGTCCTTATGGCTGAACTTTGCTCAATGATCTCAATAGTGCCTCCAACGCGTAGGTCTTAAGATGAACATAGACAAAACAAAGATCATATGTAACGTCCATGTCACACCCATGCCGGTAGTTGTTGGGAGCACTAAGCTTGAAGTTGTTGACGAGTATGTTTACCTGGGATAAATAGTCCGACTAGGTAAGTCCAACTTTGACCGAGAGGTCAATCGACGGATTCAACTCAGCTGGGCAGCGTTCGGGAAATTACGACATTTTCTCGTCAGGTATACCTCAAAACTTGGAAACGGGATTGTACGACCAGTGCGTGTTGCCAGTGATGATTTATGGATCTGAGACGTGGTTATTCACTGCTGGCCGTATGAGGAAGCTCAGGGTCGCTCAGCGAGCTATGGAGAGGCTATGCTCGAGGTTTCTCTGCGTGATAAACTTAGAAATGAGGATATCCGCAGTAGAACCAGAGTAACCGACATAGCCCAAAGTATTAGTAAGCTGAAGTGGCAATGGGCCGGCCATATAGCTCAAAGAACCGACAATCGATCTCGCAAGGTTTTGGAGTGCAGCCTCGTACCGGGAGGCGAAGTGTAAGGCGGCCCCCCACTAGATGGAGTGATGACTTGTAATAATGAATTGACTAGATCAAATCAAGAAGTCGCAGCGGTGTTTGAGAAATATTTCACTGATATACCTATTTTGACAACAAAGTCATTGAATACTTCTCCAACTGTCGCCGATTCATTACTCAAACAGAATGTTAATACCTGTTTAAAATAATTTAGTTTGGAAAAAGTATTACCACAAGATATTGTAAAATATTTCAAAACCCTTGATGTAAAGAAAACCGCAGATCTATGGGGGATTTCCGTTACAGTTTTTGCGTCCATAATAGATTTAATTGTTCCTCCTTATTTTATACTAGTATCGAATCTGGTGTGTTTCCTGATTTAATGAAACATAGTAAAGTAATAACTTTATTTAAATCTGGTAGTACATTGGACCCCGCTAATTTTAGACCTATTTCTGTACTACCAACTCTCAGTAAAATGTTTGAAAAGATAATTTTAGATCAATTGTAAATTTTTCTTAATAAAAATAAATTACTCCATAACAAATCAATTTGGTTTCACAAGGGGCCGCTCGACGACTGACGCAGGTGTCGAGCTTATGAAATATATTTTTAATGCCTGGGAGAGTTCACAAGATGCCTTAGGTATTTTTTGTGATATTTCCAAGGTTTTCGATTGTGTTCATCATGAGATATTAACCAGGAAACTACAACATTACGGTGTAAAAAATATTATTATTAGATTTATTATTTCATATTTAAATAACAGAACTCAAAAAGTCGTTATCAATGGTAAAGGTTCCTCCGGATCAGTAGTATCAATGGGTGTTCCTCAGGGCTCGATTCTTGGCCCATTCCTGTTATTAGTCTGTATTAATGACTTACCTTATCTTGTAGGGGACAATCACGATATGATATTATTTGCTGATGATACCTCTTTAATTTTCAAACTCAAACGACAGTTAATTAATTTTGACAATGTAAATAATGCTCTATCGAAATTAGTACATTGGTTTAACGCTAACAATTTGCTCTTAAACGGCAATAAGACAAAATGTATTAAATTTACAATACCTAATGTTAAACATTCAAATACCAATGTGCTCTTAAATGGGGAGGAGTTGAGTCTTGTGGATACCACTGTTTTTCTTGGTATTACTATTGACGCGAAGCTTCAATGGGGCCCCATATATCTAAATTAGCAAGCAGACTTAGTTCTGCAGCATAAGTTGTAAGAAAGATTAGAAGTCTCACCAACGTTGAGACAGCTAGATTAGTTTATTTTAGTTACTTTCATAGCGTGATGTCTTATGGAATTTTGCTATGGGGTAATGCAACTGACATCCAAGCTATATTTGTTTTGTAAAAGAGAGCCGTACAGGCGATTTATAACTTAAATTGTAATGAGTCCGTTAGATAAAAATTTAAAGAACATATTAACTTTGGCATCGCAATATATTTATGAAAATGTAATGTATGTACATAAAAACATAAATAGCTTTGATAAGAATAAGATGTTCATACTTTAAACACTAGGAACAAACATAAGCTTGTAATACCAGTTACTAGACTCCACAGAATTAGTAATTCATTTATGGGGCAATGTATACGCTTTTACAACAAAATCCCAGAAAATATACAAAATTTGTCAATAAATAAGTTTAAATGTTTTATTAAAGAAAATTTTACAATAAGGGTTATTATAATATCAAAGAATACATATGTGAAAAAACCCCTGGGAATGAGGTGATCGACACCATGCTGGTTCTATTAAAACTCATTTAAAATTTGTACAAACAAAATAACAAAATTATTGTAAAGTGAAATATGTTTTTTTTTAAAAAGTCCCGCTGGGTTTCTTGCTGGTTCTTCTCAGGACAGAGGTATTTTCCGAACCAGTGGTAAATAAAAAAATTACTTTCAATAAGTATTATGTAATAATCTATATTGAATAAAAATTATTCTATTCTATTCTATTCTATTCTTGCTAAGAGATGCAGGAAATCGACGGATGCAGGTGGCTCAGGACCAAGCTTTTTGGCATTCTTTGGGGGAGGCCTATGATCAGCTGTGGACTTGTGAAAGGCTGAAATGATGATGATGATGATGATGATTAAAATGTTATTATTTTTATTAGCATTAAAATTAATTGTATAACATCACACCACATCACATCAACAGCATTTTTATGTTAAGTGAAAACTGCTGGGTACCTTTTTAATTGGAAACAACTCTTTTTTTTTTACTGGAAACAAGGCATTTCATCTTAGTCTTCAGGGGTGGCAACCTGGCAACGCATTAATTTGTATTTTGGTGCTTGATAGAGGATAGATGTAGATGTCTATGAGCCACAACATCTAGGTACTTACCATCAGGTGGACTGTGTGCTTGCTTGTCATCCTTGTTCTATAAAAAATCTACCTATACTTTGAGTAGTTGGCTTGGTGACCTTCACACTGGTAATGCCCTGCCACCAGTATGAGAAGTTTGGTTATGGCATTTTTAATTGCACTTTCCGACATAGTGGCGGCATGAGAATCCTCTGTCCCATAATATCCAATGGGTGTTGTAAGAGGCAACTATGGGAAAAAAATATAAAATGCCATCTCGTTTATACCAGACGTAAATACCTACTCAGATCGCCGAGTTGCGTGTATTATCACTGCCACCACTACTGCTACCGTCGATGCATCTAGAGATTCGTCCCTAAACGAGGCTTTTGGAGAAATTGACTCCGCGTGAATCTGCGATGGCTAGCCATCGGTGACAAATAATTAATTTTGATTTTTTTGTACTTTTGTTAGTAGACAGAAATTGTCGCCGTGGTTGAAGTCGGCCAGTACCTAGGACATCATTGTTATTTGTTATCAATATGCTAACCACCGTAAATTTTTATTTTTACACAAATATAAATAATTATTTATAAATATAATTACGAGTATATTGTAAAGATTTTCTGACTTCGACGAGTTTTCAATTTCGAAGGGGTTACAAGGGGTCGTCAAATGAAATATAACGATAATTCATTGAGTCAGGCGTTACGGAATTCCATTATATCCCTCCCTCCCTCAATTGCGTCAATTGAAGGAGGGCGGGAGGTGCTCTTCAAACCTCTTCAAAACTCTCAAAACTAGGTAAGACACATCGTTTTATTTTATTACGCGGATCTTACCTAATTAATTTTTAACAATTTTAATGAAATATAACGGTAAAATAGTGGGTACCAAATCAAGTTTTATTGATTAAGTTACAGCTTATACGAGGGATGATCCAAACGTATACGCTTCATTGTTAGGCACAGGCCTCCCCTCATTTCTGTGAGGGGTCATGGAGCAATTAGGTCGACGCGCTGCTTCAATGATGATGTCATATATCCTCGAAATAAAATCCTATAAGAACAATATTTTCCTTCATCACCAAAACCGTGGTAAATCAGCACTAAAAATTGCTAATAAAAATCCAGAAGATAGAACCCGCGTTGCTTGAGTAATGTGAAAATTTTGGCGAGACCTTAGCCCCTGAGCTAAGAAATCGAACATTGTCGTATGTTTTTTTAGTATTTATTATTAAAAGAGGGGATCATTTTATTAATTATTAAAGTAGAGGAATAAAACTTATGATATTCGAAAAGCATGTTGCCATTAAGACAGGTAATACAAAGTGAACATACACACATGATTTATCCATACAAAATGAAATAAAATATATACATCGGTTTAGTACCAAAAAGAAAACAACAAAGTCTGTACCCGATAGGAGGCGCTCAGGATGAGTTATTAATATATTTTATATTTCACTGTAAAAAATCTGGAGTAAGTTCTGAGCTAATCTCATAATGTTACCCACGGAAAGTGCAGAACCACATCTGCCAGACCACCTAGTTTTAAATATAGTAGCAACAAATTGCAAAGTTTTATTATTATATATATCTTCTTACTAATATTTTATAAAAAAACATTTATTTGTTTAACATTTATCTATCTACATAATATTTTACACATAGTTTTAATGTTAATTTTGCTTGCATTTTCATTAGCAATAAAGTTTTTTTTTCTTTTCTCTTGTACTGGCTATGTAGGCTGTATTTTTAAACTTCACTTATTTGTTCCAGGTAGTTTATGGCTACCGAAAAAGAAGGTGGCGGGCGGCGCTGGTTCACTTACTGTCAGTATTATTAGGCGGAATCCCATTTTTGTTATTCCATTGGTGCCCAAGATGGTTCCTATATGCAACTTCAGTACGATGCTGCTTTCAGATGGCGGATCAGGTTCTTGTAATTGTATGTATTGTTTGGTTTCTTTATTGAGTTTAAAGATCATAAAGTTTATCATAAATAAAATAAGACACTTGATGACAATTAGTCAAAGTGTGCTATCAACCACCTTAAAGTCCACTGCTGGAAATAGGCCTTCTTATTAATCCACCGCTGGTAAAAATACAGTGGAACCCCGGTCCGGTTCCTGTCTAATCCGGCACCCCCTGTAATCCGACATGGTCTGTTATTTATTATTAGATATTTTTTGACAATCTTCGCAAATGCATGATTGAACAAGTTATAACTTAGTTTGAATTTGACTACATGATGAAGATAGTACATGTATATAACATATAGAATCTTATCATTGGATCTGGAATTAGTCGGATTACAAGGTACTATTTTATAAAAAGACACTGCCCTACAAAATGTTTGTCGGATTACCGGGGGTCCACTGTAATATTTTTATGCAAGTAAGGGTGTAAAATGATCACAATATACAACTTAGGGTAAGTGGATGCAGTGGCCCATAAATTACACATTACATAATAAATAGACTACATTTGTGATTGGTTAAATTCAAAGTTAGAATCAAAATACAGATGAGTTGTTACCCAAGATGACTAATATAGATTGCCACATTACTTCTATCCGGTTACTCACCATATGGAACATAGCATAGCGTAACACAACAACATTATGCTGTTGTGCTAATACTTTGTGAGAGCGTGGTTCTTTCCCAGTCGAGCTCACATATTTATGATATGTAATCTACGTATATATTACGTTTATAACACAGCTTCAACATGACGGTACGGATGCAGTCTATCAAATGTCCACTACTGACCATAGGCCTCCCGCATTGATTGCATTTTTTATTTTTTAGTTGTTATTAGAAAGACGCTGTTGCCCTTCTCCTGGTTTGTTTCTCTTTATCAACTCTTACGACACCCACGGGACGACATGGGGTAGTCGATATTTTTTACACTGCCACTACACGGTAAGTATTATGGAGCATACTGATTATGGAACTATTAGTCCGTTGTTCTGCTCCAGAACATGTCTTCATATCATGTCCTCGAAATATTTTATTATTCGGTATGCAGGTTTCCTCATGATGTTTAAATTTCAAACTCAAACGACAGTTAATTAATTTTGACAATGTAAATAATGCTCTATCGAAATTAGTACATTGGTTTAACGCCAACAATTTGCTCTTAAACGGCAATAAGACAAAATGTATTAAATTTACAATACCTAATGTTAAACATTCAAATACCAATGTGCTCTTAAATGGGGAGGAGTTGAGTCTTGTGGATACCACTGTTTTTCTTGGTATTACTATTGACGCGAAGCTTCAATGGGGCCCCATATATCTAAATTAGCAAGCAGACTTAGTTCTGCAGCATAAGTTGTGAAAGATTAGAAGTCTCACCAACGTTGAGACAGCTAGATTAGTTTATTTTAGTTACTTTCATAGCGTGATGTCTTATGGAATTTTGCTATGGGGTAATGCAACTGACATCGAAGCTATATTTGTTTTGTAAAGAGCCGTACAGGCGATTTAAAACTTAAATTGTAATGAGTCCTTAGATAAAAATTTAAAGAACATATTAACTTTGGCATCGCAATATATTTATGAAACTGTAATGTATGTACATAAAAACATAAATAGCTTTGATAAGAATAAGATGTTCATACTTTAAACACTAGGAACAAACATAAGCTTAATACCAGTTACTAGACTCCACAGAATTAGTAATTCAATTATGGGGCAATGTATACGCTTTTACAACAAAATCCCAGAAAATGTACAAAATTTGTCAATAAATAAGTTTAAATGTTTTATTAAAGAAAATTTTACAATAAGGGTTATTATAATATCAAAGAATACATAAGTGAAAAAAAAACCCCTGGGAATGAGGTGATCGCCACCATGCTGGTTCTATTAAAACTCATTTAAAATTTGTATAAACAAAAAAACAAAATTATTGTAAAGTGAAATATGTTTTTTTTAAAAGTCCCGCTGGGTTTCTTGCTGATTCTTCCCAGGACAGAGGTATTTTCCGAACCAGTGGTAAATAAAAAAATGAATTTCAATAAGTATTATGTAATAATCTATATTGAATAAAAATAGTTCTATTCTATTCTATTCTATTCTTGCTAAGAGATGCAGGAAATCGACGGATGCAGGTGGCTCAGGACCGTGCTTTTGGCATTCTTTGGGGGTATGTTCAGCTGTGGACTTGTGAAAGGCTGAAATGATGATGATGATGATGATGATTAAAATGTTATTATTTTTATTAGCATTAAAATTAATTGTATAACATCACACCACATCACATCAACAGCATTTTTATGTTAAGTGAAAACTGCTGGGTACCTTTTAATTGGAAACAACGCTTTTACTGGAAACAAGGCATTTCATCTTAGTCTTCAGGTGGCAACCTGGCAACGCATTAATTTGTATTTTGGTGCTTGATAGAGGATAGATGTAGATGTCTGAGCCACAACATCTAGGTACTTACCATCAGGTGGACTGTGTGCTTGCTTGTCATCCTTGTTCTATAAAAAATCTACCTATACTTTGAGTAGTTGGCTTGGTGACCTTCACACTGGTAATGCCCTGCCACCAGTATGAGAAGTTTGGTTATGGCATTTTTAATTGCACTTTCCGACATAGTGGCGGCATGAGAATCCTCTGTCCCATAATATCCAACGGGTGTTGTGAGAGGCAACTATGGGAAAAAAAAAAAAATGCCATCTCGTTTACACCAGACGTAAATACCTACTCAGATCGCCGAGTTGCGTGTATTATCACTGCCACCACTACTGCTACCGTCGATGCATCTAGAGATTCGTCCCTAAACGAGGCTTTTGGAGAAATTGACTCCGCGTGAATCTGCGATGGCTAGCCATCGGTCTCAAATAATTAATTTTGAAATTTTTGTACTTTTGTTAGTAGACAGAAATTGTCGCCGTGGTTGAAGTCGGCCAGTACCTAGGACATCATTGTTATTTGTTATCAATCTGCTAACAACCGTAAATTTTTATTTTTACACAAATATAAATAATTATTTATAAATATAAGTATATTGTAAAGATTTTCTGACTTCGACGGGTTTTCAATTTCGAAGGGGTTACAAGGGGTCGTCAAATGAAAGTATTGAATGGGCGATACAAGCTAATACTTCTAACGATAATTAATTGAGTCAGGCGTTACGGAATTCCATTATATCCCTCCCTCCCTCAATTGCGTCAATTGAAGGAGGGCGGGAGGTGCTCTTCAAACTAGGTAAGACACATCGTTTTATTTTATTACGCGGATCTTACCTAATTAATTTTTAACAATTTTAATGAAATATAACGGTAAAATAGTGGGTACCAAATCAAGTTTTATCGATTAAGTTACAGCTTATACGAGGGATGATCCAAACGTATACGCTTCATTGTTAGGCACAGGCCTCCCCTCATTTCTGTGAGGGGTCATGGAGCAATTAGGTCGACGCGCTGCTTCAATGATGATGTCATATATCCTCGAAATAAAATCCTATAAGAACAATATTTTCCTTCATCACCAAAACTGTGGTAAATCAGCACTAAAAATTGCTAATAAAAATCCAGAAGATAGAACCCGCGTTGCTTGGGTAATGTGAAAATTTTGGCGAGACCTTAGCCCCTGAGCTAAGAAATCGAACATTGTCGTATGTTTTTTTAGTATTTATTATTAAAAGAGGGGATCATTTTATTAATTATTAAAGTAGAGGAATAAAACTTATGATATTCGAAAAGCATGTTGCCATTAAGACAGGTAATACAAAGTGAACATACACACATGATTTATCCATACAAAATGAAATAAAATATATACATCGGTTTAGTACCAAAAAGAAAACAACAAAGTCTGTACCCGATAGGAGGCGCTCAGGATGAGTTATTAATATATTTTATATTTCACTGTAAAAAATCTGGAGTAAGTTCTGAGCTAATCTCATAATGTTACCCACGGAAAGTGCAGAACCACATCTGCCAGACCACCTAGTTTTAAATATAGTAGCAACAAATTGCAAAGTTTTATTATTATATATATCTTCTTACTAATATTTTATAAAAAAACATTTATTTGTTTAACATTTATCTATCTACATAATATTTTACACATAGTTTTAATGTTAATTTTGCTTGCATTTTCATTAGCAATAAAGTTTTTTTTCTTTTCTCTTGTACTGGCTATATTGGCTGTATTTTTAAACTTCAGTTATTTGTTCCAGGTAGTTTATGGCTACCGAAAAAGAAGGTGGCGGGCGGCGCTGGTTCACTTACTGTCAGTATTATTAGGCGGAATCCCATTTTTGTTATTCCATTGGTGCCCAAGATGGTTCCTATATGCAACTTCAGTACGATGCTGCTTTCAGATGGCGGATCAGGTTCTTGTAATTGTATGTATTGTTTGGTTTCTTTATTGAGTTTAAAGATCATAAAGTTTATCATAAATAAAATAAGACACTTGATGACAATTAGTCAAAGTGTGCTATCAACCACCTTAAAGTCCACTGCTGGAAATAGGCCTTCTTATTAATCCACCGCTGGTAAAAATACAATGGACCCCCGGTAATCCGGCCCCTGTCTAATCCGGCACCCCCTGTTATCCGACATGGTCTATTATTTATTATTAGATATTTTTTGACAATCTTCGCAAATGCATGATTGAACAAGTTATAACTTAGTTTGAATTTGACTACATGATGAAGATAGTACATGTATATAACATATAGAATCTTATCATTGGATCTGGAATTAGTCGGATTACAAGGTACTATTTTATAAAAAGACACTGCCCTACAAAATGTTTGTCGGATTACCGGGGGTCCACTGTAATATTTTTATGCAAGTATCTCCTTAGATCACGTAAAATGATCACAATATACAACTTAGGGTAAGTGGATGCAGTGGCCCATAAATGACTACATTTGTGATTTGTTAAGAATCAAAGTACAGATGAGTTGTTACCCAAGATGACTAATATAGATTGCCACATTACTTGTATCCGGTTACTCACCATATGGAACATAGCATAGCGTAACACAACAACATTATGCTGTTGTGCTAATACTTTGTGAGAGCGTGGTTCTTTCCCAGTCGAGCGTCTTACGTCTATAATACAGCTTCAACATGACGTTACGGATGCAGTCTATCAAATGTCCACTACTGACCATAGGCCTCTCGCATTGATTGCGTCATAGGAGGAATATTTGCAATAGTTGCCACGGTTGACAGGCGGCTTAGTACACGCATTTTTTATTTTTTAGTTGTTATTAGAAAGATGCTGTTGCCCTTCTCCTGGTTTGTTTCTCTCTATCAACTCTTACGACACCCACGGGACGACATGGGGTAGTGGATATTTTTTACAGTGCCACTACACGGTAAGTATTATGGAGCATACTGATTATGGAGCTATTAGTCCGTTGTTCTGCTCCAGAACATGTCTTCATATCATGTCCTCGAAATATTTTATTATTCTGGTATGCAGGTTTCCTCATGATGTTTAAATTTCAAACTCGTGGTAAATCAGCACTTAAAATTGCAATAAACAATTTCATTGTGCCGGCGGGTATCGTACCGGGGTTGCTCGTGTACCGAAAAATTTATGGAAAGTACTTAGTATCTGAGCTACCATAGCTTTTTCCTATAACAATAAGCTTTAAATCAAATTTTACAATTTTTTTATGACAACTAAATAGAATCGGCTGACTGTGTGAAAAATTAGCGAATTTCATTGTGTAATTTGTACAAAACATTTACTTAGACCACTGTTCATTCATATGTTTTTTAATCAATCAAATTACAAAAACTGACTTTGCGGCGACTATTAAGCAATTGGAATCAACAGATTTCTCTTTCATCTGCCCTACAGCTGACGCCGAAGAGGCTGCAACTCTCTTTGTCGATAAGTTATCAACTGCAATAAAATCTAACTCCACGAGTATTACTGTATCTGGGCGTAAAAAATACTAAAGCCATGGATAACCCCCGGATTACTCCGATGTATCAGCCACCGGGACAAGTTACATAAAAATCTGAAGAAAGATCCAAATAACCAAATACTTGATATGCGTTATAAACGTTATAGAAACTTCTGTAACGCGTTGCTGAGGAGACTAAAATGAACTTACGAAAAATCTTTATTAAAAAATGCAAGAACCAGTAAAGAAACGTGAACAGCTATTAAATCCATTACGAGCTCTAATAAATAAAAGGCCTCTGCAGATAATCTGCTATATTCAGGCTACCCCTATGATGCTGTTGAGGATGTTAATAGATACTTTGCAAACGTCGGAAAACTACTAGCGGACAACATTATTTCACAATCTTTAAGCACTTCCCGAGACAGCACAAATGATTATAAAATATCCCGTAACAGAGACTCGATGGCTCTACTCCCACCAGATGACTTTGATCATAAATCTTAAAAATGATAGTGCTACTGACTGGGACTCTATATCAAATAAGTTCCTTAAGCTGATAAAACACATCATAGTCCCGGTCATTACCATCATCGTTAAATTGTGTTTTGAGCAAAGCGTTTTTCCCAAGGTTTTTAAAAGAGCTCTCATTACACCTGTCCACAAGAGTAGGGCACGAGACAGTGTAACAAAAAAAATTTAAAAATCATTTTATCGTTTCGATATGTATGTGTACAATAAAGAATATGATAATTCAATTGATTGATTGATTATAATTCTTGCAATAAATGTCAAACAGACAAGCGTGTTTGTTATGTATTACCTTATTTGCAAATAAACTAAACAAGGGCGAATAGCCTCTGTAAGTTAAGGCCAACGCCGATATAAAACTTTAAACATGCTGACCTTTACCAAGTTACGTTACCAAGTTTTTGGTTTATAGATATTAATTTTGTTGTCTTTTGTTTTTCGTTTTTCTTTTTGCTGATTCATGTCATGATTAACTTAGTAAACCTTTTTTTACTTAAAAATTAAACTAGTACCGCTATTAACTAATGTTTATACTCCTTTAATCACTTCAAGTAAGCTCAAAAACGTTGTTAGGACTGGTTTACGACAATTTCAAATGGCGGATTCAAATCTGGTGGGTTACTTATTGGTGGTAGCACTCCTTTTCTACCTTGGGTTTCTTATTGGTGGTAGCACTCTTACCTATTTTGCCACCAAATAACAGGGCTTGCACTGCTGTGTTGTGGTCTGAGGGTATTGAGAGCTAGTATAATTACAAGCTGTGAGGCATTCCCAAGCAGTATGCAAGCTGTATACAAGCTGTATTGAAGTAAATTTTTATAATAGAGCCTGTATTTTCTGGCTGTATAAAGGCAGTATAAGCACTTATATAGTTCTTATAAGTAAAAAATTGGCACAAATTATACAGCTTTATGCGTTAGTAGCGCTACAGTAGCTGTACAAGCACAAAAGAGGCTGTATAATAGCTGTATTACAGCTGTTATTTGGTGTGCAAGGAAACAATTATACTACAGATATTGTCTTATAAGTAACTTTTGAAGACCAGCGTTCTAAATTGGGTTTTGAACGGAATTACAAATGAATATAAAACTTTATGTTCAATGAATTGTATTTATATACTTTATTGATTGATGGCGACACTTAATGTCAGAGTAAAAAATATATATTTAACATATTAATAATATATTAGGCTTGGAGTTGAGTTTCGACGGTGATAATTGGTGAATTGAAAGTGCAAAATTAGATTTACGATAAACTTGTATGTGTTTTCTATCAAAACATTGCCGCGCCAGCAAAATAACCAAATAATATAAGGACAAAATACTAAATACGGTAATCAAATATCGGTTGTATAGGTTAGAATAAAAAAAAATAATAATATAAGGACAAAATACTAAATACGGTAATCAAATATCGGTTGTATAGGTTAGAATAAAAAAAAAATTTGTGTCTTAGTAGGCACATTGGGACACAGTGATCATTAGTCAAACTGAAAATAATGGTATAGGCTCAAACTGATGTCTAATATTCCTAAAATTATATTTTAAAATTTATTTAAAATTTGGTTTTATGAGTCCTAAAATGGCGACAATTTGCTAAACAGCCTAAACGGTATTTCGAGGGTCTTATATAGATAGTCTTAGTGGCTGTACTATGTATGTTATGGATTCTATCATGCAGCCATTGGTTTTTAATTAGTTGTAAAGAATATTTCTATTACTTACGCTGTACAGCAGTTTTTTCAACATAACATATAATTCCTTTTAGAGATATGTATAAAAGATGAAAAACCTTGTCTTGGGAACAGTGTTGGATAATTTTTAATTAGATTTAGCATGATCTTATAACTGCACCAAATCTTTATCTTTTTTACCACATATTGATAACAAATTAATTTTGTTCACTAGCACAATATAAACACGCAACGCATTCAAAATGGCGATATTCTATCACTTATACAGATTTAAATTGTTCTATGGCTGTTATTTATTTTTTTAGTTTTATATCACCCTCATAGACAGAAGTCATAAAACTACTGTATTTACAAGAGTGTACAATTACACCATAAATTTAAAATTTGGCTACTCTTTGAAAAATAACCCTGTATAGACTATTTTAAAAATTAGGAACCTTTTAAAATAACTAATATTGCCAAGTTATACGGCCGCTATCAGATATCCAGCAAAAAATGTTACCGCATGATGACGACCGCAGAGAACTAGTATATGCTAACTAGTGCGTGTCGCGGTCTTTATACCGCTGCGGGCGTTGGTAAATATTGCTTCATGAGTTCTTAGCCTTAACAGTACTTACCAAACAAACCTTATTTGTTACCACTTTTAATCGGCAATATCATTTCTTTTTTTTAATTTAATTTGATAGATGAATAATTAAAATGCGTTGTGAAAGTATAATTTCATCAGAGGACTAGTTGTTAACACCTGGTTGCTTAAAGGTTCCAGCCGAATTAAATTGGCTACCCAAACTTTTATAGGTCTTATTTTCTTTTTTGAAACTTTTATAATTTTATTTAAAAAAAAAGTGAACGAAATTCACTAAATTTTAATTAAAAATACTTATTTTAATTAAAAGTATTTTGGTGGATAACTCGGCAAAAACGTATGGCCCTATTAAAAGTTGTTCAAAAATTGTAATCGAATAAAAAGAATGCCATGGTCGAACTCTATATATTTATCAGTAGACTGAAAGCTATCATCGTTTGGACAGAACCAGGAAAACCTGCGCGCGACAGTGGAAGCCCACGACTCGGTCCAACTGTGGGGTGAGCGTACAGTGGACAGTCGGTCGTTGAGCCCCGGCGATGTCCTAGTGCTGCCACCTAACGGTTGCGTTTTGCAATGCGACGCTGTACTGCTTACTGGCTCGGCGATATTAAACGAAAGCATGCTCACTGGTGAGTGCTAATGAAATCGCATTTTATTACTGTACTATTGTCGTGAGGGGGCGTTTTAAGAGAACCCATCACCTCATTAATTCCCGTGGATATCGTAAGACGCTGAAAAGATCTTGTGGCTTTCCTATAGATGGCAGGATAACCATCTCTTATCATTTATACAAATGAAGTGACAAACGAACTTACAGTCCACTCGATGCTCGATGGTATGGTGGTCGATGGCTACTGCAGACCTTGGACACCTGCCAACTTCAAACAAAGAAGGCTACAGATACGTTGTCACCTTTGAGGACTAAGAATGCTGGTTGCCATTACAGGCCGTGCGACATTCTACGTGAGGCATATATATATATATATATATATATATATATATATATATATATATATATATATATATATATATATATATATATATATTAACCTATATAACATCAGACGTTAGTTAGTGTGGTCAATGGTTATCATTAATTCTTTCATCATTTGGTTACCTTTGTTGTAAGTTTATTTATAAGTTTATGTTATATATCTATTTGTATTTAAAATATGTATTTATATATGTTTTGTGTATGTGTGTAGATTTTATAGACGGTGTCTCAATCCTGTAATGCGCCGATGACTAGTCGCCGTTGAGGCTTGCCGCCGTGACCGAAATTCAGTCTGTAGGACATTATATATACTTATATATATATATATATATATATATATATATATATATATATATATATATATATATATATATATATATATATATATATATAATTTTTCTTATTTTTCCTCAATTAAAATAATGTTCTTTTATTTTTGACACTTATCGCATTATTACCGGTGCGCCCTTTGTAATCCTTTTATTTAACGTACAATTAAGAATAAAATATATTTCCGCTTCGGTTGTCGGTTCATCAAACTCAGGACCGTGCTTTGTGTAATTCAGTGGTGGTGGCCTATGTTAAAGTGTGGACTTGTTGCAAGTGTCATAAGAAGCAGCTTAAGTTATTAATATCCTAAAATATATTGCGATGATTATATAAAATAAATTTATTATTTATTATTATGCTTTGTCTCAGGCGAGTCGGTGCCGGTGACAAAGACAGCATTACAGTGTATCGATAGACCATTTGACCTAAAGGAACACTCATCCAGCGTACTCTTCTGCGGGACTAAAGTCATACAAACACGCTACTACAACAATGAACCTGTCAGGTGAGTATATTATAGCGGGGTGTGAATTTACTTCATATGTCCTTGATGTATTTAAATGATCAGACTTGCAGGTTTCCTATGGATGCAGGTTTAAGTGGTTCCAACTAAGTTTGTTCGCGTATATTAAGACACTCTGATTCGCTCTAAAAGAGTTGAAATTTGAACGGGCACCAAGTTCCATAGCATTTTCAGGAGCGTTGTACATTCCTATAGATCCTATGATTTAAGCGATCGTTCACATTTTTTTTGTAGAATAATGTTGACAAACGAGCACGCAGTCCACCTGATGGTAAACAGATGCTGTGGCCCATAGACATCTACATTTATCCTCGATTAAGAATCAAAATGCAAATGCGTTGTCACCCCTGAAGACTAAGATGGATTACCTCGTTTCCAGTAAAAAGGTCTCCGGCTCTCCACACTCACCTTATAAAACACAGCAGCATTAAGCTGCTATTTTACGCTGGTATTTCAACTCTTTTATCAGCGACACCCTGAATGTAGTTTGTACCGAAGTCCCCTTTCTACATTTATTGTTTTTGGTGGGCGAGCGTTTTTACAGTTGTTTTGAGTTTGAGTTCCTTCTTCAAATTCCAGTCGCGTTAAAGCTAATATTTGTACTTTGTGGTAAATTAGAAAGAGAAAGAGAATTCATCACTCTATCTCATATCATGTAAGCGACGATTTAAGAAAATATCCCAGAAGATCTTGTGGTGTTCGATAGATGACAATATAGAAATTTCTTATTTATACCCGGTGTTTTGTGGTAGACCCACAGTTATATTATGGTGGTAACACGAATGGGTTGACTCGACTGGGGAAGGACCACACTCTCACAGTATATCAGTGAAAAATAGCAGCTCAATGCAGCTGTGTATCGTGTGGTGAGTGTAGAGAACCGATACAGATACTGGAAACGAGGCATTTCATCTTAGTCCTCAAGGGTGACAATACATCTGCATTAGATGTAGATGTCTATGAGCCACAGAATCCATTTACCATCAGGTGGACTGTTTACACGTTGGTCACCTTATTATATAAAAAGGTATAAAATCTGCTTCATGATTACGAAAAAACCCCATTCCCTTTTGCAGAGCTAAAATGTAATGGATATAACTTCTTTCATAAGTTTCTTTTGATTAATTTTTTCAGGCATCCCGTTCATTAACGGCTGCAGACATTATAATCAAGGCACTCGATATAATAACAATAGTGGTACCGCCGGCGTTACCCGCCGCCATGACAGTGGGCCGTTTGTACGCAGTTTCGCGCCTAAAACGCGCTCATATCGCTTGTCTGAATACACGGGCGGTAAATGTTAGCGGCTCCCTCGACTGCATTTGCTTTGATAAGGTAACGTTGCACGTTCATTATTTAAATTTTACGATCGGTTTTTTTCTACTTAATGTATTATTATGTGTAAAAGCTAAAAAATATAGTTGAGTTGCTCATTAGATATACCACCACACCCTTTAAATAAGTAGAGAATTACAAATAATTTTGTATAATTATTCATATAATTCTTCTCAATCAGTTAGTACTCAGGATTGATTTTTTTTATAGATATAAGCGCGACAAACTGGCACAGTCCACGTGAGTGAATTCTGTGGTCTATAGGCACCTACATCTTATCGATTACGAATCATAATGTAATGACTAAGATAAAATGCCTAGTTACCAGTGAAAATGGTCTCTGGGTTTACACTCACCATTTTACCGTTATTGCTAATAAGGTACGTCTACACCAGTGCGCTTTCCTGTTCATCTTGCGTCTTCCTCTAACGCATGCCTGAGCAACTATAGCGCATGCAATAGCGCATACGCTAAAACTAGTTCGACAACAGCGCATGCCTCTAGCGAAAACTGATCCGTCACCGGTGGGTTCGCATGCAACATTTCGTGAGTTTTAGTAAACAAAATGGCGGAAGACAAAGTTTAAACTTTGGAATTTATCGATGATTATCGAACATATCAAGTATTGTGGCACCACAGGCACAAAGATTACACAAATAAAATAAAAAGAAACGGCGCGTTGATTTCTATGAGCCAAAAATATAAATATGATGTAAAAACGTTAAAAACAAGATAAAGAGCTTGAGGTCATACTTCTCAAAGGAACATTAAAAGTTACGATGAAAAGGAGTGGGTCCAGAACAGAAGATAATTACGAATCTTCGTGGTTTGCCTAATCGAGGCGCGTGAGGTATAGACAAGTTGCATGCGAAGCTGCATGCGTCTTATGGCACAGCGCTTGACGCAAGACGAACTGAAAGTTGAAATGCAAAATGAACATGAAAGCGAAATTGAAAGTGCACTGGTGTAGATATAGCTATAGAGAACTATATATAAGATTGGGAATGACCAAAAACTTCTATTTATACTATTAGACCGACTATTCAGAACAAACACTGTGTCACAGCTGTGGATCGTACGGGCGCTGACTGGGCGCGTAGCTGACGCGGTAAATATGCCAGATATTTTCATTTACGACGGTTACTGTTTTTAGGCAAATACGATGTTAAGTTACATATTTATCTCAAAAAAACTACAATTCACGTTGATAAAGTGCGCACATAAATGATGACAGCGTTTTCTTAGTCACATTAAACAAAATCAGTGTTAGATTGTCGAAAATAAGGTTCGTGGTTGACAAAACAAAGATTAGTCTCCTCGCCCGCTCGCAGTCGACTAAGGACGTTACGGAGAGTTGATCCGTAACTTAGTGCGCTATGTATTAATACCATAGTGCCCGACTAGTAGTATACATAGAAGTCTTAAACATAAATAACATTTGAACAATGTCACATGACTTATCATTTTCATTAATTTTTATAGTTTTCTATTAGTGTTAAACGATTGCAGAATGTGAACTTGGCTAACCCCGCCGGGCCTGTGAGTTGGTTTAACCCTAAAATGCCGTGGTTATGTGGTAGAGCTACACTACACCTATATTATAATTGTAGTACGAATGGGTCGGTTCGATTGGGGTAGGACTACGCTCTCACACAATACCAGCGTAAAATAGCTTGATGCTGCTGTGTTTCGTAAGGTGATTGTAGAGAACTGGAGACTCCTTTTACGGGATACGAGGCATTCCATCTTAGTCCTCAGGGATGGTAGATGTCTATGGGCCACAGTAACCACTTATCGTCAGGTGGACTGTGCGCTCGCTTGTCACCCTTATAGTATAAAATAAAATATACTGTTGCAGACGGGCACGCTGACGGAGGACGGTCTGGACATGTGGGGCGTGGTGTGCGTGAGCGCGGCCAGCGTGCCGCCGCGGCTGGGCCGCGCGCAGCGGGAGCCCGCGCGGCTCAACGACCTGCACGACCTCAAGCTCGGCATGGCCACCTGCCACAGCCTCACGCTGCTCGACGCACAGCTGGCCGGCGACCCGCTCGACCTAAAAGTAAATACATCCGCCTCCGCTTATGTACTAGTTGATTAAGCCTCTAACGCAGGTTCAAAGCACTTTTCAGATTTCAGAAAAACAGGTTTGCAATTCCACTGTATGTTTTTTATGTACGTTACGCGATATCCTCGTCAATTGTGAACCGATTTAGATATTTTTTTAAATAGGTCATACTTCAGCGGTAATCCAGTATTAATTTGGAGAAATAATTCCACCGCTAAGAGTAGCAAAATATGGGATAACGTTTTTAATGTAACTGTTAAAACGATATTGAAATGGTAATATTCCTCTCAGAAGGGTAAAATAATAATTTTTAATTTAAAGTAAAAGCCGATTTAAAAGAACTACTAAAAAATAAAGTAATTTCACATTCCGCAGTCGGAGCTTTAATTCTTTACACTGGTACACTTTGTTGGGACCAACTTCAGAATGTGAAATTATTGGACACATCAAACGCGAAGCGGAGATGTAGTGCTCTGTTGTTGCCAAATCAAAAAATCGCAATTCACTCAACTTAAATCACTTCTACCAACTTTATATTGCACTTATATAATAAAATAAGTACACCAATAGCAAGAACAGATTTCAATTAATACTTCTGACATTATTTATTTACATTATTATTTAAAAAAAAAGATAATTGAAAATAATTTCACTTGGACGTCAGTTGGTCGGTATGGATGTTAACAAGATATCTTTCGAAAAACGAAATACGTATTTCGGTATTTAATAAAAGTAAATTTATTATTCAAAACACTACATGAGCGTTCGAGGTGTGCACTTTTGGATTTTCAAAATTTATTTTATTAGTTTATTATTTTTTTAGTTCTTTGTAATGATCTGTTTCTATTATAATACGAAATTCGTGTAAAAACCCTTTTCATATTACCAAACTGTTCGTTAGGAAATTGATATAGACTTAAAAATAAAAAGAACTAATCTGATCGCATTGCATCAGCACTTTGATTTATTTATTTTTTTCAGTCACTTTCTGCAACTTAGAATGGTTCGTAAGTAAAACTAAAATGTTTTCAGAATAGAAACCGGGCCTCAGGGGAATGGGAGAATTAGATAATTCGTAACTGATATATGATTACAGTAGTCTTTAGACGCCTTCTTATTTCCCTTAAAACTTATTTCATATAACGATAGCCAGTTGTCACTAAAATGAATCAAATTATTCGCTTGTTTATCATTCGTTTGCAATTGAATATCAATTGGTGCTATTCGATGGCTGTCCACCATATATCTCATTATTATTGTAGTAATTTGTCTATAAGTCCTCTCTCTATTCTGGTTGTCATCTCCTATAGTCTGTTTACTAAGATAGTGTAAGTAAATCCGGAGGCGCACTTATTATTTTGCTTTTTTTATTGTTTGTTAAATAAATGTTTTTATATTCTATATTATTGTAATAAAATACAAATATAAATAATAAACACAAATTAGGTAGCAAAGAGCCTTTCACTACGACGCTTCGTTTTAAAATGCCAAATCCTCCTGCGGGTGTACGCCGCACGCGGCGTCCTTAGATATCGCGGCGGCGCCTTTGACAAGATGCGGCACGTGCCAAGGCGGCACGAAACAAAGGCGACCGTATCTGAGCGAACAGACTATACCATGCTTCACACAGCTTATCTTATTGCATTATATTGCTGACATAAGGGTGTTTAAATTCTTAAACAGATGTTTGAATCTACCGGATGGACTTTAGAAGAACCAGACGTGCCAGAACTATCCAACTATGAGATGCTGACCCCTACCATAGTGAAGCCAAAGAAAACTACTAACATTAATGTTGATGACGTGCATGTGAGTTTTCATTTTATATTTCAAAATTTTTACATAATATATATTCATCCGACGTACCATTGGAGCGTAATCCACTATATTACTCAAATATGAACAGAGTCCACTTTTAGTCACACATTTACACAGGTAAGTATTACAGAAAATTTGAAATTTTAATAATAATTTATGAAATTTTTCTTACAGGTGCTATGATTCCGTCTAGGTAGGTCCTATCCTCTTACCTATTTCAGCTGCCAAATAGTGGTGCTTGCACTGCTGTGTTCCGGTCTGGAAGGGAATAGAGAGCCAGTGTAATTACAGGCTGTGCGGCATTCCATGTTAGTCCGCAGATGTGACAACGCATCTGTGGCCTTCTTTATTTTAAGTTGGCTGCAGGTGTCCTTGAACTGCAGTAGCCATTTACCATTGGATGGACTGTAAGTACGTTTGTCACATTTGTTTGATAAAAAAAAATTCCCACTCCTATAAAATTCACATCGTGCTCTTAGATCCTAAATTACTTTGGCTCTTATATTGTAAATCGCTCATAAAAGTCCCGGATGGAAATTTTGATAGGGTTATTACTTGCACCCATTTAAAAATATAGTCATGTTCACGTTTACTGTGGGTTTGCAAAAGGCACTTTATCATTAAGACCATCAAAAGTCCACTGCTGAACAATGGCTTCCCCCAAAGAACGCCACGAAAAATGGTCCTGAACTCCAATCCACTGATATTATGTAAATATATAATAAAATATTTATATTAAAATATTTTCAGGTAAGTTGTTTCAAAATTACAATTTAATTATTTCTAATATTAGAGTAAGTACGAGGGTGATCAAAGTAATGATAATGAAAATAAAACACGGTAATTAAAGTTAAAATAGTAATTTATTTTTCTACATAGTCTCCTAACAAATCAATACATTTAGTCCATCTTTTCTAAACCCAGGATTCCTTTGAAAAAATTTTGTCTTGACCCTCCCAAAACGCTTCAACAGCGGCCATTACTTCGCTATCGTCTTCGAATTTCTTGCCTCGGAGGCGTTCCTTGAGTCGAGGAAAGAGGTGAAATCATTAGAGCTAGATCTGGCGAATAGGAGGGTGTTCGAGCAGTTCGAATCCGTTTCTTGAATGGCAGCCATCGCAACTGCGGCTTTGTGAGCCGGTGCGTTGTCTTGGTGAAACAGCACTCCAGCTCGCAGTTTGCCGCGTCTTTTTTTTCCTAACGGCCTCCCGTAATCTTCTTATTTGGTCTGCGTAGTAAGAGCCCGTAATAGTGGCTCCTGCAAATATTCCACCATAATTATGCCTTGAGCGTCCCAAAAACAGATGCCATAACCTTTCCCGCCGAACTTGAAACTTTGAATTTCTGGCGTCGGTGAGGAGGCTCGCTTCCAAGTCATCGATTGTCTCGTCCATAGTCACAAAACGGAACAAAAATTTTATTGATCTGTTGGAACTTTCGAGATTGACCTCGAAATATCAACTCGATTTTTCTTTTGCTCGTCGGTTAACATTCTGGGTACCCAACGTGCAGAGACCTTTTCATATGCAACTCGTTCGCAAGGATTCTTTGAACGCTGCCATATGAGATCCTGTGACTTCAGCTACATGCCTGATGGTCACTGATCTGCCAACACAACATCTTCGACTTTTTCACGTTGTCTTCAGTGAGGGATGTGGATGGGCGTCCTTCGCGACGTTCATCTTCAGTGATGTTCTGCCCAGTTTAAACTCCTTGGCCCAGCGTGCAATCAGAATATGGAGGACAGAGTCCCCAATGTTTCCACTAAGTCACTGTGTATGTCTTTGAAGACATTTTTTCAAACAGAGGTACTGGATGACAGCTCTAATTTCGTTTTTCTCCATGTTGATGTTATCTCTTTGACAGTTCGTATTCAAATGAATGTATCTCCCGGAAATCGTGATCTATTTATATGATTTTTAAGGCTGACGTAGTGAGATATAGAGTATATAAGCAAAAAAATTTTTTGGATTTTATGCGGACTTGAAGTAACTGATTATCATTACTTTTGGATCACCGTAATCTGAATGTATTAAAATAAGAAATGAAATATTTTAAAATTTATATATTATATATAAAACCCTCTCGGAAATGAGAGGAGGCCCAGCAGTGGGACGTATATAGGCTGTAACTTTAACTTTTTATATATTTTGTACAGATGCCGCTGGAGGTCGGCATAGTGCAGCAGTACCAGTTCGTGTCCACGTTGCAGCGTTCCTCGGTAGTAGTGCGCTTGTTGGGCGAGGACGTGCTGCGAGTATATTGCAAGGGCGCGCCCGAAATGCTAAGAACTCTTTGTCGACCCGAAACAGGTATTAAAGTAATTAATTATTTATATACTTATTTATCTATTTACCCATTAATTCACTTATTTATTTACTAGCCTGTTTACTAATTTACTTACATATTTATTTACTTATTCACTTGCTTGTTTATTTTTTATTTACTTACTTATTCTTTCTTAGCTTATTTACTTATTTTTCATTTATTTAATTTACTGATTTATTTATGTATTAATTAATTGAATTATTTATTAACTTGTTAACTTGTTTTATTTTATATTTCCCCTTATATACAATTACGTTTTTGTTAACTTAATTTTTTTATTTTCTTCTTTCCATCGACTTACTTATTTACTTACCTCAATATCTAATGATGAGAATGTTACTGGGAACACCAGAAACCAGGTTATCACTACATGTAATAAAAGTCCACTTCCTACTCCTACCGCTAATTTATTGAATATTTTTTGTATTTTAAGTTTGTTGTATGTTTATATACATTACATTGTGAATATACAAATTATGCAATTCCAGTGCCAGACAATTTGAACGAAATTCTAAGTTCCTACGCCGAGAAAGGATACAGAGTTATCTCAATGTCTACGAAAATAATGGAGGTCACCTTCAAGCAATTGCAGAAAATGACCAGAGATGAGGTAATTCAAACTATTACAACAAAAGATTATCTCTGGAAGCGTATCAAATAAATACGCTTTTTACCATAGAATACTATAATACACAATAGAATTTTAAGTCTTCCCCTGGCTTTTACCCATATTTTTTATGTTCGGATCTCCAGGAAAACGACAAAAATGGTTTATGTAAATAAAATATGTCTTATCTAAAAAGTACCAATAGTTGTAAATAATACAATATTGGTAAGCTAACCGATAGAGGAGATAGAAAAAAATTACAATTTAATAAAAAAAAATGATATAAAAATTTATTCGTAGGTCATTAAATTACTATTATTCACTGTATTTGATCGCATCTATTTAGCTTGTCATTATACCAACTACAATTTTAAAAGCGACAATATTTCCCGGTTTACCGGTATTAGTAAAATTTTGTTACATCCCTAGTACTGTTGTTTTTACATATTAATATTTCTTTATTGTTGTTTCTAATATTCACAAAATATAAATAGTTTCGACTTACTGGTGAAAGGAGATATTACTTTTATTAAAATTCCACATCCAGCTATTTTTCCGACACGTAATTACCGTACAATTCGACATTATTGAAATAAATTGCACCCAGCAACGCTTGACACAAAAATTGGGCAACGACTGTGACGTCAAAAGAGATGTGTTGACATTTATAGGTGTGATTTGACATGTTAGTGGCTACACGGACAACGCCCACTCCCCCGTCCTATTGTGTTGTCTTATAGTATTCTATGCTTTTTACACATACACAGAATTAAAAAAAATAATGCCTTTTATTAGACATTAAATAATAGATCGGGAAAAAAGTTTCTTCGAATTTTATATACAAATTCAAGATTTTTTTTTTCAAAGTTTAATTACATTTAATTAAAATATATATGTTCCATTTTGTTCGATAACTTGTTGCCATCTTGTAGGTAGTGACATAATCCCGTTGCTGTAGAAATCTTGAGATTTTTGATTATAAAAAAAAATGCGACAAGTAGTTTTGACAGCCTTCTCTCGATGTTAACCTAACACTATCTAAAGAATTCTGAAGAGATCGAAACAGGTGAATATCTGAGGGTGCAAGGTCAGGACTATATGGTGGATGCATTAACACTTCCCAACCAAGCTTTCTCAATTTTTGCTGGCGTTATCATGATGAAAGTTCACTCCTTTTCTGTTGATCAATTCCAGACGTTTTTTCTCAATTTCTTGCTTGAGTCTCATTAGTTGTTGGCATTAGAGACCCGAATCGATGGTTTTGCCCTGCGGTAAATGCTCACATAATAAACGATGCCCTGAAAGGAATAAATCCAACCATACACACAGCATCACCTTATTGCGTGTTTCGCTACAGTCTGTGGAGCTTGACTACCCTTTAACCATGATTTTTTCGCAGGTTCGTGTCGTAGAGTGTGATCCACTATTTATCACCAGTGATCGATCTTTTCAAAAATGGTTCGGTTCATTACGTTTCAATAGAGAATCGCAAATGAGTACGTACATTAGGTTTCTTTCAGTCAGCTCGTGTGGTATCCAAATATCGAGCTTTTATATATTATTGTATAGCCAGACTTTTTCAAATGGGTCAAAACTGTTTTGTGGTCAATACTCAATTCCTCGGCTATTTCGTAACTACTAATATGCCGATCTTGCTCCACTATTTCAAAAATGGCATCGACTTTATTCGTATGTGGGCGACCAGAGCGAGCTGCATCTTTGACATCAAAATTCCCGGACTGAAAACGCTTGAACCAACTTTGTGCTACTCTTACGGACACTGCGTCGTAAACGTCACAAATTTTTTTCGCGGCATGAGTCGCAGTTTTCTCCCTTTTTTTTTAAATAAAACTTCAGAATGTATCGAATTTCTTCGTTAGATTCACTCATCTTGGCGGACAGAAAAACAATTGAAAAATGGCGGGAAAGTGTTTTTTTACTTTTTATTTTTCTTTTTCTTAATGTCCTATATGTATTGATATTAAAACCAGCCAGATACAAACAGTACAACCAAAGAGATTTTTCTTCAATTTTATACAAACAAAATACGAAGAAACTTTTTCCCCGACCTATTATTATATTGACAACAAATAGTTTCTAAAAAATAAATGACCGTATAGTAGTGGTGTAAGAATATCCATTACCCCATATCGTCCCGTGGGTGTCGTAAGAGGCGACAGAGGGAAACAAACCAGGAAATGGACAGCAGCGTCTTCCTAAAAACAACTAAAAATAAAAATAAAACTGCAGTTGCCAACCAGCATGCCAAGCGTGGGAACTATGGCAAATATCCCCCTATGAAGTAATTTATAGGGAGGCCTATGTTCGGCAGTGGATTTTTGATAGGCTGTAACGATATACAAAAAGTAATAATCAAAATTTTACAGCTTATGAAAAAAAAAGGTTGAAATCCAGGTAAGGTCCAGGTGATGTTTAGCCCATACAAACGTTTTTTTTTTTCCCTGGTTAATGAGTAATGATATATGATATATGATTTAGGGCTATATGCCTTAAATCGATCTTCCTTTATCAGCTTTTCTAATAAACTAAATAATTTATACAATTTTATGTGTAAATAAAATAATAAGTTAAGCGAGTATGAGTAATTTACTGTGATCGAGTTTCCTGATAAAATTATATCAAAATGTTGATAAATGTACGTGGTAGTGCCATGCTGCAGCAATATTAAGGTTACAGAACGAATAGGTCAGCTCGACGGGAAATATCACCCTCTCACGTAATACCAGAGTGAAATAGTGTTTCGTAAGGTGAGTGTATAGAACTGGAGACTGGAGATCCCTTTTACTACAATCGTGGCATTCCATCTTAGTCCTCAGGGGTAACAACATGTCTGCGTTTAGATTTTTAAATGTTGTGTAAATCTATTGGCCACAGCATCCACTTACGATCAGGCGGACAGTTTCATCGTTTGTCATCCTTACTAATAAAAAAAATTAATTTTATTGCGACCACAATGGTATGGGGTCGTATTAGCATATTACGCATATCCTAGGGTTGCCGCGATTTAAGTTTCAATTATTTAATAAGAGAGCGTGGTGCAACGGAGTAACACTGAACGTATAAATCTATGTGATAGAGAAAGAAAGTCGCTCACTCGCTCAGTAAAAGAGCAAGCATCTCGCACTCATTTCTCCCAGTAATAGAAAAGACAAATTTAATGTACTATACGGAGAATCGTCAGTATCACCGATAATCCGGTTGGGGTAAATAATGTTGATATTGACAACAGTAAAAAAAGTGTTTAGAAGTTGATGAAAATATACTTTACCTTACCGTCATGAACCTGATTTTTCATATCAATTAATATTATTATTTTAAATAATAATATTATTAATTGATATGAAAAAAGTTTTGCGGCGTTTAAAATATACACAATGTTTAGAATTTCGAAGAATGCAATTATTTATTTATTTTATTCTATATTGCACCTAAATACAGTACAAAAGACGAGCTTAATGCTATTTGGCATTCTTTCGAGCTAACTTTGGGTGGAGCAGAAAGTGAGTTTTGGGCAGTTAGGTACACAAATGTAATTATGATCAAATGGATAAATCCTATACTTTATACTTGTATAAATGTTTCTGGTTTTTCGGAGAAGGCTCTAACGAGAAAATTCGGTGAGGGTAGTCGATTTAAGTCGGGATCTTGTACTAACAGCAAAGATTTTTTTACGGTATTATAAAACTAAGAACCACTAACTTGACCGACTTATTTTAGGTCGAGTGCGACTTGGAGTTCCTCGGTTTAGTTATTTTGGAGAATCGTCTGAAGGCAGCCACTACAGGCATTATAAGGGAGCTGAAGGAGGCCAATATACACGTGGTGATGATAACAGGTGAATATTTATCGTCATTCACTACCTTAACATACTAAAGTAGCTAAAACATATACCTACAAGACATTTCTAGTCCTACAATATTTTCGCCGTCAGCAAATTATATTCTACAGTATTCGGCGTTTGATTTGACACATCGGGGACAAGACACAAGATAGACGTTTTTAGGTTTTCGTATAGCGCCATCTATGTCGATCGTCAATAATTTATATGCAGATATGTCCGTCATTTTTACAGCACTGTGCAACAAATTGCAATATTCCATTTTTTTAAATAAATTTCTATTTGTATATATTTTAATAAACACTTTAAACAAAAAATATCATAATATATTTTTTCGGTAAAAACTAAGGTTGCCAACCTGCCTACCAAGAGTGTCAACTTTGGAAAAATCCCCCCAATGAAGAAATTTATGGGGGAGGTCTATGTTCGGCAGTGGACTTTTGATAGATTAAAATCAGTTAACTCGATGTGACGTATGGAAATGGTGGTTAAGTAAAGTAATTTTGACACTTCAAAAAATTATAGAAACATCATAATATTATTTCCATACATTGAAGTCCTTCCAACCGTATGTCTTAAGTCTCCAATTGGCATCTAACGTGTAGCTTTTAACAGTTTTTACATGTACTTCGTATCTAATTCTACGGGCCGTACAAAAAAAGCAAGTTTTGTTTTTGACAATGACAATTTTTAAACGATTGTCACCCTTACTTCTTTAAGAATGTTTTTGCTTTTAGGCGATAATGTCCATACTGCAGTGAGCGTCGCAAAGGAATGTGGCATACTGGCGAGTGGAGAGAGGGTCGTGCATATACTGCCACATACTGACGCGCAAGGCACTAGACTCTATTGTGAAAGCACTCTACATGGGGTAAGATATTACTCAGTAGTATCTATTGTTCTTTATTTTTCTCAACAGTCCGTAAACAGTTTGGATTTTGGACATGGGCCACTCGCACAGGGACGATTTGCAGCAATCCTACTAATTACAGCCTACGCTTGGTAGGCTGGTCGGTGATTTATGTATCAGATGTCTCGCACTTTTGATGTTTCCGTCACCGATGTGAGTATATTTACATCAGATTTATTATACGAGATAATTATATTTTTTTGCAGTTTGCCCATGTTCTTTTTATAAAAGGTGGAATTTTTTGAATAGAAAATGAATAGAAAAATGGAAAAGATAGTTTAAAATTTTTCACATGTATATATGAAATTTATTTAAACTATATAATAAGCTGTCAAATTCAATATATAAAACGTAGTGATTATATATTATTCAGTTTGCTGGTTTAAAACAAGAATTTACGTTTAGAATTGCAATACCCAACAAAAACATCGCGGCAGTAATACATAGAGCAACACGGGCCACCGGCGGACCGGAGGGGAGTAGTCATACCCAGGTATTCCCCTCTGTTAAAGTATAAGTTCACGCGGTCCTATGCGTACAATAAAACTATAAAGTTTTTTTATAGTTGCAGCCGTACTACACACTAGACTAAATCTAGTTGCGCGGCCAACGTCCTACAAAAATGCCGAATTGTTTTTTTTTTGGGGCTAAAAGATTTCCCTCCTCGTCATATTTACAAAAAAATGGTGTTACTTTTCATATACAGGGTGTCCAGTAAATAGCACGACATACTGCAGGGGGTGATAGCTAGGGTCACTACCTATCAATACAACACAATATATGTTCAGCAAAATCTTACGGATTTACAGTTTTACAAAATTTTCCGAAATACCGAAAAATCTCTACCTTGAAACAGATTTTTAAGCATCTCGTAATGAAAAAATCCTTTTCTAGTACTTTTTTTTACATCAAATTATTCGTGAATAGTTACTTTACTCATTGATAAGTCTTTTTTCTATCAAAGACAAGAATGTTTTCAAGAAATACTATTTTTTGTTTAAATTTGCACAGAACTATTTTCTTATCACTTAAGTTTAACCTACAGTGGTGAAAAAAAAAAATGTATGTGGCAGTTTTGTACAACAAACTTAAAAAATAGCTTGTTTAATGGTGATTTAGGAAAGATACAATACTAGTGCATTTTCATTAAAAAAATACAAAAAAATGCTATTTTAGTTCCAGAGAAGCTGATTTTGTTGAAAATGTAATTAACGTAATTTTGACAAAAACCACTATGAGAATAAGTAATAGCTGCTCATTTACGCGAATTATTATAAAACTAGTTGTGACACGTAAAATGCGACATGCACGCGTAATGACTAAAGGTTTTTACCTGCTCGCTGACCGACCCGACCCGACCGGTTACTGTCTAACAAAAGAAGTGCATGTGCTATCCCGCTCTTTCTTGCATTGTGATTTTGTGTCTCACTCAACCTTATTTGCGACACTTGTCAGTACGCTACCTTAAACCGTGCGCAACGCATCTCTGTGTTCACAAATTATTGTTTCGTACTGACGACTGTTTTGTGCCTTGGACCCCGGACTTTGTTTGCCTTACGATTTGGATTTTTATTGTGATCACTACAACGACTTGGCGACCACCTGGACTTTTGTGTTTTATAACATGGCCAACCGCCGCGTTTTTCCTGGTTATACGCAGCGAGAGTATGCTGAGATGCACCTTATTTACGGAGAAGCTGGCCAAAGTTCCCGAGCTGCTGCCACCTCTACAGGAAAGGTTTCCCGATAGGAGACATCCACACCATGAAATGTTTACCAGAGTGCATAACTCTTACATGGAAGGCAGACTCTCTGGTCAACGTGGCGGTGGACGGCCTCAAGTTGTTGACGAAGACATAGTGCTTCAGGAACGAGAACAAGACCCGACAACTTCGGTTAGGGCGATATAACGGCGCACAGGATACCGAAGTCTACTGTTCATTCAGTACTTAAGAGGTATGGATACCATCCATTTCACGTACGACGTGCAAACTCTTTTAACTAGAGACTACCTGCCGAGAGTTCAATTCTGCCGCCGCATGCTTGAAATGCATCGGAGGACCCAAACTTTTAATAAAGTGTTATGGAGTGATGAGTCAGCCTGCAGAAAGGACGACTACTTGAATTTGCATAATTTACATAGTTGGCAATTAGAAAATCCGTATGTGTCAAGAGAAGACAGGTCCAGTACCAATTCAAAATAAATTTATGGTGTGGGCATTTTAATGGCCAGATTGTGGGTCCCGTCGAGCTTCCACCTACATTAAATGCCAATAATTACTTGGAGTTTTACGAAACCCTACCCACGCTCCTTGAAAATGTTCCGAGTGAGCTAAGAGAGGTGATGTGGCTTCAAAATGATGGGTACCCTGCTCATTATGGCCGGGAAGTAAGAGCCTACTTAGATGAAGCTTATCCAGGCAGGTGGATTGGGCGACTGGGACCGATATTATGGCCACCTAGGTCTCCGGACCTAAACCCCTGGATTTTTTTTATTGGGGTGGAGGACAAAGTCTATGAAAAACCGATTCAAAATGACAATGAATTGAGAGCAAGGGTTAACATTGCAGCAAGAAAAATATCGGAAATAAGCCTGAGAAGACTCAAAAGCTCATTTTTAAGAAGATGCCGAGCGGGCACAAGGGAAGCAATTTGAGCATTTATTGTAATTTATTTAAATAAATGTTCATTAAAGTTAACTCCTCTGTTTTTTTTACTATCACCTTATCCTTCAAGATGTCATTTACAGACCGGCCGGCCGGTCGGCTGTAGATTAATTATTATGTAATTCGAACTGTAGTACGACCTTACAACGATTCGAATTCAAAGTCACATACTTGCATTTTAAATAAAATGCTCTTATTAACTAAAATAGCTTATTTTTTTGTATTTTTTAATGAAAATGCACTAGTATTGTATCTTTCCAAAATCACCATTAAACAAGCTATTTTTAAGTTTGTTGTACAAAACTGCCACATACATTTTTTTTCACCACTGTAGGTTAAACTTAAGTGATAAGAAAATAGTTCTGTGCAAATTTAAACAAAAATAGTATTTCTTGAAAACATTCTTGTCTTTGATAGAAAAAGACTTATCAATGAGTAAAGTAACTATTCACGAATAATTTGATGTAAAAAGTACTAGAAAAGGATTTTTCATTACGAGATGCTAAAAATCTGTTTCAAGGTAGAGATTTTCGGTATTTCGGAAAATTTTGTAAAACTGTAAATCCGTAAGATTTTGCTGAACATATATTGTGTTGTATTGATAGGTAGTGACCCTAGCTATCACCCCCTGCAGTATGTCGTGCTATTTACTGGACATCCTGTATAAGTAATTTTTAATCAAATTGTTCCTGTTTACTTCTTTTTATACTTAAATATTACAATAATAACATAAACACTTTTTTGAGGTAGTATCTATACATAGACTGGCTTATATAGCATTTTTATTTTGCGTCTTGTCCAGGTACCAGTGGGACGCAGGACTGATCTGGAGCAATTTTGCTCATGGCGCAGTGAAGACAGCGGGCGGGGCTCATGGCAAGGCTCAAGTTCTGCTAATTTTGGCGCCAATGATCTAGAGTCGTCCATCCTGTTACCTAACTATAAGATAGTTATGACTGGAGATGTTTGGCGGGTAAGGTTTTAGTGAGCATTGAAAGGGCTTATATGAGAGATATATATTTTTTTATTTATTAAAAGGTTTACGACGAGTACACAGACGATCTGCTGGTAAGTGGTTTTCTGTATTTCATAAACACATATTTTGTATGAATATAATATAATATAATAAAAGAAATCGATTTATTAGGATACACAATACTGTCCAGTCCGATTAATTAAGTTGACTTTCTACAGCCGTTAACGCAAATAGAAAATTAAAAATGAATAAAATTAACATCAAGAACAATCAACATTGAGATATGACATTACCATTCAGACTCTGAGCATAGTTCTATCTAAAGCTCGCTGAGTGACTGAGCTTCTTCATACGGCCAGCAGTGAAGGGCCGCGTTTGAGTTTCGTTAATCATCATCACTGGTAACACGAATAGCCCAGCTAATCAGTAAGCTGGCCGGCCAATATAGTTGGTAGAACCGACAACTGATTTGAAGAAAGGTTAGTGAGTGACCGGTAGGTAAGTGAAGTGTTGGTCGACTCCCTCACTAAATGGAGCGTGGACTTGTTGAAACACGTAGGGAGTCTTATGTTTAAGGATTATGATGATACATTGTTTTGTTTTTGGTGGCAGATCGTGCGCGAACAGTACGCGGCGGCAGTTCCTCGGCTGGTCGCTAGGGGCGCTGTATTCGCGCGCATGTCGGCCGACCAGAAGCAACAACTCATACTCGAGTACCAGGCTCTCGGTTATTACGTGGGTCAGTACTTCTTTATTTTCCTTCATCAGCCCCTAAACGTCCACTGGGAAAGATTTGCCTTAATTGTCAAGCTTTGCAGGCAGATTGACAATCGCAGTACCAGATGTAAGTACCTTTAACGCTGCTTAGCGTCGTTGGTTAGGATATTGTAAGTCCGGCGAAGAAATGGTTATAGCGTCATCTATCGGTAGCCGTAATACGCAACCATACGACATTAATCCATGAAGCGCCCTCTACACTCGCGACGCGAACGCCCGCAAAAGCCGTGAAACGCGAGTGTAGATGGTTTCGCGGCTTCGTGTTCGCGCTTCGCGTCGTTCCCCGATCGGTGTCGGTTTTTTGTCGCAAAGGGTTTGCGCTTGGTTCACGTGGCGGAAACGCGAACGCATCCACACTCGCAGATATTCGCAGTAGCGCACGAAACGTAGTCGGGAGTGTTCTTGTGTATTTCTTTTATTTCATTTTTGAAAAAATGTGTACCACGTCGTGGAGTAATGAACTATTACTAATGATCTACTGCGATGAATTTTCGTCATCCAGCATCTTATTTTTCTCCATCTCTTTTATTTCTTTGTTATTTTTAATGCAAATATAATTGTAGTTCGCTACAGCATATGGCGTCACAGCAACAGCAACAGTCACATCGTCGGCCATTGTCTTTGGGACCGCGAACGAAACTGCGAAACTTTACGAGTGTGGCGCGCGTGAATACACGGCATGAATCGCGCGCGAGTTAAGAGGGCGCATTAGTGCTACAGCAAATGATACAAGGAAGCGTGACTCTATTGCATAAAAAGTATGCATCATTATATAGTTAAACCGTCTATCCTATATCGTCCCGTGGGTGTCGTAAGGGCGACAGAGAGAATCTGAAACAGGAGATAGGCAGCAGCATCTTTTTAATAAGAGCTCAAAATAATAAAAAACAACTGCAATTGCCAACCCGCTTGCCAAACGTGGCTACTATGGCAGATCCTCTATGAGGCAATCTATGGTAAAGCCATGGTTCAGCGGTGAACTTTTGATAAGCTGCAATAATGAAGATGATGATGATGTTCACTGGTTGGCATTAGTCTCTTCTCATATCTGTGAGGATTATGGAGCAATTAATAGGCTGCGTTACTCCATTGCGTGTGACGAACTTCACATGTCCTCGAAATATTTTATTCCCTGAACATCCAGTTTCCCCGCGATGTTTTTCTTCACCGCTATCCACTTGTTAAAAGATAATTAATTTTATTTAATAAAATTGAAAACGACTTTATGGTATTACGACAAATTTACCTCAGATAAGAGAGACCTAAATCCAGCGGTGGGCTGTAACAGAAAGATAAAGAAAGAAACCTTTAAATTGCGTATTTGCAGGCATGTGCGGCGATGGTGCGAACGATTGCGGCGCGTTGCGAGCCGCTCACACAGGCATCTCGCTGTCGGAGTTGGAGAGTAGCGTCGCTGCCCCCTTCACCTCCACACAGCCCGACATTACTTGCGTGTCCCGCATACTGCGGAAGGTAGAGCCGCCCTTACAACAAGCTTCGGTGTCTTCAAATTCATGATAGCTTACTCCCTAACGGAGTTTTTCTCCGTCGCCTTTCTCTATTACTTCGACTCAAATCTCACCGACTTCGAATTTCTATTCATAGATGTCGCCCTAATCGTCAACTTTGCTTCCTTCTTCGGCGTGACGGAGGCGTATACGGGAAGGCTTTGCAAAATCCCACCCCTAACTTCCTTATTGGGTATCGTTCCTTTAGTATCATTAATAGGTCAAATGGTTCTGATAGGCCTCGCACAGTATTTGAGCTATTTAGCGCTGACATTTTTTCCCTGGTACGTGCGGCATACGTACGAAGGGGATGAAGAGAACGAATGCTGGGAGAACTACGCAATTTACACAGTTTCTATGTTCCAATATATAATTTTAGCGATCGTGTTTAGCCACGGCGCGCCCTACAGACGATCTGTGATAACGAATAAACAACTAATGATTAGCGTGTTAATTATGACGGTCATCTGTGTATATATAACTATGGCTCCACCGCAATGGCTGTCGGAGTTCCTTCAACTAAAAATGCCTAAAGACAATTTAATGTCTTACATCGTACTGGCGCTGGCCTCGTTTAATTTCGTTTTGGCTTTATTTTTCGAAAGGGTTATTGTTCAGTATTTGATGGAGGGAAAGGAAATGATACCAAAGTGTGTTAAGGAAAAGAGAGTGAGAAAAACACCTCACTTGATGATTAAACGCCAATTGACTGACACAGACTATTTGGACTGCGAAAGTATTGTCAAATGTGATAAGGAGACTAAAGATCTGTCCGATTTTAGTTCTGTTCAGAGCAGCCATTGAATTTCATCTAGGTTAAATTTTGACGAATTTAAATATATTGTTTTTGTTTTAGAATACATATTGAAATATTAATTCATTTTTGCAAGTAGTTTTTAAGTATAGCTGAATGAAATTATTATTATTTTCTATTTACTTCATTAAGAGATTAGAAATTAATGTGTTTAGAAGGCTATTTGAATCTTATGAATTACACAACTTCAGTATTTTTACACCTCTTCATTTTAGGTTTTTTTTTTCATTATAAATAATAATCATGTTATATTACTTTAATACCATAGATATTTCCGTTTTTCTTATTTTTAATTGTATTTCCTCTATAGCTAATGATTTCTATATTTTACTATTCCTAGTATTAAGAATATTGTGATAGAGATTGACGTACACGTAATAAGTGCCTTAATAATTAAGAATAATATTGAAACATTCCAAATAACTACGGTGCTATATTCTATTCAAATAACAAATTTACCGTACCGTACCGACCGTAGAGAGATTTCTCTAGTGATTGTTTAAAGTTAAAATATATCTTAATATAATAGTATATTATAATAATGACGTTCATGTTGACAGTTTATAATGGGCCACCTAGTGGTTAGAATAGTTATGTACTTATTTTTGTTATGAATATAACTCCACTTCCATTTCCTAGAGATTGTTAAGTTGTTGAAGTGTAAGCTTTAAAATGCTGAATTTAATATATTACAGCAATGTTTTAGTGAAAATAATAAAATAAATGTTCAATTATGATATAACTTTGGGCACCTATAAGAAGTGTCTACATTTGGTTTAAAGAGGGCGACATCCACGACTTTTCTGCCACCAGAGCGGCGCCACTTTACAATGAGGTATAATATTTGACATTTCATAGCGGAGACGATAATTTCTTAGGAAAATGTAAACTTTAATGTTTCTTTCCGTATTATTAGATATATATTATATTAATTAAATTAGAAATGAATAAACTAAACTATAAATATAACTAAAAGTAGAAAAATTAAAAAAAAAGAGTTATAAAGTGCAAAAAATTAAAAATCAAAACACTAACGCATTGTGTTGTGTATTAATATAAAACTTTAGATAATGATAAACTATTATTTAAAACTAATTTTTCAATTAACTGACATTGGGTAACAAAAACTTTACCTCAGTCACAACTAGCGACATCTGGTGAGTGGAAGACCAACTGAAAACCAGCGCTGTTGTTTCGGCGACAGCATAAGCTGAGTGAGGTACGTTTGCCTAACACGCCACAATACAACATGAGGAACGTATTTTTACTGTAATTTATAAAGATACTTTTTAAATGTCATATCCTATACATAATTGATGGGACTAATGATATTTGCGGCGTGTTGCAATAAATTTTTCTTTCTTCCTCTCTTTCCAATTCTTAAAGTGGGCCTTATAAGGCGTCTATTTATGTAAAATATATTACGTAACAAAGTGACGACCTAAATAAAGTTTTCCATCAAAACGAAATCTTGGAAATAGTTACCTTAGTTAGTATTTTTACTTAGAGTTTTGTATTGCTTTTATTTTACAATGAATCCAACAAATATTAAGTTATATTTGTGTATAATGATTAGTACAAATATTTAAAAAGTATTAGTTGGATTATTATTGAACAATTATAAATATTTTTATGATATTAAATCCAAACACAATTTGTATTATAATGTAATAATAAAAAGTATTACAGTTAAGTCGTCTAACGGTCATTTAATGGTATAGCACAAAACGATTTATGAAATAAATGTGTTACGAAAATAATGTGTTTTGTTTACTCCGAATTTTTGCTTATTATTAAAAATATATCATTGATGTACACACATATTATTAATTACCAAATAACAGTAAAATGTTAATAAGTATAATTGGCAGGCCAACGATTTTTGCTATGTGTTTGTTACAAGGCTTGAGAAAATTCCAAGAAAAAATGTGTTTTTATTTTTTTCCTATCTTAAAAAATGGTTGAGAGATAATGAAGACTAAAGTGTGCTTTTCCGCGCGATATTCTACTACATACATTCTACAGCAGCTATTGGGCCGCATTATTTATAACATATCTATAAAAATTGCAATAACAAATGTTGTATAGCACAGGCAAGACTACCAAACTTGAGAACAGCATTTAAAGAATTTGTATGAAGTATTTCTAAATATGCTTAGAACATAAACAACTATTTTGAATAAACATGGCTCTAAAATATTATTTATACAATAACGAATCTACTCAGAATCGTTTCCGTTCGGAACTAGAATCCGGAGCCCCTTTTATGTGATCTACGTCACACAGGTTATCATAAAATAAATTAATTTTTGTTTTCAAGTTGAAAATGACGTAGTCCAAGATCCCAGGGCCACCAGACGTCACTTATTTTCTGACGAACGAAATGTGTATGATTGAGTAGTATTAGTATGTACTATGATCGCATGCCTACCTGCTAGCCTGGCCAGCATTGGCGTACCTTTGGGCTAGGCGGGGCATTGCCCCGGGGCCCCCAAGCTCAAGGGGCCCCTCAGCCTCCATGAACGACGTTCGTAAAATTATACATATAATATCCTAAATGAAATGAAAAAAAAAAACGACTTTTAACTTATTGGCCACTGACCAACAAACCTCGAACGGCTCGCACTGAAATCACAAAAATTTTTCCCACCTCCATCATTGTTAAATTAAAAACAAAAACATCATCATCATTGTTAAAATAAAATCGTCTACTTCGTTTTATTGTCTATGTACCAATATTATTAACCGTAACCTACTTCGTCATTGTTTATTTTTACCAGTTTCCTTCGTTCGCCTGGTACGAACCAACATTGAAAATTATCCCACGGGATCCTTTTATCGGGATAAAACGGCGATGACGGGATGAAACAGTGTGCTAATTTTCATCCAAAACCATACAGTAGTTTTTACGTGAAAGCTTAACAAACAAACAAATTGTCACATTTATAGTATTACTAGCAACCCTCCCCGGATTCACACGGATTCAATTTACATGTGGTGTCATTTATGTTTAAAAAAGCACTGTTCGATCGATTAAGTTTGTTTGTTAATTTTTTCTTCTATTCAAACTTAATTAGAAAATATTGTACCTTCCGTAAAAAAATCTCTAAATTACAATGAAAATCGTTTCAAAATCCGTTGCGTGGTTGTGTAGTTTAAAAGAAGTAAATAGGTAAGGGGTTGTTTTGAAAAATCGAAAACTAATTATTCTTTTATTTTATTAACAGAGTACTCAAACAGTCAATCGCCCAATAAAGTATAGTCCAAAAAGTAAAGTGTCGTTCAAACTATAACCTTATTTAATCTCTGTGGGTTTGAATTTTACAAAATCTTATCTTAGTTAATGGCTACGTAATAAAAGGAAGCTATGTTGTCATAATTTCATGCTTCTACGTTCTGCGGTTTCAGCTGTCTGTCATATCAATATTTTTCATATACAACTTGCACACTAGTTTTAAAGCCGGTTAGATATTGAAATTATGAAAAATGTTAATTTTATTAATTTAAGAACTTTATGGCCCTCCGTAAAGGGTGGTTTTGAAACATCTCAGAAGAGTACTTGAACATAGGCCACGCTCATAGATCGCCTCATAGCGAGGATTTTTGCCATAGTTGCCACGCTTGGCAAGCGGGTTGACAACCGCAGTTTTTTTAGTCGTTATTAGGAAGATGCTGCTGCCCATCTCCTGATTTGTTTCCCTCTGTCGCCTCTTACGATACCGTGAAAATTTTAGAGCAAATAATTTTTAAACTTGGTACCTAATTAGCACCTAAAAAGCCCCTAATTTGGGCTTTTTCTAAAAGCAATTTTGATTCTATTCTGATTTTCAGAAAACCTGAATTTTGAATCTGCTTTGTTCTGAATAACGACTTTATTTTTATTAGGGGCGCCTCGTCATTGCCTATACTTGCAGCACCTAATTAGCACTTAGTTCCTTGCTATTAATATTTATCGTATATCTAATAACTTCATTGCGTTGCTAGCGATACGTTTTGCTAGCAACGCAAATTTCAACAGTTCGTTGCGGTGAAAGAGCATGCGGTTCACCTGATGTTAAGTGACTACCGCCGCCCATGAACAACTGCAACACCAGGGGAATTGCAGATGCGTTGCCGGCCTTTTAAAAAGGAGTAGGTTATTTTCTTGAAGGTCCCTAAGTCGTATCGGTCCGGAAAAATCGTTGGTGGTAATCGGTTCTACAAGGAAGTTGTGCGAGGAAAAAAACATCTTCTAAATCGCACAGTGGTGGAACGCCAATCATCCAGATGGTATGGATGGTATCGCGAGTTTTATCGCGATGTGCGATGGTGAAATTGAGCGGCTGGAATTAGTCCGATCAATTCCTCAGAGCACTCCCCGTGGTACATGCGATAAAATACGCAAAGAGATGCAACATCTCTACGCAGTACCAGTGAGTCAAGCCGATCGGAAAGAACTCGGTCGTCGACGATTCGATCCGCTCTGCGCTGAATGCGGTCAAGTGGAAGGAGCTGGCATCAGAGCCCTGCCCAGAGATGGGAACAGTATTCCATGTGAGGCCAAACCTGCGCCTTGTAAAGTTGCAGGCGGTGTGCCGGCATGAAATACTGCCCGCTCTACTGAGCACGCGCTTTTTAGAGGCCAATTTGGCCTTCTCTTCCAAGTGACCACGGAACTGCACGTCACTCGATATGTCAACGCCGAGGATTCTGATACTGGCTGAGGCAACAAAGGGAGTGCCTTGAAACTGAGGAGATACGACAAAGGGGTTCCTTTTAGCGGTAAACGCGCAAAGACACAAGTTTGTTCCGGTACTCGGCGACGTTTTCCCGAGAAATATTGGCACGGCCGGTGTATAGAGCATCACCAGTGCTGTCATCCGCATAGCAATGAATGTTACCGGTTTGCAACATATCATTGATATGCAGAAGAAACAGCGTTGGTGATAGCACGCAGCCTTGTGGAACACCAGCGTTAATAGGCTTTTAATCGGAGCACGCACCGTCTACTACGACCTTGATGCTCCGATCAGCCAGAAAACAGGTGATCCAATTGCACAATTTCTCGGGAAGCCCATAGGAAGGAAGCTTCGAAAGAAGCGCTTTGTGCCAGACCCGACCGAAGGCCTTCGCTTTGTCCAAACTAACGGCCAATGCCTCCCTTGACCTGATCGCCTGCGCCCATCTATGTGTTAGTAAACAAGAAGATCACCAGCTGAGCGACCCCGACGGAAACCGTACTGGCAGTCACTAATCAGCTGGTGCCCTCTGGTACCGCATGAGCTGGCAGTTAATAATGGACTCCATTATTTTCGAGAACAAGGAGATGATGGCGATAGGCCTGTAATTGGACGGATCAGAGCGGTTACCTTTTTTAGGGATCGGGTGCACGAAAGTTGTCTTCCATGAATACGGGACAACGCCTAGGGAGTAGGAGTACCGAAAAAGACGCGTTAGAACCGGTGCCAACTCTGGAGCGCACGTCCTCAGCACAATTGTCGGGATTCCATCAGGCCCACTCGACTTGTGGATGTCCAGGGAGAGGAGTGCTTTGTGTACTGAGCACTGTGTGAATCGCACATCAGGCATAGAGCACTCACACTGCGGGATGGTCGGCGGTGTGTTCTCCCCGTCATCAAGAGTCGAGTTGGACGCAAAAAGGGAGCCTAAAAGGTCGGCTTTCTCTTTTGCGGCGTGGCCAGTGAGTCATCCCTGTGCAGAGATAGTAGTGATGGCTTACAGAAATTCCTTGGACAGCCTTGGCGAGACCAGAATGCACGGGTTCCCGAAGGAAGGCGAACTAATTTCTCGCCAATTCTGCCTATGTGCTCTGGCTTTGCCTTGGCAATAACTCTTTTGAAGGACCCGGAGGCGAAGTTATACTTTTTTTTAAGCATGCTGGTGTTTACATCCCGAGCCGCCGAAGCCTCAGCCCAGGCCTGATAACACTCCTGCTTACTGCGTAATGCAATCTTACAGGAGTGACCAAACCAAGGCTGCGATCTGCCACCGATGGGTACCACAGATGATGGAATAAATAGTTCCATTCCCTGTAGCACCACATCGGTGACAGAGTCAGCAACAGCGCTGGGATCATCCGGCAAGAAGCAAACCCGCCCCCATGGGTAGGATGCAAAGAAAGACCGCATTCCATCCCAATCCGCCGACCTGTAATGCCAAACACGGCGGCAACCTGCAGAATGCAACCGCGAGGAGAGCGTGAGTGGCATCACACTCCGGATCAGACAATGGTCCGAAGAGCCAAGAGGGGCATCGACGGAAACCTGATATCCGTCCGGATGAGAGGTCAGCAGAAGGTCCAACAGGGAAGGTGTATGATCCTCCACATCTGGAATCCGCGTAGGCGAAGTAACCAGTTGTGTCAGACCATATGCCAAGGCAAAGTCATAAACAGATCTCCCCACATGATCGGTTAGACGAACCGAGCCATTCAGCGGTGGGCGTTAAAATCGCCAAGTATCACGATCTCTACGGATGGGATCTGTTGTAGCAAGAAATCAGCCATTTGACGTGGTCGATGAATCGGTCTGTGTCGGCATTACCGCTATGGGACCTATACTGGCACCCGTAGACGCGAGGATGGTCGTCGCTGTCTACGCGCAGCCATAGGATGGACAGGTCCGTACTTCAAGACTGTTGAGGCGTCGAGAACAGATATCCTCTCTGACGTATACGCACTCCAGCCCGGGGCACAAAGAAGTGTTCTAATTTGTACCCCGGGTAGGAGAGGTACGAAGTATCAGCCGGAGAGGACACCTGCGTCTCGGTCAAAAAGAGCAAGGCCGGCTTCGCCGTCTCTAGATGGTAGTGGATGGCGTTAAGGTTCGAGTGAAGTCCCCTGATGTTGCAGAATTCCACGGATAGCGTGGCAGGTCGCCATGGTTAGCTGGTACCCTTGTGTGGTATTCGATGTAAGTGGAGATGTTGCGTTTACTTCACACAACTTCAGTTCTAAGACTAAACTTAGGTACGACGTGACATGTAATATGCCTAACTAACCTATTTTTTGAGAAATATTGAGCTACCTCAAAACCATTCACTTTAGGTAAATGACAGATTGACCTTTTTCATAGCAAGACTTCCATGCCAAATTGTTAAAATTTACCCCTACAACAACTCTTACATTTTACATTAGATATGAAAAAATGCGGAAAAACAAGCGTGTTCGACCGTTACGTAAGAAGGTGAATGGCTCAGCACTGCGCAGTGAGAGACGCGACGCGAGGGATGACGTGACGAGCGCGCGAAATTCGGGAATTTGATAAAGCGCTTCGAACTTCTTGTAGTAATAACTTCGGTATTACTGCATGTAATGACGTGAAATTAAAAACTAGTGTGATGTAGGTAAAATAAGTAATAAATAAAAATAATTTATCTACTGGATCATTAAAAGCTGTGAGCCTATAATTATACTGGCTCTCTACATCCTTCAGACCGGAACACAGTCACAGCAGTGTAAGCACTGCTACTTGGCTGCAGGAGTTAGAGAGTGGTATTAATCCAGATGGACTAATAGGCAGAAAAGGAGTAGTATAAAACCTGAGTGCTCGTTTGTCACAATCACTTCCATAAAAAAGGCAATTTTAACGTTGCTCCTCGTCACCAGTCAGTTTATTTTACGTCACAAGATGGTTCTTCAATTTCTCTTATTCCCTTTTTTACGATACCCACGGGACGAGGGGGGTGATCGATGCTCTTACGTATTATTACGTATTATATCTTACGTGTGATCACGTAGAAATTTTCTGTCATCCTGACCCTTCTATTCTTCTATTAATTCTAATCAAATGCAGCAAACATGATGGGGAATATAACATTAAATAGTAGTAAAATACATTTTCGCAATAATTATTTATTACTAAAAAGCAATAAATAGGGTGAAGATAGACTCTATCAATAAATTAACAAAGTTTATATCCAACTTTACACATATCATTAGATATATATTTGGCATCACAGTACATACTTTCAAAGTTTAAAGTAGGTTAAAGTTTTAATAAACATGTATATCAACTAATGTATTAATAAAAAAATTACAAAATCCATTCGCTCCATAGGCGGCAAGACTCCACAGGTTAGAAGTATAATGTTGTTTCACAAAGACTATCTTTCTTTCGAGATTTTTAAGGCTAATTGACAGCTGGTAAGTAATACAACAGTAAAACTCTGTTAAAATTAACAGTGGCTTTAATCAATCCCATTCTAATTCGTTCATTCACTCCAAATAATATTAATTTGTGAGGCTTTTAGTTAAGAAGACTTAAGCTACTGCACATTTATGCAGATGTATTATGCGTTTCAAATAGGAAGCCATGATCTGCAATATTAATTTGGACTTTACATTTAGAAAACTACTAACGGTAAGCATTTTTCTTCGATAAATTACTGAAATTAATTGTGTACCTATAAATAAAAACTTGCCCATCTGCACAGGCCTTATACCACGGCATACACATTGGTCACATTGCACCCTGTATTATATATATTGCCAACATACCAATGTCAAGGTCGATAGAGATGGAAAACTTTTAATAAGCATTTTTCTTAGATAAATTGCGGACATTGTGTACCTATAAATAAAAACTGTCCTATCTGCACAGGCCTTATACCACGGCATACATATTAGTCACATTACACCCAGTATTGCCAACAGGCAATGTGAAGGTCGATAAGATGGAAAACTTTTGGTATAGCAAGACCAAAAGTTTTCCATTTAATTTGTGACATTATGTCACAGATTTTAGATTTTTTAATCTTGAACCCAAAGCAGAGTACACTCTTAACTTTGTAAGTGGTGATGTGAGTATACAATTATAGTAAATTTCAGTTCTTAGTGGTGTCATCATCGGGGATCAAACTAATTACTCGCGTGTTTTTAGGCGCAAAGCTACTGAGATTAAAATTTTACTTTTAAATAAGATATGGCAACTAGTCAACTTCCTATTTGAAACGCATTTTAGGTTAAAGTGAATACTAGAAGACAATCTTGAGACTGATAACTTATAGTTATAAGAGATATTCAAATTAATTCTGATTAATCTTAGGTACAACATCAATGAAAAACGTACAAACAAATATATTTAAAACATTTAGTTGTTACAATTAAAACCACATTAAATTGAATATAAAAAGAGCTTACCATATGGTTTATTTTGGTGCAAGGAGGATATTATAGTGTAATTTATTACTACAGAGAGTTTAAGATTTATACGACTCAGAATACCTATTATTTCATTTATTTCACTATCAGTCGCCTTTGGTTTTGGATGCTATGCCAATTTTATACGTATGATAAAATGCGCATCTTGGCTGTAACAATTGGAAGAGTAAACGAAACATTCATGCGATCACTTTAAAGCACCTCACCACAAAGACCAACATATCCCGTACTTACTTATTTGTATTTATGGGTATTAATTTTCGTCATTCGAAAAACAGAAATATTTTTTACCACTTAATTTTGAGTAATGAGAATGGTGTAAAAATTCTTAGTCTGAAAGGCTTTAGTCGTCTAAAAAGTTATTTTTGTCTTTTATTCGAAGACAATACAAGGATTCATCTAAATTTGTAAAAATAAATGTTTCTTTGTGTCTCGTTTGCGTGCCTATATTCAACCGAATACGACGAAATTGTGGCGGGTTGTTGTGTGCAAAGATTTCTAAGCAAAAGAATGACATATTTTTTTTTTTTTTTGTTCGTTTTCAATGCGTCTAATACTTCCTCCTATACTTGTTAGTTAACGCGCGCCCGCGAAATTTTTCCGTCCAAACAAGCGTAATGGTTAAAATTAAAACAATAATTAAAAACCCCGTCTGCGTAAAAAAGAGAATAATTTTATAATACCCTATGTCACTTCCACAACTAAGACAAATCTAACGACATCAGTTATGGAACCCCATATGTTTAAAGCGATCAAGCCGTTTGGACCACAAAACTTGCCAAAGAAATAGACATTCATAAAAACAAGATTATAAAGGTCAAGTCAAGTCTAATTCATAAATATTATCTTTCATTTAAAGACCACTAACAAAGAGTAAATTCAATTCTATTAATTTTTTCAAGATAAAATGGTAAAAAATATTGATTTCAACTCGAATAACGTAATTAGGCGGTGTCGATGTATGGCAGCGGCTGTATAAGTTATTTAGGGTCATAATGACAAAATTTAGGGTTAGGCAGGAAAACAAAAAATTATATTATTGACAAGAGAATAGAACCAAGTACAAAGTGTTTATGCACCCGTTTACTAATTCTAAATTTGCGTTTGTTAGTTGTTACTTTTATTAACTTCAAATAACTATGTTTTTACGAGAGCTTTTAGTTTTTTATTAAAAGCACAGTTTTGCAATAGAATGAATTTTTTTTTGTACGATAGTTGTCTATAAGTCTAAATTATTATTTATTATAATATTCTACGCGATCTAAGTTCAGACATGGACAAGTTTTAAACTTGTGTCGCAGTACCTATGGTAACGGAATCCTTTCTTATAACTATTATTTTTTTATTAAACAGATTAAATTCTAACGAAGTCAATTTTACATTAGCTCTTTATGGTTCCACTTAATATGCCAATTATTTGCGGAACACGACAAAATGCATACATTGAGCTGTTACCGACAAATACATGCAAATTGTGATCTCCTTTGCAATAAAGTTGAAATTTACATATATTAGTTTGCTACTTTAAATTTGTATTGTTAAATAGTTGAAGCGATGCTGCGGCCACTTTAGTTCTTGATTCATGGGTTTCGTCGTAATTTTGAGAAGAATCTGTAAATGTTAATTGAAAATAATTTATAAATAAAATAATAATTTCACAAGAATATATGAAAATAAATATATAAAAAAACATTTTGTTGTAAAGTTTCATATACTTAAAAAAAATCTAAGATTAAAATTTGTTACTTTAGTAAATTGACTAAAAGGAGTGCATAATTCTTACACCGTCTTAACTTTGTCAAAAAATTTATTGAAAAACTATTAATTTTACCATTAAAAAAACATCTATTGTAAATAAAGAAATAACAAAATAAATAAAAGAAATCTGTGAAATGTTTTAAAATGACGTGAAACACAAGAATGCGATGTAACATAAAAATGAAAATGCAAATAAACTTACCAAAAGCGAAACGTGCTCAGTATTGACGCAGTGATCAGTGCGAGATATAACCAAGTGCGAAGTGGGTACATACAAATTTGATAAGTAATCGAACAGTTGTGTGGTGATTACAAACATCTATACATAGGAAACCAATAATCAACCTGAACTGACATTAAAGATTAAAAAAGTGTATTTAAAAACTTTGTCACACAATGTCAACATCTGTGTAACATAGTATGGTCTGGACTCAAACGACATTGTGGAATTTGAACTTAAACTCAAGATTTTTTCCGACTAGGTACCAGATAGAATTATTATAAGTATATCTATAACTGCTCTATTAACCATGTGGTCTAGTTGTTAGAGTACTTGGCTACTACAATTTGGATCCAGACTTTAAATCTCAAGCAGAGCCAGCATTCTGTCACAGCAGTCTGCGGCTGTAGATTGTTAAAAATATGGAGACTAACACAATTCATAAGTTTTCTTCAACTTCCTTATTGTATACTGTATATTTCCGACTACCATATATAGCATAAGTAGCGCATCATCAGCACTGGTGGCTTAGGACGTGTAAGTGACTACATTTGCAGTAGTATAATATAAACTGCGCAATCTACGAAAGCTTCCGTTGATATTCGAAAGTTGTTATTATGTTCGAAACGGCCAGGAGGCCTTCATCTTCACTAAAATCCGCGGATCTAATTACTAGATACGAGACAATGCCCTCTATTACATCTGCATTTTGAATCTAATCGCGGATTGACGTAAGCGTCTACACCTCAGTATCCATTTACCATCAGGTGGAATGAGTGCTTGTTTAAAGAGTGTTTGTATAAGGATGACCCTTATTTGAAAATGACAAGTCAGTACAGAATGGACTGACAGACCGGTGGTCTCGAATAAAGTATCATTTTCTGCTTCTTAAGCTATACGAGTACACATTTTTAAAATACGTGTTTAATATATTCATAAGCTTTTTTAACAAATTATTTGTGAATATATTTTTTTAAATTTTTGACATTTTTTTTATTTTTGACGGCTCCGTCGCGCAGTGGCTTAGCAATGAGTTGTTGCCCTGGGGGCCGCGGGTTCGAATCCCGCACGGAACAAGTTATATTAGTATGGCCTACAAATTGTTCCGGGTCTGGATGTTTGTCCTTGTGCAATTTATGTTTGAAACTGCCTCCACGATACAGGAGAAAATCCTAGTGTGGGGATAACGTTTTTTTAAAAAAGAATAAAGACTAAAAGGCTCTAGCAAATATAAAACATACGTTATCTGTTCAACTAAAAGAACATAAAAATATTTGCTGCTTATGTTAAGCTGAAAAACAAAGGTTTGATCGTGAACATTTTCATATAATATCTTACATTTAACAACTTACATGGAAACGCCACAAGTAACGCATGCGTGTTCTAGTTTTCCTGATCTTGGTGTTTTTATTTAAAATATAGTTACTACCAGGACATTAAATTACATTTTTAATGAATTCTATTTTATGTTATCTACGAAGATATATGGCGGATGTTCTTTTGTGACAATTTAAAAGAAATACAGCACGACTTAAACAAATTGACTTTTGCCACAATTTACAGAAAGTTTTAATAAATAACCTAGCAGATCTATAATGTATAAATTAGGCAAATAATATAAAAATGAAATTAATCCGCTTTGATATAAATAACCAAACAATATACTGAAACTACATAAAACTCAATCATACGCATCGTCGTTCATAAGTCTATCATAAGTCGTTCTTGAACATTTAAGACAAGCATTTTTGTGGTCTAATTGCAGTTCCTTCCTTATAGTGTATACTATTAAAGAAAGCATCGTCGTGTCGTGGATTCTTTTTATTAGAAATTAATTAAAAAATCTAATTAAATAATACTATGACGCTACATTCAATAGTATAACACTATTATCTCTTTGTACTGTACAAAGCAATGTAAACTATTTAAAAGAAAACACAGATAAAATAGAATAAATTACGCAACGTAAAAATGATAATTACAAAAATGCTATTAAATAATTAAAAAAATCAATATTAAGATTCGATACAGTAAAAGTGCTCATGATTTACAACAATTCTAGATTATTAAATGGAAACAAAATATAAAAATAATATCGAAGAATACGTAGGCAAGATTATAGACACGATTTAACTTTCATTTAAAATATTTGTATAAATTATAAAACACTAAAATAATCTATAATAAAAATGACTTTTTAAATTAATATGATTATTTTTAAGTTACTTAAAAATTTCTTAATGAATTTCTTCAACAAACAGTATTGTTAGTCAAATGTTAAATTCGACAAACACGTTACACCAATACTTGTACTTAATTGTACAAAGGTCATATTTTAAAAATAAAATAAGCGACTACGTGTAAATAAAACTATACTTAATAGCAGTAACTTCACTGGAAACGTTGCCTTTACAGTGCTTAACATAAGAAAGACAAAACGACTGTTTCGATTTATGTGATATCCTTATATGAAGGAAAGTTAAAATAATCACTTTGAGTCCTGCTGTATAGCACCAGAGTTGAAAATGTTACAAACAAATAAACCGAGCTCGCAACGTTTGTTGGAGACATTATATATCGAGATAAGTCAGTTTTGTAGCAATAGGTCGAAACAATAATTTTGTCATTGTACCGTATAGAACATCAATAAATAATAAATCTAAACTATATCATACATCGTTCTGCGTTCGTGTTTCGTTCGCTGCGAATTATTTCTTCTTCTTCTTAAGCTTCGGTATTCTGTAATGCGGTGCGGGTGAAGTTAGATGCAGGCATTGTGTATTTTAGAGTGAATTAGTAAAAGAATTGATTCTTTATACGAAAACTATTTAATAGATACTGATATATATGTTATGGATCAAGTGATTAATCAGGACACTATTTATAATGCCCGGGCAATATGAATAATGACAAGTCAAATCGGGCTATGTAATTAATACCGATTTAAACTTCATTATTTATTACATTGTCTGGTCATTATGAACATTGCTACGTAACTGTTGGACAGTTTGATATAACCTAACCTAACCTTACCATGTCAATCATTTTTAAGACTAAGTTAATAATGTGCCAAATCTGAAATAAACAAGTGTAAAAATGTGAAGAAGGGAAAAATCTACTTTGCAATGTCAAATAGCAGCAATGGGTATACTTTCCTTTGCGTTACAAAAAAACATACCTTTGATGAAAAATTTTTTTCCCATTGTGTTTAAGTGTTAAATATGCGACATCAAAAAAAACTAACCTAACCTATCTTTTTATTACTCTTCCCAGTAAGTAACAGGCTTTATTCAAAATGCCCGGTCAATTTAATTATTTCAATAGTTTTAATCACACTGCCCACAATGGGCATTATTAATACTGCCCGGGCATTGTGACCAATGCCCTATTAATCACTTGTTCCATAACATATATACTTATTGTGTCGATTTTTTTGACAATAAATTCGTCAGTTTTTAGGTAATTTAGATTAAAAAAATTAGTATTTTTTATTACGTTTTTATCACTTGTGCTTATTTCAATGTTTCAAATTCTTCATCTAAGTACTAATAAAATAGATCGGTATCGCCTTACGGCTTCATCAGGTTATGTCAATTGCGATAACAGTTTGAGACATTTTATAAAAACTTGTGGTGTTTGGAAAAAGCTTCGAACTATCTTTTAATTTTATCTTTGAACCACCTTAAATAAAATTAATTTGAATTGAAAATTAATTTAATTTCAATGGAAAAAATTGTTGAAGTTAAATATTTCCCGTTAATAGTCTCAAAGCCTTAACAACTTTTTAAAATTATATCCTTAAAAATATTTCAATGCGTACATGTTTTGATGATTTAAATACCATCTCCTGTCAGTGCATGTTCACTGTTATTGCAAGTGATATATCCTAATGATTCTGTAAGCCGAAACCAGTGAAATTAATTTAATAAATACCTAAATTAAGAATTACATTGAAATAAGTCATAAACTCATCGTCAATAATGATGTTTCATTCACCAAATGATAACCATCGCAAATATAAAACCTAAAAAAAGTTTATATTATTTTACTTTTATTAAAATTAATCCCAAGAATTTAAACACGAGTTTTTTTTATAAAAAAAGAAAATCGACACTAAAATAATTGTGAATCTAGTGGTTTTGCCGTCACATAATATATAATGCATTCATGAATTAGTCAAGTGCGATACTATGTGATCGGTTATTTACATTTTTACATTCGATGGATTATTATTCATTAACGGCCTTACTCATAAAAATTGACGTCAATTTGAGAGACGGTTAAAGATGATCTATTTATTCACTAAATGGCAATTGAAAGAGACAAGTAATATAATAACCACTTAATAAAAAAAAATTAATCAACGATTACAAGTAAGACCATCAATTCCCAAGAAATCGATTTTCAATAAAGGAACATAATATTAAGAAATAAAAGTAATAAAAAAGGGAGTGATCCAACAGACATACTTTCGTATAAATATTTACGTACCCAGAATTTTTCTTGTGAGGGGAAGACTGTGCTTTTTCCGACTCCAGAAATTTTGTTGAGGAATCTTTTTTTCCACCTGAAAAACCGACCAACGTAATTTTTATTACATAGGTACGTTACGAATTAAAAGCTAAATGTCACAAATGAGAAATAACAAACCTTGATCAAAAGCTCCAAAAGTGTGGCTTCCCAAAGCGTCAAAACCGCTCGCAAGTTTGTCAGCTCCACTCGTTATAGTATTAGTCATAGTTTCTTCAGCATTCTTAAGATCATTTTTTACTGCTTCTTTTGTTTCCTCCAACCGCGCACCAGCATCTTCTACACCCTCCTTGGCAGACGCCTTCACGTCCTCTAGTTTATTGTCAGCTGATATTTGAAAGCCTTCAAAAGTATTTCTCATGTCTCCAAATAACTCTTTCGAGTTTGATTCGACATTTTGTACAGTGTTTTGAGCACCACTAACATATTCTTTTACTGAATCGTCCAAACTGTCAAACGTATTTCCGGCGGAACTTTGAAAACTATGCAACGTATCCTGTGCTGAATTTTCCAAACTTGTCACATCGTCCTTCATATCAGCGTAAGTGTCTTTTGTTGAACTATGCAAGTCTTCCCACGTATCTTTGACACTGTTCGCTTTGTCCTTAGTAGAACTTTCGACTTTATCAAAAGCGCTCAAGGTCGATTCTTGAATGTCATCAAACGCTTGCTCCGAGGATTTATGAAGATCACTAGCTTTATTAATCGCTAAATTTTGTGCTTTTTGAAGTTCATCATTGCCAGATTCCTTTAAGTCTTCGATTTTGTTTGAAACATTATTTTGTAAGTCTGATGTTTTATTGGAAGCGGTTTTCGCAATAACGTCCCCAGATTTTTTAATTTCTTCTGTTGTCGCCACAGCTTCTTGCCATATCCTTTCTAGTTGGCTCTGAGCTTCGCTCTGTAAATCATCTTTTGCATGCCTTAAATCGTCTATTTTGTTCTCCATAGCCTTCGCTAATTCTTGCTTTTTGTCATCAACGACGACCTTAACTTCTTTTGTCTTATCAATAATAGCTTTCTCTGCTTCATCTTTCTTTTGTTTCACCTCATGTCCCACTTCAGCCGTTTTATCTTGAGTAGTTTGTATTACATGTTCAATATCTTCGCTTAATTCGTCCTTCTTTCTTTTAAGATTTTCTTCAATTTCAACCTTTTTCGATGATGCCTTTTGTATTAACTGATCAGCCGATTCCTTAGTTTCTGAAACCTTTTCTTTGATTTTATCTTTTTCTTCTTGTGCTATATTTTCAGCAGCTTCCTTCCCGTCCACTAATTTGTCAGATATTTCATCTTTTTTGTCCGAAGCTTGTTTAATAAGTTGATCTGCATATTCTTGTGTTTCAGATGCTTTTTCTTTTACTTCATTTTCAATTTTGTCTTTCTCCCCAAATATATTGTGTACAAGTCCAGTGAAGAAGTTCTTCCCTTCCTTTTTCTTCTTTTTCACTTCAGTTTCAATTTGATCTTTTTTCTCGCTAGCTTTAGATTTGACATCAGCAGCAGCTTTCTGGCTTTTTTCCTTGGTACTATCGATGGATTCATTGATATCGTAAATTTTTTGGTTTGCTGCATCTTTAACGTTGTCTTTTTTATTTTCAAAAGCTCCTTTAATGTCTTGTGCTTTATGATTTAATTTACCTTCTACTGAATCAGCCATTTCTTTTGACTTTTGACTAACATTTTCTGTCGCATTTGTGAGATGTCCTTCTAAATCTTGTACTTTATCGAGCCCCCTCAATTTAAGTTCTTCGGCTCTTTCCCTAGCAGCAAAATCAAGTTCATCGGCTTTCTTCTCTATTTTGCTTCTAACAAGATTAGTATCTTCAGCTAATTCACTAAGAATATCTTTAGCAGAAGATTTAGCGTTTTCGATCTCTTCTTCAATTTTCGATTGCAATTGTGCTTTCTTTTCATTAGTATCATCATTTAATTTATTTAATTGATCATTAAGTGTATTTTCTGATTCGTTTACTTTATCTTCCATAGTCGACTTTAAATCATTACTTTTATCTCTCAGGTCTTTTGTAACGGCTTCAGTTCTGACAATCAAGTCTTCGGTCACCTCTTTGGACTTTTGTTTAATATCGTCTTTCTCCTTTTCGAGCTTATCTAAGCAATCAATCTCAAGTTTTTCATTTGCCGTAAAATTGATTTGTTCAACCCTATCAATTAAATTAGAAGTTTCATCGTGTCGGTGTTTTAGTCCTTTATACTTTCCTTCGCAGCACCCTGTGTAAAACTGGAATGGATCAGATTTCTGAATTCTTAGGGGAGTATCTACTGGTTGCATATTTTCATACTGTTGGTACACTTCTTCCGTTACAACATGAAGGCCAGATGGTCGATCGCTTTCTTCATCTACAATTAACTTTGTGGAATATACTTGACTTTCTAAATCGTCTTCTTCGTTGCTGTGTGGTTTTTTCTTTAGGTCTTTGAACATATCGTCAACCTTTACAAGCAAATCTTCTTTTATAAGTCTAGGTGCTGGTTTTGGTGGAGTTTTTTCTTTTGATTCGCGAGGCTTGGGTTCAGGTGTAGGCGAAGATTCCTTGACATCCTCTTCTTTATCGTCACTGTGACCGAATACATTTTTGACCTTGTCGGCTATACCGCCAAAGAAAGAACCGCCTTCTGGTTTCTTTTTGCCTTTTTCTAAAGTGTTCATCGGCGTTTTGTCTTCGTCCGAATCGAATGTGGCTTTTGTTTTGTTTGAGTCAACATGCAACGTACCTCCATTAGCTAAAACAGAAATCCAAACATTATTTGAAATTCATTACATATTATATGAAGTGTTTTTGTATATTATCTTCCATACCTTGTGGTTTTGTACTCTTGTCTTCTGTATCCTTTGAAGGATATTTAACATCACCATTTGTAATAATTTTGTCCTGAGGAGAACATAGAGGATAAATATTTAGAAAAAGGTTCGATATGACATGTTATTGAAAATGAAAGTAAAGAAAACAGACTCACATGTCCATTGACTTGATGATCATGATAAGATAATGAGTTAGGTCCCAAGCTATGGTTATGGTCACCCCAATGGAAGCTCAATTCATCCTTTAGAGCATCAAAGCCTGTAGAATAGAATAGAATAGAATCATTTTTATTCAATATAGATTACAATACATAATACTTATTGAAAGTCATTTTTTACTTTTACCACTGGTTCGCAAAAAAACATCTGTCCTGGGAAGAACCAGCAAGAAACCCAGCGGGAAAAAAGCACAATTTACAATATAATATTTTAAACAATTGTTATGAAAACATTTAGAAACAGCATGGTAGCGATCACCTCATACCCAGGGGTTATTATCAGTCATGTACTCTTCTTTTTAGTAGTATAATAACCCTTACTAGACAATTTTTGCTTAATAAATAATTTAAACCTTTTGATAGAAAAGGTCTTCATATTTTCTGGGACTTTGTTGTAAAAGCGTATACATTGCCCCATGAAGAAGTTACTGACTTCCTAGTATTCACAGAATGTACATCACTATTTTTAATAAAACCATTTTTGTTTTTGTGTACATACATTAAATTCTCGTAAATATATTGAGAGGCCAAAGTTAATATATTTATTTCTTTAAATTTTTCTCTATGGGTTTCCTTCGGACCTAGGTTATAAATTGCTCTTATGGCTCTCTTTTGTAAAACAAAGATAGTTTCAATGTCAGTCGCATTACCCCATAGCAAGATTCCGTATGACATTATGCTATGGAAATAACTAAAATAAACTAATCTAGCTGTTTCAACACATGTAAGGCATCTAATCTTTTTTACGGCATATGCAGCAGAACTAAGTTTGCTAGCTAGTTTAGATATATGAGGGCCCCATTGAAGCATCGCGTCAACTGTAATTCCGAGAAAAACAATGGATTCAACAAGGCCCAGCTCCTCCCCATTTAAAAGCACATTGGTATTCACCTGTTTAGTGAATTTAATACATTTCGTTTTATTACCGTTCAAAAGCAAATTATTAACGTTAAACCAGTGTACTACTTTTGATATAGCATTATTCACTTCGTCATATTTCAATAATTGCCTTTTTAGTCGGAAAATCAACGAAGTATCATCAGCAAATAATACTATATCATGGTTATTCCCTACCAAGTAAGGTAAGTCATTAATATAAACTAAGAACAGAAAGGGACCAAGAACTGAGCCCTGAGGAACACCCATAGATACTACCGATCCGGAAGAACTGCATCCATTAATAACAACTGTTTGCGTTCTATTATTTAGATATGACATAATAAGTTTAAGCGCTATGTTTTTACACCATAATGATGTAGCTTCCTGATTAATGTCTCATGGTGAACACAGTCGAAAGCCTTGGAAAGATCACAAAATATACCCAAAGCATCTTCTGAATTTTCCCATGCACAGAAAATATATTTGTTTAGCTCAACACCGGCATCAGTTGTCGAGCGACTCCTTGTAAATCCAAAATGATTGTTATGGAGTAATTTATTTACATTAAACAAAAATCTAGAATAATTTTTTCAAAAATTTTACTGAGCTAAAAAGAATTATATGTAAATTTATTATTAAATTTGATTAAGGCCCTATTGTTAGATCCTCTAACGAATTAAATTATTTCTCTGATTTAACCTTCCAGAGCAGCATTGCATTCGTAAGATAAATCTAAATTGAAAAATGTTCAACTAATTATTAGTTGTACATTTTTCAACTTCTGGAAGGTAAAACTAAAATATTGCATAAGCAAATGTTAGAGGAGGACAAATTATTTCTATTTTATGTGAGACTTTAGCGTCTTTATCAGGTATCAATGCGTCATATCATTTGTATTTTGTTTTTAAAGTCGTCTTATTTTGTTTGTAATTAAATGGAATAAAAGAAACGAGAGCGTATAGCGATTTTAATACTGCTGAGATTTGATTGGTACCTCATCATTACAACGTCATTTATTGTACTTATAAATTATTGAAATCTTTCTTATAAGTTTGGTACTCGATTTTATCTTTTAATATGGAAAGTAAATATAAGACACCTGTTTTAAAACTCTCACTAGATGATGAAATGTTTTTGAGCCCCACATATAAGAGTGTAATATTCATAATAATAACACTTAATCAAGCAATATTTGAAAAAACAGATGACATTGAACAAAGCAATATTTGTTTTGTTTAACGTCATCTATCATCAAATGAAACTATCTGTTGCATAACTGGTTATCGGATCGTCAAAGATACATTTATTTCTCAGGTAGTCGAGTTATTCTTCAAATAAAGCTTATCGGACGAATGAAAAAAAAATATTTTTTTGCTAACTGTAGAATAAATGCTATCATTCTGTTTATCTGAGGATTGAAAAATCAGCCTTTAATTGAGAACGGAAAACCAAACAAGTCACTGTGAAAAGTATGAATCCAAAATATTATTATTATTATCATCATTACAACTAATCATAATTCCACTGCTGAACATAGGTGTCCCTATAAATTGTATAAAGCACAATTCCGAGCCACTGGCATCAATTGACAAACAAATTATATAATGTATAGTAAGTTTTTTCGATGGTATTAACTAACCAATTCTGCTCAGACAACACATTAAAAATAATAAGGTACTTATAGATTTATTTAAGTCGTAAACTCATATTAATAAAGAAATAATCAATTGAACTCACCAGACTGATCCAAATTCAGGTAATCAATCTGACTCTTAGCAGCTCTTGGTGCGATGCTCTCCGGTAATTCCACATCCAGCACGCAGGCCGGGGTTTGTGATTGTTCGCCTTTGGCAACCTGCAATTTTCACACAGTAATTTAATAACAGAACCAGTATGAAAACAGAAGTAAGTCGACGACATGATAAATCGTAGTAAGTCGAAGTAAAAAAAAAATATTCGTATTACTATTGCAAATTTTAACGGCACAGCGACAGCTATTGCAAATTTTAACGGCACAGCGACAGCGTAAGAAAATCTATCACCCCATATCATCCCGTTGGATGTCTTTAGAGTCGCCAGAAATGCCATAGAGATCTCATGGCTTTCGATAGATAGTGATACAATCATCTCGTGCATGCCAGACGATCGTATGCCTATACCGGCGAGAGCAAGCAGGGCCAAAGGTGCGAAATGTCTGGTATTTCGTTCGTTAACCGCTTGCAAAGCATTCCAAATATGGCACATTCTTATAACAGTAGCAATTACCAGCAGTGGACTTCAACAGGCTGATTAAGAAGAGGAAGAAAAGAATATTCGGCCACCTAATTAATATTTTCTTTCTTTTCTTTTATTATAATGTTACCCCCACTGGAGTCGTTTTGTTATCAGGAAGATGTTGCTGCCCATCTCCTGTTTCATTTCCCCCAGTTGCCTTTAACGATACCCACGTGATAATGTGGAGTAGTGAATTCGCTGACGCCGTTATTATACTAAATTACATTCATATTAGCGTTTAGTGGAAGGCACTTGACACGGACCTTGGGTTCATTCATGAAGTACACTCGACCTGATGGTTTTCTTCGTGATGCTTCACTCGCACTGTAAATTCCACTCGGTTGTCTTTGAAAGCCTGTAATAATTAAATAAATTGGATTATTGGAAACAATATTAACAGACCTTAATTATTTTCTCCTTTTAAGATTTCTTAGTATACCTTTGGATTAAAAAAGCTACATCTGATGACTGACGTAGGTATAAAGAAATTCTATTAAATTGACAAATTTCTTCTTCTTTGAAGCAGGTTAATGTATCTTACACTAAACAAAGTAAAATTTACGTTGGTAATAAATTTAAATAATCAATGAAAATTGTTTTGATAAATTTTGTCACATTAAGCATATACATTTTTTATTGTGTTTTAGTGGATGTTTTTCTTTCTATTGTGTTTTAGTAAATTTAAAAAATTTTACTATATTTATTTTAACATGATATAAGCGATAAGTTTACCAAAAGCACAATGGAGTCGCTTGTAGTTTTACATAAGACGATCTCTAGTCATTGGTTCCCTCTTATTCTTTTTAGACCAAATACCGATACATTTTCTTTTTATTTTGTGAATTCAAAGTTCAAATGATTTTAAAGATATAAGTATATAAATTTAGATTGTTTTATATTTTTTCTGTAATCAGTGCAAATCTACACATAAAAACAATGAATGCGTAGATCGGTCCAAAAATGAATATTCAAAAACTGAAGGTAGCCTGACTATGACATCGGGACGTCAAACACGCCAGTCCCCCCCGTGACCATGGGTGCTGTAAAGTACCCGAAACGTCGGGAATTAAAAAGTTAAATTGCGATAGCGATAAAATCCTTAAAAAATAGTTTCATTTAACTGTATGCTATTAATCATATTAATCAAGAAACATTAAAAATAAAATATTTCAATAAAAACTTCCTAAAGATACAAATAAAACTTTATAATATTTTAAATAAGTTGTTATTTTTAATTTTAAATACGTAATACTTTCAAGTGATAATATTTGAAAATTACATTATGTACTAGATAATTGCGTTTAAAACAAATTTTAGTACTAATGCTTGAAATAAATAAAATACCTCAAAAGTGAACATAGGTTGACTTCCAGACTTTGTGACGGGCACTAGGTTGCCGGAGAACTCAAGGTAGACATCCTTTCCATCCAAAAACCGCACCGCTGTTGAGTGAGCGATCTCTGTGTAGTGCTCCTGATGGTGGAAATATAAAATTATACGATGTTACCTAATATAAAACCATCTCGGGTATCATTTAATTTCTATTTTCTTCTTCGTTCAGTTCGTTCAGCTTTAAAGGAATTTACATTTGGTAATCGCCACGTTTGGCTGGCGAATTCAAGATGTAATACGTGTTAGAGCCACGCTGCAGCTATATTATGGTTGTAGCACGAATGGGCCGGCTCGACCGGGGAAAGACCACGCTCTCACAGAATACCAGCGTAAAATGATTATGAATGAATGCTGCTGTGTTTCGTATGGTGATTGTAGAGAACCGGAGATCCTTTTTACTGGAAACGAGGCATTCCATCTTAGTCCTCAGGGGTGACAACGCATCTGCATTTTGATACGTAATCGAGGATAAATATAGATGTCTATGGGCCACAGCATCCACTTACCATCAGGTGGACTGTGTGCTCGTTTGTCAACCTATTCTATAAAAAAAGATGTATTGTGATTTTTGCGATTCTTAGGGGGGAGGCCCATCATCAGTATTGGATTTATGAAAGGCTGTAACGATATCATTTCTACTGGGCACAGAACGTTCCCCTTCCACTGGCTTTACATTGGTTTGTTATAATAATAATGTCCATCAGACCAAACTTCTGTCATGGCGGCCAGTCTTAACGGAGAGTAGCCATCTGTGCATGACAGGATTATAGTGTACGAGTGTATGCGCAAGAACAGGTGCACTCTCTATTCCCTCACCCTTACGACAATCCGACAAGATCGAAGAGAGATCAGGCACTGTACCAACGGCTTTACGTGCTTCCCTAGGCAGGGTGCTAAAAACCGCTAACTTCCTGACTCTTGAGTTCCCACTGAGAATTTTTTGATAGAAAAGCTCAAGAAATGATTATATGCTCAACCCAGGATACGAACCCGGGACCTCATATCCTCATGATCAGCTGTCGCCTTTACGACCACTAGACCAAAAAGGCAGTCGCCAGTTGGTACTATTTATTTACAAGATACAAGATATTTATTTGTGGAAACATGAGTATACATACAAAGCATGCAGGTTGTTCAGATATATTAAAAGGATCAATCATGTTTGGCCTTTGTGGCGTACAAATGTATAAATCAATGAAAATATTATAAATAGTATACAATAATTGAAAATGAAATTATTATTAACACATTATCGAATTAGATTATTATTAAACTAATTTTAACAATTTTATCAATAAATCAAAGCCTAAGAAATAAATTAAAATTAAATGTCTGGTAATATTATTTGCTATGAAGATTATATTATTACATATATATAATATATTAGATATTGATATTTATATATAATATGTTAGATATTCGTGAAAAAAATTATACATGCAATGAATGACAGCATGGAATAGTCTGCCAACTGTAGTTGTAAATAAAGTTCAATATTAATTTTAAACAGCAGTCAAAAATCGGTTGACGCTTTTCTATGCATACGAAAGCAGTCCTTATTTTGTCAAAACCGTTTGGAACGTACCTGTTGTATAAGCGTGTCGTAGGCGTATCTATCTGTAATATAAAGCACCAACAACCTCCCCTCCAGAGCGTCCAGCCTCTTGCCCAGTATCACGATACGTACTTCGAACGGCACGAGCAACATTTCCCTGAAACAAGAACGGTAAGTGGTTAAATATTTATATTTTGATTCTCTTTTGACCGATTAATAAAAACTAAGCTGCCCGTGCCTGATGTAATACGTATGCGATAAGATAGAAGGTAGGCAAAAGTGCAGTGTCAGAGATCTGGGACACTCACAAAAACCTGCTTTTTTATTTTTTTAATATTTAATTTGTGTTTAAGTATAAAAGTAAGCTTTCGCTAAGCTTTCGCTAAGATCCGCGACACGGTAGCATTAAAAATTAGCCCACATAAACGTACTACTTGCAGAGACATAAACGGATATTGGACATAAACGGACATAAAAGGATATTGGAACAAAAAAGAACTCCGTGGATCAATATACTCGTATTTAAAAGTACAAAACAAAATAATACCTGTACAACTCCGTCGCTAGTTTGGTGGCGTCGCTAACGTTCTGACAATTCATCAACCAGAATCTGTAATGGACAGAATATTTGTTAAAAATTATATTAAAGAGTAACTTGTATAAATACGTGGTAGAGTAACGACGAAGCTGTAAAAGTCTAATCTAAAAAAATGGTTAGCAGCACGGCATAGAGAAAAAAAAATTGAAATCAAGATTTTTTTGTCTAGACTAAGAAGGGGTTCATTAATTTAGATTGCTGCTTGTAGAGCTTTTTTATAAGTAGCGCACATTAAATTGTATTGTGGTTGCAGTAAGAATGGGTCGATTCGATAGGAGATATGACCCACGCAGAATACCAGCGTAAATATAACAGCTTATTGCTGTCGTAATTACTATGTTAAGGGTAGAGAATCGAAGACCTTTTACTGGTAACAAGGCATTCCATCTTAGACCTTAGATATTATAAATGGGTCACAGCATCCGTTTATCAACAAGTATATTATACGTGGTAGAGCCATGCTGCAGCTATATTAGTAGTATAGTTGTAGCACGAATGGGTCGGCTCGACCGTGGAAGGACCATGCTCTCACAGAATACCAGCGTAAAATAGCAGCTTAACACTGCTGTGTTTCGTATAGTGAGTGTAGAGAACCAGAGACCCTTTTTACTGGAAAAGAGACATTCCATCTTAGTCCTCCCGGGTGACAACACATCTGCATATTGATTCTTTATTGAGGATAGATGTAGATGTCTATGGGTCACAGCAACCACTTACCATCAGGTGGACTGTGCTCGTTTGTCACCCTATTCTATAAAAAAGTGATTTTGCGTTTCTTTGGGGAGGCCTATCATCAGTATTGGATTTATGAAAGGCTGTAACGATATCATCTCTACTGGGCACAGAACGTTCCCCTTCACTGGCTTTACATTGGTTTGTTATAATAATAATGTCCATCAGACCGAACTTCTGTCATGGCGGCCAGTCTTAACGGAGAGTAGCCATCTGTGCATGACAGGATTATAGTGTACGAGTGTATGCGCAAGAACAGGTGCACTCTATTCCCTCACCCCGACAATCCGACAAGATCGAAGAGATCAGGCGTTGTACCAACGGCTTTTCGTGCTTCCTGAGGCAGGGTGCTAAAAACCGCTAACTTCCTGACTCTTGAGTTCCCACTGAGAATTTTTTGATAGAAAAGCTCAAGAAACGATTTTTTGCTCAACTCAGAATACGAACCCGGGACCTCATATCCTCATGATCAGCTGTCGCCTTTACGACCACTAGACCAAAAAGGCAGTCGCCAGTTGGTACTATTTATTTACAAGATACAAGATATTTATTTGTGGAAACATGAGTATACATACAAAGCATGCAGGTTGTTCAGATATATTAAAAGGATCAATCATGTTTGGCCTTTGTGGCGTACAAATGTATAAATCAATGAAAATATTATAAATAGTATACAATAATTGAAAATGAAATTATTATTAACACATTATCGAATTAGATTATTATTAAACTAATTTTAACAATTTTATCAATAAATCAAAGCCTAAGAAATAAATTAAAATTAAATGTCTGGTAATATTATTTGCTATGAAGATTATATTACATATATATAATATATTAGATATTGATATTTATATATAATATGTTAGATATTCGTGAAAAATTGATACATGCAATGAATGACAGCATGGAATAGTCTGCCAACTGTAGTTGTAAATAAAGTTCAATATTAATTTTAAACAGCAGTCAAAAATCGGTTGACGCTTTTCTATGCATACGAAAGCAGTCCTTATTTTGTCAAAACCGTTTGGTACGTACCTGTTGTATAAGCGTGTCGTAGGCGTATCTATCTGTAATATAAAGCACCAACAACCTTCCCTCCAGAGCGTCCAGCCTCTTGCCCAGTATCACGATACGTACTTCGAACGGCACGAGCAACATTTCCCTGAAACAAGAACGGTAAGTGGTTAAATATTTATATTTTGATTCTCTTTTGACCGATTAATAAAAACTAAGCTACCCGTGCCTGATGTAATACGTATACGATAAGATAGAAGGTAGGCAAAAGTGCAGTGTCAGAGATCTGGGACACTCACAAAAACCTGATTTTTTATTTTTTTAATATTTAATTTGTGTTTAAGTATAAAAGTAAGCTTTCGCTAAGCTTTCGCTAAGATCCGCGACACGGTAGCATTAAAAATTAGCCCACATAAACGTACTACTTGCAGAGACATAAACGGATATTGGACATAAACGGACTTAAAAGGATATTGGAACAAAAAAGAACACTCCGTGGATCAATATACTCGTATTTAAAAGTACAAAACAAAATAATACCTGTACAATTCCGTCGCTAGTTTGGTGGCGTCGCTAACGTTCTGACAATTCATCAACCAGAATCTGTAATGGACAGAAATTTGTTAAAATTATATTAAAGAGTAACGTATAAATACGTGGTAGAGTAACGACGAAGCTGTAAAAGTCTAATCTAAAAAAATGGTTAGCAGCACGGCATAGAGAAAAAAAAATTGAAATCAAGATTTTTTTTGTCTAGACTAAGAAGGGGTTCATTAATTTAGATTGCTGCTTGTAGAGCTTTTTTATAAGTAGCGCACATTAAATTGTATTGTGGTTGCAGTAAGAATGGGTCGATTCGATAGGAGATATGACCCACGCAGAATACCATCGTAAATATAACAGCTTATTGCTGTCGTAATTACTATGTTAAGGGTAGAGAATCGAAGACCTTTTACTGGTAACAAGGCATTCCATCTTAGACCTTAGATATTATAAATGGGTCACAGCATCCGTTTATCAACAAGTATATTATACGTGTTACAGCCATTCTGCAGCTTTATCAGTAGTATAGTTTTAGCACGAATGGTCGGCTCAACCGGGGAAGGACCATGCTCTCACAGAATACCAGCGTAAAATAGCAGCTTAACACTGCTGTATTTCGTATGGTGAGGGTAGAGAACCGGAGACCCTTTTACTGGAAAAGAGACATTCCATCTTAGTCCTCCCGGGTGACGACGCATCTGCATATTGATTCTTTATTGAGGATAGATGTAGATGTCTATGGGTCACAGCAACCACTTACCATCAGGTGGACTGTGCTTGTTTGACACCTTATCCTATAAAAAAAGTAGACAGTGTGCTTCTTTTACTCTTACTCCTATAAAATGTAAAATAATTAACACTTTCAGTGTCCGGTTTCCAGACACAATAGTAAGACAATAGCAATGTACCATATGTGGCTCATGGGACAATGAATGGGTTAAATTACAGCTTATATACGCCCTACTGCTGAGCACAGGCCTTCTCTTATTTCTGATATGGATTTGGTATTCCTTAGTAATGTTGCATGTTCAGCATTGGACTTGTGATGGGCTATAATGATGATGATCAAGATGAATGAATCCGCCGCGCTGCTTCAATGCGTGTTCGAGAATTCCTGATATGCAGCTTTCATCATGATAACTTACTTCACCGGTGGTATGTATTAAGGCCTTAAGTGCGGGTGAACTGCCTAAATTCTTGGATATTTAAGTAAAAAATCACAACTATTCATTTTATCCGTACAGAAAAATACAGGGTGACAGAAGAGGATTTAATAAATGTTTTAATTGAACAAAATTGTATTTTGTGAACCCCTTATTAGAAAAAAAATCCCAAAGAGTACCTATCTTTGTCATATTTTGCATAATTTCTCCAAAGCGGCACAAGCTCTTTAAATTGTTTTACACTAAAAAGGTCTTAAAATATTAATATTTTTAATTGAGAGTTTTATTTTATTCCCCGTTTTACTCGAGAAAATATCATTTTCCCCGAAATTGAATATATTCGCGCGAGCGTGCTGCTCTGTTGCCCTGTAATCACCCACGAGCTCTGTCGCAGTCCGTTTTGGGGACATCGTCGAGGGTAGACAGCGCGTCGGTGTTGGAGCGACTTCGTTCAAATATATTTTAGTTTTTAAGAGTTTATACTCAATTATAAATATTTTTATGAATAGAAATACTTAATTTAGTTCATATCTGTACATTGGTAACTGTAAATATTGTTTTCTAAATAAATTAATTTTAAAATGTCCAAAGATGAAGAAATTTTCGAGGCGACGTTGATTAGTGAAATTGAAAATGCATTTTATATAATTTAGATGTGGAAGGACCAACATGCTCGTTACTTAGATTTCGATAGTTTTAATACCTATGTAATTTTATTGTTGGATATTTTTATTAATAAGGTGATACTGAATTTTATAATTATGTATTACAATAAAATGCTGTTTTTATGAGTATGAGTTTAATAGAACATTATAGGGTAGGAAATCTAGATACAGATACTTATATTTAGGTAAACTATTATAAAATTAAATCAAACAATTTAAATAAAATAAAAGTTGTGCTTCCCTAAGTGCATAAAGAAAATAAAGACATTCTTTCATCTGACAAACCATCATCTGAAAATATAAAACTTTAAATTGAGAGAAATTTCTCTGCGTGATAAAGTTATAAATGAGGATGTCCGCAATAGAAACAGAGTAACTGACATAGCTGGCCATGTAGCTTGGAAAACCGATAAAAAATAGGAAGAAAGGTTCTCGAGTGGCAACCTCGTACCGGTATGCGAAGTGCAGGGCAGCCTCCCACTATATGGAGGGAGGACATGGAAGTCGATAGATGCAGGTGGCTTAGGGCCATGCTTTGTGGCATTCCTTGGGAAGGCCTATATCTATATCTATATATATACATATATACAGGCCTTGTGAAGGGCTGTAATAATGATGATAATGAAGCCAAATGTACGACTTATACACGTTACTACGAATACTCAATCTTTATTTCTCTTCACGTTTTCTCATACGCTTTTCTCACTTTGACCATAGCCAAAGAGCACAACTGGCATTATACTCAGGCCCATCAATTGATATGGAAAAATAATTAATTTTACCAGGTTTCAAAAAATCAATCAAAATTCAAAAAAACAAAAATAATAAAATCAAAAAATGTATATCTTTATGTCTATACATACATATGTTGATTTATAGCCGCTTAGTAACTGACGATTACTCGCTGATTTGCCGCTCCCCGGGCCGATCACCTTACCCGGCGGGAGATCTCCCCTTTTCCTTTCATGGCTAAACTGGTGACCAACCCACGTGATGTGAACACGCAACCAACAACCTTCGGAAACTACAACTTTCAAGCCTTCGTTATTATCCTCAAGAACTCCTACCAAGCACTCCCATGAATCGTCTTCTGCAGTATTCAGCTCCTGCAAGCCAGTCCAACTTGTCTTCATCTCGACTCACCGCAGATTTATAATGCAGACTTCTGGTACTTGCTCCGGCATTACACACCGGCATATCGTTTGCACCGGCGTCACTTGCCCTTACACACACAGCATGCATTCGCCAAGGCATTAAGGACGAACGGGCAATCAGGTCTCCGGTCTGAGCAGTGGGGTGATGTGGCGGCGCTGTCGTCACTTCACAAGCGAAACACAACGAAACCTAACTCGCGCTATCAAAGTTCCGAAGTAAAAACAGTATATATAGAATAGCTCCGAACTACCACTAGGAGCGTTGGCCGCTCCCCTTGCCCGGCGGGAGATCTCCCCTTTTCTTTTCATGGCCAAAGAACCATGAAAGCAAAAGTTTTAATTGGAATTTTTGAAGAATTTTTAATATTTATTTTTTTATATTTGATCGACGCCAAAGATGGCGTCCCCTTTGCTTTTTGGCGAAACATAAAAATTGAAAAAAAACACCAGCTTTAAATTATTTTTAAACTAAAATGACTTCAATAGGTTTGGTAATACTAAGTTAAATAAATATAAAAGTGGAAAATAATTTTTCTTTGCAAGCCGTACTTTTCAAGTGACAGTTGACAGACCGCCGCCATTCGAGGTTATTGACATTACTATTCTTAATGGAATCGCATTGTACCAATCAAAAATATAAAAAAAAAACTATATTAAGCAAACTAAACTTTATGTGTTAGAAGAACTTAAATCATAGTCTTAACTATTTTTAAGATTTAAGAGTTATAAAATTGCGCTTTACTACTAAGTCTAACTATCAATTGTGGTATTTTTCTTGTAAACGTTTGGCTGTACCTTGCTGAAACTGTTGTAGTGAAAGAAGCACAGTCCTCAGTGAGAGTGAGCGGGGTTGAACCCGTGACGTCTTCCCACACGGCCCGCGCCTGTCCTCCCATGATAGAGCACAGCAGCCGGAGGTTTGCTGTAGACTGCTTGTCGTGGACTGCGCCCTGTGGATCATGTTTGATTGTAGATATTTATAAAAATATTTAAAACTAGTATCCGCCCCGGATTCGTCTAAATAGTATGTATTAATGTAGCGTTATTAAGATTTATAATAATCAAATAACTTTTAATTTAGCATTTTTAAAAAAGACTTCAAGTTCTCCGACAAAATATAGCCTCGATCCCTTCTGGCATTGCTTTTTATCTATTTTTAAAGTTCCATCACAACCGGTTTAGCCATTCTGAAAATTAGTTCGGATAGACAGACCGACAAATATGTATATTAAAAATGTGGCGGCTCGGCTCGACGGTGAGCACGTGCGTGTGTGCGTGCGTGCACGTGCGTGTGTGTGTGTGTGTGTGTGTGTGTGGTGCACCTGCTGGGCGGGCAGCGGCACGGTGAGCGTGATGGCGCGGTGGAACTTGCGGCGGCGCGGCTCGACGGTGAGCACGTGCGTGTGTGTGTGTGTGTGGTGCACCTGCTGGCGGGCAGCGGCACGGTGAGCGTGATGGCGCGGTGGAACTTGGCGGCGCGGCTCGACGGTGAGCACGTGCGTGTGTGTGTGTGTGGTGCACCTGCTGGGCGGGCAGCGGCACGGTGAGCGTGATGGCGCGGTGGAACTTGCGGCGGCGCGGCTCGACGGTGAGCACGTGCGTGTGTGTGTGTGTGTGGTGCACCTGCTGGGCGGGCAGCGGCACGGTGAGCGTGATGGCGCGGTGGAACTAGCGGCGGCGCGGCTCGACGTGAGCACGTGCGTGTGTGTGTGTGTGTGGTGCACCTGCTGGCGGGCAGCGGCACGGTGAGCGTGATGGCGCGGTGGAACTTGCGGCGGCGCGGCTCGACGGTGAGCGCGTGTGTGTGTGTGTGTGTGTGGTGCACCTGCTGGGCGGGCAGCGGCACGGTGAGCGTGATGGCGCGGTGGAACTTGCGGCGGCGCGGCTCGACGGTGAGCACGCGTGTGCGTGCGTGTGTGTGTGTGTGTGTGTGTGTGTGTGTGTGTGTGTGTGTGTGCACCTGCTGGGCGGGCAGCGGCACGGTGAGCGTGATGGCGCGGTGGAACCAGGCGGCGCGGCTCGACGGTGAGCACGTGTGTGTGTGTGGTGCACCTGCTGGGCGGGCAGCGGCACGGTGAGCGTGATGGCGCGGTGGAACTTGCGGCGGCTCGGCTCGACGGTGAGCACGTGCGTGTGCGTGCGTGCACGTGCGTGTGTGTGTGTGTGTGTGGTGCACCTGCTGGCGGGCAGCGGCACGGTGAGCGTGATGGCGCGGTGGAACTTGCGGCGCGGCTCGACGGTGAGCACGTGCGTGTGTGTGTGTGTGTGTGTGTGTGTGTGTGTGTGTGTGTGTGTGTGTGTGTGGTGCACCTGCTGCGGGCAGCGGCACGGTGAGCGTGATGGCGCGGTGGAACCAGGCGGCGCGGCTCGACGGTGAGCACGTGTGTGTGTGTGTGTGTGTGGTGCACCTGCTGGGCGGCAGCGGCACGGTGAGCGTGATGGCGCGGTGGAACTTGCGCGGCGCGGCTCGACGGTGAGCACGTGCGTGCGTGCGTGTGTGTGTGTGTGTGTGTGTGTGTGTGTGTGTGTGTGTGTGTGTGGTGCACCTGCTGGCGGGCAGCGGCACGGTGAGCGTGATGGCGCGGTGGAATTGCAGGCGGCGCGGCTCGACGGTGAGCGTGCGTGTGTGTGTGTGTGTGTGTGGTGCACCTGCTGGCGGCAGCGGCACGGTGAGCGTGATGGCGCGGTGGAACTTAGGCGGCGCGGCTCGACGGTGAGCACGTGCGTGTGTGTGTGTGTGTGTGTGTGTGTGTGTGTGTGTGTGTGTGTGTGTGTGTGTGTGTGTGGTGCACCTGCTGGGCGGGCAGCGGCACGGTGAGCGTGATGGCGCGGTGGAACTGAGGCGGCGCGGCTCGACGGTGAGCACGTGTGTGTGTGTGTGTGTGTGTGGTGCACCTGCTGGGCGGGCAGCGGCACGGTGAGCGTGATGGCGCGGTGGAACCAGGCGGCGCGGCTCGACGGTGACGTGCGTGTGTGCGTGCGTGTGTGTGTGTGTGTGTGTGTGTGTGTGTGTGTGTGTGTGTGTGTGTGTGTGTGTGTGGTGCACCTGCTGGGCGGGCAGCGGCACGGTGAGCGTGATGGCGCGGTGGAACTTGCGGCGGCGCGGCTCGACGGTGAGCACGTGCGTGTGTGTGTGTGTGTGGTGCACCTGCTGGGCGGCAGCGGCACGGTGAGCGTGATGGCGCGGTGGAACTTGCGGCGGCGCGGCTCGACGGTGAGCACGTGCGTGTGTGTGTGTGTGTGTGTGTGTGTGTGTGTGTGTGTGTGTGTGTGTGTGTGTGTGTGTGTGTGTGTGTGTGTGTGTGGTGCACCTGCTGGGCGGGCAGCGGCACGGTGAGCGTGATGGCGCGGTGGAACTTGCGGCGGCGCGGCTCGACGGTGAGCACGTGTGTGTGTGTGGTGCACCTGCTGGCGGGCAGCGGCACGGTGAGCGTGATGGCGCGGTGGAACTTGCGGCGGCGCGGCTCGACGGTGAGCACGTGCGTGTGTGTGTGTGTGTGTGTGTGGTGCACCTGCTGGGCGGGCAGCGGCACGGTGAGCGTGATGGCGCGGTGGAACTTGCGGCGGCGCGGCTCGACGGTGAGCACGTGCGTGTGTGTGTGTGTGTGTGTGGTGCACCTGCTGGGCGGGCAGCGGCACGGTGAGCGTGATGGCGCGGTGGAACTTGCGGCGGCGGCTCGACGGTGACACGTGCGTGTGTGTGTGGTGCACCTGCTGGCGGCAGCGGCACGGTGAGCGTGATGGCGCAGTGGAACTTGCAGCGGCGCGGCTCGACGGTGAGCATGCGTGTGTGTGTGTGTGTGGTGCACCTGGGCGGGCAGCGGCACGGTGAGCGTGATGGCGCGGTGGAACTTGCGGCGGCGGCTCGACGGTGAGCACGTGCGTGTGTGTGTGTGTGTGTGGTGTACCTGCTGGGCGGGCAGCGGCACGGTGAGCGTGATGGCGCGGTGGAACTTGCGGCGGCGCGGCTCGACGGTGAGCACGTGCGTGTGTGTGTGTGTGTACCTGCTGGGCGGGCGGCACGGTGAGCGTGATGGCGCGGTGGAACTGCGGCGGCGCGGCTCGACGGTGAGCACGTGCGTGTGTGTGTGTGTGTGTGTGGTGTACCTGCTGGGCGGGCAGCGGCACGGTGAGCGTGATGGCGCGGTGGAACTTGCGGCGGCGCGGCTCGACGGTGAGCACGGGCGAGGCGGCGGCGTGGCGCGGCAGCACGCGGCGCACTAGCTCGGGCGCCGCGCCGTGCGCCTGCAACCCCACGCGGATGCGCTTTGTCAGCGCCTGCGCCGGGAACAGCGCTTGCACCTGCGCACACAAACGTTTATCGGCTTATAGTATCTTTCAGAATAAACTATAAAAATTCGAAAAATGTAGTACTAAAAACAAAATTGCATCAACAAACCACAGCCTAAAGAACACACAGTCAGTCAGCGCGTTTGATGTTATCGGAAAAGCCGACTAAATAAATTGCTAGGGTTGTCAGAACTGGAAGTTACAAAAAAAATGATTTTATTTCATTCACGTTTTAACAAATTAAATAACTTAATCAAACAATTATTCATGTTTAGAAATAATAAAAATAGGTTTTAATAAGCAGTTACTAAAAAAAGAAGTCGCACGTCACTGCGCGCCACGCGCTCGTTACCTGCGGGATGTGTGCGCTGGAGATGGTGCCGCCCTCGGGTCCGATCACGTGCACCTCCTGGCGCACGCGCGACACCACGGCCAGGTAGTGCGGGAAGTCGCACGTCACTATGCGCGTCACGCGCTCGCCGTTCTCGCCCAGCGTCTCGCCGCTAGGCCCGTATTCCTGTCGCTCGCGTGTCAGCGCCTCCTGGAACGGTCAACGCTATTAAGTATTTGATGGTAAGTAATGTTAAAGTTAAAGCCTATATTCGTCCCACCGCTGGGCACAGGCCCCCTCTTATTTCTGAGAGGGTTTTAGGGCAAGGAAATGTCCGCCGCGCTGCCCCAATGCATGTTGGCGAACTTCACATGTCTTCGAAATATATTTTTTTCTTATTTCTCAGACATGCAAGTTTTCTCACGATGTTTTCCTTTACAGCTGAGCACGTGGTAAATCAGCACTTAAAATTGCAATTAATCATTTCATTAGTACCGGCGGGGATCGAACCCGGGTTGCTCGCGTACTGTGAAATTCACAGCGAGCGCTTAGCTCCTGAGCTACCACGGCTCTTTTGGTAAGTAATCTGTCTTAATCGTGAAGCAGAGTATGGACTAGACATAATGTCTTGGGTCTACTTCACAAATTTCGACATCGTGAAGTTTGAGTTCAAACTCGGGATTGTCTTTGAATACCAGCCTTAATTGAGTTGTCCTCCTGTGACTTCAGTATGGTGAGTGACGGGAACCGAATCCTTTCGAGGCGACAACGCATGATATGCATTTTGATTCTTAATCGAAAATAAATGTAGATGTGTATGGGCCACAACATTTACAGCACATCCTTACTACTATGGAAAAAGAAACTAAATTCAAATAAATATGGTTCCATCTGTGAAGGTTCGCCTTATGGCAAATATTCCTCTACGTATTTCCATATAATTGTAAAATGTTGAGAGGCTAGTATCAATAATGCTTCAGTTCAGAAGCAGTTAAACCTTTAATTAATGATTATTGCATCGTCCATAAAACAGATATGCAAAATTATTTTATATATCAAGTACATCTGGAGCTAAATTTAAGGTTAATAGTTAGCAGTGTAAGCGAATCATTTCACCTTGTTATTATGCATTGAACGGAAATAGAAATGACCTTACAGCGTACCCAACGTGGGCTAGCGACCGCTTTCGTACACAAACAATTATATTTCGAGTGTAACACAAAAACATGTGAAATGGTAGCTAATTTTAGATTTCCTTTACTGTGATTTTCAATCGGCGAAATATACAGATTATTATTTAAAATCGAATGATGGTAAAATCAAAATATGGACCAGAGTCAATGAAAGAAAATCTTATTATATTAAACGCTAGAAAATCGATTTTTCACAATCGGAGTTATTTATTTCTCCTTCGAGTTACATTACTTTTAAAATTTAACCTTACTTACCATCAAGATACTGTACATATTTTGAAATTAAATCAAAAAGTATCAGATAAAAAATACGACGAATTTCGACTATATCTTGAAGCAAGCTTTCATAAAAACATTCTATAAGATGCAAGAGTGTGCAAGCTTGATTGCGAATGTGGTCTCTATTACGTAGGAAAAACTAAAAGATCAATAAAAACCTGCCTAAAAGAATATATTATAGTTGACCTGAAGAACTGAAACTCTGTGAATCTCTCCAGAATCCTCGCAAAGGAACATCGATTCTTACCAGGGATAATTCAAGAGGCTATTGAAAAAAAAACAGCCCCATTATAATAGAGAAGATGGCTTTGTGCCATCTGCTTGGTATTCTATAATTAATAAAATAAAATCCCAACCCCAAGTATAACACTGCAATACTGGATTATTGTTATTATTATGCAAGATTGGTTTATATTTTTAAAATTACGTATTGATCATAGTCATTACAACCCTTCACAAGGTCTATTGCTGACCTCCTTCAAATAATCCAAATATGTCAGAGGTTTTCAAACTTTTTTAATTAAGAACATTTTAACCTAATAAAAAAGAAATTAACTTACTTGTATCATGGGGTTGTCGTTATTGTGTAGATAGTGGTCTTGCCAGGTCTCGCCGGTGTCGGAGCGCAGTATAACTATCTCCCGCTCTCGACATGACGCCGTGAATATTGGCACTTCGATTATCACAGGGCTGAAATAATACAAAGTATATTCAAAATATAAATAATAAAAAAGGATTAAAATAAAACTAGTGAACACAAGAAGCTAAAATCTATAGAGAGATCTCTAGACATCTAGAGGATATTCGACTCATTAATCAGGTACTCCTCTTCAATCGACATCAAACCTTAGCTCGTACGAAATATATATATATGTATGTATATAATGTTCTCGAAATCGTCTATCACGATTTCGATGAAATTTACAATATAGGAGGGGTTTACGGAAACGAAAAATCGATGTAAGTAGGTCTCATTTTTGGGAAAATTCGTCTTCTTCGTGTTTTCACGCAACCTATAGCACCCGTTTTAATGCAACTATAATTACTTTCTTAACAGCTAGAAGGTAGGGCTACCACGTCGGTGTGTGCGACTTCGAATTCTAAGTAGATAGGTTATTTTTATTTGATATTTGTTTTTTAGTACTCTAAACTACACGGCCCAAAACGGCCACACGGTGGACAAAAATTTTATCATATTTAAATTTTATTAGTCTGTAAAAAAGTAAATTATTACAGACTAATAGAATTTATTGTTGACTGAGTTACGTACTTTTTTATGGGGCTATGCGTACTACAAGCTTTGGTCTGTTTCTAGATCAGAGATAGTATCAGAGATTTTTTTTTCTAACGCCGAACAAAAATGAGAAGAACAGTCAACGATGTACTTTGAAATAAAGTAGTGACTTACGCCAAAAACTTAGCTCCCTGTGGTTGTAACTCCAAGAGTCTCGAAGCTAGTGCTTCGCCCTCCATTAATGGCGGGGGCGCCGCTACCGGCGCGCGTCGTGTTGCCGCACTGAAAAATACCTTACAATTAACAACAAGTTACTAAAAATATCAGACAGTTTAACATGACCCTTTCGAACCGAATTTGCAAGTTAAATTAGTTAGTTACAACTTATTACATCCCTCTGTTAAGCACTGGGTAGGGTGATCGAATCTCTTGCAACACCACTACACCTGAAAACCTCATCGAAGGCTTGATAATAACTTAATATTATTAAGCTACTTTTGGGTTTTCTGTATGGAAATTTAAAACTTACAATAGTGAAATATGACAAATTAGGTTTCATTGTAGTTACTTATATCCAAATACTCAAACGCTGCTCAATTTTAAGATGCCGTTAAGTCTCGTGCTGTCTCTATCACTATAAGTCAAAGTGACTGGGATGCCACGAGACTTGACGACATCTTAAAATTGAGTAGCGTTTGAGTATTTGGTCATTAGTCATTAATTTAATGAATTAATTACCTTAAAGTCCTATATTTGTATCTACCTCTAAGATAATACTAAAAACAATGATGTTTTGCGTGAATTTTGATGCATTTTATATAAAATAAAACAAAAAAAAAAGCTTCTGCAAATGCATAAAGCTACATAATACACATATCGATGTTGATAAGTGAATGAAAGTATTTTTATGATAAGATAAAGCGTAGTCTATTTACTATTTTGACATTGAGTGTCATAAGTCGACGAACTCGCACGTTGTTGCGTCATTGCTTTGGGATGTAAAAATACAGAGGTTCTTTTTATTTTGTTATTCTTTAAAATTAATTTCTGTCGCAGTATGTTTACAAAACAATATATCATACGATTGAAAGTTTAATCACAAAATAGTATTTAACAAACTCCCTTATCAGTCTTTGTATTCTAATAGGATTCGCTTAAGATTATTTAACCAATTAAGTAAATTTTGTTGTTCTTTACATTATTTTGTAAGGAATTTTCTTTTAGTATTTCTGAGAAAGGTTTCCGTATATAATACCTAGATATTTTATTGAAGTGTTGAAAATAAGTGTTGGCGTTTTATTATCAAATCGTAATAAGATACCACCACACTGGTAAAACGAATCATCACACCGAAGCTAGGTCGAGTTGCTAGTTGATAATAACTACACTCAACCAAATCTAAGAAATACCTTTTGACATTTCACATTAATCATTCCGCAATAACTTTGTATAAGCGTACTCATACGATTTAAAATAACCTTTTACGTAAATATAAAGAATCATGAAGTTATCTATATTTCATTACAAAACGTATAGTACTTTATCACTATTTAAAAAAATAACAGAACCAACTTTTGTACTTGACGTTGTATCAATGATATGTCGTTATGCACCTTACTGTAATGTTTGGATGATTCAAGTTCATGGTAATGCGAGTAATCGGTAAAAATATTCAAATAATCGAACCTTTACATTCTTAATTTATTATTTGTTTATTTAAATTTTTATTTTTAGAAGCATAAATTATATGAATCATGAATTAAACAAGTCAATTTCTGTAAATCCCACTGCGGCAAAGTTGCGAGTAAGTTTAAAAGATGTCGACTAGTACAATGTTGGTGTGTAGAGTCATTGAGAACCAATTGATATATAAAAAATTACAAACGCAAAATAATTATTTAGAGACATGAAAGCAAAGAATAACATTTTTACGAGAAATTCAAAATATAACCAATTGGGACAGCGATATATTCACTGAAGAAACATGGCTAAACGCCAACCACACTGTGCCGCATACATGGACAGATGATACATGTTCGTGGGAAAAGGTGCAAAAATATAAAAGACTATAAAAAAACTATTTTACTGACTGAACTATTTTATTTATACAACTGTAATTTTTTTATTTGTTTATGTTGTATTTTATCCTCGGAATAAAATTTATCTGATGATTTTATAATCGACCATTTTTAATACATTTGTATTTTTTATATTCTTATTGTTTAAATTCGGTAACTGCTTGAAATAAAACAATAAAAAAACAACAATACAAATAAACAATGTGTCACCGGTCCGCGTGCGTGGTGGCAAAGTTCCAAAAACCCATTTGAACTTGGCAAATGACCCAATACAAAAATATTATATTGTTTTATTTTTAAATATAAAATAAGAATACTCATAGAATATCGGTACAGCGTCTTCTGAGATCAGACTGTAAACATTGATCACTGACATTCATATACATGTTTTGGATAAGTTCAGTATATATGTTTACATTTATATAGATATATACTTCACCCATGTTAGGGGCTGGTAGGATACAGCTTTGTAGTTTCTGCTATATTTGATTAGCTAGAGCCTTTTCATTGCTCACTTTATAGTTACGTCAATGTGTGCATTGTAATTTATTTGTTGATTTATGTTAATGCAAAGTGAATGAATAAATGTTGATTTCTACAGCCAAATAGCGGTGCTTGCACTGCTGTCTTTTGGTCTGAAGGGTATAGAGAGCCGGTTTAATTACAAGCTTGAGAGGCATTCTATCTTTGTCCTCAGTGGTTACAACGCATCTGTAGCCTTCGTTCTTTGAAGTTAGAATTAAGATGGTCTTGTTCTACAGTAGCCACTTACCATCAGGTGATGTGTAAGTTCGTTTCCATTTTTCTAAAAAAATTACAATTTGTCGGACTCGATTATCCTCTCATAGCGGAATAATTATCTCGATAGCGCATTAGAAGTTAACCCTAAATACTCAGCGGTGACATCATGGCATCAAAGGTGCTAAGTGTATGTTGAAGCGATCACCAATTCGATTGCCAAACGTGGCAACAGCGAAAATTTTTGTTCTCTATTACAAATATTGTGTTCCGGTTCGAAGGGTTAGGAAATTCAGTATAAATATCGGCTCTCCAATGAGGTGACGAGGCATCTGTAGCCTTTTTTATTTAAAATTTATTGCTATAATATGTTGCAGTAGTGACTTACCTTTAGGTAACTCGTTTGTCTGTTGTATTATTAGGTTGGTATTGAAGTATTAAGATACGTATATGAAAATGAAAATCATTCTTATTACATATGCGATAAAGGCTAAGTTCCCTCACCGGCATGTGACACGAGTTGGCGCCGCGCACGCAGCTGGCGGTACGATAATGCGAACGCCACCACGGCGCTTCGCCTTCATAGCACCACCGCGAGCATCCACTACGAACGACACTAAGAACCTGCAAACAATATTAACCCTTTTCTGTAGAAACATAAGAGCCATAACATAAGTAGTATAGTAAAGTACGTTTTTTTTCGGCTTACGGCTCGCATAGACACAGTCATACCGGGTGTTTGTGAAACGCCCCCGAAAACAAAGATAGATGATAGTACTAACGATACCTTTGATGATGGGTCAGAAAGAAAATCGATCCCGAGGAAAAAAATCATGTTTTCACAACGTTTTATTAGCTTTATTCACGCTCCATCATATTAGTACAGCTAAATGAAACGATAATTTCATTAAAAAAATCATGAAAATACTTAAACATAAATCCAACCAGTCAAGCTTCAAATCAGCTGACAATAGGGTCAATATAATCGCGGACGCCGAACTCTTATCTAGCTCGGTACGAAACAATGCATTAGGTATTACTACTCACTCTACCCTTCCCTTTCACACACGCGCTGCCAACGCCCGGCCGACTCGTGTCGCCTCGCGCTGTGGAATTTACACATCAGCGTTGCCAACATGTGGGGAATTCCCAAATTGCGGGGAATTTAAAGTTGGTTGGGGATGTTTTGGGGATTGGTATTATGCGAGGAAAATGCGGGGATTTTGAAAATCGATAGCCCGGGCCAAGTCAGAACCTTTTTTCAAGAAATCTAAATACTTATCTTAACATTTTGTTAGATTACTTATGAATATCCAACGACTCCCTTTTTTAATTATCTTTGTTGCACCACATTTAATTTTCGGATTTATTTCGGCAACTTTTGTGTATCATTTAATGCTTTTTTTATTTTTAATTTTACAGAAAAAAATGTTAGTTAAAAAGTAAATCTTATAAAATTAGTTGAAATTGTTTCATTTCTTAAAATAAAATTGAGGGGAATTTTTGGGGAGTCTGTTGAAGTTTTGTCCTTAAATTGCGGAATTTGACATGAATTTTCGGGGAATTTGACATGAATTTTCGGCGAATTTGACAAATTGGTGTTGGCAACGCTGCCTTGTTGTACCGAAATTTACCTACTAAGATTTGTTTGTTGGCGATATAAGAATTAGAGGCGTCAATCACTATAAAACTTGCAAGTAATTTTTAATAGTTTTGACGTACCTCTTTTTAAATTCAAAGTATTGGTCGGATTAAATACGGAAAGTCAATTAAAATAAAGTAAAAGAATTATTTTTTAGATTTATTCTGATAGATTAATTAACTGTCGATCATAATTGCAATTGATTTTAAGTATTAAATTATTCAATACCATTTAATTTCTATTTTCTTGTACAAAATCAAACGACGTAATTGTAACGATGAAATAGTGTTTATAATTGTGTAAGTTTTTTTTTTATAGAATAAGGGTGACAAACGAGCACACAGTCCACCTGATGGTAAGTGGTTGCTGTAACCCATAGATATCTACATGAAGTGCTTACCGCAAGGACGTTACGACGCACGAAACATTTGTTTTGGGGGATTGATTATTAATTTTAGTTTTTGAGACAGTTCCGTGTTGACTAACACGTGCGCGTGAGTGACAGTTCAATTGTTTTGTTAATTAAATTCTTGTTGTTATTATTCTTGTTGTTACGGTTTGTTTCTTGTTTTGTTTTAATAATGCCTAACGCGTAGGTACGTTTATAGTGCTCGTGAATACGGCAACATGTTAATGTGCCTTGGAGAATCTCATAAGGCCACGGAGGATTTAGATCGGTAAGCTGTTTCATACCTAATTTTTTTTTAATAACTTAGTACTGAATGATCTCAATAGGTACATCACTGAATACATCAGAATAATAAACATACTTACACGATGGGTATAAAAAAAGCATGACTTTATCCTTGTTAACATTTCATTTAAGAAAATTTTCAATTAGCGGGGAATCGAACCAGGTATTTGGTTTATTTAACCTGTGAATTCGAATTAAAGTAGCAAAATAGTAGGTTAAGTAGATATTTTAGGTATTTAGACAAGTGTTGTAAATTATTAGGTATTGGTGGTACGATCGCTAGCTGCAGACTGCGGGAATTCGGCGTCCGCGCGTATATTGACCCCTAGTCAGCTGATTTTATGTTTAAGTATTCCACTGCTGGTTTTATGTTTAAGTATTTTCATGATTTTTTTAATGAAATTATCGTTTCATTTAGCTGTACTAACACGATGGAGCGTGAATAAAGCTAATAAAACGTTGTGAAAACATGATTCTTTTTTCTCGGGATCGATTTTCTTTCTGACCCATTATCAAAGGTAACTTTAGTAGTAGTGTCGTCTGTCTTCGTTTTCGGGAGCGTTTCACAAACACCCTGTATATTTAAAGAGGATATAAAGAATAATTATCATTAATTATAAAAGATCAACAATGCTTTTATGACGGGAGCTTATTTTGCTTTGTATACTTTAAACTCTAGTCAATAACAAGTTAATTAATATTAAAAACAAAACCTAACTATAATGATCTATTATTATAAACTAAAAAAATGAAATATTATTAGAATGTCTTTCAAGCAAGCGACATATAGTAGTTTTGCAAATGTCATAATATTGCTATTTTAGATTATTGTATATATATTAGAGAATTGCTATTGAAACCTTACACTTCAAAATCACTGAAGCCGTTGAGGCTAGAGTAGGACACAAAGGAACAGATAAACATACACATAGAAACCCACAAAACATAACCTTCATTTTTGGGTCAATCGAGTAACGAAATAAAGACGATAGGACATAAAAAAGCACACAAATACCATGTCAAACTCATTTTTAAGAGACATTACATTTACATTTGCAATTTTAGTCCTGCCAAAACCAAGAATGAAATTTAAGACGAGTTAAATCTCTGCCAAGCTATGTAATTTTAGTGGTGAATTGAAAGAAACCGGCTTACATTCTATGGTGTCTAGGATTGGCCCTTGAGGTAAATGGCTCCACATAGAGTAAGATTATATAATAGAATACACAGAGTGGATCAATTGAATATCCTGAGACGCTATTGTCATATATCTATAGTGGTCTCGATGAATGCATTAATAGAATCTTGTGACCTTGAACAAAGAGATAAAAACATATATGCGAAAGGTTATTGTTATTTATTTATTCATTTTACATATGGCGGATTTAATGCATTAATGCCAGCGTTGCCAACATGTGGGGAATTCACCAAATTGCGGGGAATTTGAAGCTGGTTGGGGATTTTTTGGGGATTGGTATTATGCGGGGAAAATGCGGGGATTTTGAAAATCGATGGACGGGCCAAGTCAGAACCTTTTTTCAAGAAATCTAAATACTTATCTTAACATTTTTGTTAGGTTACTTATGTATATCGAATGACTCCCTTTTTTAATTATCTTCATTGCACCACATTTAATTTTCAGATTTATTTCGGCAACTTTTGTGTATCATTTAATGCTTTTCATTTCTTTATTTTTTAATTTTAAAACAGAGAACCGCATGCAAAATGCAGGTTACTGTGGTACTTTTTAATGGCAACAAGGGAAGGAATTAAAAATACTCCATGAAGTTTTTACTCTTGTGACAAAAATATGGAAAGTGTGAAAAAAAAAAATTCGGTAAAAAGAAAGACAATGTTAGTTAAAAAATAAATCTTATAAAATTAGTTGAAAATTGTTTCATTTTTTAAAATAAAATTGAGGGGAATTTGTGGGGAATCTGTTGAAGTTTTGTCCCTAAATTGGGGAATTTGACATGGATTTTCGGGGAATTTGACAAATTGGTGCTGGCAACGCTGCTTACTATTATAGTATTTTTAATGCATTCTCTCCCAGTCAGCCATTAGGCTAAGCAGAGATTAACATATGGGAGGTATAATACAGTATATTATATTATTCGCAAGCTCGAATATTTGCAATGGAGCAACGCTTTTTTGTTGTATTCTATTATGTGCACAAGTCTCCTCTCATTTCAGTTTTAGGGCAAGGAAAAAAAATAAAATTATGAATTGAAAAAAATTGCAATTAATAATTTTATATGTACCGGCGAATAAAGAAAGGTCTTTTTTAGTTTTACTTTTTAACAACTTCTAACATGCAAGTTTTCTCAGAAAGTTTTCGTTCACTATTAAGAACGCGTAAATCAGTGTTTAAATTTCAATTAACAAATTGAGCCGTGTTGGCGGAAATTGAAATTATTTCCAACCAACAAGTAACAGAATTAAGCGTATCCGATTCTATAAAGCACTAAAATGACCGTGAGGTAAAGGCCAACCAGGAAGAGTCAAGGCCTCTGACGTAGCTCTCACGATTTTGATGATGTCATACCGCTTAAGATACTTTCAAGAGTAGTAAATATTACGTGATTCAGATACTTTCGTAGGTGTGTTGTGTATTTTATTGCGTATATTAGTGTTATCCTCTTACGACACATTATAATATATTAAAAATATTACGTATTTTATTACGTAACATAATATTATGATATTACCTTTTAGAAACGAATATTTAACTTAGTTTAACTATCCCACTTGCAATAAGTGATGATGTGGCCGAAGATGGTAAAGCGCACTGACTTAGCTAGAGAAAATTTATTTATCCTTTTTTGAAGATATAGATTGAAAAAAAGTTGTGAAATATTAATCTTAGGCGATTTGCAGACATCAAAATGGCGGACTTTTTTCTATTAACAATCTCGAAAAATCGACGAGACTATTATTTGACTTATAGTTTTTTACCAAGCGTTCTCTTCAATCTTAAACGCGATTAGAGCAAAAATCATAAAAGCAGTACGTTCAGTATAGAACTACATTCGCAACACTGCAGTGATGACGTGACCGCGTGTCTTTGTCGAATAATAGTTACCAGATATTAAGTAGTTAATGACTACCAATGTTTTCAAGGTGAATAGATGTGGACGAGGTTTTATTATCACGACTCTTATAGTTTGTTTTGCCAATAAACAGACGTATTAAAAAAATTGCTCGACTAAATCTGTTTTATTAATCGTTTAATCAGTCATAATGATGACTGCGTGCCTGTGTCGTTGGTTGTGCTAGATTTTGAGTTAAAACCACAGCCGAAACTAACACTTGAGCAAATGCGAAACATACCTTGTTAATTTTAGTGTCTGGGAGTGTTTTTTTAACTGCATGCTGTTTTACTGTGACACGCAAGTCAGATGGAATACTTTTAATGAGTTGTCAAAACAAATTTCGAAAACAATGATTTCGAAAAGGGAGTATACGGCCTTACTTACATTATATCGCTTACTTAAATTAAGTATTAATTATCTCTATATCTGTATCTTTCTATTGTCATTTAATGAAAAAGAGAGAACCGCTTTAAGCATTTCTAAATAAAATTCGATTTTTATGAGTAACGCCGATAATGTAATAAGGTCATATTTTTATAGTCAAATTATCATCTTATTTACTACGTATACTCAGACCAATAAAGAAAGACAGTACATTTCAAGTGACCCAAACCATGCTTAACTTCTTGACACGCACTCACGCCCACATCTTTCTTCTTTCTTTCGTTAACAGCCCGTAAATGTCCACGCATCGACCTTTTTTTTTGCACCTTTTTTTTATAGGATAGGGTGACAAAGGAGCACACAGTCCACCTGATGGTAAGTGGTTGCTGAGACCCATAGACTATACCTATCCTCAATAAAGAATCAAAATGCAGATGCGTTTTCACCCGTGAGGACTAAGATGGAATGCCTCTTTTCCAGTAAAAAGGGTCTCCGTTTCTCTACACTCACCATACGAAACACAGCAGTGCTAAGTTGGTATTCTGTGAGAGCGTGGTCCTTCCCCGGTCGAGCCGACCCATTCGTGCTACAACTATCTATACTTTATTTAGGTACTTATGTATAGGCATATTTCTTATACATAAGCCACAATAAGGTATTTAGTGACAAAAAAGCTCGGAGCGCGAACGCCCGCATAAACCCTAGCAACTCGATGAGATCCGTAAGAAACCAGCAGTGAACGCCTATATAAGCGAGCTGTCATTTCGCCGGCAGAATCGTTGCACTCAATAGCTCGTAGGTCCTCGCTTACGAGCCTAATTCGATGAAGCTGTAAAGGCCGCAGGGCCTTTTTGTTACAGACGTCGCTTGGACAGTGTTTGATGTTGACTGTTTGTGCACCTATCATTGAATAATCAGAATTTTACTTTTTTGTAATTGAGTATGTACTTAGGAAATATGTAAATTTAATATAGAATGAGGGTCGTTCTGAACGGGTTATTTATAAATAATCATAATACTTAATTATTTTCTATTTGTTGCTTAGTACTAAGTAGGTTAATATGGTAGTGGTAGAAGGTACTGGTTGATTAATTCATGATTGTTTTGTTTTGTCTCTTAGGTCTATTAAAATAAGTTAAGGGTATATTTATGGTATGTAGATGATATATTATATTCTTTCGTTTTTCCACTTCTACAATTAAAATTTCTTTTTTGATTGATTCATAATCGTTTTGTTTTGTCTCATAGGTTTATAAAAATAAGTTTAGGATATATTTAGGGTATGTACATGGTATGGCTTCATTCTTTTTTTCGCTTCTAATAGTAGGTAATTATTTTCCTAAATTTGTAGTTAATTACGAAGTACGTGGGCAGGTGTACAATTAAAATTTCTTTTTTGTTTTCTTTTATCTGTATAGGTTTGTTTACATAGTTAGTGTAAACAAACACCTGAGTCAACCGAAAAGAAAATATCCATTGATAAAGACCTTGGTGAAATCGCAACCATCACTGAAGACCTAATCTCTAGAGTATACCCGGATGTCGCTAATATAAATCAAAAAAAAAATATCAATGGATGTGTGAAAGGTCAATTTTAGCTGCCAAAAATACAAGCGTTGACGCCATCAACGATAAAATAATGGCCAAATTACCAGGCGACAACATTGCTATTGATACTGTAATGGATCAAGAAGACGCGGTACATTACCCTCAAGAATTTTTAAATTCTTTGAATCCTTGTGGGCTGCCCCCATATTCATTGAACTTAAAAAGTGGCACTCCCATTATTTTATTACGAAACCTGCGGCTGCCAAGTCTATGTAACGGAACTAGGCTTCAAGTTAAATTTCTTAAAAATAATATCATAGTTGCTATAGTTGTGACTGGGCCAGCAGTTGGGCAAACGGTACTGATACCTCGAATTTCTATGATACCTACAGATTTACCATTTAGTTTTAAAAGAATACAATTTCCCATAAAAGTATCGTTTGTAGTTATTATAAATAAAGCACAGGGACTGACTTTCAAGCACGTGGGGCTTCTCTAGAACATGTTATATGTTGGCTTATCTAGAACAGGATGCGGTGAAAATCAATATATTTTAATACCAAATGAAAAGGTTACTAAAAATATTGTCTATACTGAAGTACTATAAATCAATTAATAAATAAATAATTCCTTAAATAATACGCGGGTGAAACCGCGGGGCACAGCTAGTACTACTAATATAGCTGCAGCATGGCACTACCACGTATAATCATATTGTTGGTTGCAAATTATTTTAGATGTATATGTGTGCGCGAGTGCGTGTTCTCACAATAAGTGGAGCATGGTGATGGACTTGATTTTCGCAGCACTTGAAATGTACCCAGCGCTCCGTCCATCTTTAGTGACTTCTTAGACTGAATTTGTATATTATAAAATACCGAAAATCTATTTTAACTTAAAATGGTAAAAACGATCAAATTATGTATTTTAGGACACTAGTAAAAATAGCAAATTTAAATGAAGTATTGTATGTCATTGATTGTAATTGTAAAATGCTCACCCGATGTCGACGGGCTGTCGCTCGATAGTGGCCACTTTCTTGTCATTGTTGCTCGGCCACAGGTGGCCATCGGTGACGCTGTCCTCGAGCGGCTTCGCTCGGTTCAATGTGCCCGCTTCGCTGTTCATGTAGCGATATTGCTGTTGCTGCTGAATAGGACACTCCACTTCACCTGAAAATTATTGAGAATGTTAAAAGATAAAAGAGATTTTTTTTATTTGTTATATAGTTTACATTCCACCCGATGCTTGATGGTAAGCGGCTACTGTAATCCGTCGATACCTGCATCAAATGTATCAGCTACGAATGCATTTTATCCTTTGAGAACTAAGATGGAATGCCTCATAGTCTGCAATGATACTGGCCTATTTTTATGCCAAAACACAACTGAGGATGCACTGCTGCTTGGCGGCAGAATTAGACGAAAGGGTGGTAGCTAGTCGGTCTTCTAGGCAGAAAAAACCAAGTAAATAGTTAAATATATTTTTTTTACTATTCTAAGCCAGTACTCGACTACTATCGTACCTAATGGTAAGTGGTGATGCAGCCAAAGATGGTAAAGCGCACTGACTTATTTTAACAAAAGCCTATTTACTCTTGTCTTGAAGACACGTGTAACGTTATTTACGTGGCAGAGCCAAGCTTGAACTATATTATAGTTGTAGCACGAATGGGTCGGCTTGACCGGGGAAGGACCACGCTCTCACAGAATACCAGCGTAAAATAGCAGCTTCATGCTGCCGTGTTTCGTATGGCGAGTGTAGAGAAACGGAGACCCTGTTTACTGGAAACGAGGCATTCCATCTTAGTCCTCAGGGGTAACAACGCGTCTGCGTTTTATTCTTAATCGAGGATAAATTTAAATGTACACATTTAAATTTATCCTCGGTTAAGAATAACTAGTAATCGGATTGAAAAACAGATGCTGGCAACTTATTCCACTCCTTTGCTGTACGCATGACGAACGATGAAGTTAACCGTTTAAATTTGATAATTTTATTAAAGAAATAATGATTTATGCTAAAAATATTTATTTTTAATTTAATTTAAATTTGATCATTTGAGGAAAAAATATTTATTAAAGAATTAATATTATGTACATACCTCCTTCGTCTTCCGAGTCGCTCATGAAGGTGTCTTGCATGAGCTCAGGCGCTGCTACTCGGTATTTGCCTTCTAGACCACCTGAAACAATAAAATATAAATTAGTATTAGGTGAAAAAAGAAAAATTTAATAAAATTTGTTTGTGTTAGAATTAAATAAAACAAAGGTATTGTTTTTTTTAGCGGCATTTTACTCTTTCTATTTCTTTATAATATGAAATGTCTTATAAATTTTATGTGATGTTGCAACAAATTATTGTTACTTCAAATAAGGCTATCAATTGAATAAAGACGTAGTTATAAATCGATTAATTGACTTCTTCGGCCTAATTTAATTCGTCGAAATTGACACATTAACGATGGCTTCACGTTGTACGAGTAAACCGTACCCATGCAATCATGTGGGGCATATTAATAAATGTAATAATAGGTATGTCCTAATTTAGTTTTTAATTTTGCCCTAATTTTAGTTCCTATTTTTTGGAGATTTTCTTTTAAATGGATAAAAATACATGTTATATTGCACAACTAGAGCGAAAAGCGAAAGAGGTTGGACTTTACTGTCGACTTGACAAGTTCACGCCACTCGCTCTCATTCAATTCGGTATATTATTTTTATACCGTACTAATACGTGTAGAAAAGCACATTAATATTAAGAGTAAACACTAATGAATAAAACTGATGCTTTATTCAGTATATCTTTTTAGATGCCCATAAAAAGAGTTGGAAAACGTAATTATTACTGGAGTATCGTTAAATTTAATTCAATAGCAAACCTTGTATTGTTTATATAATATAATTACAGACATAAAGGCAGGGCTTGAAAATTGGAAATAATAATAATAATAAATAATCCATCTAGCACTGGCCCGAAAATATGATCTATTGTAGAATACTGGAAATACTCCCCTAGTCCCGTGCTGGAAAATGATATCATTCAACTGTATTGGGACAGATCAGTCCTAACAGATCGGTCAGTCCCCCATAATCGGCCGGACATTATAATTCTTTATAAAAAGAAGAAACGGACTTGTCTGTTAGACGGTGGGGTTCACAACTCGCATAATATTCAGCAATATATAATGGAAAAAAAGGCAAAATACCAACCGTTTGCTGAAGAAATGAGACAAATGTGGCTTCAGGATGAAGTAGTAGTCCTTCCCCTCATCATCTCAACTACAAGACTAATACCGCAGCAGCTTAACGAAAATCTTGCTAAGCTAGAGCTACCAATATCCGTTAGGAACAATATTCAAAAAGCTGTTATCCTAAGGACAACTGTCATTGTGAGGAAACATCTTGCTCTATAAAACACAACCTCTTTGCATCTCGCTAAAAGCCGATCTAAGAGTTGTAAACCCGAGAGGAGTAAAATAAACAAAATAATAATAATAATAATGGACGTTGCCGGATGACGTAGCTGAGGCGGTCCGTAGGGCCCCGAACTGGAAAAGTCCGGGACTCGACGGACTGCATCACTACTGGCTGAAGGGGTTCGTGGTGTGTCACGCTGTGCTCGCCCGACAGTTTCAAGAGGCTCTCGACCAAAAGTCACTCCCGAGCCTCTTCACTACTGGGATCACTCATTTGGTTCCTAAAGACCGGGATTCCACAGACCCGAGCAAATACCGCCCCATAACGTGTCTACCTACCATATACAAGATACTAACATCCATTTTGAGCGCGAGAATCACTCGTCACCTGAACGCAAATCAGGTGATGTCGCGCGCTCAAAATGGATGTCGGGGCGATGGTCGTGGAACCAAGGAACCATTCCTGATTGACGCGGTCATTGGCAAGGTGGTTAAACGCAACTGTCGGAACCTCTCCGCCGCCTGGATAAACTACAAAACGGCATTCGACTCGGTGCCTCATACATGGCTTAAGAGGGTCCTCGAGCTGTACAAGGTTGACAGTTCGAGACTTCCTCGGGCAGTGTATGGGGCAGTGGAGTACGATCCTTTGTCATCTAGGCGAGCGGATGACGGCTGCGGAGAACCACATAAGGATAAGAAGGGGCATCTTCCAGGGCGATTGTTTGAGTCCAATCTGGTTCTGCCTCTCTCTTAACCCTCTCAGTATCTTACTGGAGGGTTCCGGGAGGGGATTTCAGCATCGGAAAGGTGGTACAAAAGTGACCCACATTTTCTATATGGATGATCTCAAATTATTCGCCTCCAGTCGCTCTCATCTTGTGGAATTGCTAAACATCACTTGTGATTTTAGCAATTCTATTAGAATGGAGCTGGGGACGGATAAGTGTGCGGTCCTCCATATCGAAAGGGGAAGGGTTACTAAATCTGAGGGTATAATAGACTTGTCTATGCCTATCAACATAAAGACCCTATCTGTGACATACCGATACCTGGGTATGTCACAGAAGATAGGTATCGATGAGGCGGACATGAGGCAGTCAGTTTGCGATGTGTTTTATGCACGCTTGACAAAAGTGCTTAACAGTCTTTTGTCGGGCGTTAATAAGACACATGCATATAACGGTTGGATCATGCCTGTTCTCATGTATACATTTGGCATACTCAGGTGGACTCAGACCGAACTGAACGCTCTGGATAGAAAAGTCCGCAATATTATGACGTCCCATAGGATGCATCATCCGAGATCGTCAGTAATGAGGCTGTACTTGCCGCGGAAAAATGGTGGGCGCGGCTTTTTAAGCGCGCTTACCATGCATAATCGCGAAGTGTGCAGCCTTCGTAATTACTAAAATAAATTTATAAGACACTATTTTCGAGAAGGGATTCAGTTTCTTCATAGCTAAGTTTTCTTAACCAGTCTGCTACGGTTTTTTTACAGTCATGGTAATTCATAGGGTAAATATTGATTTTTTGGTTTATTTTATTATAGTAAATTGAAAGTCTTGTGTACTGTCTTGATGCAAACTTAGTCTTAAATGAATCTTCGTAGGGTACTGTATATTTTCTGCGTCTAGTGGTTGATGACGGTTAGTATTTTAGGGAACTATGAAGTTTTAAAACTGTTGCTAAAATGTAAAGTTTTCTTACCGAAAGTAAATTACTCAATTCATAGAGTTCAGTTGTAGACAATTTATAGGGCTTTAAGTACATAACTTTAATTAAGCACCGTTGAGCTCTTTCAAGCTCAAGGAGCCTGGTTTTTGCTGCATCACCCCATATAGGAATACAGTAGCCTACCGTTGACTGAACCAGAGCTATATATATTTTATTAAGTAAGGACTTCGTGGAGACATGTCGTAGTGACTTAAATATCCAAATAAGTTTCCTGAGCCGAGTTGCCACTAATTCTAGGTGTGAATACCAAGACATTATTTGGTCAACCATTACTCATAGATACTTTATATTTGAGACTTTATTTATTTGAGAGCAGTTACAACTAGAGCTTGAATGACAGTCAATAAACTTTCTTTCAAAGATATAAAATAGTATAAACTCTGGCTTGGAATCAACAACAAAATTATTTTTGTCTTGATATCATAATGCCAAATTAATTTAGAATTTAAATTTTAAAGTACCAACGAATTTCTATACGCAAGACAGGCATGAGGCAATTCATAACTGCAGTACCTATCATTATGAATTCGATAGTGCGACGGTATGATGCTTTCATGCATGCACAATCGGAAATACAAACAAAAATATAAGAGTGAAAGAGACTGAATACTTTGACGATACATTTGTCTCGGTCTCGGTGTGTTTTTAGGTGACAAATATGGCGAAAGTTCACAATGAAATATCGCCTTGATTTGCATTTAGACGACCGGTGAAAAACAGTTACGCAAATCGAATGTGATATAAAAGGGTCTACAGTTAATTAATGACTAAAGTTTTAAAGCATTTCAAAAATAAAGAATGAAGTCGTGACGGGAACTTGATCGCTGGCAGACTGCTGTTCCTGTGTTAACGTATAGATAATGGTTTGAAGTGGATTTTGATATGTAAATGTGGTGCGATTTGTGGCCAAATACTCAAATGCTACTCAATTTTAAGATGTCATTAAGTCTCGTGGTGTCACAGTCACCTTAACTTAAAGTGATAGAAACAACACGAGAATTAACCGCCTTTTAAAATTGAGTAGGTAGCGTTTAAGTATTTGGGCATAAGTGTGTTAAATGTCTGCGCATGTGAATTATTAGTGGAAACAATGAAACAAGTGCTCCGATGGTGATGTGAACCTCAAGTTATTGTATCTGCTGAGACACCTTGAGATACTATCGTCATCGACTGTCTGCTGAATCAAGCTGCCATCAAAACTCATAAAAACTTCGTAATGTAATCCATCAACATATTGTTAAAAAGTTTTAAAATAAATTGTTCTATAGAATGATTTTTTATTACTGACAGTCACAAAAGTACAACCGTACCCTACATATTAATAACGACGTAATAATTTTACAACCAGAAACACCCTTGGACTTAGTGTGAAATATAGACGTTAACGCTTGGCCTTAAAAACATATCTCAAGTTAGTCCAAGACTATTCCTAATCGCAAAGTTATTACGTCTTTATTAATTAAGTCCTCTACCAAAGAAAGAGAGAAAGAAAAATAACATTTACTAAGAAAAATGACGATTATATTGTTGATTAGTTATTAATCCATCAGTTTAAAATAAAAGCATTTAAATGTGAATCCTCTATAGCTAGAGTAGCAAAATGCAAAGGAACTTCTGTATCGTGCAGGAATTTTAAAGACAAATTGCACGTGGACAAACTCCTAGATCCGGATCACTGGAGAACAATCATGTGCAGGCTATGCAAGCGCTTGTACGGGAAGCCGCGACCTCGCAGCCCCGCAGCCCCGCAGTCCCGAAGTCAAACGGTACTTATTTTAAACTTATTTTATATAAGACTTTGTCTAAAGTGCTATTATTTTGCACAGCACATACCATTCAAAGTTATTTCTGTGATTGAAATAGAAAGATAGTAAACCAATAATTTAGGCAAAACGCGAATTATTCTTTGTTAATTTACTGATTTAGATCGTAATGAAATTTTAAATTATACTTAATCAATGCATGGAACAATGATAGGAAATAACGCAGGGAATAACACGGCGATGCCATTATAAGTTTAATGCACCAGCACCATTATGACACCCGCTAAGTGACACAGGGCAATAACAAACGGTAAATAAAGTACTCGTATATACTCTATCTTTGCAAGCAGAATTATCTGTTTTTTGCTCAGTTGATTTATCGCAAATGGATTCAAAGATAGCGCTTAACTATTAAGTTGTACAGAGCAAACTGTTACTTGACCGAATGATGGGCGAAGGTTACGAATGAGTCACTAAATATTGTATTGTAGCCTTAAAGCAAAGTCATTTATTATTTAAAAAAAATTGTCTTTGGTCGTATCGGGTTTGCTCCAACCATGGCGTAATGGTTAACAATTAACATCTAATAAAGAGAGATTAGGAGAGTTCCAGTGCTCGTGCACATTTAAAATCCGGCTCTATAATATGTCACGATAGTAATCAGATTTCTTTAAAGTGATTGGAGAAGAAAGTTTCTCGAGCGACAATCTCGTACTGGCAATGACAATCTCGTGTTGGGCAACTCCTCACTAGATCGAATGATGACTTGACGAAACTAGCAAGGAGTCAAGGCTCAAGACAAAACTTTGTGGCAATCCCATAGATTGTTTAAGTTATATTAAGTTATAAGATTGTATAAGTTTAAGGTTTATGTTAAGGTATGGTATTGTGATGGGCTATAACGATGAAAAATGACGATAATGATGAGAAATCAGATATTTATCAGAAAATTGTAATCGTGGTTGCAAACTGGCAAGCGTACATGTTTATTTTACTATGCATGCTTAAGTTTAATTAAGATTATAAAGAGATAAAATATTAAAAAAATAATGATAAACCGTTTAAGAATATCCACTACCGACATCGTGCCGTGAGTGTCGTAAGAGGTGACAGAGGGAAACTAACACAGACGATGGGCAGCAGCATTTTCCTGATAACAACATAAAATAATAAAAAACTGCAGTTGCCAACCCGCCTGCCAACCGTAGCAACTATGGCAAAATCCTCCCTATCAGGCAGTCTATGGGAGACGCCTATGTTCAGCAGTGGACTTTTATAAGCTGTAATGAACTCCGAGTGTATGCATGTTTAACAACTTGAAGCTATTTTTATCACGCCTATCCATTTGACTCGAGTCTGTTTATTTGTTCACTGTATAATGAGATTCTTCCGGATTACCTCATCATATACGGAGTCTCGCGAATGAATAAATAAGCGCTTCAAATAGCCGCAAGCTATTACTGATCAACATACAAGTTGATTTTAAAATGTAAAGATAAGTGTGGCCTTGCTTGTTTTATTGCATAAACATAAAAGCTGAATGTGTCACATTTGAGTTGAGTTTCTAGTGTTATCGATTTATTTGCACGAAAAACTCATTGTTTTAATGTCGATTATAGGAATTTTTGTTCTAAGCAATATACTTTCATCAGATAATTTTCACAATTTAAATAAATTTATTAATTAATTCTATTTACTGTTCTTAGACTATTTTTAATTTAAATTTTGTCAAAACATTAATATCCAAAATTCAAAAGATGCACAAAAATGTTACCCAGTTTTGCAGTGCAACCACAGCACAGGTGCAACTTAAATCATACTCGTAAGTTTGCAGCAGTATAACGAGTCTACATCATCAAATTCAGCCATTCGTATTTCATTAATTTACATTAAATTTAGCTAAAAATTCTCAAACAAAATTTGATAACAAAATTTTCTATGTAAGGTAGTAACAAATTTAAGACATCAAGAGAGGAAATGTGGAACATTTTGCATGTTATTTAATCAACATGTCTAAGGCAATTATTGTCGCCAATAAAATTAAAGCAAAGTTACAATTACGTTACGTACTACTTGGTAAAACTATTTTAATATTATTTATCGTTACCTAGACAATATTTAGTTCCTATTCCTATAATGGAAAAGGTCCTGGATTCTTACGAGCTGATAAAGAAGGAAGAAGAAGAATAAATATTCAACTGAATTAATACAGTTGCCAAAAATTGTATGTTATCGTGTTATAAGATTACATAATTTAAGTGATGTCAACGAGTGGGTGTACGTACGAGCACGAGACCTAGTAATTGATTGACCCGGCTTCACCTGACTTATGACTCCCAAATTGATGTCGCGTGCGACAATTACTTTTATGTCGCTCATGGTGTCTTTATTAGGACACGATTAGATTATATGAAACTGATTATGTATTTAAGTTAAAATAAGTTTTTGATCATCTCAGACGCCTACTTTAAAACACTACTCTAATATTCTATAGGTATATCTACTCTATTAAATTTCTACCTTTTAGGATTCCGTACCCGAAGGGTAACCAACGGGACCCTATTACTAAGCCTCCGCTGTTCGCCCGTCCGTCCGTCGGTCTGTCAGCGGGCCTGTCTGTATGAAATTTTCATAGAATATGTATTTCTGTTGCCGCTATAACAAGAAATAATAAAAATAAAAATAAATTAAAAATTAAAGGAGGCTCCCCTGCTGGAAACGTGTTTTACGATGGTACGGAACCCTTCATGCGCGAGTCCGACTCGCACTTGGCCGGTTTTTAAACAACTAAATAATAGTAGCCATAATAGTGGCCCTTCTTCCGCGTCAGTATATTGATAACCATACAGATTGATTGCTAAAAATCTAAAAAATTAAATAAAAAAAACAAATGTAATTTCAAGTCTTATAATTCAAAACTTACATGCTACAATTACATACATAAAAGAAATCTATAGATTTCTTTTATGTTAGGTGGTAAATATTATAAAATCAGTAGACTTAAAGAAATTATAAACGTATTTTTTTACACTTTAATTATACTTTTACGCATATTACTGTGCATATGGAATTTTAAAGTAAAAAAATATTTAAATAAATTGAAATGTGTACTGAGAGCTCTTGTGCTCATACGATAATACTTATGATTAGCCTGGAAGACACAATGCACACAAAAGTACATTATATAACAATCAATTTAAAACGTTTTTAAATGTAATAAGTTTTTAATGCAATTTTACTTTTAAACTAGCTGCGTCAGCATCCGCCTAAATTCTTGGGTATATTTACAAAGATTAATCAGAATATAACACTGAAATAAGTACTAATAGAGTTATTTTGTACAACTTGTGTAAATTTCATTCGGATACTTTAGTTTTAAATTATTAAATCGAGCGCTAACCATCAGAGCCGTGGTAGCTCAGATGGTTAGCGCTCGCTGTAAGTTACACAGTACGCAAGCAACGGGTTCGATCCCGCCGGCACCAATGAAATTGTTAATTGCAATTTTAAGTGCTGATTTACCACGTGCTCGGCGGTGAAGGAAAACATCGTGAGGAAATCTGCATATCGGAGAAATCAAAAAAATTTCGAAGACATGTGAAGTTCGCCAACACGCATTGGGGCAGCGCGGCGGACATTTCCTGCCTAAAACCCTCTCGAAATGAGAGGAGGCCTGTGCCAGCAGTGGGACGTATATAGGCTGTAACTTTACTTTACTTATTAAATCTAATAGTAAAGTTTTAATTAAAAACATTATATAATTAATTATATTTAAATCACTTGTACTAATATTATGAGTTTAATTAAAAAGTAAACATGTCTACTTGAAAGTACTAACTTTTCTTACGTTAGCTGCGAATTACATCAATACTATCTCGGAAATAGAGTAACTACTCGTAGTTTTATAGATAATATAAACATACATTTGAGAAGCGTTACGCCTATGCCTGCGCAAAACTTTGTTCCGGAAGTGGTTCTGACCGCCTCAGTGATTCTGTCTGCCCTCTGCCCACACCATAATTAAAGTACGAAATGAAAGTTGCACATAAACGGAGCATATTTATTTGTTCATTACAACCCATCAAATTCCCATAGATTGCATCAAATATGGGATTATGCCATAGTTGTCAGAAAGTGCTGCCGGCCAATCAATTGCTTAAATAAATAAATAAAAATTATTTATTGCCACACAATAATAAGTTTACAATTTAAAACTAAGTATAAACATAAACAAAGACTTTAAAAAATCAATAAAAATAAACATTTAAAATTAAGAAATTAACTACTATTACTAATGTGAGGCAACGGGAACAGGCTCAGTATTCTCTGGTCATTATGCTTAGCACTGGTTTTCAGTCAGTCCCTGCTGTTTTGGGTATATTTTGGATTGGTGATATAGGGTAGCCAGATCCTTTCACTAATTATAATATTAAACCTCACTAATTGATTGACATTTTTTTATAGAATAAGGGTCACAAATGAGCACACAGTCTAGCCGATGGTAAGTTGATGCTGTGGCTTATATACATCTAAATCTATCTTCGATTAAGGATCTGTAAGGATTGAGATAAAATGCCTCGATTTCACTACAAAGTGTTTCCGGTTTTCTACACTCACCATACGAAACACAGCAGCATTAAGATGCTATTTTACGCTGTTAATCTGTGAATGTGGTCTTCCCCGGTCGAGCCAACCCATTCGTGCTACAACTATAATAAAGCAGCAAGCATGGCTTTACCACGTTAACACTTACAAGTATCCCAACAATATCAACAGCAAATGTTAATTTTAACAATGCACCGGAAAATAACTAATTTACTTCTCACGCATCGAGATTATAGAGCCTCGTCTTATTATACAAAATTACTCATTTCCTCTCTACCATAACAATCTGCTTATATGATACCTTATCCTAATCTTAAAATCTGTATAGGATGCATTTTCAAAACATAGTCACAATCCTTGATATTATCCTTGATTCTAGTCTGCACACGTCACTAGTGCAGACTAGAAAACTTAGAACAGCATATCAAATATTGTTCTTACTGTTTGTGGCTGGGATTGAACAATTCTTATTGTAGCTAAATATTTCATTATTGAATCGGGAAAGTTCTTGACATATATTAGATTAAAACAGATATTTTCTGTACTAGCAGATTGCGGAATTGAATCAACTGAAGAATACCGAATTGGATTTGACCTTGAACGAAAATATAACTTTTTTTCCTATTTAATGATATCAACACATGATTGAAATATGACAAAAAAATAATTGCAATGCCTTGAAATACTTGTTAGCGTGTTTGTTTGCTTATATGACTCATTAACCATCACGCAACCTCACGGAGACTGAACCTTCAACCTCGTTTCTAACAATGTGTGAAAATGAATAAAGATTGTATGAGGATCGCTTCCCTCTTTAAAATCCGTAAAACCACAGGCATAGACAATCATATGTGTACACCCTAATATATTATCCTCCGTCTGGGGTTGAAAAAACTACATTTAACGAATGGCTTTTATTTCCCAAATTCTGATACGATCTGCTGGAATAGTGTTACCTTCTTTACAGTTAAGCTTTAATGGATTATTTTATGATATAATAATCGTAATGATTTCTTATATTTACGCTTACATATTCTTATATTTACGATAATAGTCGTATGTAATTTATATAACATTTTTTTTATTTCACATTAATGGTTTCGATAGGAATACGTACAAAAATGAGGTTACTTTACGCAAAAATTTACACCTAGTAGGTGAAATTAAAATATTTTAAGCATTTATAATCAGCCATTTTTAGTCGGCTGGACCTTGAAAGAGTTGTCCATTCGAGAGCGTACTGCATGAAGGTTACGTTGACAATCGGAAAATAAGTAGTTGTTATATTTCGTAACAATCTAAACAAACACCAGCTCTTGTTTTATTGTCACCTAAGCGGTACGGACCCACCGTTACGCTACCCGCCTTCCCGAACGCTCTTCTTAGGCCTTAGGATAAGGCTTGAGCGGTTAGCGGTCGGAGGGTGTGCGGAGTGGCGGCGTGTTTTCCATACAACTCGAGCGGTCTCAACGCAACTCCACTGCAATACAACAACGTGAGTTGGTCATGATACCAAGCTGCACGCTCCCTCCGCCAAACACTCTCTACTGAGTACTAAGGGGTCCGATTTCAAGCTTATCAAAATACTTTGTAAGAATTACGACGAAAAATGTTTGATATAATACCATCGATATTCCTTTTGGGATAAAGGTAAAGACTTTATTTATCCTAAAGTTAGAAAAGAAATTATTTTGAATAAAATAGAACGGTTCTGTCTGCAAATATTTATTATTTAATGTTCCCACCAGTGTAACAGAAACATTTCCTTTATTTCGACTTACTCGTGTAAAATTATAAGCAAATGCTTTGTTGTATTTTCGTGATCATGAGGGAATGTATATTTTCGTCACAGTGCGAATGACTAATACACGTTTTTGTTTACGTTTTTTATTATCTTATTTCAGACATATGACCGCAACGTATTATGAATCGTAAATAGAGGTGACGAACCTGATGTTCTGAGACAATGAAGACAAGTTGTTCAAGAGCACAACCCTAGTAGCAATCTATGGTGATTGTCTAAGTTCAGTGGTGGACTTGTATTGTAATGATGAAAATGAAATGGAGGTGTGATGAAGACATGACGACGAAGAATATCACCATTACGATTACAGCGTATCAAAAGTACATTGCTAAACATAGCCAATAGACTGCCTCATAGCCTCACATAGGGTGTATTTGCCACAGAAACAACCCAGTTGACAAGTGTGGTCCCGGTTTTACGTGGTAGAGCCATGCTGCAGCTATTTTACTGGTAGCACGAATGGGTCGGCTCGACCGGGGAAGGACCACGCTATCACAGAATACCAGCGTAAAATAGCAGCTTAACGCTGCTGTGTTTCGTATGGTGAGTGTAGAGAACCGGAGACCCTTTTTACTGGAAACGAGAGGCATTGCATCTTAGTCCTAACGGTTGACAACGCATCTGCATTTTGATTCGTAATCGAGGATAGTTGTAGATGTCTATGGGCCACAGCAACCACTTACCCATCAGGTGGACTGTGTATTCTTACACCACCACTACACGACTAATGAAGGGAATATATTTTGGTAACTATCAATATAATTATTTTAGTAATTCTTTATAGTATTAAAAAAAATATAAGCTGTTACTTATAGCAGTTTTTGTGTGTTTAAAAAATCTATGCGCGTATTTGCAAAATCTATGCGCGTATTTGCAGTAGGTATCTCTGCAAATGCATTGACCGTTGCGGTACTCCGATTCGCTTAAAAGTTTATCTTAACACGTATCGGCCTCGTTCCGCCGATAAATCGACAGCTATGGCACACGACTAATAAGGGTAAGTGGTTACTGTGGGTCGAACGTTAGCTGCCCGAGGAGCGGCCGTGTGATATCACCGTTGATAATAAAATGTCGCTTAATGCACCTGTTAAGATGATGTTTGTTTCCCTGTGTTGCATGCTAATGTGCCTCGATGAATTCACGCCCACGATTTCAGAGTGCGGTTTGTGTTGTGGTTACGCAGTTATATGTAATATCGAACAACTTAATTATTTTTGATTTCACCGCAATTCGCTATAAGGGACTGTTCACTCAATAAAAAAAGTTACATTAATTCTTTATATAAAGTATAGTTCACATTATGTATCAGAATATTTGCTTCATCTTTCTACTATTAATAAATTTTAACAAAAGCCGAATTTTAAAAGACTACAAACAAAGATACAACTTATGCAGTGATAATAAAAAAAAGAAAAAAATATTTTTAATAATATTCGATAGTATTAATTTTTTACGTGGTATATATAGGCATGCCGTAGCTTTATTATGGTTGTATGGTTGTAGCACGAATAGGTCAGTTCTCACAGAATACCAGCGTAAAATAGCAGTTCAATGGAGGATGAGCTGTGTTCCGTATGGTGAGTGTAGAATTCGGAGAGGAATGCCTTTTTACTGGCAGCGCAGGCATTCCATCTTAGTCCTCAGGATTGACAAAGCATCTGCATTTTGATTCTTAATAGAAGATAGATTTAGATGTCTATGGACCACAGTATCCGCTTACCATCAGGTGTACTGTGTGCTCGTTTGTCACGCGTATTCTATAAAAAAATAGTATTTCGATTTTAGATTACTAAACATTCCAAAGAGGAGTTGCATTTGTAAACTATTTGTTTTGAACATTGTAGTAACTGTTAGCTAACTTTGAGCTTGTAAAATAAAAACTACTACTTCGATATAGCAAGCGTGAAAATACAATACACACACAACGACGGTTACGTACAGATAATAAAGAACTCATTCAACAGTGACTTCATTCAGTCACTTCATACCTTACATAAGCGTCCGTGATCGTGCCGCTAACGTTAATTAATATATCCTACAACCTAAATAGCACAGTATGTACACTACTCTATGCCTTCATTTATGCGTTACTAATTGAGAATTCGTTGTTTTTAATTCCATTATCGGCGGTCGCTAACGCGTACAAAACAAAATATTTAAAATCTACGTACATTGAATAAGAAAAATTACAAATTTATATCCTACATAAGTAAATAGAACTAAACCAAACAGAAGCTGCACAAATACCAGCGTAAAATAGAGCAGCCTTTTAACAGGTAACGAAGCATTCCATGTTAGTCATCAGGAGTGACATCGCATCTGCATTTTGATTCTGTATCGAAGATATATTATGTAGGTGTCTATGTCTATGGGCCACAGCAATCACTTATCATCGGGAGGACTATGTGTTCGTTTGTTACCCTTAATTCAATTAAGTCCTTGGCAGCGAACACACAAACGGTTTAGGGAGAAAGGAAGAGACACCATCAGTCGATGCGGACAGTATCGAAAAAAAACCTTCTACATTTCAGCGTAGAGCGATTCATTACGGAGTCCTCAATTATCCTGAGTGGCTGATCGAGATTAACTGGTTATGAGAAACGACATCTGGAATCATTTGGACCGGCAGACCCTACCGCAACTTTGTTACCACGTGATCCATTTTCTGATAAATTTGTCTTATTTGATTTAGATTTCACGAGGTTCATGGACGGAATATTTATTACCATGACATTAGGTTTCTTTACAATAATGGTCCTTTCAATGATGATTAATCTTCTTACATGTCTTACCTTGTTATCAGATGTCGGTTTTTTCGACTTCGACTTCTTGCATCTCTAACTAGGTTTGAAGTTAGACTTACATAATCGAGAATTTTTAATAGGCAAACATAGCAAACCCCTCAACAATTTCGAGCGTAGTGTTCCCAACAACTACCGGCAAAGGTACCAACATCAAAGGCGATTACATAAATTGCCTTCGATTTGCCGACGATTAAGCCATTATGCTAGAATCGTGTCTCACAACGGATACGTCTTAAGATGAACGTGGACAAGAAAAAGACAGCAAATGACTTTCTATAAACTATATTATTAAAAATCCAAGAAAGACATAAGAACATCCCCTTCGCTAGGGCGATTCGCATTCCCATTGGGAAACATCTATACAGTCGAGTACAAACGTTCATAATTACCAACACATTATAATTTTACCACATTATATTTCACGATAACAGAAAACTTCGCGCCACGAAGAAACTTGAAATAAAAAAAATTACGCATAACCATGTTCGCTAACTCGTAGTGGTTATGTTACGGCTTTCGATCGAATCTCAACCACTACATTTATAATTTATTACAACTGCAAAGTTTTTTATTTAAATCTCTCTATAGATGTAGACTATTACGGTTAATTAGATTCGTTTTTCTTATACGGTTATAATCGTTCACATTGATATAGTTTACGAGTCGTTTTTCTGATACAGTAGAACATTAATATGCATTGTGTGATATAGTTTGCTGAAATTTTTCGTGAAAAATGAATGACGACGTTGCTTTGCGACCGGGGAACATTAACTTTATGACAAATTACGGGTCACATAGTCAGGTCAATTAGTGTTATAACTAATTTCATAATCCATATTAATTTTATCCATTGCGAAAATACGTCTTAACACATGCAAGCAAATGCAGCATGCAGTGAATGCCCTTCCCTTTGCAAACGGTGCGTGGCGCGTGGCACAAAAAAAGCGAATTTTATGAATTCTTTCGTTTAGACAGCCACTGAGAGTTTGGTTTCAGTCACATGACGTGTTTCAGTGACGAGACACGACATCAAAAATAAACCACACGTTTTTTAACGCATTAGTTATGAGCATATTATGATAAAATAATAATATTTATATTATATAATAAACCACAATGTAGGAAATTGCGCTCCGTGTGGTGACAGGAATTGGTGGTGGTCACACCTAGATTTTAATTCTATACAGTTCATAGATAAATAATGAACATGGATGACCACGCATAACTTAATTAAAATTATCATCCTTTTTTAAATATTAATTTATTTGTTATATTAGCATAAGATACGGTTTGTAAGCGCGGGCCTAGTGGTAATGCTGCAATCCCTCAGCAGTTTGTACGTTTTTTGGTTCGGAATTTTTAGATGGATTTTCCGTCCATAACTTTTCATCATTAAAGCCACGAAATCAGTCGCTTTCAACCAGTCCAGTATACAACCACAAAATGTATGTCAGATTAGAATTTGTAGAAAAGTTCGTATTACTCCATCTTGTTCTCATTACTTGTAAGTAATACTGATGTTAATTTAATAGTTGTTGTGTTTTATCAATTAACCCATTCGCTGTCCCGTGTACTACATATAGCTCATTGCTATTGTCTTACTATTGTGTCTGAAAATCGGACAGTGAAAGTGTTAATAAGGCCCACTTTCATCATGATCATCATCGTCATCTTTACAGCCTATCAAAAGTCCACTACTGATCACTGGTCTCTTCCACTAATTGCCTCATAGAGGGATTTTTCATAGATAGCTGGCGGTTAGCAACTGCTGGTTTTTATTTATTTAAAATTTTGATGTACATCATTTAAAAACGAAATACAATTTGATTTGTGTAAATCATTATCTACTGAAAAAGTAAAGCAAGTTGGAATACAAATTGGCTTGTTGTGAGAGCTCTCAGTTTGGTAATATGATGCGCATCTCGATATAACAAGATAGTATGGTGAGAGTAGTCATAATGTGATATCTATTATTTTAATTAACACAATCAGATGTTTTTTTACTGCGGTTGCCCACTCGCCTGCCAAGCGTGGCAACTATGGCAAAATCCCTCCTATGAATCTATGGGGGAGGCCTATATGTTCTGCAGTGGACTTTTATAGACTGTAATGGCCGTGATGAATTGGCTGTAGTTTTCTCATTTTAGTTACTTATATATTATATATTTTAATAATATATTCCACTCATCAGCTCTCATTCATCAAATGCTTTTATTTTACCTATAATATTAGACATCATTACATACTCTAATAAATAAATGGTCATTATAGGGTTGAATGTCTATATTCTATATACTATAATATACATATTATAGTATATAGAATATAGCATTTAACATTAAAGCAACCAGCGAATTTAAATAGCTGCAAAATTGTAGCCAATATAAAATAAACTGCTTTGCCAACTTTATCAAAATAATACGAATGTTGTTGACGTGACAAACTACAATCTTGCAACATTGATTCCATGCCATGTTTTGTAACACGTCAACACTTTTGTTTACATCATAAACTGCATCTGCATTGGACATGCACATTGATAGTTACCGGTACAAATTATTCCACTGATAACATCTTTAGTAATGCCTTTGGAAAAGGTAATTAAGAACGGTTGACATAAGGCACTTATTCGTAAATTGTAAAAACTGAATGGATCAGGTGGTTGCGAATCGATTTTTGTTTTCGTTTAATTATGTGGTAAATTTTCAAACAACTTTAAGCTATATGGGAAATAGGCATAAAGCATACTAATAGACATTTTGATGAGATGTGACATTCTTTTAATTTTAAAACTAGTCTTTGTGATTAACTACCATATTCAAACGCCAATCCGCCACTATAATATTTCCAACGCCGTTTATTATTTCTGTAGATATATTTATATATTGTGCTAGATAGCACACTGATAGGTGGGGTGCGGCTTTCTACATGGCGACCATAGTAGCCTTGAAACAAGAAAAATAAATATTCTGAAGCACCGCGCTTCCCGACCTCATCACTATTTGTTTCCTTGCTTTTCCATCCACTGCCAACTCAACGTTGCGATACTGCAAGGCTCGCGCAAGATAGGGCGAGTAGCGTATCGCGATACCAAAACTTTGTCTCCGCCTAGACTGGGAAAGGCAGAAGAAGAGGACACATAGACAGTTATGTCGCTCCTGCTAGGTTTACCGTGGGTCAACAAGCCGCGACTAGTAAGCTCACCGTGGCTGGATTAGGAGTGAAAGCAAAACATAGTATAAATTGCTGCTATATCTACTCTTCTCGGGCATACTATTAAAAGGTAAGGCCACAGTGGGTAGCGTTTGGCGGAGTGTGCAGCGTGGTGAAAACACGTTGTTGTATTGTAGTATCTTCTTCGATTATATGGCAAACGCCAGTACGCAACACGTCACGACGAACGTTCGCTACTGGGCGAGGCCTTAGGCTTAATGTAGACACAATCGGGTTTGTCAAATGACTTGACATGTCCTTGACACTGTCTAACACGTAAGGGAATAAAGCCGTGAACGTTTATGTAATATTACGTGTTATGTTTTCGAATTCTTACAACTATTTGCCACTGCAGAAATATGTTTTCTTAAAGGTAAAATTTCCTGCAAAAAGCAACTGCGCCTTTTACATCACAACCTGCAAACAATCGTAGCTATTTCAGTCTAGATTGAATATCCGTTGGAATCAAGTGACGACTTGTTTTTAAAGACAAGAAGTGTAGGAGTGTGTGAAAAATTGCGGAAAACGGACCCACGCATGTAGAATTTAAGGCAACTTCATTGGGTAATAAGCGTTTTAGTTGCAAGGACTCAGGCCTTTAAATTGTTATTAAAGAATTAAAATATTCAGTTAGGAAGTTAAATTATGAGTTAAACCATTGACATATTAGACACTGTTGTAAAAATGTATTATTTCTCTTTTTTATACAACTTGTATATAAACTGGACGAAAAGGTTAGTGACGAGTGACAAGTGACAAGAATACCTATCCCATGGAATGCGTAAATGTATTTTTTATTAAACAAACAAGTAAATAATTTTATCTGCCTAAGGTGTATTTACTAACTAGCTGCCAGGCAGACGTTGTTCTGCCATTTCCGACGACCATTCTTATAAAAACTCCTTTAATTCGCAATAAAAAATATTGGGGGTCACATATCGGAATAAAAACTATCCTATCTCTCAAGTTGAACCAAACTGCACACAGTGTGCAAAATTTCATAAAAATCAGTTCAGCAGTTTAGGAGTTTGTCGCGGACAAACAATGTGATACGTAATTTTAATATATAACTAGAGATCCGATGATTTCTGGATCTCGACAACAGCGCCACATTCAAACATACACAAAAAAATCATCAAAATCGGTCGAGCCGTTATTGAGTTTTAGCGAGACAACGGACGCCAATTGATTTTTATATATAGAAGAATAATAATATAAATTTCAATAAATGTAGTAGTCAACCAAATTGAACTAAATTTGATCCAAATGTAATCTTATCTTACAAGCGGAGGCACAATTTGTTCGTTTAGCTAATAAAGAAAATTGTTTTCAACTATATTTGGGTTCAAGGTTTATTCGAAGGCTCGCATTCGCCTCATTTGTCAACAAAACGTATCAATACAGAAATCAAATATGATTGAAGCCTAATAAACAAGTTATATAATGATATATAATAATATATGACCAATAATAACAAATGCATCAGAGATGTGGTCCTACACTGCTGGTCGAATGAGGGAGCGAACTCTGCAGAGGGATTACTCAGAGTTTCCCTGCGTGATAGAATTCAATGAAAACATCCAGAGTAACCGACGTATCCATAAGCTGAAGTAACAACAGGCCGGCTATATAGCTCGAAAAACCGACAACCGAAAGGGAAGAAAGGTTTTCAAGCGGCAGCCTTGTACCTGTAAGAAAATTATTAGGCTACCGCCTCTCTAATGGATGACGGTGGCTTAAAAACTTTTTTACGGCATTCCTTAGCTTATGTTCTGCAGTGGACTTGTAAAAGAATGTAACAATGATGATGATGATATGACAAAGTCATTCTATTTACATAAAAAAACAATCACGTCCATCACTCAGACGGGTAGGCAGAGACTACGGACTTCCATGAAGTTAGTGCATTAAGGAAATGCAATTTTTTATCTAAATTTCTTCAATAATAATTTATTAAAACAGATTTGTTTTAGATGATCCGAGATCCTTATTACTGGCGACGAGGCATTCTATCTTAGTCCTTAGAGGTGGCAACGGATCTACATTTTTATTTTTTATCTAGGATAGATGTAGGTGGTGTCTATGAGGTGCAACATCCACTTACCATGTATGAATTGTTTGTTCGTTTGTTAGCCTTATTCTATATAAGGTATTTACATATCGCAATGTTGCTCATGTATCATGTAAAGTGTGTTTTGTTTTACTTTAAGAATATTTATGGAAAAAGTCTCATTCGATATAGAAGATTATGAGGGGAAAAATGTCAAAGGAAAAAAATTGTCACATGCGAATTAAATTAAAAAAGTTACGCAAATATTTTTCTTAAAATAAAACTACGATTTCGGCAGGCAACAAGTATCATGTGAGTATCAATTAATTTTATCAGAAAGAGAAGTTGGTCAAATTAAAAAAAACGATATCAGTCATATTACGTTTAAACGAACTATCGAACTCGAAGTTTCATCCCACTTTACGTGGGACGTCCAAAACATCGCATTTAGTTTTTAATTTATTTGTTCTATGTCCAAGTGAAAATAAGTCATTGCTACTGCAATAAGAACACAGCACAGTTACGACGTTCACTGCAGCTGCAGACCTCACTTGGTGGGTTTCAGTAGGGCGCATAATACACAGACTTTCAACGGCACATTCTACTGACACGTGTGTTCACATCTCGTCATAATGCAAATACAAATTGGCTTTAAATTATCTAATGCCGTTTCAAATACGAGCATGTCTACTACAATAGAATGACCTACAAGTTCTCTGAACGACCCTAGTTCACGATCGATTTTGAATCACGTTGCTTTAAACTACATAGGCTGTCTAAAACATTTTTATCACTTTTGTTTTTGCAATGAGCTTATATTTTTTATATTCAGCCCCCCTAGAAATCAATAAATAATTCTAACTAAAGTTTTGCATAGTTAATATTTCAATAGCGTAGGCTTTATTAATACAAATAAATCGTAAGTAGCGACCAACGTAAATCCAGTTTTTATTTCGTATCTTATAACGACAACATGATATCGTTCTTTTGTTATTTTTTGTGAAATAAAATACATATAATAATACATAAATATTTAAAAACAAAACACTGAACATAGTACAAATCGATTTCGTATTTCAATCAGAGGGGAATACGTGGTAGAGCCACGCTGCAGCTATATTAGTTGTAGCACAAATGGATCAGCTCGACCGGAGTAGGACCATGCTATCACAGAATACCAGCGTAAAAAAGCTGCTGTGTTTCGTATGGTGAGTGTAGAGAACCGGAGACCCTCTTTAATGGAAACGAGGCATTCCAACTTAATCTTCAGTGGTAACAACGTATTTGGATTTTGATTTTTAATCGAGGATAAATGTAGATGTCTATGGGCCACAGAATCCACTTACCATCAGGTGAATTATGTGCTCGGTGGTCATCCTTATTCTATGAAAACACATACATACATACAGGTCAAGCTAATAAATAAATAAAATGCGCATTCCAAAATTTAAGACTTCCACGACAAATTGTTTAAAATTCAAACGAAGTAACATATACTAGAAATGGCGTATTCTTATCCCACCCACTACAGCCTGTTAAAGTCCACTGCTGAACATAGGTCTGCCCCATAGATTGCCTCATTGGGGGGATTTTACCATAGACGCGACACTTAATAGACAGGTTGGCCACTGTAGGTTTTTTAGTTTTGAGTTATCAGAGAGATGCTGCTCCCCATCTTCTGTTTGAGTTTCCCTCAGTCGCTTCTTACGACACCTACGGGAAATTATGAGGTAGTGGATATTCTTAAACAACCACTACACGGTTAAATAAGGCAATATAGATTACATGAATACGTATCGAGTCATTTATGCTTTTAATACAGGTTTGGAAAAATCTCAGTTCTGGGAAGAACAGCAAGAAACCCAGCGTGACTTTTTTTAAACATTAATTTACAATATGTTGCTTAACTAATTATGAAAACATTTAGAAACACCATGGTGGCTATCACCTCATTCCTAAGGATTATTCTTATAATAGAATAACCCTTATTAAATAATTTTTGCTTGATAAACAGTTTTAAACTTTTGATAGATAGGTGCTGCATATTTTCTAGGATTTTGTCGTACTTTGTTGTATATTGGCCCCATGAAAGAATAACTGACTCTACGGATAAGTAACTAGTATTATCAGCTTGTGCTTTTTCTTAGTATTTCTAGAATATATATCACCATTTTCAATTAAATTTTTTGTTCTTGTGTACTAAACATTAAATTTTCGTAAGTATACTTAGAGGCCAAAGTTAATGAATGTCCAGCAGTATTCCTAAAAAGGCTGATAATAATGTATTCACGAAGTTTTTCAATATCGGCCTACTCAAAGGACCATGGGCAGTGCATCTGCGTCCTAAAGTGGTAACGATGATGTAAACGAAAATACTCGGCCAACCTTGACTCGTCATTCGCGGGAAAATGTTTTAAAATGATATCGAGTCGAACACACGCACTGGACGTTACGAAACCCGGCTTCTGTGCTATTCGGGATATAAACATAAAAATATAGGCCGCGGTTGCCGAGAGCAATCGGATCATCCCGTTACATGGATCATAAACTAATCGAGAATTCTATTTAGGTAAACACGATTCGCGGAATTATCATCTTATATTATACAATTACGAACATGCAAATCATGAATTATAAATTTGAACCTACTGCGAAACCTTCAAAGGTAAATTTGGGTATTTCAAAATGTTTGTAATTACGTTAAATGATTTATTGTTGTTTTTCAAAATTAATGCTACCTTGCTCAGAAATGAGATGAGGCCTGTATCCAGCAGTGGGATGTTTATACTCGTAGGATGTAACTATTTTACTTAACTTTACCGAATTAATGCCTGCTTTGTTACTAATTTTTCTATAGTACCTATGACGCAATTTGTTATTTATATTTATTTTTCTTAAAATTGGACTATAAACCACCAGGCACAACTCCAACAAATCATATAAAAGTCAATTGAATTGGCATTGCGACAAATTTTTATCCTATAATTTTATTCATATAAATGTTTGACAAATATCGCTTTATATAAAAACACAAGACTGTGGCATAAAAAGAATTCGAACATAAACTCCGGCATTTATTACGGTGTTTGCAAAGAAAAGTAGGCAAGGAAAACAATTAAAACGCTGTAAGAAAATTACGACAGCCACGCGGACACACACATCACTTTTCCGCAATATAACATGAACAAAAATTATAAATATTGATCAACTGCAAAAGCAACTATATATTATGTACCATCATCGGGCGACTTGATGCATTGTAAACACGACACTTTCTTTTTCTTTTTCACTTTATTCTCGTCTTTAGCAGGTTTTCCATTCACCACTTCGATTTTCTTCGCATCGTTTTTCGTTTTATTCTTCTTGTGATTTTTCACAACACCCATTTTTGCGTGGTTTCAAAAAGCGCGCGCGGGGTACTTTTCTTTTCTTTTTTTTTAATTTATCGCGGATCGCAGCGCGCGCTGCAGATGTGCGTTCGGAAACTAGTGCGGGACTAGCAACGCTTACTGCATCCGCGTGCGAGCAAGGAAACACTGGCCGTCGACAATGAAGCTTGCTAATGAGCCACTAGCAGCCTATCGTCTGCGAAGCGAGGCGCGTGAGCTCACTCGGCCGCCAAATCGGGATGCTCGTTTAGGAATCAAGGCCAATACATGGATTTATATTCCGTCTGTGGCTACTTCCTAAATATAATGTTAATTTCTCCTAATTAATATTTCGTTGGAGTCGATGTGAAATTACGTGGACAGTTATGATAAAACAATGGTACGTTTCCAATGTGCCATACAAAGAAAAATTAAGCAGTATGTACTGTGATAATAGCAAGAGTTTATTAATTTTAAAATAAAGAAATTGTTTCTTTTTTATGTGAAAAAAATATAATACCTATAAAAATATCACTAGCATTTATTTTTAATATTAGTGTGACAAACGAGCTAACAGTTCGTCTGATGGTAAGTGGTACTGCAGACTATGGACACCGGCGACTTCAAACATAGAAGACTTAGAACTCGTTGTCGCTCCTGAGAACTAAGATATAATGGCTCGCAGACTCTTTCCAATTTACACTGTAATTACACAGTCTCTACATGCACTTCAAGCCGAAAGTTAAAAGTAAAATTTAATTACAGCTTATGTGCAAATGAAATCGAAATGTTTATCAATGTCGTAAGATTGAAAATGAAAACAATGAAAACTGAAGACCAAGGTAATTAAAAACGTGAGCAAGAATCAAATCAACCTTTCAAGTGCGCAGTCTGTAGTACTAGTGCACTTAAGTTGTAAATGATTTTACTTCAACATTTTAATATCCCCTTTTAATACGTAAGTGTTTCCTTTCAAACGCGGTTCATATTTATAGCAGCAATCGATAGTTTTCGAGGTACGAACTATTAGTATATTTATATATAGTATTATTTATAATTATGGAGTTATTACCTCAAGGACTCAAGGATTATGTTTTGTAGACTATAATAAGGCTTTTATAATTACATATTGTTTGCATGTCGTTTACATATTCCGTATAGCATTCTAATTCTAAAGTTAGGTTTCTTAGCAAAATTACAAAATAAAATATAATAAATATTTTATTTTGTAATTATTTAAAATAAATATTTTATGTTAGTTATGATCCTTATGAGATAGCAAATATATAAAACTAGCTTTTACCCGCGACTTCACCCGCTTAGAACTTAAACGAATATCTCTGCACATATATAATAATTCTTTGAATTACTAGGACAATATTAGATAAAAGTATGATTCAGTAAGTGCCATAAAATTTAAACTAATCTTCGCTGACACTACACTTTGATCAACTTCAATTTCTCGACAAACAAATAGCTTACATTTTATTTTCTGGGCACAGTTTCTACGCGGTAGAGCCATGCTACAGCTATATTACTGGTATAGTTGAAGCACGAATGGGTCGGCTCGACCGGGGAAGGACGACGCTCTTACAAAATACCAGCGTAAAATAGCAGCTTAACGCTGCTGTGTTTCGTATGGTGAGTGTAGCGAACCGCAGACCCTTTCACTGGAAACGAGGCATTCCATCTTAGTCCTCACGGGTAACAACGCATATGCATTTTGATTCGTAATCGAGGATAGATGTAGATGTCTATGGGCCACAGCAACCACTTACCATCAGGTGGACTGGGTGCTCGTTTGTCACCTTTATCTTATAAAGAAAAAAAGTCTTACTACCTAGTAGAAAAAATCGTTTCCGAGAAACCAGTTACAAATAAATATACTTATCATAAGTACATTTTTCTTTCATAAAAATAATCCTCCATGTTTTCAGATAAATTACAGCTTAGATCATTTCTAGTATTCATTACTCTCTATCTGTGAAGTTTAATCATAATCGGTCCAGCTATTCCGAAGATTATCCCGGCAGACAGACAGATAGACAAAATTTTAAAATGGTTATTTACGTCTTAATAGCATACAAATAACCCCCAGAGTGCAATAGAAGGCAGTTATTTCGATGTTGCAGACAGGCATACTACACTTTTTTATATATATGTATACAATGTATTATATTATATATATAATCAATGATGTTTAATAGTTATCTTTCTATGATAATAAAAATAAGAAAATACTTAAAAATTGTTTATATTTTACTAATTAAAATATTTCGTAAATAGCCCAATGAAATAAACTGTATATAATGATATCATACAAATATTTATTGCACATTTATCCCTAAATCGTATAAAAGTAAAAAAGTCCGGAACTCTTCTAAACAAACCGTATTACACAAACAAACTCAATGAAAAGCGTGACTGACAGCGATTATTCTTACAACTCGGGCACCGCAAGCCAAGTATGTAATCTCTACAAAAATAGAAAAGTGAAACGGTGTTTATTATTCGTCGATTGCTGTTCGATCACCTAACGACGGAATGGGAAATGAAACTTGGCACATGGTAAGTCTCAGGGCAGTGGGACGATGCATATAAGGGCTTACACACACCTGTATCTAAACATTCAAATTTTCAGGAATTAATGTTTTCTATATGAGAAAGGAAAATTCCGATTTTCAGAAGATATTTTACGAGTGTATGTGCAAGCAAACTTTTAGATTATGGGCTTCAATTCCAATATTCCCTTTGTCTCATCGATTTGGATACAGTCCAAAAACTTGATGTTGGTCTGATCACTCGCCACGCTCGGCAGGCGGATTATCGATAAGACACAAGTCTCAACTGTTTTGCTACTGTTTATTGGTTTTTAACGTGTCTTGTGTTAGGTTGGAATGATGATGAAGATATCCCATACGGATATGATATTTAGGCCAAGATAAAATATATAGATTATAAATTTTTGTGTTTTGTAATGAAAAAGGTCGCATTTTGAATAAAAATAAATACATATTAAATCATAACGTGTTTATATTCATAGGCAAAAAGACAACGCGAATGTAACCTGTTTACCTTACAAAACTATGTCAATTGTTTTATATGCAACCGAACCTTTATTTATGTAGGTCAAAATATTTTAATTTCATAGTTGAAGAATCAAATCGTAGTTGAGTTTTTTTAAATATTACAGTAACAAGTTTTTGCGTGGTAGAGCCATGCTGCAGCTTTATTAGTGGTATAGTTGTAGTACGAAAGGTCGGCTCGACCGTGGAAGGACCACGCTCTCACAGAATACTAGCGTAAAGTAGCAGCTTAACACTGCTGTGTTTCGTATGGTGAGTGTATAGAATCGGAGACCCTTTTTACGGGCAACGGAACATTCCATCTTAGTCCTCAATGGTGACAATATGTCTGCATTTTGATTCTAAATTAAGGATAAATGTAGATGTCTATGGGCAGCAGCAACCACTTACCATTATGTGGACTGTGTGTTCGTTTGTCTTCCTTATCCTGTAAAAAAAACGTTCACAGTCCACCTGATGGTAAGCGGCTAGTGTAGTCTATGAAGACCTGCAACCGACTTCAACATCACTACATCAAAAGAACATCACGCATGTGTTGTCAACCTATGATGTTAAAAATTTAATAGCTTAAATTTTTTTTTAGGATAAAGGTGACAAACTCGCACACAGTCCACCTGGTGGTAAGTGGTTGCTATGGCTCATAGACATCTACATCTAACCTCGATTACGAATCAAAAGCCCATGCGTTGTCACCCGTCAAATGGTCAAATTTTTTTACCATTGTAATTATTGTGGTATTTTACCCTTTAAACCGGAACGCAGCAGTGGGTGTACAACGGTTTGGTGGTAGAAATACGTGACAGGGTGATACGAACCTAGATTGGCTTCTAGAAAGGAGCCCTACCAACTGGTATAACAATTTGTTAGGAATATTACATTTATTTACATAACATAATATACAATATTTTATTATATACAATATTAAAAACTATAATTAAAAAAACTAAAATTAGTAACTTAATTATCATACAGTCCTACTCCCCGCAGTATCGTGCCACGAATGCTGGCTGCGTTTCCCCGCTGAATGGCAGGATATGTTAGGAATTATAATATTTATTTTCTTAATACGCATTATGCCTACGAAAATACCCAAGGGCTCACGCCCTATGATTCCTTATATTACGCTGTCCAGTGTTACTTCAATGAGATGTCTCACCAAGTAAATTTGAATCCAAGTGAAACCCAATATTCGTGCAATTTGCATACAAAAAATTGCATAATAATAAACTTAGGATATACAAGTTTATACACACCTCGCGTCATGTATGATGCACGTCTTAGTTAAGTGAATGCAAACGACATTTATCTACAATGAGTATAGTGTGCAATAACCCTTATTCTGTACAGATGGGCTGGTTTGTAGATGGATCGCAAAAAAGTGTGAAAACAGTTAAGTTGATTCTTTGAAACACTAGATCGGGTTTATAAATGCATGTAGCTGTGTATGTTCGTGTTAGGCCTTCAGAGATGATTTATTATTATTTATAATAAATAATAAAGGATGTTTTAAATGCATTTGGCTTAGTATCGTAGTTGGTGACAATCCTTGGGATGAGGTCTACGTTCAGCAGTTGACCTGTGAATGAAAAGAAGATGGAATGGTGATGATGATGATGATAATTTACGAAATACCGATCCAATAATAAAAACATTTTGTGGGCACAACGAACGACCCTGTTAGTAGAAATTATTAAAAGTTGCAGCCCAATGCACTTTACTACTACTGGGCAAAGGCGTCCTCTCAATTATTCGAGATTATAGAGCAGTTTCTGCTATCTGCACCTTGTGCGGACTTAACGTCCTTGATTTTACTTGACTTTATGACCTTATGTCCTCGAAATATTGTATATATTTACTCCTCAGACATACAGGTTTTTCAACGATGTTTCTTTTCATTGCCGAGCACGCATTATCAGCAAATAAAATTACAATCAACAATTGAAGTGGTGTCAGCGGGGATCGAACTTAGCTCCTGATATACCACGGTTGTATGCGCTTCTTATATTCTACTCCATTCTTCTTCTTATTTCTATTTTATGTAATAATATATTATATTTACGCGCATACTACCTACTTCTATTTCATAGTTTAGCAGTAAGGCCTGACTGTCAAGTCATCAGACCTGATTTCAAATCTTAAAGGGATTTTGTGGTAGGATTCCTTTTCTGCCTGGATCCCTCTGGGTAGGTACCAACTTCTTACTCATTTCTGGCGCCAAGCAGCAGTGCGTGCACTCATAGAATTATTAGGCTTAGAACCGCAGCAGGCGCATGCAAAGTGAAGCCATTTCAAGTTAGCCTTTTAAGGCTACGTACGACTTTCGGCGCGTCAGTACTCGAGTCCACGTAGTCGTGTGAAGAGCTCGCGCAATTTTGCAAAAAAATGTTGTACTGTGCTGTGACAGGGGTCACAACTCATCAGACAATCATGACAATAAATTAAAAATCTCATTTCACGAATAATTACTGCATAGCATCTTATATTTTTGTAAAAAACATTCATCAAAACAAAATAATAAATCGTCAATTTGACAGATGCCAATATAATGAAAATGTTGCCAGGCATAGTAAAATATTTTTTCCCCATTTTTCTTATTATTATAATTATATGCTGCCAATATGGGACTATTATTGTTGTATTTTATTTGCCAAATATTATTTTCATAATTTATTTTGGTCTATACTAAATGTATCTGTATCATAAAGTAAAAGAAAGTATTATTTTTTTGATAAACATAGGCATGGGAATTAAAGAGTTTAATTAAATACAGCACGTAGACTCTTACAGTGGCAAGAATCGAGATCAGTGTTATGCTTTTATCTTGTTTAATGCGGGTGAAGCCGCGGGCCACAGCCACAGCAAGTAATGAATAACTAATGAAAAAATATCTGACAGCTAAAATGATTATCTGACAACTATTCACTTGTTAAGTGTAAGTGGAGTTGGATCGGAAAGACTGAAGAAATGGACGTAGGCATTTGCCTCCTCCATTTCTTCCACTTCTCTATTTATGATACCCTTGGGCTAAAGCCCTAGAGTATTATATATCGAATAATATTCACAAATAATGAGAATATTCACATGGATATAATAAATATATAAGATAATGTATTATATGATATTTTATGGTAGATAAATAATAGATATTTATATAAATATATAAATACATCACTTCTAATAGAATAATATAATTACATAATAGATTTGTGAATGTTATTACAACACAAGATATAACGTAAATAATTAATTTAAATATTACATTATTTAAGAAATATAAATAATGTTACATTTCTCTCTTTGCAAACAATTAAAAAGAATTCTAAACGCAACCTAAATATTAATTCGATGAATATGTCTACTATTACACTTTTCCCACTTTTTGGGGAAAATGTCATTTACTTGCAAACATTACTCATTTGCTGGTGTGTGTGTGTGGGCAAACGTAATTATAGGCCGCTTATGCATACATTTATTGTGTTGTTGCTTTAACTTTGAACGGAATTTTGAATGACACTATCACTCTAAGTCTAATTACTCTATGCGTGCACTGCTGTTTTTTATAGAATAAGGATGATAAACGAGCACACAGTCCACCAGATGGTAAGTGGATGCTGTGGCCCATAATATAAATATTTTTTTATAAAAATATTTTTTTTCGAACCAGTGGTAATTAAACAAAAGAGTGACTTTCAATAAGTATTATTTATGATCTATATTGAATAAAAACTTTCAGTTTCTGTTTCTGTTTCATACACATTTACATTTATCTTCAATTAAGAATCAAAATGCACCCGTGAGCATTAAGATGGAATGCCTCCTTTCCAGTAAAAAAGGTCTCCGGTTTTCTACACTCACCATACGAAACACAGAAGCATCAAGCTGCTATTTTACGCTGGTATTTTGTGAGCTGACTCATTCGACCACGTATAAAAACTTCTGTGTTCCGGTCTGGAGAGTATAGAGAGCCAGTATAGCTGTGAGGTTTCCATCTTGGTCCTCAGAGGTGGAAACGCATCTGTAGCCTTCTTTGAAGTTGTTTACAGATAATCATAAGCAACAGTGGCCACTTCCACCATCAGGTGGACAGTAAGTTCGTTTTCAACTACTTTTTTGACAATCCGATGTAACGAATAAAATAATTAATTGCTTTGGGCGCAGGTTGGTCACGCTTTACCATTTTTAAACTTTTACATTAGGTACAACCTATGTTTATGCTACTTGAAATTGAAAGTCGAGAAAGTTCATTTTCCTTTCTCTATGTGGGGTACGTGAATAAAATATAATTATAATATATATAAGTGGTTCCGTCTTTAACCCGAAAACAAATTTACATTTTTTTCATTCAAATTTTACATTTATATATTAGTCATGTGTTATTTATTTTACGAAATAAATAACACATGACTAATAAGGACTTCAGAATTTCAGAACTGGCTTCCAAATGTTAGTTTTAACACGTAAAACCCGGAAACAATCTATGGTAAACATGTTCGCCGTATCTAAATATTTTGAAACCGTGTTAGCATATAAACGCAACTTACGATTATGTATACTGGCCTACGTAAGTGACAACAAATAGCCAGCTAAATAGGATACTACTATCAAACATATTTGCAATGAATTTTATCAAGCAAGAGAACAACAAAATAATCCTTAAACAAATGCAACATAGTGATTATTTGCAAGTCATTACGGAGTCATGACATTGAAAATCTTATTGCAGGCAATGTACACGTATATAATATGGTGTGTATATATAATTAAAGTCACCTTAAGTAAATGAAGTGGCCGATGGAATTTTGAAAGATGTTTTATCATTGAGATAACAAGAGTATCTGCATGTATATTGTACTATTTTATAAAATTAATATAAATATGATAGATACAGAGTAAATTAAAGAATGGGCAATGGGCCAAAAAGTTTACGGGTTGCAGCTTTCAATGGAAAGCAAAGTGTAACTTGGGCCCTCTCTAGATGGAGTGAGGACCATGCAGGTGGCTGATCCACATTTTGTGGAAGTGTTTAGGGAAGACCTAAGTTCAACAGTAGAATTGTGAAAGGTTGCCATGATGATGAAACAGCACGGGAATTATGATTGTGTACAGTTCTGTACATATTATATAATGTCAGGTTTAGCAGTTGTTCCAAGCTTCGCCGCACGCAGCACGGTCAATTTACCTCTGCTATGATTTATTGCGCCTTTTGCGTGGCTTCCGTGATTTCATTCAATGCCACAACTACAAGCGTGTGATTTCCCGTGTCTAGAGATGGGATGTTTACAAACTATCGATGAAGTATTTTTATTTTTAGCGGACTTCAAAAATAGAAGGAGGTTTACAATTCGACTATATTTTTTTTGCGTTCGTTACGCGGTATCTTCATCAATTGTGAACCGATTTTAGTGATTTTTTTTGTGGTGAGGTGGGGGAGGACCACGCTCTAACAGAATGCGAGAGTATGCTGCTGTGTTTGTATGGTGAATTTAGAGAACTGGAGAAGCTTTTTACTGGAAATGAGGTATTCTATCTTAGTCCTCATGGGTGACAACACAAGCATTTTGATTCTTAAAAACTATTTAGACAATACGGAGGTTATGATATTCCTTAATACAATCAAATGGGTAAAAAAATATACATTTTTACATTACATAATATGTACATTCTTCTATTATTAGAAAAGTAATGGTATCTAATTTTTGTTTGAGGTATTTTTACAACAATTTAGTGAAAGCCTTTAAGTCTACTTAACTCTCGATACTGATGACGAAATTAATGTCTCATAATCTGCAACTATTTAGAAATTTAAAACGACCTTATAGTTTAGGTAGGATCGGAATTCGCTTGATTGTTTGTGAATTCATCTAGTTATCGTGTTTGCAATATTCCATATAGATTTAATTGACGCCCAACGATTTTTAAGGTCAAATATTTGTTTTAAAATCTACATCATTTCACATTTTTGCCAAGTTCTTTTTCTATATTCCTATACCTACCTTAAATTTTCATTACTACATGGGTTGACTGGTAGAAAATGCCTTCAGGCATTAAGGCCGCCCTTTGTACTTTTGAATAATAGAGAATGCAATAAAGTATAAAAAAATAAATATATAAAAGTATCGAATGGCTTTTTTATTATGTCTGAATAAATATTTTTATCATGGTATACGTATTTAAATTATTTAGCGTAACATGTAGAAACTAATGTGTGTAGAGCACATCTCAAATGCTTCGAAATTGAGGCAAATCACATACTTGTTTTAGTACATTATATACTTTGAGTTAATCAAAGTAAAAGTAGAGTAAATCGAAGTAAAATGAACTTAAACGAGTGTGTAAATGTCATTATTACGTTTATGCATTACTATTACTACTATCAGTTGTTCTAAAACATATCGATTAAACATATGAACATCCCTAGTGAAGAGGCTCGCTGAAACGGAACGCGTGACATCGTCGTTTTGTTATACTCGTAATTACAATCAGTATAATATTGAGGCGTTTCGTGGTTGGGCGAAACAAAGAATTATAAGCGGACGTGGCATAAAATAAAGACAGCGCGTTATGTGAAGGATAAAATGCTTTGATTTTTGACTGGTTGTACATAATAAAATACATTTTGTAACAATTTTATGTCACTGATCTTATTTTGAAAGCCAAAATCACAAAAAAAAAATTAAAACATCAATTTCTCTCCTTAAAATACACATCCTTTAATCCAATTTCGTATTTAACACTTTAAGATTTCGACAGTTGTGAAATTTTATTATTTGAAATCGTAGCGTTACACTTCACTTCAACTATTAGTTTCACAATATTTTGAAATTAGTACAAGTGTTTATGCAAATCACAAAATGAATCTGGAGTTTCACCAAGTGATAACAATCGCAAGTATAAAATATGCAAACTTAAAAAGCTATCAAGTTTTGGTTAGATTCTAATCCAGAAGTAGAAAATAGCAAAATAATGTTACGTTTAACAGTATTTAAAAAGGACGCAACAATAACAAGTTAAATAATAAATAAAATAAGAGTCTTAATAGTTAATCAATGGTAGGTAGTTATTTAATAAAGTATCATACAATAATAGTAAACATTTAACAGTGAAAACATTGACTATTATCCTTTAAGCATTGTATGCACTATAAAGTGATTATAATCACGTGTAAACAATAGCACGCTACAACGTAATTAGACTTAAGTCAGTTATTTTAAGACACTGAGATACAAGCGGTCTCAAATTAGTTCATTGAAAGATTAAGTTTGTTTTTCTGTTTATTTGGATTGTAAAGAATGAAAATGTGTGCTTTCGTTTGCGAAAAATTTTTTTAAACTTATTTAAACTTTCATGCACAAAATTGTACATATGGTGGACTTAATGCCATAGGGCATTCTCTCCCAGTCAACCATCAGGCTAAACAGAGATAGACAAACAAGAGGCGGTGCAGCAGTAATCAAAATAGAAAGGGCTAAAAAAAATTATATTTACATACATGCACATACATACACATATATACTTAAGTACACACAATATATACATATATAAATATATACATACACATATATACTTAAGTACACACAATATATACATATATAAATATATACATACACATATACATGCATACAGTAAATATATACACAATACATATAAATATTATCTATGTCAGAACAAATATGAAATATACATAATTATGTATATGAAACTAAGAGCTGTGTTAGTTCAAACTTGCAACGATTTTTCACATGTTTACGTTCTTGATTTTTAAAAACAAACTAATAAAACAATAGGGATTAGTTTTGGATGTGCATTGTACTTATGGATATTGATTTATTTTATTAGAATGAGGCATTCCAACTTAGTACTCAGCGGTAATATCATCATTATCATTAAAGCCCTTCAAAAGTACGCTACTGAACTACTGTTGATAGGTCTCCCCCAAGTAATGCCACAAAAGCACGGTCCTGAACCAACTATGAGCACATCCATTGTCTTTCTGTGTTTTATTTACGTTTATTGACTTCCTGTGTCTTAAGGTCTTCACTTCATCTGATGGGCCTTCCTACACTCCGCTTGTCGCATAACGCGTTTGCATTTCGATTCTTAATCGACGATAGATGTAAGTGACTGTAGGTCACTTGCTTATGAGAGATAAATCATTGACGCGGTCTATTTGACTCTCATTTTTACTAAACGGAAAAATAAGGTATAAATTAGACAATGAAATCACGGCTCCGTGGCGCAGTGGTTTACCATTGAGTTTTGGTGCTGTGGGCTGCGGGTTATTGTTCCGGGTCTGGATGTTTATCTTTGTGCAATTTATGTATGTAAACTGCCTCCCCGATATAGGAGAAATCCCAAACGGGGGCAAAATTATTAAAAAAAGGAAAGAATAAATTGAATCATTAAAAATTACATTCCTAAAAAGTAAAAACAAAACCTTTATACGTTTTATTCTAACACTAATATAAATATTTTAATTTAAAATCCGCCGTTAGCTACAGCTGGCTACAAATATCACATACATTTACAACAGTTAACACATAAAACACAGTACGTAACAACAACTTGAATTTACTTACACGGGTCGGTGAAAATATGTTTATAGCAAAATTATTTTTTGTGCATATTATTCTTCTCTGTATAGTATAAAACAAAGTCGCTTCCCGCCGTCTGTACGCTTAGATCTTTTAAACTACGCAACGGATTTTGATTCAAGAGGAGGTTTATAATACATGCATATTATATTATCATATAATTCTTCTGTCCGTGTGTATGTGACTGAACTCCTAAACGGCTGGATCGATTTTGATGAAATTTTATGTGTGTAAGTTGATTAGAGAATGGTTTAAATTCACAATTGGACCCGGTAGGTGGCGTTGTTGTCTAGATCCTGAAATCAACCGTGCGAAGCCGGGGCGGATCGCTAATTATTATATATTAAGCATATTATTTAATTGATTTAACTTATAAAGAGCGCGTCAGTTTTGTTTCGTACAGCGACAATAACTATGATAAGCAAACTAAAATTAATATTGACTCAATCCTAATCATTAATAAGTGCAAAGGTTACTAATGAAAACCAAGGTTATGATCATGACTAATTTTATATCACAAAAATAGCAATGTAAGTCATTTTATATACGTCTTATAGCTGGACACAGATCTCTCATTGTCGAAAGGGGCGTATGAAAAACAAATTATTCGCCGCGTTGTATCAAGGCCTGTTGGCAAATTTCATATTATATAATCTGAAATGATTTATTTTTATTTTTCAGACGATGTTGTTAATGAATTTCCTCACGATGTTTTTTCTTTCCGCCGAACATGTGGTAAATCATTACTTAAAATTGCAATAAACAATTATATTCAAGTCGGGACCAACAATTTCAATATGGCGCGGATAGGACTTGGCTTGCTCCACATACGCGGAGTTAAATTTTTTTAAGGATGTCGTATCCCACGTACGCGGAGTACATTTTTTTGAAGGATGTCGTATATACAGCTGCATGGGCTCTACCAAGTAAAAACTTTTTTTTGCTTGAGTGAGTTTTGCCGGATAGTCCCCTCTAACTTTAGAAGCTTTTGAGCTAACGTGCACAATACCTTGAGCCTCATAACCGCTTAATATTTTTGAAGTTATACTTCTTTTGAGGCGTTTGGAAAAAAATATGAAAGTGAATTTTTACGATGCGCGCGCACACCGACACCTAAAAACGACAACTTCAGTGGGTAATTGTCTCTCAAGTTTTTGTTTTGTTCCGCTAAAGAAGTATAACTTCCTACGTGCGTACATAAGTACACACACAATTTTTTTTAATTATAGAGTATGGGTGACAAACGAGCACACAGTCCACCTGATGGTAAGTGAATGCTGTGGCCCATAGACATCTACATTCGGCTTAGGAATCAAAATGCAAATGCGTTGTCACCCTTGAGGACTAAGATGGAATGCCTCGTTTCCAGTAGAAAGGGTCTCCGGTTCTCTACAATCACCATACGAAACACAGCAGCATTAAGCTGCTATTTTACGCTGGTATTCTGTAAGAGCGTGGTCCTACCCCGATCGAGCCGACCCATTCGTGCTACAACCACAATATAGCTGCAGCGTGACTCTACCGCGTAAAGATTTATCAAAAAAATTGAAAAATTGAAAATTTATTTATTTTCTCACCACAAAACCACAAAAATATATTAACACTAAAAATTAATAGCTATTAAACAAGAATGGTTGTGGATCGCTGGTGCCTGAAGTAGGTAATTAAAACCTGAGTTACAGGTCACCAGGCCTCCATCTTAGTTACCAATAATCACTAAGCTTTTAAGGTAAAAAATTATAAATATAGATGTGAGTGCATTCGCGCGCGAATGTGTGTTTGTGTGTGTGTGTGTGTGTGTGTGTGTGTGTGTGTGTGTGTGTGTGTGTGTGTGTGTGTGTGTGTGTGTGTGTGTGTGAGAGAATGAGTGAGTGAGTGATTAGTGTGAGAAGTGTGTGTGCGAGAGTGAGAATATATAAAGAATACAATAGAAAGTTTATTTGAGAATATCAAAAAGACATTCAGTTTCCGTGTACGATTGATTTAAAAGCCATTCTTTCAGAGTGCATTTAAATTAAAAGTGATTTAATGAGTGTAGGAATAATTTCTGATGATCATCAAAGTACATGACACTTACAGTTACTGTCAAGCGTTGTTATTTATAATTTATTAAGTTTGTTGAACATTTACGAGCATTATTTTAATGAAAATTGGCTAAGATTGGTGATCGCACAAATTGGCAACAGTCCAGAATTATAACTGTGGTGTCACAGAGTAGTGAACTCAAAGGGAGTCATATTGTATAAGCGCTAACAAACAGATCGAGATATAAACAAAAAATGTATTTTTAATTAATGAATAAAAGAAGAATAAGTTATTTTTGCATCACATCTTGTTACTAGGCAATTTTTTCTTCAATTGATATTTAACGTGGCTGAAGGACAATTAATGCCATAAAGAAAATACATAATCCGCACTTCAGCATTCTTGACGGTTATTAAAGTAATGGCCTATGAATACTCTCACTGTAAATCACATACTTCCTTCCTTTTAGATAGAAACGTTATGGAAGAGGAATGATTCCGCTACGAAACGTAGTGCGATTTGAAGTCATAAAGTGACACATATAAACAAATTCTCCTCTTTTTATTATTAATACGATATAATTAATGACATAATAACTGAGGAACAGAGCTTATTTCATATTATTATTGACTACAAAATATATTTTAATTTTAATATATATTATATATTTCTTGGATACGCAGGTTTTCTGTACGATATTATCCTGCATCGATAAACCAAATATGACATAACATAAGGGTTCGTAGTCAAGTTGTCTGCGTACTACGAACTTTTGTTGAACGAACACCTGATCCCTTAGCTACTACTTATTGCGTTAAGGTTTACGGAGAGCAGCGCTCAATATTATGCTTATCGACGATCTCGACCAAAATTTTTATAGCCCTCCAGCGTGGTGAACAACGCTTACAAGAAATGCATACTTTTGGCACAGTAGAAAAATACCTTATTTAGTCAGCTGTGGACTTGATACTAAAGTAAGGAAGAAAAAAAATTACAAATACGTAATGATACAACTGTTTCAATAAACTGAATTAATGCGCACTTACTTCATCCGGCACAAACTGGTTCACTCAATAACTTGCTCAAAATCAAATTGACAGATGACTGCACGACCGGAATATGCATTAAAGTTACGTAAATAAGTTGAAGGTCAGCCCCGAGTAGAGGCATTAAGGCCGGCCACATACATACGGAATTCCGTTTCGGGATTCCGTTTCGGAATTCCGATTCGGGATTCCGAACGCAGCAAATACATGTAAAATCAAGGACCCGCCACACACGTACGGTAATTTTCCATACGGAATTTTCTCCGATTCAAGATTCCGTATGACCGCCAGTGCGTTCGGAATCCCGAACGGTAAAAAGCCGCTCCGAACGCAAGTCTTCCATAGATTTTGTATGAGTCGCAACACACATTCGAAAATTCCGTAAGGAACGCGCTCAGTGTTCCTCGCACGACCGAAGCGAGTAAGTGTGTTTATGTACGTTTTTACATTTAATCTTATATGTGTATAGCTTTTCGTAACCTTTTATCTTATTTTGTTTAATAATTCGTCGAAAGGGTTTACAGACATCCATATTAAAAAAATATCTCTGGATAGATAGATCTTTTTACATAATATTGACTATATTGCAAGCTTAGGGTTATAAGGGGATGCACCCAGTAACAATGATACAGCAACAATGGAATCGCAATCACAAAATCGTCGTCATTATTCGCTGGCAGAATGTCTAGACTCAATGGCTAGCGTCTCTCAACTGACCCTTGTTATTCCGAAAGGAAATAAACGTATGTGTGTGATGTATTCGCGGAATCGATTCAGGATTCGAACGCAGCAAATACATGTAAAATCAAGGACCCGCCACACACGTACGGTAATTTTCCGTACGGAATTTTCTCCGATTCAAGTTTCCGTATGACCGCCTGTGCGTTCGGAATCCCGAACGGAAAAAGCCGCTCCGAACGCAAGTCTTCCATAGATTTTGTATGAGTCGCAACACACATTCGAAAATTCCGTAAGGAACGCGGTCAGTGTTCGTCGCAGGACCGAAGCGAGTAGGTGTGTTTATGTACGCTTTTACATTTAATCTTATATGTGTATAGCTTTTCGTAACCTTTTATCTTATTTTGTTTAATAATTCGTCGAAAGGGTTTACAGACATCCATATTTAAAAATATCTCTGGATAGATAGATCTTTTTACATAATATTGACTATATTGCAAGCTTAGGGTTATAAGGGGATGCACCCAGTAACAATGATACAGCAACAATGGAATCGCAATCACAAAATCGTCGTCATTATTCACTGGCAGAATGTCTAGATCAATGGCTAGCGTCTCTCAACTGACCCTTGTTATTCCGAAAGGAAATAAACGTATGTGTGTGATGTATTCACGGAATCCCGATTCGGGATTCCAAAACGGAATCACGAAACGGAATTCCGTATGTATGTGGCCGCCCTTACGGTGGTAAATTTCAAGAAATACGCGTTATAAAGGCGCAGTGGTAGAGCCGAAGTAAGTGTATGGTCCTTTGTACTGGCAGCACATGTACACAATTTTAACATCGAAACAGTAATAATATGTAATACTAGCTACTCGCCCCGGGTCACCGATTCACCAGTATTCTCTAATATTTTTTATGATTTGATCACAATACAACACTGCTGCTACCAGAAATATTATACACAATGGTGAAAACTGCATTGAAAACTATCAAGAAATTTTTAATTTAATACGGAAACAGAAACAGAGGCGAATTCGTTTAATACTTTTAAGTGGTTTTAAACTTTTTTTTTCATTTATACTTTAAATTTAACAGCCTTTTTAACAATTTGTGATAAGTTATATGTTCATATTATGGGCTTAGTCATCGTAGTGCTGTACAAATGATCATACATTCCCACCTGCACTGAATCCTGTGGTCCATCGACAAATAAAAAATCGGATGGCGCCGTTTGTAAACGGGACTTTACTTAATATATTCCTGCAACATATATATTTGAAGGGGCGGAACACAAATCCCATAGAAAGGTACAAGAAGTAACACCAGTGCAATAGAGGTGCTGCGCTCATCATGCGTCTACTGCTGGGTGGGGAGCCGGGAGTATGAGTAAATCTTTCGAATTAGGGATTCCTGTTTCCACATCCTTGGTAAGGGCTGTATCCAAAAGAGAAAATAATAAAACGTTGTTAAAGAATAAAAATATGGTGAACAGTGTAACCGCGTCTCAGTCATCGTCTTCGCTTATTGTTTTAGTGTCATATCGGATGCAGGCAGGTTCGTACAATGGCTCTATGTTGCGCACACGTCTACGTTAGGCACACGCTTACGTTAGTGAAAACAGTGGTTTGTCGACGTTAATACGAGTGATTGGCTCAATAGTTACACATACGTCTACGTTATTAGGAGTAAGTGGCTATATGTCTTGCGCATAGACATACGTCGGTAGGAGTGAGTAGTTTATGCCTACGTTATTAAAAGTGAATGGCTCTACGCCTAGCGCATACACTTACGTTGTTAGGAGTGAATAGTTCTGTGTTTGCACATACGTCTTCGTTAGTAAAAGTGAGTGGCTCTCTAGCGCATAGACTTATGTTAGTAGGAATGAATGACTATGTTTGTGCATCCGCCTACATGAGAGTCATGAGAACTTGGAACTACTCTCGTGTACTGAGGACGTACACGAGAGTAGTTCCAAGTTTGCTAAACGTTTACGTTACTAGGAGTAAATTGGCTCTATGTCTTTCGCCTATATTTGAACATCCGCCTTCGTTAATACAAGTGAATAACTCTATGGATGTTTGCGCCAACGTCTGTATAACGAGTGAGTGGTTCTGTTTGCGCATTCGTTTACATTTTAATGCGAATAAATGGCTTCATTTTCATTCATACATGTAGGATTGTAGGACAAACAAAATAAAACAATCAAATTGTGAAAATATTTTAAATAAATAAACAGGAGTTATTTTGCCAGTTTAATATGGATTAAAACTGCTAATGTTATTTAGCATAAGGTACTAGCACATTATTTTTTATGATTTCTATCAACTAAATGAATCATATCACATTAAAAAACTTTCAAGGCCCAAAGGCCTTTCCAAGAATGAGTCAGGTGGCGCATAACTTGCCTTAAATATATAATATAAATAAAAATAGAACTATTATTGTAAAATTTGGTATGATACGAGGAAATTCAACCACAGCCGTCGTAACCACAAATTGTGGGAGACAGGTTTTAGTGTCAGGTTTATGTTTAACGTTCATTATTTTAGCAAATAAACCTTAACATTAATAAAATTCGGTGTCATTGTTAATGAATAAAAGAAATTTAAATCAGCGGCAGTAGATATAGATTACAAATGTATTTCCAACTCAAAAATATCACAATTTCATAATTATACAGGGTTATTTTGCAATAACCGGTCAAATTTGCAGAGTAGGTTCAGAATAAGTAATAAAGGCAAATGGTGAAGAAAAATTAATTAAAAAAATCTCAAACATTTTGACTTTTTTATCTTTTAAATTCAAAATGCGTGGTAATGCAGGCCCATAAATCGCATTCAATTTGGAATAGTTTGTCGTATTTTCAAAAACTGCAATAACGGTATATCATTATTTATGTATTTGAACTTAAATTTAAAATTTGGCTACTCTTTGAAAAATAACCCTGTATAGCAGCGTAAGACAATCTATTACATCGTTTCTTCCCCTGGGTTTCATAAAGGGCGACTATGGGAAATGTTCTGTTATTTAGATTAGATATTTACGGATGGCGGTATAGCGATCCTGTTTATACTAGACATAGAACATCCAGACCCATGACGGGTATCAGCATTAAAGCTGCAAGGCGTCTTGTGCCACTGTTGCCAGTCAAATGACTTTTACGGGCCGATGAAGAAGAAAAAAAATTAATAATCTTAGTTGGTTATTCGTAAAATTTTAAGGCGTTATTTTCAAGCGTGTAGTAGATATATCTAAGTAGAAGATGAAAACACGCTATCATTATCCAAACAAGACAACCATGACGTGGGCAACCAAGCGTTAAATGTTAGTGAAAGTTCCATAGGCCTATTGTGCTTTTATAACGTAATAAGGGCTTTTTAATACTTTATAGTTTTTAATAAAACTCTAAAAAATTATTTTTTATTTTCATATTCCGTATCCTTAATTAATAAATAAATGTCGCTGTCGCTAAGATCTCTATGATATACAGTAAGAAAACTATGTGTAAATTAAAAGAAGAATATTATGTGCATCTATAGAATGAGGCCATGAAATACTTTCAATACTGCATCCTTAAAAAACACAGTTTTCATTTTCTTATTTGTAACTTTAATTGTCTACGGGCACACAGTCCACTTGAAGGTAAGTTGAATATTTACATAAATTAATAAAGAAGTAAAATTGTCGCTAATGATGATTAGTGACCATATAGTGACAGGTATTCATTTTTAAAGTCTGTTTTAAACTTACCGTAATTAGTTCTCCGGCTGCACATAGAAATCTATCAAGTCTGTTATGACCAAGAAACTTAAAGTTTTCCTTCAAATAGCTCGTAGTCATAGGTGTGAACAAGACACAGTACAGAAGAAAAACAGTTTGCAGATTGCGGAGAAGGCGAATGGGTAAACACTTGAGCTTTGAATGAAATTCGGAGATATGTGCGCAAACAAAATAAAAACTTAACATCTAGACTTTGAATACGCTCAAGTTTATTAATAAAGTAAAAGGACTCAAATTTTCTATAATAAATTGACGCGTATACTTTTTTATATTTTAAAGTTCCGACGGTATGACATTGGTCCCTTGGGAGAGAGGTAAAGCCCTAGTGTGGGATGCTACTTGCGTAGACACTTTGGGGGCCTCTCATCTCAAGGGTTTAGATCAGGGCGGCATCAGAGGCAGCTGAACTGAGTAAGTGGCGCAAATATGAGTCTCTGAGAGATGACTACATATTTGTGCCATTTGCTGAAGAGACTATCGGTCCGTGGGGTCCACGTGTGGTGAAGTTCCTAACGGAACTCCATCCACGACTGGTCGTTGCTGCTGGTGATTTTCTCACTCAAGAGGCTAAGTATAGCCATTCAGCGGGAAACGCAGCCAGCGTTCTTGGTACGATACTGCGGGAAGTAGGACTGTATGATAATTAAGTTACTAGTTTTAGTTTTTTTTTATTATAGTTTTTAATATTGTATATAATAAAATATTGTATATTATGTTACTTTAAAAAAATTAAGTTTATTTTTACATAATCCAACATAAAAGTAATTAGTGGTTAGTAAAGTTAATAGTTCAAGTAAGTCTCAGTAAATAAGTCGGCAAAGCCTTTAGAGTACCGCGCCTCTGATAAGGTTTCCTAATTTGACTATCTAGGTCTAGGTGATATTTCAGTATAACACGTATGTACAATATAAAATTTCTAAGATTTAAGTGAAAACAATTGTAGTAACTGCATTGATTGATGTAAAACTAAAAGCAAAGTGTGACCGACCGAGCACACACTCCATTTGAATGAATGAATGAATAACTTTTAATTGACTCGTTAAATTCAATAAATTGGTATTACTAGCTTGTTTTGTATATTACTTTTTTATTTTTGTGTATTAATGAGATAATACTGATACTGATTAGAATACTGGATGCTGGGTAAAGTATGACTTAACTATATGTCAACGAGTTTTGTGCGGTTAAGTCACAATCACAAGAACAGGAGACCCTTATTACTGGTACGTGGCTATACCACATATATATTTTTTTTTGTTTAGAAAACAGTTAAAAATATAAGTAAAAATGATTTACTCGCAAAATTTTCTACAAAAATTCATATACCGTCTTATTACAAAAAGTAGTTAATATTTAATCTCAGGTTTAAACTAAAATCTGTTTCATTAAAAAAAGTCTCGAGGAAATATGCGAATTAAAATGTATTTAACAGCAAATGTCACATTTCGCGAAGACTGTTGCGCCGCGGCTAAGCGACTTCTTTCGTGGGAAAGACTTTTCTTAAATCATAGTTTAAACTTCTTCACTACTACTATCAATAAACCTTGTTTCGTATATAGATGGTTTGTTTTCAACAAAAGTGCACTTTAATGACACTTATATGACATTTTCACAATAACTATAAAGTTTATAGGTTAAGGACGTAACTCCAGCTCACAGGTTACATACTATAAGTAAGAACTTGAGAACAAAGTTTAGTAGAGTAAAGTTTAAAACATTCACAATAGTAAATGATTAAGAAACCTGTGAACACTGCCATACTAAGCGATATTTATTATTAAACCTAAATGTTTAATTATTGTTATTACAATTTTTTGTAGTATTAGGGAGACAAACGAGCACACAGTCCACCTGATGGTAAGTGGATGTTTTGGCACACAGAAATCTACATCTATCCTCGATTAAGATTCAAAATGCAGATGCGTTGCCACCACTGAAGACTAAGACGAAATGCGTCGTTTCAAGTTAAAAGGGTCTCCGGATCTCTACACTCACCATACGAAACACAGCAATACAGTAACATTAACAAATTCCCTGTCCGCGTAACAGACACAATAGTTAAACAATCGAAATATGTTCATGTATGACTCACGGGAGAGTGAAATGGTTGAGCATCTACCATCGCTAGTATTCTCTGTGAGAGCGTGGTCATTCCCCGGTCGAACCGACCCATTCGTGCTACAACCACAGTACAGCTACAGCATGGCTTTACGACGTATATTACGTAATTATTTTTAGTGCTTACGCACCTGTATCAGAAGGACCTGCTCTTCATAACATTGTGATTTAATTAGGTTAAGTAAAGTATGAAATTATATTAAGTTTACATTGAATTTAAATTTTAGCAAATTTAGGAGTGTGTGTGAATAAATGTGTATATCTAAATAACCAATATGTATTATGTATCACAAACTTCATAAGAAGTTCAGTTTCTGTACAGTTGAGTGTTTTCGACCATTTAGTTAATTTTACTTTACATTCCTTGTACGTAATTTACATATTACTTTAAAAGCAAAATAAAAATCTCGTTGCATATAACACTTATCTGAAACGATCTTACTTCTTATGATCGTGCATAAACAACAAGAGTAGATGAACTAATAATAATCACAGGAGCAATAACGTTTTATTAAAATGCATGATCTATTCTTGGCAGTAACAGATTCAGCCCCTCTATCTGTTCTAAGCGCGGCCTACAGAGTAACAGAACAGGTTCCTCTATCAAACGAGATAACACACACATGAACACGCACACCAACAAGACCAGAGGTCAAGCTGTATTACATCATACAATCGACACAATCGTCATGTCGAATTTCGCCATATATGTGAAATAAGAAACGCCGCATTTGATATGAAACGTTATATTTAAAATCGATACATTAAATGTTGTTAAAGATGTATCGATTTTCATGAAGAATGTTGGTTTGGCAAATTAGTGGACGTAAGACGAGAACTATCAAAATTTTGTACAAACTAAAATAATTATTTGATTTTTTATATATTGAAATAAGCATAACATTAGTCATGGTCTACATTGCACTATTATAAAGTATGTTCCAATTAAATTTTCTACGAACGTAAACAATTTATAGGTACTCTTGTGTATTACAGATTATGCATAGGTATAAAAAGTTTCAAACGTGCAAACTGAAACAAAGTACAATATATTTTGTGTTGATTGACATTATTTGATTGAATTATTTGACAGAAAATATTTACTTAAAGGTGTTAGAGCAGTAGAAATAGAATAACGGACATGGCCCATTTTTTACGTGGTAGAGCCATTTTGCAGCTATAATATAGTTGTAGTACGACCACGCTCTCACAGAATACCAGCGTAAAATAGCAGCTTAATGCTGCTGTGTTTCATATGGTGAGTGTAGAGAACTAGAGACCCTTTTTACAATTTTATTTTGCTGGTGGCAAGTGCGTTGTTTGATGGCCTGTAATTATGACGACTTGTAAGAGCTACGTTGAGGCATATTTCAGCTGCAGCATCAATGAGACTGCTCGACAGACAGGGCATGGACTACTCTCGCACAAAACATAACGTGAAATAAGCAGCACAATGTTTTTTTGTGTATGTATGATGTGATAACTACAAGAGATACTTTCTACTGGTAACTAGCTTAGCTTAGATTTCCATCTTAGTCCTCAGAGGTGATAAAGCATATCTGCATTTGATTCTTGATTAAAGATAAATGTAGCTGTCTTTGGGCCACAGAATCACACTTACTTCTTCATTATAATTGAAAATATAAGTAGTCAAATATTGTGCAACTGGATTTAGGAGTGTTGGGGGGAAAATGCTAAACCTTTTTCTTCAAACATCAACCTCACTCGCATACGGTGCACTTCTACTTGACGGACGAAACTCTGACCGATTTGAAGACAGACTTAAATGGGAGGGAGATTAGGAAAGGAAAACTTTTTTATTGGTCTAAGGGCAACTGTAACCTTTTTCAAGTCCACTTCAAGGTGTTGATGTTGAAAAATATAGTTTTCATTGGTAAAAGTTTCTAAAATGAAAGAGTCTGAAAAAATTTTGTTTTCGTTTTTGGCTTTCGGCCATTTTCGGTCAATACTTTTTGGCTATAATTTAATATTTATTTTTCGCGCACGCCGAAAATGAAAACGCTAACTCGTTTATTATTATAATAATTATTCAGTTTTCAGTATTAATTTATTAGACGAAAATGCAAAAAATACTATTCTCAAATAATAAATTACTATAATATGCATATAAAATAACACTGTTAAATTAAATTATAAAAAATCTTTCAAAAAATCACTTGAAACGGTACAATTCAATTAGTTATATTGATATACTTTCTTCCTTTGTATTACAAAATAATTTGATAAATTTGTTTGTAATTACTCTAATTTTTTTTATAGTATAAGGGTGACAAACGAGCACACAGTCCACCTGATGGTAAGTAGATGCTGTGACCCATAGACATCTACATCTATCCTCGATTAAGAATCAAACTGTAAATGCGTTGCCCCCTTGATGACTAAAATGGAATGCCTCGTTTCCAGTGAAATGGGTCTCCGGTTCTCTACACTCATCATACGAAACACACCAGCATTGAGCTGCTATTTTACACTGGTATTCTGTGAGAGCGTGGTCCTTCTCCGGTCGAGCCGACCCATTCGTGCTACAACCATAATGTAGCTGCAGCATGGCTCTACCACGTAAAAAAGTTGATCAATTAATTAAATAATAAATCTAATTATGTACGAATAACCTATATTTACACGCAGTTTTACATAGTAACTTGAAATTTTCAATTTTAGTTGAAAATGTAGTTCATATTGAATTTAGTTTTCTTTTTCGGCCGAAAAAAAACCATTTTCGGTCGGACTTTGATAATTGGATAACGCAGACTTTACACTGCGCTTGGTTAAATAACGTTTATAGTTTTATAAGTTGATAAGCGATTAGTTTCCGCTAGATGAATAGAAATTTTAAGAACAAAGCAATATTTATTCGACATTTATAATTATATTCGATTGCTTTGTAGATCCCCACTTTTTTTTAATACTAAGTAAGATTCCGCGGGAATCGGGTAAAACTGTTCATTTATGCTTCGCGATTCAATCTTGAAGGTCTCAGCCATAAATTTGAATCCCTTACGTCAGAAATGAGGACTGTTATGATGCCTTTTAAGCACTACACAATGGTGAAGTGATGTGATGTGTCACAGTTAGCTACTCAATACAAAACACGTCTTAATAGGATTGTACTTTAAACAATTAATGTGCGCTACTCCTATAAACAACTGCATAGATATGCTAAATGATATGTTTTAATTGATTCGTGATTTTATCGCTATACAGTCAATTGTTAATTACTATGTTGTTATCTCTGCCTAGTTGGAAATGATCTCTACCTAGTTAGAGTATCTCTACCTAGTTAGAGTATCTCTACCTAGTTGGATAATTGGAGGTGACGGTCACAGACACCTTAGTTCGCGATTTTTTCATAAAGAATTTGTAGCGATTTGTTAGAAATGACCAAGAATTTTTTGAAATTTCTTTAATATCAAAAAAACATTTTACGGCATTTTTAGAATGAGATTGTATTATTGACTTTTTTAGGCCACAAGACAAATTTAAAAAAAAAACTATGACAATTTCTTATAGCTTTTGCTATAAAAAGAATATATTTTTATTAAAGTCCCTTCATATATTGATTTAGAGCTAAGATTTGACCCCTTTGTAAGGGAATCAGTGAACCTCTGCTTTGGTAGAGTTATTTAAGTTTCGTGTCAGACGCCAATTGAAGGTCGATTAATTTTAAACGATGAATATATTTAAGCTAAATGTCAATGTTAACGGTTGCTTTTAATATATATATATATATATATATATATATATATATATATATATATATATATATATATATATATATATATATATATATATATTAAATACTTGAATATGCAACAGTTTTAATAAAGAAATGTTATTGAAATATTGCAAATATTTATTCTGTAAAGTTCGTACACACTGTCTGCAAAAATAACCTGAGAAAACATGAAATACTTGAGCGTGGTGTAAAAGTAAATTCTGGCATTTCGCCACAGCCGTAACAGACGGTACGAATGCATGCTCCTTTATAATGAAAAACAATTTATTTAACAGAAAGATAATAACTATAAAGGAGTATTACAGCAAAACTCTTACCGGCAGCGATGTGACAGGCTCGGTCAGTAGAACACTTTCGGTTTCCAGAACTTCACTGTTGGTTCACTTAGCGAACAAAGTCGTTGGAAACACTTTTACATCATCAAACAACCGCGGTACGTAACGTTTTTAGCACACAATTAGCACACACTGAGTGATACGAAAGGGTTCGTGGTGATGTATCCTTAACCAATGGCTTTTTTATGGAGTTCTTGTTTTAAAATAATCGGTGTATAGTACGTGGTTTTGTCCGTGATAAACGTTGGGAGGCCGCGCGGCGACTGCTCGCCCGCTATATCGTTGACGCGCCGCCTCACGTGCGTTTGAATGCAAAAAACTTGACAGTAGAGCTTCGTATCTCATAGAGCACTTATCTCGCGACGTTAAACTTTAATAACGATGAAGTGGTGCTTGACGATATCCTGCTGGGATTAAACGGTATGTTGTGCGTTTGAATATAAACAATGTTTACATTGATTAATTTACCATGAAATAAGGCAGGTAAAATTATTATTTTTATTTTATGGTATAATAGAGCAGTGTTTGGAGAAGATGAAATACGCGAGTTCAAAAATTAAAATAAGTGGTGTAGCTTATTTTGTAATGGGTAATGTACCCATCACTTATACTGAATAGGTATAAGTGAAGCAGATCGTCCTATGGCTAGCGGCGGACTGTCACAAGCTGCTGATCATAAAATATATGATACAACCATATTATTAATAGTTTACAGTAAAACAAGACTATACAATCTTCAATAATGAATATGCCCTGATAGAAAAAAATAATGCACCTATTATCTTATGGCATCTAAATAACAACTCAATAACCATAGTGGCGACTCTATATTCACAAAAAGTCTATGGGTGAAAGAAATACATAAACAACGCAAAATTACGGGTTCGAAGCTATCCGCTAAATTCAGTTCCGATGACGTCACCTCCTATAATACGCGATACCACCTTGCAAGCAGTTATTAATACACACATGCGCGCAAAATATTCCATGTGAACCATTGTTGTGGAATTTAATTCACAGAATTTCTGCTATCGATAGTTGAATGTCTTTGATGAAAAAAGCAAACTTGATGCCATAGAACTGTAATGGTAATTTTTTTGACCTTTACAACGTTAAATACATTGAATCCTAAAATAGTATTAAATATAGCAGTAAAAAGTTTGTAGCACTAATGGGTCGCCTCGACCGGGGTGGGACCACGCTCTCGCGGAATACCAGCTTAATGTTGCTTTGTTTCGTATGGTGAGTGAAGAGAACCGGAGATCCTTTTTACTGGAAATTAGTCCTAATGGGTGACAACGCATCTGCATTTTAATTTTTAATTGAAGATAAATGTAGATGTATATAGGCCGCAACATCAACTTACCATCATGTGGACTGTGTGGTCGTTTGTCACCCTTTTTCTATAAAAAAGGTCACTGTCTAAGTTGTGTATTAATATAAAATTACCTAATATATGAAGGATTATATTAAAATCTTAATATAACTAGAAGGTATACTAATATACGTGGTAGAGCCATGCTGCAACTGTATTAATAGTATAGTTGTAGCACGAATGGGTCGGCTCGACCGGGGAAGGACCACGCTCTCACAGAATACCAGCGTAAAATAGCAACTTAAGGCTGCTGTGTTTCGTATGGTGAGTGTAGAGAACCGGATACCCTTTTTACTGGAAACGAGGCATTCCATCTTAGTCCTCACGGGTGACAACGCATCTGCATTTTGATTCACAAACGTGGATAGATGTAGATGTCTATGGGCCACAGCAACCACTTACCATCAGGTGGACTGTGTGCTTGTTTGTCACCCTTATACTATTAAAAAAAAGGTAGTATAATAGTTATACAATATAAAACCAAACATTCAAGAAATGGTTAAATATCTGTCAAAGTAATTTATTTTCTAAAATCAATTTACTCTTTTATTTATTTTATTTATTTATTTATTTAAATACTTTATTGTATTAACCATAAAGGTTACAAAAGGCGGACTTAATGCCAGTTAACATTCTCTGCCATGGCGTGGTGAGAAATTAGTGGCAGGATATTACACATATTAAGATAAGGCTTTAGCTATTAGTTAATCTGTGATTTAGTACCTACATATATCAAAAGATATGTTTAAGTACCCTCCTTTTCAATGAGTAAAACACCGTTCGATTTATATCATTTGGAGGGACCATCAAGCTACCGTGAAAGGTTAGAAAACCATTATGGAAACTTAACCGACCGGTGTGTGAGGTTGAAACTTGCAATACGAGTAGCTTAGGACAGTTTGCAACCGGATAGTAGAATATCGGTTAAGTTGATGCAACGTGAGAACAAGACCAAGTACTCATCCAAATACTAAGAACACGCAAACAATTATGACAAAATAAAAACGATCGGCCACTAATAATAACTTAAGTCATTATAAAGTAATCAAACGATTTCTTAATATAAACGTAGATAAAGGGCAATAAATGTAAAAGATAATTAAACTAAAAAAAAGTAAAAACGACATTAAAAATTAAAATAATAAAATAATTTCCACGTAATGGTTCTGAATCTGAAGTCAGTGCTAAGACATAGCCTATCGGATAGTTAAAATCCCGAATTTTAAGGAAAATCACAAGTTAAATGTAACAACTAGAATCGCTTCTAATAAGTTAGATTAAAACTTGGTTCCCTACTTTTACACTCTTAAGGGTGATTTTTTTTTATTTATATGGGACCAAGTATATAGGTTTTACTTTAGGGTTTTTAATGATAGAAGAATCATTAAATACATACATAAAAATAAAACATACGCGTCGAATATAGAACCTTCTTATTTTTTGAACTTGGTTAAAAATTGTTCACATGAGACACTGTGTTTTGTCGGTCACAGGTTCCTCAAGAAATAGTGTGAACTGTGAACACTGTTTTCTTAATGTTCGCCGTGAGAAGTCAAAGTTTTACGACAATAAATATGCTCATTATTATCAAGGAAGTCTTCTTAATATCGAATAATTCTACTCGCTCTTTTAATTTTCAAACAGGTATATATTCGTTGTGTACTGCTTCTTTGCGGCAGTTATCCTTAATTGTGAGTAACACCTAGGTATAAAAGAGACTTATCTAAAGGACTCTTATAGTATTCATAAACCACTACAGGTACATGGAAATTATTATATTAATTTATGAAAATAATGAAATCGGATGTAAATATTGCTATTTATTTGATAAAAACAGATAGTTTGACGGCACAGCTTTTAGCATTTCAAAAGTATAAAGCAGTTTCTTTTTTCTACTTCAAGACACAGTAAGTTTATTCTGCGTAGGTCGGACCAAAAGTAATAATTAAAAAGCTGAGGGTTAACTCTGACATCGGGACGTCAAACAACGTAGTTTTATTCGATATTATATTAATTTTAAAAGACTATTTTAAAAACAAATTATACTAAACCATTATAATCATCATGTAAAATAAGGCCGATTGGCAGTTATTAAAAAGATTAATTAAAATTAAGTTCGGTAACGTGATTTTTAAAGCTCTTCATGCGGTGGCAATTAGCCAGAAGTCGAGGCCGATGTCGTCAGGTACGAAATATATCTTTAGCAATAGACTCGATGACGGCGCGCGTAGAACGTTAATGATTTTTTTTTATATTTTGCTATAATGAAAGTTTGTTTATACAAGTTAAGGTAGGTGAGGCAAATATGGTCGTATGATCTTAAGTTAAACTAAATAATTTAGTCTATTTATTGTATTGTTGTTATCTTTTTGAGAATAATTACAGTTTAAGAAAACTTCAACATTGATCATGAGCTGTGATGATTCTAGTAGGTATGCTAGGTCATAGTCTAATCAAACCGATGACAATAGAAATTAAAGTATTGTCATCGGTTCTTAATACGTCTGCAAAATCTCAGATTATTCTGGCGTCTGGAAGTGGGTGAAAATTAAATTACAAAATTCCATTACATTCATACACACATACATAGCTTAGAGGTCAAGCTCATATAAAGCGTGTAATAAGGAGACGTTAGTTTCTTTGTATATCCAAGAAACAACAACGAACATCGTGAGCATCAAAAGAGCGTGACTTATTCCTACTACATTTATCTCTCGATAGTGAGATAAGTCCTGAAATTTTCTTGGTTTTAATACATATTATTATTTAAAATAAAAAATATAGAAAAGGCACAGGATCTGTTATGAAACTTTTCTAGTACATTTATTAACAGTATTCATAGTAGGTTTAGTAACAAAACTATTTAATCATCATTTATCATTACAGCCCTTCACAAGTCCACTGCTGAACATAGGCCTCCCCCAAGGAATGCCACAAAGCACGGTCCCGAGCCACCTGCATCCATTGACTTCCTGCATGTCTTACCAGGTCGTCACTCCATCTAGTGGGGGGACGCCCTACACTTCGCCTGCCGGTACGAGGCTGCCACTCGAGAACCTTTCTTCCCCATCGGTTGTCGGTTCTTCGAGCTATATGACCGGCCCATTGCCACTTCAGCATACTAATTCTTTAAGCTATGTCGGTTACTCTGGTTCTACTGCGGATATCCTCGTTTTTAAGTCTATCACGCAGAGAAACGCCGAGCATAGCCCTCTCCATAGCTCGCTGAGCGACTTTGAGCTTTCTCATACGGCCAGCAGTGAAGGACCACGTCTCAGATCCATAGGTCGTCACTGGCAACACGCACTGGTTGTACAATTTAGTTTTGAGATTTTGAGGTATGCCAGACGAGAAGATGGGTCGTAATCTCCCGAACGATGCCCAGCCGAGTTGAATCCGTCGATTGACCTCTCGGTCGAAGTTGGACTTACCTAGTCGGACTATTTGTCCCAGGTAAACATACTCGTCAACAACTTCCAGCTTAGTGCTCCCAACAACTACCGGCATAGGTGTGACATGGACGTTAAACACGATTTATGGTTTGTCCATGTTCATCTTAAGACCTATCCGTTGGGAGACACTATTGAGGTCATTGAGCATAGTGATTAGGTCCTCCAGCGATTCTGCCATAAGGACTATATCGTCGGCAAATCGAAGGTGAGTGATGTACTCGCCATTGACGTTAATACTGTATCCTTTCCAGTCCAGTAGCTTAAAACGTCTTCCAATGCAGCGGTGAAGAGTTTCGGGGATATAACGTGACCCTGTCTTACACCTCTCTGCAGTTGGATAGATTTCGTACTCTGGTTCTGTACTCGGATAGCCATCGTAGCCCTATTGGACAAACACTTCAGCACTTCGATATACCGACAGTCCACTTGGAACCGCTGAAGGGACTGAGGGAAGCACCGCCCAAATTCATTCATAGTCCACATACGCAAGACAAAGTGGCAGATTGTACTCTTCGGTCTTCTGTACAATTTGCCGAAGGGTATGTATGTGATCTATGGTGCTAAAGCCTTTTCGGAAACCGGCTTGTTCGGGAGGCCGGAAGTCGTCGAGTCTTGGTGCGAGACGATTCGTAATGACTCTCGAAAACAGCACGTAGACGCGGCTCAGATTGGAAATCGGTCTGTAGTTCTTCAAGAGAGCGTTGTCGCCTTTCTTGAAGAACAAGACCACCGCACTTCTGCTCCACGCCTCCGGAGTAGTACCACCATGGAGGACGGAATCAAAGAGCTTTTGAAGGACTTCAAGTACCGGTTTTCCACCCGCTTTCAGAAGCTCCGCTGTAATTCCGTCCTCACCCGGGGACTTGCCGTTTTTAAGGTGCTGGAGAGCCATTCTAATCTCGCTCAGACTGACGTCCAGGATATCATCGGAATAGTGTCGGATAAGACTTGCTCTTGGATTGTTACTCACACTTGCGTGTGGCTCCAACGATGACGTGTACAGCTGTCCATAGAACCTCTCAATCTCACTCAAAATCTTAGGTGTCCCGGAAACGATGCTGCCACATTCGGTCTTCAGCTTCGACAGTTGGCTCTTTCTGGCAGACAGTTCTCTGGCAAAGACTTTGGAGCCCTGGTTCCGCTCGATCGCTTCTTTAATACGAGCAGTATTAAAGTTGCGTAAGTCCCGCCGCATGCATTTGGAGATCTGTCTGTTCAGTTGCCTGTATGCTATCAAATCTACTGAAGACTGCAGCTTCATTTCCCGTCTAACAGCCATGAGATTAAGAGTGTGATCGGAGAGTTTTTGTGTTCTTCTGCGGTGGGTCTTGCAAAACTTAGCTCCGACCGCATGGACAGTTTCCACTAGCTTGTCATTCATATCGTCCACTGCATTGCAATCTTCTAGGCACTGAAAACGGTTTTATAACTCGAGCTGAAAGGTTTCGGGACTTTGGATTAGAGCACGAGGGGGACGGAGCGTTGACTTCATTAGACGTGACCTCCCTAACTTAACGAGTAAGTTAATACTTTAAAACAAAAAAAAAACATGCGTGAGTGTCGTGGAACACTCGGTTGGAACAAAGTTACTTTCGTAGTATATTATTATTGATAAACGTATTATATTATTGATTAACAAATACAAATAAATGAGCGTCTATTAAAATGAAACGTCATTTAAAAACTAATAATATTTCTTTCAAAAAAGATATTGGCAAGATAAAAAAAGTGCGAGGGAGATGGATATTATTCCATCTCGCTTGCTTATAGCCGCCAAGTCGGCTATAATACGTCAGAAGGGATCGTGACGGAAAAATCTTACACTTTTTGTCGCCTAGCCCCATCCGCCAAATCCGTACCGTCCGATAAAGAACTGCGTTCCAAAAAAAACTATTCTGTTTGAGGAGTTGGTTTGCTAATTATTCTAAGTTTTAATTTAAAATTGAATCTGCAAAAATATCAAATACAACGATTGTAAAAAAAACTCCCATGATTATTAATTCTATAACTTTGTTGTCAGCAAAAAAATAAGAACATAATTTTGTATACTTGTTTAACTCTCATTCTTACACCAGTTTTATTAACAAAAATTATTACTAAAAATAATTGTCTGTTCTTTACATATTTTATTGGAATTAAAGTTTTATTTAAGTGCATTATGCGTCGTTCAATTCAAGCAATTAAGGACGTGCAAAGACAGAAAATTGTTCGACAAATATTTGTATTGCAATAGGGCGTACGTAGGCGTACTGTTGTTGTACAAAATATGCAAACTTACCAGTTAAATTGCACTGATCAACGTAATACACAGTACTGTTAAAATAAATATGTGTAAGATTTAACGAAATATATATTTTATAAAAATTTAAAAATTGCTAATGAAGAATAAAAAATGTTCAGCACAGAACGCTTGTACACAAGCATAGCCCAATGACTTATGACACAAATTGTGCATAGATTAGATAATAACGATCGGATCCGAAACGCATACAAGCTTCATGCTAATTAATAACTGTGATGCGACTGCGTTCGATATGCCTTAAAACTCTTTCGGAATTAAAGAATATATTTAGCATATTATATATTATATAATGGGAACTGCAAGGTTTTCAACATAACTGATGTCCTCCTGGCAGATTTTCGACCCCGACCTACTTCCTAATATTTGAGAGATGTCGACTGCGCAGGAGATATTATAACTATCAGCGCACGTGCAATTACATATTATGTACTCTTTTGGGGAATTTTTTTTAATGGGGAAATGGGAAGGAAAAGGAAAGGGAATACCCGCCCGCACAGGAATTTAAATTTATAAGACGTTTTCTCACGATGTTTTTCTTCATTGCCGCCTTCTTATAAAGGGCTACATAAAACACCATTAGGGAAAATAAAATTAATTCCTTTATTTTGAAAATTTTAAACTTTTATCTATTATTGCATGATTGCGAAAGAAACAATAATTTTCGTTAACCCATAGTTCAGAACAGTAAAAAATTTGATTACATTTGTAAAATTTTAATATGGTCACCCTACCAATTGTAAGAATTTAAAACCACAATTTGTATGTTCATTTATTACTCATCGAACGTCTTGTTGCTTGCGATATGAGTTAAATATGTATGATTCGTGTATTGAAGTTTGTGGGGCGCATCGCAGACGATTCTTGATTTATTTGCTTACAATACCCGCGCAATTGCATTGGTTGCATAAATGTAAAATTATTGTCCTTGGTATTATGTCATAGAAACGGTGAATCAGAAGGGATTGATAATCACAAAATTGATGAACCTATTCTAAACCGTTTAACTTTACTATTTAATTTCAAAATGATTTAGCACCCTTTTAGAGAATAATAACGATCACCGCCGTGGTGAAGTGAATTTTCTCAAAACTAGAAGTAGTCAATGTGTAGCCAGTGATCATATTCCGAGTCGACAGTGACCGAGTTATTCTTATTTGTGATGTAAATATATACGTCTCGAGTTATAGCTTGCGCTGTGCGCTTTGGGACTAGTTTTAGTGCCGCTCGTTTCAGACAATTACGTTCGGAAAATTAGTATACAGCGAATAGTTTAAGGTTCATAGTATTTCAAACATTTTACAGACTTTACATCCGGGGTTGTTGAAATGATTCGATATATTGATCACGTTAACAGTTCAGTAAGTTTTATAAATATATGATTATATATCAATTGCCGTGTGGTGGATGCGGTGCAGAATTCGTCACTCGTTTTGTAATAAAATACGATTCATAATGTTTTTAACAATAATAGGCCTAAACTTGACATAACATCAAGTGGGTCTGGTCTGGTGAGTGATCTTGCACCTGATGTTAAGTTGTGATATGGTTCTTATAAATACCCTAAAAATATTGTGTTTATTCCAAAAATATATGTCTTGAAAAGTCTCATATTGTACTGGTAAGGGAAGACGGTCGCAGGCAAAGAAGTGTTTTAGTTCGAAAACCGTGAAAGAAATTAAAAAAACCGAGCTAAGTTATTTATCTAATTATAAACTATCGGTAACTTGATGCGACGTTATAATTTCGAGGCGAACTTATTACAATTTTGTTGCCTAAGAAAAGGTATCTCTGGCACAAAAATGCGATCGGGATTTAGAAAAATAGGAAAGAAAGGTCCTGGCCCTTGCTTCACTTAGCCCTTGAGCTACCACGGCTCTCAGGGCTCTCTTATTCATGACAGGGTTATCGAGCAATTCGTTCGCCGAAGTGAGTATTGGCAGTCTTCGCATGTGATTTTCTCATGATGTTTTTTTCACCGTCTAGCATGTGATAAGTCAGTGCTTATGACAATATAGCTATTAACAATATTATTGATGCCGACTCAAGGCTCTCACGTACTGCGCAATTTGTGACGATTATCACGGTTATATTATGTGATTCCTTTATAACATAAATGAATTAAATTATAATTTACTGTTATAAATTAAAAGTTAGAGGTATAATGCGTAAGGCGACTCAAAATTTTGTACATCACAAAATTCCGCATTTTACATTTCGCATTTTTGCGATATATGAATCGTTGCTTACGGTGTAGTTAACTGGCCGACATCCAGTTTTCGATTTACGCGCGGCGGTCGGATATCATTAAATTAGTTTGCCGACACGAATTTAGATCAAAGTTTTGCGTTGGCGACGAACACGTTTGACTTGTTGTGTCCGTTGAGATTTGCACATGAAGCAGCGTCAAAAAGCTAATTATCATATTTATGTAGTATGTTTATAAATGGTAATTAAAACAAAGTGTAGCTCCATAAGGTATACGGTTTGAAATACGTAGATACAGTGTTAAGCACGCACCCATGTAAAATACTTAGTAAACTTTAATCTGCAAAGACATTCCTCATACTTTTAGTTTAGTCTCTAACAGTATGTTTTATAAAATGACAATAGCTGTTGTTTACCGTGACAGGTCCTGTCAGAGTCATTAGATTCCGAGTATTGAAAAGAGACGACTATAGTTCTTGTTGGTAACAATTGCTAGTTAACTATAGAATAAATATACCTATACAATTTTCATTTTCTAGATCGTTCTTTAAAAATACACTAGCTTTACATCATTTTACACGTTTTTATTAAGTCACTTTCTTGTTTGTCTGTCTGACTGTCGTTCCGGGTGGAATTTAGTAATTGACTTTAAACTAACTTCCCGATGAGCTGGAAACTTAAAATTTTGAATATAGTTCAAATTCGGATGACAATGCAAGAATATGATAAAAGGCGTGGTATATTAAAAATTTTTAATACAATTTTTTTTTTTAATTTTACTTGATCAACTAATCTTATTACCGAAAACTTGTCCGATATAGTCGGATATTATAATTCATTTTACATGCATACCTTAACCAATATTTTTCTATGACTACATCAATTATTAGAATCGAAATGTCATAGCAAATAGTTAAAGAATACTTCAAGTACTCACCATTGTCACCAACAGCTTGGCTCAGAGTGTTCTCAGTGACGGGGCGCAGCGCTTCTACGGCGCTGATGTAGCCCAGCCGATCGGCGATCGCGCAAGCCGTTTGTCCATTCTGTTTCCAAAGAGTAAACAAATTATATATTAAGCCTCAATTCATTAAAAAAATGTTATTAATTGTCAAAGTGAAGCTCACCGCAGACAACGCATTTGGATCCGCATTGTTCTTCAGCAGCAATTGGATAATCAACGTATGTCCTTGCTGCGCCGCTTGGTGCAGTGGTGTGAATCTAAAGAATTTAAAAAGTAGAAATATAGAAAATAACAAAACTTACAAGATGTAATAATTGTAAGTAAATGATATAAAATAAAAAGTTATACTTTACTCAATTTTTAGGATACCGCGAACGCAAAGCGTTCTGGTTTTATTATAATGATTTTACTGGCAGAGAATGCCTAAAGGTATAAATTTCGACTTTTGAATATTATAATGTATATAGTCATCAGGAGATATATGCCGCGAATTTTTTTTTGAACTAAAGCAAATGAAATTGTAACAAATGTTACTTTCTTGGATCTAATAATGCTCATTGTTGGCTCATCAACCAGTGGTATAAATGTCTCCCAAAATCTTCCAAAAACAATAAGATTAATTAATTATAAATATTATAAAGGAGGTTGCCAACACGCTTCCCCAATCATGGCAACTATGGCAAAATCCTCCCTATGAGGCTTTTATAGCCTGTAACGGATGTAATGTAAAATAAAAACAACAACACATCTCCTGCCGATTCGCGTGCGTGCGTCGCAAACGCTTAGTGATTATTAGCGGTGCGAAGCATTCGGATTAAGGCGTTCGCGTCGCTCGTGTCTCAACGTCTGGATACACTTTTAAGGAAATGCAACATATTGAATGAGACATATGTTGAAAAATCCAGCAACTAATTTCGTCAAAAATAAAATCTAAAATATTTAAACCGATGACGGGAAACGGAAATGCTATTTATTTCGTCAGGGCGTCAAATATTACGGCAAATTATTCTTTTATATTAGGTTAATAGCGGACAACGCTGAACAGTACCCACGCGAAAGGTCGAATCACATAATTCTTTTTTTCTTCTTCAGCCCTAAAAATTCCACAATGTCATTATTATTACGTTCGTCAGACAGATAAGGAAACCGTCTGGGTATTTTATATCTGGCAATTACAAGATAGTTATACCGCCATCTATCAGAGGCCATGTGATCATTCTGGTATTTTGCATATTTGCTTCGAACGAAAACCTGTGGTAGCGGAGTAAGTACGTGTAAGTGGTAGAGCCAAGCTGCAGCTATATTTATAGTATAGTTGTAGCACGAATGGGTCGGCGCGACCGGGGAAGGACCACGCCCTCACAGAATAACAGCGTAAAATAGCAGCTTAATGCTGCTGTGTTTCGTATGGTGAGTGTAAAGAACCGGAGACCCTTTTTTACTGGAAAAGAGGCATTCCATCATAGTTCTCAAGGCTGACAACGCATCTGCATTTTGATTCGCAAACGAAAATAGATGTAGATGTCTATGGGGCACAGCAACCACTTACCATCAGGTGGGCTGTGTGCTCGTTTGTCACCCAATTTCTATAAGAAAAAGTACTGGATTCTCTTACGCCGCTACCACATGTTATAATTAGTTATTAGTAATGTACATCGAATGTAAAATTAGGTTTCGGAGTTTTTAATACAACAATAACCGGATAATCTGCGGAGAAAAACTATTTGTAGGGGAGTTATTAAAATTCATGACCTCGAATACATTTTAAGTTAAAGGATTAAAAACTAAAAATTATATTTATACATATGAAAAATAGCTTTAATAATAAAACAACCAACTTTGTATGTAATCGAAAGTAAATTTCGGTTTAGAACTGACACAAACACAATAAAAACGAAGCATTTTTAATAAATCAATAAACAGTCTGGTAAGCTGCTTGTTAACGACATGTCCAGCAATGGAAAGTTTTTCTTATCTGTAAAAAGTGTGAATAAAGGTATGTAGGTCTGTAGATCACTGAACATTAAAGTAGCAGGCTTCGTATTTAATTGTATGATGTGAAGCAATAGACCATTAATTTGTCTAAGTTACTACGGAAACTGAACTTCTTTGTCGTCATTTTACGTATTATATGTATGGTTAAGCACGGCGCAGAGGTAGAGTACTCGGCTGCTACAGCGCGGGTCTTAGTTTTGTAATCATAATTGAAGCCAACATTTGCGTGAAAACACAAATTTTTGGTTTTCCGGTTTGCTGTAATTCTGACATAAGTAAGCATTACTTCACAATATGTTGATGTGTCAAATTACGAAGTTTTTGGGAGGTTTGACAGCAGCTTGAGCCAGCAAACAGTCGATGACGGCAATATCTGAAGCAGACATTATTATCTTGAGGATCTCATTACCATCGGAGTATTTATTTCATCGTTTCCACTAATAGTTCACATGCGCAGACGTTTAATACACAAAATCGCTACACTTTTACGTATCAAAATCCACTTTAAACAACTATTTATATAGTAAAACAAAAGCAGCAGTCCACCGGTGGTCAAGTTCCCGCCAAAACTCCCGGCGGAATCTGTGTGTTAGGGGTAGACTACACGTACGTATGTGCGCGTATCTATGCGTGAACACGCACGTTGCCTGTGAGTGTGCAGCGTGTGTACGTACCCGTGCGCGGCGCGCGCAGTGACGTCGGCGCCGGCGTCAAGAAGAGTGCGCGCGGCCGCCAGGTGCGCGTGGTGAGCGGCGGCGTGCAGCGGCGTGTAGCCGTCGCGAGTGCGCGCGCCGCAGCGCCCGCCCGCCGCCAGCAGCGCGCGCAGCACCGACGTGCGCCCCTCCGCCGCAGCAAGGTGCACCGGGGTCAAACCTGCGTACAATATATTTTGCTTCAAACTCTTTTATCTATACTACTGACAATTCAGAACAAAAATTGTGTCGCAGCTGTGGATCGTGCGAGCGCACCCCGCCACTGGGCAGGTTAGCTGACGCGGTAAATATGCCACGCGGTTGTATTTTCATTTACGACGGTTACTATGTTTAAGCAAATACGAAATAAATTTAGCTTATCTGAAATAAAGTTCAAATCACGCTTACAAAGTTTTCTTAGTCACATTGAACATAATCAGTGTTAGATTGTCGAAAACAACATTTGCGGTTTACAAAACAAAGAACTATACTTCTTGTCCGCTCGCTGTCGGCTTAAAAAGTTACGGAGAATATACGGTAACTTGGTGCGAAGTGTATTAAGGAAGCAGAGCCCGTCTAGTAGTATAAATTGAAGTCGTTGATAAAACGCAATGAAAAATGTTTTTCTTTTATAGAATTATGTTGACTAAAGATATTCACCCAGTCCACCTGATAGTATGTGGATGATGTGGCCCATAGCCCCTGCATCTGTCCTAGTTTAAGAATCGAAATATCAATGCGTTGCCACTCCAGAGGACTAAGATAGAATACCTCGTTACCAGTTAAAGAGGGCTCCAGTTCTTTACACTTACCTACTTTACGAAACATATATATAGCTGCTATTTTACGCTAGTATTCTGAACGTGGTCTTTCTCCGGTTGAGCCGACCATATAAATATATCAGTAACATGACTCCGATCTAATTAAAGTAAGTAAATATAATATAATATCTAGTGAAAATCAGATTAATCACTGAGTACATAATATTTTAATATAAGAATAAATCATTGAGTAAATTTAAGGAATGGAAAAACATCCATTTTCGATTAGGAATCAGAATGCAGATTCGTGGTCAACCCTGAGGACTAAGATGAAACGCCTCGTTTCCAGTAAAAAGGGTCTCCGGTTCTCTATACTCACCACAGTTACTATTATACGCTGGCATTCTATGAGATCGTAGCCTATCCTCGGTCGATCCGACCAATACGTGTGGCGTTAAAAACATTAAAATATTTGCATCAATCCTTAGAAGGATAGGTTGTGTAACGCGCCAGCTATGCTGGATAATAAATGTATTATTGCTACAGTAAAAGTAAAAGTCGAGTGCTAGATATCACAGTCTCTCCGTTGTAGGGAAGAATTTACCTAATCGTCATGCTTGGTTAGCACACTTATCGTACCTTTGCTGCCTTTGATGCTGCTTTCCATCACTGGTCTGGATATTTTACTTCTAGCGTAAACTGAGTGGGTATACCGCCAGCTATCGCATGTCATGACACACCCACGGGAAAAATGGAGTACCTATTACTCCAAGGTAGAATGGTGTAATAACAATTATATGGCCTTTTTCGAGGAAAATGTTTGGTAGTAACGCCCTCCTATGATTTTACTTTCACCAAGATAACGCTTTAGCATATTTTACCAGACAAACAGCATAATAATATTTAATCGCTGGTGCCACGTTGGTAGGCTGTGTCAAAATTATGAATCATTCGTCAAAGAGTTCTATATTGACAGTTGACATCTTGGAATTACTGTGTATTCTTAAAAATCAAAAAGAGCCTTAAAGGTATTTGCTTTACTTTAACAATGACTAACGATGACTACGTTTTTAAAGTTTATAATTTTAATAATGAAAAAAATCTGGCCAAGTGCGTGTCGGGCCACGCACAATGTAGAGGTGGGTTTCCGTAGTTGCCCGTCACAATACGTGAAATTAGAAGGGGCCTACTTGATGCTATGAGCATATTAAGTGAGTTCGCAGTTTGACCGCTGTTACGATTAAAAATGGGCCCAAATATGATGATGGTAACAAGGAGAACTTAAAGCTATAGTAGTAATGCATAAGTAATTATTTTCAAAATATTTTAATTTTTAAAGTTTAGAATTACATTTCATAACTTGGTCGACTATTACTCGTTAACTTGTTAAGCCTACTTAGCTGTTAGTTGGTAGAATGGAGGGGGGGGGGGTGCCTCTAATAAAAATTAAAATTCCACTTTTAGGCTAAATATTTCGCAAACTGACCCGTGAATCGTAAAAATGTTGTTCCATACCCGCAATATTTTTAACAGAGTTATATACAACAGCACTCCACATGATGGAATAGACGAGTAAAAGAAAGCACCTGTATGGGAGGTTCCTCAAATATTTTATTTTACATTTTACAAATTTTATTTCACAACTTTGTAGGCTTGATTAATATCTATAACTGTGCCAAATAACAGCTTTAGAGCAACTAGGGTCTCTGAGTAAAACCGCGGATGGACGGACGGACGGACGGATATGGCGAAACTATAGAGTTCCTTGTTGTTTAACACTTCTGTTATCCATTTAAAATATTAGATGAGCGTTTGGGGTGTGCACTTTTGGATTTTACAAATTTTGGGTTTTTCTGTCCAGAAATTCTCAGTTGCAGCGAGTCAGGAAGTTGGCGGTGTTTCAACCCCGTAGCTCGGAAAGCATAAAAGCCTGATCTCTCTCCGTTTTTTGTGCTATTAGACTATAGATTGCTGTCCTATTAGACTATAAGAGCGAGGAAATAGAGTGCACCTGTACGTGCGCACATACTCGTGCACTATGTAGGTACTGCCAACACACTCGTGTTGGCAGTGAGAAAATCCTCAGTACCCATTCCCTACCTATATTCCGTCTGATACCATAGGTTTCATGGTACAGGCATCCCGCAAGTACGTATATCTTTATATATATATATATATATATATATATATATATATATATATATATATATATATATATATATATATATATATATATATATATAATTCTTCTGTCCGTGTGTGTGTGATTAAGTTGATTCGAGAATGGTTTAGATTTACAATTAGACCCGGTAGATGGCGCTGTTGTCAAGATCCAAAAATCACCCATGTGAAGCCGGGGCGGATCGCTAATATGTATATATATAACCAAATTTATCGCTAGATCTAGATCTAGCGATAAATTTGGTTATATATATCGTATAGCGTATATGTATATTATTATATATATCGTAAAGCGTATAGCTTACTAACTCTCTAACGACCCTAGGGTTATATATATCGTATAGCTTATTTATATATATCGTATATTATTATATATATCGTATAGCGTATATGTATATTATTATATATGTATATCGTAAAGCGTATAGCTTACTAAGTCTCTAACGGCTAGGGTTATACAACGTGTTACAAAATACCCCGTAAAAATATAATTAATTAACAAAGCCAAAAATTTTGTCAACCCTAGTAAGCTGTCATGTCAAGGAACCAGATTATTTAACAGAAAGGCCTACGTACCTATTTTACCTAATAATTGTCTACTTTAATAGTTTTCTATTTTCATTCATAAATGTTTGCTACAAGGATGTCATTATACTCAAGTACTGGCTACAAAAAAATGTCAAGTTGGAAAAAAAAATATGTTGTCAATTTCAAATCTTCTAATCGATATCCTACAACTGTTTCGAGTTTTTTTTCCAACATTTTTTGCAAAATGACGATGCTTTCTAACTCGGAATATTACGATATGATGTTATGCGTAGGCCATGAAGATAGCAATTTAAATCGTGCTCGCGAACTGTATCGGCAACGATTTATCGATGGTAGACCCCCCACTGAACAGCGACGGCTGCCTTCGTACCAGTGTTTTCTGAACATGTCAAGACGACTACATTCCACCGGCTCTTTTCATCGGTCTACTGGAAGTGGACGTCCAAGCACAGTCGACGCCAGGCAGGCTGAATTAGTGTTAGAGCATTTTGAAGAAGAGCCGACCACAAGTACGAGGCGAGCCGGAACAAGATTCGGTATAAGCCATGTTGCAGTTTGGCGAATTCTTCGTGACGACAATCATCACCCTTATCACTATCGCCGTACAAACGAGCTGATACCCTCCGATTTTGCACCCAGGAGGAACTTCTGCGAGTGGTACCTCAGGCAGTTAGAGGAAAACCCTAATTACGTAAACTATGTTCTTTGGACGGACGAGGCCACATTCACGAGGTCAGGACTTTCAAATATGCATAACGATCACGTTTGGGCTCGCGTGAATCCACATGCTTCACGGCAGGGCAGACTCCAACACCAGTGGCGGCTGAATGTGTGGGCTGGCCTTTATGACGGGCATATCATCGGTCCCGTCATTATGCCATCACGTCTGAACGGTAGCAACTATCTAACGTTTTTACAAACGGAATTCGAAGAGGCGATTGACGACTTTCCTGTGGCTGACAGGGATTACTTTGAGAACCAAAGAAACATGGTGTTTCAGCATGATGGAGCTCCAGCATATTTTGCTCGCAACGTACGAGAACATCTTAACGTTCGGCCGCGGGGGACCGGTGCTATGGCCTGCTCGTTCTCCGGGCCTCACACCCTTGGACTTCTTTTTGTGGGGTTATGTGAAGGACAGAGTGTATTTCTCCGATTGCCCAACGGTTGCCGAGATGGAACAGCGTGTTGGATCGGTTTTCGCATCAATAACACCGACGATGGTGCGAAATGCCACACAAGCCATATCCCGATGAGCGAGGTTGTGTATTGAGCAAGGCGGAGCACACTTTTAGCCGTTTCTGTAAATTTGACGTTTATTATCAAAAAGTAAGTGTTCGTTTAGGTTGTTTCGTTAGGTTAGGTTTTTTAAAATTTTTGTCATTCCGCGAATTAGGTAAAAATGTAGGTACAATCTGCGTAGTTTACTCTTTAATTTTACTGAAATAGGGTTTGCACATCAGTGAATTTTTTTTTTTGGGGTATGTTATACAGCGTTACTACGGTTCTTAAATATTGTGAATGGACTCGTTATAAGGCCCCATTTAACCTCCTTTCGGCTTTACGGGTAGTTTTGTAACACCTACTATATATCGTATAGCTTATTTATATATATCGTATATTATTATATATATCGTATAGCGTATATGTATATTATTATATATATATCGTATAGCGTATAGCTTATTAACTGTCTAACGGCCCTAGGGTTATATATATCGTATAGCGTACTTGTATATGGAGTTAATAAGCTATGGATATTTTTTGAGCTCAGGACGTTAGGGCAGTAAGGTGACAGGTCTCCCAAGTATTTCTGTATAGTCAGCTAGCTACTAACAGTACACGAAAATGCTACAAAGTAACCTAGTTTAATAGACACTCAACACAGGTAACATACTAATACACTAGATAGCTAGACTCCCATTTGGTCCTTCGAGCCGGATTATCTCTAAATATAGTACGTCGAGCATTTTAAAATAATAGTGCACGAGTTTGTGCACAAACACAGCTGCACTGTCTATTTCCTCTTTTTCAAAGTCCGATAGGACGGCAATTCGACACGACCGAAGAGACTACTTAACGTGCTTTTCAAATGAAGTCAACACCGCTAACTTCGTGATTTTGGCTGTGGGAGAATTTTTGGTCAGAAAACCCAATAGCTAGCTAGTTTTTGTCCGATTCGGAATTCGATTCCGGGACCTACGACTCAGACCAACGAAGCAGTCAAACGCCTAAATTCAAAATACACCTAATACAGTTACTTTACTAATACACCTTAGATAGCTAGTTGACTCTACAATCGGTAAGTTTAAAATCTGCTGTTGTCAGCATAAAGGCTAAACATATCGCCCGAAAGTCAGAGATCAATATAGGCTGTTTATTGTCATAATTGTGTTATTAAAGAAGGCAATTTATTGTACAGAGGTATGAGGATTGTAAAAGTGTTTTACCGTGTGGTTGGAATTCGTTAAATATGACCAATTCAGAGGAAAAATCGGTTAATGGTCACAGAAAATTGTTGTTCCTTCGAAGTATATTTCTCATCGGTGTAACACTACTTCAGGCTTAATATATTGAAGAACTTAGCGTCGATTCTCCAATTTGTTTGTAGTTTTAAATGATTCATATGATTAAAAACGCTAAGCATCTTGTACTTCGATCGCCAATACGCATGCCAAGGGTGTCGATTATAATAAAACCTCCCTACAACTGGACAGGCCATGTCCAGCAGTTGACTTTGAAGATTGGCGGATGAAGATTCAACAGGAAAATATAATAAATTCGCTTTGCCCTCTTTTGACTCTGTTTGGTGAGCCACAGTAGTCCAATAATTATCAGGTAATTAGAGCAAATTGAGCAAAACTTACCGTTATTAGCAGGAACATTGACATCAGCCCCCCTTTCTATGAGCATTTCAACACAATCTTCATGTCCTTCCTGTGCCGCCATGTGTAGAGGAGTAAACCCTGCCTTTGATTTTACACCTGGATCTGCGTCTGCAAAGAAAATGTTTTGTTAGAAACTATTTCGAAAACAATGATTAAGAAAATATCAGGCTATATGGCCGTGCTTTGTGGCATTCCGTGGGAGAGGCTTATGTACAGCAGTGGTCTTTTGAGGGCTGTAATGATCATTATACTGTTCCGTGTGGAGTGCAACGAGAATCTTAGATACTTTTAACTGGTAATGAACTAGGCATTTCATCGTAGTACTCAGGAGTTACAACTCATCTTACATATTGATTCTTACTCGTGGATGGACGTAGATGTCTATTGATCACAGCGTCCGCTAACAATCAGGTGGAATGTGTGCTTGTTTATTATCAATCCTTATTTAATTATTTATTTATACTCTTTTTTGCACACAACATATTACAATAACACATATCAAACTTAAATTTATAAATTTTTGTACAATTAGGTGGCATTATCGCTAAACAGGGATCTCTTCCAATCTTTATTTAAAAAAAACTTAACTTAAATTATAATACATGAGGTTGATTACGTCGCTTTGAATCGAAAACTACATAATTTTTTTGGTAGCGTATCTCGATTGAGATATACGAGTACATACTTCTTGTCTCGTAATACTAGTTAATAATTAACACTTATGAAAATTTTGAAAACAAAGTCTGTATTTTGTAAGATTGATTAATTTCGAATGTCTATAAAAATTCAAGTACGTTTTCTAGCCTTTACTTTGTTATAATAATGAAATTATACTTACCGTGTTCGAGTAAAGCAAATGCTATATCAGGATGATTATGCCGACAAGCAATGTGCAAAGCTGAGTGACCATTCTTCGCCAGGGAATGAGGAGATGCTCCTATATGTGGAAAAAATGCGGAGATAATTACAAGGAAAAAAAGGGCAATCATTATTATTTAATAATACAATTGAAAAATATCACTGATTTGCAGTCCGTTCAATGATTTCTAATAAAGTGCTAAGTGTGATAATAAATTTTAAGTCAGAAATTTTAGAAATATTGGTATAAATAAACAAAAGGTATTTATTTATTGTAGGAAGTAAAGAACAAAAACTATTAAAAAGCAAGAAACACGAACCTTTGTCAAGCAACAATAACGCAATATCTGGGTGTCCGTAATACGTGGCCATGTGCAATGGAGTAATGTGACTTTTTCCTGGTGCATCAGGCTGTGCCCCTCTAGCTAGAAGTAATCGCGCGACGCCAATATCACCATACTTTGCCGCTAGATGTAATGGAGTGAATCCTTTGCGGGTTTCTGCTTCAATGGGTGCATTATGGTCAAGTAGGATGGACGCTACTTCTTCTTTGCCTGTTGATAATACAAACTACTATTATATACATCTTACTGCATACCTATAATTACATAACTTAGCTATTTGTTATGTTAGCGCAATAGTAATCTATATCCGGCTCGAAGGACTATAATATTTGTTGTGTAATCAATCTCATCAAAACTCCCTTTTCGTGAATATATTTTGAGCACTTTATAAAGTTTTTTTTAATTTAGCCATTTTACCTTCTTTAGCAGCTATGTGTAATGGCGTGTAGTGGTCTTTAGTGGCAGCAGCGACATCAGCTCCGTGTTGCAACAGCAACGCGGCGATGTCGGCGTGACCGAGCCGAGAGGCTACGTGAAGAGGGGTTTGTTCTTCGCGAGCTCGCGCTTCAACCTAAAAAAATAAAGTATCCTCGATACATATTTATTGCTTATTCTTTCAGAGGGTTTTTCTGATAACAACATAATTTATAATTGGTAAAAAAAATGGTGTAAATGTGATATTTAGATCTTTTAACTAATTTTTCGAATCTTTGTTGGCGCTATCGTTCGAACCATTTTCTTTTATTGCAACAGGCGTTTTGAATGTTTCCAAAACAAGAAGTATTCTTCTAACTGGTGAAGAGTCATTCCATTTTAGTCCACTTTAATTCTTAATAGTTGACAGATGTGGTAGGTGTATGGTGTATGTAACATTAGGCGGACTGTTTGTTGGTTTGTCATTCTTTATTGTATAATATTGAAAATTCATTTCTACTATCAGACTTATTTTTAGGTAATATATACGAAAGTAGCTGCACACATCTTAACACCTTAATTTTAGATGTGGTTTGCAAATGTATCTTGACCATCATCACCAATCTTTCCTAGTCAGTTTATCAATAGTTCACTGCTGAACATAGGCCTCCTCATAGATTGCCTCATATTTGTCATAGTTACCACATATTTACTGTATGTTTGCCTTAGTGATGGGTAAATAAGACTGGGTATACGTTGTTAATAAGTTCTAGTGGGCGTAGTAATGTCTACCTTGTTTGTCGTGCCACGTACGTTCATAGTATGAGCCGTTGCAGTCTAAGCCTTAGACCCATAAGAAGATTTCCCTATACTTAAAATTCCCCATAATAAAAGAAAGGAAATATAGGTTTTTGTCAAATTATATTGTATTGTTGCGCGCCATTATTAATGTCTTGTACATGGCAACACTAGTTACCACTAGCACCCTCTAGTATCGAGTAGCAGAACTAGGAGAGTCAAGATCCTTCTAGAAATTTCGGGACCGATATGTACTCGAACATTCTAGATGTTTCTACAGTAGAAGGTTCTGGAAAGTATCTGAGGCGCTATATAAGGCCGGTATAGACCACGACCGAGGCAGTATTGAATTGGCAATACCAGCGAAGACTTCGAAGCGATACAACTGCGAACTAAAGCGATCTGTAGTAAAATTGTGTTTTGTTATTAGTGTGGTTTAAAGTTGTAATTAGTGTTGTGTAATTAAAGTGTCAATTTTGGTAATTCACTCGGCAGTTTTTAATTGTCTCGAACCTCAAGCTCGTAACAGTATTGTTTTACTGAACTTACGACTTTTGGAAATTAATTTATTGATTTTTATTTTTGTCATGTGGCAACACTGAACTAGTGGTACCTTGGCATTGTTGCGCAGTAACACTCGCACGAGATCCGTCTGGTGCGCGCGCGCGGCGAGATGTAGCGGCGTCTCGCCACGAGCGGTGGCCGCGTCGGCGTCCGCGCCCGCGCCCACCAGCACGAGCGCGATGTTCATGCAGCCCATGAACGCGGCCACGTGCAGCGGCGTCAGACCCGACTCCGTAGTCGCCGATTTGCCTACACAACACAGCGGACTTAGCCAACATGACATTCTGCGATCGTTAACGTTATAGAAAAATATTTTCGACGAGTCACGTGACTTATGTAATTTCCATTCATTTTATTAGTAATAGTTAATTTCTACGATATTCTGTAATAATATAACATACACAATAATTAAAACAAACATTAGCCGCAGAGTTATTTCCTTAAATAACGACATCGTTCCAATAAAAAAAGAAAAGTAATTACTTACTCGCACCGTACTTCAACAGTAATTCCACCACTTTGAGTCTATTTTTCTTGCACGCAATATGCAATGGCGTAAATCCATTTAGAGCACGAGCATTCGCGTCTGCGTTTCTGTCCAGCAATAATTTCGCTACCTAAAAAAACATTAAATCATGTTAAGAGGACTACAAGAGCTAAGTGACCTCAAACGACGCACGCACACATCAGGCCTTGGCCGGTACTGTCGGTACACAGGCGTATACACACATGCGTACGTATTATGTTCACAAGTAATAAAATAATAATGATTTGAAAAAATCTGTTGATTGAAAATCAAACTGATAACATATATATTAATATGTTTTTTAATCATTAAAAGAAAATTTTAAAGGTATCATTGTAATTTTTTTTCTATCGTATCAAATTAATAGTACATGTTCATGATTTCACTACACTATCTAACTAGCATATACCATATATCCTGAAAATATATTTTTCTGATTTTGTTCACTGCAGAGGATCATATGATTTAAGGCATTATAAAACTTGCGTTTAGCTCTTGTAGTCCTCTTAAACATAAATTATAATTATTAATTATATTTATTTACTACTGTTAATAATTATCAAAGTAAAGGAAATGAAACAGGTAACAAAAATAAGTTTTATCTTACTTTGACATGTCCACAATGAGCGGCGACGTGTAGAGCTGTCAAGTAGTCGACGGTGACGTCATCGATTGGCGCGCCTTCTGAGAGAAGTACTTTAGCCGTCTCCACGTGTTCGCCTTGCACGGACATATGGAGAGGTGTGAGACCATTCTGTGTAAAAATATTGTTTTATTATACATTACAATTAAAAAAATTGCAACTAAATATTTGGAAAACCTAAAACAATAGCTTTCAATGAATATTTCTGATTAAGATTGCAATGAACACTATAACGTTTAAACTGCATGAAATATTAGAGATAATGTTCACAGCGCACCTTTCCTACAACATGACTGTACTTAAACACGCATTTAGCTAATCCTTTTATGGTTAAAAGTTATTAGTGAGGCTTAACTATCTTTTCTACATGGTTCTTCTTCATGCTCTGATTATTGTTATATTTTTTCAAATAAAATACTAGCAATGCTATTAACATTACTAATATTCCCTTTAACCTGCACGCGGTACACTTGTGAAAGAGTGAAACAATGTACCTTATATTTTATATTCATTTAAAAATATCGAACAAATTCCCAAAGACTAGAAGTGTGAACAGGATTTCCAGTGAGGTATAATGCATTGCGCTCACTATTCCCCCGCCGGTATTTCAAGTAATACCAGGCCTGTCTTACACCGCGCTTTAGGCATGAAAATATACCTACGCTGCGCGGCCCCGTATGCGGGGCTAATTCCGTGAGGTTGTCACGCGCCCGCTCGAGCTGACGCGCGCCTTAGGTTAACATAAAAATTATTTTTCTCTAATAAGTATTTAGGCAGTTTTGATATTTATATTTGAGTTTTTATTCAAGCACGGCCTCTCAAAAAGCCAAAAGGTACTGCATAGCATACGGGTGCTTAAATAATAAATGGAATGTCGGCTTTTCATTCTTTAATGTTCCTAAGGATAATATATTATTATTTATAGGTAGATCTAGATAATTAGGTACTTAGTTACTGACGCCATAGTTACAGATTTATTATTTGATTAGTGACCCGACCATAGTTCCGCAGTTTTAGATTTTTCGCGTATAATGCCAATGACCTTGAAAATAGTTCAGTGTAAGTAGACCTCCCAGTACTAGTGACTGCCTACCAATGCAAGATCAGCATATACTGGTTATTAGTTTAACACTTGGTCGATAAAAGAAAGAGATTGAAAGTAGCAGCACTTCTCATTGGCACTTTTTCATTAATAATGAAGTCGCGTGTTGCATGTTTGTAAATAGCAAATAATGTGAAACAGACAAGTAACGGCTCCGTGGCGCAGTGGCTTAGTAATAAGTTGCAGCGCTAAGGGCCGCGGGTTCGAATCCCGGACGGAACAAGTATTTGTATAGCCTATAAATAATTGTTCTGAGTCTGTTCTATGTATGTAAACTGTCCCTGCGATACAGGAGAAAATCCTAGTGTGGAGGTAACGTTTTTAAAAGAGGAAGAGAGACAACTAATGAAATTAAAAAATTTGTACAACCGACTTCAATATTAATACGCATTATTAAGGATAACTCCAAAACTATTGGTCAGATCTTGATCAAATTTATATAGGATGTATAAATTATAAGCACCAGCTTTCAAATAAAATTAGAATCATCAAAATCGATTCACCTAGATAAAAGTTCTGAGGTTACACACTTAAAAAAAAAACAGTCGAATTGAGTACCCCCTCCTTTTTTGAAGTCGGTTAAAAATGGTAAGTAGGTAAATTATTTGAGTTTCAAAGACGTTCACGTTGTTATAATCTTAATTTTCCTCGATGTTGCATTCCTCACATTGAACAATAAAGTTTTTATTATCAGCAAATTGATGACTCCGTGGCGCAGTGGCTTAGCAATGAGTTACAACGCTGGGGCCGCGGGTTCGAATACCGCACGGAACAAGTATTTGTATGGCCTATAAATAATTGTTCCGGGTCTAGATGTTTGTCCTTGTGCAATTTATGTTTGTTAACTGCCTCCACGATACAGGAGAAAATCCTAGTGTGGGGGTAACGTTTTTTTTAACAAAATAAAAATAAAATAAAAGAAATACTAATACATTGCATAACACCTCGGTGTATTCTACTATATACCAACTAATATCAAAGGATTCAATTTGTTTTCTCACAACACCTAACCCTACAGTAGAGGGGGTCTTAACTAAGGCGCGTAACGGGCTAAGTGATACAGACTCGCACGCGGACGTAAGGTGCATTTTGATTTTATTCGCGCGCCGCATAATTTTTTTTTCGACGATATAAACGGTAGGCTAACTTCACGAAGGTCACTTCGAAGCGTGCAAAGTATTATGAACATTAACGACGTTGCAACTAAGTTTAAACTCGCAAGTTTGCTACCAGAGAGTGGTCCTTCTGTTCTTGTTCTATTATTTATTCGGTGGTAATACACGCCATTTGAGACGAAAAAGTCTATATCAAGCAGTTTATTGGAATTATAAGCCTACTGAAGAAAGAGAAGAAAGAAAAACTCATACTCTATACCAATGTCTGGAAACATACTTCTTGAACTTCTTTTTTCCTCAGCCCGTAAACGTTCACTGTAGTATATGGGCCACTTCTGATGTAGAGTGAATTTACCACAATCGCCACGCTTGGCAGGTGGAATAACCATCGAAGTACCAGCACGTCTCGCCCCCTAACGCTGCTGCCAGTCTGGATATTTTACGTCTTGCTTTAACGGTTATATAAATGCCATTTATCGGAACCTATATGGCATTTCCCATAACACCTCTCCCACGGTACAAAATGGGTGATCAATAACCTTAGTTTTACTAGTGATGGGCGCGCCATGTTGCAATAAACGTGATACGACGTTGCTGTGTCCAGAGCGCGCGGCGCAGTGGAGCGGAGTCAGACCGTCCCGAGTCACTGCCGCGATGTTAGCACCTAAAAGAGAAAAATATGAAAAAAAATTATAGGGGTTTGCTTTCGCGATATTAGCACTTGAAAAAAAAACTAGAGTGAAAAAGAAATGATAAAGGTTTGCTTTCAAAAGTTTGTTTCTATTTCAGAATACTATGCGCGCACGATAAGAATAAGGCTGTTAAACTACACATTTTGCTTCGCATAGCGATGCAACTTCAAGCGCGTTGTGTATCATATACTATATATCACATAAAATAAATCTAAGTTTATTAATTCAGGGGTTAAGTGCTCGCCGTAAATTTCACAATACGCGAGCCAGCCGGGTTAGATCTCCGCGGGCACCAATAAAATTGGTAATTGCATTTTTAGGGGCTGATTTACCACGAGCTCGGCGGCGCAGGAAAGAATCGTGAGGAAAACAGTATCTCTAAGGAATAAAAATATTATGAAGATATGTGAAGTCCACCAACAGGTACTGGATCAGCGCGACAGATTAATTGCTCCAAAACCCTCTCAGAAATAAGAGGATTCTTGTACCCAGTCCTCAGTGACAACGCATCTGTAGCCTTCTTTGTTTAAATTTGGTTGCAGATGTCCATGGGCTGCAGTAGCCACTTACCATCAGGTAGACTGTAAGTTCGTTTGTCACTTCAGTCTTATAAAAAAAAATTTATCTAGGTTGGACTTTTATCAAAGAATGAGTCCTATTTCCTAAAAGTTATTTGTGACAAAATCGGTAAATAGTTATGCTTATACAAACTATACGACAAACATATTTTTATTAATACTACCTACCAGTTCTATACATGACGTTATTAATGACTTCCATGTTCCGCCTGTCTACTATGTTAGACTACTTCAGTCAGCTCTAGCGAAAGTATTCAAACACGACACTATATTGTATTGTATATTTTTTTATATACAGTCATATTGTAGTGCTTATATTAGTTTGGCACTTATTCTAGGATTTTCTTGACATGATCTTGTAACTTGAGAGAGTGCTAGATTTCAAAGCAAAACCTACCATTCTCAACGAGCAAATCGACCATGGCCAGCTGTCCCCACTTGCTGGCCACGTGTAAGGGGGTGATGTTGTGTTTCGCCGCTCGCCCGGAGTCCGCGCCGGCAGATAAAAGCGCCTTAGCGACGCCCACATTGCCGTAGTGTGCCGCTATGTGCAGTGGAGTGAATCCTGACTTCGAACAAGCGTCCGGGTTGTGTTCGTTCTGTAATTTTAAATTATTATAATTTTTTTTAATTTATTTATTATATTACAAAGCATTACAAAAAAAAACTATCCTAAAAAGTCGCATACAGAAAACCACTAAGGTTTGTGATAACGCGACCTGAGTCGACGTTATATTAAAGTATAATTAATTTAGTTTGTAAAAAGAAAACATTACAGCCTAATTAGGACCTGAGCAAACGCATAAACGCTGTTTTAAGTAGTAACATTTTTTTATGAATTACCCAAAAAGTACATTTTAAGTTTTTTTTTAAATGTTTTTTATATTTAAGTTATTGCCGAATGCTTTGCACGGCTCTTTTGCAGCTTGCAGACGAGCCGTGCAATAGTGAGCTTTATTGATTATTGATATGAAAGTTTTTGTATTTTATTGCTTTACTGTAATCCAACCCTAGGTGAAAAAATCGTAATAAATCGTAGTAAAGTCTTTTTATGTCCAACAGTGAACTACCGCAGGCTGATGGTGATGATGGCGATGGTGAAGAAGTAATTGTCTAATTGTATATTATATTATAATAAATAGATATTGAGAAAAGAGTATTTTTTATTTAATCCTGGCATCTGCATAAATGACTGACTGATATAACCATTTAAACAAAACTGCGCATCGCTTGAACTCCTTCAGATCCGATTCATTAAGATCTTTTTTATAAGGAGAACTGCAATGATTATCAAATTATTAGATTCTGTACATACTATAAATAATTGTTCTTGTATGACTGACGCTGTGTCAAAGCCTATCGCCAAAGCATTACATCGAATACATCACTTTTAAACCATTTGTTTTATTAAAACTAGTTGCCAGATTTATTCTGTATCTCGGTTTACTGTCTTATGACGGTATAAACCGTGTAGTGGCGGTGTAAGAATATTAAATATATATCGTTCCGAGGGTGTCGAAAGAGGCAACAAAGGGAAACAAACCAGGGCATAAAATATAAAAATAATGCGGTTGCCAATCCACCTGCCAAGCGTGGCAACTATGGCAAATATCCCCTATGAGGCAATCTATGTGGAAAGCCTCTGTTCAGCAGCGGACCTTTGATAGGCTGTAACAGTTTACCGTCTAACAAAACAATGCAATATGTAGTTTTAGATTTAGAGTTTGTTGGCAAAGTGTGTCAAAGTATTTTCGGGGCAAAACAAGTAAACTTAGAATAAGTAATACGGAAATTAATTGTTATTTTAGAGATATTGAATCTAACCTAAGCATTAAGCTATTCTTTTGTACTGGATTTCGGTGCAATAAAGAATAAATAAATAATCCTAACTTCTTGAGGACATACATAGAAATTCTAGATTATGAACGTACCTCCAGTAAAAGCATAGCTGCTTTTACGTCGTTCTTCTTTGCAGCGATATGTAGTGCAGGCAATCGCACCTTGCCACGTGTGTCGGACTCCAGTAACTCTGCGACAACACGGTCGTGGCCTTGCTGCATCGCTACCGCCAAGGGAGTGAATCCATCCTGTAAGGAATGTTAAAGGTTTTAGTGATGATTCTAGGGATGTTCTTGTGGCTGTTTTAAATATAACTGCATTTATCATCGTAACTAATCATGAATATAATATTAATAATAGCCGACTTCAAAAAAGATGGTTCTCAAATAAAATAAAAAACATACAGTCCTAGTATGTTTTTGTATTAATTTGGACCAAATTGTTAAAGGATTTGAAAGATAATATTTTTAATAAATAGGTTTTACCTCAAGGCTGCTGTCTTTTAAATTTGAAGAAAAACCAGTTTTTAGTGTTATTGTTTAACTTAACCTTGTTATATTCTTTATTTTACTCAAAAGGGTCAAAAAATTAAACTTTTAGTAAAAAGTACCGAGTTTAAAGAACTTAAAAGTTTAGGTTAGCCAGCTTCTGAAGTTGAGGGCATTAATTCTTCGATACACTATATTTTAGCATCGACTGCGTAACCTAATATATTTAGAATTTATTTTATGATTTTTAGTTTTTGAAGTAGTTTTTTACTTTTTATTAAATGTTTAGTTTTCTAACAAACATCTCCATTACAACGAATGGTAAGAGCATGCAGCCCTAGATGATAAAGCGTACTATTATCTCATTCCTTCTAAACGATCCATGTTGCAATCATTACGTATACCGAACAAAGAAACACCGTTATGTTCGGATATGGTTTATGTCGAAAACAAAGAAGGTCTCCATTTCTCCGAGCGAGATCACCGAATCTGGTTGTCCAACGGCGAAAGGTGAAAGATGGAATTATTTATATATTAGCTGTGCAGATCCTGCAAAACATATACAATAGAATACCGAACAAATATATAGTTAAGATTTAAAATTAAATTAAATTAAATATCTTTATTTGATACATGACATGAAATTAGAATTTCGTTTGCTTAACGTCATTTTTTAGTTTACCACCGTTTCAAAATGAAATTCCTCTGACCAAAGAAGAAACGGCGAAAGAAACTCCGCAGATATCCCTTTTTTGTAATTTTTAAAGGCCAAACAAAAATAATAATAATTACTGTCCCATTAGTAACTGGCACGCTTACTGTTCTTTGATAAATTTATAATAAATTTTGGAATATTTATTACATTTAGAAAACCCACAAAACTAAAATTATATAGTACAATATTTTCCATTCTAGCATTAAAAACTAAATGTCGTCTTAATTATAGGTTACCAGGGCACGCATCATGGGCGAGCTAATTGTACCTATTATTATGCTTGAAATTCGACCGTATCTAATTTTGCTATCTGTCGGAAACAACAAGGTTTTCATTCAGTTGACAGGCTTCCCTCGTTTCTAAGAGGGTTTTGTAGGCGGACTTCACATGTCCTCGAAATCCTCGTTTAATTCCTCAGTCATGGAGGTTCCCTAACTATGTTTTTCTTCACCGCCGAGCAGAACATGGTAAATCAGTATATACTTAAAATTGTAATTAACAATATAATTTGGGTCGGCGTGAATTGAACCCGGGTAGCTCGCTTACTGTGAAGTTTACGGCGAGGGCTTTTTATTGAATAGGGTGACAAACGAGCACACAGCCCACCTGATGGTAAGTGGTTGCTGTGGCACATAGACATCTACATCTATCTTCGTTTGCGAATTTAAATGCAGATGCGTTGTCAGCCGTGAGGACTAAGATAGAATGCCTCTTTTTCAGTAAAAGGGTCTCCGGTTCTCTACACTCACCATACGAAACACAGCAGCATTAAGCTGCTATTTTACGCTGGTATTCTGTGAGGCGTGGTCCTTCCCGGTCGAGCCGACCCATTCGTGCTACAACTATACTATTAATATAGCTGCAGCATGGCTTCACCACGTAAAAATTTGCCACTGAATTAACACGACTACAAAATTAGCTTTACATTAATAAATCAACATTTTAATGTAAGTATTTAGTAATTAAAGTAAGTATTTTTTAAAGTTACAATAGTTCATCTACCAATACATGGACATGACTGAAACATGTTATTTGAAGTGAATTTACCTCTGTTGCGAGGGTTTGGCTGGCGCCAGCTGCCAGCAGCATTTTGACGCAGCCTGCGTGATTTTCCTGCGCCGCCATATACAGCGGAGTGAAACCAGCCGCGGACTGCGCGTCGGCCTTCGCCCCCGCACCGAGAAGCGCTCGAGCCACATCTTCCTGACCCGCTAAGCATGCTATGTGGAGAGCTGTGTTGCCTGAAATACGTAGAATCTCTACATAGTATAAAACAAAGTCGTTTCCCGCCGTCTGTACGCTAAGATCTTTTAAACTACTCAACGAACGGATTATGTAATACATAAAAGTAAAGTTAAAGTTACAGCCTATATACGTCCCACTGCTGGGCACAGGCCTCCTCTCATTTCTGAGAGGGTTTTAGGGCAAGGAAATGTCCGCCGCGCTGCCCCAATGCAATATTTTTTCCTTATTTCTCAGACATGTAGTTTTCCTCACGATGTTTTCCTTCACCGCCGAGCACGTGCTAAATCAGCACTTAAAATTACAATTAACAATTTCATTGGCGCCGACGGGGATCGAACCCGGGTTGCTCGCGTACTGTGTGTATAAGACATGTATAATAAGTATTATATAATTCTTCTGACCGTGTGTATGTGACTGAACTTCTCCTAAACGGCTAGACGGATTTTGATTAAATTTTGTGTGTGTGTGATAAGTTGAAGTTGATTAGAGAATGGTTTAGATTCACAATTAGACCCGGTGGCGTTGTTGTTGAGATCCAGAAATCAAGCGTGCGAAGCCGGGGCGGATCGCTAGTTTCTAATAAAGTACAGTTAATTCAGATACCTGTAAATCGTACAAAAAATTGTGTCAAAAATAGTGACATACATTCTGTAATGTCAGTAATTCTTTCATCGGGCAATATATACCCTTTTATGACTATTCAGTCATTTTTTTAAATAAATAGTAGCAAATGCTATTAACCGTACTAACATTCCCTTTAATCATTCATGGTAAGCTTAAAATGCTTGTGTTAGGAGTGGTTCACGACAGTAGTCGAATGGCGGATTCGAATCCAAGACCTTTTGAGTTCGAGGTCCGCACCCTGCTATTAGGCTAATACCTACAGTCGCTTAAAAATATTGTTACTAACTTGACACATAATGAGATTGTCATTTATATTATTTCGTAAGTAAATCTAGATAATTTTTAATGCACAAGATCAGGTACATAATAAAAATATCTTTATACCTAATCGATTACAATAAAATTTATCAAAGCATTGGTTAAATCAACATAAATGATAATAATCTACTGAATAAAAATAAATTATTCATCCAATTATCAGAATAATAGGTTCAATTAGGGAATAAAGGTGAATAAGATTCATGTTACCTGGTAGATTGTTGAGAAAGTCAGTGTTCAGCAAAGGACTCAAAACCTGGTCATAAGGTTCCGATAAAAAAAATCCATTAAAATTCTTAGTTTTCTTTCCACTAATAAAAATTCTTAATTATACCGATAAAAAGAATAAAAAGACTCCAGTTTCGCAACTCTCGCTAGCGATAGGAATAATTAACGGCGTTCGGATGACGTAATTCCTATAACTATTGCAAGTACAGCATTTTTATTAACCTATAGTTACTTCTTAATAAATCTTTATTTGTACGAATGTGAAAAAATTTACAATCAATAGAGATAGCAACTTTTTTAAAGAAATATGTCAGGTAGCTTTTTCGCGAAAGCCACGCACAAAGTACGAATAATAATTCATGAATTATTACTTTGAATAATACTCGCTGGGCTCCAGACATTGTTCTGCCCCTTTCCGGTAGGTGGCGCATTGACTTTTATCCCGAATTCATTCGAGACTATTTACAGTGTAAATATAAAATTTACTGCCTCGTTGGTCTAGTGGTTGTAGTAGTGCGACTGCTCATCACGATGTCCGCCCTGTGCCTCGGAAAGCACGTAAAGCCGTTGGTCCTGCGCCTGATCTCTCCGGTCGTATCCGTTTACCGTCCCATCGGACTATGAGAGTGAGGAATAGAGAGTGCACCTGTGCTTGCGCATACACTTCGGCACTATAATCCTGTTCTGCGCTGATGGCTAGTCTCCATTGAGACTGGCCGCCGTGTCCGAAATTCGGTCTGGAGGACATTATTATTATTATTATAAAATTTATAAACAACTCGACCACATCTATCTAGTCCGAATTATGTGACTTTATTTTGTGGCACCTAATCAACATATTGTGAAAAGGAGTAATTTTGGTCCAAAAATACAAATTTCATTAATAACTTGAATATAGCGCCACCAATCGAATCCCAGCATAGATATGAACAACCATTTCGACAAAATAAACACATTGTGTGATTATGACCTCAATCGTGGATTGCAAGATCACTAACGCACCAACGATTATTATAATTTATAAAGATGAAATTGCAAACCTTTTTTTGTAGCAGCATCTACAGTCGCGCCTCTTTTAAGAAGCTCTTCCACTACGGATATGTGACCATCTTTTGCTGAGAGATGAAGGGCATTAAGGCCATTCTGTAAAAAAATAGACGTGTTTTATTTTATTGCATCATTATATCGCCATCAACAGCCCATTAATAGAACTGTGGTAGAGAAAATTTGCGGTCGCACACTGGGCAAGTGGATTAGCGATTGTACTTTTCAACCTAGTCGCTCCTCCCTGTCTTTTTGGTCTTTGGGTTTGACAATATTTTTTAGGATAATTGCACCTACATTTCATTGAGACTGCTAGACTTAGCTGACAATATATCCTAGTCGAATGAGATGATGAATGAAAATGAAAATGAAAATTTATTTCTTTCTTTCTCATGGCATATTAAATAATACAATAATTGGAGCCTCCTAGTAAGTTTTACGTGGTACAGCCATGATGCAGCTATATTAATTGTATAGTCGTAACACGAATGGGTCGGCTCGACCGGGGAAGGACCACGCTCTCACAGAATGCCAGCGTAAAATGGCAGCTTAGTGCTGCTGTGTTTCGTTCGTATGGTGAGTGTAGAGAACCGGAGACCCTTTTTATTGGAAAATAGGCATTCCATCTTAGTCCTCACGGCTGACAACGCATCTGCATTTTGATTCGCAAACGAGGATAGATGTAGATGTCTATGGGCCACAGCAACCACTTACCATCAGGTGGACTGTGTGCTAGCTTGTCACCCTTATCCTATAAAAAAAGTATAAAAGAATACCTGTGTCAGGAGGCACCGCTCTTTCTAATAATATTAAATATTGAGATAAGCCGAGCAAGATTACAAAATTGATCTAATGTTGGTGTTTTGCGTTTTGCGAGATGGAGTTATAGATTCTACAATGGCGCCACCATATGACAGAGTATAGTTTACGTTCCAAAAAGCAAAAGATAAATAAAACAAAATTTAATTATGTCATTTAGCTATATCAATACAAAACATTGTCGTCAAAAGCCAAATAGAGCTAAGCCAAGCTAAATTAAGTAACACAATAGTGATAATAAAAACTACTATAATTTTAGTTGGTATTAAATTTCTCCCCCTAAACTTGTTTAACCACGAATCGTGCAAGCGACAAGACCACAACAGAATTGAAGTTGTTAATCTATTTTGAACTAGCACTGCTTCGAGCTTTTGTTCGAGTTAACTTTGGAAATACAATTTACAATTACGCATATTATATTGTTACGAAAACTGGTGGCCAAAGATTTTAATCCAATTAAAACTCTTTGTTATTTTTAGTTTCACTGTAAAATATTATTCTTTGCATTTTCTGTTCATTTTTTGCCTACAGATCTTCTTTTACGTACACGATCAAGACTCATTATTTCATCATTCGTAACAGCCTATCAAAGGTCCACTGCTGAACATAGGCCTCCCCATAGATTGCCACATAGTTCCCCCTATACCATAGTTAGACTGCCTCATTTGACGTCGTAAGAGGGACTGCTGATCATGTGGTCCCGGGTTAGAATCCCGGATCGGGTCAAAAATTTTTTCTTTGAAAGAAAACTATAGGAATATCTCCTGTATCGTGAAGGCAGTTTACAAACACAAATTGCACAAGGACAAACATCCAGACCCGGAACTATTATTTATAGGCCATACAAATAATTGTTCCGTGCGGATTCGAACCCGGCCCCAGCGCAGCAACTCATTACTAAACCACTGCGCCACGGAGCCGTCAGAAAAATATATATATATATATATAGTACAATAAATTAGTTATTGGTTTTTCTGTCAAGTAATTGTTAGTCACGCATGGAGTCAGAAAGTTGTAGATGTTCCTCCCTTGAGCCTCAGAAAGCATTTACTGGCTTTCCGAGGCCGCTGCTAATACGCTTGATTTCTTATCTCTGGTCGTCTTGGATTGCCGTCCAATCGGACTATGAGAGTGAGGGACTGAAGGAGGGTTTCCTCACGATGTTTTTCTCCACTGTCGGACACATGGTAAATCAGCACTTAAATTTGCAATAATGATATCATTTGTGTAGTAGGTTTGCTCACGTAGAGAAATTTTTCGCAACGAATGGAGTTTTGGGCAAAGAGACGCGCCATTTGACTTTGAAATCTCTGCTATTATCGGATAAAGAGTAAAATAAAATTTAAACTGGGACTTGAGGTTTTTATGCAATAAAAAAAGCACCTATGATGAAAACGTCTTAAAAGTAACAGCAATCATAGATCTTTTTATCATCATAATACCATTAGAAATATGAAGCGCTATAAATAAGCCACACCTTTGTGATTTTGGCTATGTCGCTTAGTGGTCAATTAGATTAATTATCTGAAGAATTATGATGTAGGGTTTTTTTATTTTTGCAAACGTTTACCAAGTTTGTACATTTATTTTAGAAGAAGAAGAAGATATTTGTAAAAAGACCTATCCGTTGGGAGACACTATTGAGGTCATTGAGCATAGTGCTTAGGTCCTCCAACGATTCTGCCATAAGGACTATATCGTCGGCAAATCGAAGGTGAATGATGTACTCGCCATTGATGTTAATACCGTATCCTTTCCAGTCCAGTAGCTTGAAAACGTCTTCCAATGCAGCGGTGAAGAGTTTCGGGGATATAACGTCACCCTGTCTTACACCTCTCTGCAGTTGGATAGGTTTCGTTCTCTGGTTCTGTACTCGGATAGCTATTGTAGCCCTACTGTACAAACACTTCAGCACTTCGATATACCGACAGTCCAGTTGGCACCGCTGAAGGGACTGCAGCACCGCCCAAATTTCGACGGAATCAAAGGCTTTCTCATAGTCCACATACACAAGGCAAAGAGGCAGATTGTACTCTTCTGTCTTCTGTACAATTTGCCGAAAGGTGTGTATGTGGTCCATGGTACTAATGCCTCTTCGGAAACCGGCTTGTTCGGGAGGCTGGAAGTCTTCGAGTCCTCGTGCGAGACGATTCGTAATGACTCTCGAAAACAGCACGTAGACGCGGCTCAGAAGGGAAATCGGTCTGTAGTTTTTCAAGAGAGCGTTGGCGCCTTTCTTGAAGAACAAGACCACCGCACTTCTGCTCCATGCCTTCGGAGTAGTGCCACAATGGAGGACGGAATTAAAGAGCTTCTGAAGGACTTCAAGTGCCGGTTTTCCACCCGCTTTCAAAAACTCCGCTGTAATTCCATCCTCACCTGGGGCCTTGCCGTTTTTAAGGTGCTGGAGAGCCATTCTAATCTCGCTCAGACTGACGTCCGGGATATCATCGGAATAGTGTCGGATAAGACTCGCTCTTGGATCGTTACTCACACTTTCGTGTGGCTCCAACGATGACGTGTACAGCTGCCCATAGAACCTCTCAATCTCACTCAAAATCTCAGGTGTCCCGGAAACGATGCTGCCACACTCGGTCTTCAGCTTTGACAGTTGGCTCTTTCTGGCAGACAGATCTCTGGCAAAGACTTTGGAGCCTTGGTTCCGCTCGATCGCTTCTTCAATACAAGCTGTATTGTAGTTGCGTAAGTCCCGCCGCATGCATTTGGAGATCTGTCTATTCAGTTGCCTGTATGCTGTCAAATCTGTTGAAGACTGCAGCTTCATTTCCCGTCTAACAGCCATGAGATTAAGAGTGTGATCGAAGAGTTTTTGTGTTCTTCTGCAGCGCCTCTTGCAGAACTTAGCTCCGACCGCATGGACAGTTTCCACGAGCTTATCATTTATATCGTCCACTTCATTGCAGTCTTCTAGGCACTGAAAACCGTTTTGTAACTCGAGCTGAAAGGTTTCGGGACTTTGGATTAGAGCACGAGGGGGACGGAGCGTTGACTTCATTAGACGAGATCTCTCCAACTTAACGTTTAGGTTCAGTGTGCCTCGGTGTTGTCGTTTGGTCGTCATAATGAAGTCAATCTCATTTTTTGTCGAACCGTCGGGGCTCGACCAGGTCCACTTCCTGTGGGGCCACTTCTGGAAGAAAGAGTTCATCATAAAGAGTCCCTCTTTCTCCATGAAGTCGGCCAGCTGCTGGCCCCTTGGGTTCCGTTGCCCTATTCCAAATTTTCCTACCTTCAGCTCACTGTTCTCTCTTGTGCCTAGTTTTGAATTGAAGTCTCCCATTAACACCGTATAGTGGGTTTTGGAGGAATGCTTGGCTTTAGAGATATCCTCATACATTTCCTCCACCAACCTGTATGACCTTCAACGAATACCGTTTGGTGATTCTGAGTATAAGGTACGCAGCTCTCGTCGACACACTCACAATCTTTATCCGACACCTCCTTGGGACAGATGATCGCCCTCCCGGTGATAGAACAAGTTGCCGGATTCGAGGATTACCGTGTCCTCCCCCCCCCCTCTTCGGATCTCGGATAATCCTATAATTTGTCTATCTCTTCTTCCAGCTCCAGGATCTTCGCGTCAGTCCTCAGGGTGCGTGCGTTGTATGTTGCCAGGTCGAGTCGTCTTAGGTGGCAACCGAACCTCCACCGGAGATTCTTAGCACCCCCTGCCTCGCCGTTACCATGGTCGCCACCGTAGCCAGGAATAGCGGGGCCACCGGGGACTGGGGGCCGTCTCTTCGTAACTCTCATCATGGGGGGATATTTGTCATAGTTGCCACGCTTGGCGAGCGGGTTGCCAACCGCAGTTTTTTTTATTTTAATATTGCTGTTATCAGAAAGATGCTGCTGCCCATCTCTTGCTTGTTTCCCATTGTTGCCTCTTACGACACCCACGGGAAGACACGGGGTAGTGGATATTCTTAACCGCCACAGCACGGCTTTATTTTGCTAAACTTTGTTAATTTTTTTCCCTGTAGGTTGCTACCTGTTGCTACCTGTTAAAATAATAGAGCGCTAAATTTAATACACGTAAATGATATATTTTAAAAGTCAGGAATACAATTAATTTTTTTCATCATAATTAAATGAATCGCTTATCATACGTGCACTTTTTTTTAATGTGAATACTAATTGTATAAAGTTACAGTTTTTCAGTTACAGTTACAGTTTTAACTGGTTTGAGTTAAAAAATAAATGGTCAGCTTAGTTATGGGGGTTTTTGGGTTGTAATTAAATGATGCCTGGGTACGTATTAGTACCTACTTACTAAAAGTAGGTAACTATTTATATAAGTACTTTTTATCTAATGATAATATCTACATAGGTACCTTAAACCTAATTGTGATTAGTTATACTGGGTGGGTATATTAATACCTACTTAGATACTTTTTACCTAATTACTATACCTACTAAGGTATTGTGGTAAGGTATTAGGATTATTTTAACTATATACTATACTTACTGCTAATATTGAATTAGCTTTTTATAGTGTAAATTATAATATTTGTCAAAATGTTAATTATGGATTCGAACCTTACATGCTAATGGTGCTTCATTTTTTTTATTTACATTTACTTCAAAAAAAATACACACAAAAAACTTCTTCGCGCATTAAAAAACAACAAATATATAACTAATACAAAAAACTATACCCAAAACAAACAAATAATACTAACTAATAATAACTACAACCTATAACTAACCTATTAAGTAATAATATTATCTACTGATAAGATGACGTAAGCGAGCATGTGCGCTGGCCGACTCGATGACTGTCGTTACACAGGTTACACCTTCAAGAGCTTGCCGCTCACTGACTCCCGCTACCTCGTGGGCAGTAAATAGGCCCAGATTTTAAAATAATTTATTAATAAAATAAAATTTTGGTCTTTTGAAAAAGTTTTATCGATCGAAATGTTCATTAATAAATTGCCTATCCATTAGTGTCAATCGCAAAATAAAATAATGCTTACATAACGAGGAGATGCATGTTATTAATAATTATTTCACATTTATGTGGTTTCGTTGTAAGGAGATTATTCAAATATTTACTCCTTTAAAAAAAATTGGATATGACTATTATGGAATCAATATTATGTAGAAATTTAATGTGTTTTTTATTAGTTGGTATATCTTTTAAATAAAAAGTAGATAGCTCCTAAAAACCGCAGAAATAACGACTAGCGCGACATTTTGCTCAACCATGCGCCTTAAGTAGATTTACTAATGAGCGCTCCGTCGTCGTGCCACCGCTCGTCCCTCGCACCATCGAGAGAATGTTCTCACTTCTCATATTTGACATTTTGCAACGTAATATTTTACGATAACTAAAATATATTAATCTGATCAAATATGATTATCACATATCGTGGTTGTCTTAAAAGGCGACAGAGGGAAATAAATCAGATGTGCAGCAGCGTCTTCCTAATAACGACTAAAATAAAAGACTGCGGTTGCCAACCCGCTTACCAAGGGTGGCAACTATGGCAAATATCCCCCCCATGACGCAATGTATGGGAAGACTTATGTTCAGCAGTGGACTTAAACAGGTAGTAACCGTAACGGATCAAATATGATACGATACTTTTTTTTTTCTCTTCTCTATTCCATTATCCTTCATCATCACGGACACATTCCTTGTGCCTAACAAGGATGGGAATTTTAGAAAAGGTACCATAATCACCAGTAGACAGATTGGCGATTGCAAAGTTACCCACGAAATGAAGAGTATAGATATAAGAGTAGAGATGATAAAATTCTTATAAACAATGAAGAGAGTAGGATCCTAAGACACTTAAAAACGCCTGCATAATGTATAATATAAGCTGAGAGCTGAGACAGTCATAGACTCCACGACTATTATTGGATGAAATTTGTTTCACTTTTCAAAACAAGATTCTTCAAATAAATAATGTACTCCAAGACCGAAAATCGGTGACGGCGCCCAGTCTCAACGGAGACTACCCATCTGCGCCAGACAGGATTACAATTGCACGTGTAATCTTGTATGGCCGTTTGTGTGGTGTTACTTTACTCTATTCCCTTAATCTCATAGCACAATGGGACAGTAATCCGACACGACCAGAGAGAAGTTAGGCGCAAAAACCCAATAACTCCTTTTGGGCCGAATACGGATCCCAGGATCACATGATTTGCAGTTGCTCTTACGAGCACTAGACCAAAGAGGCAGTCAACTAGGCAAATAATATAAGTCTAATGTTTATACGAATAATACGTTATTTAGATCTACATAAGGCTCATTTTTTTATAGGATAGGGTCACAAACGAGCACACAGTCTACCTGATGGTAAGTGATGCTGTGCCCTATAGACATCTACATTTGTTAGCGATTAAGAATCGAACTGTAGATGCGTTGTTAGTTGTTACCCATGAGGACTAAGATAGAATGCCTCGTTTACAGTAAAAAGGGCCTCCGATTAAAGACACTCACCATTTGTGAAACACAGCAGCATAAAGCTGCTATTTCAATCTGATATTCTGTGAAAGCGTGTTCCTTCCCGGGTTGCGCCGACCCATTCGTGCTACAAACATAATATAGCTACAACATGGCTCTACCACGTAAAACTAATTGCGACTGACGGACGACGTGAGAGGGGTCTAGGGGGGTGGGACTAGAGGGGTATAACAGGAGGTTCTAACGGCTTTCAATTAATGGCGGTTTAACTATCTCTTTTAAGACTGACATAAAATATCCGCTCCGGCTTCCGGCGATGGGAGCAGCATATAGGTGAGGGACGCCAAGCGGTAAAGGCAAAAACCTCTTAACAATAGAAGACTCAGGTTCAGAAGATTTAGAACAAGGAGTATTTTTCGAATACTATTTTTGTTTTTCTTAGAATCTATGAAAAATCTTAAAATCTTTAAAAATGTATAATAATTCTACTTCTTCTTCGTAGGCATTTATTTCAAATCAAATTTTCCAAGTTCGTGCCAACAGACGAACATTTCATACTTACAACACTAGCAGAAAGTTGATCTGCTATATCCACAGTGTTATATCCTATGGATTATTGTTATACATAGGATAGATCAGATATCAGACATAGTCCCATGTCTGCAATAACACAGCAAAAGTAGATAGACACGTAATCCAGGCAGTGTAAAAGGATCCTACTAGCTAACGCGCGACAGAGCGCAACGTATCGGTTTGAATAAAGGCCGGCTTAAGGCTGGGTGTTTCTGTTTTTGCCCGTTTTAAAATTGGTTTTTGATAGCCAAATTATTACATTTAGAATGTGAAAAAAATAAATATTTTAGATACATTCTTTCTACTTACGATGCATCCGGTCAATACTACGTTCGATTTGCAGTTTTTTTACAGACCAAATTTCATTTTAAACAAGTACTAATACTCTTTATTTTCTATAAAAAATATCAATTTATAGGTAATTCATTTTGGAATCAATTCCACCCGATTGTTTTTTTTTTCATTACATTTATTAAAAAAATTATCGATTATTCAAGTGATTTTCGATCCGCACGTCGCTTGCCATTGCCAGTGTCCCGCGGAACGTTGCCGACGAAAGAACTGCGCCAAATTTTGCGCGCACACTTCTCTTCTGCTACATAAATAATATTTAGGAAATAAAATAAATTGTAAATAACTATAGTTTTATGGAACTTATATAGACTATAGTTAAGCTTCTGTTTGTGTGTTTATTTCTCATTGTGTAAATATTTGTTTATAACTTTAAAACAATATTTTTGTGATTATTTTGTAAAAATCACGATCATTTGCGCGGCCCGACTCGATCTTTGCGACGACCGCTTGTAAATACCTAATGCGCTTGGAACACCCAGCCTTAATTTAAGTTCACATAATTTTAGTTGTGTGATTATTTTTTGTAAATATCGGTCAACAATACCGAAGCTATCATTTAACTCCGATTCCGGGAAAAGGTTAGAAATACTACGTACGACTACGCGAGCAACTCGAGTTGGACACCCGCCGGTTCGAATAAAATTTTAATTGGAATTTGAAGTGACGATTTAGTAAGTGCTCGGCGGTGAAGGAAAACATCGTGAGGATATGTGAAGTCCGCCAACACGTACACGTGAAGTAGCGCGGTGGTCTAATAACTCGATTACTTTCTTAGAAATGATAGGAGTCTTTTGCCCAACAGTGAGACGATATTAGACTGCAACTTTACCTTGCCATTTTTATAGTATTGAATTTCAAAATTTTTCTGTTATATCCTCTCCTTTTACCAAAAATTTATAATTTTTAATAACTTGAAATTTATAATAATTTAAATCATCCCAAAATAAATAGCACGCAATAAACGTAGACAAGAATATAACATTTTCTCATGGAAACTTTACATAATTTACTTAACAATAGTTTGTAAAAATGTGTGAAAATTTTGATCAATTTCAAAAAAAAACATGACAATACAAATGATATTTTTAATTACTAAATAACTCCTTAATATTTAGTAATTAAAAAAATCATTTTTAGTATTTCTTTAACTATATTCTTTTAGCGCAATTAACATAGGAATATATCTAGACATAGAAGTTTTTGCTATGAATTATTCCTTGTATCAACTTTATCAGCCTCAAATTTTGTATTTTGGATATATTGAAATACCGTGTTATGGCGGCTAAGATAAACAATTTCCCCCATTTCGCCCTGTAACTCAGAGTACGACCAGAAAGATTTCACGGTCTGGCGGGATAGTATACGCCAAATGTAAAATATTCAAACTGGCAACTATATGCAGCCTCAGACGTATTGCGATCCCCAATCAACCTGTCAAGCGTGTTGATTACAGTCACGTAAAGATACGTATTTACTGCTCCCCGTAGAATTTATTATAGCCATAAAATGATAGACGTAATGATTATTTCTTTCTGGCTGGTTTCGACCAGGGCGATAACTTTCGAATACAATCGGAAGATATGATTGCACAACAATTCTAGTGCCCAAGCGTACGCGCAGAGTCATAGATACGATTAGACCGTAAGTTAGATTTACCTAAAAAACATGAACTTGTGTCTTTACGCAATTTGATGGTTTATAAGAACTTAACTACGGGCAGACTGACACCAACAATAATTAAAAATAAGAAAACTAACTAATTAAGAACCGCGTGCTTAAACATGTTGCGTGTTACTTAGCTCAAAGGACACTTCCCTCCCTCCCACAATCGTGTGCGAGTATGACTGACATCAATAAATCCAACATTACCCTAACAACTATATTAAGAAAACCACGCTATCCTTGATAATACGACATGTGTTTTGCCTCTGAAACAACCATAGAGTCACTACATTTTTGAACAAGAATCTTAGCTAAATAATTTTCTCATATTTTAATGCAATGAATTTCCCGATTATATTTTTTACTGATAATAAGCCACTGCTTGATCACAATTCCACCTGGTAGTAAATGGTGATGGTAGCCCTAGATGGTAAATCGCACTGTCTTAGCGTAACAAAGCCTAATCACTCTTGCCTTGAAGACACGCCCAGATTGTATTAGGACGGAAAGACAGACGCTGGCAAATTATTCCACTCCTTTGCTGTACGCATTACAAAAGACGAAGCAAACAGTTTGGTTCTAATGCGTGGAATATTGAAATCCGTTGTGGAAAGGAGAGGGAGGACTTAATTCCTGCGCACACTCACCGAAATGCTTCCTATAGAATACCGAGAGGGTGGCTACTCTGCGCCTGTGCTCGAGGCTGACAAGATTGGTTTCAACCAAATTAAGGTTATCAATGAGCCTTTTAGCACGTCTCTTCACTGAGTCCAACGCTGCTACGTGGCATTTTGCAACACCAGTCCACATGTGACAGCAGTACCCCATGCACGATCGGACTTGCGCTTTATATAAGGTAAGGAGCTGCCCCGGCGTGAAGTACCGCCGCGCCCTTGCAAGGAAACTAGGTTTCCTTGTAAGCCCTTGGCCCTGGACTCAATAAACCGCCCATATTTGAGTAACGGAGAAAATTTAACACCTAACAACTGAAAAGTAGGAGCCAGGGTGAGCGGGCTCCTTTTAGCTCTGAAAAGACACGTTTGTGTTTTGGAGGCGTTGAATCTCACGAGATTGGCATCGCCCCATTCGGAGACTGCCTGCAATGAGAGATTCGCACGCTCAACCATTGCTTCTCTTTCGGATTAGATTTGATTCCGACTGGCCAAAAAATCGGCTGGTACCTCTCCACAACTGTGCTGTCGTCTGCATACCCAAAGATACCGGGAATAAGCAGATCATTAATATGCAGCAGGAAGAGAGTTGCGGAGAGAACGGACCCCTGAGGAACTCCGGCGTTTGTCGTGATAGGACTGGACGAGCAGCCATCGATGACCACTCGGAGAGATCATTCACTTAGAAAGTCCTTTACCTAGTCAATCAGGCCAGGGGATAAGCAGTGCACTGAAAGCTTGCCCAAAAGTCTAGCGTGCCAAACCCTGTCAAATGCCTTTGAGAGATCAAGGGAAACAGCCAGAGCGTCCCCACTGTTTTCGAGGGCTTCCGCCCCATATGTGAGTGGCATACGCTAGAAGGTCCCCATTTGATCTTTTAATACCAAAACCTTTAATTACATGCAAACCGAGTATGATAAAGAGTTCCTACTTCATTGGCCTCGAGAGCTAATAACGCCACGTAACATTATAGTCATCTCATCCTGTCCGCAAGCGGCAATCACACGTCGCCGATGAATACGCGCATAACGCGGTGATAGATTAGTTTCATTAGATAATACAAACATCCGTATAGTACATCCTGACAGGTGCAGCGGCAGTGGAACGATCGTATCTACGATAGACGAACACGATTTACTACAGACTGTTCGAACAGTAACCGTTAAATAATTATTTATGTATTTAACACAATATTTAAAATTAAGGGAATAAACTACAATAGTCCCCTACGCGCAGGTCACTTCGCGTTTCTTAGAGAGTAATATAGCACAGAAAAGTGCTAGTGCAAGCATTCCGGTGCCTGAAGGCCGATTTCATGTCTTCGATTATTATTTCTAAATTGTGCAGATTTTTTCACGATGTTTTAACAGAAAAATACGTCGAAAATTGGCACTTAACAGATACCGTGGTGCTTAGACTCTCTTTAAACTGTGGTGGTGCTTATATTATGAAATTTAAGGCGGATGCAACTGAAGTTTTTTTATAGAATAAGGGTGCCAAACAAGCACACAGTTCACCTGATGGTAAGTGGTTGCTGCGGCGCATAGACATCTACATCCATTCTCAACTATGAATCAAAATGCAGATGCGTTGTCAGACGTGAGGACTAAGATAGAATGCATCTTTGCCAGTAAAAGCGGTCTCCGGTTCTCTACACTCACCATACGAAACACAGCAGCATTAAGCTGCTATTTTACGCTGCTATTCTGTGAGAGCGGGTTCCTTCCCCGGTCGACCCGACCCATTCGTGCTACAACTATACTATTAATATAGCTGCAGCATGGCTCTACCACGTATAAAAGTGCCATGGCTCTTTTTACAAATATGTAGGATAAATGAATTATAAATTTTAAGTACAACTAAATTACCAAGTTAAGTACGAGGAAATATTTTAGCGTACCTAGTGGTATAGTATTCAAAATGTTGCGCCAGATAAGTCGCAGTGTAGTAACAATTATCACATTATTGGCATTTTAAAAATGAACAAATATCAGCACGATTACGGTGGATACTCGTCGCTGACAAAAACATTAGCGTGATATGAGTAAAATAACTTAAAACATTTAGATATATCAGTTATTATATAGTTTTCCTACAGATCCAAGGAGAAAGGAGAAGGTATCATGCCGGTATCGGCGAAGCTGCGAATAATGTCGGTACCAGGTCGGCGTCGTTATCGATCAATGTGAAAGAGCCTATTGAGAGGAAATTGGTGCCATGAAACGTGTATTAATAATAAGTATATATTATGTATACTATGTGGGTATACGCTTGTGAACCGTGATTGTCTAATTTTCAAGGCCTTCACCTATACATAGTACCTGAGTTTTCTTCTATATATACTCTTTTCTTGTAGTAAAAAAAACAAATGTAATATATAAAAGTAATATTTGTTTGTTCGTATTTTATACGCTGCTATACCGTTCATCAGATTGCAGTAAAACTTTGTCAACATATTGCTAGCTTTTCCGCGAAGGTTATGGGCATAGTTGGACCCGGTAGATGGCGCTGTTGTAGAATCCAGATTACACCCGTGCGAAGCCGGGGCAGATCGCTAGTATTATATATATATCCCCTGTCGTCTTTAGAATAAACAAAGAAAATGATGAACTGCAAGGTATAAATTATATATTATGAAAGAAGTAAAAGAAATAAATTTGGAGCTACAAAACAATACATAGAGAGAAACATATGTGAGATTAACATATAAATAAACTGTTCATTGAATTGCAGCAACGAAAAAGATTATTGGTAAATAGACGCTGTGACCCATAGACACCTACACCTACCCTTGACTAAAGACTCAAAATGTAGACGCGTCGATATTCCTGAGGATTGAGATAGAATGCCCATAAAATGGTCTCAGGTACTTCTTCTACCAAAGGAAACACAACAGCAGTAGGATCAGCAGCGTATATACACTGGTGCTCTGAGTGTGATTCTTCACAAAAATTCTGACAAATAATTTGAGAATTAACGGATATCGAAGTGATTACAAAAGCGTTCCGTTTTACTAATTTTAGGAATGAACACGAAAAGTATTTGAAATGAGGTAGGTAGCAACATATTAACAGCTATAAGAACAGATTAGAAAGCAGTAATTTATAAGAAACTTAATTACAGATCCATATGACCTCAATTGCCGCCGTACAGATAGCAGGAAATGAATAGGAACTATTAACGCCTTAGGAATGCTTTATTTTATACTTAGGTACATAGAAATCATTGTCTGTTGTTAGTATCTGTATTATGTGCTATAAACAGCGCAGCATATCTCATACATTAAACAACAAGAGTTTTCATAATAAACACTGCGCCCTGGTCACTGCTCTGGGTTATCCGACGCAAGCCCAGTGATTTTTCCCGAAATCGATATTAAAATCGATTTAATTGTGACTTGCTTTCCTGTTAGAACTGTAGTGAAAAAACTCTCATTTTTATTTAGCATCGATCACTAAGATCGATGTTTGGTATATCTTTTTTTACGATTTCATCAAGAAGTTCGCCATATTCAACTATGAAATAAACTAGTAAATCATGCTTTAACTAAAAGCTCAGCTATGCTATTTTGTGACAATATCCATGATATAAAAAAATCGATAAGACATGCATCAGACAGCCGAAAAACAACAGTGAGTTAGCTGTTGAATCAATATCCAAGTATTTCTTTTTTTTTATAGATTAAGGGTGACAAACGAGCACACAGTCCACCTGATGGTAAGTGGATGCTGTGGCCCATAGACAACTACATCTATCCTGGATTAAGAATCAAAATGCAGATGCGTTGCCACCCCTGAGGACTAAGATGGAATGCCTCGTTTCCAGTAAAAAGGGTCTCCGGTTCTCTACACTCACCATACGAAACACAGCAGCATTGAGTTGCTATTTTACGCTGGTATTCTGTGAGAGCGTGGTTTTTCCCCGGTCGTTCGTGATACAACCATAATATAGCTGCAGCATGACTCTTCCACTTATAAGAAGTATACGTGGAAGAGCCATGATGCTGTAGTGTTTCCTAATTGTAAGTAAAAGTAATATAAAGTTAATGTGATAGTACTACCGATATTCCTAAAAATAGAAGTAAGTTAAAGATTTAAAAAAATAAATGAATACAAACACTCGAAACCGAAAAACGTAATTGAATCGCAACTTTTCAATGATGACACTGTATGACAATCTGCGTAACGACCTTAGTCCCAACTAGCGATATATGGTGATCGTTAGATTAATAGCCGTCATTGTGAACCGATTTTGATGATTATTTTTTATTAAATAGACTATACTACAGGGGTGAAATAGGGAATGAAGTTCTCAAATGTAACTATTTATAAGACAAGTTAAATTAAACTTTAAACGAAAAGCTGACTTCCAAGAACTTAATATAATAAAACAATTTCACAGTCTGAAGTCGTTTTCTGGAGAGTTTTCATAATTTTTTTTATCAAAATCAAGGTAATTCAAGCAGTGTAAAATATAAAATTTAACACGACAAGGCTTCTGTCAAAAGATAAACCTGGTTCTAGTCTGATAACTGCGTTATTGTAAATGTTCCCACACACGCATGCACGGACAATAGTTCTTAATAGCAAGCACGGTTAGAACAACTATCGCGTGCGATGCATTATTACAGTTTTCAAACGGAATGCCTGTGGAACGTCCATATTATGTATTTGACAGGAAAAAGAAAAATACAGTGTACGTGGTTCGAATCCCATACAGAAGAAGTGCTCGAATGGCCAACAAATAATTGTTTTAGATGCATCGGGTAGACCACACTCGTTAATTTTAATAACTATCTCTATCAATCTAAATCTAATTTAAAATAAGTTTTTAATTATAATCAAACTAGCGACCCGCCCATGGCTTCGCCCGCGTAATCAACATAACATAATTTACACAATATCGTTATAAATTATAGCATATTATGTGTTATTTTGATGTATAATTGTATAAAGCTATATTACTGTAAAGTTTCATCAAAATCCGTTCAGTAGTTTTTGCGTGGGAGAGTAACAAACATCCATCCATACATATCTAACATACCTTACAAACTTTCACTTTATAACATTGGTAGGATATAAAAGGGACCTGATGCTAAATGTATATCCTCGTTTAATATAGAATGTTCCAAAAACCATCACGAGAGGAAACTATTGGTCGCTAAACTAACTTTAAAATGTGTACCATGGGTGAATATCAAAACATTCTCTCTGAACCACAGTTAAATGCTGCTCAAATGATGTATCATTTAGTTAATATTTTGTACAATTAATTTAATAAATTGTTTTGTGTTATTTTGTTATAAGGTACAATAGGACTGACTTGTTAAAAATAACGAGTCCCTTAAAAAATAATTAAAAAAATCCTCGTTTAATATAGTCGCTGGTACTCGTAGTCTTCGTAAGCGTTGCCCTTCCCCGGTCTAGCTGTTCCATTCGTGGCACATCCATAATATGGAGTGAGGCTCACCCGCATAATTTATAGCAGATTACAGGATGAATTCAGAACATGTTCACATCAACGAAAATTATTCGTACGACTAATATAACGTTTTATAATTCACAACATAAATACGTTTATGATATAAATGCTTGCTTCTGAAACATGTAAAAATGGCATCTGAAACTAAATTTGCTAAAATACACAAAATGTGTAGTAAATTACAACGCTTATTACTTATATTATATGTAACAAACAACAGAAGCGCCCTACGACAGAACACTATATTTACCGTGTGGTGGGGGCATAATAGAATCTATTACTCTATTTCGTCCGTGGCTTTTGAAAGAGGCGGCTATGGGAAATGTCAGTAAAATTTTATAGCTTGTGTTAGATGACGGTATAACCATCTCGTTTACATAAAGTTTACATAAACGTAAAATACTTGTATCGGCGACGGGCAGTAGCTTCAAAAGTGCGATACGTCTGGTACTGCGATCGTCAATCCGCCTGCCAAGAGCGACGATGGAAAAAAGTGCATCCAAAAATTGTATTATGATATGTAATTTTATTAAAACTAATTTTGCCGTTATTTTAACTTAGTATTTTATTTATAAATAAGATATCCTTACACTAGGATTTTGTCATTTATCGTCGAGGAGGTTTACACTTTACATATATAAACTGAACACGGACAAACATTCATATAAACAGTAAACACTTGTTCTGTGCAAGATTCGAACCCGAGGCCCACAGGACCAAGCGCTACCGAGTCAACAATGTCTAAATTAAAAATAAAAGAAATTAACATATAAAAATTATAATTTTAATTTTAATTTATTTAAAATAATATTAGAATTATGTGAAATTTATTGTACTTTTTAATTTTAGATTCCGTAGCTTCAGATGAAATTTAGGAATTCGTTAATTTTCAGTAGCGCAGTCAATGAAAGCGAAAAGTTCCTGCCAAATTTCGAAGTTTGCCTAATTAAATGGTTTCAAATTAAAACCTGATGAAACATGATATTCATGTCCACAAAATTTTGTTTATAGGTAAATACATCAGAAGATCCCACTTCTGATCTCGGAAATACATCAGGATAAGGTTAATTGTTTAAAATAATAAAAGTGTGAGAGCGGATGTTCAACATGCTCTCCTGCTTACGCATTTAATTATTATCAGCAATAAAACAGTATCATTCAGTATAGGCAATTACAGTTCGACCAACCGTAATATGTCCCCGTCACAATTACACATTAGTGTAACGTGAAGGACATAATTACATGATAACACCAAAGTATGCAAACCTACAGCAACACTACCCATCTCAATGTAACACGGGGCAGCCTCTAAGCAACACCACCTTCCTTGCCTGCACGAGAAAAACCACCACCACAGACAGAACCACGATACTATCTTAGCACTACTACTACGTAAAATGACTTCGACGGAATCTCCCGAGCTCGGCACCTACATTGAACTTTATACTGCACAAACGAGTGGGATTTCCGATCTACCCTCAATTCTACCCTGCCACCATCGATCTCATCGAGAGTGACGCAACCTCTCCCTCACTCTCCATCCATCCAGTATTTTATAGACGCGCCGACATGTTTATATATACAATTTTATTTTGGAAATAGCTCACCTACGTTCAAAAAAACTTTATATTTTTCAATAAACGATGAAAAACATTCCATCACAATTATTTACAGCGTTGCATTATCAAACAATTTAATCGCACTAAAATAATACCACCAGTGGACATCTATTCAAAATGTAGATGCGTTGTCACACCTGAAGAGTAAGAAAGAATGCCTCGACACCAGTAAAATAATTTTACCAGTTATTCAAAATGCTTCATTTGATCGACTACATCGAAAATGCCCCATTTAACATTACACATTAAAATTGCTTATAAGGGCTTTTTTATATATAAGGGTGACAAACGAGCACACAGTCCATCTGATGGTAAGTGGATGCTGTGGCCCATAAACATCTTCATCTATCTTAGATTAAGAATCAAAATGCAGATGCGTTGTCATTCTTGAAGAAGATGGAATGCCTCGTTTTCAGTAAAAAGAGTCTCCGGTTCTCTACACTCACCATACAAAACACAGCAGCATTGAGCTGCTATTTTACGCTGGTATTCTGTGAGAGCGTGGTCCTTCCCCAATCGAGCCGAACCATTCGTGCTACAACCATAAAATAGCTGCAGTATGGCGCTACCACGTAAGATAACTTTTTGTAGGATAAGTAGTACTATCGTAGTAAAGTAGTGTAGTACTACCTTAAGGTAGTCTGGGTAAGACTGAATAGATAATAATAATTATATAAATGTCAGTGGTAGCCTCATACCGGCAAGCGCAGTGATATGCGACAACCCAATAGACGGGTTACAAACTCCATCAACATGCAGGAATCGATGAATCAGTGCTTTGTGAACTAGTGATGGGCTGTAATGATGAATGAAATGATGATGATGATGAATAGATAGGAAAATATTACATACCGAGTTGCAAGTGTTGATATCCTTGACGGCCCCAGAGTCGAGCAAGTCGACGACTGTGTCGAGTTGACCGGCGCGCGCGGCGCGCAGAAACGCTGTGTTTGGGTCTATCTGAAAATTAAAAAAACACAATAAGCAATGTCAAACGCCACATTTCGTCAATGGTGATATTATAGTTTCTTTTGAATTCGGAAAAAGAATTAAAAAAAAATAATTATTAAACTTTGTAACGTCTATAGTAGTCCAACTCTTGAACTTGTCGTAATTGCAATAGTCTCGCATTTTAGAAGCTGCACCCCGACACCAGTCAGGATATTTAATTTGTGACGATTTTGAGTTGGTCATTTTACCATCTTTAAGTTCAATTTTATAACATTTCCCTTGACACATATTAACGACACAAACAATTCAAATTAGGATAACGAATACTGTTATAATAATAATAATTTATTAACAATCACCATGGTAAATGTAATTAAAAACATGCTTAGTTTACTGTCTTATGTCTAAAATATAATTATTGTAACGATTGATCATTATGAGAGAGCGGAACCTGTACTAGGATACTCCACAGAACACTAATAATACCTTTAGGCGGGGGATACCCTGTTACACTGTTTCAACCTACCCTACACACGGACTTGATTCGTATATTGCTAAGCACTATAATTTTTAGTATTAAAAATAGGTAAATGTAGAATACAGTTATGATGACACCACAATGATTTTTAAAATTAATATATACTCGTATTTTAAGGATTTGCCCCAAAGGTCAACGTTAAAAAAAAACTGTAAATTCTCTAAATTTGAATACTTGAAAATAAAGTGTTCACTCAAATAAAATGAGATTAGGGTTAAACATTTTTTCAGCTTTAGTCACAAAATAATGTTATCTACCCATTGTAGGTAAATCTTTCTTACTTAAGTTTAATGAAAAGGATCTGTGTAAACGCTTTGATCTAAGTTTGAGATTGTTCTGAGCTTGTTAAGGGAGCTTGTTAAATATTAAGTAGGTATTTCTTCTTACTAAAATTCAACATAAATTAAAGCTTTTGTCTTTACCAAATGGTGAGTATAAAAGGTAACATAAAAGAATACGAAACTATTTTTGTGTATAATTTGTGATTACATAGCACATCCATTTAATCCATTACAGCCTATAAAAATCCACTGCTGAACATAAACATCCTCCATAGGGATTTTCTTATAGTTGTCACGCTTGGTAGACGGATTGGCAACTGCAGTTTTTTTTAAATATTTTTGAGTTGTTATCAAGGAGATGGTGCGGCCTATCTCCCTCCTATTTCAGTTTCCCTCTGTAGCACACGACACCCACGGGTCGATATGTGGTTTTCGTATTTTATATTCGTGTTCGTATATTCTTACGCCGCGACTACACAGTAACATACATACACTAGTTCAAAACTGCTAAGCTACGTCATCATTATAGTTATCTCATTTTAATTTTTCATTCTCTTAGGTATTATTTAGATATGTTTGTATAATTTATATGTTTACTTTTTATAATATTTTTTAGTTCTCTGAAACCGCCTTCGTTGTGTTATCACTGCCCTAAAGTTGACTGGCAGAGAATGCTTTTGTTGAGTTCAATAAAGACTAAATAAAAAAAAATTATTTATTGTTGTATCTTTCCGTATCTGTAGCTCCACCTACCCATCGAGGTTACAGGCCTTTGTATGTAATATAATTTGTAATTAAAAGTAAAGCATTAAAAAGAAATACGACGCATGTGTCTGCAACGACAACATTAATAATGAAAGCCCACACAGTCTAAGAAGAAAGACTGTGACCGTATATACCCATTCTAAAATTTCGATACCAAATCACACAGATAATAGCGATTATTAGGCTGATGTTTGTTAAAGTTAAATTTAACCAAATAACATTGACAAATAGTAGAAACATTAATGAAGAGAGATGTCGATAAATCGAAACCGGAATCAAAGTTAAAGTTACTACTTCATTCACAGACTAATGTTTGTGTGAAGCAAGTAATATCAGTGATGGTTACAGCTTGCTAGTACAGAAGTTACCAGTATTGATTGTCTTAATAGAAGCAAGAAGTTAGAGGCTGTGCATAATATATAGAACTAATATAAAAGAATCAATAGTGAGTGATCGTATAACTTTTGAAGGATCTGAACAATAATTGTTGTTATTGAGGTCATATTCGCAAAATGTATTCGTCTTGTTGAGACATGGGGATCCGATAAGTGGAGCTGTAGTCAAGTTATTAACAAATTATATATTTATGACACAAATTACTCGTATTCACAATATAATAATAGGTCTTTCTACATTACTGGCCATTTCAAATCAAAATAATATTTTGTTTGGCTAAGAGTTCTAATTTCAAATTAATTTTATTTTAAAAACATTCTTTTTTCAATATCAGTCATTTGTTTATTGATTAACGTTATGTTTTCATCGCATTTGAATATTTTTCGTCATCATGGATACGTTAAAAATTCGAGTAATTATAGCATATGAGCAACGCGGCACAAGCGGCACGCAACATCAACGACGTTTACGGAGCGAATACTACAAACGAACGCACTACCTGTTATTGATTTGCCCGCTTCCGTTCTGAAAATTTCGACTTGAAAAATGAATCGTCATCGTCAATTAAAGACGATTATGGAAGCTGATGATACTCAATCTACGACTGAATTAGTAGCAACTTTTGACGTTAGGATCAAAACAATATTGGTACATTTGCGTCAAATTGGCAAGGTAAAAAAGCTTGACAAATGGGTGCCCCACAAACTCAATGATCGCCAGCGCAAAGTACGCGTCGAGACTGCTGAACAGGCATACAAACGAAGGAATTTTGAACCGCATTGTTACCTGCGACAACAAAATGGATTCTGTTTGACAATCGCAAGTGCTCAGCAAGTTGGTTGGATCCTGGTTCAGCACCTAAACAATGCCCTAAATGAAAACTTCCCTAGAAAAGTGATGATCACTGTTTGGTGGTCTAGCGCCGGTGTGATTCATCACAGCTTCTTACCAAACGGGATAAGCATTACTTCAGATGTGTACTATGAAGAACTGAACACAATGATGGAGAAGCTCGCTCGTCTCCAACCAGCTTTTGTCAATCGCTTGTCCCTGCTGCTCCTGCACGAAACCCGCGACCTCATACAGCACAACAGACGGTCTCCAAGTTACAAGAGCTGGAGTTGGAAGCTCTCCGTCATCCGCTGTACTCACCAGACCTTGCGCCTACAGACTTCTACTTTTTCCAGAATTTGGATAACTTTTTGGCGGGAAAAAAATTCAATACCCGAGAGGCAGTACAAAATGCCTTTGAATAACTTGTTGCCTCCCGTCCAGCTGATTTCTTCAAGAAGGGCATCAATAAACTGCCACTGCGTTGGCAAAGATGCATCGATTACAAAATGATTACAAAAATATAGAAAAAAATACATACGTTAACTTATTTCATAAAAAACGGCAGTTTCATAGGTAAATACCTAATATGTTGGATTTGTGGCGGAAAAGAAAATCACAAAATCTGGACCTGATAGGTGGCGGTGCAGTCAAGTTATTAATATATTTTATATTAACACTATAAAATATTTTACGAACCATCAAGTCTCTGAGAAGAACGTTTGTGACAGAGACAAACACACAGACTACGAGGTGATCACAAATTTTAGCATGGAATACTAAAACTGCAGCTAAAGCAAAGTCCGCGCGTCTAAAGCCGCGGGAAAAAACTAGTTGACTTATATTTTACTAAGAAAAATAATACATCGCAAACTTTACATGTACATTTTTTCAGTCTTGGTATCTCGGTTTTCATGAATTTTATATAGGAGCATTACAAAGTTTTAAAAGTTTTATATATACGACAAATATTGAATTGGTCAAAAAAGTAAAAGTAAAAGTATTTATAATTGTTCCCAAAGATCCATAATAAAGCAAAACGGGTGGATGCAGTTCGAACATAGGGCTGGTTTCCTGGTAATCAAACAAACAAAAAGAATAGACGCAAGTTGGCTGTGCTTTAATAGACTCTACATATTTAATGCTATGAAAAAAATGCTGACGCTACGCACATCGTCTAACCTTTCGATGAACACTGACTCTGAATCACACTCGAAGTGAACAGGGGTTTTTTATATCCAGGAAAGTGTAGTTTTCATACAATAAAGTGTGCAATGCGATAGTCGCGCTTATTGATTTTACAGCTTCAATAGTATAATAACACAACATAATAGGAATTTTGAACTGTACTACATTTCATTCACGCGCTAAAGATTTTAATTTCATACAAATCATACTTTTAATGAGTAAACGATGTATTTATGCCATTAAAGTTGCAAAAGGCGATAACGCGATCCTCGCTACTAACAAGTAGTCACTGCAGCTCATGTATATGTGTAGACTCTCAGAACAGAGACAGAATCCTTAAGCCTATAATTTAGTTCTGATTAAAATTATACTAAATAATATTGTTACGAGCTTGGGGTTCGAGACAATTAAAAACTGCCGAGTGAATTACCAGAATTGACACTTTAATTACACAAAACTAATTACAACTTTAAACCACACTAATAACAAAACACAATTTTACTACAGATCGTTTTAGTTCGTAGTTGTATCGCTTCGAAGTCTTCGCTTGTATCGCCAATTCAATACTGACTCGGTCGCGGTCTATACCGGCCTTATATAGGGCCTCAGATAGTTTCCAGAACCTTCTACTGTAGAAACATCTAGAATGTTCGAGTACATATCGGTCCCGAAATTTCTAGAAGGATCTTGACTCTCCTAGTTCTGCTACTCGATACTAGAGGGCGCTAGTGGTAACTAGTGTTGCCATGTATAAACCATTAATAGTGGCGCGCAACAATATCATCTTATGATATTTGAAGCTAAAATTTTGAGAATAACTGCTTGGTTATCGATGTTACGAGACGGTATTTATGTTTGTTTACATTATACAGAGTACCTAGTCAAGATTACGGAACGTAAAATGATTTTTAAAAACTATTTAAAATCTATTTATTTCTTAATTACAATTAAAATTATAACTACTTAATTAATACGTCTTGACAGAAGTCGATGTCAGAACGAAGTGTCCGCCCATGAGCTCTGCCTGATATCTCATGCAACCAAAAGCGCTGACTCTACAGTTACTGGATACTGTCTAATGCTTATGCAGCCCTCTCTAAATCCGAACCGTAACAACCCTATGGTCTTGTGGTTGCATAACTCCTCCCTCTCCAAGAGCGGAATTATCGGCTGCAGTGTTTTCAGCTGTTGTCCGATGATTCCGCCATCTATTAACTAAATTACTTTACATTTTCTTAAAACACTAAGGAAAATAACAATAGGTAAAATGACATACAGTAATAAAGTAGCTAAGCTAACACCTCTGACCCTTATCACACTATTATCACTTTGATCACTATATTCACTGCCACTGAATTTAAGATTTTGGTTCAACACGTATGCTAGATGTTTCAGGTCGTCTAAGGCTAAGCCTTTCAGGTTAACTGCTCCAGTATCCGTCAGGTTCAGGTGATCCAGTCTTGGTAAGTTTAATACTGGGGTCACTCTATAGCCCAGTTCCTTAGCAAAGTATAGGCGGTGCAACAATTTATAATTATCTATGAAGGTCTCACAATCCTCACTAATTTTTATGATGTATGTGCCCAAAAGTGATTCTTTAGTTATGTCATCCTGGCATTTATTTGTTAATATTATTCTATGGTTGGCGTATATAATCCAATTTACAGGGCCGATAGACTGGATTTTGACATCCTCAAGATCAACGAGCTGAGGTTCGCATAGTGTGAGATTGTTTTGAATTTCATCAGTTGTTCAGCACATGTGTTTCTAGGATAGGATACCATGTTGGAGCTCATACACAGGAATTCATCCGCCGCTATCTCGGTGCACGGCTGGGAGACCGGTAAGTATTGTGAACCTTTCACCAAAATGTAAGGATACTTGGGAATTATTACAGACGTTCTGTTTCTAAGTGCATCGAATACAGGTAATGGGTATAATTTGTAATAATTGTAATTAAAACTATCAGTAAGTGGAACTTCCATCAAGTACGTAATCTGGTTTGCTTTCATGTAAGCTTTTATAACAATAGTTCTTTCAATTTTCACTAAATTCTCTACATTTACAGGGTACACTAGGTTATCGACTTTGGCAATATCATTAAGTATCACTAACAGTTCAGATGAATTAATAATTGATTGGTGTAATACTGAAACTTTACTGAAAGCTAAAGCAGTTTCTATTTCACTAAGTTTAAGGTAAATACTACGAAAGTTACTAATAAACATATTATACATGCCTAAAATATACGTGTTATAAATTGAATTATTTTCTTTGGTAGCAATGTATTTTACTATTCGTTCAATTCTTTTAAGCGTTCATCTAATATTAGTTCATTTTCATGTAAAGTTTCTGTACTATTTGCCAAGCTATTCAGCATTTTAGAAACAACGGTGATTTTACTATCAATACTTAATTGGTTGTTCTTTAACTTAGATATAACGGAATCGTATCTAAGAGCATCTTCGTGATCTAAATTGCCGGTGATTGCTTTAATGGCTGATCCTAGGGGGTCTATGAGACCTCTTTTAAATCTATTGGATGGTACAAGTTGCTTAAATTTTTCAATAGTTAAATCGCAAGAATAGTCAGCTTGGGTCTTCATGGCTTGGAATTCATAAGCATATGGTTTATTAATATCAACTAATCTACTAAAATCTTTAAACTTAATAATATTTAAATCTAAATTTTCCTTAATTCCTAATAAGTTCACTTCTTTAACTATAAGCCACCTGCTTGTTTGCCTAAAGGCTTGGCCTTCTTTACAGGAGCAGGCCGGGTTGCTGTCAATTTTTGAAGTTGAAGACTGCGGGTCCAAAGTATGTGAGCCATAGTCAGGATGACCACGCACCACCTGTGGAGGTCGTTTGAAATTTTAATAGGGACCTTTGTATCCCGTTCACCTATTTTAACAGGAACGATATTACGTTCTTCAGGACCTTGAATAACAGCTTTCCTGTACCTAGGTTTGTCCTTACTTTTCCTAATATTGATGTCCTTTACGTACGCTATTTGCCCTTTGTTGAGTACTACCTTTGTTTCTCCTCCTTTCCGTTCCCTAGCCTTTTCCTTTTGTTCAATCATTCGATCGGAAATGTACTTATATAAATATTTAGTGCGTTTTGGTGGTCTTTAACAGCTGTTGGGTATAGGCCCTATCGAAATCGTTATCAAAAACCTTTCCAGAATCAGTGTGCCCAAAGCAGACTTCAAACGGAGTTAAACCAGTAGTTGAATGTATTGTGTGGTTATAAGCCATTATAGCGTAAGTCATAATAGAAGCTGCATCTGTAAATTTCTGCTCATACTTAGCAATACGATATATTTCAATTATTGTCGAATGAAAACGTTCTATAATACCTGTGGAATTATGATTATTGGGTGTTGTGATGTGAAGGTCTATTTTATACATATTTGTAAGTTCTCGCATTAGCTCATTGTTAAACTCTTTTCCAGGATCGCAAGTTATCTTTTTAGGTACGCCATAGAATGAAAAGTACTTTATAAGGGCTCGAACTACCTCAGGTGTGGATCTATTTGAGATTTCAAATGCTTGACCTAATTTACTAAAAGCATCGATTAAGGTAAGAAAATATTTGTTTTCTATAGAAAAAAGATCTATGAAAACTTCCTGAAAAGGAGAATGCTGGGTCTGTGTTAGTTGCAAAACCGGTTTAATTGGTTTTCTGTCATATTTTGAAATTTTGCAGGTATGGCAATTATTAATTACAGCCGAAACCGTTTCCTGCATATTATCCCAAAAGTAGTTCCCATGTATGCTTACCATGGTTTCCTTTATACCACGGTGACATGTTTTACCCTCGTGATGTTTTAGAATTATTTCCCTCTGTTCGGCCTCGTCTTCACATATACGACACGCTCTGTACACTCGAAGAATTCTACAGTGCCTTTTAAATAGTTCTATGATAATTTTGGAAAATTGTTTTCTATGTGATTCGTCCTCAAAGTAAATGAAATATTTAATCTTTGGTTTTACATACTCTTTTAAAAATTGTTTAATTAAGTTTTCGTTATTTATAGGTAAGAAAACTTCTAAAATTTTGTGCTTTTTATTTGAAATATCTTTGACCTGCATTTCATTCCTAAACCAAGTGAATATAAGTATTTGATTGGTTTAGTATCTACAGCTTCCTCAATATAGATATACCTGTTGATTCTAATTCTAAAGCTGAGTGTACTGTTTCTGTGCTAATAGATGGTACGGGATAAGTTTGTTCGGTTAAATCTATTGGATCAGATGCTGAAAGAGTAGCTGATAGGTCAGACACGGTTATTGTATCGGAGTTCTCATTTGGTTTGTTAAGTTTTGCTATGCGGTAAATTTCGTCGGTCAAGCTGTCTACATAGTTTTTAAGGTTTTTGTCTGTATCGGATACGTTCACTTGCATCGAATCATTGTCATCGTCGGAATCTAATGCGTTTAGTTTGATACGAGATAGGGCGTCAGCGTTAGTGTTCTGCTTTCCATTTTTGTAGATTACCTCAAAATCAAATTCTTGTAAACGTAGTCGCCATCTTGTTAATTTACTATTTGGTTCTTTGAGTGCATAGAGCCAGGCAAGGGGTCGGTGATCAGTATATACGTAAAATTTTTGTCCGTACAGATAAGGTCGGAAATATTTAACTGCCCATATAATGGCTAGGAGTTCACGTTCGATTGTGCTATACTTTGTTTCAGTGTCACTTAGTGTGCGACTGGCATATGCGACTGGTTTTTCAGAACCAATTGCCCCTTGTGACAACACGGCGCCTAATGCGACAGATGACGCATCTGTTGTTAGTATGTAGGGTTTAGATGGGTCTGGGTATTGTAAAAGAGGTGCATTAATAAGTAATTCTTTGCATTTCTCAAATGCTTTATATATGATTTGTCGATAACAATTTTATTTCTTTTCTTCAAGCAGGAAGTTAGGTTGAGTTATTTTCATGAAATCCTAATGAAACGACGGTAATAACCTATGAGTCCTAAGAAACTTTTTATTTCAGTGGTAGTTTTCGGAAGTGGGTAATTAATTATTGCTTTTACTTTGTCGTCGTTCGGTTTAAGTCCATTTTTGGTAATACTGTGACCTAGGTAGAGGACTTCTTTCCGCAAAAACTCAGATTTATCAAGTTGCACCTTGAGGTTAGTCTGTCGTAGTCTGTCAAAAATCATGCGTAACTTTTCAATATGTTCTTGGAGACTTTGAGATGCCACAATTATGTCATCTAAGTAGACTAAACAGTGGATCCCTTGCAGGCCTCTTAGAATGTTGTCCATTGCGCGTTGGAAGGTTGCCGGTGCTGTCTTTGCCGAACGGCATCCTTAAGAACTCGTAATGGCCAAACTCGGTACTAAACGCAGTTTTTTGTCGGTCACTTTCGTTGACTTCAATTTGATGATAACCGCTTGCAAGATCTAAGGTCGAGAAGTATGTACATTTGCCTAATTTATCAAATATGTCGTTTATATTTGGTAGAGGATATTTGTCTCCTATAGTCACTTCGTTAAGTCGCCTATAGTCGATCACCATACGAAATTTACGTTCCCAGACGCGTCGACCTTTTTGGTACTAAATGAATTGGGGCACTCCAAGGAGAGAAAGATTCTTGAATGACATTGTCTTCCAAGAGTTTCTCTACTTGCCTCTTTATTTCTGAGCTTGAGCAGGTGGTTGTCTGTACGCTTTAGTATAAATTGGGTCTTCATTAACGGTACGGATAAAATGTTTCACTTGATTGGTGAACGTCAAGGGCAATTTGTCACAGTAAAGATGTCTTTAGTATTCCGTACAGAGCGCAAAAATAGCTTTACGCTCTTCCTCATTCATGTGTTCTAGTCTTAATTTACCTAAATTTTGTAATAGGAGTTGGTCAATGTCGGTATCAGTTTTATCTACAAGGAATTAACTAGGGTTTTCTCGCTGTCATTAAAAGTCTCAGTTTGGAAAGGTCGTCACGGTCAGGGTCATTTCCTGTTCGAGAGTATTTTGGATAACTGTGGAAGCATATCCGTTATTGCACGTCACAATAGCACTTGGCATTCTAACCCTTCACAAAACTGCTTATAATTTAATATGGCTTCGCCTGAATGTACATCGGTTGGTAGTTTAACACGTAATTCCGATCTAGGAGGTTGGTTCATTGGCATAGGCTTAAAACTAGAAAAATGTTGAGGTTGAGTATTATTATTACCGAATTTAAATGATGGGGATGCGTTATGCGATTGTGAATGAGATGCGAGATTAGATCCAGACATTTTGTTTCTCATTTGGTACTGACTATGGAAGTTAACTTCTTCTAATACAGTGGAGAGCGCATCCTCTAATGAATTTGGGGCCTTTAGACGCACTACTCGAACTAAATGTTCCGGTAAATTGTACAGGAAAACGTTTAATGATGTATTTTCATAAATGGCCTTTTACTACAGCGCATATTTGAGTCAGACAACTGATTAACTTTGCCTATTAAAATTGATCTCAAAGATTGAATTCGACAGCAAAATCTAAATAACTTTCTCCGGGTTTAATTCTTAAAGTCTCAAGTTCGATATTTAAACACTCCTCACTACGCGAGTCTCCAAAATGCTGAATTAATAATTGCTTAAACTCATCCCACGTTTCGATATCATCGCGCTCCCCGACTAATGCAGCTGCATTGCCGATAAGGCGGCTTGTTATTGTATTCATCACGTACAAATTCTGTTCCGTCGTGCCAGTAAATTTAGCTATAACATATCACACATTCTTAAAAATAGATTTAAATGACGTTTATCTCCATCAAACGTAGGGATGATTTTAATCATTTCACCGGGAATAAGTCTGATATTCTCCATAATTATGTATTAATTTACACACACAAACAATAAAAATAAAATGAAATGTAAAAGAAACCTAAATATCACACGAAATTATTAAGAAATAAAATGTATATGCTTAATAAAACTATTTCTTTGTAAACTATAATTTGTTTATAATTTGCAAATTATAAAAATAGGTAAAACTCAAATTGTTTATTACATACAATTATTTATTTAATTTTAAACTATTTAACCAGAATACGTTAAAATGAGAGAAGTTCGATCTCAAGATAACAGAACGTCGAGGTAGTGGAAAGGATGGTGAAAAGTTCTACTCACCAGCCGCCAGCTGCTCTCATGGTTCAGGATCAGCTCCGCTTCCTTGACAAATTTTGGTTCGAGGATCGTCTCGGTTTTTCTTCGCGCCGCGGACCTCCGATTACGACAGAGTTTTATATCGAATTCGCGAAGGACGCAACGCTACCGAAGTGTGACGATCCTACCGGCTGCGCCAGTCAAGATTACGGGAACGTAAAATGATTTTTTAAAAACTATTTAAAATCTATTTATTTCTTAATTACAATTAAAATTATAACTACTTAATTAATACGTCTTGACAGAAGTCGATGTCAGAACGAAGTGTCCGCTCCCATGAGCTCTGCCTGATATCTCATGCAACCAAAAGCGCTGACTCTACAGTTACTGGATACTGTCTAATGCTTATGCAGCCCTCTCTAAATCCGAACCGTAACAACCCTATGGTCTTGTGGTTGCATAACTACCTACTAAGTTATGAAAACATAAATTAATCTGTTAGCATATAATATTTTATAAACAAAAAAAAGGAAACGAATGTAAAAATTTATTATTAATTCGTTTTTTTCTTTGTGTGGTAAGGCCACGATGCAACTATATTATGGTTGTAGCACGCTGGGAAGGGCCACGCTCTCACAGAATACTAGCGTAAAATAGCAGGTTTATGCTGCTTTGTTTCGTATGGTAAGTGTAGAGAACCATTCCATCTTATTTCTCAGGGGCGACAACGCATTCTGAATTTTGATTCTTAATCGAGGATCTATATCTATGGTCCAAAGCTTCCACTTTCCGGTGGGATGTCTGCTTGTTCGTCACTCTTATTCTATAAAATATTGAGATTAAAGCTTTAAATGCTTATTTTCTATTTCCCTGTTTAATGTTTATATTATTTTTATTAGTTTGTTTAGCTGCGTAAATTTTAATATTATTAGTGTAAGATTTAGTTTATAATGAAAAAGAGGACACTATCGCATTAGGTTCGATCTGTATGGATGGATGTCTCAAGTAATTAATAAATAACTACAATACGCTCTATATGATAAAAAGAAAATTATTTAGAAATTTTCTCAAGGATATTCTCTTATAAGCATTTGTATTTTAGTGAATAATGTACAAAAGAGTATACGAGGGCGACACTGAAAGTTTTTAGAACTGGCTTGTAAAGGATATAATAAAAAAATAAGTTCAAATTTTGAAAACGGAACTCTTTGCCAATATTATTGTGTATGTATTTTATTAATTTGTCATTTGTTTACGATTTGGCGGAAAATTGAAAATTGTCTGTGTTACGTCAGCATGAATTTAACGCGAAAAAAATTTCGTACAATAATTTTTTATGACTTTCGATGTTATTTAAGTCAACAAGAAAGTTATGATAAACTTCGATTGGCCTTTCACGATGAAGCCCCATCTTGTGCCAATGTTTACAACTGGTTAAGGGTGCGTTTGCAAATCGGGCGAAATTATGCTGTTTCTCGGTACATTTTGTGACAAAACTAAACCAAATCAAACATAGCTAATTGCTACCACGTATAGAATGGTTCTTCATCTTCAAATGGTGGTGACTTTTTTGTTGAAAATAATAGTTTTTTATATTGTAAAAACGGTCTTCCCCAGCCATTTTCTACAAAATTAACGATAACGGCTCATGTTTAGGTACATTTGTGTTCTATTATCAACATATATTAGGATTTCTAAAAATACTATAAGTAGGCAGACATATGCAATAAAAAATTGTGGTGTTTACTTTTTATCAAAATGTCACAAATAGTCGTAAAAAAAAATATAAAAACTGATGCTTATTTTTTCACATATTTTGCTAATATGGATGAATCATAATGGATTGCAATAAGGGTTATTTTATTTTTGGTGCCTGTTTTGATTTATTGTACAAAAATTTCGATGAAACCCCACCCCCAGTCCGCGCTCGGCCGCCGTCGTGAGTGGATACTGTGTCGCCTGCCTGATTGCAGTAGCTGAAAAAGATCGCTGTACATACACAAAATATTCGAATTTGATACATAGGTACTTGACAAGGCAAAATAATATTATTATTTTTATAATCACACATTTTTGTTATAATATTTTGTTTCGCTGAAAGTAAGTGGGATTTATATATATAAATATATATATAAATGCCTATCCGTCTTGGACTTTATGGAGTGATCTGAAAGTGTACATCACTTGAGACCTGATGGTGTACTTCGGTGACCATTACTGGAACTCCTGGACGAGTAGAACTAGATGTGCCAAGTTTGGGCTCGTTTTGTTAGTTATGATTAGACCTTACCCCCGGACTTGATAGAGTGACCTGATGGTGTACTTCGGTGACTACTGCTGGAATTCCTGGACGAGTAGAACTAGGTGTACCGAGTTTGGGCTCGTTTTGTTAGTTATGATTAGACCTACCCCGGACTTGATAGAGTGACCTGATAGTGTACTTTGGTGACTACTACTGGAACTCCTGGACTAGTAGAACTAGGTGTACCGAGTTCGCCTCGTTTTGTTAGTTATGATGAAACCTAACCTCCGGCTTGATGGACAGACCTGATGGTGTACTTGGTGACTACTTCTGGAACCCTGGACGAGTAGAACTAGGTGTCTGTCACCCATCAAGTCCGGGGTAAGTTCTTATCATAACTAACAAAACGAGCCCAAACTCGGCACACCTAGTTCTACTCGTCCAGGAGTTCCAGCAGTAAGCACCTAAGTACACCATCAAGTCTCTCCATCAAGCCTGGATGTTAGGTATCATAATAACTAACAAAACGAGCCCAAACTCGGCACACCTAGTACTACTCGTCGAGGAGTTCCAGTAGCTGTCACCGAAATACGCCATCAGGTCTCTCCATCAAGCCCGGAGGTTAGGTCTAATCGTAACTAACAAAACGAGCCCAAACTCGGCATACCTAGTTCTACTCGTCCAGGAATTCCAACAGTAGTCACCGAAGTACACCATCAGGTCTCTCCATCAAGCCCGGAGGTTAGGTCTAATCATAACTAACAAAACGAGCCCAACCTCGGCACACCTAGTACTACTCGTCGAGGAGTTCCAGTAGCTGTCACCGAAGTATACCTTCAAGTCACTTCACCAAGTCCGAAGCTAAAGTCTTATCATAACTAACAAAACCAGCCCAAAGTCCACAGCCACAGTCCACAGTCCACACCATCTCACTGCTAGTAGCGGGCTTCTAGTGCCTAGCAGTCTCTGGAGCACCTATTCGTATTTCGTATGTAATATATTTTTGTAGGTATAAGAAATGAGAAAAAAAAATCAATCTTTCAAATTATCAAAATGTTTTTACTTGATTACGATTTCCACACCCGCAGCTAACCGTGCGTACACTTGTGTGTGTGACCCGTGTCAATGTAATAGTTCGATTCTATACCTATCAATTTTGCAAACGCGTCCTTAACGCGTGAGGGACGGCCTTCTACGGCAACGACTGAAGATAACATCAGTGTTGTGCGGCGTATGATAGAGACTGACAAAAGAGTGACTTATCAGCAGATTCGGACAAGCTTAGGCATTGGTATGAGTCAAATGCACAAAATCCTCCATGAACATTTAGCAATCAGGAAGCTTTGTGCGCGGTGGATACCTCATAATTTGACAGAGGCCCAAAAACTCCGTCGTGTTGATTGGTGTCGTGAAATGGTTAAAAGATTTAACGGAGGTAACTCAAATGCTGTGTTCGACATACTTACGGGTGACGAAAGCTGAATTTATTGTTATGATCCTGAAACTAAGAGACAGTCAACTGTCTGGGTGTTTCCTTCCGAGGAGTTGCCAACTAAAGTGAAGAGAGGTCGAAGCGTGGGAAAAAAGATGGTGGCCTCGTTCTTCGGAAGGATAGGTCATTATTTTGCAACAATTGTTTTAGAGGATCGAAAAACAGTTACTGCAGAGTGGTACACTAACAATTGTTTGCCACTTGTCTTGGAAAAAGTTCGGGAGAAACGACCTCGCAGTAGGATCCTCCTTCACCACGACAACGCCTCGTCGCACACCGCCAAGCAAACAATCGACTACTTGGCGACGTCGGACGTGTAATTACTGGGTCACCCGCCCTATAGTCCTGACCTCGCACCTTGCGATTTTTATTTATTTCCGAAAATAAAAGAAAAACTTCGAGGAAAACGTAATATGGACGCCGAGGAAGCAATGGCTGCGTTTCAAAATGCCGTCGAAGAGACCCCTAAGGACGAGTGGGCAAAGTGCTTTTCTCAGTGATTCCATTGGATGCAGCGATGTATTGATGTAAGTGGACACTATTTTGAAAAGATATAATAAAACTAATAACTTGCTAGTTTATTCAGTTTTTGATTTTCTAAGAACTTTCAGTGTCACCCTCGTAAGGCAATGCCATTATGATAACATTATTTACATAATATACAAAATATATAAATAAACAAATCAATTATACAACAAAATGTTAATACGTTTAGCTTTCATTTGTTAAGAAAAAAAGCATTTCATCGTTATAATTAAGTAATCGTAAACAAAAAGTTGGAATTATTATTAACAGAAAGGCAGGAGTTTAGAGTATTTATAAGCATAGCTTGCTTATTTATACTGTAAGGGCAGGATAATTAGTAAAGGAAATATGGCGCAGAAGGTTCTTGAACACGGTTCTAATAACACATTTTTATACTTATATAACGGCTTTGAAACTAGGCTACCGCAGCATTAAATACTCGGTTCCTCTAGCTGCAACTGCCTCGTGCAAAAATTTATTCTTCATAGCAATATTGGACTGTGGGAAGTTAATATTGCTAAAAGAGCTGTTGTACTATAAAACTTTAGAACTAGATTTTAGATATTAAAATAAATTTGATAGTATAATAAATTTTGATATATTATTATGTTATTATAAAATAAATAAATTAATATATAAAGTCAGGGCAATCATATATGCAGTCATCAGTATTGAGATTGAATTTAGCAGAGTAAAACACGAAACGATATTAATTAAACAATCATTCCCAATACAGCAACGGGAATGGTGCTTGAAAACGGCGAGGCTTAAAAGCGGAACCAGTTAAATGCGCAGGACGCGTAACATCAGATACAGACGTAGACGTCGCGGCGTCCTTCCTCTGCAATCCAACAGAATTGCCACCAAGGTTACAAGTGATAGCATGCAGTTTGCAGTGATCAAGTTAGGTTAGTTATCTAAATACGACTCAAATAAGATCGAGGTAAATTGATAATTATGAACCTTGTCAATTTTAAGGGACCTTTATATAAAATACATGATTCAGTATTATTTATTTTTTAAAAAAACGGATCGCAATTACAATTTTACAATCTTTATATTTGTTATCTGTTAAAATAATGCAACTATTAAATATCCTATATTAATCCTAATAAAATGCAGTAGTCTTATTTATAAAAAGCAACTGTATTAAAATATTCGTAACATTGAAAGAAAAATTGTTTCCTAAAAAGATCTTTCGTTGTCACGAACACGTTAAGATTTTTAATACATTTAATTTGTAGATTTTCAATTTAAAAATAATAAAAGAATAGTCTTGTGCGGAAGCATAAATTGAGTCTCGTATCGGCTAGCACAGTGTATGGTGGCGTGGCGTACACTAGATGAACTGTCAATGGATAGATGTATTCAGCTCGGTACTCTGCGATATTCTAATTTTTTCCTAAAGTTGTGTTCGTAATAAAACGAATGAAGTACAACGTAGAATCATTTAATATTTTTTATATAAATATGTTGCCGAATCATAATTCGTGATCTCTCTTAAGTTGCGGAGAATTACTGTCCTTAACAATTAAGCGATGTGTGTGGTCTCTTATAAATTGGGGGGAGGGGGGTCGCTCCCATTTTCTCACCAACCCTCCCATTTTGTGAGAAAATTTTATCGATATTTTATTTTTATATTATATTTACTCAGTTTTATTCAAGAGTAAGTAGATATCTTAAGGAGTATTTTAATTTTTGGATCTAAAAGCCAAAGTTTTAGAATCGATAAAAACTGTTAATTTTCTAACATAACTAATAAGTGTATTCACTTTACTTAGAACGATTCCAAAGAAGGATTTTCGGTATTAAGATATATCTTCTTCATCAGCCCGTTAATCTGTTAAAATAAATGCGCCTCTCCTATTATAGGGAGGCATTTGCCATGATTGCCACGCTAGCCAAGCAGATTGACGACCGCAGAATCAGATGTCTCGTATCTTCGACACTGCTCCCCGTCGCAGGTCTATTTTTTTTTAATTTAATACAGTCAACTCTTACGACATCAACGGGTGTAACAAATAGGGTGTTGCACTCTTACGCTGCCACTAAACATTATATTATTATGTATATAAGACTCGTAAATGTTATAAATGCAAATGCCCGCACAGAAACTTAATTAAGTTTAAATAAAATAAAATAAAAACTAATGAATTACTACAAATAATAAATGCAGACCTCGTCGAAAGCAAATATCGGAGATTGAAGAAAAACAGTTAGCCGGCGTGAGCTTCGGTTAATCGATTGGATAGCGATAAGTCTGCCAATATTGAGAACAGTGTTGCGGAACCAATTGACCATAGGAAAGTAAGGTTAGACGAGATTCGGAGCAAGTTAATTTATAAATTATCTTGAAATATATATATTTCAAGTTACGGGTAATCTAAGTATAAAAAATATACATAAGATTAGCCGGCTAAGATAAGGTTTAGTTTTATTCGTGGGTTAATGTTCGACATAATGTTAATTTGTAATAAACTTTTTAGTTAATCACAGACTGTCCAGCCGCACAACCACCTAGTTCTGTATCCGCCAACACCTAGTTTTAGCCAAGAATATATCGAATACACCTTAGTATTACCAGGTAGTTTTAGTTATTGTTTATTAAAAACAATACACAACTAAAGTCATATAACTTCTTTTATTTTTATTTGCTTCCACATTTTAGGGGATAGGTTGCGGTCAAACTTAAGTTTAGACGGCTTAGCGTGAAAAAAGATAAACATTTAACCAATGTCAACTAAAAGACAATTAAATTCAGTATTGATTACCTACAGTTAAATTAACTAACTTCTGAAAAAATCAGTACTGGGCATTTGTAATTTTGAAAAACCGCTGCAAATATTCAAAGAAAATGAGCGCGATCTGTCAACTATTGCTTGCTTTTGTAACGATCACATTAAAGGTTTTCCAATAATAATTTAAATCAAGTGTGACTGAACACAGAGTTGGCTTTAAATTACTTGCGAATGGATTTTCGTGTATCAGCTTTATCAAAAACACGGACGGTCCGAAAGATTTTACAAATGAGTGTTCCGGAAGCACTATTAGAAATGGAAATAATGAACGAAAATTGTGCTCGATAATCATTATTTCAGCCTAGGAGATACAGAACGTGCCTCACGATCTCTACGTCAAGATCTCTCACGATTTCGTCCGTTCGATTTTGGTGGATAATTTGAGCATGAAATCTGTCGCTCATTTCAAAAATACCAAATTTTCTACAAAAACGGCGAACTAGTTTCGGTCAATTGTGTCACACATTCATGGAATGTGCTCGACATGCCTACAAACCAAGCATCGGAACGGAGAAAAAAGATGAGCCAAAAAAATAGTTAAAGCCGCTCAAAACTCAAGGTGATAACTTAAATATTAGTGGTTTGTTCCATCGACAATTCGTTTCGGCCGGACAGCCGGTCAATAAAGAACACTACCTGGTCGTATTTAAGCGCTTGCGTGAGAAAATCTGTCAAATACGACATTCGTAGATAGAATTATGGAACAATGTTTCGTGGATTTTGCACGATGATAATGCGCTATTGTACAGAACCGCAATTATGTCCTAATTTGAGGTGAGAATCGTGACTAATGTCATCGACACATAGCTACTATAAAACTTAAAGCTAGCGCCCAGCTTCTGAGCTGTCGTGATAAAAAGCCTTTTCTAGTACCTATTATAAGCTTTTGTATTTATTACTCCAAGATTCTGTTCTTATATAGGTAAAACTAAAATTGACTTAAATTTAAAATTCTTAATTATCTTAATATCCAATACACTAGCTTCTATTTCAAACAAGCCTATTAAATACATTTTCTAGCCTATTAAGTCATATTTTTTATGTATGTTACGTAATATCTTCGTCAATTATGAACCGATTTTGAAGATTTTATTTTGTTTGTAAGGTAAAAGGTTGTCCCATATAAATTTAGAGAAAAAATTCTACTCCTAAGGGTGGCAAAATAGGAGATGAAATTTTATAAGTGTAACTAGTTAGAAAACATTTATATTATGATATTCCTTAGTCCACTCAAAATAATAAAGAACACTTAAATATAAATTAAAAACCGGTACTTCAAAGAACTAAACAGAATAAAATAATTTCACATTCTGAAGTCGGTGCTATGACATAATGTATAGAAGGTTAAAAGCCTAAAGAGACTTATACCTTTTATAATTTATTTTTATACACAATTGTGCGCTGTAATTAATTGAGCTTTACTTCGTTGGAAAAAGTGCAATAAAAAGAGAAGCTATCATGGTTCAATAAACCAACAGTTAATAGAAGCCCGCACCGTTTTAAATATCTAATTAAAGTAATAATTTATTATTTCAATTAAAAGTATATAAACTATATCCTCTTCAACTTTTTTTTAATAATTTCTTAGGTCTCAACTAACAAAGAATACACAAAAATATATTGAAAGATGTTTATCGTTTTCTTCTATTTTTATAATGTGCCACTGCAAGCACAGACGGACAAATGCAACCAACTTCAAAAATAGATTAAATATTATGGGTTGCCATATCTGCGTAATAATAAAGAATGGCTCACAGCATGTAATCATACTAGCTCTCTATTACTTTCGGTCCAGATCATAACTACACTTCTGCTTAGAGGCAAAAATTGGTAAGGGGGTTATATCCACCCAATCTAAGCAAAAAGGAGCCCTAAATCTAGATAGTCATTTTCATCTTCAATCAATTTAAATTATAATTATAATTATATTAATTATTTAATAATAATATCTTATAATCTATATTATTTACATATTTTATTTGAAATTATCTTAATGTTACCTATATTATGGTCTATAAAATAGTTTGAATAGTTGATTGTACCTCTACGAAAGACATGTTAATTAAAAATGGCATAACAAACTTGAAGTTAAAACATTTAACTGATAACATACTGTATTGTAGGTATATCTTTGAAACATTGAATATTGCCTTCAGAAGAAATTTTATTGGCAGTTAATAAAACAACGAAAACTTTCAACCTCTTATCTCAAATCACTTCAAACATGTATTATGCATAGTATCACAAAATTATTTGCGGATCAACATAACGATTTCCTCATTTTCATATAGGTACAATTTGCATATTTTCAACGCACCACGAGAGTGATGGAGAAGACGCGTCTCTCGAGCGGCAGTATGCGCGCGCCGCACCACACCGCCATTGCGGGACTGCCTGCGCTCGTGCAGGCGTCACGCTACAGCGACTATCACTATCAGATGTTGGTGAATATGGTAGACGGGGAAATGTTTCAGATGTTGTGATCTATAAGGCTATCTCATGAATAGTACAGCAATGTACAGACTGAGCTCAAAGGTAGCACCTGCAGTGTACCAAAACACGTAAGAATTGGGACAGAACGTGAACTGTACAATTTGAATTTCCTTTTCAGTAGCCAATGTTCAACTTTACTCCGGACACTGTAAAATAAAACAAAGAAGACGAATATGTGACATGAATGCTTGGAATGCATAACGAAAAATCTAAACTGAATCAGTTGATCGTGAAATATCAGTTGATAGGTCACGAATCTTCACTAGTTGTCACCGTGGTGGAAAATCGACCAATAGATTTATTATTTATACGAGGATAGGTGCTTTTTAGACCTTGTATATAAACAAGATGAAAATGACCATACGTTTTTACCAGACCAGCAAAATAAGGTAAACATTATGGCGTAATTGCATAATTTGTGATATTGATCGTGAAGTATTAACGAGCACCGACCGATCTTGTACAAATATGCAATAATAAAGGAGCGGTTACGTATTACGTATAATGCACTTCTTGCTGCTTCTATAACACTCAATAAATCAACGTCGGTATAACGTATCGCGTGAACATACGCGGCTTTATTAAAAAAAGCGAGAAGCAACAGCCCGATACTTAGGTTATTGTAACGATGCTTTATCTTCTCATATTGCAAGATTAAGTGTTCGGTCCAGTAATTATGGCCGGCGCTTACTAGTCGCGCTATAAAATTTACACCTTGGAGGTTTGGTCATTATCTGATAAAACTGAAATACCTGTATCGGCGACGGGTAGTAGCGTCCCAAGTGTATAACGTCTGGTGGCACGTACTGCGACAATCACTAGTAGTGGACTGCCTACAGGCTGCTGAATAAGTAAGAAATACAACTCGTATTAAACAATCGATTGAAGCTTAACTAAGATTACAAAGTTTGCCAAAGATTCGTCTGCCGGAAAGAGTCAACTACCAAGTTGAAGATCGACGGCGGCAGCGTTATTTCTGGGCGACCGAAGATTTTGAGATCTATAGACAGCTGTTCACGGCTTCATTGTAGATACACGCAAGTGTAATGAATGATCTAAGAGCAAATCTCATTCGAAACGATTTAGTTTTATTCTAGAATTTTAATGGTGCGGATATTAATTAAGGCAGTTGCTTGTGAAAGCGGACGGAGAACTGGTAGTTAGTTATTGAGAAGGTATTTAACTCTGTCCCTTAAATTAGTATTACACCGGAGGCGTGGAGCAAAAGTATAGTGTTCCTGCTTGCCAAAAAAGGCGACAACGCCCTATTAAAGAACTGCAAACAATTTACCCTTCTAAGCCGCGAATGCAAGCTATTTTCAGGAGTCGTTACAAATCGTTTCGTACACCGGATGATTTCCACCTCCTCGAATATGCCGGTTAACCCTTTGGCAAACTGTACAGAAGACTGAAGCGTGCATCTACTACTTTATCTTGCTGCCGTATGTGAAATATTTATGCCTTTGATTCCATCTAAATTCTAAATTTGAGCGGTGCTACTGTCTCCGCAGCGCGGCGGCGGAGTTAATTTACTGTGGGTAAAAGTAAAAGTGTTGAATTAAATGTGAAAATTGAAATGTGTGTATAGTAAGATTATGAAGTTCATTCGAGTAAGGAACAAGAGTACAAAACCAATCCAACTGCAGGAAGAGATCACATACTGTATGGATACTTAAATAATCTAACTTCATGTCACTTCTATGATAAAAAATGATGAAAAATGCTAGTGAAAATTGTGTACTTTTTATCTTCTTAAGGTACAAAGTCTGAATGCAATTGAAGCAGCATTTATATCGAATCTGGATTCTCTATCAACAATAGCTTCAATAAATGCAATTATACATCCATATATCGACTTTCACGTTATTCATTTTGTTCACGCCCACCTGAACTCATTGGTACATTCCTCCTTAAGAAATATAGCAAGTATCGGTTACCAAAACGGCTAGTCCAACGTTTCAAATCTCGTATCTGCCTACTTATTACAGCAGATTCAAGCAGAATGAATGACATCTCTGAAGAAAAAATAATGAGTATCATTATTGGATGATAATTTGCTGTTAGAAAGTATGAGAGATGACTTTGAGTTATCTTAAGAACCTCATCGGAGGCAAATTGCGTATAGATTGACAGCCACGACAAATCTCTTATTAAGGGCCGCCGCTTAAAACACTGCAACCTATAAATTAACGTCGAGATACCGTTAACTGTTATAGGTGAAAAAAGTATGAAATCAATTGCGTATCTAAAATAAAATCAGGCCCTTGTTCTTTTTAGGGCACGTTGATGACCTGCATTGTGGTGCTGTGTATTAAAAAAAAACTAACTAAATCGGCCGAGCTGAGAATCAATTTGCAAGATGAAATCGAACATTCTAAAAAAAATATATGGTGTTTTAATTTGTTACTGTACTAAGATTTAATTACTTCTCACTTTGAAAGCACAAAGTACAAATTTAATTAAAAAATTATTCGCTTGATTTTTTCAAAGTTTAAGAACAAGAAATACGAGTATCAAAAATCTTATAAGGACTCTCTGTCTTATTTTAATTGACCAAAGTCTTGGCACTAAAATTGACTTTTCATATATTTTTGTATCAAAGTTCTAAAATTAAAATTGGTTAAAACTCTATAAAAATTACAATAAAACATTTTAGAATGTAAAAGTAAAAGTAAAGTATACACGTCCCACTGCTGAGAATGAATCCTGTAATTTTAATGTTTTAGTTTTAAATTTTTCTATTAACTGCTTGAAAAACTTGACTCAATTATAGATATGCCAAATTAACGCACAAAATGTACACTGTTAAATAATTGATTAATTGTTCGATTATTCGGTAAGTCTTACCAATTGGTGTGTTGGTTGTTACTAGAATGGTGACATTTAATTCTGAAGTGACAAACGAACTTACCATGGACACCTGCAGCCAACTTGAAACAAGAAGGGCTACATATGCTTTATCAATTGAGGACTAAGATGAAATGCCTACAATTATACCGCACGCATAGCAGTGCAAGCCCTGCCATTTGGCGGCCGAAAGAGGTAAGACGGTGGTACCCACCTAAGAAAACCTCTTAGGCAGAAGAAAAGTCCTACTTGTCACCTTTTGCAGGTCACAAGCTATTTTTTCAAAAGCATTATAATACTCTAGTAATCTGATTGGCTGTCAACTCCATCATATTATATTCTCAAAGTAAGCTAAAAGGAAGCACGTACAGAGCTAGCCTAAGTAACCCCTATCTATCAAACCATCTGCGAGTTTCTCTATCGTATATTAGCTTTCTGTAAATAGTGAACCCTTGTCATCAGATTCGTCATTAATACGCCAAAAAACAAAAGGGTACAACGTTCACCAGATTTGCCAGGTAGTCTTAATACGCAGAGACAAAACGCACTCTTGTACGTTGCACGAGAAGAGCAACGTACAAGAGTGATCTATAAAATGGGAAGATTGTACAGATTGTTGTTTGTTTGATTGTATTGATTGTAAGTAAACATATAACATAGGGCGAACACGTTCTCGATGCCTTCGTTTGATGAATAATTACAAAAGCAATCACATTCGAAATTGCATTAACCCACTTCATACTAACTTATTTTAAAGTATTAACGATAATTCGATTTGTTCTATGGACCTAGCGCCCACCCGGCCTCAAACTCGCTCACAAGAAACGCTTTGTCATCGCCAGACTACGTGATTTTTTCAAATGGAACTAAGTCACGGTTTATCTCTGAACGTTGCCCAGTTGGTCGTGGCGTTTATATTACTTATTGTGGAAAAAAAGAATTGTGCTACAAACTGTATTTTTTAAATTTGTACTGGCACAATAATAGTTGAGTTTTTTTTTCTAAGTGGTAGAGAAACGCTGCAGCGTTTCAGTAATATCGCTGCAGCACGAATGAGGATCACGCTGGCACATAATACCAACATGAGTGGTAGTTTTAACCGGTAACACAGCTTTCCATATTGCTCCTCAGATTCTAAATTAAGGACAGATGTATCTACAGGCCACAACATCAATATCCAAAATATTAAGTATTAGAGTGCTCATCAAAGAAGTTTTTATCACCCATCCATACACCAAAAAGTATACCTAAGCTTTTGTATTGCACTTCACGGATGGTCCTCTACAGTTTGCACATTGTGTAGAGAAACACCAAAACAGTTCCATTAAAGAACCTTTAGATCAATTAATAGCAATAAGTGGCTATCATGGATCGTTTGCTAATTTACAAGATCGTATAAGTATGACAAGTAGGGTTGTAATCAATTTATTAAAATTTTACATATAGGAAATGTAAAAAATAAAACATTATTTAAACTTTTTAATTCGAAGAATTTGCACTAAAATAATTACTTATCCCATATGCCACACTAAAATACTTTGTATAAAATATTTGCCCTATTTTAGTTCTTTATCAATATATTTTTCACACTTTAAATCAATATTAATTTAAAAAGATTTATTGCAATAAATAAAAGAAGAGGTAAAGAATACTTTGAGCCATTCCCTTTTTATTGCGAAAAATAAATCTTGACAAGCAACTGTAATTAATCATTAATTTGTATTGATAAAAAGACATGAAAATTAAAAAATACTAGTTTTCCAAAAAGTAAAAACCGACTTCAAATTGCTAAAAAATAAGTTATTTATTTGCTACCCTTAGGGGTGGAATTATTCACCAAATTTATATGAGACCACCCTTAAAGTATAACCTATTTAATAAAAAAAGAATCATCAAAATTGGTTCACAACCTGCGAAGATATCGCGTAAGATACATACAAAAAAAGACATACACTCGAATTAAGAACCTCCTCCTTTTTGAAGTCGGTTAAAAAACGAATTAACCGTGTAGGGCACATCCTTAATTTATTTAATTTGTTAGTACAGGTAGAGTAGGTAGGGTAAGGTCAAGGTATCAATTGACAATGGAGGCGACAACGTAAACAGTACTCACGGTGATCACGGTCACTGTATAGACTATATTATAGTACGTTTGTTTACGAGAATGAGGTGAAACGTGAGTATTTGAAAATAAACTAGTGCAACTCAGAACACTTATATCGGAATGGCGATCTCTTTACTATAAGTTTGTACTAAAAGCTTCAGAATATTAACTGTATTACGCTTATTCGAACTTGAGACTTTTATCGCAATAATATCATTGAACGGTTTGCTTAATAAACATAATATCGTTTATAAATGTCGTATCATACAGTCATATCGTATAATATAACTAGCTGTTCCCCGCGTCTTCACCCGCGTGTAATTTAGGCATAATTTAAGGTTTATTTTTTTTGCGCGAAACCCTAATTATTTTTCTAAAATAAAAGTAACCTACGTTACTCCTTATAACATCAGCTATCTGCCAGTGAAAGTCCCGTTAAAATCGGTTCAGCCATTTCGGAGATTAGCCGAAACAAACAGACAGAAAGATAAAAAATTTAAAAAAAATTTTTGTTATAAGTACTGTATATACTTTCATATGCATTTAGTAAAAAGCAGTTATTTTGACATTACAAACAGACACTTCAATTTTATTTATTTGTCTAGACATAGTCAATATTGTGTATACATTTTTAAACGAGTTGGGAAAGACGTTCGATACAACCTTACCAATATATGAACTTCTCTATTATGTTCTTCCATTATAAAAAATGGACCTTATCCGCGATGGACACGTCAATAATTTTGGTCTGCAAAAAGCCCACTCCGTGAAGATAGCGGGCCTACGGCCAGTGTAACATTTTCAACGGCAAGTTCTAGGACTTTACAAGACTCAACTGATTTTTATAATATTTAAGTAACAAAAGAATTTGAATTACTGATAATAACTAACCACTGCAAGCCTTTATTAGTATTTTCTAGTCGAATCCCATCCCAAGGCACACACGGAACGAGATGGGGTGATGTACCGCCACTACACGGCGGTGTATAATAATGGCTAATAAAATAATATGACGCTATGGAAATGAAAGCCGAGCGGCACCAATTAATGGTTAAATGCAGTTTCAGTGCGTAATTTCCACTTGCTTAGCGTTAAAAGAAAACATCATGAGGTAAACTGCATAAAGAAAATATTTCGAGACATGTGTCATGAATCTATCAAAATGAACTGTAGCAGCACGACGAACTAATCTCTTCATAACCCTCTTAAAAATGAGAGGTAGCCCATCAGTGTAAGCTCTAACTTCAGTTTGCAGTGGAAAGTAAAGATTTAATCTAACAATAAACAGTAAATATTAATGATTTGAAAACATAATTCTGAAACTCATGAATCATAACTTTCCGCTTCCGTTATATCAAGTTATAATTACATATAATGATTCTGCGGTGAAAGCAATCTGTAGAAATATACGGGATAAATTCTCATTCTAGTCATTACCGTGTCACTCCTATAATAATTTAAATGATATATCTTTGAGAAATTCAAGCTATGGTATCCCTTTATATGTACAACAGTAATTTAAACTGAATATTACAAATATATATCAGGAAAATTATAAGAGAACATATGAGTTATGTCTTAAAAAACGCTGGTTGGTTATACAACCAATGTTTAGTTATTGTTTAATAAGAAATAGTGATATAGCAGACGTTCTTGAATTTTTCAGTCGTCAATCATCCTGGCAAGCGTAAGGGGATAAGCGCTAACCACCTTATATCACACAGGTTCGATCCCTGCATTTCAATTGATTTTAATTTTTGCATTTTTCATTCAATTGACTGACTGGAAGAAGTAGCTTTTAGCGATAAATAACACCGTCCATTGTGATAATTCAAAATATTTTTTTTCTTTCTCTTGTTTTGTTTTGGTGCACAATAAAGAATTAAAATCTATTTGTGTATTTAATTTCTTGAACGTCGTAAGGAAACCGGTACGTCAAGTAGACTGTGGCAGGCTTTTTCTTGACCCTAAAACGTCTTTCGGACGTACGACTTATTTTGTACGTAAATAATCTGTTACTGTTACTTTATTTAGACAACAAATCACCATCATCATCATAACAACCCTTCACAAACCCACAGCTGATCATAGGTGTACCCCATTTAATTCCACCACGGTCCTGAGCCACCTGCATCCATTTCTTCCTGCATGACCTATCCTGTCCGTCTAATACCTTACTTTCCCATCGTTTGTCACTTCGTTGAAACAAACAACAATATATAATATATGTGTTTATTTATCCTATATTCTATTGTCAGAACGTTATAAATGAAGTAACGAATCACTTTTTAATCTATAACTCTATACATATAAATAAAATTGAAGTATCTGCCTGTAATATCGAAATTAATGCCTTATTAGACATGGATAACACAGACAGACAAACATTCTAAATGTTTGTCCGTCTGTCTGTCTGTCCGGGTTAATCTTCGGAATGGCTAAACCGATTGTAATTAAACTTAGCGAACAGATAGATGAGGGCTCTAGGTTATATTTTATCCGAAAAAACTGGGAGTTTTTTTTTTAAAAACGAAAAATTTATAAAATAGATAGTCTTTGATTATCTTAAATATAAATAACACAACATTATTTTATCCTACATAGGCGAAGCCAGGCCGGGTCGCTTCTTTTAAATATATTTTTAAAATTTTAAATGTCTAGTTTCTTGATAAAATTCTTCTTTAATATCTTGAATCAAGGGTACAAAAGAACATTTCCGACTAATAGTGAGCAAGGTACAATTCCTACGGTTATAGGAATCATCCAATGCTTATCGTGAATCACGATAAAACTGGTGATCGATCTACCGCAAACACAATAAAGAGCACGGAAAACGATTTGTACAAAAACGTTTTTAAGGGTAACGACTTGTAAGGAAAACTTATCGCTCATTTGATTAACTCTATATTGTGGACATTGTATTTCTCAGTCTTGAGATAGACGGATTTTGATAAGAATTCGTAAAACTTTAATTATGATCACATACTTATGAATATGTTTAATTCTGCTATTGGCGTGTGGTGGTGGCGCAAAGTAAACCACTACCTCATGATATTGTGTGTATCGTAAGACGCGAGGTAAAAGGTTATGCTAATTTAAACAGTATTAAACAGTGGACTGTTACGAGATGATAAAGAAGTAGGAGAAGAATAAAGAAATGATGGTGTACCAGGTCTTATGGGAGGTGGTCGCAAGTCAATAAGTCCTCAGTAAATAAAATGGTTAAAGAATATGTGGTCATTAAAGAACACTCATAGTATACTGTAAGGTGTAGCATTGTAGTGGCGGTCAGAAAGATCTCGTGGCTTCCGGTAGACTTTTACGGACTAAAAAGGAAGAAGTAAGACTGTTATTGTATTTACAATCATAAAAGATATATAGGTCCAACATAATAATCATCATCGTTACAACCTATCACAAGTTGACTGCTGAACATATTCTGCCTCCCCCAAGGAATGCCACAAATATAAACGTCACAAAGATTTTTTTTAAATGTACTAATAATAAAATATGACACAGACAATTTCTTTTTATTCTATTAATTTCAACCAAGAACTTCCACGGTGTGTTTGTCTCTATTTACTTAGTGTTATCAAGTTAAACTTCAAATTAAAGGGTTGATTTTATCACTGTCAGACAAAAAAGTTAGTCACGATGCAGATCTTATAGCTGCAGGCTGCAGCACGGATAGATTGGCCCGGGATAGCGCTCGTACAATATACCATGATATATGTTTCGTATGGCGAGTGTTGAAAACCGGAGACCGTTTTACTGGTAATGAGCCATTCTATTCAATTCCCAGGGGTGACAACGCACCTCCATTTAGATTCTTAAACGAGGACAAATGTACCTATGGGCCACAGCATCCACTTACCACTCGGTGGACTGTGAGCTCGCTTCCCGTTTGTCATTTTTAATTCTAATAAAACATATTGGCGATTACATTGTTAATAAAGCAAGAAGCGTTAGTACTCTTCGTAAATCAAAATAAATCAATCGTGCGCAGAGTGTAAAACCAGCAATCATTCGGAGCACTAGTGCAGATAATTCGGAGTCGTCTCGCACCCGCCCACGTGAACAGTCTATTATGTAGGGTTGCTAGGCGTTAAGTTACATTATAATTATATATTTGAAGAAATCCTTTTATATTTTTCCTGTTTTAGTTAAGAATAATACATATAAAACCAATTTTTAGTTTTAGTTTTTTTTATTATAGTTTTTTAATATTAATCAAATATTTCAATGTTATGTAAATAAATGATTATGTATTAAAACTATTCATATATCCTATCGTATTCGTATAACTTTAGTTCTGTTGCATAATACGTGGTATAAAATAACAACAATGTTTTTTTACGTGGTAGAGCCATGCTGCAGCTATATTAGTAGTATAGTTGTAGTACGAATGGGTCGGCTCGACCGGGGAAGGACCACGCTCTCACAGAATACCAGCGTAAAATAGCAGCTTAACACTGCTGTGTTTCGTATGGTGAGTGTAGAGAACGGAGACCCTTTTACTGAAAAGAGGCATTCCATCTTAGTCCTCACGGGTGACAACGCATCTGCATTTTGGTTCTTTATTGAAGATAGATGTAGATGTCTATGGGTCACAGCAACCACTTACCATCAGGTGGACTGTGTGCTCGTTTGTCACCCTATCCTATAAAAAAAAAAATTAATACCTACTTTTCTACTTTTTACAAAAGCAGGCTGCAAGATTCGCCGCGTGATAATAGCATGAAACAACATAATATCTAACAACAAACAATCACTGTTTACAAAAAAATATCCTAGAAAAATCTTGAAGTCTTCGGTAGATGTCGGTATAACCATTTGGTATTAAGACCAGGTATAAAATACTCAAATTGGCCATGTATGGTTGCCTGCCAAGCAAATTTTATTTTTTGCCAAATCTTGTTCATTGTCGGAAAGGCATCATGTCCAGGCAGTCATGACTTTTTACGGGTGACGAGTAAGAAAAGTTCTTAAGATGCATTTTTTGTTCTAAGTTTTCCGGCTAAGTTTAAAAAATGATATTATCTATATTCACTACTGTTATAAAAAAATATGTGAGGAACTGATGAATGATAATTTATAAAAAATAATACTACGGAAAAACACAAATATTACAGTTTTAAACCATATCTAAAATGGTATACACAGGAACATGTCGAAAACAGGATTAAACAACATTTATTACTACACCACAAATAAATGTGTGTTCAAATCGTTTAAAAAAGAGAAATGATAATTATTTCCACTTTCCACATCTACTCTAGTTCGTCCCAAGTCAGGAATGTTCTTCGAAATTTATTTATTCTTTATAATTTAGCAGCCCTAAACGCGATAAATGCGTAGAGTCAAGTGGTTCTAGGAAAAAATTCACAATTGGATAAATTGCGCACAGTGTCAATTAGGCGTTTAACCTGTAAAATCTAGAATCTGTGTTATGCTAGCACAAAATAAATAAAACTTTTATAACACGAAATAGTAACTACGCTAAGTATTACTCTACTTAGCGTAGTTACTATTCAATAAATCTTAAGTCTTTTACACAAAGTTTAAGTTTGTTACGGACTCCGTAAGGTTGCTATTTTTATACAAAAATGCGTTTTTATAATAGGTTTTCAACATTTTTTGGCGACGGAACCCCTTTAATACACGAAGTATTTTATGAAGCTTTCGAATATTCTGGCAACGAGATAGTAATATCCGTATATACCTACTCGTGAAAGAAAATATTCTTATGTATGTAGTTTTTAATCGTAGCATAATTAAGTACTTCTGTAAATTTATTATGCTGCATTTTGCCTTATTTTGTAGAAGACTTGATGTTCGTCGTGTTTATATTATTTAAGTGGAGCCCCGCCTGGCTCCGCGGAATATTCTTTGAGTATGATTTATCCAACAGATGTTAAGTGGATATTATGGCTTATCTCTGTCCTCGATTAGGAATCAAAATGCAGATGCGTTATCTCACATAAGGACCAAGATGGAATGCTTCACGTTTGGTAAAAATGGTCTCCGGTTTTTGTGAAGCACAGCATGCTTGTGTGCTTTTTTAATTATTAATATCCAGTACTTGACTACAATCCCACCTGGTGGTAAGTGGTGATGAATCACAGATGATAAATGGCACTGTCTTAGGGTAACAAAAGCCTATTCACTTTTGCCTTTAAGACTATATTATGCTTTGTTGCTATATTATATTATACTGTATTACGTTGACATTTTACGCTGGAATTCTGGAGTGTGCCCCAGGCCGAACCGAAACATAAGTACTACGTAATGCGGCTACAGCGTGAAATAATGCGCAGATTATAGTGTCTTCAGTAACTAGGAACTTTTACTATTCCGTCATATTAAGAAATAAAGATTTCAATAGAAGAACAAATAATGAAAATATAACGAGCATGAAATTTTCATTCCGTTTTTATTTGGGCAATCTTGTCATCTTTTTTCTTTAATAAAACGACACCTCCACTCTAGAAATGTGTCGTGTATGTGTATCGTGGAGGCGTTAGACATACACTGTAGCGCAGAGAGTAGCTTGAAGGAACAGAAACCATTATTATTCCAGTGCTGCGAGATGAACCTTTGTAAAGCTAGATGGCCTGCAGAATGTGAAGACTGCAGACAATATCTGCTTGGGAGCGAATGAATGTGGTACTTGAGGACGATGAACAAGGTTTGAAGTTGTAGTTTCCGAAGGTTGTTGGTTGCGTGTTCAGTGTTCACATCACCTCGGGATCGCCAGTGGCCGTGCGAAGGAAAGGCCAACGCTCCAAATGGTAGTTCGGAGCTATTCTATATAATATACAGCTTTTACTTCGGAACTTTGATAGCGCGATTTAGGCTTTGATGTATTTCGCTTGTGGCGCGACAACAGCGCCGCCACAGACTAATTATTGTATGCTATAAAAAAAAATTTACAAGAGGAGAAAAACCAAACACACGGCTTAGCTAATGATAAGTGAATAACGCCGCTCATGAACAATTGCAACACCAGGGGAATTGCAGCTACGTGGCCGGACTTTTGAAATGGACGGGCCCTTAAAGAAAAGAGCCTACTCTTTTCTTCAAGGCCCATATAGACGTACCGTATACGTAAGTACATTTATCTTTGAAAGTTCATGAATAAAACGAACTGACTTGTAATTAATGTACCATAACCGAACATAGTATTGCCCGACATTATTGCATTTAAATAATGCCATTCCTTTGGACAAACAAAATATTTAGACCCAAAACCTAATAATTTTTTAGCAGCAAGAAATATTTTCTTCGGGTAGGATTCCAATGTATTACGCCATTCCGGTATTGCGATTATTGAGGCAACATTGACGGCATGCAACCGTTTATGGTCGCCGATGTTTAGGATATTATTTCCCGAGATTTTACCTTTAAAAGGCAACCGTGAACTCATATAACTCGTGAGTAACTCAAATAACTTTTATAACTTTATCTGCCACCAAGGCGACGCCGGAATGAGATGAAATATTTGACAGATTTCATAGCGAGGAAGTTAAATTGTTAGAAAAGTATAGAGAGATTAATGTTTCTTTTTGAAATACTAGTTATATTAAATATTAGTAGAAGAATTAAAAAAAAATTGCACTGAGGTATTGTTTTGTAGAAACCTGCGTAACATATAAGTTCACCTTAGTCCTAACTAAAGTAACAAAACATAAGATTATTAGCTCTTATTGGAGACAAAGTACTCATAAAATCATTTTACAGCACAAATATTTGCCATACCAACGTACTTTATGAAAAAAATATTTTATTTGCCATAGAGAACGTCATTTCTATTCCGACAGCATGCCAGGAGCTATTCCATACATCTGTGCCAAAATTTTCTATACATTTTACAACTTTGGCATAGGTATTGTATATTTTGATTCTAAGTAAGTTATTTTTATTATTATACATCCCGTGCTGCGGACGCCGACCTAAATAAACAAGTGGTAAAGTTAAAATTTTTGTATAACCGACTTCAATATTATAAATAAAATGAGAACATCATCAATGTAGTCGAAGTCATTTAAATACGCATTATTAAGAATAACTCAAAAACTACGGGTCAGATCTTGATTAAATTTATATGGGACCACATGAGAAGCACCAGCTTTCAAATAAAAAAAATCATCAAAATCGGTTCACCTAGAAAAAAGTTCTGAGGTAACACACATAAAAAAATACAGTCGAATAAAGAACCTCCTCCTTTTTTTGAAGTCGGTTGAAAACAAGTTAAGTCTGAATTCTAATTAGATAACCGTTGAAATTATTTTGTACGTTTGTGACCAAGTCTGGATACGGTTCAGGCGATACGGACCGGTAGTCGCGCTCGCCTTGGTCGCGCAGTTTTGTATTACGTCCCATGGGTATAGATTGTCACCGAAGGGTATCCGGTGGCACAGGTGAATAGAAATTGTGAACATAAATACCTACATAAGTTCTATAATAGCTGTGATAACAGCGTACACCATTTGATGTTTAAAACGCTATAATATTATTTTTATAACATATTTTAACGTAGTAGAGTTACGCTTCAGTGATATAATATTTATAATATTATCCTTATAATATTATAAATGAGAGAAGTGTTGGTCTGTTTGGGTGTTTGATTGGATCGATACGTATATCGCAGGCAGACAGAACAGCTAGAATTACACATAATAACAACAACAAAATAAATAATAGAACTAAACATAACGCTGCATTTTTTCGTATTCCATTATATTATGTCCATGGGCCACAGCGACTACTTATTTTATAATATAAGGGTGACAAACGAGCACACAGTCCACCTGATAGTAAGTGTATGCTGTGGCCCATAGACATCTACATTTATCCTTAATTAAGATTCGAAATGCAGGTTGTCACCCCTGAGCACTAAGATAGAATGCCTTGTAACCAATAAAAAGGGTCTCCGGTTCTCAACACTCACCATACGAAACACATAAGCATTAAGCTGCTATTTTAAGCTGGTATTCTGTGAGAGTGCGGTCTTAACCCGATCGAGCCGACCCATTCGTGCTACAACCATAATATGAATATGGCCATCAGACTCTGGAACGACATCCTCTTGATCTTGACATTAAAGAAAGTTCCCAACAAGTTTGTTTTTAAAAATCAAGTCCGTAAGCATGTGAAAAAATCGCTGCAAGTTTGAACTAACACAGCTCTTATTTTCATTTACTTAATTATGTATATTTCATATTTGTTCTGACATAGATAATATTTACCTATATGAATTGTGTATATATGTACTGTATGCATGTATATGTGTATGTATATATTTATATATTGTGTGGTACTTAAGTATATATGTGTATGTATGTGTGTGTATATGTATATTTATATGTATATACAATATTTTTTTATATTTTTTTTAGCCCTTTCTATTTTGATTACTGCTGCACCGCCTCTTGTTTGTCTATCTCTGTTTAGCCTAATGGTTGACTGGGAGAGAATGTCCTATGGCATTAAGTCCGCCATATTATGTACAACTTTGTGCATGAAAATTTAAATAAATATTTTTTTTTTTTTTTATAGAATAAAGGTGACAAACGAGCACACAGTCCATCTGATGGTAAGTGGTTGCTGTGGCCCATAAACATCTACATCTATCCTAGTTTGCTAAAAAAAAAGGCAAATGCATAGTCAGCCGTGAGGACTAAGATAGAACGCCTCTTTTCCAGTAAAAAGGGTCTCCGGTTCTCTACACCCACCATACGAAACACAGCAGCATTAAGCTGCTATTTTACGCTGATATTCTGTGAGAGCGTGGTCCTTCCCTGGTCGAGCCGACCCATTCGTGCTACAACTATACTATTAATATAGCTGCAGCGTGGCTCTTCCATATATAAAACTACTTGCCATCAGATGGGCTGTGTGCTCGTTTATCACCCTTACTTTTAAACAATTAAACCTAAGCTAAATAACTAAAACGACGAATTCATAAATGTCATAATACATAAATACTTGTGACAAGGCAAAGGAAGGCTGGAACGGAGTTTCAGTGACAGTTACAATGACAGCGGAACCAACATGACAGCTGACGACACGTGTTTTGCACAAATGTTGGCCTGGCACATCGAACATAACTATGTGTATTATAGTTATTGTTATGATAAATCCTGTAGGTAGATAGGAAATTATAACAATGTAGTGCAGTGCAGCAGTGTTGGAAATTTTGTTTTTGTTTATTTTGTCATATTCAGTTTCGATGATTTTTGTCTTTGTTTTAGGTTATTAATTATGTTATGTACAAATATTGGGTACTATCTTCTCTTTTTAATCAAGCCGAACATACAACTGTTCAACATAGACCTCTATTATTTTAAGAACAATCTGCATTAATCGCTACGCTTGGCAAGTGAATAGGCGATTGCAGTACCTGTATATCCCGTCAGTGTTGCCCGTATATCTCGTATATCCCGTTGCTATTCTGAATATTTTAAATTTTTAAAACCGAAAATGAAAGAATTTAGTAACATTATTGGTCGATGAAAATTCGGATTATTTGAACTCAGAATGTAATACTTCAATTTATCAACGCCTACGCAAAATAAATATTTTCACGGAGGCGTATAATTGCTCATCATATTTTCGTAGGCGTTTAATTTAACAGGCTTGTACGAATAGCGAATTGGACTTATGAGATAACAAGATTACAAGCAGTTCGAAAGTATCGTTATTATCGTATCGAAATTAAAGCATGCAGAATTCTTTAATGGCAAAGATAATGAAAAACTGCTTGTGTAAAACATAAAAAGTGATACAGGCTACTCTATTTTATGCTATTCAGCAACTTCATTTGTACCTACTCAGCATGTGATTATTGAGATCGGATAATAATTATTTTATCGTTGTACACCATGACTTGAAAAATTAGTATTCTTCCGCCGTGCTAATTTTAATTAGGTACTTCTGCACTTTTAATAAAATGACTACAGTAACAGTTCGAAGAAAACTTTATATCCCGTACTGAATATCCTTCATATTACAAAATTTGGTAAAATTGTATGCGTAATAATAAGCATTTTACAACCAAAGTAGAATAAACGAATCTTGGTAATTATACAATTATTGCAAGTCTACGAGTTGGGATAGCCCGTAACCCATTTGGCTAGGAGCCAACCACGCCTACGTTACAAATTTTACACTTATGAAATTAAACCTAGATACGAATGAGGAGATTTTCAACAATATTTGGTAAAATTACTAATATCTATTTTATAAGAATGAACTGTGTTACTCATATCTTTGACCAAAAAAAATATTTTGTTTTTGAGTTGGTTTTTTAATGCAAAATCCACAAGATCCATCCATGTTCCATGTCAACAAATAAACTATTATCAAAACAAAGACCTGTCTATACTGATCTGTTATTAAGCAGTAAATTGCGCTTCACGGGCATCGTATATTATTAGCTTGTTACTAAAAAGTAGCTGGAGTCACTCGAGGGAAGAATTTGGTGACATCTCGCTCTTCAAAATACGTCAAGTCGTTAAGGTTACAGGAGGTCACACATACACCCGGAAAATATAACCCTCAGTATGGGTCAGTCGGGCAAAAAGGTTTGAATTGACATTATGATTCACAAAAGTATAAATAAAATGACGATTCGACGTTAATAAGCACGCACGCACACATGTATAACGGATAATGCCCGAAGGTGGTGTTTATTGGGTAAACTCAGAATCTACTCGTGTAGAAATAAAAACGAAATGCTGTATGTTGGTAAGCGCATCACTAGAGAACGGCTGGACCGATTTGGCTATATTTTTATTTTAAAATGTTCCTAATAGTCTGACTAAGGTTTTTATGGAAATAAAAATTGGAAAAGTTTCCTGGAAAATTTTCAAATACGGCAACTGAATGTCCTTTTTTCTAAGAGATTTATGTATGAACTCAAGAGCGTAACGATTCAAACTGCGTAACTATTTTTTGGTTTTGTTTATAGTCATGGATAGCTATCAGGAAAAACAAATCGGGAGGATAGGGAATATTACGCAAAACTATATTCTAGGGGGCGCTACTCCGTCATTACGCAAATAAAACAAGATTATCGCTTAAAATTTAGATATTTAATTGTCATTCTACAAATTTAATATAAAATTCCTCAACTTTGAATAGTTGCCGTTCATTGTTTACATTATGCGACATAATTTGGGTCACGTTCCAGGAACATCACTCATTTCGAGCATTTCAGCGGTACACTGCCGATAGAACCCTTTTGTCGTATCTCTTCAATCTCAGGGCTCTCCCCTTGCTGCCTCAGCTAGCATCGGAACCCTCGGCGTCGACATATCGAATGTTGTGCAGTTTCGTGGTCACTTGGAAGGGAATACTAAATTGGCTTTTAAAAAGCTTGGCGTGCTCAGCAGAGCGGAACAGTATTTCAAGCCGGCACACCGCTTGCAACTTTACAAGGCGCAAGTTCAGCCTCACATGGAATACTGTTCTCATCTTTGGGCCGGGGCACCCTAGTGCCAGCTCCTTCCACTTGACCGCATCATATATTTGTCAAAAAAACGAAAGCACACATCAAGTAATGTCAGCGAGAGTAGGTTACAGTTGAGGTGACCCCAAAGCCACCCCAAATCCGCGGCCATTTATGAATTTTATTAATTAATCGAACCTACCCAAAAAGTATGTAAAAGAAGATTTACCCGTTCTTCGGGTATTACCCGTAACATATATAATCAAATAAATGCGGCAATATAATTTTTGCCGTTCCCTTCAAATAACAGCGAAAAATTAATGTATTCAATTTTAAGTAGGTAATAGTATTTGATAAACATGAAGCTGTAACATACGCACTGTATCATATACCTGTGGCCAATTTTTTACGAAATGTTTGCGATGATATCTATCACGCCTTACTTATTTCTGACGCTAAGCAGCCATGCATGTATATACTGTTGTGTTGCGTTTTGAAATGCACTGAGAGCCTGTGAGATATTTCATTTGAAAAGTTGGAAAGAAGTTACAGTCTTTATGTGTTAGTCACAGGTACAGGCCTCCTCTTATTTCTGAGGGTTATGGAGCAATTAAGCGCTCGCTTTAAATTTCATTATTCAGTTAGATCCCGCCGTCACCAATTAGGAAACCAGCACGTCTAAGATATAAAATATTTCGAGGACATATTGTGAAGATCGCCCATACGCATTAGAGCAATGCGGTAGATTAACCTTTAAGATACCACGGCTCTCAAACTTTATATTAAGACGGAAACGCCCTGATTTATCAACGATAATCAGTCAAAGTCACAGTCAGTTTTAAGGTCAGCAGAACTAGAATGCAGTGCGGATCGATAGCATCGTGAAAGTTTCATTACTGCACTGGCGCCGCTGTGGCGCTAGCGGTAAAGCTGAATGCATACGCATCTTAACCGTATAACGTCGTTTAAACACTTTCGATCACAAGAAATTAATTATCTTTATAAAATCGTTAACAGGTAAATTATTCATTAATTCATAAAGATTTCTTATATTTACGCGAACACAACACATTTCGGGTTTCGGGTGCATTTTGTAATTTTTTTAATTTGTAAATTATATTCTAATTATTTTTATAGATTACCAGAACAAAAAGTGGTAAAATTAAAAACTTTGTACATCCGACTTCAATATAAAATATTAAGGATAACTCAAAAACTACTTGTCAGACCTTGATCAAATTGGACCACATGAGAAACACCAGCTTTCAAATAAAAAAAGAATCATCAAAATCGGTTCACCTAGAAAAAAAAATACATTCGAATTGAGTACCTCCTACTTTTTGAATGTTAAAAAATTAAAATTATCACCTCATTCTTTTTTATGATGTATTATAAAGAAGAAAAAAAACGTTATTTTGGGGGTAGAATGCCGCATGGTTCAAGTATTTGAATTCCCTCCAACAAATAATTTTTCCGTCTCCGAATGTTTGTTCATGTCATCATGTGTAATTGACGTATGTACGCCTAAGCGATACGCGAGAAAATACCAGCGTAACGTTTTTTTAACTGAAAAAAGAAATTTGCATATGTAAAACAACTGAAAAAGTAATTTACGTTATTACGTTGTCGGTTGATACTGCTATAACATACATTTTTTAATTTTATAAGAATTTAAAATTAGAGTGACTAACTTTTAAATTAGACAATTTAAAATATACAATATAATCATAACAAAAAATAACTAAAAATAAAAACTAAATTATCAAATTCGTCCTACCTCCCGCGGTATGTACCAATAATGTATACGTTATAAATTAACATCTCAGTACCCACTGACATTGTTTTAGAGGAATACAAGTGCTATTATGGGTATTTGTAACAATTTAAGCGCACTGATAAAAATTGTCGACTTGTGCATAGAGTGCAAGGTTAGTTTACTTTTTACGCGTAATATTCTTGGTTCTGTGCATCGTAGTGACTTAATCTTTTAATTATTTGTTGGAGCAGACATATCGTTACTTTTAACTATAAAATATGGATACCACTGCCACTGAAGCAGAAGCCGCTCAAGTGGTAGCTCTCGTTCGTGAAGGGCTAAGTCAGCGAAATGTGGCAGGGAGATTAAATTTGAGTCGATCAGCAGTGCGTAGAGTTTATAAACGATACTTAGAGACGGGAGAGTACCGCCGGAGACCAGGGTCTGGAAGAGGACGTCTCACAAACCCGCCGGATGACTGTTTTATTACCTTGACTTCTTTGCGAAATCGGCATCTTTCTGCTATTGATGTTCAGGGTAGGCTGAGGGAAACTCGTGGAGTGTCTGTAAGTGAGAATACGGTGAGAAGAAGACTTCGGGAGCAAAACCTGACACCACACAAGCCAGCGACGGGACCAAAACTCACTGCATCTCATCGGCAAGCAAGGTTAGAATTTGCTAGGCAACAATTGCAATGGAATCTTGGTCAATGGGAGACAGTTCTCTTCAGCGATGAAAGCCGAATGACCCTTGTAGGCTCTGATAGACGTCGTAACGTAATGCGAAGACCAGGAGAACGTTATGCTGTGTTGCATAAGAGAAACAGTCCGGTTTGGTGGAGGCTCTACAATGTTTTGGGGTGGCATATCTTTAACCGGATGTACTGAGTTGGTTTTCTTTCGCAATCTCGTGCGGTTAATGCTGAAAGACCGCACGTCGCTAGAATTGTAACTGGATATCTTCAGGAGGTCGGAAATCCAGTTATGCGGTGGCCAGCTAATAGTCCGGACTTAAATCCCATCGAGCATCTCTGGGACCAGATAAAAAGAAAGGTTAGAGCCCGAAATAAAGTTTCCGAGACGTTGGATCAACTGGAAGCCGCCTTAACAGAAGAATGGGAACAGACACCCCAAGAAGACATAAAAAAGCTGATCCGTTCCCTTAATTGGCGTATGCAGGCGGTGATAAAAGCAAGAGGAGGAAACACCCCATATTAGAGTAAGGTTTACATTTTTTTAAATGTCAAAAAATGTAAATATCGATCTTCACAGTAAAATCGTAAATTTTGTAAAATGTTATGGTTTCAATGTCTCATCACATTTATATGTAAAATATCCCGTTTCACGCGCCGTTTTTTAATTTTTTACAACCCTATAATTGCATTATTACCAAAATAAAAAATATCTATCGATTGTGGTAAAAACCCATAGGACACTTTTGCGAAAAACGTAGGTGAGTCGATTTTTTTGGAGGCCAGTGTAGTTTCTCGCTCAAGGGCTTACTATAGCTATTTTGGTCATACTGAGCGAGAAAAGAATCAGCTTATCACCAGCAGCGACATCAAGTCGCGGATAAAGTTTCTTTAGGAACTTCACCACACGTGGAGCTCACGGACCGATTGTCTCTACATCAAATATCACAAATATGTAGTCATCTCCCAAAGATTCATGACGCCTCTGATGCTGGCCCGACACTAAACGAGGTATCCCTAATATAAGAGGTTGCCAAAGTATCTTTGCACGTAGCATTCAAAATTGGGGCTTTGTCTTTCTCGAGGGACGAAGATCATAGCGTCAGGTCCCTGCCCGACAGTATTACATTGGTCTGATTTTTTAAACCATCAGATAAAAGTTATTTATTAGATAAAATACAATAATAAACTAATTATTTGTTGGATAACTTTTATCTGATGAATGAAAATATAAATTACTATTAAATTAAATTTATTAAATAGATATAAATTAAATTTCTACTACAGTACTTCTATTTCTGAAATAGTACTGTATAAGCCTTATATTTGTAATATTATTATTAGATACTTAAAATTAAGTGAAATATAAACAACAAAACATGATAAAAAATCAAAACCTTGATTAGTAGAGCTATTTCAAATCGCATTATACAAAAACGAATTACTTACACGATTTGGCTTAAATCCAGATTTCGAATAAAAAAAGCTTCGAAAAACCTGTGCAATCAATTTAAGCCTCACTGTAAACTCTAACTAGGGCATTCAAGGCAAACATGGAGTAAACAGTGAACCAGTTCGCAGTGATCCAACGTAACAAAACCGCAAAAAGCTGTTTCCGACCAAGCCGTTCGACCTAGAAAGCACTAATGCTGATTAATATTTATTTGACTTATTATTTTACAGTAGCACGCTTGACAATTTTCTCTGCAAACTTAGACAATAAACCCCCACAGTACAAATTTTCTTTTTTTATATTTTGTATTGTAGAGGCGATTTACATATAACATTAATTGCAAAGGACATCATCCTAAAATTCGGAATCTACGTCCTAGACTGTTGACGGGGAGCGACATGACCATTGCGAGGGTCTCAGCTAAGCACTCATTACCCAACTTGGGTAACTCTTGCAATAAATGTAATAACTCTTGCTGATTTCAATTCTTAAAATGGTAGTGGATTTTAAAGGCAGACGACGACGACTTTCATATTTTAAAGCCGTTAGACATTAAAAACAAAAAGAAATTATTATAACGCCTTAAATGGTTATGATGTAACAAGTTAGAGACTTTTTTTGGCGATTGTTTACTGAAAGTATCCAGTCTCCTAGTCTAAAGTCGGTAGGTAAGCACTCGCTTAGACAATAAAATACTTAAATACCTGGCTAGGCTTCACGTTAGCCTAGTCAAGTATTTAATTATTTTTTCTATAGGTTCAAATCATCATTCCAATATTTATATATATATTTATATCGCTGACGACTTCTTGCGTCTTTTTACGATAGATACTTGTTGCATCTTCTATTTCCGGCAGAATTACATATGTTTAGAGAGTGAATATTGTTAATTTATCTGTTAACTAACAAGTAGAACAGGAATTTCATTTATATTGGACAGGACGATATTCAATTTTGAAAAATTCTTATTCATTTAGGACGTCCGTTCATGATTAAAATCATGTGGCACTCTGTATATTCCGTAAATGGTTTGTATGTTTTGCTCATTTCATGCGTCCGTTCATGGCGGAAATAATGTGGCACTCTGTATATTCCGTATATGGTTTGTATGTTTTGCTCACTTCATGCGTCCGTTCATGGCGGAAATAATGTGGCACTCTGTATATTCCGTATATGGTTTGTATGTTTTGCTCACTTCATGCGTCCGTTCATGACGGAAATGATGTGGCACTCTGTATATTCCGTATATGGTTCGTATGTTTTGCTCACTTAATGCGTCCGTTCATGACGGAAATGATGTGGCACTCTGTATATTCCGTATATGGTTTGTATTTTTTGCTCACTTAATGCATCCGGATTCACATGTATACATGGGAAAGAGGTGATGATAGAAGCATGATAGATTTCATAATTGTGGATGAAAGAATGAGGAGCGCAGTGGTAGATACAAGGGTTTACCGGGGGTCCAACGTAGGGACGGAGCATTACTTGGTCTTATGCCGAATTAATGGTCTATTCAAGCGTTGGCGGCATCGGACATCTGTGTCTACCACTGCGTTACAGCGTATAAGAATAGAGAGATTACAAGATGAAGGTGTGAAAGAGAAGTTCAAATGTAGACTGAGAGAAAATATAAGTGGTATGGATGAATTGTGTATGAATGATTTAGGCTTGGAGAATGTGTAGTATAATGTCAAGAAAGGTTTGGTGGATGCAGCCACAAAGTATGTGGTGTAACTAAGAGAACGAATGAAAGGAAAAATAATACGTTGTGGTGGGATGATAAGGTACGGATGGAAGATGAAGCAAAGAAGAGAGCATGGCTAGATTTACTAGCAACCAAAGCTGGTAATTCTAGCGGTATGATTGATGAGATTGAAAGAAAAAAGGCAGACTTTAGACGTATAAATAAGAGAGTAAAAGAAGTTGTTGAAAGGAAAAAGCAAGAAAGAACGGATAAGAATGATAGAAGGATATCTGATAACTTCCAGGCAAATATAAAATGTTCTGGAAACTCGTAAGAACTGCCAGGGGAAATTCAATACAGCCTAGAATGAATGCTATACGAGACGAGAATCACTGTATGCTGAATGATGAAGTCTCTAATTTAAAGAGATGGAAGGAATACTTTGAAAGCGTGTTTATGAGTGAAGAGTCGTCTGAATTAAGTGAAATAGAAATTCCGAAAGAAGTGGAGAGAGATAAGAAGATAAGTGTAGATGAAATAATGAAAGCAATGAAAAGCATGAAAGCAGGTAAGGCAGCCGGATATGATAGAGTATCACTCGAAATTCTAAGGGCTGGAGAGGGAGTGGTGGCAGGCTTGCTGTACACCTTGTTTAATTTATGTTGGGAAATGAAGCGGGTACCGAAAGACTGGTGCAAAGCCGTTATAATCCCAATATATAAGGGAAAAGGGTCACAGCAGGACTGTAAAAACTACCGTGGCATTAGCTTGCTTAGCATTGTGGGTAAACTGTATGCTAAGGTGTTAATTGAAAGAGTTATGGAAGAAACTGATGTAAAAGTTTGCAAGCTGGATTTAGAAAGGGGATGGGGTGTACGGACCAAGTCTTTTCCATGCGCATGATTGCGGAGAAGTTTTTGGCCTAAAACCAGAAAGTTTTTTGTGCGTTCATGGACATGGAAAAGGCTTATGACAGAGTGGACAGGAATGTGTTATGGCAAACACTGAACTCATTTGGGTTGAGCGCTGGTTTGATACAGGCATTAAGGTCTCTTTATAGGGACTCTAGTGCTTGTGTCAGGATCAACGGGGTCTAATCGGACTGGTTTGGCATCCAAAAAGGTGTCAGACAGGGCTGTGTAGCTTCCCCGTGGCTGTTTAACCTATTTATGGACAGTTGTTTGCAAACTTTGAAAGTTGAAGAATGTGGGTTGAGAATGAGTGAGTTAACCGTCAAATGCCTTTTGTACGCCGATGATCAAGTCATATTTGCATCGTCGGCGGCCGAGTTGCAAATGATGGTTACTTTAATGAACTGGTCATTAAAAGAAAGGGTATGAAAGTGAACGCAAGTAAGACGAAAGTGATGGTTTTTGAAAGAGAAGAAAGTAAAACATTATGTGAAATAAGAATAGAAGGGGAGTTGATTGAGCAAGTGGATGAGTTTGTATATTGGGGATGTTTATTTAGCAGGGATGGTAGATATGATAAGGATATAGAACGACGAGTGAACGCAGGAAATAGAGTGAATGGGGCTCTACACGCTATTATGAACAGTCAGAATGTGTCAAAAAAGGCACGTTTGGCAATTCATAATGCTGTGTTAGTCCCTACTTTAATGTATGGTAGTGAAAGTTGGGTCTGACAGAAGAAGCATGAGAGTAGAATAAATGCTGTAGAAATACGGTCATTAAGGAGTATGCTAGGGCTGAATCTGAATCACAGGGTGAGAAATAGTGTGATAAGAGAAAAGTGTGGTTTGCAAGATGACGTTTTGACCAGGATTAAGAAAGGAATGCTTCGGTGGTTTGGTCATATAGAAAGAATGAACGAGGAAAGAGTGAAAAAGCAAATTTATGTTGCAGAAGTGAACGGAAGAGTCGGGAAGGGACGCCCTAGACGAAGGTTTATCGACCAAATTGGCGATATATTGAAAATGGGCCAGATTAGGAGTACCCGTAACCGACGAGCGTGTATGCGTAGATATATGGATGTAAAGGAGGCGAGCGAAGTGCCAAAAGGAAGTCCGTAGTCTCTGCCTACCCCTCTGGGTGACAGGCGTGAGTGTTTATGTATTATGTATTATTAATGCATCCATTCATGACGGAAATGATGTGGCACTCTGTATATTCCGTATATCGTTCGTATGTTTTGCTCACTTTATGCGTCCGTTCATAACGGAAGTGATGTGGCACTCAGTATATTCCGTATAGGGTTTGCTTGTTTTGCTCACTTAATGCGTTGACCTTGAGACCGTCCATATTCTGTATAAAATCATAGTTTGATGTAGGTTTTCGTAGTGCAACTGTTAAACTTGATGAGCTCTCGGGCGCACGATTCCTTGCGAAGAAATCTTTGTTATTTTTAGGGTTCCGTACCCAAAGGGTAACCAACGGGACCCTATTACAAAGTCTCCGCTGTCCGCCCGTCCGTCCGTAGATCCGTATGTCTGTCTGTCAGCGGGCTGTATCTTATGTATCCTGTTGCCGCTATAACAACAAATAATAAAAATTAAAATAAATTAAACATTAAAAGGGGCTCCCACAAGGTAGTCGATTCCACAAGGAAGTTGTGCGAGAAAGAAAAAAAATCTTCTTGTAAATCGCACAGAGGTGGATCGCCAATCATCCAAATGGTATGGATAGTATCGCGAGTTTTGTCGCGATGTGCGATGGTGAAATCAAGCGACTGCAATTAGTCCGAAGAATTCCTCAGAGCAATCCCCGAGGTAGATGCGATAAAATACGCAAAGAGATGCAACATCTTTTCGCAGTGCCAGTGAGTCAAGCCGATCAGAAATAGCTCGGTCACCGACGATTCAAACCACATTACGCTGGATCCGATCAAATGGAAGGAGCTGGCAATGGGGAGCCCCGGCCCAGAGATGGGAACAGTATTCCATGTGAGGCCGAACCTTGCAGGCGGTGTGCCGGCATGAAATACTGTCCCGCTCTGCTGAGCACGCCAAGCTTTTTAAATGCTAATTTGTCTTTCTCTTCCAAGTGACCACGAAACTGCACGTCATTGATATGTCGACGCCGAGGATTCTGATACTGACTGAGGCAACAAGGGCAGTGCCGTGAAACTGAGGAGATATGACAAAGGGGTTCTTTTTAGCGGTAATCGCGCAAACTTCTGTCTTCTGGGGATTGAACTGGACTAAATTTCATCATTATCATCATAGCAGCATCCATTGACTTCCTGCATGTCTTACCAGGTCATCACTCCATCTAGTGGGGGGACGCCCTACACTTCGCCTGCCGGTACGAGGCCGCCACTCGAGAACCTTTCTTCCCCATCGGTTGTCGCTTCTTCGAGCCGGCCCATTGCCACTTTAGCTTACTAATCATTTGGCCTATGTCGGTTACTCTGGTTCTACTGCGGATATCCTCGTTTTTAAGTCTATCACGCAGAGAAACGCCGAGCATAGCCCTCTGCATAGCTCGCTGAGCGACTTTGAGCTTCCTCATACGGTCAGCAGTGAAGGACCACAGGTCCATAGGTCATCACTGTTATACAATCTAGTTTTGAGGTATGCCTAAAAAGAAGATGTATCTTAATCTCCCGAACGCTGCCCAGCCGAGTGGAAGTCGTCGATTGACCTCTCGGTCGAAGTTGGACTTATCTAGTCGGACTATTTGTCCCAGGTAAACATATTCGTCAACAATTTCGAGCTTAGTGCTCCCAACCACTACCGGCATAGGTGTGACATGGACGTTAAACATGATTTTTGTTTTGTCCATGTTCATCTTAAGACATATCCTTTGGAAGACACTATTGAGGTCATTGAGCGTAGTGCTTAGGTCCTCCAGCGATTCTGTCATAAGGACTATATCGTCGGCAAATCGAAGATGAGTGATGTACTCGCCATTGACGTTAATACCGTATCCTTTCCAGTCCAGTAGCTTGAAAACGGCTTTCAGAAGTTCCGCTGTAACTCCATTCTCGCCCGGGGACTTGCCGTTTTTAAGCTGCTGGAGAGCCATTCTAATCTCGCTCAGACTGACGTTCGGGATATCATCGGCATAGTGTCAGATAAGACTTGCTTTTGGATCTCGCTCATGAATTCGAAACTACGCCTAGGGAGTAGGAGTAACGGAAAAGACGCGTTAAAACCGGTTCCAACTCCGTTGCACACATCTTCAGCACAATAGGAGGGACTCCATCAGGCCCACTCGACTTGTTGATTTCCAGGGAGAGGATTGCTTTGCGCACCGAGCGCTGTGTAAACAAAAAATCCTGCATGGAGCACTCACACCGCGGTATGGTCGGCGATGTTCCCCCCGTCATCGAGAGTCGAGTTGGACACAAAGAGAGGGCCTGGCAGATCTGCTTTCTCCTTTGCGGCATGGGCTAGTAAGTCGTCCTCTCTGTGCAGAGATGGGAGGATGGTTGTCAGAATTTCCCTTGGAGAGCTTTGGCGAGAGACTAGAATGCACGTGTTCCCGAAGGAAGTCGAATCAATCGATCAATCGAAGTCAATCAGACACTGGTGCGAAGATCCAAGAAGGGCATCAACGGACACCTGATATCCGTCTGGATGAGAGGTCGGCAGAAGGTCCAACAGCGAAGGCGCATAATCCTCCACATTTAGGATTCGTGTAGGCGAAGTAACCAGTTGTGCCAGATCATATGCCAAGCCAAAGTCATAAACAAATGTGCCCGCATGATCGGTTAAATGTTAAGGGGAGGGGGGAGGGGGGATTGGGCTTCCGGCCACTTTCACTTACGAAGTGAAACGCAGAAGTAAACTTCTACTACTTCACGCTGGTAGCATTTTTGTTCTTCTATGAACCTTCTCGCATGACAACGCATTTTGAATAAAATAAAATAAAGATAGTATTAATCAAATATTGTTGTTTTATATTTTTTTAATAAAATCAGTACAATCAGTAAATCTACAATTCAAATAATATGAGAAAACAAGACGATCTCAAAATTCTCACTTCATTTTTAAGATTTTGTAGCGGCCGCTCCGAACCAGGGCTCGGAAACCGGTTCAAATTCTAAACCGGTTTCGGTCATTGATTCCAAAACCGGTTTTTGCGGAATACCGGTTTTTCACAAATTTAGATTAAGGTAGTAACAATTAACCGGTTAAAACCAAGCTTTGTAATGTCTCCGCCCTCTCCCTTACCCCGCTTGTATCCAACTTTGTACGGCTGCGCTCTGTCTAATTCACGAAATTTTTAGACGCACGTACGATATATTCATTGCATCAACGCGACTTCCCTAAAACGACATCCCTCATATTTTTTCATCCCTTAAATTATATTGAAAGTTTTCTACTAAAATTACGCTTTGCATTTTTAATTCAATGCCTTTAGTTTTAGTAATATATCGCAATAAATGATGAACTTTCTTAACAGAAAACACGATTTTTTTTAAAGTTGATGAAATTATATGTATATGTTATAGTATTAGTTCTTTTTAGGACTGAAGTGAGGCAGATCACCAGATTTTTTAGATTTAGAAGCTCGTGATTAGAACCAACCTCTATCTCGATCTTTGCAAAAACTAATAATTACCACTTCTGAGGTAAATAAAGTTTAATTAGAAGTCGTGTCTTTACACGATAAAAAATTTATTTGTCATGTTCAGAGAATTCTAAAGTCGAACATGATAAAAGAAATTACCATTTTTCACATCTCATTAAAGAAGAACTGAAGCTTATCTTACCATGTTGTATACGTACAAAATGCTATTAAAAATATTACCGTAGAATGGTCCTACTTGCTCCTATATGGTTAATTATGCTCCAATTCTCATAAATGTTTTATCGCTTAATATGTCCAAATCGGCGCAACATTTCGTTTAATTGTGAACGCATCCGAAAATTTTTATTAGTAAGTGGCAACACAGAACCGGCAAATTTTTCATCCGCCATTTTATCTCATATCAGTTGCAGCTGTAGTAAGACAATAAAGGTTATTTTTTTTGTATCCGAAAAGCCACTTCCATCTTGAAATCTGCATAGCGCATTAAGGTAAATATGTTCTAATGTTATTATGTTTATAATCAGGTAAACGAATACGTAAATATTTCATTGAATTGCTGAGTTGATCATAATCTAACCCCACTTTTTTGGCATGCTCATATTTTCTTTGGTACGATAAGGTAACTTTGCGCCTGGAGCAAAGTAAACCCAAACATAATCCCTTCAAAAGTAAACATAGTTAATTCATTGTAAGTGGTTATTAATACACTTTTATCAAAGAAATTATTATTTATTTTCAGAAAAGATGCCAAGAAATTATAAAAAACGTATAGGGTCGAGAAATTATAAAAATTACAGCGCCGAAACTTTAAGACAATGTTTGGCTTCCATAGAAAATAAAGAAATAACGCAAAGAAAAGCTAGTGAAAAGTATGGCATCCCACGCAGAACCATTATTAATCAGCTAAGACTTCTACGATCTAAAATGCCATCTCGACCTCCAGGCGCACCAACAACATTTTCAAGTGAAGAAGAAGCCTTATTTGTCGACTGCATTTTAAAGCTGAGCGAATACGGCTTTCCTCTCACAATTTTCGATCTTCGCATTGTTATTAGAACATATTTGGAGAAAATTGGTCGGAGAGTTACAAAATTTAAAAATAATTGTCCAGGTACTGAGTGGGTGTCAAGTTTCCTAAAAAGACATTCATGTTTATCACAAAGATTTGCGACCAACATTAAACGCAACAGAGCAGCCATTGACAAGGAAACCATCACTGCCTACATAGAAAACTTGAAAGAGGTGGTTAGAGACATACCACCTGAAAATATATGGAATTTTGATGAGACTAATTTATCCGACGACCCTGGTCAAAAAAAAGTAATAGCGAAGCGAGGTGCAAAATACCCTGAACTTATAAGTAATACCTCCAAAAGCTCAACTTCTATCATGTTTTGTGGTAGTGCTAAGGGAGAATTATTACCGCCGTATGTTGTCTATAAGTCTAAGCAACTATGGAATACATGGACGGAACAAGGGCCAAAAGATGCCAGATTTAACAATAGCCCATCAGGTTGGTTTGACATGAATATATTTAACGATTGGTTTTTTACACAAATTTTGCCAGTATTAAAGAAACAAGAGGGTCCGAAAGTTATAATAGGAGATAATTTGTCATCTCACATTTCTGTAGACGTCCTAAATGCTTGTGACAAAATAATATTAGATTTGTTTGTTTGCCACCTAATAGCACTCATCTAACTCAGCCGTTAGATGTTGCCTTTTCCACCCAATGAAGGTAGCATGGAGAAAAATCCTGACCGAGTGGAAGGCGAGTGTTCAAGGTAGGCGAGAGCAAGTACTCCAAAAAAGCAGTTTCCCAGTTCTGTTAAACCGACTCATCAATATTTTGGAACCGACGCGAGAGGTAAACCTCATTTCAGGTTTTCGGAAATGTGGAATTTATCCGGTTGATGCCAATCCATTATTAGAGAGGTTGCCTACAACTATTGACAAGACTGCTTTGCAAGACTCTTTTTTACAGAGTCTTGAAGCTAAGAGGCTAGAATGGACGACAAATGGAACTACAAGAGGACGTCGCAGGAAACTACACATCACTCCTGGAAAGAGTGTAACTGAAGAATTAAGCACTCTTTTGGATGACAAAGAAAATGAAGAGTTGGCTCAACAGTCCACTTCAAAGCTACCATGTCGCCGCAGAGCCAGTAGCGAGAGCTCTTACACAGAAAGTATCGACATGTCAGTTAATGATTCTTCAGATCTAGGTTCTCTTGGAGATTTAGAAAATCTTGAAGCTGACACTGATACAGCGGCCGAAACTTGTTATGAAAATTGCAATTTCAGACCAATTGTGAAGGCGGTCGGGCAATATGTAGTTTTCACGTATGAGGGGGAAATTTTTCCTGGTAAAATTACAAAAATAACTAAAGAAGGGCCGTATATCTCTTCAATGAAGAGGTCACTAAAATCCTGGACATGGCCTAAACCCGTCGATGAAATTCAATACAATTGGCAGGATATATTGGGATGTATTGAAGTCCCTAAAAAAATTAGTACCCGCCGTGAAATATATTCCGTCCCTGAACTAGACCAAACTTGGGGTTTTTAAATATATCCAGTTTTAAAATGTTGAAGTTTCATAAATATTTTTAGATGTAAATTTTCATTTTTGAGAAGTTTATCTCGTTAGTTTAGTTTTGACTGATTTTTGTCCAAAGACTAAACATTTGTAACCAAAGTTACTAGTTAAGATAGTAGTGCCTATTATAATTTAAGAATATTAATAAACCAATGATACAAAGTGATTTTGTAACTAACTTTAAGAATATAACAATTTTTCTTTACAAAACACAGTTTATTTTAATTTTCACCCATTTTCGACTATTGATACTATCAAAAAAGGTAAAGAGTAATTTCACAGAGCAAAGTTTGAATAAGGAAAGTATAACTTCGCTCAAAAAGCTTCCACAATGGAGATTGCTTGTGAAATATACACAGGAGCAAAGTTACCCATAGTCATGGGTAACTTTGCGCCTTATTCATAGTTTTATATATATTATAAAATACTTAATTACGTTGATTTAACTTTAAAAATATGTTAGATAACAAGTTGTGCTTCAAATTAATACATCTAAGTATATTTCATAACTAATAGTTTAAACAATATTCATAATTTCCTTTTTGGAGCAAATATTGAGCAAAGTAGGACCATTCTACGGTAGTTTTAAAAAAAATAGAGTAGAAGGTAGTTGGAAGTTAGTAAAGAAAGATAATAATTTGAATCTAACAAATCATTATGATTAAAATCGGCTATATTTTGCTATCGACTGTCACCAAATACATATACTGAAAATTCCTGTCATTTACTAACAGTAATTATTAATAACTCCCAATTAACTAGATACTCAACAGTATAAATCACATTGATATTTACGATCTTGTACGAGGGGTGATCCAAAAGTAATGATAATCGGTTACTTCAGGTCCGCATAAAAATCCAAAAAAAATATTTTTTGCTTGCTTATATACTCACTACGTCAGCCTAAAAAAATCATATAAATAGATCACGATTTCCGGGAGATACATTCATTTGAATACGAACTGTCAAAGAGATAACATCAACATGGAGAAAAAACGAAATTAGAGCTGTCATCAAGTACCTCTGTTTGAAAAAAATGTCTTCAAAAGACATACACAGTGACTTAGTGGAAACATTGGGGGACTCTGCTCCTCCATAATATTCTACAGTTGCACGCAGGGCCAAGGAGTTTAAACTGGGCAGAACATCCACTGAAGATGAACATCGCGAAGGACGCCCATCCACGTCCCTCACTGAAGACAACGTGAAAAAAGTCGAAGATGTTGTGTTGGCAGATCGAAGAGTGACCATCAGGCATGTAGCTGAGGTCACAGGGATCTCATATGGCAGCGTTCAAAGAATCCTTGCGAACGAGTTGCATATGAAAAGGTCTCTGCGCGTTGGGTACCCAGAATGTTAACCGACGAGCAAAGAAAAATCGAGTTGACATTTCGAGGGTCAATCTCGAAAAGTTCCAAGCAGATTAAGAAATTTTTGTTCCGTTTTGTGACTATGGACGAGACCTGGATCCACCATTTTGATCCTGAAACGAAACAACAATCGATGACTTGAAGCGAGCCTCCTCACCGACGCCAAAGAAATTCAAAGTTTCAAGTTCGGCGGGAAAGGTTATGGCATCTGTTTTTGGGACGCTCAAGGCACAATTATGGTGGAATATTTGGAAAAGGAGCCACTATTACGGGCTCTTACTACGCAGACCAAATAAGAAGATTACGGAGGCCATTAAGGAAAAAGACGCGGAAAACTGCGAGCTGGAGTGCTGTTTCACCAAGACAACGCACCGGCTCACAAAGCCACAGTTGCGATGGCTGCCATTCAAGAAACGGGATTCGAACTGCTCGAACACCCTCCCTATTCGCCAGATCTAGCTCCTAGTGATTTCTACCTCTTTCCTCGGCTCAAGGAACGCCTCCGAGGCAAGAAATTCGAAGACGATAGCGAAGTAATGGCCGCTGTTTAAGCGTTATGGGAGGGTCAAGACAAAGAATTTTTTTCAAAGGGAATCCTGGGTTTAGAAAAAAGATGGACTAAATGTATTGATTTGTTAGGAGACTATGTAGAAAAATAAATAATTATTTTAACTTTAATTACCGTGTTTTATTTTCATTATCATTACTTTTGGATCACCCTCGTATTGAATTATAAAAGAGAATGATTAAAAGTGCAACCAAGTTTTCTCACGCCTCAAGATCAAAATAATATAGTGATCGCTTTGGAATTTTTTACAACCTTTCATATACGAATATGGAATTAAATCTATTTAAATAAATGAAATTGAAGTATCTGTTTGTAATGTCAAAATAACAGATTTTTACTAAATACATATTATGAAAGTTGGGTGCGTTGCCGGCCTTTTAGAAAGGAGTAAGCTCTTTTCTTGAAGGTCCCTAAGACGTATCGGTCCGGAAAAATCGCCGATGGTAAACAATTCCACAGAGAAGTTGAACAAGGAATTATTTAAGGAATTATTAGTTTTATACGTGGTAGAGCCATGCTTCAGCTATATTAGTAGTATAGCTGTAGCACGAATGGGCCGGCTCGACCGGCGAAGGACCACGCTCTCACAGAATATTAGCGTAAAATAACTTAACTTAACACTGCTGTGTTTCGTAATGTGAGTTTAGAGAACCGGAGACCTTTTACTGGAAGAGAGGCATTCCATCTTAGTCCTCACGGGTGACAATGCATTTGCATTTTGATTCGCAAACGAGGATATGTGTAGATGTCCAAGGGCCACAGCAACCACTTACCATCCGGTGGACTGTGTGCTTGTTTGTCACCCTATCCTATAAAAAAAGGAAGAAAACTACTAGTAAAACGCAGAGTGGTGGACCGTCAAGCATCCAGATGGAAAGGATGGTATTGTTAATTTTGACGCGATGTGCGTTCGTGAAATATGGCGGCTGGAATTATCCGAACCTCAGAGTACTCCCTGTGGTAGATGTAATAGAAAATGCGAAGGGATGCAACATCCCTACGCAGTACCAGTGAATCGAGCCGATCAGAAAGAACTCGGACGTCAACGATTCGAACCGCTCTGTGCTGGATGCGGTCAAATGGAAGGAGCTGGCACTGGGGTGCCCCGGCCAAGAGATGAGAACAGTATTCCATGTGAAGCCCAATTTGCACTTTGTAAAGTTGCAAGCGATGTGCCAACATGAAATACTGCCCCGTTCTGTTGAGCACGTCAAGCTTTTTAGAGGCCAATTTGCCTTCCCTTCCAAGTGACCACGAAACTGCACACTATTCAATATGTCGACGCCGACGATTCCGATGCTAGCTAAGGCACCAAGGGAGTGCCTTGAAACTGTGAAGGTACGACAAAGGGGTTATTTTTAGCGATAAACGCGCAGACTCGACTTCAGACATAAGTTTGTTCTGGTACTCGGCGACGTTTTCCCAAGAAATATTGGCACGGCTTGTATATAAAGCATCACCAGTGCTGTCGTCCACATAGCAATGAAAGTTACCAGTTTGCAACATATCATTTATATGCAGAAGAAATAGCGTTGATGATAGCACGCAGCCTTGTGGAACATCAGCCTTAATAGGCTTATAATCAGAGCATGCACCGTCTACTACAACCTTGATGCTCCGATCAGCAAGGAAACTGTTGATCCAATTGCACAATTTCTCAGGAAGCCCATAGGAATAGAGCTTCGAAAGAAGCGCTTTGTGCCAGAACCGATCGAAGGCCTTCGCTATGTCCAAACTAACGGCCAATGCCTTCCCTTTAGACTCTACTACCTACGGCCCATCTATGAGTTAGGTAGGCCAGAAGATCACCAGCTGATCGACCCCGACAAAAAACGTTTACAATAGATTCCATTATTTTTGAGAAGAAGGAGGAGCGGACGGCTTTTTAGGGATTGGGTGGACCAAATCTGTCTTCCATAAATTCGGAACTACACCTTAGGAGTAGGAGTACCGGAAAAGACGCGTTAAAACCGGTGCCAACTTCGGAGCACACGTGTTCAGAACAATGGACGGGACTCCATAAGTCCCATTCGTCTTGTTGACGTCCAGGGAGAGGATTGCTTTGCGAACTGTGCGCTGTGTAAACCGCACATCCGGCATGGAGCAATCACACCGCGGGATTCGAGAGTCGAGTTGGACGCAAAGAGGCAGATTAATAGATCGGCTTTCTCCTTTGCGGCATGAGCCAGTGAGTCCCTCTCTGTGCTGAGATGGAAGAGATGGCTGACAAAAGTTCTGTTAGACAGCCTTGGCAAGAGACCAGAATGCACGGGTTCCCGAAGGAAGGCGAACTAGCTTCTCGCCAATTCTGCCGATGTGCTCTGACCTTGCCTTGGCACTGACTTTTTTGAAGGACCTAGAGGCGGAATTATACTTCTTTTTTAGAGCGCTGGTGTTTACATCCCGAGATGTTGATGCGTCAGTCTATGCCCGGTAGCACTCCTGCTTATAGTGGTGATGCTATTTTACAGGAGCGACCAAACCATGACTGAGATCTGTCTCCAATGGGCACCATAGAAGTTGGAATAAAAAGTTCCATATCCTGAAGTACCACATCAGCAACAGAGTCAGCAACAATCCTGGGAGTGTCCAGCGAGAAGCAAACCCGCACCCAAGGGTAGGATGCAAAGAAAGACCGCATTCTGTCCCAATCCGCCGACCTGTAATACCAAACAAGGCGGCAGTCTGTAGAACGCAACTGCAAGAGGAGCGTGAGTGGCACCACACTCCGGACAAGACAATGGTCCTAGGAGTCAAGAGGAGCGTCTTCAGAAACCTGATATCCGTCCGGATGAGAGGTCAGCAGAAGGTCCAACAGGGAAGGTGCATAATCCTCCACATCTGGAATCCGAGTAGGCGAAGTAACCAGCTGTGTAAAACCATAAATGCCAAGGCAAAGTCATAAACAGATCTCCCCGCATGATCGGTTAAACGTGAACCGAGCCATTCGACGTGGTGTGCGTTAAAATCGCCAAGGATAACGATGTCTGCTGTAGCAAAGAATCTGTAGCTATTTGGACGTGTTCAATGAGTCGGTCTGTTTCGGCATTACCGCTATGGGACCTATAGAGGCACCCGTAGAACTCTTTTTTGCGCGAATACTTCTCTAATACTATCACGTTTTTCGTAAATGCCAAACTCCCACTAGACACTCTGATCGCGATTGAAAGAACGTGTCGCTTAAAGGCAGATAATTGACCATAAGTATGCCCGCATGCGGCGACACGGCATAAGCACCTCACAACGTGAATCTACCTATCCCATTCATAATTACTTTTACGTTTTACGGAATTAACCGGTTAATTTGGGTGTCAAAACCGTAAGAAACCGGTAACCTTTACCGTTTAGGTTAGTTAAAAACCGGTTATTTGTTTAACCGGTAATTGATGGAGCGATATATTTACCGGTAATTAATCGAAATTAACCACTCTTTTTAAACCGGTTCCGAGCCCTGCTCCAAACGGACTCCAAATGACCGACAACGAGACCATTATCTAATAAACAAATATTCGCGACGTGCCCGAACGCGAATCGTAAGTGCCTCCCGTCCCCTTTCGTTTTTACTTCCCCGTACAGCACATATCGGGAGCTCATTTTGAGGAAGTAATTAAATCATTGATTTGAGTTGATTAAAACTTTAAAAATCTTTACAATATACGGTAGCAAGATACGCGGAGTAACAGATGGAGAAAAAAGTCGATATACGCCGAGAAGTAGAGACCTACAAATGTTGTGCGGCAAGTCGCTGAACTAAAATATTCGTCGAAATTCATTGCAATGATGAAATAACGTCCATGTCAATTTTTTGCCCAGATGGTTTACCGATAATATGAAGTCTGTTGGCCGATTATCAGGGTGGGTCAATCTTGCGTCCGTATACTGGACGCAACAAGTCGGTCGGACGCAACATCATCGGTAATTTCACCCATGTAGGACACAAGATTACTCATGGGATGTATATATATTGTAAGTTTTCAGGGATGACGTCAACGTATCGGCACTTTGATTCTTAATTCATTACCATCAAGCTCGTTTGTCACCCTGACTTGTATGAAAAGACATGAAATATTGGCTTAGTAAGTACTAAGGAAATCCTAAGAAAAAAGAAGCATAAAAATTATTTTTCGAGTCTTTGTCCTTAACCTGCAAAATAGTAAAAATTCAAAAGCTAGAATCATAATTTAAAGGACCCCAAACAGTAACACAGCTTTAATGAGTATATAGCGTGTTACGCTACAGTTAGAAGTGTTCTTAAAATTTGGAAATATTTCACTTTCAAAGTCATCAGGTAACGTTTTTCTACTGTCCGATGTGAATGCCCTCGTCCAGTCTCTCGCAAGAAAGCATGTAATTGGGTCAGTTCATGTCGACAAAGTACTAAGGATTTATATCTCGACCAACACTTTCTTTTAATTTATTCTTACTTATATATAAACGACAATTTTTATAACAGTCTCGACCTCAACTGCTGTAACGGTCAACTGCTGGGCATAGAAGTCAAAAGAACGATATAAGCTAGGGACTTTCCCAGGGAGGATTTACCGTAATAGCTACGTCTTGCAGTGATGGCACGGCGACAATTTTCTTTTCTTTTTAGTTTAAAGATATACCTACACACCAATGTACCCACAAATGACTCTTTCTCGACCTAAGATAAGAAATAGGCTCCGATGCAGTGTCAGAGACAAGTGGACATCATAATTAATCACGAAAACTAATTATAATGTTTTTGTACAAATAATAGCTCCTACTGGAATTTGAAGTCAGTACTTGGAGCCCAGACTGTGACAACTGGGTCACATGGCAACCTACCTGGTCACATGGCCACCTGGGTAGTAGACAAGCGATTGAGATTATCTGTACCTTACAACTGACTTCTTTTCAACTGTATAAATTTTCGTTTTACCAATATTTGTTAAGTCATTCCGCCATCAATCAGAAGCAATAACACTCAACGGGTTTTTCAGCGAATCCTTCGACGGTCACCTGGAATTAGCGATGAAAAAAAAACCATCACACAACCACACAACATCTTGTCAGTTTTGCAAAAGATACTCCAAAAGTACACAGTTGTAAACAGAAGTATACTTTAATGTCAAGGTCGTTATATGCGTGCACGTGTGCTTCGTTTCCATATTAAAAACATATAAAAAACAGGAGTTTAAATAGGAAATTACGAATCTGACTAAGACTAGTTTAGCCTAGCTTTTTCACTATTTTGTTTAAAAGTATTTGTAGATAGCACGAAGAGATATTTATATAAAGATCAGCATCATTGATGAAAATATAACATTTTCAATACATGTAAATACCTGCCCACACACGCGAACATAATATCTATCCAATTGGCGCCTCACCAAAGATTTACTCATATGCAGGTTAATTATTACCGTATCTAAGTTAGCAATTAGTAATTAGGCGAATTGGTGATTATGATATGAAACAATAAAAAGTAAACATAAAATAAGTTTTGTATAAAGGGTTTTTAAAGATGTTTTTTACCTTTACACTTATGCTAAGATATGTAATTTGTAAGATTGCTACTGACTTTCTGGCACATTGTAGATATGCCAGGGAGTCAGTATGCATAAAGTGTTTTTTTTCCATCAACACTGTCAGACCGTTAATCATCAGTACAGCTGAACGGGCTTCTCCAACAGTATTTGTCTAATCGCTATAACATAATGTTCGTTTGTTTGCATACATATTTTTTCAATCTACTTATTAAATTAAATTTAATCTTAAGTATTGAAACCGTAGCTATATTTGTATTAACGTACCGGAAAGCATCTCATATATATGAGAGCACGTGTGCGCGGTTCGATTGAAATAGTGAACATTGAAGCGAACTATTTAAAGATTTGATCTAATTCAAACTGCTGTTGAAAGCGCAGATACTTAAGATCTATGAAATAACGATTATTGCGTACAGTACTTCAATAATTCCGGTTAGAGAAATTAGAAGTTACCTTAAGACAGAATCATCCTTATCTGCCCGTAAAAGTCTACAGCTGGATATGTGCCCCCGACCGGCCCGTTGTTTTAGTTATATTTCAGAGAGGCACTTAGCAGGCTATTTCTTTCTATTTTTGATTGTTGATCATTCAAAAGCTAAAATTAACATTTCTTAATTGCTTGTTGGTTTATAGAATCTTATTTTAAAAGAATCATTTTAATTAACTGAAATGAAAAAATTCCACCCCTATTTACATAAGTATGAAAAATAAATACTCATACGTATATTATGTATGTATCGGTCAAAACTTTCTTCTCTTAGTTGTATGACAGCGGGACTCTAAATACCAGATATAGGTATCTAAACTAAGTCAAGTTAATAACGACGTTAAATAAAAATGAGTAATGAGAACATATTAATTATAACTATGCAACCTCTTGAGCATTTCTTGATAAATCAGCACCATCATTCATCCATATACCTTCCACTGCATATGGGCCTCTCCCATTAGTAACAATCCAATCGTCATATTTGGCGGGCAAATTATATAAACATAATTATATAGCGATTGCATTACTAGACGTCGCGTTTAATAATACTTTCTCCGGTCTAATCAGTCAGGGTCTGCTGTGATTTAGATGATTATTGAAAAAGTTTGCTGTGTTGTGACGGTATAAGAGAATCCGTCACTTCATTTCGTCCCGTGTGGGTGGGCAGCAGCATCTTCCTGTTACTCAAAAATAATAAAAACTGCGGGTGTTGACCTGTCTAGCTAGCAACTATTTATTTTTATTTTATTTTATTTCATAAGCACACTCGCAATATACATATTAAACCCTAACACGGTAAATTATATGAAAGTAACACGCCCACTGTTATGTATATCAATAACAAGTGTACATAAGTCACCAAATAAAAAACTAGAAAAAAAAAGGAAAAAAGAAAATATATATATTTTTCAATGTAAATGAGGACTCACTTTTTTTTTAAAGACAGCATAAGAGTTGTGGAATATGGCGGTCGATGCCAGGTATAGTTCGAGATAATTCGTTACATTTCGCACGTAATATGCGAGATATGGGATCTTGCTTACCAAAATGCGTTCTAGCCAAAGGTATGTGAAATGTTTTTCGAGAAGGATTGCAATAGCGAGGATATCTACTTGGTACTGATAGGAGAACCCGTTCAAGCAGCTTACTGCACTTGACTTTTGAATGGATTATTTTATGCACTATAGCATGCAACTATAGCGAACATAGCACCTATGAGGCAATCTATGGGGAAGACCTAGGCATATAGCAGTAGACTTTTGATAGGCTGTTCTTTCGAATGGTGATGATGATAATGATTGAAAATTAAAGTATTTTAATCAGATCATTTCTTTGAAAATATATAAAAACAGGCGCTTCGACCGATTCTTTTCACGTAGAAGTTGAAATCAATTAAAACGTACCTCTCATTTCCGATTAAAATTAAAAGAGATTACGACAGAATAGAAAGCATTCAAAATTTCAAATGAACTGAACCGAAAAGATCGATGATGTTGTTGAAGCGAGCGATAACATAAAGCCACGCTAATTAGGTCGAAGGTTGTTGATGTTTTATACTCCTTTGTTTAAGATGACAAGATGAGGAAAGCAAAAAAAAAAGTATTCTAGCTAGGCAAATTTAAGAAGTGAAAAACCAAGCTTGTTATTTAAAAATTACATACCAGTATAATCATTTATATGCATATTTGAACAATTTGCAAAATTGCAAATGAAATAATAGTTCATTAATCAAAAAAGTAATACATATTTTAAAAAAAACTGGCCAAGTGCGTGTCGGGCCACGCACAATGTAGGTTCCGTAGTTGCCCGTCACAATACGTGGGCTTTCTTGATAATGAGCATAATAAGCGTAAAAAATGGGCCCAAAACCCAAATAGGAAGATCGTAATTGAAGGACTTATTTTCAAATTAGACTTATAGGGAGTGGTATTCAAAAAAGGTTAAAAAATCTTTTCGATTTTGAAAATAATACAATTTACATCAAATCATTCACAAATTCACATGCCAAGATACAAAGATGATCATAGTTGACTATCTATCTATATATTCCCGGCAGTGCAACCCTAAGATATATACATACATATATGACCGTAACGAACCTTCGCGTAAACCATCACTGCCTTAAATTATCCTGAGGTCGCCCGCGTAAACCAAGAGTGTGACGAATGAAGCTGTATGAGCCTATATGACAGTATGAATACTTTGAATGAGGCCTACAATAACTATCAACTAAAAAAATAAGTGAAAGTAAGTAGTAAGTAAGTAAGTAAGAAAGATCCTCCCTGCCTATCCCGCAAATGAAAAAGTAAAGTTATAGCCCAAGCAGCACGCAAGCGTTATGAACATAAATATACTAGCCCACATAGATCTTAGAGTTCTTTTAAAAGCGTATGAGAGTGTTGAAAAGAGGTTGTATTCTGATAAGAGTGGTTTATGAGTTATTATACAGCTCAAGCTGTATAAAGTGTGTATTATGGAATCTAAGTAAGCTTAGAGTTATTAATCAGAATATGAAAACTCTAGTATAGAACTTTAAGTATTTTGTAACACTTGAATCTGATTTTATCATTAAAGCTGTATAGAAGCTGCTTTTTGCATGCTCCCATTTGCTTAAACAGCTCTAAGTGTTATTATAGTATCACTGAAATCTTATTTCTAAACTATGGTGTATGCAAACTCCCTTCTAAAACTTATTTTTATTGCGTAATTGTACACTCTTATAAATACAGTAGTTTTATAACTTCTGTCCGTGAGGGTGATATAAAACTAAAAAAAAATAACAGTCATAATACAACTTAAATCTTTATAATTGATATAATATCGCCATTCTTCATGCCTTGCGTGTTTGTATTGTGCTAGTGAACAAAATTATTTTAGTTATCAATAAGTGGAAAAAAGAAAACGATTTGGTGCTCTTAGAAGATCATGTGAAATCTAAATAAAAGTTATCCAAAGTTCCCAAGAAAAAGTTTTTCATCTTTTATACGTATCTCTAAAGAAAATTACATGTTATGTTGAAAAAACTACTGTACAGCGTAAGTAATAAAAATATTCTATTATAGAACTGATTAAAAACCAATGGCTGCATGATAGAATCCATAACATACATAGTACAGCTACTAAGACTATAAGACACTCGAAATACCGTTAAGGCTGTTTAGCAAATTGTCGCCATTTTAGGACCCATAAAACAAAATTTTAAAAATAATTTTAGAAATATTAGACATTCGTTTTAGCCTATACCATTATTTTCAGTATGACTAATGATCACTGTGCCCCAATGTGCCTTCATATCCATTTATTTAATTTTTTTTTTTTATTCTAACCTATACAACCGATATTTAGTTACCGTATTTAGTATTTTGTCCTTATATTATTTGGTTATTTTGCTGGTGCGGCAATTTTTTGATAGAAAACATATAAGTTTACAGTAAATCTAATTTTGCACTTTCAGTTCACCAATTATCACCGTCATAACTCAACTCCAATCCGAGTATAATATTAATAAATCATTCAACAAAGTATATAAATACAATCTAGTCATCGAAAATAATGTTCTTTTTGTTTCATATTCCGTCGATTCGATCGATCCGTCGATTGACCTCTCGGTCGAAGTTGCACTTACCTAATAGGACAATTTGTCCTAGGTAAACATAGTTGTCAACAACTTTGAGCGTAGTGCTCCCAACAACTAGAGGCAAAGGTACATCACACAGGGACGTCACACACGACCTTTGTCTTGTCCATATTTATTTTAAGATTTATCCGTAGGGAAACACTATTGAGGTCATTGAACATATTGCTGAGGTCCTATAGTGATTCTGCCATAATGACTATAAAGTCGGCAAATGGTAGCACCATCCATCCGCCGAAATTTCGACGGAAGCAAAGGCTTTCTCATAGTCCACATACGTAAGTCAAAGTAGCAATGTAGCATTCCTTCTTCTGAAAATTTGCCGAAGGGTAAGTAACCATCATTTTACGTACATTAAAAATACAGTTGAATTGACAACCTCCTGTTTTTAAACTTGGTTATAAAATGGATTTACGTTGGTTATATCTTCTTCTTCTTCATCAGCCCGTGGAGTTCTATCAAATTTCGTTAAATCATAAAACATATGAGTTCACTGGCAGAGCATACTATACTAAAAGTCATTAAGACCGCCCTTTGTACGTTTTTGTGTAGGGAATACAATAAAGAATAAATAATTACGTCGCCTGAGAAGTGTTTCTAAATACTTACGTGCATTCTTCCCGTCTTAATTTCTCACTCATAAAGGATTGCTGAAGAGCATCGATTCCACAAATAAATTACCTCTCCAACTACTTTCTTTCACTCATGTTTAAGTTACCTGAAAAAGAGAGATTTAAAAGGTTAGTATCACAAATCGGCACTTTGTTCACGTTGCTTAATGTTCTAAAATTCTGAACACTAACTCAACACACAGATAACAAAAAGCAGCATATCCATATCCATATCCAGAGTATTTGCTCTGCAGCCACCAACCTGTCTGCCCATCAAGATTAACTCTTCAAGTAACATCACAATATGTAATAATTTAACAATATATAATTGAAATAAGTGTGCGACACCCCACTAGATAGGGACCTGATGAAACTCTTAGGCAGTCGATGGATGCAGGTGAGGCCTACGTTCAGCAGTGGACTAGTTATGAGCTGTAGATTTAGTGGTAGTAGTAATACATTGAAATATTGTCGTTATTAACTTCTTCAAATTTGCATTTTATGCGAGAGAAACAGTGGGAGTGAAAACATTGATGTAAGTAAGCACTGAAGTCCAGTCGTATTTGTCGGAGGGGAATCAAGATATAGGCGCATGAATGAATCATACTCGTTCTCTGGTGTAGTTATTCAATTTATTTGTTACAAATCTATAGCGTATCTTGTGTAAAATAAATAAAATAAAAAATAGGTATTAATAAAATTATATTATCGATCGTTAAGAGCCGTGGAAGGGTATAAAGCGCTCGCTATAAATTTCACAGTAAGCGAGCAACCCGGGTTTTGATCCCCGCGGGCACCAGTGAAATTGTTAGTTGCATTTTTAAACGCCGATTTATTACACTGGCAGTGAAGCAAAACATGGTGGGGAAAATTTGCAGGTCTGAGGTATAAAAATATTTTGAGGACATGTGAAGTCCGCCAACACGCACTGGCAGCGGCGGATTGATAACTCCGTAACATTCTCAAAAATGGGTGGTGGCCCAACAGTGGGAAATATAGGCTGTAACTTTAGTTTTACTTTTATCTATTATTATGATACTGCGTTGAGAAGATTACACATAAACTTTTACCAACACCACATAAAATATATAACCCAGTATTACTACTATCCCACCAGACGGTAAGTCAATTACGATGTAGTCGAAGATGGTGAAGCGGCTAAGCTTAACCAAAGCTATGCACTCTTCTTAAAAACACCCGGATTGTAATCAGATTGAAAGGTAAAGCTGGAATCTTAAATACTATATAAAACACACAGAATACCTCCGTAAAATAGCAGTCAAATTCTGCTGCGTTTCATATGGTGAGTGTACTGAGCCGAAGATCCTTTTTTACTGGAAACGAGGCATTCCATCTTAGTCCTCAGAATTGACAATGTATCTGCATTTTGAGTCTTAATCAAGGATAAATGTAAATGTCTATGGGCCATGGCATCCACTTACAATCAGGTGGACTGTATGACTCGTTTGTCACCCTTATACTATAAAAAAAAATGTAACAGTTGGGTTACGCAGCTAAGAGCCAGGGTTTGGTGGACAAATACACCATTAGTCACGCAGTCTAATAAACAGCTAACAATACCGCTTTTAGGAATAGCAATTTCAAACATAAAAACAATGCCGTAAACCCAAACTTTCTACGTAAATGTCTATTAAAGCAAAGCTTATCGCTAAAGTAAAAGGCTAAATCCGATTATGGTCTTATTAACGTTGCTTCTGCGAAAATGATTATATAACTTCACTCCCCTCGCTTTTGTTATTTGGTAGGATAATAACAGAAATTTACATATTATAGTTGTAAGGAAATTATAAAAAACATTAAATTGATGTAGTGATTTATTGCAAAGTAGGTAATATTTTTTTATTAAATTAAATAAATCTGTCGATAGGACGTATTTAATTATTGTAAACTAGCTGTTCCCCGCGACTTCGTCCTCGTGTAATTTAGGGTTTTAATTAAGTTGCGCGGAACCCTAAATCTTTTTCTAAAATATAAGTAGCCTAAGTTACTCCCTATAACATCAGCTATCTGCCAGTAAAAGTCCCATCGAAATCGGTCCAGCCGTTTCGGAGATGACCCGGAACAAACAGACAGACAGACAAAAATTTTAAAAATTGTGTATTTGATATAATTACCGTATATACTTTCATATGCATTTAGTAAAAAGCTGTTATTTTGACATTACAAACAGACACTTCAATTTTATTTATTTTTATGGATTATAATGTCCTCAATATTGAATATCAGGGATAGTTTTAAGAAAACTATTAGGAACTAGTGGCACCAATAATTTTGTCGATACCGAATGTTGATAATTTCTACTTTTCAGATTTTTTTCTTTTGTCTACGCCTAATTAACTATCTTGATATTAAATATTAAGTTAAAATCAAGGTAAGTAACCTAGAAGTGGCCCAGGTTTTTGATGAGTAAGTCAGTGAGTAATAAAAATTACACTTAGCAGACCTTAATTACTCAAAAAAATAAAATAGGTTTATTCATGAAATTTAAGATTCTATGTATACACGGAGTCCCTTATTATTATCATCATCATTACAGCTCTTCACAAGTCCACCGCTGAACATAGGCCTACACCAAGGATGCAACAAAGCACGGTCCTGAGCCACCTGTATCCTTCCACTTCCTGCATATATTACCAGGTCGTCACTCCATCTAGTGGGGTCCTTATTAGGTACGCAAAATTATAAGAGTGTAAACCCAAATATAATTTTGGGTTATGGGGCGTTCGAAAATAGCTAAATATGGTTCGTGTAAATATACACACTGCCGGTGCGTCACACTTTTATTTTCCGAGCTTGGAAACTGCCGTGTGTTTGGAACAATATTGTCTCTTAGTGTCAATACATTTTAGCCATTAGAATGCAAGTTCACTTAAACATTTGCATTATAAATCATGCGGGCTGGTACCCATGAATTCTCTGTAAAAGTTTTCCACTACATTATTCTGGTTGAATTGTATATTATATTAAAATTAAACTAATTTAAGATGAAAATGTGATTTTGTAGACCTTGTTTTGAATACAATTGCTTGATGGTAGATATTGACTTCTGGTAGGAATTTCATGATACTCTAGAGCAAAAATAAATTGCGCATCAGTGCATCGAATGAATATAGTTCCAATGTCGCGGCCACATTGAAGTCAACGTTGGCTCCAAGACTAAAATCATTAGCATATCACGCGGCATTGGACCCCAAAAAGCTCGCGTGCACACCACCTCTCACCTCACTTGCCTCGCTTTTGATATTGAACGATTATTTAATGCTATGCTCAGATCAGATTAATGTCAAAGTCAAGTCTAGTCCGAACGACTCATTGGTTTAAAGGCTAACAGACATTGGCAAATATACGCAACGTGTGGCCACGTCATAAGTTGAAATAATTTAACGATATTCGATTGGACTATTCATATACCTTTGTAATTGACTTCGCTTTCGACGAAAATAAACCTTTATATTTAGATTTATTAAAACGTGTACATAATAAATACCCTAGTTCCCAAGGTAACGTACAAAGGAAGTGTTTCTTGGCTACCATTACAAATGATCAGATTCTATAGCTACAAATTTGTATTCTGTTCAGTATCGTTGGCACGTAATTAACAATTCTATTAATAAACGATCGTTTCCTATTTCACTACGCCAATAACTCGATTATTAGAACGTAAAGATTGGGAAAAATTCAGCAGCATTTTTTGAATGATTTACTATTGGAAGGATTCTATCAAACCAGAAAGAAAGAAAGAAAGAACTATTTATTTGATATACACATTTTACACACATTGAAAAATATATTATATACAAAAGCAAGGGGGAAAAAAATGCATGTACCAGTCTAATACTGCTTACGCATTAACAATTAAGAAGCAGTACATACACATACACATCAATAATTAATAATGAAACAAACAAACAAACAAAATTTTAAAAGAAAAAAAATCAAAATTAAAATGTGACATCAAATAGGTCTCCAACTCAGCATAATGCTGCAAAGACAGCGCTGGTTTTCAGTTGGAGTCACAGACAAGTCGGTGTGTGATATTCCAACTACAAGTTATATACAAGTTCATAGTTATCTATTAACAATTTCGAGTTAAAAGTAGTGCTAACGTATATAACAGGAGAATTTTGCGTTATAATCTTCCTTTGCAGAGCGCGTAAAACTCTGGCGGCCCGACCCTGCCGCGATTACGTCAGTAATTTTGCTACATACCTGCCTGATTTCGCCTTGACTTTGCAATGTGTGTTTTCCCTTATACTTGTACCTACTCGTACTTTCGACTCAGCTCGTGGGCGCCGGTCTAAATATTTTGCGCCTGGTATTTTGTTTACATCAGGATTTATGATATACAAAAGCATAGAGACCTAAATGACTAAAGCAGTCCTCGTTTGACGTTTACTACATTTTTTGTTTTAGACAGCGAATATATAAAATGTCGGAATATACGGTAGAGCTTGGGCTATTCCTACTAAAGGCCTTATTGCTTTGTAGCTAAACAACACGGTTAATGTATTACCATTGCAATGAAATATTATGTAATATAATCTAATCGGCGTGTGGTGGTGACGTAAGGGGGCGTCCATTGATTACATGAGGCAATTTTGGCGATTTTTCTACACTCCCCCTCCCTCAAAATTGTACACAGTTTCTTGCGGGAAAAATTACGCTATATTTGCCGAGACCCTCCCTCCTCTCCTCCACGTGAGATTGGGTGAGATTCGGCTCAACCCCCGTAAACACATCATATAATTAATGAACGCCACCTAAGAGAATCCATCACCACTATGGGAAATGTCAAAAAATCCTATGGCTTCCGAAAAATGGCAGTACCTATAAAAATCTCGCTTACGTCGGTCTTAAAACACCTAAACCGGCGAGGGGCACCAGCATCGAAGGCACGAGATGTCTGCACAGCAATATTTTTATTTAACGCCGTAAAAGCTCTTTACACTTTTTCACCTAATATTAACTGCTAGCGGGTTAAATTTACCTCGTTGACCGAACGAGTCGCTAGCGACTAACTATTGGTGAAAAATGTATTCAGAGCCTAGCATGGAGTGCATGAGCATTTTAAGACGTGCATGTCAACTTGTGCATTCGAGACGAGAATTTTGTCCAGTAGAGGACTTTAAAAGTTTGACAACGATGAAGTAGACACAATACTATGTTAAATCTACCTGTAGTAAATCACATCGTGTAGTAACTGAAAAGTTGTTCAGAATAAGGTGATGCCCTCGAAGTCAATTTTGATCACTGCATCTTATTGGCAGTCCGAATCTGTTCTTTGAACAAGATTTATATTTTTGGCATCGCCTTCTTGCGTCTTACGCCTATTAGATAAGACAAGATAAAGAGTCGAATGCAATATTGAAGACACGGAATATTTACCATATTAACATGCTCGTATTACACCAAACAATTGGCCTTATCCGATTAATGGAATGTACTAAATATCGAGAGTCATATCAGAGTTTATGAAGAATGACGACAACACTTATTAGAATGGTATATATGTAAATATGAAAGAGAACATATTAAACGCTTTCTCTCGTGGCCTTAATTAGCTCGAACAATACCATCGTATAGGCGAAGATGGAGCTGTCATGTCAAAAGAAATGCTCGCGTGGGGAAGTGTAACATGTGTCAAAACACTCAGAGCGCAGTAATAAATAGCGGCTCCTAATGAACGAACTCATACGGTACCTACAGGTCTACATAGAACACGTATTATGGGTCCTTATTATTACAGTACATTTACACTTTCAACATAAAGCTCTGAATAACTTATGTAAGGATTCCATGGAGAATTGTGACTTAACTTAGCGGGATTCAAAAAACCTGAATAGATTTTTCGAAATTTTGAAAGATAAATAAGAGTATACAATTATTTTCATTTCTTATTAGATCAAAAATCAATGGCGGTGCCATTTTACACGTTGACTTTTAAACATTTTACATCCATGCTTTTAGTTTATTACGATTCTTCGTCTTCATCATCAGCTAGTAAAAGTGCCATAATCACCACGCTTGAATTGAATTGACGATCGCGGTAGGTACCAGACGTCTTGCATCTTTGACGCTAATGCCCGTCGCTGGTTTGGATATTTTATGTTTATTACAATGAAATATGGCTCTCCCAGAGTTACTGTCTTTCAACTGTGCCAAATACTTTTATTACTTAAACATACATTTACATATTTCTGTTTTAATTGACAGATAGTTATTGCATATCCTATAGTTTACAACAAATATAAGTTATCAACGACAATAGCCAATTGAGTAGTGAATCATTACACAACAGGTATATTTTTTATTACCAAACTTGACTGAATATAAAATGATTATTGAAGATCGTAAAATATTTTTTTAATGGACGTACAGGTCAGAGAATGCTGAATTGCAAAATTTCCTTATATTTATAATTATATTTCCTGTATTCGGTACATCCAGATAAATGCCACTTTTGTAACGTGTACATGGGTTTGGACAATTAGGTTAATGACTATACGCCCAGTTTGTTTCGCCTCGATTGAGCTGTTATACTGGGTGGGAATGGTTTCATTAAAACCAACATTTTTTTCAGCAGGTTAATGGATTATACTGCTAATTTATTTACTTTTGAACGCTGTAGTTTTTATGTAAAAGAAACAAGAAGAAAAATGTAAGCAGCCTCTATCTAAAAGAAAAAAAAAACAGTACGTTACAATAGAATATCATTTTTTTCCGAAGACATTTTTAACTTTTACCACTGGTTCGGATAAAACCTCTGTCCTGAGAAGAACCAATATGAAACCCAGCGGGAATTTTTTTCAAAGTAAAATTATACATTAAGAATAAAATAACATGTATGCAGTTCACACGCGGTAGAAGTGAAACCTTCAGAAAAGGGGAGATAGGAAACACTGTATACTGTATTCTATCTCATTCTCTTGCAGGCTAAATCCTATAGATGTATATGTTTGTCACTTTTTAGTGTCGCTTTTTCGTTTCATCGAGTTTCAAATCACAACGGTTCTAAAGAAGTATTCACTTCAATAGGTACAAACTACTAACAAAACTTATTTAAGAAACAGCTTGGAAGCGACCACCTCATTCCTAGGGGTATGTATTCAACCAGTTATTAACCCCTGAGCTACCTCGCATCCCCTGGTGAATTCCGGCTTGCTTTGCACGGGTGATTTCTGGATCTCGACAACAGCGCCACCTACCGGGTCCAACTTATTCAGTCCAAAAAAAACATCCAGGGACCTATTCAAACCCACAAAAAATCTCACCAAAATCGGTCGAGCCGTTTTCGAGTTTTAGCGAGACTAACTGACAATAATTGATTTTTATAGCTTACTAGGGTTGACAAAATTTTTGGCTTTGATAATTAATTATATTTTTTACGGGGTATTTTGTAACACGTTGTATGTATAGAGATTACCTGTGACAGATGGATGGATGGAAAACTTAAGATGACATTAAATAGACGAACGTAGCTAACAGAAAGCTTTACTAGGTGATAGGACTCCTTATCTGCCAAAGTATCTGGCTGGGTAGGTGCTACCTAAGCAGCATGCAGGCTGTATACGAGCTGTATTGAAGTTCGTTTTTATACTAGAGGCTGTATTTTCTGGCTGTATAAAAGCTGTATAAGTGCTTATACAGTTCTTATAAGTAAAAAATTGGCACAAATTATGCGGCTTTTTGCGTTAGTAGCGCTGTACAGTAGCTGTACAAGCATGAAAGAGGCTGTATAACTGCTGTATTACAGCTGTTATTTGGTGTGCTAGGAAACTATTACACTACAGATATTGTCTTATAAGTAACTTATATATAAAGACAAACGTTCTAAATTGGTTTTTGAATGGGATTACAAATTAATATAAAACAAAAAGAAATTGAATGATGTCGACATTTAATGTACATATATTTAACATATTAATGTTATATTCAGATTCGAGTTGAGTTTTGACGATGATAATTGGTGAATTGGACGTGCAAAATTAGATTTACGGTAAACTTGTATATGTTTTCTAATGAAAAATTGCCACGTCAGCAAAATAACAAAATAATACAAGGACAAAATACTAAATACGGTAACTAAATATCGGTTGTATAGGTTAGAATAAAAAAAAAATTAAATTAATGGATATGATTTTTCATTGCCCCAATGTGCATGTGTTTCATTATATCCATTAATTTAACTATATATATATAAATTCCACAGTGATCATTAGTCAAACTGAAATAATGGTATAGGCTAAGACTAATGTCTAATATTCCCAAATTTATATTTTTAATTTTGTTTTTATGGGTCTTAAAATGGTGACAATTTGCTAAACAGCCTAAACGCTATTTCGAGGGTATAAGACCCTTTCTTAGTAGCTGTACTATGTATGTTATGGATTATGTAATGCAGTCATTGGTTTTTAATCAATTCTATATTAGGATATTTTTATTATTTACGCTGTATAGCAGCTTTCCAACATAACATATAACTCTCTTTAGATATACGTATAAAATATGAAAAATCTTGTCTTGAGAACAGTGTTGGATAAATTTAATTTAGATTTAACATGGTCTTTTTAATGCACCAAATCTTATTCTTTCTTTCCACATATTGATAACAAATTAATTTTGTTCACTAACACAATATAAACACGCAACGCATGCAAAATGGCGATATTCTGTCACTTATACAGATTTAAGTTGTACTAAGGCTGTTTTTTTAGTTTTATATCACTCTCATAGACAGAAGTCATAAAACTACTGTATTTACCACCATAAGACACCATAAGAATAAGTTTTAGAAGAGAGTTTGCATACATCATTGTCCAGAAATAAGATTTTAGTGATACTATAATAACACTTAGAGTTGTATAAGCAAGGGACAGCATACAAAAAACAGCTTCTATACAACTTTAATGATAAAATCAGATTGAAGTGTTACAAAATACTTAAAGTTGTATACTATAGATTTCATATTCTGATCCCTAAGCTTACTTAGATCCCATAATACAGACTTTATACAGCTTGAGCTGTATAATAACTCATAAACCACTCTTATAAGGATATAACCCCTTTTCAACACTCTTATACGCTTTTAAAAGAACTCTAAATTCTATGTGGGCTGGTGTATTGATGTTCATAACACTTGTGTGCTGCTTGGGTACTCTCTTACCTATTTCTGCTGTTATATTCCGGTCTGAATGGTAATAGAGAGAAAAAGTGAGGCATTCCATCTTAGTCCGCAGTGGTCACAAGTCACAACGCATTTCGTTAGGCAATATACTGCAAACCTCGTAGTGAAAGCAGAAAGGTACTGATCTATTTATGATTTAAAATCCACCTGAGTCTTAACCAGATATACCACATTACATAAAGGGTTATTTATATTTAGGAAGAGGACCTTTGAGTTTGATCCAGTCGGTAATTGGTTACAAAATAAAAGGATTTTCATTTCTATCATCTTTCTCTATCTTCAGTACCTTTCTGCTTTCCTGGTCTGGTCAATGCGACTCACAAAATCAAACCAGGAAGTGGTAATTCTGCCTTTGTGTCCCAGAATTAGTGGAACTATTTTTTAATGGCTTGGATCACACATTTTCAGCAGTAAACGTGGCCGTTATTTCAAACATGCAGTAGACGCCGCCAACGCAGTAGACAATCTAAACAAATATACTCAAAGGTACTAAAGAATAATTTACGAACTTAACCACATAATAAATAATAGTACTACGACTTAACCTAAATCATGTCATGAAAATAACTTTTTCTAAGACCTCGTAACATTAGGTTTATACAAAATATCGTTATTTCAACAAAAACAATAAATATTTTTCTTGACAGGTTCTTTTCTTGGAGATAAAAAAAATGTGAAGTGTTCTTTAGGTATGCTCTAATACTTTTATAACATAAGGAGAAGTAAAATCAACCTTTTAATAATTTACACATAATATTTTCTTCAAGTCAAGTACCTAGTTTTGGTAATAACGATGTTTTAAGGTTTAATAATCTACTAGTAAAATGCATTTATGTAAAAAAACTGAAAATTCTTTTATTCATATCATCAGAACAAATGACGTGGTTACTGGTTAACCCAAAGCGCTAACCGCAACTCTATTCCGGCGCCACTAATTTATACGTTAATTAATTAGCGACAAGTGGATCGCATGAGATCTAGTAATTTGTCTGGATCGGGGCTGTAGTGCTGCAATCTAGTAAATCTAATGTAGGAGATAGATGCGAATTATATAATTTACAAAGAAAATTTCCGTATATTAACTTATAATGATAAAAGCATTCACCAATTATTCTGGTTATTTAAAAAGTCTGACTTTATGAACTTTTTTATCCTGAAACAAATAGCAGAACTTTTACAACCAACTTCGCTCATCAATTTCATATTAGAATAGAGGAACTCGTACATGTAAATCAACAACAAAATTAAATCTTCATTTGTTGTACATTAAAAATATTATATTATGTTCATATATTAGGTCCTTACATATGAAATTAGCGTTTTGTCGTACTGAACACTTTGAGCTGAAATATATCTTCTTTGGTTAAGAATTCCAAATTTATAAATTCATTTAGCTGGTACATTTGAATTTTGAAAACAGTCATTCATTTGTTTTTCCCTCATTATTTTATTCTTTGGCGTCGCTTATTACCGCACAATGGAAAACATGAAATATCGGTATATTTACGAGTACGAGTTCTATCGTGGCACCAGTGCTGCAGAAACAGCTCGAAGGATTAATGATGTGTACGGCGCTGGTGTCGCAAAAGAAAGCACGGTACGTTTTTGGTTTCAACGTTTTCGTTCTGGAAATTTCGACCTTCAGAACCAACCCCGTGGACGGCCGGAGACCAAAGTGGAAAATGAAGAATTAAAGGCTATTGTGGAAGCGGATCCATCACAAAGCACTTCAGAGATAGCTGCAGGCTTCCGGGTAAGTGATAAAACTGTATTAATCCACTTGAAGCAAATCGGGAAGGTAAAAAAACTTGAACGATGGGTATCTCATGAATTGAGTGAATCGAACTTGCAAACACGCGTCGACTGCTGTGTTACTTTGCTCAACCGACACAATAATGAAGGGATTTTAAATCGAATCATTACTTGGGATGAAAAGTGGATACTGTACCATAATTGGAAGCGCTCGTCGCAATGGCTGAACCCTGGAGACCCAGCCAAATCCTGCCCTAAACGAAAATTGAAAAAAGTTACTTGTGAGTGTTTGGTGGACTAGCGCCAGGGTCGTTCACTACAGATTTCTAAAATCTGGCCAAACGATTACGGCAGATATCTATTGTCAGCAACTGTAAACCATGAAGGAAGAACTAGCTGCTAAACAACCGAGATTGGTCAATCGCTCTAGGCCATTGCTGCTTCACGACAACGCAAGATCACACACTGCACAACAAACAACCACTAAGTTAGATGAGCTACAATTGGAATGTCTGCGACGTTCACCGTACTCCCCGGACCTCGCTCCAACAGATTACCATTTTTCCGGAATTTGGACAACTTCTTACAAGGAAAAAAATTCAACTCCGATGCGGCAGTCCAAACCGCCTTCAAAGAGTTTATTGATTCTCGCCCCCATGGTTTTTTTTAGTAAAAGGATCAATGAACTACCTATGAGATGGCAAAAGTACATAGATAACAACGGTGCATACTTTGATTAATTAAATATATTTTACAAAAAAAAATTACTTTATATTCCTCCACAAAACGCCAATTTCATATGTAAGGACCTCATATTATAATATATAAGCGTAACTAAGGTCTAGCTGTATACGAACCAGATAATAGATGTAGATGTCTATGGGTCACAGCAACCACTTACCATCAGGTGGACTGTGTACTCGTTTGTTACCCGGATTGTTGATTTGTCAGTCGGACAGTGATGCAAACAATAGCCTTCTTCAATATTTATTTATTAATTAACACTTTATTGAACCTTACAACAGTATAGGATCAAAAGGCGGACTTAATGCTAAATGCATACTCTACCAGTCAACCTTAGACCAGTGATAAAACTACGAAGGCGGTTACAAAGAACACATCTATTTAGAATATATATTATTCAATGCGACGAATACAATCATTTATGTAATTATAAAAAATAAGTAAATAAAACCCGATAAGAACCGTAAAAATTCTTCTTTATCAGCTTGCGAAAATACACTGCAAGTAGGGATACTTTGTTGACTTCAGATTCTAAGTTGTTGACGATTTTATGCGATCGTCATAACAGAAGAAATCAACATAACGATTTTCTGTATATACGAACTAGATATAAACATTTATGTATTATATAAAGTTTTTTTTTTAAGAAGGGTGTGACAAACGAGTACACAGTCCACCAGATTGTAAGTGGATGCTGTGGCCCATAGATATCTACATTTATCTTCGATTAAGAATCAAAATGCAGATGCGTTGTCACCCCTAAGGACTACGATGGAATGCCTCGTTTCCAGTAAAAAGGGTCTCCGGTTCTCACCATACAAAGCACAGTAGCATTAAGCTGCTATTTACGCTGGTATTCTGTGAGAGCGTGGTCTTTCCCCGGTCGAGCCAACCCATTCGTGCTACAACCATAATATAGCTGCAGCTTGGCTCTACCACGTAATAAAGTGAGAAACGAACTAACAGTCCATCTGATGCTAAGTAACTACTGCAGTCTATGGACATCTGTAGTCAACTTTAAATAAAGAAGGATACAGATGCGTTGTTACCTATGAGACCTAAGATGGAATTCCTCACAGCCTATAATTACACTGGCTCTCTATACCCTTCAGACCGGCACTCACATAACACACAACACAGCAATGTACGCACTACGCACTGCTATTTTGTATTTTGCGGCAGTAATAGATAATTAAGAGGCCAGACGGACCCCAAGACAGAAAAGATGTCCTAGCGGCCTGTAAATAGGACAAAAGTAAAGAGTAAATATATAATTGTAAAAAATGTGCTATACGATTTTTACATTTAATTTATTACAAAAGCACTAATAAATTATATTTTTGAATACTATTGCTCTTCTGACAACCATAAATAAAAAGAAACGAAAAAATAAATCAAGAAAGTTACCTCGACAAATATGTAATAAATTTCACAGACTTTTCCTTGATGTGTCTTCACCGACGTTTACATTTGCTGGGTATGTATTACTTCTAGAAAGAGTAAACAATTTTTATAGTTACAAATAAGCATCAAGAAATGTCTGGCGCCAAGTTCTATACTCAGAAAATAGTGTTATTTTTATTATTATTGGCATGTTTACACTGGCATACATAAAGTTAAACGATCTAAGCTCAAATACTCGTAACAGGAGCTTATCTAGAGAATAATGTACATATCCCAGAGTCTCATTAACCGATGTATATCGACACAAATTAAAAGATAAATGACGAAAAGTGTTTAGCTAGACCATCCATGTACATTTAACTGGCGTTAATTGTGGACCATAGAAACGTAAATTTTGCAGTTAGGTAATGACGAATGAGTGACTGTTTCAGCGCAAAATAACTGTATATAAGTGACACAATATAGACTTAAGGGGAATGCCTCGTTGACAATTAAATCTAAGAATTGTGTCTCGTACACCTTATGTCTTCCGCCCTTAGAGACCTAATAAAAATTAGCTGTGGGTACTATCATCTACTGAACATAGGCTTTCCCAGTAAATTGCCTCATATGGAAGATATTTGCCATGGTTGCCAGGCGGAATGTCAAAAAATGTTTTGGATGTTATAATCAAGATGCTGCTGTCCATCTCCTGCTTCATTTTCCTCTATCGTCTCTTACGACACACACGGGATGAAATTATGAGGTAAATAGTGAATCTTCTTACGCCGCCTATCTATACGAACAATCATGCTTTGGTTGAAATAAAAATAATTGACATAATCACAGACCAACGATCCTATTCTTTGCACGTAATGAAAGCACTGAATAATTCACTATTAGTATGATAAATGAAATAGATCAAATCGCGCAGAGACTGTCCATCTATTAAAGTTAAGGATGATAAACTCATTTACATACCAAACCGGAAAAATTTGGCTGCGACTCTGTGGGCCGATGATTGGAAGAACCGAGCGAAACATCTATTTGTATGACTGATCGTATGTCTGCAATATATAAATGTTTGTTTATGTTTAATGTTCAAACAGACACTCGAGAAATTACTAGTGTAATGTGATGTTTAAAAATTATACATGCATATATAATGGCGTTAATGTTAAACAAAATGTTCGGTGTACATGTACTAAAGAATGTGTTCACTAATAAGATATTTAAAAAATATTTTAAGATCCTGTAATCATAATAAAATTAAATCCAAAATCTCAAGCATACCCACTCCAATAATTTAAGACGCAGTGAGCTTATTCTGCGAAGATCGGACCAAAAATAATATTTAAAAGCTAAAGGTATCCGGGTTTACTATGACCCAGGGTGGTCAAACACCTCCACCCGTTCCGTGACCAAAACACTTGAAATGACAGGAGTAAATTAAAAGCGATAAATATCTATAAATGTAAATCATCAATGTGTAGTGTTCGCGTAAATATACGAAACCATTATGTAGTAATCGCTACATCCAAAAGGGTTACTAGTATAAGAAACACGTATATTTTTACGACGTGGCGTATGTATCTCGACGGGGAAAGAATCACGCTCGCGTAAATAAGCAGCACCATGCTGCTGTGTTGCTATGGTGTGACAAGGACCGGAAGCCCTCTTTACTGGTATCGAGGCATTCCACTTTAGTCTACAAGGGTGATAACACACTGTTTTTTTAATTCTTAATCGAGGAATGACCAAGTTTTCTATGGGTCACAGAATTTACTGAAGGTGGATAGAGTCCTTGTTTAAAATTCTTAATTCTATAAAAAAACAATAGCCTATAATTTCATATTTGGAACTATACATTGCAACCTGCAGACTGATGCGTTTATACCAAATGAATAGATTTTTCTTTTTACTTCTTTTAACTTCGGGTTTTATTAGATTTTTATTGAAATTATATTATTTAAAATATTTCATATTCTTTAAAATGTTTCATCTACACTAATATTATAATATATAATATTATAAAGAGGAAATATTTGTCTGTTTGTTTGTTTGAATTGAATAGGCTCCGAAACTACTGGACCGATTTGAAAAATTCTTTCACCATTAGAATCCTACATTATCCCTGATGAACATAGGCGATAGAATATTTTCAAAAAGTAAGGAATCCGTATGAAAACTTCCTTAATGTAACCCAAGGTGTGAAAAAAATACCAAAAAAAAATCCTTATATCGCGTACGCTGCGGAAACTATTGACAATAGAGCAAAGTGATGTAATACAGTTTTATACAAGACATCAATTTCTACAAAAAAGTCCGGGATACCATATGTATAACTATTACAGTTGTGTCACAATAACTACTTTTCCATGTTAAAGTATGCAATAGTAACGCCGAAAATTCCTTATATCGCGTACGCTGCGGAAACTATTGACAATAGAGCAAAGTGATGTACTTCAGTTTTATAGAAGACATCAATATCTACAAAAAGTCTGTGATACCATATATCTAACTATTACAGTTATGTCACAATAACTACTTTTTCATGTTAAAATATGCAATAGTAACCCCGAAAAATCCTTATTATCAAAATAACAGCTTTTTACTAAATGCATATGAAAGTATATACGGTACTTATAACAAAAACACAATTTTTAAATTTTTTGTCTGTCTCTCTGTTTGTTCCGGCTAATCTCCGAAACGGCTGGACCTGATGTTATAAGGAGTAACTTAGGCTACTTATATTTTATAAAAAGAATTAGGGTTCCGCGTAACATAATTAAAACCCTAAATTACACGCGGGCGAAGTCGCGGGGAACAGCTAGTTTATTATAAGTTTTAAAAGTTTCACCTGACGTGATTTGCATTTTTAAAATATAAACAAATAAAACATTATAAAATAAACGCCAAATTTTGTCAAGCAATCAAATATCAAATAAGGAAAACTATTTCAAACGCAAAAACTCAAGAGCACAGGAATACGCAAAATGTAAAATAAAATTAATTGTTTCCTATGCTGAAATAATTATAGAAAACAATCCTATTAAAATAATTCACATTTACAAATTTGAATGAATTCTGAATTAAATGTATAAAATTGCTAAAATGTAACTAGCAAAGACAATGGTTCATATGAGCAGCCCGGGTTCGATCCCCGCCGGCACCAGTGAAATTGTTAATTGCAATTTTATGTGCTGATTTACCACGTGCTCAGCGGTAAAGAAAAACATCGTGAGGAAATCTGCATGTCTGAGAAATAAGAAAAAAAAATATTTCGAAGACGTGTTAAGTCCGCCAATGGGACGTATATAGGCTGTTACTTTTAAGAGTTGATTGTAGAGGTCTAATGCGCGTCTTAACTATTTCTGCCGCCAAGCAGCAGTGCATTCATCCCTTGTTTCGTGAAGGGTACGGAGAGTCATTACAAGTTATATCCATAGGCCGTGAGTCGCATTCCATCTTAGTAATTTGAGTTGACCAACGCGTTTGTAGACTTCTGTTATTGGTTGGGGCAATCACCGTCAGGTGAACTGTAAAAGCTCTTTCGTAATCTAATATATAAAAATTAATGTTTGTTTGTTCGTATTTTACGCGCTGCCATACCGTTCATCAGATCGCGGTAAAACTTTGTCAACTTATTGCTTGCACTTGCGCGAAGGTTATAGGCATAGTACAATGAGGGCATCCACGACTTTTTCTACCACCAGGGCGGCGCCACTAGAAAGTGAGGTATAATATTTGACAGATTTCATAGCGGGAAAGTTAATTTGTTCTGAAAATGTAAAAGTTATTGTTTCTTTCTGTACTATTGGCTATATTTTATATTAATAACATTAAAAATAAATAAACCAAACCACAAATTAAAATGTGCAAGAAATTAAAGAGCAAACCAGGCACGAGGCATTGTTTTGTGTATTAATATAATACTCTAGAAACTGATAAACTTTTATTTAAAACTAATCTCAATTAGATGATTCTCAATTAAATGACATTTTTTAACAAAAAACTTTACCTCAGTGTCAACTAGCGACATCTGGTGAGCAGAAAATTATTAACCCTCATTAACTTACAGTAGGTGGCGCGCGTATCGTACCGGCAAATTTATTTGAAAGTTATACATCATTCAGCTTCAATTAATGTATTATCATTCCTAATTAAACAATATAACTCGTCCAAATATAAAACGATATTTCCGCAATTATTTCTTCTGCGGCAGCAACGCGCCGGGACTGGCTAGTTTGAATATAAAAATGGTCCATGGGCTGTTGTTAAACTTGACTGTAGGTGTTATGGCAGACATTTTAATAGCAAGCGACGGATGGCGGAGTAAGCGTATGAAACAAGTTCCAATGGGCATGCATTCCATTAGCAGAAAAGGAGGAGTACTACCAGCTACTTATTGAGTGACATATTCGTAAACAACTCAATGACAAACAAAAACTATTGTACTATTTTCTAGCGGCGCAGAAAGCTTTTTTCTTTCTTTGTTAATGTATAAAAGAACAAAACTTAGTGGTAGAATGAAAATATGTAATGCCCGAATACTGAAACGTCCTCAAATATTTAACGGCTTGTTAAACATTTGAGCAGCTCTAAACTCTAAATTCGTATTCTCATATTTAAATTTTAAGCATCTCTTAAATTTAAGTGTGTCTCAAATTGAGTTGCGCTTAAACACTACTCAACTAAAAAATGGTATACTGAAACATCACTCAACGCGTTTTAGCTGTCAAATCAAATGTCAAATTGATTTAAGTACTCGTTATTATTGAGTGTGGTAGCGAGGACTCTCAAATCTGTTAAAAGTATTTTTCAAGTTTTTAATATGTCCGTTTCGTCGTTATCTTCTCTTTCGGACAACGAAACGCCTTTAGAAAGTCGAAGAAATGACATCAAGCTAAACGCTTTCGACAAATATGACGACAAAGAATTTCGTGCGCGGTTCCGCGTTTCCAAAGAAACGGTGTTCTATTTGGATTCTGTATTCGGCAGCACGATAAAACCATTGACGAAAAGAAATAGATCTTTGCAGCCCGTGGATCAAATATTGATAACCCTTCGGTATTACGCTACAGGCAGTTATCAACGAGTTATAGGGGACATATTCCACATAGAGCAACCGTCTGTGCTCTTTATTTTCTATAATATTTTGATATCTGAAATAATATGAAACACGTGTTCAAATATGAACAACTTTTATTTAATTCGCAATGTAATAAAGGGCATTCTATTCGGTTAATGTAATTTATGTTTCATTTGACGATTTAAATATTTACTTACTTTTTTATCAATTCCAATAAAGTATCTTTCTCAGACACTGTGTAATTGCATCCGCGTCTCTTTTTAACATCCATATTTACTATAATTTGTAGTTAGCCTTTAAATGAAATTTGCAAAATATGTTAAATATTAATTTTAAAAATTTAAAAATCACTGGACGCGGTCGAAGAAACTGACACTGACAGCACATGACAGTAAGATTCTCGATTCGTTCTAGGACGATAGACAGAGCGATTTTCGAAAAATTTTATACTTTGAAATGTATTTTTTATCCACAATATTTTAAAAAAAAACACATAAATCAGATTCTAAATGAAAGTATTGTTAGGAGATTATTTTTGAATATAATTTTAAAACAAATCGAACATAAAATTATTTAAATCTTTTTAGATGATGTTGCATAAAACGTATTTAAATTCAAATATCGTAAAATTGTCAAGAACAAAGTTTTAAATGAATGTTACCATGACGTAAACATTTGAGAGCTGCTCAACTAATCAAGCCCTCAAATCACTTGAGTGATGTTTCTGTATTTCAGTTAAATTTGAGTGATGCTTAAATATAGGGATCTTTAATAAAGTGACAGATTTAAGTTGCGTTTCAGTATTCAGGCATAACAGAATAAAATTTTAATTAGCTCTAACAAGTTTTCTCTTGTGAAGACAAACAATGGAAATTTAAATAACAAAGCAGTAATGCTAGATTAAGATTTTATCAAATGTCGTTTTGAATGGCGTAAATAGCTGGCGTGACAGTTTTATATATCGAGAATTGAGATCGTTTCGCAAACTCTGCTACCAACCAAGACGCACTTTATTCACTTGAAATACTGTATATTTCTCCTCTGTATTAAACTACGTTCACAAAAAAACATAAATGAAAAAGTAATAGAGGCTACCTAAATAATTCGGCTTTCTCTTAATCTGAAGATCGTCTACAGGTCAACAACTGATGTTATTATGTACAATTGCGGAAATCCCCTGATCCTAACCGATTACAGAGTTGGTCGATGATCCTCCGTACAGGCAAACTTAAACACCGGACGCTGTCACATAAAGCATGTCATAGTGCATAAGTGTTTGCGCAAATGCAAATTCTCTTCCACTCAATTGACATTAACTTGCAGAGTCGACAACTGACTGTGCTTACCAGACTATACGACGTAACCGAAAAAGTGTTCAAACTGTTTATTTAAGGATTTTCACTAATGTCGGCATGTCAAACGTTTTTCTTAGGGTGTTACCACACCAATCGATCGATCGTCGATCGATGCCATTGATCGACTTTGATCAATGTCGATCGATTGGTGTGGTAGCTTTAGCGGATCGACAGATTCTGGTCGATAAAACGTTGTTCAATCATCGATCGACAATTAATAGATGTGGTGGTGTGCTCATCATCAGTATCTTTCAAAATTTATCCAGAAGAGTCGATACCACTGCTTTAAAAAAGATTTATCTGTATGTTACGTTCGTACATTAGTGAACTTTTCTTTCTCGCATCTCCCATCCATTCCATTGGAATCGTATCCGTATAATAAACACTTGATTATATTTTCATTTAATTTCATTCAGATTTTCTTTTACATAAAAACCAAGTCGAAGCAGCAAGCAGCAAGTTGATAGAGTGGGCAGACCGAATTTTACTTTTAATTATTTTTTAATAAAACTGGAAAATTGAGGTTAATGATAAATTTATTAGAGGTTTACTATGCTATTACGCGTAGATATAATGAATCGGTAGCATAATGCGTTCGCAAAAAAAAAAAGTTCACTGATATACGAACATACGAAAGTACAAATGCAACACATATAGAGGGCAGTTTGAAACAACAATTGATATAATAAGACATGACTGAGGACAAAAAAAGATAATAAATTTTACTATAGGAATTTTATAACCCATTTATCTATACATATAAATAAAATTGAGTATCTAACTGTAGTATCGAAGTAATTGCCTTTTATCAAGCTCATGGGGTAATAACCATTTGTAAAATTTTTGTCCGTCTGTCTGTCCGAGCTAATCTTCGGAATGGGCAGAACCGATTGTAAGTAAACTTCACGAAACGATCGATAGAGAGGAATGCCAGGAGTGATCTAAGCTATATTTTATCGACAAATCTGGGAGAATTATTTTGTTACATGGAAAATTTGATAAAATAAATTATCATTGATAATTACTTTTTATATTTTATATTTAAATGACTCCATATCAATATATCTCACCAAGGCGAAGCTGGGGCGGGTCGCTAGTATATAGTAAAAGCTGTAATTAATATTCATATATACATAAGTCACACTTTAGACATTATCCCTTCAATTTTTTAATTATTAATTACAAGATACTTGTCAGGCATACCTCAAAACCTCAAAAATAGATTGGCCCTTCACTGCTTGCCGCATGAGGAAGCTCAAAGTCACTCAGCGGGCGATGCTCTGCGTTTCTCTACGTAATAGACTTAAAAACGAGGATATCCGCAGTAGAACCAGAGTAACCGACACAGCCCAAATAATTAGTAAGCTGAAGTGGCAATGGGCCGATCATATAGCTCGAAGAACCGACAACCGATGGGTAAGTAAGGTTCTCGAGTGGCAGCCTCGTACCGGCAGGCGAAGTATAGGGCGTCCCCCCCACTAGATGGAGTTACGACCTGGTAAGACATGCAGGAAGTCGATGGATGCAGGTGACTCGGGACCGTGCTTTGTGAAATTCCTTAGGGCAGGGCTATGTTCAGCAGTGGACTTGTGAAGGGCTGTAATGATGATGATGATGACTTGTAATTGATATTAACAGCATTGCATCTTGAATTAAAATGAAAACAGTGATATAATTTTCCAGATTTCTTAGTTTTTAGTTACAGCAGACACTGTTGTTAAAGAATACGCAAGCGAAAAATACCAGGCTATACTTTTTGTGCAAGCCTGTTAAAAAGGTCGTCCCGCTCTCAACCCATACAATAGCACTCACAAATCCTTTGTCAGTGGACGCTTATTACGATTGAAGTGAAATGTTTTACATTCTAAGAATAAGGATTTGTTCTTGTAAAAAAGCTTACTTTCAAAAATAATCAAAGTATAAATATTTAAAAAAAATTATAACTTATAGGACATATTGGTTATGCAATTTATAACAATTTTTTTATTTGCCTGTGGAAGTGAAATTATTGCTGTAAAAAATTTGAACCCTTTAAAATATATAAAATATATTTTATTTTATTTTATATATATTTTTATTTTTTCCGTGATTGTTTTCTTTGTATGAAGTAAGACACTTTGTTATCCATTCGTACGAAAAATTCACATTGCATATCAAAATGCAGATGCATAGTCACCCCTAATGACTGAGATGTAATGCCTCTTTACTAGTAAAATTGTCACTGGTGTTCATCCACTTTCCCTGGTAGAATATATAGTATATATATAGACGGGTCGACCGTTTGTGCTGCATATATAATACGATGCAGTGCGACTACCACATGTTTTTTAAAAATTCCAGGCAATACAGTAAGGTTTATGCTTTTTATTTTTTATACTTTATCAAAGTATTGATAAATTAATTGCTAAAAATAAGCTTCGATATACATATACACACACACTATATATAATATGTATAAGTATATTTTAACTATTTACTTAACTATTTGATTACTTGATATTAAAGCAAGAATTTATTTTGAGAAACTTTGATTCTAGTCGATAATGTAATCAGTCTTTTATCTTGCTTATAGATTGCCAAACATTGTTTTTCTTAATGTTTCAATCCTTAATCGTTGCCCTTATTTATGAAAAGAACCTAAAGTATTTTTCCTTTTGACAATCTTGATCTAAAGTGGAATGTACTATTGTAGTACAATGAGGTAAATATTATTTAAAAAGGAATTAAAAACAACAGGAAAATTGCATGTTTAATCTTGACTTGAATATTAAGACAGGTATGACATCATTTATAACTTGCGTTTTATTTTAGTCATTTAAATGCATTGCAGTACATGTGAATTAATATTGCTTTTGAACAATGTAAATATTTGTTTGTTATAGGGTATGCAGAGGACTTCCATTTGGTACGATCCTGACACATCTCTCTCGCTCTTATCACTCGCAACTTTTCATTCGCTAATAATAAGTATAAAAAACGACTATTATTAGCAATAATTAAGTCGATTATGACAAATCCCTACAATGGAAGAGGACCATGTTCAGCAGTAGACTGTTTGGGGTTGATAATGATATAAATAATGATGTACACTTATATATGCATATCAAATAAAAATAAAACAATATGATTTAACTTAGCTTATTTATTTGCGATAAATATAAAGATTATATACATATTTTCTGTGAAGTGACGGCGTAAGAATGTCCACTACTCCGTTTCATCCTATCGGTGTCTGAAATAAGACATGGACAGAATAATTTTCCTGACATCAACCGAAAATAATAAAAAAATGCGGTTGCCAACCCGCCTGCCAACTATGACAAAGTCCCCCTTGCTGAGGATGGGAAGGCCTAGTTCATCAGCAGATTTTTGATAAGCTGTAAAATATATTTTTACGAGTACAAACGAGAAAGAAGCCAATAAGAAAAACAATAAATATCCTCAATATTTAAAAGCTTTTACTTCTCGTTCAAACCAATTCCTCGAAGTGGACTTTATGAACGACAAGGCACTTGCAAATAGCAATCGTAAATAGGCAATGAGGCGAGTCACTGGGCCGACGTTGTAATCTGATCGAAATGAAGGCGAAAGTGTTCGGACAGCGAAAGTTGCCCACTCACAACGAATATTACAAGCCGTTTAAATGAATGTGATTTACATACTGTACAACTCGTGAACTCGTGCAATGTTAAATGTTGTTTATTGGACACGACAGTTAGGATTTTTTTTATGTATCACCGCACACAAATTCTTGCTCTTTACAAACTACTAAAGATTTATGAATCGGAAATACTTAAGTAATAGAGTTGAATTTGTATTTTATAAAAGTAGTACCTACGAATGTGCGCCCTATATGCAAATAAAGCTCTATAAAATACTAATAAGCACAACCACTTTTTTGTTATTTGTAATAATTTGTCACACATAACTAATGAAGATAATGACTTGTGAAAGGCTGTAATGATGATGATGATGATCTAAAGTAAAACTTATTAAAAACTAATAGTACGGGCCACCGAAATAATATATTTTTTAAGCTTAAACTCATTTTAGATAAACAAGACTTAACCCTATGTAATGTATTAAAAAGAATCATAATTCATAACTATCCTATAACACGTATAAATTAAAAAAAAAAACAACTAGCTTTATAGTTTTCTAACGATCACTCAAAGAAATCTACACATTAAAATTTTAGAGAGAACTGAGAAAGAGAATCTTGACTTGAAATATAACTGAATTTGCAAACTTATTATTAAAAGCACTCTAAAAACAAATCATCGACAAAACAACGAGGTGAAAGGACTGAAGTAATGGACGGCAAGCAAGTGTAACCCCATGCTACAGCGCTTAATCACACTAATCGGATCAAGCACAGGCTTTATAGTTACTTACCTCTTTGCTGGAGAAAGTAGGTTTACATATAACAGGATAAATTGTTGTTATTTACTATAAGTAAAATTATGGGTAAAGAACATTGCATTAATTCGTATTTTTTCCAAGATTACAGTTATTTTGCCAACCTAAACAATCAAAATTAATGTGCGTAGCCTTTAAAGTCTTTAAACATAAAAATCACGTGCCTGTTTTCTTTTATTTATTTTTAAAATAATTGGCATGCAGAAATATAGATAGGTACAATAAGTTAATTCGGCTTGCGAGTTTAATAAAACTGATATTTTTTATAGAATAAGGTTGACAAACGTGCACACAGTCCACCTGATGGTAAGTGTACATCTACATCTATCCTTGAGTAAGAATAAAATGCAGACTATGCGTTGTCTCCCTAAGGACTAAGATGGAAGGCCTCATTTCCAGTAAAAGGATTTCCGGTTCTCTAGACCACCACACGAAACACAGCAGCATTGAGCTGCTATTTTACGCTTGTATTCTATGAGAGCGTGTTCCTTCCCCGGTCGAACCGACCCATTCGTGCTATACAACCATAATATAGCTGCAGCGTGGCTAACCATAAATATTATCAATACAACATTTTTAAGTATGTTCTAGTTCCAAGAGGCTTGTTGTTATAAGTTGCTCCATTTTATAAGACATCACCAACATTGTCAAATTAATACCTTAGCCGGGTACTCAACCAATTTAAAAAACTAACAGATTCAGTCTTCAATCTGTTGTAATTGTCCTTCTACCATTGACACTGCACCTTTTCTATCTTCTTTTATCTACTTTTTATAGAATTATGGGTGATAAAGGAGAACATATTCCACATGATGTTAAGATAGTTCTGTGGCCGACATCTATCCTCAATTACGAATCGAAATGCAAAAGCTTTATCCTCGAATTTATCCTCTAGAATTCCATGGTACCTGTTAAAAGGATCTCCGGGTCTTCTATTTTACGTTAATATTTTGTGCGGGTGTGGCTCTACCGTGTAAAAAAATCATCATCATAATCTTTATACACATTTGTTTTTGGACACGGAATAACGTTAGTGTTTTAAATGTTGTAAGGAAAACGTTATAAATGCCCCTGAAAATCGTACTAACAAAATTTGTTCACATACACTTCAATAATCAAATATTATATCGAATTTAACGAAATTGGCTACTTATATAAATAATACAGAAAATACACAAACAAACCGCCCGGCTGACAACCGAGCCCAATTTCCACTTTTTTATTTTTATCCATCAATGAAAGAAAGACAACATGTTGAGTCTGTCTTCTCGTCTAAACAAAACGACTAGCGGAGGCGACATCAATCTTTCTTTTGTTTTTAGTTATTACAACTCATACATAGGTCAATGTACTGATAAAGTCGAGCGTAGGTAAAATTAGACCCTTTCAACTTCATTCGTGGGAAATTGAAATCGGTACACATCCATCAACACTGCTTTGAAATGTTGTATTATAATTTAAAAGTGTTGGTTGATATATTGTTGAGTAAATGGTATTACTAACATTAATTAAAAAAGATTTCCTTTTCACAGTTTATCTAAATATATCAGATAATTACAAAAAAATATGAGTGAACTTGCATCTTATGCTTTTGTGACTTTGAGGCAAAAGCATGGCTTGAGGAAAACCGAAACGTGGTCCTTCACTGCTGGCCGTATGAGAAAGCAAGTTCAGTAGTAGGCATGTGATGGGCTGCAGCTGTGAATAGTAATAAGTTAACTGGTGTTGGATTATCTTCAGGATGTGAAATTTCTTTAAAAATACTTATATTATAATCAAGAATAAATAATTGAGAATTTTGTAAATATTACTAGTTTTAAAGAATGTGAAACGCGAGCGAATAGTTTTGCTGCAATTTATAGTCAACATACGAGTAATATGATTTCGCCTGCAGTGTTCCAGAGTGCTAATTTTTTCTTAAAAATCATCGAGTTCCAAAGAAAAATAATTTTGCTAGATGAAATGGACCTGAGAGAATTTGCAAATTTTGTATTACAAGATTATGTTTTAAAATACATACCATTTCTTAATAAAACTCATATTTGCAATAATATGTTTTTCTAAACTTAATTTTGAACTGCTTCGGCTACCGAAAATGTGATTTACCTGGAACGAAAAAAGTATTTGAAACGAAAAATTTTACACGTAAAACAGGAAATAATATTGTATAATATAATATGGCAAATAACTGTATTAAATATATTTCGGTAAACTCAGTTTTCAGTGGCAAATTATTTTAGCGGGAATTAAGACATCAGAGACTACTTCCAATTTGAAAATAAAATAGTTCTTATACTTCAAAAGGCTTTCTTAAATCTCTCTCTAATGTGTTTGAAGTTTTTTTGATGATAAAGCTATGCGGGTAGTTGTAAAATATACTAGATATATTTAAATATTTCAAAAACATATCGGAAAAATCTTATGAAATTGTTCATAAGGTTTTCCGGACAATAAGACTATTTATCTCTATTTGAATATCATTAATTAATAAAACACTTTACCTAAATTTCCTTTAAACCATTCCTAAAATTTCTCCAACACATTGGTATATAATTTGGCATAATTTCTTTGGGTCTTATCTATACTGTCAGTGCAGTCTCTATATTATGAACATCTAACTCCCGTGAGACGACAATGTCGGTCGATGTGCAATCAAATCGATTACGCTATGGTAAAGTCGGGTTGAGGCTTTCGAATCTAAACATGAACAAAAACGATTAATTTTTTTATAGCAGCCATAATAACCTCTTGGCCGATGCAACAACAGTAAAATCTTTCGGTTTACAACCATAAGTTAATATCAAGATATAATCTTATATCGTAATAATTCGCATCCAAACCACATATACGATTTAAACTTGCAATAAATTGAAGTTGTTAGAACTTAATGTACTTAGTTTTGCGTAATGAAATAAAATGATATGTCTTACCTAGTTTGAAGAGCACCTTCCGCCCTCCCTTAATTGTGTGCACTTTCCCCGTCACCGCTAATACCACCATCACTACACTAGGAAAGCTTCAACTCTAAACGAGGCATCCTCAGGTTAAATAGACTCTGCGGTGGTTAACAGCTAAGTGCACTCACTGCACGCAATGTAGGGAGGGCGGGAAGTGCTCCTCAAACTAGGTAAAACACATCTTTTTTTTTCATTACGCGGATCCTTAGCTAATTAATTTTTAACAACTTTAACATAAAATTTTGTCTAGCCAACATAATAACAGCTAGTTACAAATCCGTTGCAGACCATCATGCTACCGCAGTTGTGTAGGCCTGATTTTGTAGCAATCGGCAAAACAATTAACCTAAACAATCTACATCATGTACATTAGTTTAGGCTGAAATTCCAAGAAACTGATGAGATATTGAACGAGTGATGCACACAAGTCAAGTTCCTGAACCTATTTTTTCTCATAGACAGAGCGTTATATTGTTCTAGAAATACTAAAGGCAGCGTTAAAACCACGCATGCGTGAACAAAGCGGTCATTAAAAAGGGAACAATAAGAGCCAAGTTCTCACGGCCTTCATTTCATCTGTAACAACGATTAGCCACAACGTAGTAAACTAAACTTAGTATTAAATCTGATGATATCGTTTTACTCGTGTCTAAGGCAGAATGTCACATATTATTACAATAACTTCAACTCTACTGTCAAGTTTAAGGCAGGTATTCAGAGATAATCAAGTTTCAACTCAAACTTTATAATGTGTAATATGGCCTAGACTCGTATTTTGACATTGTCACAAGCTTCTCTCTTATATACCGGCCTTAGGGTAAGCCTAATATATATATACATAAAAACACACAGTTTTGAATTTAAAAGTGGAAGCAAATAACTAAACCTATTTATTACAAGGAACGAAAAATAGCTTTATTATATTTTTTACTAAGCATTATAATTGCAAACGACACCAGCGTCTTCAAGCAACAATGTCGCCAGAGCAGGTTGAAAGCAAATCGATCTCGAAAGTGCTGATGACTTGTTGCTTATATGGAACCGACGATCTATGGAGAGTTAAGTTTTTACGTTGACAAAGAAACTTGTAGAATGCTATAAACTGAAGAGAGCCCGTAATACAGTTAGCAAGAACACATTAATGCTTTATTAACATTGTATGTGATGGTTTTAAGTTTTGATAGAGTTGAATAAAACTATTCATCCAAAGAAAATAAGGAAATCAAATATTAGTCTCATTGATATTTATTTAAAAAATATATAAAATCATAAATAAAACAACCTTGTCTAGCAGGTATATTTATTCATTATTCGAATATAACTGAATTCTTTAATAAATACAAACTGCGATCGCTAATCCGCTTGCCACGTGCTGCGATTTATGATAAATCATCTTTAAATGAGAATTTGTTATTTTGCTGTTAAGGATTGATGAAAAAGAATTTAGAACATTTTTTTAAATACAAAGACCTTTTCATAAATGTGGTAATCGGTATACACTTCTTAAATGATTTGCATGTAGTAAAATTTTAACAATTGTGTACCTAAGCGTGTTAAAGATTGAAAATAACCCAATAAAATGATGTGAAAACAACCGTGTGGCATCTCCACATACTCGTGCATATACATAATGAAGCGCTCATGACCGATTTCTGTTAAATAATGTCATGTGATGTTCCTCAACCTGCACTAGAGTAGCGGCAGCCCCCTCTACTCCAAAGCCCACATAGAAATAAGCTACTTATTGCCCTATAATGGGGCGTTTATAGGATATTACCTTTTTTCATTATTTTCAAAATATAAATGATAAGGGGAGCATATAAACATAATAAACAGATGCAAGTAACCAAAGCATTTCTTGTTAAATTGACACGCTAAACTTTTTCCTAATTAAAAATTTTGCAAGCTAACATTTTATTTATTGATTGTGAAATGTTCCAACATGCAAAGGAGTGTTGATGCGATCACGTAGTTTGACGACTGTTTGTTTGTGAAGCTGTTAATTAAGGGCCATTGATAGTTCATAGCAACAGAACATTCGATTTATGAGGGTTCAGACTAATTGAAATTCATCTTGATACCTCAGCTTTTTGCACACACATCAAACATGAATAGAATTCATCATCTACAGCTTACGGCAGTCTATTGCTCTACATACCCCGCGCTAGGCGTGCTACTTATCGTGATTCTCTTTGATCCTTATCCAGTTGTTGACAACTGACATGTACACTATATAGATATAGTCAGGGGCGTTCTAAACTAATAATGTATAACGACCGTTTCTACCCCCAGGAATAGACTACTCCAATAGCATTCTGTCACTAAATCATTGCCGCTTAAGTTTGCAGACACTGAAGGCTATATCGATAAACTAAACTTATTAATGAAATTATTCAAAAAACATAATAATTTCTTATATTTACGCGAACACTCCACATTGAATAAAACTACTTTTACGGATTTTATAGCGTTTAATACTACTTATTTTTAATTTGCGACGTTTCGGGTGCTTTGCAGCACCACATGGTCACGGGGGACTGAGGTGATTGACGTCCCAATGTCAAAGTTAACCCGGAGTATTCAAAAAACGTTATAACATGGACGTGAACGTCCATGCGTAATAATAACACTTTACTCTTATATTAGCTGTTACATGAGTTTATAAAATTCTCTTTTTAAAAAACTTTACCTCCACACTAGGATTTTGTCCTGTATCCTGTCGGGGCAGTTTACATACATAAATTTCACAAGGACAAACATCCAGACCCGGAACAATTATTTGTAGGCCATACAAATACTTGTTCCGTGCGGGATTCGAACCCGCGGCCCGTATCACTGCAACTCATTGCTAACCAACTACGCCACGGAGCCGTCAAAAATAGCGAAATGCAATGTTTGTTTATTAATACCGTTATAGCATATAGCAGAGCTTGTAAGGGCAATACAGAGCAAAAACATGTATTGAAAGGTGTAACGCAATGCACTGAAAAACCAGTTCCTGGTCAGCTCACTGGTGATCCTGCTAGTACTTGGAAATATCCACGTAGCATTTGACGGGAGACTTTTTGTACAAATCTTTCACATACAGCGATTAGATTCCTTGTGTGGGAACTTTGTACAAAATATCTATATTATAGTTATTGTAGTAGTAGAAGTCATGGTTAACTAAATACAAAACATATAGATGGAAATATAATTTACATTTACTCTTTGACTTAATCTTTGAAATATATGCATAAATAGCATTATACTGCTATTTTACGCTCGTATTTTGTGAGGACGTGATTGTTTCCCGGTCGCGACGACCCTTTCGTGCTGCAGCTATAATATGTTGTAGCGTGCCTACCACGTAAAATATAGCTAGAATAACCAAATAAACCTAATATCTAAAAAGTGCCCTAAAAGATAAATTAAAATAACAACCTACATACGTCCTACTGCTGGACACACTCCTTCCTTCTATTATCAAGAGCGGTTTGGGGCACGGAAGTCCGCCGCGCTGCCTCAATACGTGTGGCAAACTTGAAATGCCCTCGAAATGTTTTTTTTAAAGTTTTAAGACATATATTATACATATGTTTCCTTACAATATTTGTACCATGACTTTTCTAAATGTCTATAACTATTCCTTCCATTCATATTTATGAATTTTATTGCGTTCCATCTATTCATCACATAGCGATCAATATTTCACCTTTATTAGCATTAAAAGAACTTGAGAAATTGAGATATAACTATCCGTGCACACAATATGACTAGAAAGTATTTACAGTCATGTGATGAAAGGATGTGCAACTTGTAGTGTAATCTCCGTTCGTCAATTGCAAGTTGAAGGCGCAATTGCTCACACCCACACCCAACTGCAGTAGTAGGTCTTCATTATGAAATTGACATCTTAAACATTTCACCTTATAATTTGAACCCAATTTGAACTTTTGTGATTTTAGGACTTTTTGAAACATATAAATTATACGCACAAGCTACGTTGGCCTTTTCTTAAAACGTATATTTTCTTAGGTTTTTTTTGCATATTTTGCAGAAATTAATGATTCGCATTTCGCATTTAAATTAATTTTCCCCTATAATAGCAGAAATCATAGAAAAGTTTGTTTTCCTATGCCAGTAGCGAAGCAACGACGCAACCAAATGATTACATTGTTATTTTTTTAATTGAAAAGCAACCCTATGAACCGTTGAATAATTTGGTTGAAGGCAAAAGTAAAATTCGGTTAGTAAAATTTATTCGCTATAAAAGCTCAAATCGTATACTATTAATACATTTACATTTATAATAAGTCAATACTTCATATTCGAATACGGTTGTGTAGCGCTAAGAGTTTCTAATAAAGGATTATTAAGAGGTTACTAAGATGTGTACATTAACCGCAAACAATTCGTGTATTTTCCTTTGTAGATGCATTATGTCGGATAATAGTAGGTAACTGAATGCCTTTATTATCAGTTCCCAAATAGATCCACAATACGTTCAGAAGAAAACACGCTGAGGAGACAAGTAAACAAAGCCCACAATATAATAAGAGGAATATGACACGAAAGATAAAAATATCTTTATCATCATCAACCTACGACTACGACATATTGTTTGAAGTTAAGTCACCTGACTAGTGTTCGTAGGTTCTTAAATTTGAGGGTGTATGGTGGATTCTAAAAATAATACATAGATACATACATAAATAAACACTCACGCCTGTCACCCAGAGGTGTAGCCAGAGACTACGGACTTCCAATTGGCAATATCCTGACACACCTCTCTCGCCTCCTTTACATTCATATACCTGCGCATACATGCTCGTCTATTAAGTATACTTTTGATTTGGCCCATCTTCAATATATCGCCAATCTGGCCGCTTAACTTTCGTCTAGGGCGTCTATTGCTGACTCTGCTGTTAACTTATGCAACATAAATTTGCTTTGTCACTCTTTCCTCGTTCATTCTTTCAACATGACCAAACCATTGAAACATTCCTTTCTTAATCCTGATCACAACATCATCTTACCAAAAATAATATTTTTATTAAAAGAATAAAAAAATATTGAAGCCTTTAACCACTCTAAATACAGCTTTAAATGCTAGTGCTAGGAGTAGTTCATGACATTAGTCTAAAGACGGTTTCGAACCCACGACCATTTAGTTTCGTAGTTCGTACCGTATGATGAAGCCATTAACTAATGTCACTTAGATTGTTATATTTTCGGGTCATTATGTGCTGTGATTTTCGCCGTGCCTCGAACAATATATCTAGTCTATCTGCGATGTAATCACATAATATTCTGGGCACGGTTACAATAGGTCGGGTGAGCGTTTGTGTGCTCTTGCTACTTGGAAATGGTCGCTTTAACCGCAATCGGAAAGTGAATGTCATAAAAATTCTAAGAGTAAAAAAAACTATACTAAACAATAAAAAGTTAAATCCGACTTCCATAATTAAAGAAAAATATTTTTTGTACATTTAGAAGTATACTGTATCGAAGACTCAAAGCCTCGAATTCTGTCAGCTATTATGTAGAATTATTTTACTGTTTATGAAGTTTAATTATTTTACCCAATTAGACTGTCATCTAAATAGTTACGTTAAAAACTTCGTTACCTACTTTTCACCCTAAGGGGTGGCTTTTTATCATATGTATATGGGACCATCACTGAAGTATAATCTATTTAATAATATATAATTATTACACGGACTTATTTTAATCTTTCGTAATATTAAATATATCTCACTTTTCCTAAAACTTATAGTGGCAATCCTGAAATCATTCTCGTTAATTTCCAAAGACACTTTTCGTAAATTTCCATTTATATCTCCCAACATAGCATTCTCCGTGAATGCACTTGAATGCATTGTGCGCGCTGACATGAAGCAGACACTGATTTTAATTTTAAATTAAAACATTTGTTATGGAAATATTGATTAAAGCTGTATCTCATATCGAATACAATATAGCTTCAATAACCATATATTTACGGACAAAATAAGGAATCGTTTATTGCGTGATTATCAGAGTTTAATTACTTGTTTTCCTAATAACTCTTCATGGAGATTGTTTTAATAAAATATTATTCAACACAATATTAGTGATAAAATAAACAAGAGTTACTATAAAGTTAAATTTATAATAACTGAGGTGGTAATGAATCAGCCATGTACATCTATACTCAATTACGAATTAAAACAGATGCGTTGTCACCCTGAGGACTAGGATGGAATGCCTCGTATCCAGTAGAGGGTCGCCGGTTCTCTACACTCACCATACGAAACAGCAATATTAAGCTGCTATTTTCCGCTGATATTCTGTGTGAGCGTTGTCCTTTCCCGGTCGTGCCGACCCATTCGTGGTACGACTATAATATAGCTGCAGCATCGCTCTACCACGTGGTTTTTTTATTCTATAAAAAACTTTAATACAACAAACCAGCACTGGATATTATTAAGGTCGCCAATAGCAGTTCGTCGGATGTGAGCACACAGTGCTACTTTTAAAGAAAGACGGTAGCGCATTCGCAATAAGTTGCGCGTTTAACGGTAATGGTGTATTTGCTCTCAATGTAGCATTACGTGACGAGCAAACATTTCTGTGCTTAAACTTGGAGTATAAGATACCAAAATCTTACTCTACTATGCAGAACGGAACTTTTGTATACGTGTTTAAGTTTACTATCTTCAAATTCGAATAAATAACTATTATAGCTAATGAATGATGAACTATAGTAGCCGGCCGTACTAAAACCCCATGGTGTTCCACCTTCGCCGCATATTGGCAATGCCACAGGAACGCTTTCGCACACATCCGCGGCCTTGCCAGCGCCGGCCGCCCTACGGCAGCCCCTCCTCGGGGAGGACTTCGCCCCCCCCCCTTTCCTTCTCAGGTAAGGCGCACCAGGAGCACAAGGCGCCCTTCCTCCGCGACCTCAAACTCCACCTGCGTAACGAACCTATGTTCAGCGGTGGACTTTAGGGGCTGTATTGTATGTAATGTAACCTTTTCATGCAACTTGAACGGAATTGATGAGATTTTTTTAATCATTTTAGCAGAAAAAGAGTTAAAGAGTTCACAGTCCATCTAAAAGTTAGTGACTACTGTAAGCTATAAATGCCTGCAACCAATTTAAAAAAAGGCTAGAGATAATTTTTCACGTCTGATAACTAAGGTGGAATGCCCAATAACCTATAATAATTGTACTAGCTCATACCCTTCAAACCGGAACACATCAGTGGATGCACTGCTGCTATGCTGCAGAAATATGTAAGAACACCTTTTATATTGTCTACTGCACGATGAGCATGGTACATGAGTGTTGAATATGTTAGGTCACCTAAAAATTCATCAACACCAAACCAAAGCTTCTACGAGCACGAATAACATATAATTTATAAATTAATAGCTCATACTTCAAAGAATGTGCGCCGGAATTGCATAACTTTATTTGTCTCTCTCTCCTTTCCAACATCAGACAACCAGACACTCGAGCAGTCTCCATCCTTTTACTTATACGACGCATTCGAAGCAAACGATCTGCTTTGTCGTTCATGATGCGTACAGCAAAGGAGTGGAATAATTTGACAGCATCTTTCTTTCGCGTGGGTGTAGTAAGAAGCGACAGAGACGGCAGCTTCTTCCTCATAAGAACTCAAAATAATAAAAAACTGCGTTTGTCAACACGCCTGCCAAATCTGGCAACTATGATAAATACTTGATTGAATCACCACTTTCCATTAGGTGGAGTTAACGGCTATAGGCAAGCACTGGCTTATAATGATTTTTAAAAAAACTTATTTTTAGTTAATATTTTTTTAAACAAGTAAAATCCTGTGAAACGGAAGCCACGAGTCATTGTTTTGTTTCCACTTGGCTGCCAGTCCAATGACGTCAGTCGCCTTGTATTAAGCAAGTAGAGGCCGCGCACATACGTGAATTGCATGGCTTTTATAAAAAGCTCATAAGTACATGTACATAGGACGCAATGAAAGTTCGGCAAATCGATGCGAAAGCAAACACACAAAAAATGATTGCGTTTTTTTTCTCCTAGGCGGGTCCTGTATGCACGATCCCCACTTGATGAGCAAAAGACAGTTAATGCTTAGTGATACATCACCATTTGTTAAACCAGTGTTTTTAAGGAAAAGGACTAAGAGAAAAGCAAAATAGAAGTCGCACCTGTTACACCATGGCAATGCTTCGGCGCACACCGGGAACAAGACAGTCATTTTTGGCTTCTGAAATGGTGGAGCTCTTCATTCATACCGCACACAGTCCAGAAGAATTTGATGAAAGGTTTGACATTTACGGAGCCAATAGAAGCCGCGATAGCTTTCAACCAAAACATGAAAAACATGTCCTCAGACCAATGCTACTCATGTTTTCAAAAATGGTTTGAACGAATGAAAAAGTGTTTAAAATATAATAGAGAATACTTTGAAAAGCTGTAAATATATTACTTTACATATAAATTGTTTTATATATGAGTTATGCAAAACTTACAGTGTACCCAAACCCAACGTAAATGTATTTGTTTGTATAATTAAATTTTGGGCGGAATAATATTAAAATTAAACTGCATCATTTCTCTAATGACTATCTTTATATTTATAATCGTTGGTACTCCAAAACAACTTGACCGAATGAGGTCATATTCGCCAAATGTATTTGTTTTGTTGAGACGATGGTGCATAGCTACGATAGGATGCCATTAGTAGCGCTGTAGTTAAGTTATTACTACATTCTATATTAATGGACCAAAATGACTAATATTCTAATTTTTTGGTCTAGTGTTAAAAAACAATATCGCAAAATCTGATCCCGATAGATGGCGAAACTGTGGTCGAGTTATTCATAAATTTTATATTTACACTTTAAAAAATCTGAAAAGAACTAGAAGTGAAACTCATCGCGCCACCTATGAGAAAAGCAGAACTACGTCTGTAATGTAAAGTGGGATTCGGTAAAACAAACAAGGTATGAAAGATTTATAATAATAGATAAATGCGTAACAAAATTATATACTAAAATACAAAATCATCCTTAAAATCTGTTCTAAATCTGTAACAAACATCTGTATTTATAAATGTTGCCTCAGACGCCGCCGAGCTAACGTCCCCATTTGACATTAGTTGCAATAATACAACTAGTCGATGCATTTTATAAAAAAACTGTTAATGTTTTTCTCGCTATCTAATTTTATAACATAATTTTTTTAAATTTAGTTATCAATATAAGTTAATACAACCTTGTTCATAACATAACAATATGTCTTTTGTTTCAAAGCTTCGTAGTTTAAAAAATGTATCAGTATCTCTAAATAATGTCGCATAAGAGTTTACTGAATAGTTTTTGTCAAGTTTAATTGCAACCGAATTCATATCAGGCATCTTCGTAGAATAGGGCTTAATCAAGAAATCATAACATGTAATTTACATTTTGAATTTTACATAATTCTTGTAATAAAAAAATCATATCTTCTTATAAGTTATCTTCTTATAGCTGTTCCCCGCTATTTCGTCCGCGTGGAATTTGTCATTGTTGTATTTCATGAGTTTTTCTAAAATAAAAGTAGCCTAAGTTACTCCTCACAACATCAACTATCTACCTGTGAAAGTCCCGTCAAAATAGGTCCAGCCATTTCGCAGATTAGCCGACAGACAGACAGACAGACCGACAGGCAGACGAAAATTTTAAAAATATTTTTTTGTTTTAAGTACCGTACATATTTTCATATGCATTTAGTTAAAAGCTGTTATTTTTACATTACAAACAGACACTTCAATTTTATTTATTTTTTGTTTAGATTAGTTTGTAGAAATAGGTTACATACAAGTTATACCTTAGAAAGCTCACCAATTTATTTTTGAATTCTACGCGACTTAATACTAAAATCTACGAGAACACAGTTGTGCAAACAAGAGCAAGCAAAACAATAATATAATGCAGTTGATTTCTTAGGAATTTTGTCAATTTTTTTTTAATTTCATGGCATATTATAACTCCAAACACCAGTCATAATAATGCAAAAAGTAAAAGGTTAAAACTAGTCTGTTATAATAAAGAAGTCTCGTCACAGAGTCCCATTGAAAATATACGAACTAAAATGTTATGGAATTTGATAGTAAAAGACGCCATGGCTCTTCAAAACTCTTTTTAAACCCGAGACTACTTACAATAAAACACGTTTTGTAATAAGACCGTAACAGTTTTCACTTTTTTAGCATCGAGAACATGTAAATGCAATAAAGCACATGAAGTTTAAAATTCGTAAATGAAGACATAAGGCAGTAAACATCAGGCACAGCTTAAGAACAAAGAACGGCTTTGTGTAGATGTAGGTCAGTAGACAAAAACGTAATCAACGTGAGTTAAGATGTAAACATTGAAAACAGTACAACGATTCCTGTTGTAACGGAATGTCTTATAGAAATCTAAAAAGCTCAAATTATTTGAGATAAAACATAGTGTTTAAAATATTATGATATAGTATTTTAAAACAATTTTTTAACTTTCAATTTAGTGGTAATATTATAAAAAATTTATTACGGATCCATAGACTCCGCTTTTACTGTTTTTTCAAGTTTAACAGTTTAAAGTATCTGTGTATGTAAACACTCTTTTTCGTCTCACGTATCTCGAGAAATAATAATGATATTGTCTACAAGCCATTCATTCACACAAGCTCGCCATTCAGTCATTCGACATTTAATTTAATAATGAATACCTGTTTCAGTTATAAGATCAGTCCTGTAGTTTTTTAAATAAAAAAAAGTCGAACATACAATTTAATTACCAAATGGAAAATTTATAAGGCCAAATCATACCCATACGCAGTTTCAATTATGTAATGCGAAACCATCGAGTTCATTTATGCATAACATGAAACAATTATTAAAAATAAAATGTGTTTAATACAATAGCTTGCAGTAACAAACATTGTAAACGTGAGATGTACTCAACTCAGAGGCATTCGTGTCAGCTTTCTTTATATAGTTGTTGAGTAAAGATGTTGATGTATCAAGAAGTCCTGTTTACTGTGCGAGCAAAAATAAAACTAGTCTCTCACGTTCGCACCTACTCTGGAACGACTGCCAATACACATTAATTTCTAGCAGTATGCGAAAAAAAATTGTACTTTGATTTTGATTTGCGATCATCGAAATTACGAATTCAAAGCAATCGAAATCATCGAACTAATAACACATGATCGTCGTCTCTTATTTTGTACGCTTGTAGTTTGTTACGCTTGATAAAACGTTTTTTACCGTTTTAACTAATACTTCATCATTTATGCTTTTAGAAACCATAGGCTATCCTTAAGATATTTGTAACATGCTAATGTACGAAAATATTATACTAATATAGTATCAAATATGATGCATGAATCGAAAGTATTCACAGAATTTAACACAAGTAAAAGAAACACGTTTTATAGTTTATTTTCACATAAAAATGTATTAAGGACATAAAGCATAATATAGAAGTAAATGTGACAAACGAGCACACAGTCGCCTAATGGTAGATGATATGTTGGTATGAGATAGACGGTTCATAGACAAATACATCTATTTTGCGTTGTCCCCCTGAAGACTAAGGTGGAATGACTTGTTAACAGTAGAAAATGTCTTTGGTTCGACAAATTTCATTCGACGCGTCTTTTGCATATTGAACTAAGAAGCGAATAATTATTTTATACAATAAAGGGTGACAAACGAGCACACAGTTCACCTCATGGTAAGTGGATGCTCACCTATGAGGACTAAGATGGAATGCCACTCACCGTACGAAATATGTACAGCAGAATTAAGCTGCTATTTTACGTTCGAGCCAAATTATGAAGTTTTCATTTTCATTACAATCGCTTTTGTATTTTCTTTTTTTGATATTGCTAATAAGGCCAGACAGAAACGCACATACGCCCATTTTTTTACTTAATTAACTTCAACATTATATAAGGTCCTAAAAGATAGAAAGATAAGGAGAAGAAAAAATTAGGATTTTAGGTGAATCAACTTGTTCATCACATACCTATCTTACCTTCACGCGTTGGCTCTGGCAACCGACTGATGGTGGAAAATCCAACCAAGAACGCTGAATCCAAAATTACGGACTGGTGATGAAAACACGCCGTCCCATAGGATTATGAGAATGAGTGAATAGAGAGTGCACACGTGCTTGCGCACACAATCGTGCACTATAATCCCGTCCTGCGCAGGAGATGTGTATCGTGTAATAATGACGATCCCATTTTCTTTTAGCTTTAATCTCGCCAGACATACGTAATACGGAGAATGTAACTTTGTGTACAAATGATAATCATTTTATCACGTTTGCTGCCTTAAAGCTCCTTACGTAGATTACGTCATTTTCTATCCACAGTAACTAAAGTTACGCTTGCTCATTTCTACTTCTGCCTATCCTTGACTATGCTGATATTTAATATTTTGACCTTACCGAGGAGAAGTTTAATAAACTTGAGCGCATTCAAAATTTTTGTATTAGATTTATATTTGGGCTCCGCAAATATGATCACGTCTCTAAACTTAGCAAATAGCTCAAATCGCAGGAATACTCACATTCTCTCTGCTTTGTACGGCGTGCTGTTAAATATTAATTTCTCCTCATTACTTAAAAAACCGTTTCCAGTATCTTTCCCTTACCTGTAATCGGTTCCTTCGATCCTTTTCAATCTTTCTCTCTCTACTCCTGTGGCCGTCAAGTCCACAAGTCACAGGAGTAAAGAGATCCTCCTTTTTTAAGAAATCATTTACTGTCACTGCTGTGCGTTTTGGAATTCTTTACCTCTCCACATACGTCACACTAAATCTCTTCATTCTTTCAAAAGTCTTGTTAAAAGGTATTATTTAGAACGCTATTAGATAAATTACTTTGTCTGTTCGCACTCTTTTCATTGTGTACACTTTAACCGATGTTTGTACATATTTATATGTATATGTATATTTTTCATTCGTAACGAAAATATGTTGTATATGAAAAAATTGTTCGCTTCGGTCCTCTACGCAAAGGTTGTCTGGAGGAGATCACTTTCAGAGTGATAAGACTGCCTATTGTACATATAATACTTTAAGTTGTACTCTTCTCTTTTTCTGTGTTTCGGTGTACAATAAAGAATAAATTAATAAATAAATAAATAGAACCACACTTTTGTAGACAGGATAAAATATAAATCTTGAAAACTAACGAACCAATAAGAATGTAAGGCATATTGAGTAAGAACTAGGCATTTAAATGTATCAAACACTGCCAAGCTCAATCAAGCTCATGTTTAAACAAGCGAATCGCCTTGCGACTTAATTTGCGATTAATAAAGGGTTCGACACTATATTGGCTTCTGTAATTATACTCAGGTTACCGGAAAGAAGACTTTTTCGACGGTTTAATTACACGCCGTAAACTAACCCAAGAATAAGCCGGCGACACCTATTAACATTTAACTGTTGACGCAAGAATTTATTATTTATAAAATATTTTCTAGGTAGATGGTAATTAATATACAGTGTATACAACTTACAAAATGTTTATGTTTGAAAAGACGATAAAATAAATTTTAATCAATGCTCAGAAGAGTCATGCTGCCTGTTATTGTGGTTGCCAGCACGTATCGAAAAGGAAAGGACTACAGTACAGCTATGCCCTCACAAATACCAGCATAAACACTGATTTACAGATGTTGAAAAAAAGACCGATATTATATCAGAAAAACTAGCACGATTTATTGTGAAATCGAAAAACTGATAATACGAGAGTGACACTGAAAGTTCTTAGAAAATCAAAAACTGAACCAACTAGCAAGTTATTACTTTTATTATATCTTTTCAAAATAGTGTCTATTTACATCAATACATCGCTGCATCCGATGGAACCACTGAGAAAAGCACTTTGCCCACTCGTCCTTAGGGGTCTCTTCGACGGAATTCAATTATTATTTTAAACATTTTCCTATGGCACATACGTTTTAAGATAATGGCAAAAAAACTGAGTTTTAAGTGGATTTTCTATTATTGAACTACTTGCCCGAAGATCACTATTATAGATGTGCAGATTTTTTGTTAAAGTTCTACGGGACTGAAGTTGCGGGTTAAATCTAGTAATAAATATATAATTCAACCCATATTCAACAACTAAACATTAATGAAAATCAATATGTATATCATCTTCATTAAAACTACCTAATTCTCGTTAGAAAAATAACGCATACTATTAAGCCTGAGATGAGATTAATTAACACGAAACCTTGTTAAGTTTAAAACGGTAGCAACCTTTGATAAATATTTTAAGCCATAATATGAGAGGCACGTGTAATGACATTCTAATCAAAGACCGCCTGTATAAAAGGTCACTGTGGTAAATATAAGCAGCATTTTAGACGTACAACATATTATAGACATATTGCGTCATAAAAATAATGCTATGTTACTAATTTAGAGTTTTAAGTTACGAATTTAAATAAGAATTTAATGAAAGTGCATGGTTAAGTAGTTAGTGCTACCTAAAATGAATTCCGGATCATGAGTTTGAATCACAGTAAGAGACAAATTATTGGTTTTTACATACAGTTTTATTGTGATTGATCTCAAACTCTATAGAGCTTACCGCATAAAACGTTATTCAAAATACAAATATGTTAGAGCTAAGAACGAATTGATGACAGTCAACTCTGCCCGTCTTAAGAGGAGATGAGTGAGGATGCAGTGTCAGAGACATGTTTTTACGTTTACCAATAGACTTTTGAGAGGCTGTAACGGTAACGATAGAAGTAGTATATAACGAAAACGAATCACGAGTGTCGATAAAGCCTGATTAATGTTTTATTTTGAACCGAATATACCTACCTACCAAAGCTATATATAGGATGGGCCATTTAAGATTTGGAATTTGAATCGGCTATAAAAAATCAATGAATATTTTTCAAAGTTATGAGTTTATTAGAAAGATTGAAACTTTCCATTTAGGAATGGAAGACAACATCATTCAAAAATAACTGCCACGGCTAGCCTTACAATACCCCATTAATTATAATAATACATTTTCAATTGTTTGGGCTTCTATTTCGTCAATGTCAACTTCGATTTTATGTTTAAAGTCGTCAATCGTCTCTGGATGGTTAGCGTAAAACTTGTCCTTAACGGCTCCCCACAAAAAAAAGTTCAACGGAGTCAAATCGCAGCTTCGAGGTGGCCAATTGACATCAGCATTTCGGTTTTTGGCTGATTATGCGCTTTTCGAAAACTGCGCAAAAGATCGATTGTTACGTTGGCTGTGTGCACGTTGCGCCGTCCTGTTGAAACCAAATGTCGTCTATGTCATCTTCTTCAATTTTGGGAAACAAAAAATCGCATAGCATGGCGCGATAGCTATTGCCATTCACTGTTACGGCGCGGCGTTTCCTTGCTCATTTTCGAGAAAAATGGCCCAATAATGCCGCCAGACCAAAATCCGCGCCAGACAGTCAATCGTTGTGGATGCATTGGTTTCTCCACGACGACGTGTGGATTTTCTGAGTTTATTATATATTAGTATTTTAATTGATTTTGCTTATTGACGTATCCTCCGATGTGGAAATGAGCTTCATATGAAAAGATGACTTTTAGGTAAAAATGCTCATCTTCGATCAAGCGGTCTTCGGCCCATTAAGCAAACCGAAAAAGCATCGAATGGTCATGCGGCTTCAGCTCTTGCACTAATTGAACTTTGTACGCATTCTTTGAGATCTTTATGCAAAATTCTTCTGAAAGAAGTGCGTGAAATGTTCAATTCTTGAGAACGATGACGAGTTGATGTTGATGGTTGTTCACGCACATTCTGAGCAACAGCAGCGATGTTTTCGGTTGAGCGCACTGGACGAGTTCGGTTGAGCCTACTCTGTAGTACCTACCAGTAATGACGAGTCGAAGTTTTATTACAGAAAAAAAAACAAAGGTGCATCTTTCTCCTTTGTTATAGTTAAGCCCAGTTGAAGAGTGCGTCGGCGTTTAGTGTGGGCGCAGATAAACCTGTTTTGTATCAAATTAGAATTTAACCTTTTATTATGTAGCTGATAAAAATAGAATATTATAAAACTCAGTCTGCTTAGGGTATTTATATTTTAACTTTATAGGATATTTAGTTTGAAAACTACAGGTGATTTTTTTAAAATTATGATATTATAAAATAAAAACACAAAAAGTTTTAAGTAAGAGGTTGCCCTGGGTCAGCGAGAAAAAGAGACTACGCGTAAAGGCCTCTATTCACTTTGATTAGTACGAGTGCAGGTGATTAGTAATTGCGGGTGATTAGTGCAGGTGTATAGTGTGAGTAGTGTCCAATTCTGATTAGTGGCTGTGTTTAGTAAATTCAGTTGTTAGCCGTCGACCAACATGTACGGACGCACCTCAAGAAGCGCGTTTGCAATTGCAAGAAATACTGAAAGAAATTACGAAGTTGGTCGAGCAAGTAGATGAGTTTGTGTATTTGGGATGTGTATTTAGCAGGGATGGTAGATATGATAAGGATATAGAACGACGAGTGAACGCAGGAAATACAGTGAATGGGGCTCTACACTCTATTGTGGAAAGTCAGAATGTGTCCAAAAAGGCACGTATGGCAATTCACAATGCTGTGTTAGTCCCTATTTTAATGTATGGTAGTGAAAGTTGGGTGTGGCAGAAGAAGCACGAGAGTAGAATAAATGCTGTAGAAATGCGGTCATTAAGGAGTATGTTAGGGCTGAATCTGAATGACAGGGTGAGAAATTGTGTGATAAGAGAAGAGTGTGGTTTGCAAGATGATGTTGTGACCAGGATTAAGAAAGGAATGCTTCGGTGGTTTGGTCATGTAGAAAGAATGAATGAGGAAAGAGTGACAAAGCAAATTTATGTTGCAGAGGTGAATGGCAGTCAGGAAGAGACGCACTAGGCGAAAGTTAATTGGCGATATATTGAAAATGGGTCAAATTAAAATCCTCACAGTCCATTCGCAAAAAAATTGAACACGCTTCTAATCACTTTACTACGCACGTTACTAATCACTTGCACTAATCAATCGCTGTCCACACGTGATTACTCCTAATCACTAAGCACCTGTACTACTCACCTGCACTACTCACTAATCAAAGTGAGTATAATCAGGCCTTTTGATGCGATGCGAACGTGTGTAGTAGGAAAATATAAAGTATGTAACTGGATTGCTTAAAACTAACGCCACATTAATAATCCTATTCAGACGAAGCCGTATTAAAATAGAATATTTGTCAACTTGTGGGAGTTGACAAATGTTATTATTAATAACATTTAGAGGCTACTAATGATAATTAGAAAGTACCGTGAGCTGACTACGTTTTGTGCATCATTTATATTTTAGTGCTCAGTTGTCCTAAGGTAAGACAGACAAAACGCACACGACATCACAACACCACGCCACAGAGTAAGGAGTAAGTCTTTACTCATGTGACCATGCGATGCCATCGACACTAACGGCCTTACTTATAATCGTTGATTACCACTTACATAAATTAAGTATTAATCATCTCTATACCTGTCTCTTTCTATTGCCATTTAGTGAAAAGAGTGAGATCGTCTTTAAACTTTTCTTAAATTGAAGTCGATTTTATGAATAAGGCCATATACATAGGTCACTCAATAAGTTTTGAGATATACAAAAAGTATTCTAGATACTATTAATATTTATTTTAAATCTTTCAAAATATTCTCCACCATGCTCTATACAAAGTTTCATTCGCCTAAACCAACTCTGAAAACACTTTTGCCAGTCTTGATCTGACAGGTCGGAAATCGCTTCTTCGTAGGCAGCCACGGCTTCTTCGGCGCTTGAAAAACTTGCCTTTTATTTTTCTTTGACTCTTGGGAACAAAAAGAAATCACATGGAGCTAAGTCAGGGCTGTAGGGTGGGTGACTAAGGCTGAGATCTATAGATCGTACTTTGACTTTGCTCAGACTTAGCTTACGAAAAACTTAGCTGAGTATAATGCTTAGCATAATCTTTGATTCTGAATTTATAGCTCCAGGCAGTCCAAATATTAATGGATGCTTCATTCCACGCATTATTTTTTTGACTTTACTGTATAAAATTAAAAAATATATATATTTAAAATAAAAATTACTGTATAAAATTAAAATATATATATATTTAAAATCGAAAACAGTCCAAATTGTATTTCATAAATAAGTTATTATTATAACATGAAATAGAAAACGGGCGTATGAGAACGGGAACGGATGAGATGAGTGCAAAATCAGAAAAAAGAAGATTTTAAGAAATTCGAAATAAGATTGAAATTACGTAAATAGAAAATGGATTAATGCTATTTAAAACTAGAAGGCGGCCTAAAACTACCTATTTATTGTTATAATTAATTAGAGTAACATAAAAACAACAATATAAAATTAATATGGTGGTTTTGAATAATATCCTAAGTTTTACGTAAGTCGTCGATATCGTTGACTTAGGCTTTGCTAAGCGCGCACTCAGCACGACTTCAAAGTTAGCTCTATAAATACCGACATTGTCTTAGCTCGAAAGTAAAGTCTGAGCAAAGTCAAAGTACGGTCTATAGATCTCAGCCTTAGAGCTTCAACACCAGATTCCTCAATTAATGCTTTTGTTCTAAGGAGGTATGTGAAGAGGCGTTATCGTGGTGCAGCATGATTCCCCGAAGCCGGGACTTTGGTCTTCTCCCGCACAGCTTGAAAAGCTGTGGGTAATGCAACTGTAGTATACCATTTACAGTTGACTGACCTACAATTTTCCAGCACTGACGTCGACAAATGTCCGCTCCGCGAAAAAAAAACTAGCCACCATTTTTTGCCGACGTTGCGAGGTCTTTGCAGTTTTGTCGGTAACTGTCCTTCTGAGTAGACCCATACCGATGATTGCCTTTTATTTTCCGGATCATATTGATAGATCCATGTCTCGTCACCAGTAACGATTTCTGAAACACGCCTAGATGCCGCGTTTTTAAAACGTAGACGCATTTCATGGCACCAATAAATACGAGTCTGTTTTTCGCTTTCGGAGAGCAAACGAGGGATCCATCGACAACAAAGCTTCCTCACTCCAAGATGTTGATGTAGGATGGTATGAATGCTCCCCGAACTAATGCCTACAATCTTTCGATGTCCGTATATGTGATTCGTGGGTCTTCTCGCACCAACATTTCAGTAGTCCATACATTTTTGCCGTTACTGCTGTTTGCGAGGCCCCGGTTCTTTGGTGATCTTTAAGATTAATTTTACCCTTTTGAATTCAGCAAACCACCTAAAAATTGTTGCGCGTGATGAAGCTGAGTCCCCTTATGCTGATTGTAACCGTTCTAAACTTAATTGTTCGGTTAAACCAAGTTTAAAATCATAATATATCATAGCGCCCAAATGTTCACGGTTAAGATCCATCGTTTTAAATGAAAAGCGCGGAAGCGTTGCAGGAAAATTAATAGAACTTTGTTTTTTTTTAATATTGAGCAATTGGCTTATGGAGTTCTATTTTTAAATAAATTTGCTTTTTAAAACATATAACACGAGTGCGTTCCATTTTAAATTTCGAGCAACTCAAAACTTATTGAGTGACCTACGTATTGTCGCGAACTGGTCAAACGCTGCGGTACAACTGTTATTAAACGACTTAAAAAAAGAGGAGGTTATCAGTTTGAATGTATGTTATTTTTACGTCTTTAGCAAGATATCACCTACGTGCGTAAATTGATTTAACTAATTTTTTATTTAATAAAATATGCGAGTTTAGTTTCTAAACTAATTATTTACACTCTTATTCTTATGCAATTTTAATTTAAAGATTTCGATTATTATCAATTATATTTACCGTAGGATTTTAGTATAAATATTATATAATAAATAACAGAATCTGATGTTTAAAAGGATATATTAGGTCGTTAAAGCTCTTTTTCAGTGTGCTTCAAATGATTTCCGAAATTTAAACACCTTATTGCATAAATGCTAAATTACATTTTGTAAATCAAGCAATTGCTTTGAAAGCAAAAATGTTACTAAAATAGGCGCTAACAAAAAATTTGGATTCTGCGACGTCCGCCGTCTTGTTGAAACCGGTTCTTCACTGCATTACGCACTTCGACTCGTCCACCTACGTCCACCAAACAGTGAATGATGATCAGCAGATATATGATAATCTCAGAATACAGAAAGAACCAGAAGCCGCGTTCAACTGTATTTACATGCCGCGCACTGTGTCCAAAAACAAAACGAACGTCCCGCGCCCGTCCCACTTCCCACCCGCGTAATATTGCTAGCTCAGAAAGTATTTATAATATTTACCACTTTTGGGGTAAACGTTAGAGGTAAATTAATAATGATAAAATTATTATTATCCATTCCATATTGTATTAATATTATATACATAATAATCTCAAGAAATAAAAGTAACTACATTAAATAAAACAAGGTTTGAGAAAGGAACCAAAACATTTAATTTCCTTTTTGATGAGTAAGCTTTTTAAAATATTGTCGTCTAGAATTAGAACTAATCAGAGAGATTTACATTTAGATAAATAATGAAATCTTATATCTAGATATTTTCAATCACAGCCCTTATGAGATTGTTTCTGTGGCTTAGACCATTTATATGACTATCCTCAATCGGAAAAATGCTATTTTTCCAATGAAGTCCTTGTAAATTGAAATGACGATAGCTAAACGTTGAAAGTTTGAACTTATTACGATATCTTCGTTTGAAATTCTCCGGACATGCGCTTCACAAATACAACATATGTCATAAATACTCTGGGAAGGAAGCAAAGACCACCTCTATTTTTAAACCGATCAGTTTGTGAAACCATTGGACATCAGATGCTAACATTGCTTCTATACAAAATTGACATTTATGTGCTTTATTAGATAATGAGCTACAACCCGATATATAACCTACGATATATTTTGACAAATCTTGTAGCTGAGGCAAATCAGAAGACAATAATTTTGCGATACTGCCCCATTTTCTTCAATAGGTGATGTTGAATTTTGATTAAATAGCTGATCGTTATCTTCGTATCTTTGCGAGTGTGCTGAGAAGTTAATTGCTTTAGTAGACGATGAACAACTTAATATGCCTATGTTTTCAAGGGGTATACAATTGCCGCTATCGGAGGCTTTAAGTTCTAGATGACATAATATTTTTCGATAAATACCTTTAAATTGTTTTGCATTAGGGTTGTCATTGTGGCCCCGTGCATTCGTATCATTCAAAGAGTAGTTCTAAATGGTCCTGGCTGCATTTATATGTTGGTATAAATACAAGCATATTGTTGGTCTCGACTAAACTCTCATATAGTGATTGCAGACTCTCAATACATATTAGAATACCAAGAAAACCAGTTTTGCACGCACATTCTAACACCGGTTTATAACTTTTTATTATAACTTCCACGTGTCTTTCATCTTTCTTAATTTTTCTTTTAGTAGTATTTTTAATTTTAACCCACGAATATACGTTTTCATTAAATCTAGAAAATTAAATATCATTTCTTTATTGCGTTTGTTCAATGGTTGCTTATAATCAAATTGTTTCATATTACGGGAGTTAAATATATCAAAGAGGTCATTCATGTTTTGTACAAACGTTTCAGTTGCTTTTGAATTTTAAATGCAAACAATTTTGCATCCTCTCGACAAAATTTTAACGCTGTTGTGACATTTTTATAAAACTTGACTAGCAAGTTTAACTTTCATAATATTGTTACGGAACATAATATGCCTACGTGTAAGCTTATTTGCAATATGAAGTCCTTCATTTTCTTGGAGTTTGTTTAATTCACATAACAGATTCCAATTGATTTCTTCATCGTTTTATCTTGGATATATTTTTTAGATTCGAAGTGGTTTCTTATAAGTTTAAACATGTGAACGGGGTCTAAGAAAACAGCTATATTAGACTTGTCTACGGGGTGTTTAAAAGTGGTCCTCAATTCATTTTTAATGTCTATTTTACACCCTAGTAATTTCATTGCCGTTATGTTTGTTGCATGCCCATCAAACGTTAAAGATACTACTTTAACCCCAGCATCATGGCATTTGATGAGGCATAATTTAATTAAATTAACTTTTTGTTCTGCATTTAAACCATGCACCAAAAAATATCCCAGAGGCAATTTAAAATTGTCATTAATTCCATTTAATAATAGAACGTACGCCTCAGATGCTAAGGTTTTGCACTTCAGAATTAGCGGTCCCCATATCGACATATCCACAATTTTTTTCCCATCCCACAAACTTTGTTGTCTGATGGACATCTCATCAACAATTAGCGAACAGATAATGTTACGCATGGAAGAAGAAGCTTTTCCTTTAAAGCTATAAACGATTCATCTGAGAATCCAGGCTCTCCGCTTACATTGAGTACCATTTAGACAACGTTTTCGGGTGTGGAAGGCACGTGTCAAAAGTAGCCCTTACATACCTATAGGCAGTCGGTGAAAGAAAATTTAATGTCAGACAAAACTTTTATGGTGGCATTGTACTTTGGTTTCTTTTTCTCAGGACGCATTTTTATAAAGATTATTAAAATATCAGCTGCTACAATATTTGACGAAAGTAGGTCATAAATATCATCGTTGACATAGCGATTATTTTTCAAATTCGTTAGGACACTTTTAAAGATTCGTTCTTTTTACAAGACGTTTATTTTGTTGTAATGTTTTAATTCGCCGGACATGTGTCTTACAAATTAATTTTTGCTGCGTAATTGGGATCTTAGTTTCGCTTTTTCGGCGTATCAAATATATAGTCTAAATCAGAAATATTCATCACCAATCTCTGAGTTTGATTGAACAGGCGAAGCCTGAAATCAAAAATCTTAGTTTATTATTCATATCATGTAATATTAGAAGGTCCAGCAATAAAGAAGGACAAAGAACGCATTCACTCGGAAATATTAATAAATGTAAATAAATCGGTAATGGTGTTATACTAAAACTAACTCCATCCAAAGCTTGTAAAAAAATAGGTAATGATAATATACGTACATTTTTAGATGTTTCAATGCATAACTCTGACGCTGTTGTTGCCATGGCCAAATGCTGAAATATTATATTATTATTATTTCATTTTAAATTACTCATAATATTGTACGAGTTTTCCGCCCGTGGCTGCCAAGTGAGATAAAATATAATTAATGTAAATATAATGAAACTATAATTATCTACCTTATTTGGAAAAGCTCCCTTCCTAAGCCTTCTGAAACCTCGCTTTGTTTCATAAAAATATTTGTCATCAAAATGCATTGAGCAAACTACGCTTCGCTTTGACGGTTTCCAAAACTCTTCTAGCCGTGCTCTTTGTATAATTTTAGTCCACTCCGTTTTCCTTTTTTCATCAGCAGGGAAACTAAAATTTATCAAATATCTATAATATTATAACAATATGGAATTAATTGCAAAAATAAACAGTATTCTCGCGAGGGAAATGTCCGTATATTATTATTTTGTTGAAAAAGTTCACTTTAAGCGATTTTAAAAAAATAATAATACTAAATACTTATCAAGATACTATCTACACATATATGTGTGTGTGTATGTAGACTGTATAATATATATATATATATATATATATATATATATATATATACACTGTCTTTATCTATATATCTATTGTCTACATATATAAACTTATATTAAAGCTCAGTTAGATATTAGAATTACCAACGCTAGTAATAAAATATTAACGCCAACATAACAAAGTAGTTAAATTATTTCTAGTAAATTATATTAATACTGTTTAATATCACAACTATATGGCCTTTAATAATTAAAAGTAGGAAAAACAAAACTGTTATACTGGCAACACTTACAAGATTGACGCATCATTCTCTAATACAATTACGAACAAAATAAATAATTCAATTCATAAATAAAACGTTATCTGAATGAGCTACTTACACATGAAATGTGATCCCATCCTTTTCTTCTGGAGCCCAACAACATTTTTACAGGTAGGAATGGCACAAGACGGCATAATTTAATTAAATTTCACACTTGCAAAACACGTCACACCATACGACGTTCACAGAGTGACTATTCGCCTGAACGTGAAAGTACACCATTTGGAGTAGTTTTCGTTGCCTCAGTTTTAAGCGCGTTTGCGGCTTCTGGTTCTTTCTGTATTCTGAGATGATAATATACATATGGCTGTCGTGAAATTTTAATAAGTTTTTCGTATATTTCCTTTCCTTCTAGTATATTTCTTTAAAAAGTTTATAAATGTTTGTGAACAAATTATTTTCTATAGATGATGCATCTAAGCTAGCTTTAAAATACTTTATACGACAAATCTTATTACAAAAACTAGTTTAAAATTAGTCTCAGGTTAAAACTAGAGTCTGTTTCAATACAGAGATCCTGTGGAAAATATGAGAACTAAAATGTAAAGTATGTAATTTGACAGCTAATGTCACATTTCACGAAGACTATGACGCCGCGGTTAAGACACTATCGATAAATCACGTTTTGTGATAGTGCCGATATTATTGCCAATTGTAATAAAACTTATTACTTCACCATGTAGACACATTTGTTAGAAGAAACATAGATACCATAAATGGCTTTAGCGTAGATTAGAGTTCTGAGACAGAACTGAAAGGACGAAACAAATCAGTGCGTTCGCACAAAACTGTCAGGAAATAATTAGAAGTGCGCGCATCAAAGTCAGTTTACCTTAGTGATATGTTCGTTCTTTGTTGACTCACTTCCAAATGGGTCTCAGTTGGCCGATCTGACTGGTCTGCCCACGCCACGCTTGATGCTCACTATGGTCAAAACCAGGCAACTATTGCTTGAATAATTTGGTGCTAACCAAAACAAAATCGCGTTAAATTATAATAAACGAAGTTACCTTAACTTCATAACTGTTTAGAATTTTTTAATGAGTAAAATCGAGATAAATGTACAGTAATGGACCACATAGAACCCATCTACATTTCTGTGAGGATTACAGAACATAAAAGAGCGCTGCAGTGTAAGTTATAGGACTTAACATGTCCTGGAAATATATTTTTTATTTCTTTCTGGTTCAGAAAGCTGAAGGTAGTGGGCCGGCCATTTAGCTCGAAAATCGATTTCAAATGGAAAAGAAAACGTTTCTTGTTTTAGAACGGCAGCTTTATACAAGCAAAACAAGCGCAGTGTAAGGTGATTCCTACTATGATATGTCATTGCATCGTAGGGGTGACAACCTGGTGAGCACGCAGGGAGTCGATGGATGCTGGTGACTTCGTATTGCACTTTGAGCACTTCTTAGTGACACAGGCTATGTTCAGGACTGGACTTGTAACGGGCTGTAAGGATGATGATGAGTGATAACTCCATGTCTCTAGTTTAATAATATAATAGAATAAAAATATTTGAAAATTTACATGTTGGAAAAAAACTCATTAAAATTGTGTTAAGTTGCGTCAGGTCTATCATACCGTGTGTTAAAAAGCATTTTCAACGCCTACAGGGCGATTGAGGGAAGGATTGATTTTTTTTAATGAAAAAGCTGGTCAGATCTGCCCTTTCACACCATTCAGGTGTTAGAGAATTTAGTTCTCAAAATAAAAATAAATTATTAAAAGCTGAAAGAATTCTTCTGTCTAACGTCCTCTGAGCGTCGTAGTTGGCTCTTTTCAAAGTGCCGTTGACATGTACTACTTGTTTTTAATTAAGTACTGCATATCCATTAGCCTTGCGCTCATAAAATTTTAATTAATTTTGTTTGTGAGCAGGGTGAGTAAAGATTTCTGCAAAAAGAAATGAATACTAGATTTAAAATACTCTATATATTTAATTGTATTAGCATTTAAGGTCAAGCGAATCAAATTATTTAATACCTTTTAACTTCCCGCTATGAAAAATCAATGATTTTCAAAAATAGGGAAGGTATTAGCAGTCTATAAATCCATACAGTCGTCCGACGAAGACGTCTAGACGGGGCAATCGTGCGGGGTGTGAGGGTGAGACGCGGAAGGACGAGCCCGATCTGCTTATGCCAATCGTATTAGTAGCTCGGGACACGACTTCCAGGGTTAACGCGCGCTTGCATTTATTTTTAAATTTAGTGTTGATAATTATAAATAAAATGGTTCATACGACGTGTGCTGTGAGAGATTGCAAGTCGTCATCTCGCATAAATAAAGATCTGCGATTTCACCAAATTCCGCACACGGAAGAAAAGTAAATAAATATTGTTATTATTTTTACATTAGGTATATTTTGTCATGTCACGCCAAATAGCCAACGTAAAAGAAATGGCGGACGTAAAAATAGGTACTAGTCGCTGGGCATTTCTGATTTTTCTTCATCTAAATCGTGGTTGGACAGGCTAAGGTTTTAGACCATACTATAGTGCCTCGTCTTCGGTCTTTCGAAGCTTTTTATAAAATATTAAGATTTAGGGGTCAATTTTAAGTTTGTCGGTGTGCTAATTACGAAAATAGCATTTATTTTAAATCCAAGATGGCGGTCATTTTTTATATATGTAGGATATGGATGTCAATTTCAAGGTTTATTGGGGTGATGATTACGAAAACGCCATCCATTTTATATCCAAGATGGCGGATTTTTAATAATATGATATGAGTATCAATTTCGAGGTTCTTGAGTGCTTATTACGAAACCGGCATCCATTTTCATATCCAAGATGGCGGACATTTTTAATAATATGATATGGGTATCAATTTCAGGATTTCTTGGGGTGCTTATTACGAAACTGGCATCCATTTTCATATCCAAGATGGCGGACATTTTTAATATGATATGGGTATCAATTTCGGGGTTTCTTGGGGTGCTTATTACGAAACTGGCATCCATTTTCATATTTAAGATGGCGGACATTTTTAATAATATGATATGGGTATCAATTTCAGGGTTTCTTGGGGTGCTTATTACGAAACTGGCATCCATTTTCATATCCAAGATGGCGGACATTTTTAATAATATGATATGGTATCAATTTCGGGGTTTCTTGGGGTGCTTATTACGAAACTGGCATCCATTTTCATATCAAGATGGCGGACATTTTTAATAATATGATATGGGTATCAATTTCAGGGTTTCTTGGGGTGCTTATTACGAAACTGGCATGCATTTTCATATCCAAGATGGCGGGCATTTTTAATAATATGATATGGGTATCAATTTCGAGGTTTCTTGGGGTGCTGATAACGAAAATGGAATTTATTTTAAATCCAAGATGGTGGACATCATTTTTAATGTTAGGGATGTCAATTTTGAGGTTTGTGGGTGATAATTATGAAGATTTAATAATAAGTATTGTATTTAAAATTTGTCAGTTGCCCATTTATAATTCCTGATTTAGAAATTAATTAGTTATTATATCCTTATAGTTTTTTTCTTATCGATTATATAGTAACAAAACAGGTGTCCATATAGTTATAAAAGAATCAGTTATAAAATAAACCAATAATTCAATGTCTGTAGTCATTGTAACGTATATATATGGATTTAAAACGAAAATTGTTATTAATATAAATAAGTTTGGTTTCATTAATACTTTTCAAAGAGAATATTTTCTAGGACGTATGACGTCCGCCAACACTCGCTGAAGCATCGCAATTGATTCCAAAACCATCTCAGACAGCTATGAGCCGAACTTAATTTTATATAGGCTCTAACTTTTACTTTACTTACAACAAGAGAATTTCTAACGTATGTTTCGTAAATTATTCCAAGAATAAAATAAAAACAAACTAACTTGGCACTGACACATGAGTAAAGAAACCGTACCGTATTCTTTACTCATGTGGCACTGACCAGCACTGACAGATAGTGCGCTTTTTTAGGCTAAGAACTCATGCTGCGATATTTACCCGCGCCCACAGCGGTAGCGAAACTAAGACACGCGTAGAATGTTATGTGAATGAAGTGTAATCCACAGAAAACTTCAGTCTTGTGAGTTTGAAAATAAAATGGCAGTTCCTCTACCGCTACGGGCGCGGGTAAATATCGCAGCGTCAGTTTATTTAGCTTTAGGACTATAGACGAAACAAATTCGGTTCGAAATACAATAGTAAACAAGAGATAAAACAGGTGGAAATAGCTTTGGATTAGAAGAAACGAGCTAGGTCTTTTAGATGAATCATATATTAATATTCAATGCATTAAGAAAAAATTATACAAAAGGATCAATTATTTTGTTCACGGCGATTGTATTATTTGTTTTGTTTCATTCATTCATTACAGCCCTTCACAAGTCCACAGCTGAACATAGGTCTCCCCCAAAGAATGCTACAAAACACAGTCCTGAGCCACCTGCATCCAACGACTACCTACATGTCTTACCAGGTCGTCACTCCATCTAATATTTTATAATATATTTGAATGTCATGTTACTGTCTATCTGAGTTTATAGTGTCATCAAAACACCCCCAAGAGCACTCCATTTGTACGTAATAAGTACATGATACAAAACAATCCCCAGGGCGCAATGGTCGATTAGCTTATTTACCCACTTCGACGACAATATTCATAAAAAGACGGCATAAAATTGACATTGCATCAACCAACTTGAAGCGAACTTACGCTACAGTATTCCCAGTTCTACGTGGTAGAGACACCCTGTAGCTATATTATGGTTGTAGTACGAATTGGGTCGGCTCCACCGGTAAAGAACAATGCTCTCACAGAATACAAGCGTACACACTCTCTACACTCTACAAAACATAGCAGCTTAATATTGTATGTTTTACAGAGTGTGTACTCTACTAATTGCTCCAAAAACCGAGCAATGACTGGAGGCATGCGCTGAGCACAGCAGTGAGAAGTAAGAATGTATTGAGGCTGTGACTTTTGTGTCGAAATTGATGACTAAACAATTGAATTGTTCGAATCAAATAATACTCAGACTAAATAATATATTTAAAGATACTTCATTACAGATTCACTTTACTTTTATTTATGGTGTAACACATAAATCTTCAATATTGCCGTTTTAGAAAAACTGAAAGTAACAAGCAATAGCTTACGTATGTATTTTTTTGTTTTTTTTTTAAAGACGTTACTTCCTCACTAGGATTTTCTCCTGTATCGCGGGTGCAGTATACATACATAGATTTCACAAGGACAAACATTCAGACCAGAACAATTATTTGTAGGCCATACAAATACTTGTTCCGTGCGGGATTCGAACCCGCGGCCCTTAGCGCTGCAACTCATTGCTAAGCCACTGCACCACGGAGCCATCAAAGTATGCCGTATTTAGTAACACCTGATGACAAAAGCGAACTTAAAGCCTAAGGCGTTCTCTATCAGTCCACCTAATAAGTCCTAAGCGGAGATAACTAATATATTTTGGAGGTACGATAAGATTTATTATTTTTATTTTAAAGTAAGAAGAAAATATTAACAGAATAAACGCAATTTGGTTATGTTTATTGAGGTCTGGTATTGATGAACATTTAAACCAACAGAACCAACAGATTATTATGAAATCTAATTGCATAAGTAGATTGCAACAACAGGAAAGACAAAGCATGGTATGGCTTCTAATAGTACACTGCACCCGGGCTTAGTAACATTCCAACTTAATAGCAAAAGCTTTACTTAAGCCGGTAGGTGCAACGGAGTAGCTAACGTGTGTGTGGGAATTACAGCCCTTTAATGAGGTTTTGGTATATAATCACACTAGCGATACGCCCCGGCTTCACACAGTCGATTTCTGGATCTCGACATTAACGCCACCTACCGGGTCAAATAGTGAATCTAAACCATTCTCTAATCAACTTAATCACACACACAGAATTTCATCAAACTCGGTCCAGCTGTTTAGGAAGAGCTCAGTCACATACACACGGACAGAAGAATTATATAATATATAATATGCATGCAATATGCATTCTGTCTATTGATGAACTCTGCATCAACATCCGTTGCGTAGTTTAAAAGGTCTAAGTGTACAAACGGCGGGAAGCGACTTTGTTTCATACTATGTTGAGATAGAGATTAATTAGATACCAAATCTCTATACTTCTTTATCTCTTTACCAGCTTATATTCTACTGCTGGCGTAGAATTAAACCAATGTTTGAAATTACCTCCCTCATTGTTGAAAGGATTTGCCGTAATAGCCTCATTTAGCAAACAATCGCGGTTCTACTTTTGACGTTGTACCCCGTTGCCGGTTTGGTTATTGTAAATCTGGTATATCGCACCATCTCGTGTACACCGCCATCAATCGTAAACAATCAGGTCCTTCTGGGTTTCCTACATCCGCTTAATACGAAATCCATGGAACGATTTACGATGGAATTTTTTAATCAAATGAGTGAAAGTTCTCGTAATGGCCGAGAAAAATTGCGTGTAATTGTGTACATACGAACGAAGTGAAACTTCTTTACTACATATCATTTATATTTTACATAAGTATGTTAAATAAATAGGTTATATAATGGAGCCCCGGCGGTGAAACATTACAAAAAAACGTGAAGGTTTTTAAAGTGAAAACTTTCTTAGAATAGTCGTGTTTTGAAACTCGATGAAACGAAAAAGCGATGCAAAAAAGAGACAAATATATATATCACTATAGAATTATATAGTTTAACAATATTATATAGTTTCCTATTTTCCTATTATCTCGGTCTCCTCTTTGTGCGGTGCTCTATAGATGATTAATATAACTTTTAACTGTTAAAATAAATAGTAAAATAAAAAAACTATTAAATAATTAAAATTAACCATATTGAATAAAATTACTATCTTAACCAATCCATTCATAACAATCCACGATTTCTTAACTTACCGATTTATGTTATTAAATTATTTAATTACTTAGTAGTGAACTGCACACATGATGTTTTTTAATACCGTACTAAATTTCTCCGCTACGTCGATAAGGAAGTTTCACTTCAAAAACCTCATCTTTCTTTTGTCGTACGCTTGAGCTACTGATGCTGAACATGTTGCAACTGGATCTGCATGACGATTGCATGCGACTATGCAAATGTAAAACTTTACCTCACTTTGAACAACGAAACAGTTTCATTTGTTTAAATGCAAGCTGCAAGCCAACTAAGTGTAAAATAATGAAAACATGCCCATAAAGCGCCGTTAAACGGACAGTACACAGTAGACAGACCGGACTTGCGTAAATAAATATATGTAATGCTGTCGCGTCGTACATTAATGACTACAAAACTAACACCTTAAGTCTATACGACTTATCATCATATAGGCTATAATATGCTTGATTGTCATTTTATTATATCATTGGATTTAGTTGAAATTCATACAAGAAAGACAAACTCTATCGGATTATCATCCTATTTTACATAAATTAATATTATCTGTGTTAATTTTCGGTATTTGTGCATCGAATGATATAAAACAAGCAAAAATTATCGACATACGCAACTAAATTTATTCGGAACCCTATGGATGCAAGTCCTACTTGCTTTTGCCCAGTTTTTTGAAGTAATTTTAACTTTCCGCGTTAAGTTAACACCTATTACTACTAATACTCTGTATTATCTTTCCTTATTTTATAATATTATATGTTATGAGTAAGCATATTTTGACGGGTAATAATTCACTTTGTACTCTTACCGCGTATCTTATAACGATCTTGTTTTGTATCGTAACTCGGACACTCTGCGTACAACATAGTAATAGAAATAAATAGTAATCTTGAGGAAAACTAACGCATTAAAAAATTGAGACTGCTCTGGAGGAAAAATATTGTAAAATTTAAGGTCAACTGCGTTTTAGGACATTTAAAATCACTTGTCCGAGCCAACATACATTTTCGAATTCTGAACCGCAATTCTGTATTTTGGTAGCTTCATAATTTAGCTATTTCCATAGCATAATGTCGTATGGTATTTTACTATGGGGACACGCAGCTGACACTGAAATTATATTTGTTTTACAGAAGAGGGCCATAAGAGCAATTTATGATTTAAAGCCTAAAGAGTCGCTGCGACAAAATTTTTTAAGGAAATTAATATATTAACTTTGGCCGCTCAATACATTTATGAAAATGTAATGTACGTATACAAAAATAAAAGTAGTTTTACAAAAATAAGTGATATTCATTCTGTAAATACTAGGAACAGACACAAGCTAGTAGTACCAGTTACTCGACTCCATCGAGTCAGCAATTCATTCTTGGGGCGATGTATACGCTTTTACAACAAAATTCCCAGAAAATATACAAAATTTGACCTGCTCAAAGTTCAAAAACTTTATTAAACTAAGTTTGTATAAAAAGGGTTTTTATAATTTAGGTGATCGCTACCAATCTATTTCTAATTTGTTGTGTTGTTAATCGTGTAATATACATGATTGTAAGCTGTTACTTAAAAGAAAAGTTCCGCTGGGTTTCTTGCTGGTTCTTCCCAGGACCAGTTTTTTTCGAACCAGTGGTAATTAAACAAAAGAGTGACTTTCAATAAGTATTATTTATAATCTATATTGAATAAAAAAGTTTCTGTTTCTGTTTCAAACTATGCCTACTATTTTTAATAAAAAAGTCTGAAACTGATCTAAGTCTGGGTATCCTCTTATCTATTCCTGCCACCAAATAGCAGTGCGGTTTGAAGAATTATATATTCTAGCGTTAATTATAGAGAGCCAGTATAATTAAGGTTGTGAAGCATTGCATCTTAGTCTTCAGAGTTCACAACGCAACTGTGCCATTCCTTGTTTGAAATTGGCTACAGATGTCCATGGGCCAATTATCATCAGGTAGACTGTAAGTTCATTTATCACTTCAGTTTCATAATGTTAAAGGAAGAGACAGCTCGTAGCTTGGTGATGTTATAGTTTTTTTATAACATTGATTTTTTTACTAAGATTGATGCTTGTCCTTTAAGCCATGTCTTCAATTATCTCAGTATCAAGTGATAATAATCCTTTATATAACACTGCTTCACAATATGTTGATTCGTCACATTGTGTAGTTTTTGGGAGATTTTGACGGCAATTTGAGCCAGCAGACAGTTGGCGATAGTATCTCAAGGCGCCTGAGCAGACAGACACCTTGTCTGGAGATTCACATCACCATCGGAACACTTGTTTCACCATTTCCATTAATAATTTACATGTGCAGACGTTTAATACACAAAATCGCACCACTTTTACATAACAAAATCCACTTCAAACCATTATTTAAACAATAATACAGGAACAGCAATCACCTGCTGGTCAAGTTCCCGCAAAACTTGATTTATTATATTATTACTGAAGTATAGATTAAAATACAAAAAAATTAACATACTATTTGTACACGAAGAGTAAGATGCAAAACAAACACACTAACCGAATATTTCGTTCTGGCATCAATCAAAATCAAATGTTATTGTAAAAGAAACCTTTATACTCATATATACAATTTTTAATAACGATTTTTCATAATGATATGTATAAGTATGGTGCTTGAATGTTATTGATCTAAGAAGAAAATTTTAAACAACTATCCATTTCAAGTTTCATGTATAAGTACGCAGATTACGTTTAGTTTTTAATATGCAGTATTGTTTTAAAAACCCTTTTTTTATTCTTTTTAAAACATAACCCTAACAGCCACACGATTTAGATGAGTTATTGAAACATAAAATACATATGGACATAGATCCTGACCCCATAGAAATTATTTTTAGACTATACAAATTCTTGTTTTATGCGGACATCGAACCAGCGACCCACAGCGCTGAAAACAAACGCTTAGCCACTTCGCTACAGAGCCGAGAATAATTATTTTATTTCTTAGTGTTATAATTTAATATGTTATTTTATAATGCGTAATTATTCTTACAAAATAATTACGTTTATGGTTGAATGTTTCAGATTTCTTAAAAAAAATTGCTGTTTGATGATGTATTTATTCTACTATAAATGTGAAATGTTTGGGTTTAAAAAAAATACATTTTTTTAAATCCAAAAATTAAGACAAAAAGGAGGAAGAAGTGCTGCCATATTATTCATGCCATTATTTGTTACCAGTAACAACGCCAATTGTTAAAAATACGTTAAAGCATAAAAAGATTGCAGGTTATGTTTGTGAAAGAAATCGTATAACACTTTTTTAATTTATGGGCTTCTGCCTGTTTGACATATTATGCCACAAAGGACACGCTTGGTAGGCAGACAGATTGGCGATTAGCACAATTGACACTGCTCCTCGTACAAAATAGAAGCTCACACTCACTACTCCATTCCTACGTCACTAATATTCTAACATACATGCCTTCTTTGGAATGTTTTCTGTGTATTTAAAATAATAAAATTAAAAAATACAAAATAATTTTGTATTTTTTAATTGTACATAATATTTAAATTTAATAGGAATATTTGTTCACTAATGGCGAAATAATTTTAAAGTGTAATTTTAGCTAGTAAGATGTATTTAATTTAATTTTTGCATGCCAGTTACTGCAATTCATGTTAATTCCACATTATTTAATATTTTATGTACATACCATGTTTTTGTGCAAATATCAAAGACAATACAAGGTTAGAATAAAGTGTCACAGACATAGATTCAATCGAAAAGCAACCAGAACCGAAAACCAATAATTTGTTTCTTTACACAAATGTTGGCTCCAGTTGGGATTCGAACCAAAGACCGGTGGTGTAGAACCCAGGAACACAGTCGTCATTTAATAATTTTAATTTTACTTAGGCATGTTACCGTTTACTTTTCTCTTAACACCAATCTTTATCGATAAAACTAATTATCAGTTATCGGTAGACAGATATTAACTTTTCACTTCATACTAATCTTTATCGATAACTGATATTAATCTCCAATATGTATATGGTGTAACTAATTGCGGAGCACACATACGTACTATTCCTCGCACAGTGTATTTTGTTTTTTATCTCACCTGACAACACACCTGACAATGGAGTGCCCATTACCAATCTAATAAATTTATGGAGCAAACACAAGCTAGTAGTACCAGAGGAACAAACACAAGCTAGTAGTACCAGAGGAACAAACACAAGCTAGTAGTACCAGTTACTCGACTCCACCGAGTCAGTAATTCATTCTTGGGGCGATGTATACGCTTTTACAACAAAATCCCAGAAAATATACAAAATTCGACCTGCTCAAAATTCAAAAACTTTATTAAACATAGTTTGTATATAAAGGGTTATTATAATATTAAGGAATTTATGGATGATAATAACCCCTGGGAATGCGGTGTTTGCTACCAAGCTATTTCTAATTTGTTTTGTGTGGTTAATTGTGTAACATACATGATTGTAAGCTGTTATTTTTTTTTAAAAGTCCCGCTGGGTTTCTTGCTGGTTCTTCCCAGGACAGAGGTATTTTTTCGAACCAGTGGTAATTAAACGAAAGAGTGACTTTCAATAAGTATTATTTATAATCTATATTGAATAAAAAAGTTTCTGTTTCTGTTTCTGTTTCTATGGTTTACGTTATACAAATATACTTTAATATGTAGATCCACAAAAATACTTTAAGTATTTAACTAAAATCATTACTCTATTACTGTATATAACAATGGAATGCCATGAATCCTATGACACCGTGAATTCATGTCTATTATGAAAACGGATTTGTTATGGATTCGTCGTGATGCACTACTGCCTCACTTAGCGGTCTGTTCTACTTCCATTACGAATTATTTTCTCCAATCTCAAAACTCTGATTCGTGATTAATTAATAATAGAATTAAAGGATCAATAATATTATTAGGATAATCTCACTTCTCTATAAGCTTCTTGTTTGATATACTTCCAGTGACTAAATTTTATTCGACTCGACAAAGATGATCAAATCGAAAGTAACCTGCTATCTTCCGAATCGCGAGTCGTTCCTAATTTATGTCTCAGTCTTTCGCCGCCGAGACTATAATAAAGCTTTGAAATAAATTACCTCCACATATTAGGACCAGACTTTTGTAGTTAGAACTGCCTTTAAAATATTGGCGTCAGATCACACTTTCCTTCTTCCAGTGGGTAAATTTATTAAAAATTTCTGTTTAAGCATGGGGTGATATGTTTTCTATTTATAATATAATATGTTCGTATGTAAGTATGTTTAAAATGTATGTATTATTTATAGTAATATATATCTTGTAACTATTAATTGTTACACAGTAAATATGTATGAAAAAAATTAAAAAAAAAACATATTTAATTAATATTTTAATAAAAATATCAGTACTAACTGTAAATGATGAATATAATAGAATAGTATCATTTTTATTCAATATAGATTACAAGAATACTTACTGAAAGTCATTTAAGTTTTTCCACTGATTTGGAAAAAAAACCTCTGTCCTGGGAGGACCCAGTAAGAAATTCAGCGGGACTTATTTTTTTAAACATTAATTTACAATATAATATTTTATACAATGTTATAATGAAATATATTGATATAAAATGTTTATGACATACAAATCATAATGTATATAATTTGGCATAATTGTAGATAAAGAAGCAAAAAAAATACCCTTAATTTCAATTCTAATAGTACATAGATATACTCGTATATGTTTCCACATAAAACAAAAAATGCTTTCACAATCTAGAGCGTATTACTGTTGCTATTGCCTAAATTCCAATCCAAACGCAATACAAACACAATACGTAGCTGTCAACTAACTGTCAAAACTGCGTCGAGTGCCGATTTTGCTTACAATCGGATTGGACAATTTCAATTCCAATCTCAATTAGTTCACAAAATCACCACACAATATTAAACTAATTTAGCGCTAGAGTCGCTTTCAAGAGTACGAAACGTTATAATTTCAATCCCGATCGATCGGAATTGTTTTCAAGAGTAAGCTTGCTGATATTACGCACAACAGTAATACACACAGTTCTTTCTACACTATACAAAAAAAAAATTAATTTAAAGCATTGGCCGAATGATGTCAGCTTACAAGAACACATTATATCACGCTCACCTTGGGGCCAAGTGCTGCCGCGGGTCATAAAAAAGTTCAAAGGATAATTGTCAAGTTTACTTATACTGTTTAGTTTCTATATATTATATTTTTAAATATATTTAACACAACGAAATTTAAAATATTTTAATAAAGCTGTATTTGTTTATCGGCTGGTAAGAACTTTCGTAGGGATTGCAAAATTTTATAAATGTTATATAGGTATATATGTCATATAACAAGAGGGAAATAAGATATTAAATAATAAGAGGAAAACTGAAAAAAGGTGATAGGCGGCATCTTCCTCATAACAACTCAAAATAATATAAAACTGCGGTTACCAACGCGCTAGCCAAGCGTGGCAACTATGGCAAAATACCTTTCTATGAGGCAATCTATGGGGAGGCCTATGTTCAGCTGTAGACTTTTATAGGCTGTAATGGATGACAAATACCAATAATGATTAGGTGGCTTTGATATTTCTGTGAGACAGTCCCGCAAATGCAATTATAATACAATTAAACAACATAGTAATAACAGGTAAAATAATCCTGCTAAATGTATTATGCATCCCGTGTTCCGCGTGTCCCGCTTTCCTAAAGTTAGACGCTATGATTAATGCTTATTGATTTTTTTTATTCTGAAATAGTCATTAGCTCATTACACATACGGCAGCCACATAACACCTAATGATCGTTATTAACATACTTCAGGGTTTCTTTATAAATAAGATTGTTACATTCTTTACTTGGCATTCTTTTACTTTTTGTATTCATTACCAGCAGTTCAAACTCATGTATGTAAATGGTGGGGACGAAATTAATCACTCATTTTGTCTCAAATTTAATGGTAGGGAGGAGACATATCCGGCGTTACAGATGTCATTAACTCTTTATTTCAATAACGTGGGATTACAAGCATTGTTTGAATTCCATGACCTATTAACATACCGACGGTTTCATTGATCCCGATGATTTAATCTTCATATAGCCTACTTTTTAAATGTTGTTCACGTTTCTAAACTAAGGAATACTTTTGTAAACAATTAAAAATCGTTATCAACATCATTATTTCTTAAAATAATTAAAGTCTCAATAAGTCGAAATTTTCTGACACCGCGCCACTGCAGTGTTTACTGGTATCCAAATTTATCGTTACCTGGAAAGATACAAAAAAATTAAAGCATCACAAACAAATCACCATCATCATAAATAATAATTAATAATAAAGTTTAATTATTAATAAAAATTATAAAAATGCCCTCCAAAACGATTTCGGCGATTATTGATTACATTGGCCAACCTCACCGACACTTAATCATCTGCGCAAAACAAATAAAAAATATATAAAATTTATGATAACATCGAAGTTTTCCTTTGAAATATTTTGAAAAAACTCTGTGAAATAAGTAAAGATTCGGACAAAAAGTTGCTTTCTTTCTTCTATCACCGTAATCAAGTGGCAAAATGAGGAAAAAGAAGCCACTGAAGTTTGAAGTTCTTAAGTGTTTCAAGGAGTATCTGACGTCCAATAACGATCAATTCTTGAAATTCGAAGTACGAGTATCAAACTAGAAAGTAGTTTGATGTCAAACTAGTTAATAATAATACTCGTATCCTTGAAAAATAATACGTTCATAATATAATACTTTAAATACATAAAAAAATACATAGATATATCATAATATAAATATATTTATTTTAGGAGAGAAGTAATAATTATTATGAAACAAACATAAAAAACATGTAGTTATTAAATATTTAAAAGAAATCTCTAATTAGAAATCTAACTATGCAAATACCTGTTATTTCATTGAAATTACTTTATTATATGATTATTTGATCTTGACCTTTAATGAAAAGGTCAAGAAGAAGGCCGTAAGCAGAATTATGTAACTGTAAATAATTTACACTATCTAATTTTACAAATAAATAACTGTCTCCGCAGATGTTGTTCTGCCCTTTCCTGTAAGTGGCGGCACGGCATGAGTTTCTCCGAATTCACACATAAATTTATTTTTATATTTTAATGTAATTTAACGTTTTATTACCTTTCGCATCATTACCATTTGCGTATATTTTACAAAACACGATACAGCAATGCGGGCACAACCTTGGTACCTCCATTGACTTTTACACATTTTTATTGCAAACGATAATTAGTGTTACATTATTGTTAAAATGTGTTTATAACTTTGTAGTTACAGTCTAAGTGAAAGGTTCAATATTTTAATGTCATTGAACCATACAATTATTCTAAACTAAAGGTTTGCAATCAGATAATAATGTGCATAAATAGTGGTAATGAATATGTACACAGACCGACAAAATAGAATGTAGCATCAAAGTTGCACCAGATTGTTTTTTTGTCAATCTGTATGTCCAGCGTGACGATTATTATGACAAATCGTGCTCACTTTAGCAGAGTGCCATGTCCAGCAATGACTGTTAATGAGTTGCTGAGGAAAAATAATAAGCATAATTATTAATTACCTATTGAGTGTTTGACCCTGGGTTTGAATACAAATTGTAACTCATACTCATAAAACACAAAATAATGGCTCACGGTTTATGTTGCGTATACCGAAATTTCTTTGACCTTACTAACATCAAGGTGAAGAAGATTGGTGAATTGTAATAAATCCTGCGCAATTTGTAACCTCCGGTTGCATAACCTGAATGTCCCCGACAGCCGTATATTATCTATTCTTGTTCACGTTTAACTCGCGGGCGCGAGCGCGTTAACGAGCACGGCAGGTTTCAGCGGGTCGTTTGCAGGAGTGTTAGAAGACTATTTCCTATTTAAAATAGGAGTTGACCTCAAATAGAGTTGCATGTTCAATATTAATAGAAAGAAAACTGAACTTATCGACGGCTCTGTGGCGCAGTGGTTTAGCATTGACTTTCGGCGCTGAGAGCAGCGGGTTCATAGTTCAAACCCCGCACGGAACGCATAAAATATAAAGAAAAATCAAAGTTTGGCAAATGAATCCTAATTAACATACTAACATATAAATAATCAAAAGACATATTAAAAGTCGCTAACTGTTTTGGTAGTTTTTACTCTAAGTAAATCTAAATTGGTAAATCCAAATGGGCATGCCCTAAGCGCATTAAAAAAATTACGTATAACATGATTATACGGAATTTTTAAAGTAGTTTAAATTAGAGATGGGGCGAATATGGATTTCACCGAATACGAATATTCGACCGAAAGTTCGGTAAAACTTTTACCGAACCGAATATTAGGGCGCACATTATTCGGCAGGATCACCTCGGTACCTGACAAATTCATGTCGAAACTTGTTTACGTAAAGCGCGCGGGATAAGCACCGGACCCTGCCCCTCGCTCCCCCGCCACACCTGACATGTTATTGCATCATCTATATAGTACTGAGCTAATTGCCGGCACGTACTTATGTTTTGACTGTTTTTGTGAGAAAAACATTGTTTCGTTGTTATTCTTAGTGAAAATTGACAATTATATGATAAAAATGAGTGGGAGGAGATCTACTATTTGGACTTATTTCAGAGAAACTGACGACCATAGTAAAGTGAAATGTACGATTTGCGAAAAAATACTTTCTATAAAAAAATAATTTATCTACCGACTTCAAAAAGGAGGAGGTATTCAATTCGACTGTATGTTCTTTTTATGTGTGTTACCTCATAACTTTTTTGTAGGTGAACCGATTTCGATGATTCTTTTTTTTATTTGAAAGCTGGTGCTTCTCATGTCGTCCCATAAAAATTTGATCACGGTCTGACCAATAGTTTTTGAGTTATCCTTAATAATTTATATTGAAGTCGGTTGTACAAAATTTTAAATTATTTCCAAATGGCGAATCGACGACCCCAGATCACTTCCTATTACGAATTCAATTGCTGAAATGATAGCAATAGATAACCAGCCAACTTCTATAGTCGAAGATAAAGGCTTTAATCGGCTCATGCAGTTGGTAAAGCCCAAATACCAAATACCGAGCCGAAAATGTATAGGTGAAATGGTGATTCCACAATTGTATGAAAAATTGAAAAGCACTATTCAAGGTGAGCTATCTAATTCCAAATGTTTATCGGCTACATCTGACATGTGGACAAACATTTTCGTACATTTCAATACAGTGGACACTTTGAGTACCATTTTAACGAATGTTCGGTGATTTAGCTGAATAATCGGCCGAATACGAATATTCGGTAAAGCTGCCGAATATGCCGAATACCGAATATAAAACGAATATTCGACCCATCTCTAGTTTAAATTCACACAAGTTTTCACTAATAACCTTATTATACTTACAATTTTCCGATAATTTTATGTCAAACTTCAATTTAAAAAAAGTTTGGAAAATCCAAAAGTGCACGACTCATAATGCTCATATGATCATCATATCATCATTCAGGTCACTCCATACAGTCCAAGACGTATTTAAGTATAAATATTACATCCTACTTACTTTTAGTACGTACTACTATTATTTATTGTGCTTTTAAAATATTGTAATAAAAATCTCTGATAATTTATAATCAAGTATATAAGAAATTTGGTTTTTCGAATATTGTGTATTTGTACAGCGATCTTTTTGAGCCGCTGCAAACAACCGATACAGTGTCCACTCATGACAGCGATTGACGCCGAACTAACTGAGTGAGTGAGGCAGTCTCTATTTAGACATTTCACAGCCGAAAAAATTAATTATAACTAAACAAAACAAAATTAAACTGCAATTTACATTCAATGGCTTCCCACATGATAGATGAAGATTTTAAAAATAGATTGAGTTGAACAATTGATATTTTCAAAAGTTATCGTGTTTACGAAGCCCGCATGACTTGATAAATCCACACCATAAGCCACTAAAACCCTTTTTTATGTAAAAATAACAATTAATCGATTTAAAAAAAAATATAAGTTCAACAATCATTTATCTTTCTGACAATGTGCTTTTTATATCACTTATATGTACAATATGATTGCTAGATACTATTTCATGCGACAAAACGTTGGAATCTTAATTTCTAGGCCCTAGTAGAACATACCTGCGCGCTTAGCGCTTACGGCATGCAACAGCACTGATAAAATGTTCTTTTATTGATACAAAAAAAATGCTATCGTCACTAGCCATAAGTTCAAAATAGTTGAACTTACTTGGCGCCGCGCGCGGATCGCCCATCTATATGAAACTAATACGATGTGGCTACCGCCTACAGCATAAATGGCGCAGTACCGTACCTAACTTGCAAACGCTTTCACATGTACACGGTATACTCCCGATGACCGCATCACTCATCGCTGGAAATGGAACTTAGAAATATTTTTATGACGACAGAATCTTATTGTCACAAGCAAGACCACGTTTTTTTTATCGAAATAAAAACATTTGCGTCAGTTTTGTAACATATCAGAAGAGTCTCAACGCACTGACTCCCGACCGTGAAATATGTAAACGTGCTAACACCGGCCCATGCACCACTGCAAGTATGGTTGCAGTTTAATAATTAGGTCCTTTACACACACACGATTTCCGTATAAAAGTACCGGTTGTTCAATAATGTAGTCATTAACATACATTTTATGAGCATTCACACGATACCATGACCGTGCCTCGATCGTGATGTAGCCGTGAAAAATCCACGCGGTAATCCGACACGGCAGCCACCGATATACCGATAGTGGTTTTCATTCACACGAACACGCGCAAGGCCATGGCAAGGTCGCCGTAATTTGGCGCGCCAAAACTCGTCTTGCCCTGTGTTATAACGGAAAAGCAAATTAATAGATAATTGATTTATTAATTGTTGTTATAGAATCTCCTCATAGTCGTGTATAATGGGATATGTCAGACAAATGCAAGTTATTGGGGATAGAAATGTAAGGAGTTGGAGAAAGAAATTCTTGTAAAGTGCCTACTCCATTTTAAAAGGCCGACAACGCACCTCCTTTACCCCTGGTCTTGTAGTCATTCATTCACGAGTGCAGGTAGCCATTTACCATCAAGTGAGCCGCTTCCCTCCCTTTTCTATAATATAAAATGGGTACTGAGTTAGATAGTAATTAAAAAAAATTCTTTCGATCCGTGACTTGAATTACATAAAACTGAACGCAGTACATAATTATGTGTGAAAGATCTATGAGCGTGTAAACGGTAGCCGTTTATACGGAAACCGAGTGTGTGTGAAAATGGCATTATCCTTGGAAGCTATATGCATGGCGGCGTTTTTTCTGCTTCTGCGCACATGTAAAAAATGCCTAATTCGATATACACCAAACAACTTCACGTTTGATATTGCTATACAAACGCCGCGAGCGACTACTAACACACACACCAATGATTATAATATAAAGGATAAAACTAATGCAAGAAAGTTATTTGATAGTTTCTATATTATTTATTACTAGCTGTTCCCCGCGACTTTCGTTCAATTTAGGGTTTTAATTTTTTTGCGCGGAACCCTAATTCTTTTTCTAAAATAAAAGTAGCCCAAGTTACTCCTTATAACATCAGCTATCTGCCAGTGAAGTCCCGCCATAATCGGTCCAGCCATTTCGGAGATTAGCCGGAACAAACAGACAGACAGACAGACAAAAATTTTAAAAATTGTGTTTTTGTTATAAGTACCGTATACACTTTCATATGTATTTAGTAAAAAGCTGTTATTTTGATATTACAAACAGGCACTTCAATTTTATTTATTTGTATAGATTTCATTTAACAAGACAGAAACCAAGGATAAAGGATATAACAAATAACAATATAAAAATTGCAAGGCATCTGACGTTTGATAAACGTCGAAAATAGCGTAGAGGCAAAATAGGTATAGCAATTGACAAATTTAACGGTGAGACGTCGCGACAGACGGATGACCTAATCTAACCTTGCGAGAGTATATGCGATAATAGACGCAGATTTTTAGTCTAGTTTTAGCTTAAAGTTTTTTTGTAGTTCTACAAAGCTCGCTTTATTTTTAACTGAGTTTTATATGGAAGCGGTTCTACATGCGACGCGTATATTTTTTTAAAACCGAGTTCAAAAAACGATGAGGTTTTATATTTTTATGTACCTATGTTTACCGATTTCTCGGAGATAGGTGAATCGATTTTAATCATTCTTTTTATTACTTAAAGTATACTTCGGGGTGGTCCACATAAATTTGAAGTAAAAATTCTATCCCTTTAGGGTGGAAAAATGAGGATGAAGGTGCTTAACTATTTTAACGACTTTCTAGTATTAGGTATGTAGAATATGAGATATTACACTCAAAGGATAAAAAAATAATATTGTAATATACCGTAATAACCAGCTTTACAAACAAAAAAGAATAAAATAATATGTACATATTATGTAATAGCCTCCGAAGTCGGCCTTAATTCTTTGATACACTATTTACCGACTTCAGAAGCTATTTATATAGAAATTATATAGTTCGTATTAGTTTCTGAAATCAGTTTACTATTTATTAAAAGATTATTTTTTAAGCACTAGTGTAGCTTTAACACTAAAATATATATTTTTTCTTCTTTTTTAACAGTCCACAGCTGGAATTAAGCTCTTCCATCGTAGGAACAATTCGCCATAATCGCCATATTGAACACTGTTCCATGTTATTTTTCATATGGTATATATGACATGGTAATACCGTCATTTATCCCATGCCATGAAATCTTTCTTGCATTGTGTAACCAGCTCATGGGAGAATATAGCGTGATGGATATAATATATGACCTATGAGCAAAATATTTTAATTGGTCTCCGGTTCTCTACACTCACTATACGAAGCACAGCAGCATTAAGCTGCTATTTTACGCTGGTATTCTCTGAGAGCGTGGTCCTACCCCGGTCGAGCTCAACTTTCGAGCTTTCGTGCTACAACTATAATATAGCTGCAGCGTAACTCTACCACGTATGAATTTTTCATACGTGGTAGAGCCACGCAGCAGCTAGCTCGTAATACGTGTCGTGTGTATACATTCATCAAACTGACTAAATAATCCTTGACAATACTTGTCAAGGATTATATGTTATCTTCTTACGTGCAGATATTATTTAAAATATAGAAACATTCTACTTGCCAATTACAGACACCTTAAGATTACTGTGAGGTGTTATTAACAATAAAATGTATACAAGGCCTGCAGTCTGCAGTGCAATTGTATAACTCTGGTGGGAATCGTTTCTCTGTGGGATTAACGTTGAAACTACTTTGTTTTTTTAATTACGTTAATATTTTGTAACCTAATATTCGATATTAATTTAAAAAAGATCGGTTTTAAAACGGACCAAACCACAAATAAACAGAATCCATAATAAAAGTAGTTTTGGTACAACTTAAGTAAAAAAATAATTAACAGTAATTGCAGTTCTATTTTTGAAAACGGTATACTCGTAATGACTGTCACTACTAGTAAAATTTGATAAAACAAGTCCACTACTGAACATAGGCCTCCCCCAAGGAATGCCACAAAGCACGGTCCTGAGCCGTCTGCATCCATCGACTTCCTGCATGTCTAACCAGGTCGTCACTCTATCTAGTGGGGGGCCGCCCTACACTTCGCTTACCGGTTCGAGGCTGCCACTCGAGAACTTCTCTTCCCCATTAGTTGTGGGTTCTTTGAACTATATAGCCGGCCCATTGCCACTTCAGCTTACTAATCCGTTGGGCTATGTCGATTACTCTAGTTCTACTGCCGATATCCTCATTTCTAAGTTTATCATGTGTAGAGAAACCCCGAGCATAGACGTCTCCATAGCTCGCTGTGCGACCTTTAGCTTCCTTATATACCCAGCAGTGAAGGACCACGTCTCAGATCCATAAGTCATCACTGGCAACACGCACTGGTTGTACTATCATGTTTTCTGGTTTTGAAATATACCTAACGAGAAGATGTAATCTCTCGAACGCTGCTTAGCTGAGTTGAATCCGTTGATTGACCCTTCGGTCGAAGTTGGACTTGCCTAGTCAGACTATTTGTCCTAGGTAAACATACTAGTCGACAACTTCGAGCGTAGTGCTACGGTACGGTTTATTTACTCATGTACTCCCAACAACTACCGGCATAGGTGTCACATGGACATTACACATGACCTTTGTTTTGTCCATGTTCATCTTAAGACCTATTCGTTAGGAGGCACTATTGAGGTCATTGAGTAGTGCTTAGGTCCTCCAGCGATTCTGCCATAAGAACTATATCGATACAGCGAGCACAGCAGACAGTCTGCAGCAAACGCTTTGTATAACAGTACATTTAAGATTATTAATTTTTTACTTAGTTAGATTTTTGTTTCCCGCAAAGAAACGTACGTTGGTAAGACGGAATCGTGAAGGTACGTTATTAAAAAACAAATTTTTTTTTATCTCTACTTCTTCTCAACGTATATAGAGGCTGGTAGATTTATTGTTTATTGGTAGGTAACGTTTGTTATTATATTTCACTTTGTTTTGTAAAATACAGAGTGAAAAACAAAAATAGAATGTGATGACAGTGTTTGAAAAGAAATTAAGTAAAAGATAATTTTTAAATAAAATGTTATTATCAAACGATTTCAAATACAAAATAATAAGTAAGTATATTTATGTGTTTTAAATAAAAACAAGCACTACGCATGGGGTATATCGGTGTGAACAAAACGACAATATACAATATATTATAAAATCTCTAATAATATAATCACTTCACAGCAAGGGGGCTTTTTTCGTTTAATAATAGATGAATGGAAAAGCAAACCATTGAAACATAACAATAGTCATTTACAGCAGCTGTTAGGAATTATTACTAATCTAATATATAAAGTAATGTTTGTTTGTTCGTATTTTATGCTCTGCCATACCGTTCCTCAGATTGCGGTAAAACTTTGTCAACTTATTGCTTGCACTTGCGCGATGGTTATAGGCAATTTACTTACAGTAGGTGGCGCGCTTATTGTACCGACAAATTTATTTTCAACTTCAATGAATGTATTATCTTTCCTAATTAAACAATACAACTCTTCCGAATATAAAACGATATTTCCGCAATTATTTCTTATATAGCCGCAACGTACCGGGTCCCAACTAGTGTGTAGTAAAATAATACCACATAATTAGAAGCTTTTATTTTGACATTTTACTGTAATATCATGTTTTAAAAAAACATTTGTTTAGACCACAAACAAATAGGAACTTAGGTTTAGATCTCAAACGGTTGCGTAGTAGTAGTACGGACGGTGCCTGCGATCTTTTTTGACTGTATATTTTTTGTAAATTTAATTATATTTCCTTTAAAAAAATAGTAGGTAATTTTAAAGATAAGATCGCAATAGAGTTGAGTAGTGATTGAGTGATGTGGGTAAGGTGTTGAAGTTGATTTTTCAATTTATTTCGGATCCGAACATAAAATATTATTACAATAATTGTAAATTAAAAATTAATCAAAAGTCATGTGACGCCCTCATAAGTAAACTTATTGTTTCTTGCGGACCATAACAGCTCAGGGGTTAGCCCGCGCTTTAAAATTACATAGTACAACAAACCGAGTTAACCCCCGCCGTCACCAATAAAATTTTAATTGCATTCACGAGTCCGGTGTTGAAGCAAAATGTTATGAGGAAATAGACAAGTCCGTAAAAAGTCGGACGGTGAAGAAATGGGCAAGTCCGTAAAATAAAAAAATATATATCCTTTAAAAGCATGTGAACTCGGCCAACATGTATTGGGACAAACAAGCACGGTAGACCCTCCCTTGCCCTAAACCCTCTAACAACGAAACGTAGTATTCTTCACTTCACTACTTTCTTGTATCGCACGTATCGGATCTTTTACAGTGTACACATTGCATATTGTAGTCACGTAAAATCTAATAACTGTCTGTTTGTCTGTAATACTCTCGGGGAGTTATTTGCATGCCATTAAGACATGAATAACCATTTGTAAAATATTGTCTGTTTGTCTGTCTGTCTCCGGACTAATCTCCGAAATGGCTTAACCGAATGTGATAAATGTGACCTAAAACGAATGTCGACGACGGTGACGATTATTTTAAAAATCTATAATAATCTATAAAAATCTATAATATCTTTAATAATCTATAGGTATCACTGATTGCATTGAGCCAGATCCAACTGTTTACTATCATTAAGCTTACAGAAATAGCGGTAGATCCGTTATCTCTTACCATATAAAAAATTGGTATGCTCGAGCCGTCCATCACAAACGTTGCGTCGCCTTGTACACTTACTCGACCAAGACTTGCTCGCTACATGTAAATCAGGTAGCTTCGTTATGATAATTGTACTGTTAATTCGTTCCTGCTTTGCCTTCATATAGTTACATTCGCTTATCATAACAATACAGCGGAGTGAGCCAAGTTGGCTTTCTACAATCGTTAGCGCTAATAGAAAACTATAAAAACGATTGAAATCATCGTTCAGTCGCCTGTCGACGTGAGTGACCGTTGAGATATTTTAATTCCTATTAATTTTTATAGTTTCCTAATTGTCTGGCCCGGCAGATCGTCGTAGTAGTAAGCCGTAGCTCGTAATACTTATAAAAATGTTTTAGTAAAAAAGAAAGTTACAAATAAGTATGGTAATAAGTATATGGCGTTATCAACCTAGGTGCTGTTTCCCTTCCTCCTGCTTAATGTTTCTGTGTTTCGTATGGTGAGTGTAGAGAACCGGAGACCCTTTTTACTGGAAATGAGGCATTCCATCTTAGTCCTGAGGGGTCTAACACGTCTTCCTTCCTAATATTTATTATACTTCAGGCGCTACGTTGACAACAGAAGAACAATATAATTTCCTCCCTTGCTACTCTGTATTAGAGGGTAAGGTGGTGAGTCATAGCGGATATTCAATTGAATAACCTGATTTCAAACCCTACTCGGACTGAAAACAATAGTCAAATGAGAACAAAATGGCTGATACTTTTAAAGGCTACTTACTAATACATTTCGCTATTTCGGCTGCTTTTTAAGTCTCAAGAAAAAGAAAAGTTCTCAATTCGACTCCATACATACTCTAAGTACCGACTTCAGAAGCAATTATGTGATACTTTTACTTTTTAATCAAAAGTTTTTCCGTTGAAATCGTTATGATTAAATATAAAGATCATAAAACCAAAATAATACGGAAGTGATTCGACATTGAAAAATACATTGTGGACAGAAAACAAATATTTATAAACGAATAAATTTAAAATATCAATCTATATAAATAAAATTATAGAGGTTAACAGTTGTGCGCGAAGAAAAACTAGGATACGATACTGATACGGATACTGGATAGATTTCAATTAGGTTTTCTAAGTTTTATTTCTTAGAAACTTGACCCTCATTTAAAAAAAATTATTGCGATATTTTCATTTAATAAAAGTTAGTAAAGATTTAAGAAACAACGATTTTTGTACGGGATTTTTCACACGGTCAACTGTACGTCGCTTGCTCTCTCATTACTAACCCAGATAATTTATATATATTAGCTACAAATGGAACAACGAATAACATTGCTTACAAAGAAATTTTGTAAGCAAAGTATATTTTTGCTTGCGATCTTTTTGATGTTTGTTCCTTCGCACATACGAACACTTTGTTAATATATCAACGAATAGTTAATAAGCAACGCGGACGAAGTTGCGGGTTTCAGCTAGTCAAATAAGAAACTAAGAAAATGGCAACCGAAAACCTCTAGCAATTTTTGCGAAAATTGGAGCTAGGAAACGTCTTAAACAGGGTAATTCGATTAGGACAATCAGATGCCCGGCGAGTCTCCGCCCCTTTGTTGTAGACATTCCACGCATTCGAACTAAACATTTGCTTCGTCTTTTATATGCAAACAGCAAAGGAGTGGAATAATTTGCCAGCGTCTGTCACTCCGCCCGATTACAATGTGGTTGTGTCTAAAAGACACGAGTAAATAGGTTCTTATTGCGCAGAGACAGTACGATTAAACATCTAGAGTTTTATCACCACTTACCACCAGGTAGGATTGCAATCAAGCATCTGCATATAAGGATTAAACTGAAAGTCTATATAATATAGGTAGGTAATAAGGTAAGTAAGAAACTGGTCTTCTTAAATTTCTGAGAAAATAAAATTATGAAAAAGTAATGCAACAAGTATCCGAAACAGCAATAAAGTAATCATTTTGTCCACCAGGACAAAATGATTACTTTATTGCTGGAGCAGGTACTTCAAAGGCCATTTTCTGCCCATTTTTCTGACATTTAGACTTAATAACAATACTTTTATTCACCGCAGAGCTCATGGTACCTAAATTAGCATTTAAAATTGCATATGGATGCCATAATAAGTGTCTTACTTGGGAACAGGTTTAATCGGATTTGCTATGCACTAATGAGCATAATTTTGTGTTCAGTTTTTCTAATGGTAATGATTGACTTACTGATAGGTTATTCAAATTTTTATAACTCATTTATTGCATTCTGAGCATAAAAAATAACAGATAAACGAAGTCCATTTCACAAAGGTTTAATAAATTAAAAAAAAGATGATTTAAGTAAAACAAGAAAAGAAGATTTAAAGAATATCTTTAAAACATTATTAATTAATTTTATGGGGAAATATAAAAATAAATCATTTCAATAATTAACGATCTGTCACTAAGTTACCACGGGACATGTCGTAGTAGTAATAATTTTTAGAACACTCATAAATTATTCTTTAATAACTCCAAATGTACTGGACAACGTTATAAACATATAAAAATCATTTGGAAGGACATCAACCACAACATTTGAAGAAGTACACAAAAATATACGATATGAATCGACAAGCTGTGACAGCTTAGTTTATGATATGATTCACTGACTTAGAAGTATATGGACTGGGCATACCTACAGAATTAGCGTGACTACCTACAATACACTGGCGCATAAAATGGCCGCCTTTTATAGGGTTGTAACTCAGCAATATGGGCAGCTGATATCGATATTTTTACTAATATGAATTTGTTCTCATTTCATATAATTGAATTTGTTGCTTTATTTATTTTAATCCGTAGGTATTTATATAGGTACAGGGCTATATTTTCAATCGTCAAATAACTTATCTGAGGAATAAATAATGTGTCTGGCAGTTTTATGGCTTTTGTGTAGATAAAAATTAAATCCGTAGCCTAATTGTGTAACACACCAAAATGACAAACCATACCAATTTGACAGTTTAACAATATCCATTGCGTTGTTTTTGTTGTCGAGCAAACGAATTTTTCAATCACATGAAGCAATTTATATTGTTGGGTTGTCAAATTAGATTTGGATTGCTATCCGTTAAGTTTCGCTTGAGCTGCTTCACCAGGCTTCACCGCATATGTACACTTACGCAGTGCATACTCTGCTACAGATTTCTTGTATTAGGTACAGTCAAACAAAGAGTTAAGTATGCAGGCAGCTAACTTGCAACTTGTTTTAAACAATGTTCTGAGTGTGCTAAGTACTTACTCAAGTTTTTACATCATTTATATAATTGTGAACAAAGTTAAAAAGTTATAACGCACACAATAAAAATGAATATTGACAGAGTAGTGGGAAGATTCTTGAGAAGATTTTTTGCTTGTATACCAAATTTATTTACTGTACAATATTACTGGGATGGAGATCCCTGATCCCATATTATAGTATTTTTAATATAAAATAATATATATAAAATCAGATTTTAAATGAAAAATATTATTTTTCGCAGGTAGGTACATTAATTTTGTTTATTTGAATTCGAAAATCTGGCATGATCATGAAACATGATATCCGGGAATTATAATATATTAATATTATTTATTCATTTCTGAACAAAATTAATCTATTAAAATAATTTCTAGTACAACACTTTGGCACTGCTTTTTGACAGTTTGACAGCAGATCTACCACAAAACTTGGCGCTTAACATGGCGGCGCAGTCAGTCACGCATGGATAAGCTAATGACGTTACACGAAAGCGTTACGAAAATAAGCACTTGACAAAGTGTAGTTGTCTCTCTTTTCTATTGCAGCTACTGCTTTGTTAAAAAGAGACAAAACTGTTTTTGACAAGTGTGTGTCGATATTATAGATATTTGTATAACTATTATTTCTATAGTAGAATATGCCGCCTCCATAGGTATATCTCTATGATATGATTTGATCGTGATCTGACATTTCTACTACTGTTAATAAAACTACTTTAAATACAAGTACTGTTAATAAAACGCTATTACACTTGGATAACAGAATTTTAAAGAACAATTTATTATTTAGATTTCTCAAGACAAACTGGTTTCTAAGCGATATTTTACTTCAATGCCGAGCAGGTTGTGAATCAGCACATAAATGATAGATGCCGGCGAAGATCTGTTTGCTTGCGTATTGTGTTTTTAAAGCGAGCGTTTTTATTGTGGGTGTATATTATTTTCGAATCACGTAGTTTTAATTAATTAGTTAACGAGTTTATAATGTATGAAATAAACTGGATAGCAGTCTCAATTGATAAACGGTTCAATTTTATTTAGCGGCTTCCGCAAGAAATACTCGACTAGAAAACCACTCGATGCACTTTGAAAAGCATTCGCAATAATTCTTATATATGCAATCGTTACTCGCTCGTTACATTTAATATATTATTTTTATGTTTTCAACTTTATAGGGAGAATTTTTTTGAAGCAAAGCCAATCAGAGTACCGGACGCTGATCACGCAATACGTAATTATAGATAGCATCGTTAGATGATCGAAAAATTATGCGTGAATCATGTTCTTGGGCGGCGGAAGTCACCATCAGGAGAGCCACGTGCCCGTTTGGCTCCTCATTCTCTATAAATAATCGTTTATTTTAAAATGATTATTCATTACATGAAAATAAATATGACTTTTCTTATAGAATAAGTTTGACAAACGAGCACACAGTCCACCTGATTGTAAGTGTTGCTTGCGTGCTGTGGCCCATAGACATGTATATTTATCCTCGGTTAAGTATCAAAATGCAGATGCGTTGTCACCCCTGGAGACTAAGATGGAATGCCTCGTTTACAGTTAAAAGGGTCTCCGGATCTATACACTCACCACCATACGAAACACATATTTTACGCTGGTATTCTATGAGAGCGTATGACTATAAATTTAAAGTTTAATTGTTGTTTTTCTAAGACACCAGTTACATATAAAAATGTACATATTATGTATAGAACTTGGCCGACTTGCCATAGACAAAAAAAAGTTAAAATTGAACGCGACAAAATCCGTAAAATTAGTTTTATTCAAAGTGGATATTTTAGGATTGACACTAAAGATAAAAAAAGATCATGAATAATAGTCAAAAACAGGAAAAAAACCATATGAGAAAACCGGTTTTAACGCAATGTCGCGTAAATTGATAGTTTCGCTTCTACTAATGATATAACACTCTAAGAGACCTTGTTGCTTATCTTAACATGGTTTCATTTCCCTTTGCGAAGAGTATGCAAATATGCAATTTAAGTGAAAACTAGAAATTGGAGCACGCAAATATTCTGTGAGAACGCGATCCTGTCGCGGATATGACGACCCAATTGTGAGCCACAAACAGTGACTAGTTACGACTAAAGCAAGGCCTAGGATTAGAGAACTAGTTACAGCGTCGCGAGCACTGTTTTCGAACCCCGGACAAAGCCATCATTTGGCTAAAGCATAAATTGTTGTTTTTTTGACTGGTTGTGATTGCCTTCATATCTCTCAACACTGCATCTCCTACCTCAGGTCTCATTATATAAGCAACGCTAGGCTAGAAAGAGTTATTGCTGTTTATTGTATTGTTGTATATTCATCGATATTATTCATTCATAAAATTGAATGAATATATGATTTGATGTGCCACAAGTGCACAAGCTGTATATTAGTGAGTTATTATTTATTGTGACACTATAATTTCACCGGCCGTTTAATAGCTTCTAATAATATATAATATTGATATATAATAAAAGGCGACAGGGGGAAACTGAAACTAAAACTGAATGATGGGCAGCAGCATCTTCCCGATAACAACGTGACAACTATGGCAAATATCCAGTGGCGTAGCTAGGCGTGGGCGAAGTGGGCCTTCGCCCACGGCCTCGCACTTAAAGGGGCCTCGCGAGGCCCCTTAAGATGCGATGCCGAATGTTGTGAAAAAGAACGTCACAAATTTAAAAGCGTGTTCGTTTGGAGCCTTGTAAGAAGCCCCTCTTAAGTGCGACTGCGAGGTCGTAAGTACCTTCAAAGACCACGACCATTAGATTGACGGAATACGAGGTTTGTCAGGAATTAATAGCTATGAGTAGGTATGTCGTGTCAAAGCATGTTCGGTAAGATAGATCTTGGAAACGAAAGAAAAGGGGCCTCGCTGATGCGACTTCGCCCACGTCTACATATATTAGTCTACGCTACGCCTCTGTAAATATCCCTCTATGATGCAATCTATGGGGTAGGCTTATGGATTCAGCAGAGGACTTTTGATAGCCTTAAATGAATCAATGAATTAATGATCGCAATAAGAAGCCAATCCACACTCGTGACAAAAATTATCAATTTATTCTACTCAGGGTTTATGATCTTTTCTTATAGTAACAACAGTTTTAGCAAAAGTCGCATTTGATAAAAGCAACATTACAAACAAATTTATTTACCTGCCACGGAATACCGCCACAAACTTTAAATATCAATATCTATAAAGAAACTTATGAGTTGGGTCCTTTTGGCATAAATACGCCCGATTATTCGGGTGTACGAAAATAGGCTATAAGGATATTATCGTTAGTTGCAATTTTTGTACCTCTTAAGATAGTGCGGTTTACCATCTAGGGTTCCATCACCACTCAACACCAGATAGGATTGTAGGCTTATAATAAGTAAAAAATTAAAATACCAAGTCAGGTATACCATACAATAAGATAAAAACCACTCCAATATCAACATTAGGAAACTAAAGTCTAATCTGCTAGAAAAGAGACATCAAAAACTTAAAATATATCACCTAAACTTTTATAAAATAAACAAGTTAATACGACTCACAGCTGGGCAACGATCACCTTTCATTTCTGAGATTGCTTGTTATAGAGCAATAAGTGCGTAACGCTGCTCCAGTGCATGTTGGCTGACTTCACATGCCCTCAGAATATTTTATTCCTCAGACATGCAAGTTCCCTCACGACATTTTCCTTCACCGACGAGCACGTGGAGCACATTGTGTTAGTGTGCGTAGGCCTCGGGAGCGCTACTCCCGAGCGCCCGCAGCACATGAGTAAAGAAACCAACCAGAGGGGAAGCTACATACAAACGTCTCGCTGCAGGTACACCCACACAGAGCAGCGATGTTTGCGTGAACTCTCACCGACAGGTTCACCGACGATCCGTCGCGGTACAAACCAGCGTTGCCCTAGTACGATGTACGATCATGTATTCGAAATAGTACGCAAAATATACGATCTATTCAAATCTTTTAATCTTTATAACAAAAATGATAATTGATTAAGTTCATTTTATCGATATGAAAAATCAATAACATCAAAATTGAACGAGCTCTAAAGTCTAAATTTCTTTTTTGTATTCTCCCGAGTCTACTGCTGCGCTCAGTGACTCTGATAGTGACTATTATTCAAGTAATATTTGTTATTATATATATTAAAATAGTATTACTTATAGGGCCAAATTCTACAAAAAATCGTAGATGCCACTGCGCAATGACTTTTTAGCAACGTTCTTTATATGAAGACCAAAGAAAATGTTTATCAAAATATGTCAATTGGTATTGTTTCGAAGTTGTGCCGGTTCATTATGAGTATTACTAGGTTAATTTTAATTTTAATATTGCGCTATTACTATAGTCAATCGTATCCTCAAGTACCTGGTAGATCATTTATACTCTAAGAGCTATGTATCTTTGTATTGATTTTTAAGATTAATAGTTTAACTTTGTTAATTATTTTGTAATGTAAAATGATCACACATGGCTTAATAGTTATAGATATAAGTATATTTTTTTATGTTGAGTGTGAGTTTATGTTTAATGAAAAAGTAAAAGTAACCCTTTCTTTATAATAGAGGCCTGAGTGGACACAGTCCGAGCCCCTTTCTTTAATAAAAAAAAGTCGTAGTAAAGTTTAGTGTCAGATGCTTAAATGTTATAGCTACCCTAAATGTTAAATTTTGCTGTGACGTTATAATAATATTATTTTTGTTTTTTTACCATTGTTTTATTGAAATTTTAATGCGTACTATTATTTTTTTGAGTTCTTAGCAAAATACGTTTTTTTCCAGTTTATGGTACGATCTCCTAAAAAATAAAGTTGGCAACCCTGGTACAAACCGGTTTGCGCCGGCTCAGTCGGAGTATAAATAATGAAAGGGCTGTTGGTCCTGCGCATTGAAATAAATAGACGGATAATATTTCGAGATTTTATTGATCAATTAATAATTTATTAAGTATTTTTACAATTAGAGTTAAGTTTAGAGATTGTGTACTATAAAATAAGACATTATAGATTTATATAGGTAAATAATTAGTGTTCTGTATAAGCATAAATGCCAAACAGTTGTACAGTATAGTATATATGAAAAATTCGAGAGAAAATAATACAATCACCAGACAGTGATGGAGGTGGTGTTGGTGGTAGGGGTGCTGGTGGACGGTGGTGCTGATCGTACTGGTAATTGTGTCAGTGGTGGTGGTAGTGCTAGTAGTATAATTGGTGGTGGTGGTAGACGGTGGATCATTACTGGCACCACCACCACCACAACCAGCATCACCACCACAGCCATTACTACCACAACCACCATCAACACCACAAAACCGACACTGCCCACTACGAGGGAAATTATTTCGTTTGGTGTAAATCGGATGTCCGGGTGAAATTCTACCGCAAAACTAAATTGGATTTGTACCGTGCAATACCATATATATAGTACTAAATGTACCGTACAAGGAGTATTCATACATATTGGTTATTTTATAATTAATCTTGAATTTTTTTATCATTAAAGAATCAAAATGTCACTACCATGTGTGTCCCATATAACATTTTCATCACTATTTCAGCAAAAATGTCATATTAAACGTATATTTGTAAGCTTAAGTCACTATTTAATATAAAGCTTAATAATCATTGCTAATATCTTAGATTTAACAAATGAAATCAAACTGAAAGCGACAGAATAACAACAATGTAAATATTGTCCCAAGCGAAAACAGTCATTCCCGTGTCAGTTCATGTCACGATATGTAGTACATCACTCATGGCGGCTGTACACGCTCGTCTCGTTGCCTCGCGTACCTCTCGTCGCGTAAAGGCTAGACACGAGAGCACACCATGTACACACTCGTTGTATCACTTGAACTACGGATGCCCGCTGGATCTAGAAGAAACTGTTGCTGCGTTTTGCCTTTGTGCTATTAGTTATTATAATTTCTACACATTTAGCATAAAAAGAAAATTAATAAGCCATGACGAAGAAGATGATGAATGGTTTCTATTCACCGTAACAGAACCATGTAACTACCTATATTTTATTTAACAATATTGAACCCTACAGTACATGTGTACAGGCGCGCTCTCGTTTTCATCACGATACCCACGAGACCCTTTGACTCGAACGCAAAAAACCGACACGCTTCCGAGAGCAAACGAGGGCACGCTCGTACTCGGCCTGTCTCGTGGTGTCTCGACGAGCGTGTACAGCCGCCATCAAAAGTTGCACATTTTTACAACTGCCCCGCGCTCCTCCCAGTCACCACACAGCCGTCATAGAAAACGCACGTCGCTCGTCTTGATTGATATAAAATAAAGAGAAGAAAAAGATAGTTACCGTGGTTTTTGTCAGAAAAAATTGTCTTTATTGTGGGTCTACTTCCTCGGTAAGTACACAAAATGTTAGAATGGGTTTTATTTTCCCTAATCACTTAACCATTTTGTTATGAAGTAACCAATAGAACATATTCCGGAACATTAACCAGTGCAATCAATGTCAAGCGAAAAATATCTGATTTTATCATTACCATGTTTGTCATTACCGTGGTTGTTTTAAACCACGGTAATGACGACGATATGACATGATAATGACTTTCTTTGCTATTTTATACTCTATTGACAGAATACATAAAATTCATAAGTAAATATTAAGTTTTTAGACTTGTACTGATTATTAGTGTATAATTAAGCAATGTATATTATATACGCCGATTTTGCTTGTTCTAGACGAAAAAATAGACATGCCACGACGTAACAAGCAAGTAAATAGAAAAGAGATATTAAGAAAAAAAAAACGATTAGCAGGACAAAAAATGCGTAACAAAATAAAGTTTAACCCTGAGTTATACAAAGAATACTTAGAAAAAGAAAAAACACGCTATATTAGAAGAAAGGATAATGAAAAAAATTACCAATGAAAGAAAACCACAGAATTAAAGAAGAAAGAAAAAGAACTTAAAATGTTACAAGAAAAAGATACACCTGCTGAATCAGATTCTGAAGATTTCCTGGAACAAATTTTTGAATTACAACAAGAACATCGAGATGCAATTACAAAAACTTCTACTCTTGCAAGATAAGTCACCGAGAATTACGTGTCAGATGATCCATGAAGTAATCCCAGACCTGGACCGTCTTTAAACACGTCGTTAAACAAAGGCGATAAAACTCCTGCCACAACCCAAGACCAGTTACAAAAAATTGTACATCAATTCCCTCTTCAGCTACACGTAGGGTTCGCTATAGAATGCAAAAATGCGAATTCTATCAAAATCGTTCGTCGGAGTTAGAAAAGCTAAATGCAGCGTTTCGCAAACGCGTCATTCGTATGAGACATAAAGTCTGAACAGCCCAGGAACAAAAGCAGAAATCATAATGGCAGACCCCACCAAAAAGATGTTGAAAAAGCCATAATATTTGGCGACATTTTAAAGAGTAACATCAATCAAGATTACGAGAACCAAAAAAAGGCTGAAAAACAAAAGCTCAAAGAGAATATATAACCAGTTTGCGAGAAATTGAAAAAATATAACTTACTTAAGGAATTGCCTAAACTGACAAGGAAATCTAATAGAAAAGAAAAAGAAAGCACAAAAAGGAGCAAATTGATAGTGACATTAAATGTTTTTATGAAAATGATGATAATTCTAGAATGACCTCTGGTAAAAAAAGACTACATTACTTTAAAGAAACAAAAGTAGCAGAAGACGTTTCTAAGAGATAGTCTATTGAATCTGCACAAAAAGCAAAGCCATAAAGGATAGAGAGACCTGCATGTGTAAAATACACGAAAATGTAGATTTGCTGGCAAAAGCTCTTCACAAAAACAGAATAATCATCGAAAAGTCTGCAAAATAAATATATCGAGATTAAGTTATAATTATTACAGAACTTGAAAGTTATTTTGTGAGATTGTCTTTACCAAAGAAGATTTTTAATAAACATTTATTCGATTGATATGTTTTCATTAAGATTTTAAATTTTTAATACATGTTTAAGGGAAAAAGAACAGTACGTAGTATCATTTATTATTGCCGTGTTTAAACGTCATTGCCGTGTGCGCGAAGTGTCATTACCGTGACTTCTAAAACTTTAGGGGTTCATATCTCTACTAACTGAGGGCCCTAGGAGAGGGCCTTCATTTTTTTAATAATCGATACATTAGAAACTTTAAATTTAGACTAATTTTGCGGTTAAGAATACATTTGGTTTTTTATTTTCTACCAATCTGCCCAATTTACATCAAATGAAATAATTACCCACCACCATCACAGTCATTACCACCACCACCTGATTTTTTGTACTCATGAATAGATACGTTGTCTGACGAAAATGATATTGATAGAAATATATTATAATGTGAAGCTTCTTTGAGAATACCTATTTACAGCGAGCGCTTAATCCCTGAGCTACCACTGCTTATGCCATAAGACATAATATTATTAAAATGTGTATATTTTGCTTATTTAGTAGTAGGTAGTTTCAATTTAAGTTACAAATAATAAACATGGTGTTATTTTAACTTAAGTTATAATGAAATATAAAGTTATAATGATATAATGAAGGTAAAAAAATAGAGAAATAGAGAAAAACTTCTTTTCAATATACGGTATATAATATAATATATAATGATGACCGAAATGATGAAGAATCTTACCGAATATTTCCATTTTTATTTACCATTACAATTACAGCCTATCAAAAGTCTAGTACTGATCATAGGATAGGCCTCTCCCATAGATTTTCTTATGGGAGGATATTTGCTATAGTTGTCACGCTTATTAAGCGGATTGTCAATCTCAGTTTCTTATTTTCATACAGCTGTTATTAGGATGATGCTGCTGGCAATCGCTTGGTTTAGTTTGATGATATGACGTAGTGGATATTCTTACACCGTCACTTACCGGTAGTACATATAACAAAGCGTACCCGAAACCCGTATTTGTTATGGGACAGTTGTGATGATCAAATCTCAGAGTTAGGTAACGATACTGTAGACAATTTTAAAAATATATTTTGCAGAAAACTTAAAAAACCCCTATCAAACAATTTGCAAACATGAAAGTTGTTCGCGACGGTGAAAAGTGTTTGGAAACAAAGTGATTGAAAAATAATATTAAAAGTGAAATTGGTGACAAAACTGAGTGAAAAGTGCAATAATATAATTTTATAACATGTTTAAAACCTTAATATGTTAGTATAGAGCATCATTTGGTAATAGTTAGGAAAATAGCTCTTATTTATACAAACGAAAAGTCGACCAATCAGAGCACGACATATTATAGAACTTGCTAGGCGTTTTTAACTGCGTAATAGTTGATCACGAAAATGATGGAAATATTTTTTATGCTCTAGAAGAATTGTAAACATGGTAGTGAATTAGATTAGGATTTATAGATTAAGGAAATATAGGAATATTTAGCGTGATGAAACTTATTTCCTACTTATAGCAAAATCAAAGAATTAATGTACCCAAATATTATGAAAATTTGGGATATTTTGGTTAATAACTTTTTACATTGTTAATATATTAAGAAACCTTTATAGTGTGCTAATAGACAATTGACTTACCGATTTAACTATGTATAGTACATTAGCGTAAGAAGTAATCGTGTATAGAAAAAATTGTAATTTAAGACAATTGTATAGAGAAAAAGTTATGCAATAAAGAGGCAAAACGGACAATGGCAAGCGGCTCACTTTAAAGTAACGCTCGAGTCTACCTTATGGCTTCGGGGCCCAGTAACATTGTAGTAACTGAAATGACTAGTAGCAGAACCAAGAAGTAGCTGAATATAGAACATAGTGAATAATAGCTAGCAACATAGTAGCTGATAATAGCAGCTACACAAGTGATAGTAATAGCTAGTTGTACAACATAGTAGCTGATAATAGCAGCTACACAAGTGATAGTAATAGCTAGTTGTACAACATAGTAGCTGATAATAGCAGCTAGTAAACAGTGATAATAAAAGCAGATAGCACTAGTAGTAGTAAGTTACTACCGAACAATTTAAAGAAATAGTCAACTGAAGAAATCGTCTGAAAAATATAGTGACCAACCGATATAGAACAACCGTAGTTGAACAACCGTATTCTACAACCGTGATCAATAACCAATAGTCAGAAGATTTCCGCCGAACAGTTGAGCAGTCGAACCGCTGGCCACTGCCTTGCCATTTGTATTCTATCTCGTGCATTTTGATTTAACCTCAGTCCACAGTACCCCAGCTGCACCAACAAAGACGGCAGTAGAAGTATCCTCCGGAACCTATAGGTGTAGGACGTGAGCGACTCGCGGAGTACTTTCGTTAACACTTACTCCCGAGTTTCGCCCGTCCGGCACAAAAGTCAATGAAGCTTTTCACCGACATCAAAAAAAGCGTTATCCCTAATAATGCGTATTTACTACATTGATGTTCTCATTTTATTAAATGACTTCAAAAAGGAGGAAGTACTCAATTCGACTGTATTTTTATGTGTGTTACCTCATAACTTTTTACTAGGTGAACCCATTTCGATGATTCTTTTTTTATTTGTAAGCTGGTGCTTCTCATGTGGTCCCATATAAATTTGATCAAGGTCTGACCAATAGTTTTTGAGTTATCCTTAATAATTTATATTGAAGTCGGTTGTACAACATTTTTAAATTTACCACTTGCTTATATTGAAGTTGGTTGTACAAAATTTTTAATTTAACCACTTTTTGTTTGTCTGTCTATGACAAAGTAATCAAACTATTGAAATTAATAGATAATTGTGATAATATCCATATCACGGGTTAACCAATGTCCTTAAAAAGCGACAGTGACCTAATAGTTAAAGAGTATGGACTGTAATTCCGCATTTACAAAACCGTAATAAGGTCTAGTCTGGTCACGCCTGGACACAAACACAGAAGTAAGACAACGACATCTTTACTAGTCGAGAGGAAGAACCTGAGAAGGATGTTTGGCCCAGTTAGAAGGGAGGACGGCAGCTGGAGGGTCCGGTCCTTCAAGCTGATGACAGGGAGAAGAGGCATGTTCTTGTATCGGAGGCGGACACCCACTTGGCTACCCTTTTTACTCGTAATTTTTGATCAATTTCTGGCACAAGCATTTTAAGCTTACCTGGAATAGTTAACGAGAATACTAGTAATGTTTATAGAATTTCTTTTCACAAAATTTATATGTTCTGCCCTTTCCGACAACCCTTCGTCCTATAAAAAATCCTTAAATTCGCAATAAAAAATATTGGGGGTCACTTAACGGGATAAAAACTATCCTATCTCTCAAGTTGGACCAAACTCTTTGATTGATTGTAAGCTGTTATTCTTTTTTTTAAAAGTCCCGCTGGGTTTCTTGCTGGTTCTTCCCAGGACAGAGGTTTTTTTCCTAACCAGAGGTAATTAAACAAAAGAGTTACTTTCAATAAGTATTATTTATAATCTATATTGAATAAAAAAGTTTCTGTTTCGGCACACAGTGTGCAAAATTTTATTGAAAACAGTTCAGTAGTTTAGGACATGTAATTTATATATATAAAGACTATTATTTTATTCTTTATGTATCTGTACTTCGTTTAGATATGTATCACTAAGCTTATTCTTTATATTCATAGTTGCTACACCTACGTCATAACATATCACCACGCCCTGAGCTAGAGAACCGCCTGTTTCTTTTTTATGTTTAGGCGAGTACGACACAATTAAAATAAGTAACTTATAAATAGTAACAACATTAAAACAACTTTATGTCACTATCCAGTAACATTAAATAATCAGTAGTAATCCTGACAGTGCACGCGAAGGGATCGTCATGCAAATTATTCCACTATTACCGTGGTGTGGTGTGTGACATTATAAATAGAGCTTCTACGTCATCGCTGTATCAGCAGGTAGTGTCATTAAATACGACCTATTTATGTCAGTCAATATTCCATGGAGACCTAACTAGTACAAAAATATTTAATGAACTGTTTACCACCTTAAAAATGCAAATAAAAACATCTCATTCATAAAAATCCTTATTTGTTAATGTGTAGAAAACTTTAACTTATTTAGAACTAGCGATCCGCCCCGGCTTCGCACCGGTGATTTCTGGATCTCGACAACAGCTCCAACTTCAGGGTCCAATTGTGAATTTAAACCATCCAGGACCCACTCAAACACACACAAAAAAATTAATTAGAATCGGTTGAGCCAGTATCGAATTTTAGCGAGACTAACGGACTGCAATTGATTTTTATATATAGGGATTACAAAATAAAATCTATGTCAATAATAATTGTTAAAAAAATTAAGCGTCCGTACGAATCGAGAAAGCATTTTTAATATTTAAACGCGGAGACTACCTCTATTTAGAAATAAAGAAATTAGTTTTATTTAATAACACATTAATAATAACTTGCATATATGTTGTTTAATGGCACTTTTTAAATGTATACTTTTTTTTATTTAGCAGTAAATTAGCCGATTTTGTAGACTCAATCATGGAATTTTTAATTAAAGTCGACACAAGTTACAGGACGTTAAAAGTAGCTCATCATCATCGATTCAATCGTATGAATAATTCAATTCAAACGTTTGTATTCCCTTTTTTATAAAACTGAAGTGACAAACGAATTTCAAGGGCAACGAATGCTACACCTGCAGCCAACTTCAAGCAACATGGCAGTTGCTTTCTCACCTCTGAGGACTAAGATGGATTCCTCACTTCCTGTAATTATACTGGCTCTCACTAAGATTATACTCTACGCTTGGGTTTACAAAATCGCCTATGTTACTAAAAATACAGGTAATATCCGCGTAAAAAGTCAAAAATGGCTGACGCAAAAATAAACACAACGGAGATAGAATTCGAGTTGGAAGACCGTTTCTGTTTTAATATATTTAAATAAAAATGAAGGGACCAGGCTTTAGCCGGTGACAAATTTTACCAGGTTATAGATGAAAATGAAGAAAACGATAGGTTCATGACAATTACTCTTAATTTGTCACAGTAACCATAGAATCTCCAGCTCATTCTTGTCTTGTAAATCGCTATGGATTCCTTATTTTCATTGTGACACCCAATTTAGAGATTTGAAAGTTATTTTATCACATTCGTCCATAACAGTTTAGTATACCTGATGGTAAGTGGATGCTATGGTTCAAAGACATCTAAATGTAAAAAAATAAAGAATGCAGATGCGTAGCCACCTCTAAATACTAATAAGGAATGTCTCGTTACCAGTAAAAAAAGTTCTCCGATTCTCTACTCACCATACGAAACACAGCAGCATTATTTTGCTGGTATTCTGCTAGAGCGTGGTCCTGGTCTAGCCGACCCGTTCGTGCTGCAGCGATGTAAATCTAGCATAGTCGCAGTGTGGCTCTACCACGTAAGATAACATTTTTCCGCTTGCTTATGCATTACAACTATAGCTTTACTTTTTCCTATGCGGGATAGGCAGGGTAGATCTTTCATACTTACTACTTTCGCTTATTTTTTAGTTGGTAGTTATTGTAGGCCTCATTCAAAGTATTCATACAATCATATAGCCTCATACAGTTTCATTCGTGGTACTCTTGGTTTACGCGGACGACCCTCAGAATAATTTAGGGCGGTGATGGTTTACAGGAAGGTTCTTTACGGTCACATATAGATAGATAGTCCAACTATGACCAGCCTTGTACGGGCTTGGCGTGTGCATTATGTAGATTGTATTATTTTCAAAATCGAAAAGTTTTTAATCTTTTTTGAATACCACTCCCCATAAGTTGGATTAGACAATAAGTCCTTCAGTTACCATCATCCTATTTAGGCCCATTTTTAGTCACACTTAATATGCTCATTATCAAAAAAGCCCACGTATTGTGACAGACAACTACGGAACCCTACCTCTACATTATGCGTGGCCCGACACGCACTTGGCCAGTTTTTTTATAAGATTTCTAGTGGCTTATTTTAAAAATCTAAAAATGTTTTTGGCCGAATATGTTGTTTAGGCCTTCTAGTCTAATGAAGGTGGTCTTGCCACTCTGTTTTAAGATATCGTTAAGTTACACGATGCTGAGGATTTTAGATGGTTAGAGCTCTGATGCTTGCCAGTATGGTGCCATGACGAGGAGAATGATGGTGTTCGGATATAAGGTATTTTTCGATCATAAGTGCTCAGACGACAGGCATTTGTTTTAAGAAACATAAGGTTAGTTAGTGTAGCATGTAGCGAGTGTTGCGCGAGTCAGCCCGCTGGTGCGAGTGTTGCGCGAATCAGCTCGCTGGTGCAGATGTTCACGAGTCAGCTTGCTGGTGCGAATGTGGGTGACGGTAATAATGCACGCAATTGAGGAAGAGCGAGAGGATTTTTAACATTTTTAATATAATGGATTTCCGCAAAGTGACGTCTGATACTGTTAATTATTATTATTTTAAAAATAACTAGACATGTAACGAGTACTCGGTTTGGATTCGGTACTCGGCGGATTCGGCCGTTTTTTAGGGTTCGGCCGAGCACCGAATATTAAGGGCCGAGTACCGAGTACTCGGCCTTAATTATATTGCAGGGAAAAATAAAGACAAAAAGCCAGTTATTATCATTATTATTATATTAGACACATTAAAACATCAGGAACATGACAAACAGCAGAAATATTGAAAACGTAAATAAGAATCTATAATAGAAATTATGATCTTACTAATATTTAAAATTTAAGAGAGGAAGATTGTGATGCAAAAACACTAGCTTTTCGGCCCTATTTGGGTCTAGTTTGCTCCTTTTTGCTTCATATATTAAGCCCGCCTCTGAAAAAAGCCGTTCACTGTAAACTGAACTGGCTGGAGTTGATAAGTATTGAGCCGCAATATTTCCCAAGATGGGGTAATGAACTTTATTAGAAACCCACCATTTATATGGATTTGCATCTCTTGCGGCCCTTGGTACGCTTAAGTAATGATCTAACTCTGCTGCAGCGGAATTCTTAGGATCATTAGGCTGGTAACTAGTTGATGCGTCAGCGGCTTCTTCAAAACATTCCCAGAATAGATTATGAGCTTCAGAAGCAGTATGATCTCTATCTATCATTCTAGCTTTTTTTTTCTGCTGGCTCTGCATCAATGACAAGTTCATCATCTTCTGTGTCTAGCGATATTTTTAGAGCTTCTCTTAGGACAGCCTTGCGAGCTTGATCTGCTTGATAAGCATTATAAAAGTTGATTTTGTAGCGTGGGTCTAAAAAGGTCGAAAGGACATAAGTTCTGTTTTCAAACAAATATTCAAGATTGAAACGCGTGACTTTGTTCATATTGTTTACGAGGGCATTTCTAAAATCATCAACTTGATACGTTTTCTCCGACAGTTCTTCTTTTCGTAAATATCTCATCAATGTGACAGCATGCGGAATTACATCGGAAATAGGAGAATACGTGCTACTAGTTATTTTCGTCACTTCTTCAAAAGGTTTCAATAATATGATTAACTGCAACACTATTTCCCATTGATCGCTTGACAAGTTTTCAAAATTCAAATTTCGAGATTCTGCGAAGTAGACAGAAATAGCTCGTCTCTGTTCAATAATACGTTCCAGTAAATAATAAGTTGAGTTCCATCTGGTAATAACATCTTGATGTAGTTTGTTTTTTTTGGAAGGCCAAGTTCCTCTTGAATCTCGTGAAGTTTGTTATAACCACTGTGATTGAAATGTGTCACGATTCGTCGAGCAGCAGAAATTGTTTCTTTAACAGAAGTATTAGCGTCTATAGCGTCATTAATTACTAATTGCAGAGTGTGAATAAAACAACGAAAAGAAGGAAGTTTGCGTCTTTCACACCTTTTGTTATATTTGCTGCATTGTCATGTACAACGGCACGTACTTTCGTAGCTGGTATGTTCCAATCGGAAACCGAATCGAGTAAGCTTTTCTTTATGTTTTCTGCCGTATGACTCTCTGGAAAACCTTTATATCTAGCACTGCATGACCAAGCATATAACTTTCTTCTAACCAATGGGCAGTACAACTGAGGAAACAAGTTTTGTTAGTTTGACATGTCCACATGTCTGTAGTAAAGAGATGTGGTTGACCGGTGCCAATCTTGACTTGATATTGTTCACCACTTTGTTATATATATCTGGAATTACATTTTCGCTAAAATATATTCGGCTTGGTATCTCGTACTGCGGTAAAATATTATTGACAAACCGGCGAAACCCTACATGACTTTCCACGATAGAAAATGGCTCGTTATCCACTGCGATCATTTCACCGATTAAATAATGGCACCTCTTTGCTCTAGAATCATTAATATCCCACAACTTTTTCTTTTCTAACATATCTTCTAAAGACGGCTGCTTCAAAAAACCACTCACTTGTGATTGACTGGACTGAGAGACAAATTCTTTGCTACTTGAAGCAATACTTGTAGTACCAAAAACCTCTTCATACTCCGACTTATGTTTAGTCTGCAAATGTCTTTTCATGGACGAAGTAGTCGCAGTTTTTCCCATACCTCCACGTGATAGTTGAACTCCACACAAATTACACTTAGATTTGTTTTTATCAACCTCCACAAAGTATTTCCAAACACCCGACCTTTTCGCACTACTTGACATTTTGTTATATTATAAATTACGCGTTGTCTACATAAAATAATTAATTAAACACACAAGCATAACCTCTTCTCCGTGAATACACGTACAAAAGTGACAAATGAGTTGATAAATTATGAAGTTACGGTTTTCCCCGCTCAAAGGGAATTCCCCGTGCACAGATTCGTCGCGCTGCAATATCGCGCTGTTACTCTGTCTCTGTGTAAGGGAAATAACCGCGCGCCACCCGCTACCGCGTTTTTTAAAGCCGAGCATTCGGCCGAGTATTCGGCCGAGTACTCGGCCCAATCTAGGCCGAGTACTCGGTGGCCGAGTACTCGGCGAATCACTACTCGTTACATGTCTAAAAATAACCTAATATATTTTACGCGGTAGAGCCATGTTGCAGCTATGTTATAGTTGTGGCACGATTGGGTCGGCTCAACCGGGGAAGGATCACGCTCTCACAGAATACCAGCTTAACACGGCTGTGTTTCGTATGGTGAGTGTAGAGAACCAGAGAACCTTTGTACTGGAAACGAGGCATTCCATCTTAATTCTCAGGGGTGAAAACGCATCTGCTTTGATTCTTAATCGATTATACATGTCATCATCATACACGTGGGCCACAACATCCACTTATCATCAGGTGGACTGTGTGCTCTTTTATCACCCTTATACTATTTTTTTAAATATATTTCTAACATTAGATGTGGGATAATTTTAATAATAAGATTACTAGCTGACCCCCAAATATTGAATTTGTCATTACTTGCCATTGCCACCTTTTTGATCCTAGTACAACTATGAAACATCGTCCCAACAAAGCAAATATATTGAGTAAACATAACCTCAATCGGTCATGATGTGCAGAAGTTACACGATCACTAACTGACGCATTACCGATTATATTTATAAAGAATATGTATTGGGTGTACGATAAACTAATGAAACATGTGGACCGAATTTTAACATATCCCAGCCAAGTTCTTCCAGCTGACAGCGTGTCACTGAAGCAACATGCGGCCAGACGCTGTCATGTAATAAGTGACCCTCGATGCGTCACGATTGTTTTACCTAAATAGCAGTGACTAGTTGACGCAGATGTTTGGTGTAGATTTCTCTCATTGAATGTGCTAAAGGGAGGCTGTCGGCCAATTACCCGTGTCCGAGTGTAATTGCAGCGCGTGCCGAAAAGCGACGTTATCAAACTCACACGGTCAGCAACTTTGTTTCATTGTTCAACAGTATATGACTCGATCGGGAAGCGCTTGTTCCAACGACTCACTGTCACATTGTCGGTGGTGCCCATACCGAATGCAGCGTTAATGATTTCGGCTTCCTGTACATTGTCGTTTTGTTTGAACTGGTACAACATTATCAAACAAGTTTCTTTTTCGTTCATTTTGGTCACTCTCCCGCTTTTACAATAGCTAAGCCGCGCGTGCTTATATATAACCCTCAGGCGAAATGTTCCAGGTCATTTCAGTGCTGTAATATCCACTTAATATTATACTTTCTAGAATATTTCAATCATTAAATTCAAGACAAAGTTGACTAACTAGATGCAGCAACAACCTGCACAAGGCGAGTGGCAGCAACTGGATGCACTAAGCTAAAAAAAATCGGCCAAAATGTGTCTAACAGAGTACTACCACAGTCTGATGACCGATGAATGTGATATGAAATAATAACTGAAACTAATAAACTAATATGTTATAGCATAACCGCAACCCCTAGCCATTTCATCGTCTCTGTGAAGAATCACAAAAATATTTTGTTTTAGGAACAAAATGTTTGCAGTTAACATATAATAATTGGCTGCTTTTGGGGACATCCAAAAAATAAGAGTCAATGATATTGGGGTTGTTAAAAGCAACTGGAAGTACACTCGTATCCTATAAATTTAAGGTTTTTCCACAACTGCTATAACTATATATACTATGCTGATAGTGCAAAGGTCGCCATAGCTTTCAAAGCCATATCAAGGGGGTTTTAAAGAAAATAATATCTTCCATCTCGGAGCGGTGACAGTTTTTTTTTATTACACCAAAGAAATATTCTATATTATATATACACCCGCACTAAAAGTATGTGCAAAAATTTTGCTCAATCGCTATCACTGATAAAAAAATTCACGATTGAAAATGAGCTTGCAATAAAAAGGATAGATAGGAAGAACACACTTCTGCCTGAGTAACTTTTTTACTTCAAACATGTTCAACATGCAAAAATGCTTTACGTAAACATTGATTTTTGGTTCAATCTCAATCATTCTCACTCTTAAACCTAACGACATTCTAAATATAAATAAAATACAATTCCTTTTCAACATAAATGGATTGGAAAAGTTGCGATACTAAATAGTCGAGTCGATTCGAGTGGTGGATGGTAAAATGGCTAATGGATAATTTTGTAAAAATTTTTTGGTTGGCGTGTATGCACCAAGTTATTTTTACCTGCACGTAACGCAACCTACTAACTGACGACTGATATCGAAAAACGTTTAAAAATAAAAGTGCTGAAGTAACGGGGCACGGGCACAGGCCCGTCTCTCCTCCCATTTCTGAGGGTCGGCGTGAAAGACTCTCTCCCCCAAACCATCTCAGAAATTAGAGAAGTCCATTTAAACATGCTCTAAAAATTCGAATGACAGGTGATTGGTCATGATACTAATGATGATCTGGTAAATTTTCGACCACATACTAACATATTGGTGATTCTTAAACAAAGGATACAGAAACTTTATACTTTATTGTTACTTCCCGTGATTAATCATAACGTTATGTTAAATAAAGCTTCCAATTGATCTCAAATCTACCACAATGTACCTTTTCATATATTTCCGGTGACATTGTGACCTACTCTGACCTTCGCGTTCCCCAATAATGTAATTGAATACATTATGCTCTCTCATGTATTCGAATTTAAATTAGTTTGTAATGGAACCACTGTTATGCAAATCAATAGCAAAGAAACTTCATCACAATATAACACGACAAGTACAGTTAAAAGGAATCAAAAACTAAATTTGACAAGTAAGTGACTGAGGCGTGCCCATACATAAATTGGTTGTGTACGTGCCATACTATTGGTGTTCCTTCGAAGATTTACTGGATGCAGAACAAAATTATGAGAGCTGTTATTTTTTAAATTATCCATTAAGAAAATATATAAATAATTAAAGGAGCTAAAAGACACTCCCAACATTATGAAGTGTTAAAAGCTTTATGAAATAAAAAGATAATATTATGATTACAGTATATAATCTTTGTAGTTATAACTGACCTGCTTAAGGACCAAATTTTGTCTTAAAATAAACGCGATCAATCGATGCTCGACTATGTTTTTTTAAAGAAATAGATTGGAGAAGGATGCTGTGACCCATAGACATCTACATCTATCCTCGATTAGGAATGACTGAGGACTAAGTTGGAATACCTAGTTACCAATAAAAAGGGTCTCTGCTTTTCGGTACTCACAATACGCAACGCAGCACTATGCTGCTTGTTTACGCTGCTACTCTGTGAGAGCTTGGTTCTTCCAGACCAAAGGACGAAGACTTTTCCTCATTAACTCGATTCTAATATATACTACTTACCTACTTGTTGCGTTTTAGGCTGAGCGAACAAACTAAAGACGGGATAACGAGGCATTTCATGTTAGTGCTCAAAGTATACAACGGGCCACACCATTGATGAGGTGGTGGTGGGTCCGCGGGAGGAGAGGAGAGTGACATTGCAATGTGACAGATAATATTCCAGCAATAACAAGTAACGGAGTAACGGTTGACAAAGTAAAGGAAGCATTAGACTGAATACTTATTTTACTTATAGAATACGTGAATAAGTAACAGAAACAATGGGAAGGAAAAGTAGATCAATTAACTCGTGAGAAAAAGCAAATCATAGTTTCACTAGATAGTCAATTTATAAAAAAAATTAATTGCTTAATCTTTTTGATTTAAAACATAACGAGATCTTGTTTTAGATACATAAAAATCTATAGTAATCAGCCTGTGTAACATATTAATCAAACACAAAACAAATTCAACGCTCAATACAATCACGCATCAAATAGTCGACAATGGCTCTACAATAGATTGGTGGTAGTAACAATTCCGTTACGAATTCAATAAAGCAATTGGTATTCTAAATCCGTGTCTTCAAATCATTCATGCCTTGTAATATAAATTGGACAACTTTCCGACTACATAATAATTTTGAGGAAACAATATGCAACAGAATATTAAGCTTTTGGACAATTTTCTTTAAATTTGTTAGTATTTCTAAGAAACTTAAAATGCTCTTTCTTATTTTCATAAATTTTTTAATCTAAATATCATATTATAAATAATTATTATTATTTCAACCTATAACATATTTTTCTGATATAATAAATTTAAAATTTACATTACATTATCAACTAGTTAATAGTGTACTAGTAGATAATTGAGTATACATTTTGCCAAATATTTGTAAATGAATCAATATTATGATCGACTTATAGCACCGGTAACTAGAGCGTAGTTAATTATCTAGCTAAATGAATAGAAGTTCGGTAGGGAGCTAGAACTTCATAAATTTATAAAAATCCGTGTGATTTAAATAAAACTACGTGTAACAAAAGCTCCGAACTAGAAATATCAGATTCCGTGAACACGTGTCACGTTTGCGATGATTCCAGCGCCACCTGAGGGTCCTAAGCTTAATTGATTAGAGGATAGGCATTAAATCCGCTTCAATACATTTTAATCTCAATACTGAAGCCGAACGCCGTTGATATGAATGATCACACGAAAAAATTTAGAATAGTTAATTATATTAATTATACTATATTAATTGTGCGCACATCACGGAAAAACTACTCGATAGATTTCAATTAGGTTTTCTAAGTTTTATTTCTTAGACACATGGCCCTTATCAAAAATAAATTATTGCGATATCTTTATTTAATATAGAGTTATTAAAGTTTTAAGAAACAACTATTTTTATGCGGGGTTTTTCACACGGTCAACTGTACGTCGCTTGCTCTCGCGTTACTAACACGATCACGGGTATCAGCTAGTGTTAATATAAAATAGGCATATATACGTTTATAATCTGAAAACGGCCAACATGCTTAGCGATTAGGACGTTTATTCACAGTAAACAATGGTCACCTGCAGCTAACTCTTAATAAAAAAGACTAAGGATGCGTTATCATCTCTGAGGACTAGGACGTAATGACGTCTATAAAGCTGGAATGGTCATTTGGACAAAATCACAAAAATTGTTGCTAAATATTAAGTGCTCATTTAGTGCTAATTTAGTGCTGCAAAATTAAATTTCACGCCAAAATAGCTTGAACAAAAATTAGAAAACTGCTAGCTTCGAATTAAGCAGTGTTCTACCACCTAAACCGATAACCGCTTAAATACAGCACCAAATAGAAGCATCAATAATTTAGTGCTCATTTAGTGCTCATTTAGTGCTGTCGATATACGCAAAAAAATTGGGAAAATATTTTTTTTTCTTTTTAATATCATAAACTGCTACTTTGACGTCTTTAGCAGAGTATGTAATGAAAATATTGACATCAGAGTGGGTTATCACCTAATGATATAAGATTAAAGTGTTCAGTTAGTGCTGCAAGCATATGCGAGAAATAAACGCTAAACAAAATTTTATTTTCATATACCGTAAACCGCTACTTTGACAGGTTCAGCAAAGTATGTGATCCAAAATTGACATCCAGGTGGGTTATCACCTAATGATATAGGATCATAATTCAGTGCTCATTTAGTGCTGTCGATATAACTAAAAAGGATTTGAGAACTTATTATTTTTTAAATACCATACCATAAAAACGAAAGAAATTTCTTAAAAACGAAAGTTTATTTTTTGACTCTTCATAATAGTTGCAATCTATTTTCTAGAGACTTCAAAAAGGAGACGGTACTCAATTCGACTGTATGTTTTTTTTTCTTTTTTTTATGTGTGTTACCTCATAACTTTTTTCTGGGTGAACCGATTTCGATGATTTTTTTTTTTTGAAAGCTGGTATAAATATAAATTTGATCAAGGTCTGACCAATAGTTTTTAAGTTATTCTTAATAATTTATATAAAAGTCGGTTGTACAAAATTTTTAATTTTAAATTATTTATTGAACTATTTAATGAAAATTAATAAAATATGATATATATTTATAAATTCAGTAAAGTATATCAATTATTACTACATTAATTATTTAAATTCCAACAAAGTTTGAATTTTTTCAATAACCATAATCTCATTACACAAAACATATTTTCTATAATGAAAAATATAAAATTGTTCCATTATAATAAAAGTTCAATAAATTTTTTAAATATTTTTATGAGAAAATAATAAAAAAGAAGCAATCGATAATACAATAAATTTTTACCTTTTGTGTTGTGAACATCGATATTTACATTTTTTGACATTTAAAAAAATGTAAACCTTACTCTAATATGGGGTGTTTCCTCCTCTTGCTTTTATCACCGCCTGCATACGCCTATTAAGGGAACGGATCAGCTTTTTTTATGTCTTCTTGGGGTGTCTGTTGCCATTCTTCTGTTAAGGCGGCTTCCAGTTCATCCAACGTCTCGGGAACTCGGGACGGCCCCGTGGCGCAGTGGCTTAGCAATGAGTTGCAACGCTGGGGGCCGCGGGTTCGAATCCCGCACGGAAGAAGTATTTGTATGGCCTACAAATAATTGTTTCGGGTCTGGATGTTTGTCCTTGTGCAATTTATGTTTGTAGACTGCCTCCACGATACAGGAGAAAATCCTAGTGTGGGGGTAACGTTTAAAAAAAACTGGATTTCGGGCTCTAAACTTTCTTTTTATCTGGTCCCAGAGATGCTCGATGGGATTTAAGTCCGGACTATTAGCTGGCCACTGCATAACTGGAATTCCGACCTCCTGAAGATATCCACTTACAATTCTAGCGACGTGCGGTCTTGCGTTATCATGCATGAGTTGAATATAGTCCACAATATACCCAGCGTAAGGCATCACATGAGGTTGCAAAATGATCGTAATGTAACTTTACCAGTTACTCTGGAAAAAACCAGCCTCTTGATACCGACGAAACAGAAACTTCAACATAAATAAACTTGTAGCATATTATATGAGTAACTTCTTGTGTTACCGTTACCGTACCGTTACATCCTATTAAAGTCTACTGCTGAACATAGGCCTCCCCCATTGATTGCCCCATAGGAGGATATTTTAAATAGTTGCCACGCTTGGCAAGCCGGTTGGGAACTGACCCATATCATCCCGTGGGTGTCGTAAGAGGCGACAGAGGGAAACAAATCAGGAGATGGGCAGCAGTGTCTTCCTAGTAACGACTAAAAAATAAAAATTTCTTGTGTAATTTTTATTTTACAAAATCATGTCATAACATAAACATAATGCCATTTTATGCCAGTCAGAGATCTTCTTTTAATTTGTGCTTAAAGTTTGTGCGTCCAGCGGCTTCACACACCAATGGATGCAGGGAAATTCCTGATTACCCGTGCACCTACTGCATTAAAGTAGTTTGTAACTTTGTCAAAAATACTAAAACAACCTATCAAGAAATATCAGCGATAATAGGTTGAGGTGCGGCTGGTGTAACCCTGGAAATTAATATAATATATAAATTAGGTACAAGTGTAACGTACTATGGTTGCAAGGGTAAACAGGGATTCTCCCTAGCCCCCCAATGGTGTGTGAAGCCGATGGGTGCACGGATCGTTACACCAATTTTCCACCAAGGTGCCTCAACTTTTTCAGATGATTTAATGAAATAAATATTAGTAATTATAATGTTAACTTTATTATTAAAGATATATTTAAAAAAAGTTACTTATTGTTTTACCAATCAACCTTAGAAAAATCATAAAACCTAATCCACATAGCCGTAACTCCAACACTAAGAGCTGTAACACAACGAATTTTCAACGTAATAAACCGCAAAGTGGATCGACCGCGCCGCGCCTCACAAGTGTCACTTATCATAATGAAATAATCATAATAATAACGTCCTTGACCGAGGAATTGAGTAAGATTTTATTCCTCGTATAGCTCAGGGGGTGGACGTTCTAAAATTTCACCTTGAGAGTTCGATTCCGGTAAATGGCACCTATAAATTTGGTTTCTACACGTTTATTCACTACTTACTCTTTGGTAAAAGATAACAAAAGAAAAAGTAAATAATTTAATATTAAAAAAGTGGTACAACCGACTTCAATATAAATTATTAAGGATAACTCAAAAACTATTGGTCAGACATTGATCAAATTTATATGGTACCACATAAGAAGCACCAGCTTTCAAATAAAAAAAAAAAGAATCATCGAAATCGGTTCACCTAGAAAAATGTTATGAGGTAACACACATAAAAAAAGAACATACAGTCGAATTGAGTACCTCCTCCTTTTTGAAGTCGGTAGAAAAATATATCTGATCAAATATACTATATATTCGAAAAGTGAAGTTCGTCAATACGGACTGAGCATCACGACAATCTCAGGCCCAGTATCTCAATTGCTCAATTCGTGTGCGATAAAACCCCAGCCTTCTGGTAGATGGATCTTTTTATCAAACTAAAGTGACAAACAAACTAACAGTTTACTTGAATATAAGTGGCTACTGCAATTCATGAACACCTGTGTGTCACCTCTTAGGACTAAGATGGAATGCTTCACAGACTGTAATTATAATGGACCTCTATAATTATATTGGCCCTCTTTACACATTTATGTTTTTGGTGGGATATCCTTGTAAAGTTTTATCCTTTCGGTAATCCAAATAAATACATGACCTTCATTTTTCCTTCTTGCGTCTTTCGCTTCAATGTTTCTGTTTTATATTTAAATTACAAGAATTAATTTTTTTTATGTTAATTTTAATTCACCAATAACTTTGTCGACACCGAATTTTGATAATTTGCAATTTTCCGATTTTTTCCTTTGAATACGCTTAATGACCTTTTAGCTATATTTAAAGTTTTTAAGAAGTTTCTTAAGATTTTGATGAGTACTCACTCATCAAAAGTTAAGTGTAACAGTGTGTGATAAAAATTGAACTCTTTAGACTTTAATATCGCAAAAACTACAACGGGTTCATTAATGGAATTTGATGTTCTATGATTCTAGGTATTTAGAAGAGCCTTCTTTGGTATGCACAATTACAAATGTTTTCAAGTTATGGGGGTTCGAAAGTAAATATACACATTGCTGGTGCGTCGCTATTTTCTTTTCCGAACTTGGCTGATACACTGCCGCGTGTCTAGAATATAATCAAAAAGATAAAAATTACTCATAAATTTTAGTTAAGACAACAATTTTCGCAACTGCGTTTCATATGGGTATCAGAGACTATTTCTACTGCCAAAAAGGCATCGTCAGGCAGGCAAGGCACCGTAGCCGTTAAGGGTGAAAATGCATCTACGTTTTGATTCTTAGTCAAGGATGTCTATGGGACAGGATATATAATAGATATTTTATACAGATAAGTATAAAAATACATCAGTGCTCGATTTTTACCCCTCCCTCAATAAACAAAATTAAGAAGTGTGTGGGTAAATAGGATCCTTTGTCGGTAATTAAGGCCATTTATAATATGAATCAATTCAACATAAAAATAAAAACATTTTTGTTTCTTTATTTGTCTCGTAATCGTTCCTATACCATTACGGTGGAACTTTAGTGAATTATTAAGTACGAGGCTGCGAATGTTTATCACAAAAGAAATTGACTGCTCGTTTTAATGCGTTCCTACAGCATTCATCCGATTACGACGGAACTTTGGTGAGTTGTTGCGCGGGCACCCGCGAACGTTTTTACAAAAAAGGGCACCGCACCGGTCCGGCCAAGCGTTGCACGCTTGCCGGACCAGTGCCCTTTTTTGGGCCTTTTTTGGACCCAGATTGTATGCTAATTCTTCACTTTTAATCAAGTTCGACAAAGACAGAGCTTTTTATATCAGATTTTTAAACCATAACAAAAAGTACTTAATAGGGTAGTTTAATTAATGTAAATGTAAACTTTGTTTAATGGTAGCAAATCTATGAAATCAAAACTAATAAAATACTTTAAAGAACAATTTTTCAACAATATTTATCTCATGCTTATGCATAAGATGGTTCTATAACACATTTTGATGTTGTAATTAAATAGTCAATCGAACTTTATTCATATACTATTATATTATGAGCAAGAGTGTCACAAAGGTTGATTGAACATTATAACAGGTCAATTGAATTGGCCTATTTGGCACTTGTCTTGAAATATTAGGTTAAATGATTAAAACATTGCTCGTACGCCAAATTTAAGACCCAGTTTCTGAACTGTCTGTCTAATTGAGAGAATCATAACAGCCAGGACACAGGAATATCTTGTCTACTCTTGAATCGTTCTAAAAATATTTATGAAGAACTGACTACATCTCAAAGTGTTTCTTCACTTGAAGATGGCATGTGGTAAAGCAAGTAGCTGTATTATAAAAAGCTGCTAATAATAGTTTACCGTGAGTGTCGTAAAAGACGAGGGATAGCAACAAACCAGGATATGGGGAGCAGCATCCTCCTAATAGCTTTTAGAAATTTAAAAAAACTGCGGTGGCCAAAACGCCTGCCAAGCGTGGCAACTATGGCAAAACAGAAACTGCTCCAGTATCCCACTATTTATGGCTACTGTGGCGACCATAGACAGGGGGTGCTACGAATCTTCGGAAATTCGATTGCCACCTTCGAAGACTCGATCTGGTAACATTTAACGTTTTAACCCTAATGACTTACGAGAAGATCTTGAAGCTGGAAGAAGAGACATACAAGATGCGCTGGGATATTTTAGTGTTATCTGAGACCCGAAGAAAGGGGGAGAACTCGGTAATCCTCGAGTCCAGCAACTTATTCTCCGACCATCGGGATCGGCCTCTCAATGATAGAACAGTTCCAAGGAGGTGTCGGATTTATCGTCCTCAAGTCGCACATTAACAACGTTGTGAAGATTGGGAGTGTGTTGACAAAGGAGTGGGTTACGTAAACTATACTCAGAATCACCAAACTGGTTTACGCACCGACCTTGCCACATACCGATGAGGAGATGGAGGAAATGTATGAGTATATCTCTAGAGCCATGCATTCCTCCAAAACCCACTATATGGTGTTAATGGAAGAATCAACTTATCTTTTTGGATAGGATAAGGGTGACAAACGAGCACACAGTCCACCTGATGGTAAGTGGTTGCTGCGGCCCATAGACATCTACATCTATCCTCTATTACAAATCAAAATGCAGATGCGTTGTCACCCGTGAGGACTAAGATGGAATGCCTCATTTCCAGTAAAAAGGGATCTTGTCTCAGTGAGTTGTCGAGTCAAAGGTCAAAACCTGTAGCGATAACCAAATGGTGAGAGATCACACTTAACTGAACATTAATGTGGAGAGGTCACTTCTAATGATGTCAATGTATTGTCCTCTTCATGCTGTTGTGTTCTAACCAAAGCCCCGAAAACCTTCATTGATTCCTAAAATTGACATTTAAAAAATTTATTAAATAATTTTAAATTGAAGTTTATTTTACAAAACAGAAGTGACAAACAAACTTACAAGTCCACCTAATGGTAAATGGCTACTGCAGTCCATGGCCACCTGCAGCCAACTTCATAGAAAACTACAGCCACATTATCACTTGTGAGGACTAAGATGGAAACTGTAATTATACTGGCTTTCTATACCAGACTGACTCCTTGGCAGAAACAGAGTCATACCACCTAGTGAAGTGAAATTGTAAAATTGCATAATATAAAAACAAGACTCCAGAGAATCATGCTAGTTCTTCTCTGAGAAAGAACAAACCTGAAAAAACCTTTTAACAAGCCTGAACTGAATAAATGATTTGAGTAAGTGAAATGGGTGAAGTAGGACAGAAGCCAAAAATATAATGCCAGAAATATACTTTGTGCACTTTCTTCCATTCATTAAATTTTTGACGTGGTAACGCTGCAGCTATATTATGGTTGTAGCACGAATGAGTCGAATCGACAAGGGAAGGACCACACCTCACAGAATACCAGCATAAAATAGCAGCTTAATGCTGCTGTGTTTCTTATAGTGAGTGTAGAGAACCGGAGACCCTTTTTACTGGAAATGAGGCATTCCATCTTAGTCCTCACGGGTGACTACGCATCTGCATTTTAATTCTTAATCGAAGATAAATATAGATGTCTATGGACCACAGCATCCACTTACCATCAGGTGGACTGTGTGCTTGTTTGTCACCACATTCTATAAAAAAAATTCAACTCAGAATTGGAAATTTTCATAATAAATCCTTTGTAGATTTTATTTTACTAGTCATTTTAGTAGGAAGATCAAAAAATTTAAAAGCAGTAATTGTTGATGAGTAGGAGAAAATATTCAGTTAGGTGATTCCAATGTCAACTAAGTCATCCAAGATAATATACCTCAGAATCATGCATTGTGCAATTGTGCATGCTACCAGTGATGACTTAGAATATCTTTACAGAATTGAAATGTTGTCCTTCTCTGCTGACTGTATAACTCAGTGAGTTAGAGAGTGCTATGCTCGAAGTAGCTCTGCAAAATCCGTATGAGAATATTTGGAGAAGAACAAGAGTAACTGATATAGCCCAGTGAATCAGTAGGCTCAAGTGGTAATAAGACACATGTATAGGTCAAAAACCGATTGATGTAGAAGGAAGGCTCTTGCAGGGCAGCTTTGTGCTGGATAGAGCGGTGTCAGACAATCCCCACTTTATGGTGTAATAACTTGATGAGACATGCAGGGAACCGATGGACACAGGTGGGTCAGAACTATGTTTTATGAAATTCTGTGGAGGATGACTATTTTCTCGAGATGGAAGGATGATGATGATTGTTAATGATGATAATAATGATGCAGTGTATTCCCGTTAAATGGTTTTGTAAAAGAAATATTTAACGTTATGGAAAAAATAAAGATACAAAAAAAATGAGATCAATGCACTATGAGAATTGAATTGAGTATTTCAATGATGTATATATTTTAAATAGTAATTGGACTAATTTCAAATAATATAATTTCAGGTAATAAACCATTACAAAAAAACATCAGAGTAAAATTAAAATATTATCAATGGAAAAATATAGGAAATGAACACTTTTTTTTTCTTTACTATTTACTAACATAACTTTGTCAGTTTATGATTAATATCATATTTCTCATTCAAATTTACAACATTTAAAACATGTTTTGACCATGGGTATGGTCCTAAAATTCTATAGAATAAAACAACTAAATTATCAAAAACTATTACCTATGTATTTAATTTTTCATGCCCCCCAACACCACAATTAACAGTAATTATAAGTATTATGAAAATAAAGGATGCCTAAATAAATTAACCTTTCAATGCTACATACTACCTGTACAAATTGAGAAATAAATCTTCATAATCTCATCCCCTTGCAGAAGACAGACTTGTAAACTCAAAAACTTATATAACATACACACACTACTCCAAAATAATCGCATTTGACTCGAAAATAATATTTTAAAGACATACTTTAACTAAAATAGGTCATACAGCTGTACAATGAACCTTATCCAAGTTTCTCCGTATCCGCAATATCTTAAAACAGCTGCGCGAAAATTTAGCGATGATATGCAATAGGTACATTTACCTATATTCCGATAAAATAATGTAGCCGCTTTCTACAAAGTGATTTAATTAACAAGAAAACTACTGCAATAACTAATGACAAAAAATAATTTTTAGAATGATCCCGAAAATGCAAAAATAATATTTCTTTAGTGTTCCATTGATACCTGTTTACTTTTGTTGTCGATCCCGTTCGCCTTGCCGTCCGGCACAACACAGTTGTTTTCCTCACTTTTTCACTTTTCACACCCTCCAACGCCATAATTAAACGTTAACTTTATTCACTGTCATGCGAAAATTGCAATATTTATTTTTATTTATTGAACCTAAAATATTTCAGCACAATTCAATAATCTCGAGCGATCACTTCCATAGACAAGCATCCGTCACAGCAAGCACCAAGCAGCAACATAACGCATCGTCTCAAACGACGCATAGAGCGGGAATGAATGATCATAAAAAAGGATGAAGGAACAATGTTGCCATTATGATATACTTAAAAACATTTAAAAAAAATCAAAACGGAAAGTATATTCTGGTTGTAACTTTAACACATAAACCTTCCTACAGATAGTGAATTTATCTAAATTTATTAATGAATTATTTTCAGAGAACTTTCAGAAGTTTATTAACGGAAAAATGATGCAATATTTTAATTTACTAAAATCTTAAATTATTCACTTTTTTAAAATATATCTTAAAGTAAAATTGATATTTTATGCTTATATCAAAGTCTTCAATAACAATAACAAATCAGAGCTTACTGCTCTTTTAACCTGGAGATATCAGCCAACAATCTCTGATCCAACGTTGTTCTGTTTTCAAAAAAAAATTGTATTCAGTCATTTTTAATGATTTTAACATTAAATTATTTTCAAGTGCTGTCAACAATTTTTGTCAGTTTCTTAGACATGGTCAAAAAGTTTATAACTCACACGTTACTACGTATTAGACATGGGACATAGTCATGTAATAAAAAAAACACATATTAAAGCATGGACATTTAAAACTGCCTTACATAAAAGACACTCTACATTAACTTCTTAAACTGTGTGGTAAGCTTACGAAACATTAATAATAAAATAAGAATACGATGTTAGGAAGTGGTATGAGAAATTTGTATATTATTTCATATTATCCACATGACTAAGATAATGTCTAAGTCTAACGTGCATGTCATACCTATGCTAGCAGTTGTTGGGAACACTATGATCAAAGTTATTGACGAGAGTGTTTACCTATGAAAGTTGTCCGTTCAGTAATCAGACTACGTAAGTCCAGCTTCAATCTAAGTGGCAATTGACGGATACAAATCCGAAAATTACACACTTCCACTACCAGTGGTTTTCAAAATCTTAGAACAATACCAATGATGACATTATAAATCTGAGACATGGACGAATGACGACCTGACAAAACGTGTCACAAATCGATGGATGGAAGTGACTTAGTACCGTGGACTGTGACTATTTTTGAAGGAGGCTTATGTTGATAATAGCAAATAAAATAATTTAGCTTATGTTGTTGTGGGTTGCAGTGATGATGATTATGACGCTAACTTATAATTAATGGTCTTATAATAAAAACAATAATACATTTCGATGTATTATTTCAAAGAAAATATATTAAAAAAGAGTATTTAAATTTTAAGAAATCTACCAGATATTACCAAAGAAGATTCAATTGGCGTTGGCAACTTGTTAGACAAGGACATGAAATTACTTTTGAGCTATCTCACTTGGTTCGGTTTTCTACTTTCAAATGCATCAAACAACACTAAACTTTATGTTTTAGAGAGTAAATACGTAATAATGATATTTCGAAGTACCTGATGCAGTATTACAAAGTAAACTATGGGTTTTCCCATCTTACGGCATTGTGTGTCCATCTATGGACCCTAGCTATGGCATAGACTAATAAAATATGAATAAGCTGGTCTATGACTGGTCGTGTTGTTAAGGACTGAGCTTAAATCAAAAGTAAATCGAAATTCTAGGCTGCCGTAGTGTACAAATGTCTCACTATTTTACCTAAATATTTTTTTCACATTATACATTTTATATTTAATTTTTCATTAAAATCATGAACACATTTAATGTTAATGTTGTTATGATAGCTCAGGGCTGGGTACCACTCTAGGATAGGAAGCAGGACTGTTGAGGCTGTTCGCGCAGTCATTTCAGTTTGGGTAAATAACGGCACGGGCACGGCGGATCGGGTCAGAGACCTTCCGGCTGGTACAAATGCTTTCTAGACATAGGTGCTTTCTTGGCATAGTTACTTTGGTAAGTACCTTTACCGTATTGCAGGAAAGGAGCCAACAACTACACTTTGGTAGCGAGGCGCAGCATACGCTTAAGGAGTGCCCAGCTTGGGTTGAGCTGTGTCGTAATCTCGTAACAGTAGTTGGAACGAACGAGCATTAATACGAACTGGGAGCGAGAGTCCCAGTTCGCATTAATGCTATAAGTGGATGCAAGATGTTGTGGAGCGCCGGTGTCATGTCCTGCAAGCAGGTAATGTCACAGGAGGAGGCTTCTGAGAGGAACCGGGAAAGAACGGCAGATACCCCATTCCATTCCGCAGCCGGAGGGTCGGGCACGGAAGGAGAGCATATCAGGTTCTCCTCCACTCCCCGTAATTGAGGCTTAGGTGGCGGCCACGGAGGTTGTCGGTCGTCTTATACGCAAGGCCTCGAGGTAATGCTTACGCCTTGTTTCATGTGCACTTCCGTGAAAAAGCGGTGGAGAACTCCAGCTTCACGCCATCATCGAGAAGGAGCCTGTAAGGGCTACCGCAGTCAGGGATTCAGCGTTCCCGTAGCCCCGACAAAAAGCGAAGTTAAGTTAAGACATAATATTTCTATCGCCCCCGCGACATACAGGTATCCATAACAATTTCCCTACTTACAAAAAAAGGGGCTGGGCGCTCGCTTTGAATTTCATATTTCGCGAGCAAACTGAGTTCTATTCCCGTCATTACCATCGAAATCATAAATCGCAACTTTAAAAGCTGATTAACCGTTCTCTTCTTTTATTCCTCTGATGACGATCAATTAAAGTCCAGTACTGAACTAACTTTGCCATAGTTTCTGCACTTCACAGGCGGACAGATTGGCAAACGCAGTTATTTATTTAATTTTTTAGTTGTAATCAGGAAAACTGCCCATTTCTTCTATTTATTTTATATTCTACTAAGCCAGCGCTTGTCTACGAACCCACCTGATGATAAGTGGTGATGTAGCCTAAGATGGTAAAGCGCACTGACTTAACAAAAGCCTATTCACTCTTGCCTAGAAGACACCCACACTATAATCGGGTGGAAAGACAGATGCTGGCAACTTATTCCACTCCTTTGCTGTACGCATGATGAACGACGTAGCGAACCGTTTCGTTCGAATGCGTGGTAAGTGAACAACGAAAGGGTAGAGACTGATCGAACGTCTGGTTGTCCGATGGTGGAAGGGAGAGGGAGGAATTAAATTCCTGCACAAATTCTCCGAAATACATCCTGTATAAAACCGAAAGGCTGGCTACTTTTTTCTATTAGGCTATTCCAGCTTTTTAGCATCTTTATTAAATATATTAAGCTATTGTCAAAATATCTCTACATCTTCGCATCGCCGTTTCAGCATAAGTAGTGTACATAATTTTGTAAACAAAATTTAAGTCAGACAAGGCTGTATGGACAAAGACCCCTTTACCTTTAAATTAAAAACAATCGCGGTTGGCAGGGTTCGCGGTAAATTCAAATTAAAATTACATTATAGTGGGTTCACACGGCACAGACTTTAGTCTGCTCAAGTCTATAACGATGTCTGTGCATTTTTGTTTACTGGCATCAAAAAGTCGGCGCAGACATGCGTGTTTGCGCAGACTACTGCACTGTGTGGAGTCCACATGTGCACATGTCCTGTGGACGCATGTTCAGACTTGTTTAGGTCAACATACGACAACTTTGGTTTATTAATTCACAGTCTGCTTTGTTTTTATTAAAAAAATGTACGATTTAAGAAAATATTCGAGAGAATTCTTAGCTGAAGTTATAGATCTGTACAAGTCCCTTCCAGCTGTATGGAAAATTAAGTCCAAAGAGTACAGTAATAGGGATATGAAGACCCAGACCTATGAGATATTAGAAAGAAAATGGCAAGAAGTGGAACTAAGCGCAGACCGAGATTTCGTAACGAAAAAGATAAATAACATGAGATCAGTCTACAGGCGTGAATTGAAGAAAATTAACACTGAATATTCTGGTATGGGTACAGATAAAGTCCCTTCCCCAAGTTTGTAGTACTTCCACTTACTTGACTTTTTAAGAGACCAGGAGGTGAATAGACCTTCAATGTCTAGTTTGGACGAGGAAAACACTCAGGTAAGTCAAAATTCAAACATTTATTATACCTACGCTAATTACACATTGCTATAATTATGTCCTTAACTTATAATAAACAGATATTCTACCCGTGTTACTGATTCAATCCACATCTGTGAATTTGCCAAGGTACGCTGCCTTCATTATTAAAATAATTAACTAAAGTGTTTCGAACACGCTTAGCAATATTTGATTGGTGTCCAGCAATTATAGATACTTGTAGCTCCTGTATATCTCTGTGTGTATCTGTGTTATAGCCAAATGTAATTTGACGATCGCAGCTCTCAACATCCAAGGCTCCACTGGAATTGTACTGATTTGATTTTCTGCGTAAAAAGTTGTGCAGTACACATGTAGCCATGACTACTTTGTCTATCGTATCTACGTTCAAGTTAATGTCGGTTTTATACACACGAAACCGATTTGCCAATATTCCAAACACGTTCTCGACGACTCGTCTTGCTCTGGTTATGCGATAATTAAATATCCTTAGTTCTGGTGTTAAGTCTTTATGATTAAATGGTTTCAAGAAATTAGGTCTCAATGTGAAGGCCTCATCACCAACAAAAACATAATTCATAACACGGTCACTTCCTGGATACTTTCTAGTTTTGGTATATTTAGTTGGCCATTTTGTAGTCTTTTGTAAAAAGCCGTATTTTCTATTACGCCTCCATCAGAAACGCGTCCATTTGTTCCGACATCAACTAATATAAATTCATAGTTTGCATTTACGATTGCAAACAATACAACACTGAATGTTTTTTTATAGTTATATTAGTAAGATGCGCTATCCGAAGGTGGTATAATTCGAACGTGCTTGACGTCAACTGACCCCAGGCAATGTGGAAACTGCTATCTTTCTTAAAACTGTGTTGATATTTTCTTCCAATCATCTTCCGTTTTGGGAAACTGAAAAAAAACATTAAGGTATATTAATTATCATACTTTTATTGTTACAGGTCGTCAGAGAATTGGACAGTGAACAATTGCCGTCACCAGCACCGCATTCTGTACCATCCCAGCTCATTCCCCTATGAACCCACCATCACCATCAAATCCAGCATCATCCTCTACCTCCTCTGCTTCACGTCGTCCAAAAAAAAGACCGCTTAATTTGACCGACGGCATCCTAAATAAAATCAACAACCAACTAGATTTACCGGTGCAGCAACTGGATCGATTTGATTAATATGGCCAAGTCTTGGTCCGAAGCTTTAAGAATTCTTCCTAATCAACAAAGAATAATAGCAGAAAAAATAATCAATGACGTACTTTTTGAAGCTCAGCTCAACACTTTAACACGGGAAAGCCGCTTACAAGTAGAAAATAGGTCGAACTTAGTAACTACTCAGTTCATACCCGGACACTATTCAACAGAATATTTTGAGCTTCAGTCACCAGTTCAGCGTAGACAATATGAAGGGTCGCAATCTATTTTGAATACAGGAATAACTGTGTTAGACAACATTCAATTGCAGCCTCCCATTTCAGGAAGATTAATTGAAGAGTCTCAATCCATTTTCAATACACAAGTTATAAACGCTCAGTCTCAATCTCAACCAGACAACCAATTAACCACAGCAAGTTTTTATGTCCGAAACTCTCAACCATGAATAATGTTTTATTACATCTGCATTTGTACCTCTACATTACTTACTAACTGTTTGATTTCTGAAGATTTTTTTAATAATAAAAATAAAAACAATGAGTATGAAATGTATTATTATTTTTATTATAGTAGTTACGTATCTTTAAATAATCCTTTTTTAACACTGAAATTATAGCTTCGCAGGTTTCTGGTATAATTAAGCTTAATGCTTGTTTGGAAATCAAAGTTGTGAATTTTAAATCCTCATATGAGCGTCCTGTTGCAAGGTATCGTAAAGTTGCTGACAATCTTTCGTGTGGAGATATAGATTTTCTCATACATGTGTCTTGTTTTAACAATAATGGAGTAACAAGGATAACAATTCGTTATAAGAGGCCAAATTCATTCTCAAGTAATTTCTAAAATCATTTTCTTCGCTAGTTGCTAATTCCTTCAGTAAAGTTGTATGCGAATACCTTTGTCTGTTTAATAGTCATTTTTTCGACCATTTACTGCGCTTGGTACGTGTTTTTCCTAATAAAACCGTAAAAGCAGCTAGTTGTAGTAAACGACGCCGTTGATTGATATCTGCCATTGCAACCGTCCGCACACCACGAGGTTTAAAAAACAACTAACATGTCTGTATCGTATGGTATGGAAAATGTGAGTCGCACATACTTTTGTCCGTGCAATAGTTTGCGCAGCGCAAGTCTGCACCGTCTGGACCTACTATTAGTCAACCATAGTTAATACACTATAGTCAACGATTTTCTGTATCAAGGCCCTTAAAATTTATAAGAGTTTTAAAACTTAAAAACATAATGATTTCTTATATTTACGCGAACACTACACATTTAAATAAAACTAGTTTTACTTATCGCGTATATTAACTTATTTTATATTCCCGACGTTTCGAGTACTTTACAGCACCCATGGTCACGGGGGGGACTGAGATATTTGACGTCCCAATGTCATAGTTAACCACGGTTACCTCCAGATTAAAAATTATAAATTTTTGTTCCGATCTCTGCAGTATGAACTTACAGTATCTTGAAGTCTTGCAGTTGTATGCTTGGGTTGGGATTTAATTTTATTAATTATAGGATCCCAAGCAGATGGTAGCACCCCGCCATCTTCTCTATTGAAATTAGGATGTGTTTTGATTTCAATAGCCTCGCGAATCATCCTTGGAAGGAATCGGTGTTCTTTAGCGAGGATTTGTGGTCTATCAAATCTAATGTAATGACGGGGGCGATCCTGTACATGTTCACAGACTGCAGACTTCCCGGAGCGTCGATTCTTCACATCAGCTATGTGTTCTTTAACGCGGGTTTTTACTGATCTTTTAGTTTGTCCTATATAAGAGAGACCATATTTAAGAAAAAAACATATTTAAAAATTTAATGTTGAAAAAAGTTATTGTAATATCCGAATTTTTTATTGTTTTGGTATTATTTTTACACTGTTTTACATCGCAAATCACAATGTCGTGGCACAACGAGCGAAGGGCATGGAGGATTAATTTTAGGGAGATGCATATTACGTTTGCGTGAGTCATTGAGATATCATGTACTACTTCAGTACTTATTAGTTCAATGGCGTGTTTCTTAACCCTTTGTTGCATGGTGATGGAAATTTCCATCATACTATTTAAACGATAAAAAGTATAGAACGATGTTGTAATTTTATTTTGTTTTGTTTCTGGCAACATTGTGATAGACTACTGAGTGGAACAAAACGCAATCGTGAAGAAAAAAAAAACAGATGTCAAAGATATTTGACAAATAATTACTACATAGTATTTGTATTATATAGATGTCAGTGATTAGTCCGAAGGCGTGTCGATTCACTTAAAAAAAATCGATTGAATCGAATCGGGGCGATTCAAATAGAACATACTCGAATCGATTCTTGATTAAATCGAGCATTAAAAGATCGATTTTCGATTAATCACGACCTATTCAAACATGCCTAATAATAATAATACATATTATAGAAACAACAACACTTTAACAAAAGTGCAAACTGCAACGTACATTCCTCGATAAATCAAATTGAAATTAATGCTACACGAACACAATACTGTTTATTTCGTTACTATAAACTTCAACATATAATATTTACTCCGGTATATTTTTGATAAATAAAGTAAGACGCCGGGATTCACGGGTTAGATTAGAAATGAAAATGACAACTTTCTTTATTAGTAAATAACGTATATTATACGTGGTAGAACCACGCTGCAGCTATATGGGTCGGCTCGGCCGGGAAGGACCACGCTCTCACAGAATACCAGCGTAAAATAGTAGCTTAATGCTGTGTTTCGTATGGTGAGTGCGGTAGCGAAGCCTCCATAGAAGCCGAGAAGCCGGGCTTGGCCTATCAAACTGCTCAATCAATAATATCAACTAATAAAATAACTCGTAAACTGTTTCAAACTATTTCAAATTTCCTGCGCGCTCCTCTGTTCTACACAGGTCATGACTTCGTAGCCTTATTATGTAACGTCAACACTTGGCAATTCGAAATACACTGATTCTTGTTCTCTTTGTCTCAAAGCGAACACGCAATGGACTGTCAAAAAGCAAAGCAATAAGGATGGACCCCGGTCGCGGCAAAACTGCGCGATACTGCTGTTATAAAAAAGGAGTTGAGTTGAACGATTAGTCGTCTCTCTCGCACGCGTGAGTCAAGAAGACGATCGCTCCCTTTCTAACCTGTGGCAAAATGTTCTATAATGAAATATAACTACGATTGTTTATATAGCAATTAGTATGGAGCCTTAAGCCGGGCTTTCGGTGTGAAGTTAGTCAAGCACGCGGGCGCGCGGGCGATACGTTTGCAAGTTCACTTCACATTTCAATGTTAACTCTGTGTGTTTACTGGAGCGAATGAATATTGCGAGTTGAAAATTTATGCTTTTTTAAAGATTTTTAGTGAAAATGGAGGATAATAGTGTTCCTTGAGATGAATTGAAGTGTGTTAAAGTGCTAGTCTTCGAGGAAATGGTAAAATCTTTAAACTTTGTTGAGAAAAAACAGTTCATATCCACGCCGAAACCAACGCCTGATCTGTGTATTTTCATCACATTTATAAAAACACATTGCAAAATAAAATAACTCTGCTCCTCGTTTGAGACGCAATGTGCGCTGTGCTCAGACAGAATACAAACGACTTTTTGTTGAAATAATTGATAACATATCTTCATAAATTAATGGCCGATATTCTGAAATTTTCAAATTAAAATTTTTCCAATTGTTCAACAACAAACTATTCGAAAAATATCTTTCAGATTTTCCTTTAGAGGCATTAGATTAATTATTTGAAAATTACGCAAACCATTTGATTTCATTGTATTCCTCCCCTGAATTAAAAGACCGCAATGTTTTCGAACTCATAGATTTTATAAACGAAATAGTCTTGAAGAGGCCTTTCCCCAGCTTTTAAAGTTAGCTTATCTTGTCGTAACTATTCCAGCCACAAGTTCCTGCGCGGAACGTGCTGTCTCATCTCTGAAGCGCATTCATACTTATTTGAGAAATACATAGTTTGTTTGTACTTTGTTAATTTTTTTCTTTTGTTCATGTATTGTATTGTATGTAAATATCTTTTTCTTTCGCTCAAGCAAACCCAAACGGCTTTTTTCAAAGCCACCGAAGGTATGCAATTGCTGATATGACATACAATCTATCTACCAGTAGTATGCCTTCTGTGTTCTTTGTTAAACACGTCCTCGACAGCACTGAATATGAAACTGAAGAGTGGAGACAGATCAAGATTGGTGTATTTTTATAAAACTGCTAAAAACAACAAAACCATATCTTGGGCTTGCCCTACTTTGGAGCCCTAGCTTTACCACTGGGTGAGTGTAGAGAACCATAGAACCTTTTTACTGTAAACAGGCATTCGATCTGAGTCCTCAGGGGTGACGACGCATTTGCATTTTGATTTTTATTCGAGAATAGATGTAGATGTATATGGACCATAGCATCCACTTACTATCAGGTGGACTGTATGCTCGTTTGTCATTCTTATTCTATAAAAAAACGTAAGTAATTTTTTTTATTGTTCAAATTATTAACCAAGTACGACCGGTTGTTTTTGCGTTCGACAACAGCAAAATATTAAAAAACTAAGATACCACAGCCAGTTTAGGGACTTTATCGCTAGGTCTTGAATCAGTCCGATTCGAGAGTTTTTGGATCGATTCATTGAATCGATGTAGTGTTCCAAATCGATCTGAAAATCGATTATTTTACTCTAAAGAATCGATTTTTCGATTAATCGATTTCTATGTTTTTGGTTTTTTCGGTGAACGTTCTTCTTCTTTTGTTGTGATTTATTTTTGAAGAATAAACCACTATTTTCGTGAAAAAACTGTATTTTATAGAGAAAAACAGGTTAGTATTTTGATAGTCAGTTGTTTTCTATGCTCGATTTATTGAAATACTTATCGAAAAATGGTCTAAACTGTGTGATGTAAATTTACATCATTATGCAATAACTTCATTCGTAAAGTATGCCGCGCAGAATCCAACTAATTGTCAATATTTCTTGTTTTAGATAGGAAAATATGGATGAAAGGGCAATTGAGGAGTATCTGTCTAAATTAGAAGATGGGTATTTGTCTGAAGATGACCTTGATGTCGAGGAATCTGATGATGATGAGCACCACGACGCTCGTCAAATTATGAGATTGTTACATGATGAAAATACAGCTGAAAATGATGAAGATGGTGCTGCTGAAGATGATCCTCCTCTTATTGAAGACATAGGGGAACAGGTAACTTCTCAAAGAGCTACATCAAGCAATGCCTTGGCTATTTATTAGAAAAAAGAAGATTGGTGTGGAAAAAGAAGAGCAAAGAATTTGCAGAAGATAAAATTGCTTTCTTGGGTTCGAGTAATGCTGGAATAGAGATTGATCAACTGGAAACACCTTATCAGTGTTTTCGACATTTTATCACCTCAGATTTCACAAATAAAATTGTGGAAGATACTAATTTATATGCGGCACAAAAAAAGGGTTGGGTTTAGAATCAAGTCGCCTGAATTTAAAGAGTCTGTCACTGTGGGGTTAAGGCTTATCTGAAGTGCCCCCATGCAATTTTAGCTGCCGGAGCTGAGTCGAAATATTTAATATAATTTTCTAAAAATATTCATAAATTCATAAATCACTAATTAATACCTGAAACCACAGAACACAATTACTAAACGGAACTTTTGACATTGACAGTAATCAGTAACAGATATACTAGACCAAAGAGAATATAATTACTACTTTTATACTCGACTCCGCGACTCGCGTCATAAGCGTCATTCCGTTCTCTAGTATATATAAAGTAATCTATGTTCCGTTGCTTCCGAGTTTACGTGAATGTGCTCCTTATTGTTATTACCTGCATCCTGTTTTTCGACGACTTCGCTTCCCCTCTGGAGACCGATTGCTTGCTATTTTACGACGTTTTTGGAAATGGTGGAAGTAATAAAACATGTTTACTTATAAAAGTAATTATAAAAGTTAACATTTTGGTGTTTTATTTGGTGCAAGAGCGAGCGAAGCGAGCTCGGGACTTGGGGCACCCCGACTCGGACAGTTTAGGTTAGAAGGGGATGACGGGGTCGAGTGAGCGAGCGAAGCGAACGAACGGACCCCTCCATCCCCTTCGTGGTTATTTTTTCATAAACCATCCAGAAATAGGAGCCCCGCAAAGCGGGGCTTCGTCGACCGAGCTTCCCTCGACTGCGCCACGTTGAGTGGCGTTGGGCTACCCTCCCCCAACTCTCTACCCCCACAAATCAGGTATATATTGTCAAAAACATTACGAAAACACAACCTCAAAATTAGATTTTTAAACATTTATAAAAAAAAAACTAGCACGTCCGACAGGAAATGGAAGTGGGGCGTGACTCTACAACTCCCTTCCCCTCCCCCCACCACCCCCCACTCCCAAATTCAGGCGACTTGATTCTAAACCTTACCCCAAAAAAAACCCAAATACATCTACATTTTTTACTGAAGAGGATTTGAATAAAATTTTTGGTGTTCTGTTATATATGTCTGTTCAACGGTTTCAAAGTACAAGGGCTTACTGGTCTCCTAGGTTTGGGTATCATCCAATTTCATCAGTCATGCCTGTAAATAAATTTGAAAAACTGAAGTTACTACTACACTTCAATAATAATGAAGGACATATGCCGGTAGGTCATGCCAATCATGATAGGCTATTTAAAATCCGTCCAGTGATAGAACACTTGAATACCAGGCTTGCTACACTCCCATATGACCAACGGTTATCTGTAGATGAACAGATGTGTGCTACGAAAGTAGCACACTTTCTAAAGCAATATCTACCAAATAAACCTCACAAATGGGGTTTCAAACTCTATGTCCTTTGTAGTTTAGAGGGATATGCCTACAAATTTGAAATTTATTCTGGGAAAGAAAAATCAAAGATATTGGATAATGAACCTGACCTAGGTGCCACTGGGAATGTGGTAGTTCGGCTACTTCGAGGAGTCCCCAGAATGCTAAATCACATTGTCTACTTCGACAATTTCTACACCTCTGTCCCATTGGTATATTACCTAGCCAAACTAGGTATTTACTCTGTAGGCACAGTACAGCAAAACCATATTCCAAATTACCAGAGAAGAAAGAATTTATGAAGAAATCATATCCTAGAGGAAGCTATGAGGAAAGGGTTTCTATAGTTGATGACGTTGAAATGACTTGGTGTGGCCTGGAAAGACAATAAGATAGTTACCCTTCTATCTACATATGTTGGAGCATTGCCTGAGACTACTGTGCAAAGATATGACAAGGTAAGAAAAGAGAAAATTTCAATAACTTGCCCACTTGATTTGATGGACAGTTTTTTTGGGAGAAATCACATCACTCTAAGGTCTAAAAAGTGGTATCTACGCATTTTTTTTCATTTATTCATTTAGCAACAATCAATTCATGGATTGTCTATAAAAGAAATGCAGTAAAAAGAAATGAACCTGAGAAACGATACTTAGCCAAGGCCAATTTCGGAACGAAGTAGCGTTTGTTCTATGCAACAAGGACATTGCTTTACAAGCTAAAAGAAGACGTCCTAGTCTGAATATGTTGGAGCAAAAATTGGAGGCAAAGAGAAGAAAAGCTGCTGTAGCTCCTCCACCTCCTAGAGATGTCAGAAAAGATAACTTGAAACATTGGCCTATAGTGGGTAGTTCACTTAGATGCAAATACCCGAAATGTAAGGGATATTCTTCAATATTGTGCAATAAATGTGGAGTCAATCTATGCTTAAATAAAAAGAATAATTGTTTTTTGAAATATCACACAGAATAAATAAGATAAATGAACATTAATATGTGTTTTATTGCTTATATGTGATTTAACTAAATTTAGTACTGAGCTCAAGACAAGAGACTGCATGGTGATGGAAATTTACATCATATGGTTTTTTGAGCTTTTTCCTCTTTTTCCTTTTGGTGGCCTCGGAAAATTAGTTCCGCGTTAACAAGTATAGGTAGATATATTATAGAGACTTTAACAAACTGTCTATGTAATCCTTTAAAAATTTAGACTTCACACAAGATAGCATCGCTTAAAGGACTTAACTTAGAGCCAAACCATTCTTGAAAAAAAACTTGCGCATGTTCAAAGCGTCTGACTCGAGAAAAGACGACATAAATTTGACTATATTCAAAAGCTGGAGCAGGAAGATAAAGTCCGATTTTGTCAAAGGTCTGACCTTAGGACTTATTGACTGTCATGACAAACGACAGCCTAACATGAAATTGTTGTCTTCTCAGCAGGAATTGCAACAAAGCAGGACTGGAAACTCAGCTTGTCTTGGAAATAACTTAATCTGAGGAATGAACATACGTCGTCGTCGTCGGTATGATCACTGGTAAGGATTTTGGCATCAAGAAAATTAAATGAAACTAATTTTACGGATTCTATCGCGTTTAATTTAACTTTTTAATTCCTGACCTTTCGGGTGCTTTACAGCACCCAATTAATAAAATTAAACCCAAACTCAAGCATACCACTGCAAGACTTCAAGACACTGTAAGCTCATTCTGCGACGTCAAATACCTCAGTCCCTCCGTGACATTGGGTGCTATAAAGCACCCGAAACGTCGGGAATTAAAAAGTTTAATTAAACGCCATAGAATCCGTAAAATTAGTTTCATTTAATGTGTAGTGTTCGCGTAAATATAAGAAATCATCAAGAACATGTTTACCCATATTACGTAAAATCAGGCGTGTTACATTGCCTTTCATTTTGTTTAAATTACGGTGTAGTATTACAATCGTTCCTATTTTCAGTCTCAGTGAGTGCGGAAAAATTTCTGAAAGAATCTGCGAGTAAATGCCCTCCGTTAGATACCTAATTATTATATTCCTCTCCTCTGGATTATTACGATTGATATTGTCGATACTGCTGTAAATGTTGGATTTTTGCTTACTGATCCATTCCGGACTATGTCCGTTACTCTGGTTCTACGTGGATATCCTCATTTCAAAGTCTATTACGCAGAAACACTCCGACTCTGAGCATTAAAATATATACTTTTTAATAATATAATACAACTTACAAATATTGAATTTGCACACTTTTATAAAAATAAGTAGTCTACCCAAAATAACGGTGGTAGAGCCACGCAGCAGCTTTTGCTGTTGCACGTATGGGCCGGCTCGAGCCGGGTTAGTACCACGTCCTCACAGAATACCGGCGTGAAGTGGAAGCTCTGCTTTTGCGTTTCGTCTGGTGAGTGCAGGTGACCGGAGGCTCAATTCTCCCCCCCCCCCCCCTCATAAACATGGTAGCGGAATTAAATTTTAAACTACCCCAGGAGGTACCAGCACCCTGGAGAATCCCTCGCTGAGCATCCACGACCATGCTACTCCACTCCTGAGCGTGGGTGCTCAGGCCGCCCCGCGTATTCTGGGAGGGGCAAAATTCCGCTCAAAACAATAACTGCTCGGGGCAAACTGAGCAACAAGACCAAGGCGACCCCTGCCACGCTATCCGTGAATTTCTGCAACATCAGGGACTTCACTCGAATCTAAACGCCGTCCACTACCATCTCGAGACGGCGAAGCCGGCCTTGCTCTTTCTGACCGAGACGCAGGTTTTCTCTCCGGCTGATACTTCGTATCTTTCCTACCCGGGGTACAAATTAGAACACTCCTTTATGCCTCGGGCTGGAGTTTGCGTATACGTCAGAGAGGACATCTGTTCTCGACGCCTCGGCAGTCTTGAAGGTTCGGACCTGTCCATCCTTTGGCTACGCGTAGATAGCGACGACCATCCGCACGTCTACGGATGCCTCTATAGGTCCCATAGCGGTAATGCCGAAACAGACTGACTCATCGACCACGTCCAAATGGCTATAGATTCCTTGCTACAACAGGTCCCAACCGCAGATATCGTGATCCTTGGCGATTTTAACGCCTACCACGCCGAATGGCTCGATTCACGTTTAACTGATCATGCGGGGAGATCTGTTTATGACTTTGCCTTGGCATATGGTCTAACACAACTGGTTACTTCGCCTACGCGGATTCCAGATGTGAAGGATCATACACCTTCCCTGTTGGACCTTCTGCTGACCTCTCATCCGGACGGATATCAGGTTTCCGTCGATGCCCCTCTCGGCTCTTCGGACCATTGTCTGATCCGGAGTGTGGTGCCACTCACGCTCCCCTCGCGGTTGCCTTCTGCAGGTTGCCGCCGTGTTTGGTATTACAGGTCGGCGGATTGGGACGGGATGCAGTCTTTCTTTGCATCCTACCCATGGGGGCGGGTTTGCTTCTCGCCGGATGATCCCAGCGCTGTTGCTGACTCTGTCACTGATGTGGTGCTACAGGGAATGGAACTATTTATTCCATCATCTGTGGTACCCATCGGAGGCAGATCTCGGCCTTGGTTTGGTCGCTCCTGTAAGACTGCATTACGCAGTAAGCAGGAGTGCTATCAGGCCTGGGCTGAGGTTTCGGCGGCTCGGGATGTAAACACCAGCATGCTTAAAAAGAAGTATAACTTCGCCTCCAGGTGCTTCAAAAGAGTTATTGCCAAGGCAAAGTCAGAGCACATAGGCAGAATTGGCGAGAAACTAGTTCGTCTTCCTTTGGAAACCCGTGCATTCTGGTCTCTCGCCAAGGCTGTCCAAGGGAATTTCTGTAAGCCATCACTACCATCTCTGCACAGGGAGGACGACTCATTGGCACACGCCGCAAAAGAGAAAGTCGACCTTTTAGGCTCCCTTTTTGCGTCCAACTCGACTCTTGATGACGGGGGGAACACACCGCCAACCATCTCGCGGTGTGAGTGCTCCATGCCGGATGTGCGGTTCTCACAGCGCTCGGTTCGCAAAGCACTCCTCTCCCTGGACATCCACAAGTCGAGTGGGCTTGACGGAATCCCCCCAATTGTGCCGAGGACGTGTGCTCCGGAGTTGGCACCGGTTCTAACGCGTCTTTTCCGGTACTCCTACTCCCTAGGCGTAGTCCCGAAATCAGCTTTTGTCCAACCGATCCCTAAAAAAGGCGATCGCTCAGACCTGTCCAACTACAGGCCTATCGCCATCACCCCCTTGTTCTCCAAAATAATGGAGTCCGTTATAAACTGCCAGCTCATGCGATGCCTTGAGGATCACCAGCTGATTAGTGACTGCCAATACGGTTTTCGTCAGGGTCGATCAGCTGGTGATCTTCTGGTCTACCTGATTCATAGATGGGCGGAGGCAGTAGAGTCAAGGGGAGGCATTGGCCGTTAGTTTGGACATTGCGAAGGCTTTCGATCGGGTTTGGCACAAAGCGCTTCTTTCGAAGCTCCTTCCTATAGGCTTCCGAAATTGTGCAATTGGATCACCAGCTTTCTTGAAGATCGGAGCATCAAGGTCGTTGTAGACGGCGCATGCTCCGACTACAAGCCTATTAGCATGCTCCGACTACAAGCCTATTAACGCTGGTGTTCCACAAGGCTGCGTGCTATCACCAACGCTGTTTCTTCTGCATATCAATGATATGTTGCAAACCGGTAGCATTCATTGCTATGCGGATGACAGCACTGGTGATGCTCTATACACCGGCCGTGACAATATTTCTCGGAAAACGTCGCCGAGTACCGGAATAAACTTGTGTCTGAAGTCGATTCTTTGCTGAACAAAGTCTCGGATTGGGGCGACTAAATCTAGTCCAGTTTAATCCCCAGAAGACACAAGTTTGCGCGTTTACCGCTAAAGAACCCCTTTGTCGTATCTCCTCAGTTTCAAGGCACTCCTTGTTGCCTCAGCCTGTATCGGAATCCTCGGCGTCGACATATCGAGTGACGTGCAGTTCGTGGTCACTTGGAAGAGAAGGCCAAATTGGCTTCTAAAAGCTTGGCGTGCTCAGCAGAGCGGGACAGTATTTCATGCCGGGCACAACGCCTGCAACTTTACAAGGCGCAGGTGCGGCCTCACATGGAATACTGTTCCCATCTCTGGGCTGGGGCTCCCCAGTGCCACCACTGTGCGATTTAGAAGATGTTTTCTTCCTCGCACAACTTCCTTGTGGAATAGTTTACCATCAGCGATTTTTCCGGACCGATACGACTTAGGGACCTTCAAGAAAAGAGCCTACTCCTTTTAAAAGGCCGGCAACGCAATTCCTCTGGTACCCTGGTGTTGCAGTTGTTCATGGGCGGCGGTAGTCACTTACCATCAGGTGAGCCGCATGCTCGTTTGCCCCTCTCCTATAAAAAAAAAACAAGAAATGTACGTGGTAGAGCCTTGCTGCTATATTGCCAGCTATGTTATGGTTGCAGCACGAATGGATCGGCTCAACCGTGGAGGACCACGCTCTCACAGAATACCAGCCTAACATAGCAGCTTAATACTGTTGTGTTTTGTAAGGTGAGTGTAGTGAACCGGAGATACTTTACTTTACTGGTAACAAGGTATTCTATCTTAGTCTTTAGGGGACCGCATCTACATTTTGAATGTAGGCCACAAAATTCACTTACATTCAGGTGCTTGTTTTTCATCCTTATTTCATAAAAGAAATCGCTATAGGTTAGTGTGGTTATCGATACATTTCATGATTTTGAATAAAACTAAAACTTATGATACTTGGCCTCTGCAAAATAAATACTTCAAAAAGGATAGGTATAATGCCAGAATAAAGGCTTATAGATATGCCACAAGCCAACAACACGATTAGGTCAGGTGTAATAACACTTTCTTGCGAAAGACCTGAGAGACATCACTGGTTTACTAGTTCACTACACGATCCAAGACAGTTTCCTTGACAAGCTATGGCCGACGTTTTTACTCCTTTTTCGCAAAAATAAAACTTCGTGACTTCTTTGTAAGACAGACCCTTACCAAACCATGAATGTTGCACGATGATGACCATCTTGAACTTTTCCAACAAGTTGCGAGGCTTCTTTTGAAGCTGCGAGCATACAATAATATATGTCATTTTGCTTGTTGTAGTGTTCTTCAACAGTTACTACACATAGCTGACGTGAAGCACCAACGTTCCGGGAAGTCTGCAGTTTGTAATCATATCCTAGACGGCCCCCGCCATTACATTAGATTTGATAAACCACAGATTCTCGCGAAAGAACATCGATTCCTGCCAAGGATGATACGTGAGGCTATTGAAATTAAAAAACATCCTAATTTCAATAGAGAGGGAGGCTGGGTACTACCACCTGCTTGGGATCCTGTAATTAATAAAATTAAAACTAAACCCAAGCATACCACTGCAAAACTTCAAGACACAGTTAGTTCATTCTGCGTATATCGGACCAAAATTAATAATTAAAAAGCTGAAGGTACTCCGGATTAACTCTGACATTGGGACGTCAATCACCCCAGTCCCCCGTGACCATGGGTGCTATAAAGCACTCGAAACGTCGGGAATTAATAAGAAAGTTAATTAAACGCGATATAATCCGTAAAATTAGTTTTATTCAATATGTAGTGTTCGCGTAAATATAAGAAATCCTTAAGCAAGTTTTTTTGCTCTTAACAGTTTTTACCTGATGGTAAGTGGATGCTGCGGTCCATAGACATCTACATCTATCCTCGATTACAAATCAAAATGCAGATGCGTTGTCACCCGTGAGGACTAAGTTGGAATGCCTCAGTACCAGTAAAAAGGGTCTCCGGTTCTCTACACTCACCATACGAAACACAGCAGCGTTAAGCTGCTATTTTACGCTGGTATTCTGTGAAAGCGTGGTCCATTCGTGCTACAACTATACTACTATTATAGCTGCAGCATGGCTCTACCACGTAAAGAAATTATACTACGTAAAAAACGTTTTGATCGATTCATTATCATTAGTTTAGAATGGAAATGGGTCTCTCACATTGTACAGATTTGCCTTAATCGTAGCTCTTGGTATTGGTAGTGGTAGGCGCATTGACGATCACAGTACCAGACGTTTCGCATCTTTGACGCTGTTTCTCGTCATCTTTGGCGTAAATGATATGTTTATAGCGTCATCTGTCTGAAGCCATAACAAGGAACTTTTGACTTATCCATAGTCGCCCCTTACAACACCCACGGGACGAAATAGTGCGATAAATTCTATTACTTAGACTTGAGTCATTATTGGATCTGAATCTTTATGTTGGACCACTAGAAATATCTCGAAAAAAATATAAACAAATTCGGTAAATTCCTTGTCAGAGATATTGCGTTACGTACACTTTCCTTTTTCTGAAATCGATTAAAAAACTACACTCATCTCAGTTTATGTATTTATTTTGTCCTAACAATAATAATTGATAATGTTATTAATGACAATGGCCATTAGGAATGTTTAAACATTGAGGACAACGATTACACATACTGACCACTTGCTGGAGAGATAACACTCGTATTTATCAAACAAAACATTAATATCATCTATAATGGCGGAGAAAAGGACATTTTAATTTAATAGAATTAGACCTTTATTTTCAGTATTAAAAATCTTACTAACTAGGTAGTTGGTAGAGTATTTTTTTGTTGAAATGTCTTCTTAGGTATAAAATATCAGTTTAATTTTTTTAACTTATTACTTACCTGATACAAGTAGCAGTATTATTGTTTTTTAACCTTGAAATAATCTTTATTGAATTCTCCCACAAATCGTACATTGCATAATTTATCTGTTACAAACTTTTTTAATTTTTTTTATGTTGAATAGGTAAATTAATTTTAAATTATATATACCTATTGATGTTTTCCTACTTGAATAACACTCTGAGTGGTGGCAACTGAATAAAAAGTATTATATATACACATACACACACACACACACACACACACACACACACACACACACACACACACACACACACACACACACACACACACACACACACACACACACACACACACACACACACACACACACACACACACACACACACACACACACACACACACACACACACACACACACACATATATATATATATATATATATATATATATATATATATATATATAATTATAAATTATATATATATTTTAAATTGCAACTCTATTGCAATTTAAATATATATATATAATTTATAATTGCAGTATAATCCGTTCATTATGACTCCGTCTATATTGACCAACCATAAACATAAACCAAAGCTGAAGAGGTGATAAAAATTGTGTATTAAGAATGGACAAATTTTATACAGCTTTATTACAAAAAGTTGTTTATAATTAGTCAGTCTTAAACTAGAATTTTCACGAAGACTGGCGACGCGGAAAAAATAATAGGTACTTATTTAGTGAAAAAGACTTGTCAAACCATAGCTTAAGCCCAAGACTATCAATAAACCACGTTTTTAATAAGACGGAAAAGTCTATGCACTTTAAAAATTTCTTTTTCAGCATTTCTTACAATATAAAAAACTACTTATAATACAGAAAAACTAAAACTAAAAACTTAAATAAACTTTTCTTACATAAACTAATTCAAAAGTATAAATAATTATAAAAAAGGATTTAAAACATAACTGTTTTTTTTTCTTTAAGTTCAATCAAAAATTTTTGTGGTATAGCAATGCTGTTACGAATTGGTCAGCTCGAACAGGCAAGCTCGTGCCAAAACATCAGCGTGAAGTAGTAGCTACAGTAACATAACATTACAGCAGAATTATACTGCTGTGACGAACGTAAAGTTTAACAAAGTGATTATTGCTATAACTAAATTAGAGTTTAATTTAATTAGAGTGACAAAGCAAATCTATGTTGCAGAAGTGAACGGCAGAATTCTAAGAAACTGAAAGAAACTGAATAGCATTTTAAACTAAAGGTAGCCATGGTTAACGATGACATATGGACATCGCAATTATTGCAAATTACTCAAAAAGTGTGCGATAAAAAATAAGTTAAAATAAATTAAAACACTAGTTTCGTTTAATGTGTAGTGTTCGCATAAATATAAACTATCATTATCTTAAAAATAATGTGATTTTAAATGTGGAAGAGTTCATTTAGTCTTTTTTATACCATCGTTTTTCTTCGAATCACTTTGAACGCGAAGCTTAATTAATATAGATATATTAGTACGTAGTAGTATGACTTAATATAGATATATTAGTATTAGTATAAACTAGTGATCCACCCTGCTACGCACGGTTGATTTCTGAACATCGACAATAACGGCACCTTCCGGGTCCAATTGTGAATCTAAACCATTCTCTAATTAACTGAATCACACACACAAAATTTCATCAAAATCGGTCCAGCCGTTTAGGAGTTCAGTCACATACACACGGACAGAATAATTATATAATATATAATATGCATGTATTATACATTATATATAAACCTTTCTCTTGGAGTATTCTGTCTATTGTGAAAACCGCATCAAAATCCGTTGCGTAGTTTAAAAGATCTAAGCGTACAGACGGCGGGAAACGACTTTGTTTTGTACTATGTAGAGAAGACACTAGCAAGTAAACTAAGTTCTGCGGCATATTTTGTAAAAGAATTAGGAGTCTCACCAGCGTTGAAAGTTGAAACACATGGACAAGATTATTTTAATTATTTCGATGGTATAATGTCGTATGTTATATATGCAAATTATTCAATCACGATTGTATTACAAGAGTTATTATAATATTACGGAATACATGGATGGTAATAACTCCTGGGAATAAGGTTGATAACCTTACCACGCTATTTTTAAGATGATTTATTGTTAACTAAGTATTGGGTGTTTTTTTTTTCTGTTTTTAAACAACATTACCCCACACTAGGATTTTCTCCTGTATCGTGGAGGCAGTTTACAAACATAAATTGCACAAGGACAAATATCCAGACCCGGAACTTGTTCCGTGCGAGATTCGAACCCGCGGCCCTTGGCGACTCATTCTATTTTCTTGGTTTCTGACATAAAAATTAATATTTGTTTGTTTGTTCGTTTTCTATACTAATCATCCAGCAATGATGAAACTAAGTTAAGTTTTTGTGCGCGAGCCCGCGTAGGGTTCTGATGTAAAAGAGGTATTGCGACGCATACCGGGCACGAGCTAGTATGATTAAATATACATAAAATTTTAAACAAAACAAATGATACAAATTGGTATTATTTAGATTCTTATTCGAAAATATATGTTGGTGTTACACACAGCGTCCACTTACCAACAGTTGAACTATGTGGTCGTTTGTTACCCTTACCACAGAATAAATAATAGTACAAGCCCTTACTTGCGTATAAAATAAAAATAAAACAAATGTTGTCCTAAATTGGCTTTGTGCACACACTATTAAATAAATTGACGTAATTTGCGGTCCTCATTTGGTGATTCAATAGATTTCTCTCAATTTCCCTGTAAAATGCAGTGTAACACAATACACTTTTTCCTCGACTATACCGATCATATAGACGCAGAGAAGTCCACAATTCCGAACGTACTTATTCAGTGGTACATTCACAGTCCATTTGATAACAGGGCAGTGGAGTTTACCCAAATAAAACAATTATTCTTGACTTAGTTACTGTGACTTGTGTGATGTTCGTTATACAAACTTGACTTATTTATTTTTCATAAAAAATATTTAGTTTTTGTGCCAGCTGCTTTAAAACCCCCAAAATGATTAAATGTGAGTATATAGCGATAACAGTTATAGAATTTTTACACTTACACAAGTAGAGGGAAGGTCCCATCTGAAACATTGATCTAGGTTTATCTATAGTCAAAATAAAAGATCCATTAGCCATCCAATTCTGAGAAAAGCACTATCAAAGTTTTGATCTCATTTTGTATATAAGTATATAAGAAATTTAATTACAAGTCTTTAAAATTGTTGTGCATATGTAATCGAACGTAATCAAGTTATAAACTCACGTCAAGATTTTATAAAAATACAATCTATAGATAAGTAGTATAAATTATATATCTATAATTATTTGTCGTGTAACATTTAAGTTAACTGCATTCAAATATCGCGATGAATTTACAACATAATTTATGACAATTAAAATAAATTTACAAAATATTAAGAAATCTTCTCCGTAAGAATTCTTATTGAATGAAAACCCTCTGAAGTGTTACCTTCAAGTACTTGAATAGTCTTACTCTTTGAAGATACCTATATTGTAGTGGTCGCTAGGCTAATGCAGGCAAACAATTATAAATCTCCCAATATGGGCAGTGCCTGTATTGGATTGTCACGGGTTAGTAAAGAATATGAAGAAGGAATGACAATTAGGAGCTTCTTAAACTGCAATAACGTCATAAATTATAGAACTTTCTTGTGCCGTACTTATTTTCATGGGTAGGTACTGATTTATTAAACTTTTAGATTACGAAGATAAAGCGTCTTAAATTTTGTAGTTATCTACAATTTACCTACACATTATTTAAAATTTCAAAAATATCTAGTTAAAAAACCACCCGGTGACATGTAATACATTTTATTTCTAAACATAGGTACATAAGGCACAAGTTTAAAAAAAGTTAGTTTCATGGATTCATTCATTCAATAATAAGTAATAACGTAGTGAAAACGATTGAATTATCTCCCACTGCATGTTAAACGAACTTCATTTAAAATAAATAGTCACCTATGCAGTGTATTATCAACCCAACAAGTATTAAGAGTTAAGAGCTATGAGCCGTGGTAGAGCCATGCTACGGATACATTATGGTTGCACCACTAATGGGTTCGCTTGACCGGTGAAGGACCACGTCCTTACAGAATATCAGCGTGAAATAGCAGCTTAATGCTGTAAAGAACCGGAAAGGAGTCTCTTTACTGCTAACGGAGCATTCCATCTTAGTCCTCGGGGGTGACAACGTATGTGCATTTAGATTATTAATCAAGGATAGATGTAGATGTCTATAGGCCACAGCATCTACTAACCATCACTTGGAGTGTGTGCTCCTTTGTCACCCTTATTCTATATAAAAAGTATGAAAATTCAACACAACCGATCAAGGTCTGCTACTTCTGATCTCGTAAATGAATGGCCACAACACAACGCACCGTTTCTAACGATAGTATCTTTAACGATTTTTATAAACAATAAATAGCTAGGTGCGCAAATGTTAGTTGACTCGTGTTGTGATGAAATTGGAGTATTGGTATAGTCTACTATTAAAATGGATCTCTATTCAATATATCGCTAGGTTCATGTCAAGTGGCGCTACACTGAGGTGAGCTTACTGTAATATAGTCGGCTTATCTTTTTATAACATAATAATAATGTCCTCCAGACCGAATTTCGGTCACGGCGGCCAGTCTCAACGGAGACTAGCCATCGGCGAAGAACAGGATTATAGTGCCCAAGTGTACGCGGTACGCGCAAGAACAGGTGCACTCTCTATTCTCTCACTCTCATAGTCCGATGGGACGGTAAACTGACACGAACGTACAGAGATCGGGTGCAGGACCAACAGCTTTCCGAGGCACGGGGGCGAGACACCGCCAACTTCCTGACTCCGGGCATCTACAGAATTTCTTGACGGGAAAACTCAATTTCCCTCAATTTTTTGACCAGACCCGGGATTCGAACCCGGGACCTCATGATTAGCAATCGCACTACTACAACCACTAGACCAACGAGGCAGTCATAATATATTAATATGATAGTAATCGTTGATCGTGTAACTTCTGAACGACTTGACCCATTTATTATATTATTCATATAGGTATATATTTACACAATATACCTATTTGCTTTGTCGAATCGAAACAATGGTTCATAGCTTCGGTAAGATTCGATAGATGGCGCTGTAGTCAAGTTATGAAGAAATTCTAAATTTACACTAAGAAATTTACGGATTGAATCAGAGTGAACATAGTATCGTCAAGTATCTGAAAAGAAAGTTTGTAACAGACAGACTACGAGGTGATCTGGAATTTATAGAATACTAATGAATAATGATGTTGATAAAGCGAAATACACGCGAGCAAAACCGCGGTAGAAAGCTAGTTTAACATATAAATTTATAGGTACCTTCGAAAAAGGCAAATCAAATCATTGATATATTAATATATTATGTGCAAGTACATTATAGGTACTTCAATGAATCAAAACACTATTTTTTAACATTTATACTAATTGTATATTATATTCGTAACAATGCAAATTATAAAAGTGCACACATTAGTTAAATGCGGTCAGCAAATATTGAGCTATTTATTAACACTTGTTACAAAGTAATTGTTTACAAGGCTAAAGTTATAGGAGACGACGCCAGCTTGTTGAGCGAATCCTAATAATGATGAAGTAGATACCTACATTCAATACAATACAAATCATAACGTTGATGTGCTCTATTGGGTCGTGTAGTTTTACGTAACACTAATTGACATTAATGTGTGGACTTTCATATCGTGCTCTATACTTGTTTTCAGATAAAAAAGTATATCTATCACCCTATTTGTCCCGTGGGTGTCGTAAGAAGCGATTACGGGAAGTGCCCAAAAACCTATTGATTTCCGATAGGACTATTATTTATTCTGTGGTGACACACACGTTTTCATCAGAACCTATATATTACACCCAGACTGGTATTTACGTCTGACGGAATGCGATCATCAACCCGCCTGCGAAGCGAGGTAAACCATATTTATTCTGTGGGTAAACTGCTTATTCCCTACAACGGGAAAGGCCTACGTTCGTCAAGCAATATTTAACGGCTAATGAAGGAGGAGATTTCTTTGATCATAATGACATCTTTCTAAGATATCACACTATCTGTCTGTACATATCTGTTGCTGGATGCAAACCGTTTACTAGGGTTGGCAGATTTTTTTATTCACATAAGGGACAATGGCTCACTTTAACAAAAAAAAACGAGATATCAAATTTTTCCATGCTGCCACATCGATCAATTTTAATGCCATCTGCTAAAAAATCCTTAGGTAAACGATATAATTAGAAAAATGTTTGGGATTTTGTTCTTGGAAAACCTTTCCATGATTTTCTTCCGTATAGTGGCGGTGTAAGAATATCCACTACCCCATATCGTCCCAAGGGTGTCGTAAGAGGCGACAGAGGGAAAATGAAACAGGAGATGGGCAGCAGCATCTTCCTGATAACAACACAAAATAATAAAAAACTGCAGTTGCCAACCAGCTTGCCACTATGGCAAAATCCTCCTTAAGGCAATCTATGAAGGAGGCCTACGATTAGCAATAGACTTTTATAGGCTGTAATGGATGGATTTTCTTCAACTTTTCAATCGCACCCATACTTTTGACATCAGAAAACGTTGCAATATCTAGGAAATAGAATGAAGAAGAAATATAAATCGACGAATTATGCCTGAAATACGGCACGCCTCGGGAAATACGGGATGTCTGGCAACGCTACCGTTTGCTATAATATAATTAATAGAATCAGGCGTTACTTTGAGGAAATCCATTATATTAAAGTTGGAAAAATTTACTTTGCCAATATCCGCTCAATAAAATAAAATGATGTGTCTTATAAATAATAATGGTGGGAGTAGTGGTGCTGGGATTAGTGGTGACGGGGATAGTGCACGCAATTGAGGGAGGGCGGGAGGTGCTCTTCAAACTAGGTAAGACACATCATTTTATTTTATTGAGCGGATATTGGCAAAGTAAATTTTTCCAACTTTAAGTTTGCTATAATTCCAACGAATATTAGGCGAATTGGTCGTCGTTATGAAGTAAAAGTAGGTAGGTGGTAGGTAATGGCTCCGTAGCGCAGTAGCTAAAGTTAAGCGACCCTGCAGATTTGAAGCCCGCACGGAACAAGTGTTTGTGTTACCTACAAATAATATAGTATTTTGCACCATGTAAAAAAATAAATAAAAAATACGTATTTATGATAGGTTTTGTAAAAAGTAAACGAGAAATGTTGATTTCCATTCATAAAAATGCATTATAAATTTTATAATTCAATTTTAAAAATATTTTTTAAATCTGTGCCTCAAACGTCCAAAACTATCCGCCTAGAGTTTTGGTGGGAACTTGATCGGCGGCGGTTTGCTGCTCCTGTATTATTGTTTGAATAATGGTTTGAAGTGGATTTTCATATGTAAAAGTAGTGCGATTTTTTGTATTAAGTGTCCGCGCATGTGAACTATTAGTGGAAACGTTGAAACAAGTGCTCTGATGGTGATTTGATTCTCAAGATAAGGTGTCTATCTGCTTAGGCGCCTTGAGATACCATCGCACTAATAATAAAACACACTAATAATAATAATACAACACACTAATAATAAAGATGATAACTCATTATAAAACATTCCAAAATGTCTTATTCCTTTGCAAAATAGTTTTATTTATGCAGTGATGCACGAGCTGAACAGCATGACGGCTAGCGTTTTCGCGCGAAAATTTAAAATCGGTTTAAAAAAAATATAGTGGTTTATTATCACTCTAGGATTCATTTAGAACACTATTTGAAAATGGCCGTAATACCCTATTATCCCGGGTCTGGGTGTGTCGCTGTTCAATTTAAGTATGTAAACCGCCTGCCGCCTCCATGACAAAGAAGAAAATCCTACTGTGGGGTAACGTTTTTTTTTAAGAGAAGAAAGGTACCATATTCTATTTTCTTGCTCTACGTAAACTTATACATTTTCGGGATATTTATAATAAAGCCCTTTTATTCCGAACTACATGCAGTTTAACATTTTTGATTTTATGAATTTTATTTCTTATAGCATGGAGAGTATAATAAATCTGTAGAAAAGTCGTCTCTGTAATTCTAATATACTCTTGAAAAAACAAGTCCAGGGGACTAAATAAAGGATACTGAAGCCAAATTAGTGGTTTTTAGAATTTTTGTCTATACATATCGATGGTCTAGAAGACAAACGTACTAATTACAGATCTAACAATCATTCAGGAGGACAGTTTTAGTTAATTTAAGTTTGAAAAGCTGAAACTCAAAACTGTTTAAAGGTAGAGTGTGTATTATAGTGAATTTTAGTTAAGTATTATCTGTGTAATCATTGATCATAAATAGAAATGTGGCGTTTTGGCGGGAACTTGATCGGCGGCGGTTTGATGCTCCTGTATTATTGTGAATAATGGTTTGAAGTGGATTTTGATATGTAAAAGTGGTGCGATTAAGTGTCTGCGTATGTGGACTATTAGTGAAAACGGTGAAATAAGTGCTCTGATGGTGATGTGATTCTCAATATAAGGTGTCTATCTGCTTAGGTGCCATGAGATACCTTCGCCAACTGTCAGCTGTCTGCTAACTCAAGTTGCCGTCAACATCTCCCAAGGGCTGCACAATGTGATGCATCAACATATTGTGAAGCAGTGTACTATGAAGGATAAATAAACATTTGGGGAAATTATAATAACCCGAAAAAAAATACCTAAGACTTGGCCTAAAGGTCTAGATACCACGCCATAAACTCCAAAAAAAATAATAATAGAAATGTCCGTTTTCAGAATATAGTGAAAAAATCAGTTTTATAAAAAAAAAGCGTCACTTAGTACTATTGTATACACTAAAGTGATTTGTAAATGATTACTTAGGATTATTGTGTATTGTCTATTAATTACAATAATTTGAAGGATTAAATAAAAAAAAAAACAATAATATAATCATTAATGTTTTATTTTTTATTTTGACAAACTTATACATTTTTTATAATCACTTACATACATAGGATTGTGAAAACCTCCGTGAAATTTAAAAACGAAAACTAAAATGAAATTAATTCTAAAGCTCTAATTAGTTATGAGATCAGTGGTTCATTATATTTAATTATCACGGCCATTTTTTAATTGGTTCTTGTTGTTAGTCGGTATTATCAGATTCTGAACAATCGTGCATTATGTTTTCTTCATCAATAGATGGTATATATTTTTTATAGGATACGGATGACAAACGAGCACACAGTCCACCTGATGGTAAATGGTTGCTGTGGCCCATAGACTACTACATCTATCCTCAATTACGAATCAAAATACAGATGCGTCGTCACCCGTGAGGACTAAGATGGAATGCCTCATTTCCAGTAAAAGGGGTCTCCGGTTCTCTACACTCACCATACGAAGCACAGTAGCGTTACGCTGCTATTTTACGCTGGTATTCTATGAGAGTGTGGTCCTTCCCCAGTGGAGCTGATCTATTCGTGCTACACCTATACCACTAATATAGCTGCAGCATGGCTCTACCACGTAAAAACTCAATTTATATTTGTAAAAGATTGATCCTGGGGACTCTTTTCTTACTTGAATCCATTTGATGTTCATCCACTTTACGGTTTCATTATCTTTGTTTCTTACCGTATTACAAATCAGTGACTTTTCTAAATCTTTTAAATCGTAAGTCTGGATATTTCATCATGATGGCATCGTATGGCTTGGGCTTGGATTTCGCAGAAGTGATCACTAAAGCATACTCCCTTGCAGTGAATTTTTTTTATGTTGTTCGGGCACGCTCTATACTTGCATGAATAGAGTACGCCTCCAAATAAGAATGACCAGATTCCATGTATTTGAGTTTAACTGTTTCCAAATGTGGAATATTTATCACAGCATACAAAGCAGCCAATGTAACATATTTGTTACGGTTCTGACCGCTGCACGTATCAGAAAATGATGAAACTGATTTCACATTTTCAGGCTATTTCATTAATTTGTCCCACATATAACACATCCTGTATTTTGATAGTTATCTAAAATCGTAAAATTGTAAATGGATTTTTTTTAGCTAATACTGTCTTTAGTTGAATCGTTGAATATTTGCGTGATTTATAAGTGTTGAAAGGTAAATTTTTTGGTGTTTACTTTCTTCGAGCTCCCAAAAATCGCGACGAAGGCCTTCTGTAACATTTTCAGGAAAATTTTGATTTCACTTGTATCTACACTTCTGCAATCTGTAGGAACACAATTTTTCCTTTCCTATTCTTGTAGGGTTGGTCACTTTGACGCATGTTTTTCGCTATATTCCTTTTCCAAGACTCTGGTTTGGCTTTTTTATTTCTTTGCCGAGAATAAGCTGAAGTGTTAACTTGCGGATCATCAACTACGTTGGTCGTTGACGTACTCGTGGATTTATGCCTTAACGCAACTGAAGTAGTAACATCTGCGTCATCGGTTAACACAGGTAGCGACACAGGTTCCATGGCAGTGGAGGTAGCAACGTCGGCGACTTCTATAAGGGCTTCGGTAGTTATGGTAGACGGGGACACAAGCACCGTGGCAGTGACGTCGTCGGAGAATTCTATAGGAGCGTCGGTGGTTATCAAAGGTAGGGACATAGGTACCAAGGCAGTGAAAGTAGCGACTTGTAGATCACCGGCGACGTCAGCGACTTCTATAGGAGCGTCGGCGGTTAAAGTAGACGGGGACACAGGCGTCGAGGCGGTAGTGGCGATCGCTTGTGGAGGAAAACTAATATTATTATGCTTTAAAATAAATGTTAGTGATTTAAAAATTCAATTAAAAACCTTACAACCACTGTTAAAGTAGTAGTATTGTTATTAAATCATTTACATCAATTGTCTACATTTTATTTTTAGTGGTGTAATGATCTTAAAGCACTAATCATTTTTGTGCCTATTCCTAACTGAACTGAACTGAAGTGGATTGAGGAAGCCCGTCTGGCTACGCTGAATGTATGTGGAGCAATGAATGATAAGATGGATGAAGTATGCGAAATGATGAATGATAGAGGAATAGATGTGTTATGTGTAAATGAGACGAAACGAAAGGGAAAGGATGCCACTGCACATGGCATGTATACCGCTTACTGGTCTGGTGTAGACGAGACCGAGCGGGCATGCCAGGGAGTCGGTGTCATCCTTTCAGAAAGAATGAGCCAATATGGGAAAGAGTATGAATGTGGCCGTAAAGACGTTGTTTGTGCTAGGGGTGTACGCCCCAGACATGTCTAAGCCTTCTTATATCCGAGAGCAGTTTTGGGACATGGTAAGGATGGTGTTGATGAAATGTAATGCTGAATGATGAAATTTTGAATTTAAAAAGATGGAAGGAATACTTTGAAAGCGTGTTTATGAGTGAAGAGTCGTCTGAATTAAGTGAAATAGAAACTCCGAAAGAAGTGGAGAGAGGTAGGGAGATAAGTGTAGATGAAATAATGAAAGCAATGAAAAGCATGAAAGTAGGTAAGGCAGCCGGATATGATAGAGTATCACTCGAAATGCTAAGGGCTGGAGAGGGAGTGGTGGCAGGCCTGCTGTACACCTTGTTTAATTTATGTTGGGAACTGAAGCGGGTACCGGAAGACTGATGCAAAGCCGTTATAGTTCCAATATATAAGGGAAAAGGGTCACAGCAGGACTGTAAAAACTACCGTGGTATCAGCTTACTTAGTATTGTGGGTAAACTGTATGCTGAGGTGTTAATTGAAAAAGTTATGGAATAAACTGATGGAAAAATTTGGGATGTGCAAGCTGGATTTAGAAAGGGGATGGGGTGTACGGATCAAGTCTTTTCCATGCGCATGATTGCGGAGAAGTTTTAGGCCAAAAACCAGAAAGTTTTTTGTGCGTTCATGGACTTGGAAAAGGCTTATGATAGAGTGGACAGGAATGTGTTATGGTAAACTCTGAACTCATTTGGGTTGAGCGCTGGTTTGATACAGGCATTAAGGTCTCTTTATAGGGACTCTAGTGCTTGTTTCAGGATCAACGGGGTCTACTCGGACTGGTTCCAAAAAGGTGTCAGACAGGGCTGTGTAGCTTCCCCGTGGCTGTTTAACCTATTTATGGACAGTTGTTTGCAAACTTTAAAAGTTGAAGAATGTGGGTTATGTGGTTAACCGTCAAATGCCTTTTGTACGCCGATGATCAAGTCATATTTGCATCATCGGCGGCCGAGTTGCAAATGATGGTTACTTTAATGAACTTGTCATTAAAAGAAAGGGGATTATGAAAGTGAACGTAAGTAAGACGAAAGTGATGGTTTTTGAAAGAGAAGAAAATAAAACGTTATGTGAAATAAGAATAGAAGGGGAGTTGATTGAGCAAGTGGATGAGTTTGTATATTTGGGATGTTTATTTAGCAGGGATGGTAGATATGATAAGGATATAGAACGACGAGTGAACGCAGGAAATAGAGTGAATGGGCCTCTACACGCTATTGTGAAGAGTCAGAATGTGTCAAAAAAGGCACGTTTAGTAATTCATAATCCTGTGTTAGTCCCTACTTTAATGTATGGTAGTGAAAGTTGGGTCTGGCAGAAGAAGCATGAGAGTAGAATAAATGCTGTAGAAATGCGGTCCTTAAGGAGTATGCTAGGGCTGAATCTGAATGACAGGGTGAGAAATAGTGTGATAAGAGAAAAGTGTGGTCTGCAAGATGACGTTGTGACCAGGATTAAGAAAGGAATGCTTCGGTGGTTTGGTCATGTAGAAAGAATGAAATGGAAGTCCGTAGTCTCTGCCTACCTCTCTGGGTGACAGGCGTGAGTGTTTATGTTTTTTATGTCCTAACTGAGTGGCTAGCTATAACAATATCACTTAAACTGTTTGTTTATCGTACTCTTTAAGACTATTATTACTTAATACAGTTGAGAACCGAATGCCAAAAATCGTAAATATACTTAGATGTTTCGTGTATCAGGATACACACAAGTAAAATACTTGAAAATCATTTAACGTGTTTTCTTATTTTTACGATGGTTATAACTGTCATTAACTTTAATGAGTTCCAGTTGATGAAATGTACACTCACAATTTAGGCTGAAAGAGATGGAATTCTGATATTTTAACAAGAGCAAACGGTAGAGCATGCTCATTTAGTTCATTTGGCATTTAAATATTAAAATTTCAAAATCTTGCACTTAGCACGACTGTCTTCTAGACCATTGTTATAATAAATCTGTAGAAAAGTCGTGTAGCTGTAATTCTAATATACTCTTAAAAAACAGGTCCAGGGGACTAAATAAAGGGTACTGAAGCCAAATTAGTGGTTTTTAGAATTTTTGTCTGTCTGTCTGTGTATTACCGATTCACGCAAAAACTACTGGACCGATTTCCATTAAATTTTATATTTAGGTAGTTAGTAACCCGGGGCAACTTATAGGCTACTTTTTATCCAATTACGAAACTTAAAAAAGAAGGTTAAGTATTTTTCTTCCTTTAGATGTTAAACCTTTCCAGTACCGCGCTCGCTATAACAAAAAATGGCTATGTACCGGGGGCCCCTGACGTAATCTCGGCGCGCGGCACTTGAGTCAACCTTTTTTTGTCACTTTTGTTTGTTTATGTTTAAGAACTTTGAGTTACAGTTCTTGAAAGCTGATGAAATTGTAGATGAATAGAAACAATAATATTGACATTTAGATGTTTATTTAGTTTTGTACAGTTCTTTGTTTCTAAGGGATCTTGAAAAAGTGTATTTACTGCCAATAAATTTGGTTTTATGAATGAAAAAGCGTAAGTTTATATTTTATTTTTATGTCCTCATAATCTGTATAACATGCTCTTCCTTAAATGAAATTATGCATGTAATCATTATAATAATTCTACTTTTTCACTCCCAAACATTTGCTAAAAATTCGACCATAGACAGTTTGCGCGCGCTTTGTAACCTCATTTTCAAAACCTTTTTGTGAAAATATTATACCGTCTTCCTTACTTTTTCTTATACAATCATATAGATATAACATTTAGAAATAATATGTCTTTATGAATATACATACATGCAATAAACTATATCTATAAAAAGGCTTAAATATCTCAGAAGGTAGATCTTATTTGAAATCTTTTGTAAATTGTTCGCGTAGAGGTGTTTTGTTTTTCTTTTTTATCAATTGAAACACAAAAATTTACTGTTGTTGTAACTTAAATAATTCAAAAACATAATCTAGTAAAGATCATTAACATTTCTTACCAGTTTTTGAAAGAAAATCCAACAAAAATCATAAACACAAAAAGAAAACAATTACACAACTAACAGCACCAGCAACCGAAAGCATAGAGATATACCTATGGAGGCGGCATATTCTACTATAGAAATAATAGTTATACAAATATCTATAATATCGACACACACTTGTCAAAAACAGTTTTGTCTCTTTTAACAAAGCAATAGCTGCAATAGAAAAGAGAGACAACCACTTTGTCAAGTGCTTATTTTCGTAACACTTTCGTGTGACGTCATTAGCTTATCCATGCGTGACTGCGCTGCCATGTTAAGCGCCAAGTTTTGTGGTAGATCTGCTGTCAAACTGTCAAAAGCAGTGACAAAGTGTTGTACTAGAAATTATTTTAATAGATTAATTTTGTTCAGAAATGAATAAATAATATTAATAGTTTATAATTCCCGGATATCATGTTTCATGATCATGCCAGATTTTCGAATTTCAAATAAACAAAATTAATGTACCTACCTGCGAAAAATAATATTTTTCATTTAAAATCTGAATATATATATCTGGGATCTCCATCCCAGTAATATTGTACAGTAAATAAATTTGGTATACAAGCAAAAATATTCTAGACGAAAAATTCTAGAAAAATATTCTACATGGATTTAATTTCTATCTACACAAAAGCCATAAAACTGCCAGACACATTATTTATTCTTCAGATAAGTTATTTGACGATTGAAAATATAGCCCTGTACCTATATAAATACCTACGAAATAAAATAAATAAAGCAACAAATTCAATTATATGAAATGAGAACAAATTCATATTAGTAAAAATATCGATATCAGCTGCCCATATTGCTGAGTTACAACCCTATAAAAGGCGGCCATTTTATGCGCCAGTGTATTGTAGGTAGTCACGCTAATTCTGTAGGCATGCCCAGTCCATATACTTCTAAGTCAGTGCCCGAAAGTGACTGTCTATTATTTTTTATTTTGTCTATGTATACGGTTTCTTTACTCACGTGATGTAACCCAATGTAACCGAGTGAGTTTAATACTTGAGAATACTCTTTAGTTCATTCAGAATCGAATGAAATAGTTTCTAATCGAAAATATACTGTCTTTCTATATTTATTAAGACGAAAATAGCAGCGCGGTATAGCTGCATGAATTCATGTCCGCGGTACTCAACGGTCACGTAATAGATGCATGAGCATGAATTCATGTCCGCGGTACCGGAAGGGTAGGCGGGATAACGGGTGTTTTTCAAATAAATATCATATTTGTAAATAAAGTTTAAAATTAGTTTTAACCTTGCATAAAAATATTATAATATATTATAAGTTAATTAATTTAATATATTAAATAATATTAAATAAATAATTAAAAAATATAAAAAACAAAATTAATTTATGGCATAATTTGAAACTCCGCTGACGATATACGTTTTAATTATCAAAATAACGCCATCTATCATCAAATGAAAAAAAACTATATTTTGCATTTAATAAATAATAAATTATAATATAATATATGTTTAAATAATTAGATTTATAAAATTATTTAAAAATCCTTACGTTTTATTTAATCGTTATATCATTTTAAATGTGTAATAATTAAAATTTAAAAAATAATAGATAATAGTGACATCTATCAAACGTATGAAAATTGATTTTTTTTTAACTAAAAAACATATCAATTTTCATACGTTTGATACTATATCTGTATGTAAACTGATTAAAACTGGTCTGCCTGCAATTATTGCAAAATTCTCATTAAATCATTATTTCGTGAAATGGAGTCATTTAATGATATTTATCACTGTTTGTTGACCATATCATGATATAGCTTAGCGAAGTCAATGAATAGAGATCGTTTAACGATATTAATGACTGAACACAACATTGCTATTTCATGATAATATGGTCATATCGTCAAATAGTTTTTCACCGCTAGCGGCGCTGATAGCGTGTTTCTAATAGAAACAGATTTATACCGCGAACATTTATATATATAATAAATAAATGTTCGCGGCTTTGGGGTGGCTCTTGAGCCAGTCGCACCCCAACCTTCTATAGCTGCTATAACAAGATAGTATAGTTTTGACTTTCATAGTATTAATGTAATATAGCGCCCTCTACTTTCTGCTAAATAAACTAATGATAAGTAACTGATAAAATTAAATTTTAGAATGCTACTGAATACCTATTCGTGCAGCATCAAAAATTGTCACACTTAAAAATATAAATATAGACCAGTGGCCATTATCGGGATGATTTACCACAATTACCACGTTTGGCAAAATGGCTAACAACACTGTTATACACAATACGTGTGTTTTGTGTACAAAGTATCCAGTATCGTGTACACAAAACTGAGATTAAGAGAGAAGCTCTTTAGTTGAGTATATTCGGTGTCTGTCGGCATAGGTTTCAATTTACCAACTTCATATGTTATCACGTTATCTGATGTAAATAATTGAAAATTAAGTGTACTGTGAAATTTTATTTCTATTTGATGGAATAGTTCGTGGCATCGTTGGGTTTCTAATTACTAGGTAGATATGGTCAACAATCGTACAAAAGCTTTGTTTCAGTTTTTATAAATATTATTTAAACAAATGCGAGAGCCGTGTAGCTCGCCGTGAGATTTCATCAGGGCAAGGGAGCAAAACGTGTACGAGTCCTTTGAGGACAAATGAATCTGTTATGGGAAATTTTACGTGCTGACTTACCACGTATCCGATGAAGTGGTGAAGAATAACTTCGTGAGCAAACCTAAATGTCTGAGTAGTTAAAAAAGTCGTGGAAATGTGAAAACCGTTAATACGCATTGAAGGATTGTGGGATACTATTTTCTGCCCACAAAACACTATAGGTAATGAGGAGCCCTGTGCACAGTAGTGAGACGTATGTAAGCTGCTACTTTAGTTTTTAAACCTTTAATAAGACTTATAAATCAGTTTGTCATTTAAGATTTTTGTGACAGTCCTGGTTTCATAGCTCACATGAGATATGTAAATGAACAGGCTGTTGCGAAAAAATACTTTAAATATCAAAGATAGCAGATTTTATTTAAACATAAGTTTATTTTATTTTACTTATCAAAGGCGGTATAATCAAACTGATCCAAACGTAAATTTCATAGTACATAAGCATTATTATATAGTTTTACATACATGTTAAAAAGCAATTTGAAGTGTCGATTTACCACGTTCTCGGCGGTGAACGAAAACCTGCATATCTGAGAAGTTCCCCAGTTAAGGTGATCGCGCGTTGGCACTTTTTTTGGGCAAAAGCTCTGTGGCCTTTGTCCAGTAGTGACATGTATGTAGGCTGCTACTTTTATAGGTTTAAAGGGGCAATTATGCTGTTTTTATTTCATTCATATTTTCGGAGATGTTACTTTTTTGTTTTCACACTACCGTAAATATTAACGGTAGCAAAGATTCGAAAGAATAGAACTCATCATAGTTATCATTACAACCTATCAAAAGTCCACTGAACTGAACATAGGCCTCCCCCATAAATTGTCAAACAGGCTGGATATTTGCTATAGTTGCCACGCTTGGCAGGCGGGTTGGCAACCGCAGCCTTTATTATTTTGAACTGTTGTCAGGATTTTGGATGTTGCCCAGCTCCTGTTTGTTTACCTCTATCGCCTCTTAGGACATACACGGAACGATGTGAGGTGGCGCATTCTCTTTCGCCGCTACAACAAGGCGAACATTTTTCTGCTTCCGATCATGAGTGTAGTTCTACCTACGTTCACTGCGAAAATATTCTCTGCGAAGTAATCTTAAGGATTTTATCGTATTTAATTTTTAACTTTTTTAATTCCTGACATTTCGGGCACTTTAAAAAAACCATGGAGACGGTGGGGGGGTGGGGGGGGCGAGTTGTATAACGTCCTGATGTCATGGTTTACGAAGACTACAATCAACTTTTAACTAATAATGTTTGGTCCGATCTACGCAGGACGAGCTTACAGTATCTTGAAGTCTTACAGTAGTATGCTTGGGTTTGGATTTAATTTTATTAATTATGGAATCATACTTCAGACTTCTCGGAGCGTCGGTGCTACACATCAGCAATATGTTCTTTTACGCAATTTTTTATGGAACTTTCTTATAAAGATGTGTTTTGTATAACCCGCTTAAATAAAAGTTAAAATGTTTTTTTTTTTTATAGAATAAGGGTGACAAACGAGCACACAGTCCACCTGATGGTAAGTGGTTGCTGTTGCCCATAGACATCTACATCTATCTTCGTTAGCGAATTTAAATGCAGATGCGTTGTCAGCCGTGAGGACTAAGATAGAATGCCTCTTTTCCAGTAAAAAGGGTCTCCGGTTCTCTACACTCACCATACGAAACACAGCAGCATTAAGCTGCTATTTTACGTTGGTATTCTGTGAGAGCGTGGTCCTTCCCCGGTCGAGCCGACCCATTCGTGCTACAACTATACTATTAATATAGCTGCAGCATGGCTCTACCACGTTGATCGATGTAACGTGATCATTTTGATTTAATTTGTTTTATTAAATGTGTAGTATTCATCATTATAGAACTGAATTTATGTAATTTTGAAGTCTACCCGAACGTAGAAAAAATCAATATTAAATGCGAACAATGATATGAATCAAATATCGCATATAAGACCATGAAATCATCATTATTTTGTTAACACTAAATTAACTTTAATTATGAATGAATGTAAAGAGTAAATAATAATAGTAAATTTTGATTCCAAGACAATTTATCTTTCTTATGGATTCATCGGAAGATACGTCCAATATAAAAAAAATGTAGATGTTTCTAGACATATGATATTAATGCAATTCTGAAAAACTTATTAATTCACGTGTTCCTGTAGCATTTTATACATATCCCAATTATCAATCATCTAGGTCCAATAGTCTTTGGGAATTCAAAAAAAATCCTTGACAAACTGACATAGAGACACAGACACCGAAGTGACTCTAAAAGTGATCGAATTTTGCTAAATTTGGCACGGAATAGCATTTAATGATGTTTCTAAATTGAAGACCACGCGAGCGAAGCCGCGGGTAAAAAGCTAGTTACAAATATAATCTACTATAGAAATCATTCTACGAGTGCAAAGATAGTGGTTCTGTCCGTTGTGGTGGTTCTTCTGGTGAAGGCAAGGGGGATGGTGTTGCTGAGAGGCTGCCCTGTGTTACACTGAGATAAGTAGTGTTGCTGTTGGTTTACATACGTCGGTGTTATCATGTAATTACGTCCCTCACTTTACACCATGTGTGATTGTGACGAGGACATATTACGGTATGGTCGAACTGTAATTGCTCCATACTGAACGTATAGTGCGTTGCGCTGTCTTATTACTGATAATGATTAATTGCGTAAGCAGGAGAGCAAGTTGAACATCAGCTCTCACACTTTTATTATTTTTAACAATTTAATGCTATCCTGATGTATTTCCGAGATCACAAGTGGAATCTTCTACTGAATTTCCGAGAAATATAATAATATCCTACAAAAAAACTTATCCCAAAAACTTGTTCCAGTTTTATAATAATGTCTTACCTCAAAATACGTACATGGCAATAAGCTTTCCAACCCATTTACTCTCATGCTTCTTCTTAATAATGTGAAATTAAATATAGCGACGATAACATTCTATGATATGAGAGCTGCTTTATAATACTGGCTCACAGTGGAATTAAAAGGTATAAAATCGGCTTATAGATCAATTCTCTCCAATGTTCGCATCTGCTTATGGAGCCTTATAAGAGGAAGTTTCTAAGACATAGCACAGATTGTCTGAAACAGAAGCTAAAGCCAATGATGACGATAATGATGAAAATTAAAAAAACAAATGTATGAGTTGAGGAAAACGAAGTCAAATTACGTTAGTCAACGTTTTATTAAAAATATTGATCTTAGCATGACGCTAGAGACAATTGTATTACAGTTACGCGATAATACTGATAACATGTGATCCCGGCGCCGGCGCAGTCAGTTGTCAACTATATTTCGAGGTGACAGCGCGAACTGCCAATTTTCTCGGTTACCTCGGATACTGTGAGCGTCATACATTTTATTTTTAGTAATAATTTGTAGACATAAGTCGATTTTGCATTGTTAAGACCTTAAATTAACTTCCATCCTTAATATTCATAGTTTATATTATAGTGTTATACTAACATTTTAATATTCATTGGGTTGATAGTACATATAATTTGCTTAAAATTAGGATAATTGTAATTTTTATGTAATAATACAACAAACAATATGATTAAAACATGTATAATATCAAAACTAAATGCAATAATTTATTTAGGATAAACTTGAACTATTTAGTATTATTATTTTGCAATATTTCTCTGACATGCAGATTTCCTCACGATGTTTTCCTTCACCGCCGAGCACGTGGTAAATCAGCCCTTAAAATTGCAAATAGGAATTTTATTGGTGCCGGTGGGGATCGAACCCGGGTTGTTCGCGTACTGTGAAATTTACAGCGAGCGCTAAGCCCCTGAACTACCACGGCTTTTTCGCACCTGAATGTCTGAGAAATAAAAATACTTCGAAGACATGTGAAGTCCGCCAACACGCATTGGGGCAGCACAGCACGGCTGTCACTTCCTTGCCCTAAAAACCCTTTCAGAAGTGAGAGGAGGCCTGTGCCCAGCTTTGGGATGTATATGGGCTGTAAATTTTCTTTACTTTACTTTGTAATATTCTTTTCTCTTATTTTTAAAAACGTTACCCCCACACTAGGATTTTCTCCTGTATCGTGGAGGCAGTTTACAAACATAAATTGCTCAAGGACAAACATCCAGACCCGGAACAATTATTTGTAGGCCATACAAATACTTGTTCCGTGTGGGATTCGAACCCGCGGCCCCCAGCGCAATAACTCATTGCTAAGCCACTGCGCCACGGAGCCGGAATATGGAACTTCTATAACAATTACATTTTAAGAAAAAAAAATCACTTGAATCGATTGTTATCTAACAAAGTTTTTAACGAATACTTAGAACAACATGTCCGTTAATTTGCATAAATCAAACAAGGTCAACCGACGTATCCAACTCGGCTTTGTGTTCGGGAAATTGCGACACGTTTTCTCAATTATTATACTCAGAAAACAATCTGCAATCTTATGGGACCAAGACACGTAAGGTAACAGTAGGCGTATGACAAAATCCGTGATCCGTGAAGATTGGAGAGATTTAAGCGTTTTATGCGCGTACAACCAAGGTATACTGCCCGCAATGAGTTACAGAACTGAGACGTGATTCTTCACTGAAGGTCATATGAGTAAAGTAAAAGACCCACAGCGAGACTTTTGAAAACTATGCTCGAGGTTTCTAGGTACTATAATCTATAACATTCGTATCGAGAAGCAACTGAAACAGGGAAGAAATGTCCTCGAGTGACAGCCTCGTACCCGCAAACGAGACCACCACTAGATAGAATAACGACCTAATGAGGCAAACAGGCGTAATTGATTCATGTAGTTAAGGGTGCGTTTACAAATCGGGCAAAATTATGCTGTTTTTCGGTACATTTTGTGACAAAACTAAACCAAATCAAACATAGCTAATAACTACCACGTATAGAATGGTTCTTCATCTTCAAATGCTAGTAACTTTTTTGTTGAAAATAATAGTTTTTTATATTGTAAAAACGATCTTCCCTAGCCATTTTCTTTATTACGATTACGATTTACTTGATTACGATTCCCGCACCCGCAGCTAACCGTGCGTACACTTGTGTGTGTGACCCGTGTCAATGTAATAGTTCGATTCTATACCTATCAATTTTGCAAACGTGTCCTTAAATATCGTGTTTTGTTGCAGCCTGTGCGTGATGTATACGTAATAGATATGGAGGGTAGAGGTAAGGAGGACTATATCTGTGTATGAAAAAGTGTCCGTCGAAATGCGTTAAATTAGGGTGGAGCTACAATAACAGTTCACATTAAAAAATTACTAAATGTATTTGAAGTTCACAAAAATAAAATCACCCTCCACGTTTTCTTACAGCAGTTATTTTAGGTTATAGTTTAAAAAAAAATTGGACTACATGAATAGTTGAAGTTTTGTATACTGTACTATAACTAATTATTCTAGTCACCAAAAATATATATTTTTTTAACTCGGCACACTTCTATTGATCTACAACTGCTATATTCATACCATACCCTGTATCTACGCTAGTGCCATTCTGGAAGGTTTCTGAACTGTTATTTACTACTTACAGCTGGACACTTTTTCATCTTGTCCCCATATATGAGATAGTCCTCCTTACCTCTACCCACCATTGTAATAGAGCCACGCTGCAGTCTATTATAGCTACTGCATGAATGGATCAGTTTGTTTGAGGAAGGAAGACGCTTACACAGATTATCAGCGTGAAGTAGAAGTATAAAATTGCTGAGTTTCGTGTAGTGAGTAGCGAAAGAGTGAGAACTGGATCCACTTTTACTGTTAACGATATTAAATCTTTTACCATCAGGTGTACTGTGTGGTCTTTCTATAAAAATGACGCCAAAGATTTTGTGAGAAGAAGACCTGTGTTGAGAGTCGCTTTGTTGTACATTAAAATTCTTTGTATAAATAGTGTACAATATATAAAGGTTGTCTGTCATGTAAGATACCCATTTTTTTCTCTGAATTAATTTAACATTTTGTATACCATACAAATACTTGTAACATGCCTCCTGTTTTATAGGATTGAAAGAACTGACATGTGCTTCATACACACTCTTTCGGAAAATATAAATATTTAAAAATATATAAAAGTATTAAATTATTAAACATTTAAACTAAGTGTATATTAATTAACCATAATAATTCTTTAACTAAGAAATGGATTAGACAAATCTCTATTTATAAGACGTGACGTATTGAATATTTATATAACATTAACTTTAAAGAGGATTTAAGATCAGATATGGTTTTGTCGTTATCTGTGTATTGTTGTGTATTACAATGAAGTTAATGAGTATAGAAACTACATCTCTATATATAAAAATCAATTGCTGTCCGTTAGTCTCGCTTAAACTCAAAAACGGCTTGACCGATAAATTGTTGTAGTCTTGTCATTATCTCCCTTAATTTTATATCATTACCTACTTAACATCAAGTTAAGTCAAGCCGTTTTTATCAAGAAATTCACTTCGAAATTTCTACCTGTACCTTCAGGTGCTCCTCAAGGATCTCATCTAATCCTGCTCCTGTTCTCCTTATATATAAATGATATTGTACATACATCTAAAGGGACTCCTTTTTAATAATATATTTTAGTTATTACAATATATTTTTTTAAGGTTTTTAGATTTAGGTTCATAGTTCTAGTATATATTTTATTTTATAAATTGTGTAATGTAAATATCATTTAATTTTAATTGTAACTAATTATGGAAGAAATACAATAAATATCTTCTTTATGATGATGATGCCAAAATATGTAAAATTGTAAAATCAAGAGATGACTCTCTTAATCTGCAGCAAGATTTATTTGCTTTAGACAAATATTGTGTTGTTAATCAATTACTCGTATATGTTCATCCATTCATTCATCTATTCATTACAGCCTATAAAAGTCCACTGCTGAACATAGTCCTCCCTCATAGATTGCTTCATAGTGGGATTTTGCGATAACTGCCACGCTTGGCAAGCGGGTCTGCAACCGCAGTTTATCAGGAAGATGCTGCTGCCTATCTCCTGGTTCATTTTCCCTCTGTCCCGTCTTACGACACCCTCGGGACGATATGGGAAGAATATCCACTACCCCATATCGTATATCTTAATACTATCAAATGCATTGTATACTATCTTTTTCACGTAAAGCTAACCAAACATAATTTAAATACTGTCTGAATGACATCACTCTTAAAAGGGTTACCACAACAAGAGATCTTGGCTTAATCGTAGACTCAAAATTATCTTTTAACTCTCATACATATAGACCATATTATGAGTGAAGCTTTTCGTGTTAGTTAAAGTTTCATTTTTAGAATAACAAAATCATTTATTAAAGGTTAGCCTCTCCTATTATCATCAAATTGTTATACTTTTGTTTGGCCCGTTCAGTCATTGATTTTCGTAGCACGGTATGGAGCTCTTTTACGAGTGTAGTGGACATGCTTGTATCATCATATCTTGTATCATATTGGGAGAATAGAAAAAGTACGAAAAAACATCTGTGTCTCTATAATTAAGATTATTAGATTCTTATTAGTAGTAGTTAGATTAGTCTTCTATAATTAAGATTTTTATCTCTATTATTATATTTTTAGGAAAAAAAACATAAAACCTTTTTCATTCTTTTTTTTAAGTAAAATTTTAAACGACACATTTTTAATAGAACTTTTTTGTCTAATTTTTACCCTTTTCGAGTAATTGTGAAAAAACACTTTTGACAGTTTTTTTTAAGCCTTGCCGGGGGGTTGCAGACACGAAAACCTTTGCACATTGTTTTTGTATCATTAAAGTACATTATATCAAAAATGCAAAGTTGAGTGTTAAATTTCGATTTCAGATCTTATTTGACTGGATTAATTGACAACGAATCATAATGATGCTTTGCTGACACAAAATGCCAAGTCTTTTTAACAGACGTAAAATGTTTAACATTATTCTCTTGTATATAAAATTCTAAGTTCACAATGATTTTTCACTCAGTTCCCAAATACTTTAAAAGAAAAAAACTAGAGTTAATTAAAAGAGAACTTACGAAATGATTTACGAAATGTGTAGGTATACCTAGGTACATTACTGAATATTCAAAGCTTGGTAAGTTTTGTTTTAATTATGACTTAAATAAGTAATGGAGCTATTAATATTTCATAAAAATTATTTATTAAATAAGGAGGATAGAAATAATAAGAAGGAATAGAAAACTAAGAATTAATTACAGGACAACAGCAGAAGTGTTTGACAGGACATTTACCGAAAAAAAATATAGAATTTCCAGCATTTACTATAACATAACATTTTTACTTCCTCGACTAGCAAAGCTTACGGATTTGTAAGGAAAGCTTTTAGCACATGTTTGTCCTTGTGCTAGCACTCTTCGGAAGTGCCTTTTGATGAACAACCCAGATTTACTAAAGAAATTCTCAATGCTCTAAGAGGTAGCAAAACAAGGGTATCAAATTTGTGCTACTATAGTCTTTTACGAAATAGTAATTAAAAACGGTATAGAATATCAGACTCCCTAGCTATTGCTACCTGGCCAATGGCACACCCACACGCATTCGCGTGCGGCAATGAATCTAGTTTATTGCGGTAGCGAAACAACTGCAGAGCGTTACACCGTTAGCACTGAGTCCACCGACGGTAGCGAAACTCCGGTAGATCTGTTCTAGAATATAAACTATATAGAGCGAGAGTGAGGAAGCTGCAAACAAACATCTCGCAACGGACACACACACAAGCCTGGGGCTAACCTACAGAGTACAGAGACAGATAAAACGCGATATTTAGTACTGCAGACACTGGCTGCCTCCACTCGCGCTACCGCCCGGCCTGAGCCCCCTCCCCCAGTTCGAAACCCGTTATCTGCAGTATGGTCGTCCGCTTAGCTTAGAGTTATGTATATTATTCAATAGAAAATGAGTGCTAAAAAATCTTGTTGTGTATGGGGTTGTCTAAACACAAGTAAAAATAATCCCAGTTTGTCCTTTTTTACTTTGCCAACAGATATAAAACGGTAAGAAATTATTTTTTTGTATTGTTACATAATGTGTTAAGCCAGCTATTCGTTTAATAGATACGTACTGCCGTTGTCGGAATGATTCTTAACAAAGTTAGTGTTAAGACAGATACCTACTACTGCTACTAATATTGAACTATTCTGCCCCGCACTTAGTGAAGTGATCGCAAATAAAACATTATTTGCGTTCACTGGCACAGCTGTTACCCGCGTCATTGTGCCCACGTCCAAGTTATATCGTCTAGACTGTATTTACCTCCGTTCACTCTATGATCGCATAGTACGGAGAGTCACATAGAAATTTTTTCATATTTCGGAATAATAACTATCGCAGATTTAAAGCTAGACTAAGACCTTTCGGATAGTGAAAACCACATCAAAATTGTTTTGGTAGTCTTTGCGTGATGCGCGAAGAAAATTATTTTAATTTTTATTATAGTACTAACTGCCCCGTCAGGTGTTCTGCCTTTTCGAGTAGGTGGCGTGTTGAGTTTAATTCCGAATTCACTTCGGACTTTTTACAGGGTTAGTATAAAATTTATAACACGATCACAGCACCACTTATCGGGTTTAGTGGTTTTCTTTTTTGACACTAAAACGAATATATAAATATGATGATTTCTTATATTTACGCGAACACTACACATTGAATAAAACTATTTTTACGGATTTTATCGCGTTTAATTTACTATTTTAATTCCCGACATTTCGGGTGCTTTACAGCACCCATGGTCACGGGGGGGGCCTGAGGTGTTTGACGTCCCAATGTCATAGTTAGCTCGGCTACCTTCAGTTTTTTTAATATTACTTTTTGGTCCGATCTACGCAGAATGAGCTTACAGTATCTTGAAGTCTTGCAGTGGTATGCTTGGGTTTGGATTTAATTTTGTTAATTATAGGATCCCAAGCAGACGGCAGCACCCATCCATCTTCTCTATTGAAATTAGGATGTTTTTTAATCTCAATAGCCTCGCGTATCATCCTTGGTAGGAATCGGTGTTCTTTTGCGAGGATTTGTGGTCTATCAAATCTGATGTAGTGGCGGGGACGATCTTGAACATGTTCACACACTGCAGACTTCCTGGAACGTCGGTGCTTCACGTCAGCTATATGTGAGCTATATCTCTACTTTTGAGTTTTTCTTCGTCTATTAGTTTTAGCATCGATGTCATGATTTTCAATTTGTTTGTTTAGTAAATTGATAGATGATTGATAGTTGACTGGAGGCTTATTGAAGTCTCTAGCTCTAGCGACTGATGTTGGCTCAGGTTAAGTCAGGATGTCGTTCGATAAATCCTTTGTACCAGTCCGATCCGGCAGCACCATCCTTGAATGGGTGAGGTATTTGTTTTTTTACAGCAAACTAGAAGGCGAGTTTGTGAGATTCTTCTTTCGATAATCCATTAAATAAGTCACTCATTTGGAAAACGCATTCTAACAATTCCAGCTCTAGTTCTACGCTAAAAACACTTGTAAATCTACCAAATTTTTCAAAAGAAAACTTCTTTACGGAACTCGCGTGACCGTCACGCTCAGATACGTATATACAGATGTATATATTTATATATGTTTGTGAAGCAAAAAGTTTTCAATTCTGACGTGCAGTCCTACGGCTGACAGTTTCTTCTTGCAAGAACCTGTCTTCAGGTGTAAAATTGCACGAGTGATGCCATATTTTATTTCTCTAGCTTTTTTTAAGTTTTGTAACCTCATGTGCTCATGTGCCTTTTTTATTGTGCTCTCATCCCATGAAGCTTGTTGTGATTTTCTTTTATAATTATTCACCATCTGAAAATAAAATTGGTTATTAATTTATGTAACAATACCATTTTCGAACATAAAAAAGCACAGTAGCAGTAAATACTAGTTTTTAGCGAGTTCCATAAATAAAGAAATAATTTAAGGAATCACAATTTTATTGCACATGCCATCTCCATACTGGGTAAAGCAGGCACGTGCGCGCTTTGCCTGGCCGCTTTGCCTTTTGCGGCACTGGTACGCTTTAAATGTTTTTATCAAACGAACCTAAATTTGATTTAAATAAATTCAAGCAAATATGACCAAAATACACATAAAACAATAGTCGCATTTTGGGATTGACCTATTATACTCACAAATGGGTAAAACACGGTGTACATAATACTCGTATATACCTTTTTTGACAATAACCGTCAAATTCGTTTTTTTTTTCACACGAGCCGCACTACGTTCTACAGATTAGTTTCACGAGTTCACGACTACTGCGGGTCGCACGAGGCAGGGCAACATACCCAAAAATCAAAGAGAATATAATCACTACGTTTACCAAAAATGACCATTAAAACGTTACGTTAGTAGCATAAAGTGCTCGCTTTAGGCACCTCCCCTATAGATAGTTTTCTAGACGAAATTCTTAAGTTGGCGCCGTGTGATGTTATGTATAAAATTCGTGTTAATTTCAGGCGAAACACGTGGCTACAATTAATATCACGACAGGAACTGGCAAGTAGAAATCATAGTTCCTATGCAGTTTGCGAAATACATTTCGATGAACATTTTATAATTCAAAATTCTAAGCGCAAGACCTTAAACCGAAGAGCGTTACCATTTTTGAATTTGCTAGATGAGGATCGGCTACAGCAGCCACAACCAGAGCTACATCTGCAGCAGGAGCAACAACACAAAGCGATACAAGTTGACATATTAGATTTTACTACTACAAATGCAAATGCCTTAATTCAAACTAAAAATATTGATCCAATAAAAACGGAAAGCACTCAAGCTGCACCTATTCTAAGCGCTTCAACTCCTCAAAGTAAAGCTCGAAACTGAACTTTCTCAGAGTAATAAGAAATTTCGACTGAATGAAACTGCTGAGAATATAAAAAAAGAAACATTTATATCACTATGTGACCGCTTTCTACCAAAAGAACAGTCTCAACTTGCCGAACCACCGTTGCAAATAAAAGTACACAGCCCAGGTAATAGGTTTGGCTTGAAATACTAGCTGTTTTGTATGAGCCTTTGTCATATTAGCCCCGTTGCATACAGATGTCCAAAACACTTCAAAGTGTTAAGTACCTGTCTGAAATTACCCATTTAAGACAAAAGTATTATCATGGGGATCTCAGAAAAGTTTTTTGTTGGTGAAAAGATAAGATGATTGGTTTCCACCAGGTTAATGGAGTTCACACTGCAATACGCTGCATAGTTAAAAAGTGGAAACCACCTATTAGCTTTGCATTATTAGAAAAAAATGAGTGAGTTACTTTGAAACATTTCGATTTAAATGTGGCTAGACATTCCAGTATTTAAATCAGATCTTGAATCTGATATATCAAGTGCATCAAGATAAGTTGCATTCCAAAAAAAATATTTATTTATTGGAAATAAGATAATATACCTATACCTATATATTCTATCCATCGCATTTAGTGAAATTTGTTCGTAATAACTTTCTGACACATAATTTCCATTTTCATGATCCCGTATCTAAATGGGAGCACATATTCTAGTTTTATGAATGCGATAAATGAAGTTACTCCGGATTAACCCCAATTGACAAACAACTATTTAAAGCCCACGAATTTTAAGAGAATGAATGTCCGATTAATATATTATATAATTCCCAAGTGTAGCAAGCACATAGACTCAGTCCGATGGGACGGTAATTCGACACGACCGCAAAGAGATCAGGCGCAGGAACAACGTCTTTACGTGTTTTCCGAGACACGGGGGTGGATAAAACACCGCTTAATTCCTGACTCCGGACTGCTACTGAGAATTTCGTGACAGAAAAACCCAATAACTGATTTTGGCCCGATCCGGGATTCAAAACCGGGACCTCATGATCAGCTATCGCGTTTAAGACCACTAGACCAACGAGGTATATATTATATTAATACATAAAGAGAAAACTTGTGTTGTGAGATTTGGCATATTCAAAGCTTATATAGAGGAGTGCAGAAAGCTAAAATTTAATAATATGTGTTACAATTACATAAAATAAAATAAAATGAAACACACTTTGTTTACCATACATATTGTCAATGTCAAACATATAATAATTGTCGCTTGGACAAATTATGTTGTTTGTTAATGTTAATGTCTCAGAGTAAGTAGAAGCATAATTATGTATGTTATTACTCTAAGGCCAATCATATATATGTCATAACCTAAAAATTTTATGAATTACGCTCGAAATTCGACCACTAGGCGACCACTACTTCTATTTATTCAGGAACGCTAAAATTAAGTATAAATTCGCTTAACTTTGTTAATAATCCCTTCTATTCTTTTCGGACTGTGATTATGACATTGTTTTTCCTTAAAATGCTAATCATAATTTTAGAATATTCATAATATTGTTTTAACATTAAGTTCTAGTTAACTATTAGATGGAGTAATTACTGGAGTAATTACATAACAACCATCATACCTTAGAATAACGCCTCTTAGAAATAAAGAGGCTTATATCCAGCGGTGGAACATGTTGCAGCTTTTATTTATCTGTTTTATAATGCTGCGTGCGTTTCAAGCTAAAATCATGCTGCACCATTGTAAAAACCGCACTCCCGTACACTTAAGCAGTTAAAATCATTTGCAACCAACAACATGGTTTTAGTTTTATACATACTGAACGTCCCATAGTGAATTACGGGCTGATAAAGGAAGGAAAAAGATAGATGAGTGTGTGAGTGTGTGAGTGCGTGTCAAGAAGTTGTCATGGTTACGGCATCACTTGAAATAAATGTACGCAATACTCCGTCTATCTTATTTTGTTGGTCTGAGTTTTAAAAGTGTAAACTTGTAAATAGCTTCATTTTTAAAATGCCATACCATTATATTTAAGAGAGAAATAGCTGTGCCGAAGTTTCCAAATAAAATAATATATAATATATGATTAATATTCGGCGCATCTGTAATTATTAATCACTCTCTTTGCAACCCAAATGTCAATTTACCCGTGCACACGAGCACACATTCCACCTGATGTTAAGTGGATGCTGTGGCCCATAGACATCTAAGTACATCTATCATAGATTAAGAGTCTAATCTATGATAAAATGCAAATGCGTTGTCGGCCCTTGAGGACTATGTTCTACTCGTCATCAGTATGTTCTACTCGTTTTCAGTAAAAATGGTTTCCGGTTCTCTACACTTACCATACGAAACAGCAGCGTATTTATATTAAGCTGCTATTTTACGCTGGTATTTTGTGAGGGCGTGGTCCCTCCCCGGTCGAGCCACCCATTCGTGCTATAACCATAATTTAGCTGCAGCGTGGCTCTACAATTCAGTTCGTATAAGCTATAGAGCTGAACTGTAGTGTAATTAACGTTACAGTCTGTTTATTTATTCTTTGATCGTCCTTTCAGAAACACGGTGTGTTTCATTTTCTTTGCAGTTTTTTTAATAAATATTAAGAAGCTTGTATGTTTTTTTTTATAGAATAAGAATAAGATGACAAGCGAGCACACAGCCCACCTGATGGTAAGTGGATGTTGTGGCCCATATAGACATCTACATCTATCCCCAATCAGGAATCAAAATGCAGATGCGTTGCCACCCCTGAGGACTAAGATGGAATGCCTCGTTTCCAGTAAAAAGGGTCTCCGGTTCTCTACACTCACCATACGAAACACAGCAGCATTAAGGTATTCTGTGAGAGCGTGGTCCTACCCGGTCAAGCCGACCCATTCATGCTACAACCATAATATAGCTGCAACTTGGCTCTACCACGTAAATAATGGTGTAGAAAATCTTATAATTATTGTTTTTCTTTTCAGTAACATTAAGCGAAGCAATGAAGATCGGATTTATCGGAGGCGGCAGATTGGCTTTCGCGTTGGCTAATGGATTTATTACTGCAGGTATAAAAAATATTATATTATTTCTCCCGAAAACGGTTATATTAGCTGCCCATCTTTTATTTCACTTCCATCTGTCGGATCATATTATACGCCTAATTACAACTTAAAATAATTAAAAATTGGCCAAGTGCGTGTCGGGCCACGCACAATGTAGAAGTAGGGTTCCGTAGTTGCCCGTCACAATACGTGGGCTTCCTTGACCGCTATAACGACTAAAAATGACCCCAAATAGGAGGATCGTAAGTGAAGGACTTATTTTCAAATCAGCCTTATAAGGGAGTAGTCTTCAAAAAAGATTAAAAAACTTTTCCGTTTTGATAATAATACCCTATCTATCCCGTAAATGAAAAAGTAAAGCTAATAGCAGTAATGCATAGAAGTCGTTTTCTTCATAAAATGTTTATTTTAACAGTTTACAGTAACATTACAAAGTTATTAATGCAGCTAGTTTTAGGTCATTTTATATGGAGTTGTAACGAAGTCCAAGTGTATTTTGTAAGTTGGTCGACTATTACTCGTTAACTTCTTAATTCTACTTAGCTGTGATAGTTTTCCTTTTAACTTCATTATATATACTACTATTGTGTATACTTTTTACATTTCCAGAAACAGCAGTTTAGTTGGTAGAGCGGGTGGGGACACATGACTCTAAATATTACGCAAACGGTCCCCTGAATCGAAAAGATGTTGTTCCACACCCCCCATGTTTTTGAAAGACCTATCCAACGATACCCCACATGTTGGAATAGCCGGGTAAAAAAAAACATCCTCCATTTACTTGTATGGGAAGTACTCAAAAAATAAAAATGTTTTTTAAGATTTTATTTCACAGTTTTCTAGGCGTGATTAATATCTATAACTGTGACAAATTACATATTTGTAGCACCTAAGGTCTCTGAGCAAAACCGCGGACGGGCGGATGGACGGACGGACGGACGGACGGACGGACTGACGGACGGACGGACATGGCGAAACTATAAGGGATCAGGGATCCATGTTGTGTAACTTCGGAACCCTAAAACTGCGGTTGTCAAGCGTGACAACTGACAAACACGGCATAAATGGGGCAATTTTTGGAGGAGGCCTATAAATAAAAAAGAAATGGATTTTTGATGGGTTGTAATGAAACCGTATAGGTAGTGGCGGTGTAAGAATATCCACTGACCCATATTGTCCCGTGGGTGTCGTAAGAGACGACGGGCGATGGGCGGCAGCATCTTCGTGATAACAGCTCAAAATTATAAAAGACTGCGGTTGCCAACTCGTTTGCCAGGCGTGGCAGCTATGGCAAAATCCCCCTGTGCCTGTGACCAGGAGTGGACTTTATGCTGTAATGAATGGATGTATGGATGTAATGAATGATAAATGTATGATTTTTATGGATCAATAAATAAGAAAAAAGAAGACAAACGGGCATACAGTCTTCATGGGGGAATACCTCGCACGGGTAATGACGGGTTATGTCGGACTAGTGACGACTTAGACACCGTGAGTGTTCTACCTTCGTCACATATCGACAGGACGATGGAAGTGCTTTCACTCACATCCGTGGCTCCATCAGTGCGAATGCGATTTCACTCGTAAGGACCAACAGTATGGAATGTGCTGCCGAAAGTGAAGCAATGTGACGTTATTGCTGCTATTTCACGCTGGTATTCTGTGATAGTCGTGGTAGCTCAGAGGCTAAGTGTTCGCTGTAAATTTCACAGTACGCAGCGCCGCAAGGGTATCGAACTCCAATAGATTTGTTAATTGCAATTTGCAATTTTAAGTACTGGTTTACCACGTGCTTGGTGTTGTTTAATGTAATTGTGAAGGCTCAGTAGCGCATGGGGTAAGCGTGCGCCTGCGGGTCTCCTTATGGTGGGTTCGATACCTGCTCGGGAAAAATTATTTTGTATTGCCTACTACAAATAATTGTCTCAAGTCTGGATGTTTGTTCAAGTGCAATTTATTTTTTATTCTATCACGCTTAACGTGTGCAGTTTATTATTCTAATATAAGTTTTTTTTTATGTCAATAGGTCTTGCAAAAGCAGATGAAATAACGGCTAGCTGCCATCCGTCCGATGTAGCAAGTGCTAAAGCTTTCAAGGTAAGAGAAAGAAAGAAAGTGCTTAAAATCACTTTTTCTCCCTTAGATAACAAAACGTAGCTTAACGATTGTTTCGGGCACAGAACCCTATTACCTACTCTCTACCGAGAGGTCTCGGGTCTAAAGCAGATTATTGGTCATCAGCTTATAAAAGTCCACTGCTGACATATACCTCCCCTAGACATAGGCCTCCCCTATAGATTGCCTCATATTTTGCCATGGTTGCCACGCTTGGCAAGCGTTTTGGCAACCACAGTTTTTATTTTATTTTGAATTGTTATCAGTTAGACGCTACTGCCCATTTCCTGTTCAAGTGTGTGTGTCCATCAGTCGCCTCTTAAGATATCCATGGGATGGTATGAGCAGGTGCCACAGTCTTCGCGAAATTTGACAATTTATGTCAAATTCCATACTTTACAATAATTTCACATATTTCCCACAGGACTTCTTTATTGAAACAAACTAGTTTAAACCTGAGACTAATTTTTACTTAAAATTTGTACTTTAATGGTTTTAAACTACTTTTTGTAATAAAACGGATTACGTATGTGTACGTAAGAGGATTGATATGAAATTTTGTGGATGTGGTTGAAACAGGGTAGCAGCATCTTCTTGACAACAACTTAATATAATTAAATAAAAAAACCGTTAGCCAACCCGCCTACAAAGTGTGGCAAACATCGCAAATATTTGGCAATCTAATGGGGGAGACATGTGTTCAGTTGTGGATTTTTAAGAGACTGTAATGATGATAATGACATAAAAAGATTGAATGAGGAAATTTTGTGTGTGTGTTGATATTTGTCTTGTATTATTTTTTGTATAAGCAAATAATTTATTAAAAAAAAAACAATTTAATTTACCGCATCATTATGTAAACGTTTCAGGATTTAGGAGCTACAGCTGTGTTCGAAAACAAACCGGTTGTAGAGCGTTCCGAAGTTGTAATTGTTTCGGTGAAACCCGATGTGGTGGTGCCAGCACTTCGGGAAGTCAAGTATTTGCCAGCTTCCAAGAATAAACTTTTCATATCTGTGGCAATGGGAATCACAACCGCAACTGTTGAAAAGGTATTATGTCATTTATTTTTTCCCTCCAAATCCCAGCAAAACTGCTTACCATAGTATACTCCATAGCGTAGTGGCTAAGCCTTTGGCTACGGCGTTGTGGGCCGTGGGTTCAAATCCCACACGGAACAAGTATTTGGTATGGCTTTAAAATAATTGTTTCGGATTTAGGTGATTTTTTATTAACATACATTAAATTTTCGTAAATATACTGAGAGGCCAAAGTTAATACATTTATTTATTTAAATTTTTCTCTAAGAGACTCTCTCGGTTTTAGGTTGTAAATAGCTCTTATGGCCCTTGACTGCAAAACAAAATAGTGTCTAAATTAGCCGTATTTCCCCATAGCAAAATCCCTTAAGATATTATGCTATGGAAATAACTGAAATAAACTAATCTAGCTGTCTCGACACTAGTGAGACCTCTAATCTTTTTTACAGTATAAGCGGCAGAGCTTAGTCTGCTTGCTAGTTTGGATATATGGGGGCCCATTGAAGCTTTGCGTCGAGAGTAAAGTAAACAGTGGATTCAACAGGGCTCAGTTCTTTCCCATTTAAAAACGCATTGGTATTCAGATTTTTATCATTCGGTGTTGTAAATTTAATACATTTAGTTTTATTGCCGTTTAAATATAGATTATTAACGTTAAACCAATGCACTAATTTTGATATAGCATTATTCACTTCGTCACATTAAAATAATTGACGTTTAAGTTTAAAAATTGATTTTTAAACTTAATATTACATTATTATTTAAATGTTTAACATTTGGAGTCATAAATTTCATACATTTCGTTTTAGTGCCATTTAAATGCAAATTATTAACATTAAACCAATTTACTAATTTAGATATAGCATTATTTACTTCGTCATATTTTAATAATTGTCGTTTTAATTTGAAAATTAATGAAGTGTCATAAGCAAATAATACTATATCATGATTATCCCCTATAAGTGAAGGTAAGTTATTGATAAAGATCAGAAATAGGAATGGGCCGAGAATTGAGCCCTGAGAGACACCCATTAGTACAGGTGACCCGGAAGAACTTTTACTGTTGATAATAATTTTCTGTGTTCTATTACTTAAATATGAAACAATAAGTTTAAGCGCTGTGTTCTTGTCACCATAGTACTGTAGCTTCCTGATTAATGTCTCATAGTGAACACAGTCGAAGGCCTTGGAAAGGTCACAAAATATACCCAACGCATCCTCTGAATTCTCCCATGCACAAAAAATATTCAGTTTTCGAGTTGTCGAGCGACCCCTTGTAAAACGAAATTGATTTTTATGAAGCACTTTATTTATATTGAAAAAATTTAACATCTGATCTAAAATTATTTTCTTAAAAATTATTTCTTCAAAAAAAATTTCAAACATTTTGGAAAAAATAATTATAAATATAAATTTTATTTGGAAGTAAAGACTAGAAATGAGTTGGGGGATGGCTCGAACTTTAGGCCTAGTCAATTTGAATAGATGTCATGGGGGTAATGGTTGAATAGGGGCAAAAAGTTCTCACTACACTCCTAGAGGGTCAAAATAGCAAAAACCAAAAAATTTAAAATTCTTATTTCGGCTATAACTCCGCCTCCTTCGGAGGTTCTTACACAGTCTTTACTTCCCGCATCCCACTTGTTTCTTAGACATGTAAGTTTCCTTACGAATGTTTTTCTACACCGCCGAGCACGTGGTAAATAACGACTTAAAATTGCAACAATTTCATTTGTGCCGGCTGGAATCAAACCCAGGTCGAACCCAGCAATCACTTAGCCTCTGAGCTACCACGACTTCATTACATTAATTATTCACAGCTTCATTTGATTAATTTATTATATAATAATAATAACAGCCTATATTCCACTGATGAACAGGAACACCTAAACTTGTCTCATTGGGGGATTTTTCCATAATTGCCACACTTGGCAGGCAGGTTAGCAACCGCCGTTTTTTATTATTTTGAGTTGTTATCAGTAACCTGCTGCTCTCCTGCTCATCTGCTGATTCAGTTTCCCTCTTTCGTCTCTCAACGACACCTACGGGATGATTTGGGGTAACGGATATTCTTATATCGCCATTACACGGTTTGATTAATTTTATTAAACTAACATATTTTTTTTTATTTTTTATTGCGTATTTCAGAGTTTACCATTAGAAGCTCGTGTTATTCGGGTAATGCCGAACACACCAGCTCTTGTCAAAGAAGGCGCTGCAGCTCTCAGCCGGGGATCGAGAGCGACAGATGAAGATGCCAAACTTACTGCGAAGTTATTCCGTGCAGTTGGTACTTGTGACGAAGTTCCAGAGTACCAGATGGACGCTATCACAGCTCTGAGTGGTAGTGGTCCTGCTTATGTGAGTACAATGCAAACTAACTGTATCTATTACCAAAATCAAATAAAATTATGGGTGATAAGTAATGTTTACTAAAGTTACAGCCTATATGCATTTCTTTGCTGAGGGTGCGTGCATAGAATACTATAATACATACACAAATAGTATTCTATGGGTGCGTGCGATAAGATAGAAATTAGTGGAACAATTAATTATCTCTAAAGCAATGAAGTTGTATTCTTCAAGAAAATATTCATCATCATCATCATAACAGCCCTTTACAAGCTGCTATTTTATTTATTGAATAAAGATGACAAATAAGTCCAAAGTCCATGATCGTAAGTGGATGCCGCAGGCCATAGACACCCACATCTATTATGGAATCGAAACGCAGATGCGTTGTCCCCCCTGAGGACTAAGATGGAATGTCTCGTTTCCAGTAAAAACGCTGTCCGGTTTTCTACAATCACCATTCACAGCAGCATTAAGCTGCTTTTTTACACTGGTGCTTTGTGAGAATGTGGGCCTTCGCTGGTCGAGCGGTCGGTTCGACTCATCATTCATTCATGAGATTGTTCCTGCTACAACATACAACCATAATATATCTACAGCGTGGCTCTACCACGTAAATGCTGAATATAGGCTTCCCCCAAGGTATGCCATAAAGCACAGTTCTAAGCCACCCGCATCCATCCACTTCCTGCATCTCTTAGCAGGTTGTAACTTCATCTAGAGGGGGGCTGCACTCTACTTTGCTTACTGGTACTTAAAAAAAGTATTGTAAGCAAAAAATTCAATTCCCAGTATTAAGACTATCGTTACACCCCATCAAAAGTTCACTGCTGAACATAGGCCAGGCCTCCCTCATAGGTCTTAGGGTGGGTATTTGCCATAGTTGCCATGCTTGGCAAGCGCGGCGGCAACCACAGTTTTCAGTCTTTTTTTAGGAAGACGATGCTGCTCATCTCCTGGTTTGTTTCCCTCTGCCGCCTCTCCTACTCTACTACTACTGTCCACTTCCCCATATTGTTCCATGGGTTGACTGTTTGTATTAACCCATTGGCAGTAGCAACAACCATTCATTTTTTCATGATAATAAATATCAACTGACCCTTATTTTTAAATTGGTCTGTGCCGACAGTAACTTTCAAAAATGCATCAAATTTTGAATTTATTAATAATATTTCATAGTTTGGCAACTTCCAATGGATTCTGCCAGCGTCAAGTATTTCATGAAAGTCACACAAAGTATTCGACTAGTTTCCGTTTCCGTAGATACGCTTACTTAGCTTTATGTTACGAAGTTACATAGGTATTTATTTTCGAATGAATTAACATATAATAGTGTTACGAGCTTGGGGTTCGAGACAATTAAAAACTGCCGAGTGAATTACCAAAATTGACACTTTAATTACACAACACTAATTACAACTTAAAACCACACTAATAACAAAACACAATTGTACTACAGATCACTTTAGTTCGCAGTTGTATCGCTTCGAAGTATTCGCTTGTATCGCCAATTCAATACTGCCCCGGTCGTGGTCTATACCGGCCTTATATAGCGCCTCAGATACTTTCCAGAACCTTCTACTGTAGAAACATCTAGAATGTTCGAGCACATATCGGTCCCGAAATTTCTAGAAGGATCTTAACTCTCCTAGTTCTGCTACTCGATACTAGAGGGCGCTAGTGGTAACTAGTGTTGCCATGTACAAGACATTAATAGTGGCGCGCAACAATAGTTTTACAAAATTATTGCTAATATAATAAAATGGATATAGGTAAGTGGCAAAAGTACTGTAGTTTAATGTTATTAATGGATATGAAGTCTAATAAAGTTTGTACAAAAGGAGTGTAAACTAAATTTAACAAAGACTTAAGACTTATAGGACGAGGGATGTTATTAGGAAGAAAATTGTATAATGAAACGGAGAGGTTAGGGCAGTTAAAAAATTTATGATCGATCGTACCTTCGTCTAATCCACACTCACAAATTAAGCTATATTTAATCTTAAGTTTTGCCAAAAATACAGGTCAACAAAGTGTGTCCCAATCTAATTCTACATATGACAGATGTACTATGTTTGGAGCCATTTCTGAATTTAAAAAACCATGGTTATGTAAATATTATGCAGAACTCGAACGATGTCAGGTTCGAGTTCTGCATAATATTTACCGATAGACTTCTGAGTTTTTTTCCAAAGAGAGTTCAAATCTGACATCTGATGGATTTTCGCAAGAGAAATAAGGTCTTGAGTAGGTATATGTTATATGATGCATGAGGGTACCGGAAGTAGGAATAATATATGACTTATAATCTTTAAAAACGTCAACCTTTAGGACGTAGATTAGCTTTTAGGCAATTAAACTCGGATTGAGTTTGAAACCCCGCCAAAAATTGTCATTCTCATTTTTAATCGCTATTTAATTACAATATACGCCCTTCGTAAACATTGTCGTCTTCACCAAACATCGTGATAAGCCTGCATTTCTCATAATAAAAAAAATGAGGACATGTTGTGAAGTAAATATGCACTGAAGCTGAGCGGTGGCATAACATATAAAGCAGTGGAAAGTATATAGGCTGTTGCTTCACTTATCAGCTTAATTCTTTATATGTTTTAGGTGTACATGCTTATAGAATCTTTAGCAGACGGTGGGGTCCGATGCGGTCTACCTCGCGATCTGGCTCTAAGGCTCGCTGCACAGACGACCCTGGGAGCAGCGGCAATGCTCCGCACTGGAGGTCATCCGGCCGCCTTGAAGGATAACGTCACAAGTCCGGGAGGATCTACTGCCGAGGGAACTTATCATCTTGAACAGAATGGTTTGAATTTTCACGAAATCATGTTTTAACGAAGCAATACTTGGAGAAAATGAAAATTTACAAAATAAATATTTCTTTTCTAGGTTTTCGCTCCGCTATAATAGGTGCAGTCACAGCAGCTACGGAGAGATGTAAGGTGGTCAATCAACAACTTAATAATTAACACGTTATGTTAGAATACGTAGTTTGTTGTAAATGCGTCAAATAAGATAAAGATAAAGGTTGTAATAAAAGTTGTTATAAGTAATAAAAGTTTATGGAAAATTAAGCGAGGTTTCAGTACTAATATAATACAATACTATACAGCACTACCTTTACTTATAAAACTTACAGAAAACCAGCGTAACATAGCATAGCATAGCATATGATGCTGCTGTTTCGTATGGTGAGAATCGGAGACCCTTTTTAGTGGTATAAAGACATTCCATCTTAGTTCTCAGGTATGGAGGGTAACGTTAAGGAGGACTCTTATGTCTATCTTATAGGTATACCCCGAATGGGATCAACTTTCTGATTACCAATAAAGTGAAGTAGGTATGACAAAGACAAAAAACTTGCGACGAGAAGTGATTGGTGTGATCAGTTTTTAATATTTACAACACTTTTTTAATTTAATTTAATTTGTACACTTAATTTTCAAAGTGAAATTGTATACCATGGAAGTATAATATGGGCGGACAGAATTTTGTTAAGAAAGAACTGATGCACTGCAATGGCGGCGCTGCATGTATGTTTTTTTTTGTAGTTTATAGCCTGGTATCTAAACCTTTAGGCCAAGTCTTGGGTATTTTTATTCGGTTTATTATAATTTCCCCACTGTATTTTTGATGAATTTATATATTTAAATAGATCCTATTACGTGAATAGGATCTATTTTTTAACATATCACTCAGGCGGCGGAAGGGTTCTTGCACTGTCACTTGATTTTGCACTATGTCACTAATTTCACTGACAAGAATCAATCTGTCAAATGAAAAGCACTCACATGTAAATATGAAATATTCGATATCACCAACAGAATTATTGCAGAAGGTGCAGTAGCTGTTCTTCACTATGCCCAACCGAACCAGGTGGGCAGGGACGGTGGAGTGACCATAACCCAGTCTGTTTATAGTGCATGTATGTTGCGTGCAATAAAGGGTTGTCATGTGAAACAAAATTTCCCCATATTTTTTTATAAAACAAACTATAAAAATATAACATAACTTTGACACGATATAAATTATTATTACGTACCTAATATAAATAACACAAATGACGTATAAAAATTCTATGAATTTAGATTTTGATTGAAATTGAATAATTCTATTTAACAACAAAATATGTATTCCTGTTCACTTCACCGAGTTCTATGGTAACTCCTTTACAGTTCAGGCTTCACGTCTTTGGAACTCCTTGCCCGATGACATCGAAAAGCTTCTAATAAGTATGCTTTTAAAAAGTTGGTATGTAATCACCTATTAAAGACAACGCTTCTTACACGAATCATTCATATACAGGGTTATTTTTCAAAGAGTAGCCAAATTTTAAACTTAAGTTCAAATATATAAATAATGATATACCGTTCTTGCAGTTTTATAAAATACGATTAAATAAGGCTTCTACTTTTATAAGTCGAATGTGATATATGGGCCACACCGTTTTTGCCTACCGATTGACCCTTACGAATGTGTGCGTGCGCAGTAAAAACTTTTTTTATTATTTTTTCTTCACCATTTGCCTATATTGCTTATTCTGTACCTTCTCCGCGAATTTGGCCGGTTATTACAAAATAACCTTGTATATTGCTAAACAGATGTATATATTCATAGTTACGAGGGTGACACTGAAAGTTCTTAGAAAATCAAAAACTGAACAAACTAGCAAGTTATTAGTTTTATTATATCTTTACATCAATACATCGCTGCATCCGATGGAACCACTGAGAAAGCACTTTGCCCACTCGTCCTTAGGGGTCTCTTCGACGGTAATTTGAAACGCAGCCACTGCTTCCTCGGCGTCCATAAAACGTTTTCCTCGAAGTTTTCTTTTATTTTCGGGAAAAAATAAAAATTGCTATAGGGCGGGTGACCCAGTAATTCCACGTCTGACGTCGCCAAGTAGTCGATTGTTTGCTTGGCGGTGTGCGACGAGGCGTTGTCGCGGTGAAGGAGGATCCTACTGTGAGGTCGTTTCGCCCGTACTTTTTCCAAGACAAGTGGCAAGCAATTGTTATTGTACCACTCTGCAGTAACTGTTTTTCGATCCTCTAAAACAATTGTTGCGTAATGACATGTCGTTACGAAGAACGAGGCCACCATCTTTCTTCCCGCGCTTCGACTTCTCTTCACTTTAGTTGGCAACTCCTCTGAAGGAAACACCCAGACAGCAGACTGTCTCTTAGTTCCAGGATCATAACAATAATTCCAGCTTTCGTCACCCGTAAGTATGTCGAACACAGCATTTGAGCCACCTCCGTTAAATCTTTGAGCCATTTCACGACACCAATCAACACGACGGAGTTTTTGGGCCTCTGTCAAATTATGAGGTATCCATCGGGCACAAAGCTTCCTGACCGCTAAATGTTCATGGAGGATTTTGTGCACTTGACTCATACCGATGCCTAAGCTTGTCCAAATCTGCTGATAAGTCACTCTATTGTCAGTCTCTATCATACGCCGCACAACACTGATGTTATCTTCAGTCGTCGCCGTAGAAGGCCGTCCCTCACGCAGATCATCGGTGAGATTAGTGCGACCACGTTTAAACTCATTAAACCAGTTGTAAACAGTGGCAGGAGATGGGGCTTCATCGTGAAAGGCCAATCGAAGTCTATTATAACTTTCTTGTTGACTTAAATGACATCGAAAGTCATAAAAAATCATTATACGAAAATTTTCTCGCGTTAAATTCATGCAGACGTGACACAGACAATTTTCAATTTGCCGCCAAATTGTAAACAAATGAAAAATAATAAAATACATACACAATAATATTGGCAAAGAGTTCCATTTTCAAAATTTGAACTTATTTTTTTATTATAACGTTTACAAGTGGCCAGTTCTAAAAACTTTCAGTGTCGCCCTCGTATTTATATGTAATAATTATATATGTATATCAATGTGTATATAAATATATTTGTATATAAGTATGTATATATTTATTAATAAAATGTATATATTACGTAGGTAATGATCATTTTTATTTTATTTTTTATTCGATATTGCTACACCTACGTCAATTTCTCACCACTCCCTGGGTTGACTAGTAGAGAATGCCTTTGGATATTAATAAAAACGTATTATATCTTACAAAAATTTAATTATGTAATTGGAAAGAAACATATTATAAATAAGTAACTAACCAACTATTATGTTATCGAATCTTAGGGAATTTTTATAAGGAAACCGAAAAATGATTTTACGTATGAACGTTAATAAAATATAAGACGTGATGATGATAATTAATTACGGTATCTTAAAACTAAAGCTCTTAAAATTTATATGAAATTACCGGAGAAGATGGGGAGCTAGATTATTTAGGTAGGGAACCCAAAAATTATTAGAATAGAATAGAATGGAATGGAATCATTTTTATTTAATACAGATTACAAGAGTACTTATTGAAAAAACCATTGTGCATTGTGCCTGCCCCATCAGGCGCACACACACACACACACCTCGTAAAGCTGAAACACATATTTAAGTATTAAAAATGTGACCTATTGTTAGATTACCCAAATTACTGTTTTCTCTTAAGAAAACAGAGCTTTGATAGCTTGAATTAACCACTTTTGTATAAGGCTTCCTCCACGACTAACTTTATCAGTTCACGTCCTTTAGTTCTTGTGACTGTTTTCAGTTCATTCCTTTGGTCCTAGGAAAATGACTGCCAGTTCACTTCTGTCGTACTAGGCAGTGACTGGGTTAGTCTTTTAGATAATTGCAATTTACTACACGCGTATAAAAGATATGTGAAAGAACATTTTATAATTATTTTAAATAATAATTTTCATAATTATTTTAAATAATAATTTTCATAATTATTTTAAACAATGTTTCAACATATAAAATATATGTCTTTACTTTGCCACGTGTATAAAAGATATATGAAAGAACATTTTATAATTATTTTAAATAATATTTTTCATAATTATTAAAATAATTGATCGCTGAGTCGCTCGCGTCCGTAGGCTTTGAGCACCTAACCACCCTACACGTGTCTCCCGGGTGGTGCTAAACGAGCGACAAAGCCGAAAGGATAGACTCGGCTCCTCGCCGTATGGTAGCGGCGTAAAAGCTACCACCCCTTAGTTCGCACCATGAGCCAGCAAGTAAAAAAAATGGCCCCGAGTTCCCGGCGCCCCTTTAATGGGGCAGGGGTGCGAAGAATCTCCGGGAGAAAAACCGGCGACGAGGTTCGCCACCCGTCACGTTCTGTCTCTCGGAGGGGCGAAAAGTGGATTGCGGAGGCCCGTCTGGCTACGCTGAATGTATGTGGAGCAATGAATGATAAGATGGATGAAGTATACGAAATGATGAATGATAGCGGAATAGATGTGTTATGTGTAAATGAGACAAAACGAAGGATGCCACTGCACATGGCATGTATACCGCTTACTGGTCTGGTGTAGACGAGACCGAGCGGGCATGCCAGGGAGTCGGTGTCATCCTTTCAAAAAGAATAGGTCAATGTGTGAAAGAGTATGAATGTGTAAGACCAAGGCTTCTATGGATACGAATGAAACTGGGCTTAAAGAAGTTGTTTGTGCTAGGGGTGTACGCCCCAGATATGTCTAAGCCCACTTACATCCGAGAGCAGTTTTGGGACATTGTAAGGATGGTGTTGATGAAATGTAAGGTAAATGAAAATATTATTATGTTAGGAGATTTTAATGGAAGGGTTGGGGTGAAGAGGTCTGGTTATGAAAGGATATTAGGAACGTTTGGCGATGAAAGTATAAATGAAAATGGTGAAGACCTCCTCACCGTATGTTTGGAAAAGAATCTTTTTGTGGCGAACACTTTCTTTCGCCATAAGAGGATTCACATGTATACATGGGAAAGAGGTGATGATAGAAGCATAATAGATTTCATAATTGTGGATGAAAGAATGAGGAGCGCAGTGGTAGATACAAGGGTTTACCGAGGGTCCAACGTAGGGGCGGATCATTACTTGGTCTTATGCCGAATTAATGGTCTATTCAAGCGTTGGCGGCATCGGACATCTGTGTCTACCACTGCGTTACAGCGTATAAGAATAGAGAGGTTACAAGATGAAGGTGTGAAAAAGAAGTACAAATGCAGACTGAGAGAAAATATAAGTGGTATGGATGAATTATGTATGAATGATTTAGACTTGGAAACTGTGTGGTATAATGTCAAGAAAGTTTTTGGTGGATGCAGCCACCGAAGTATGTGGTGTAAGTAAGAGAACAAATGAAAGGAAAAATAATACGTTGTGGTGGGATGATGAGGTACGGATGGAAGTTGAAGCAAAGAAGAGAGCATGGCTAGATTTACTAGCAACCAAAGTTGGTAATTCTAGCGGTATGATTGATGAGATTGAAAGAAAAAAGGCAAACTTTAGACGTATAAATAAGAGAGTAAAAGAAGTTTTTGAAAGGAAAAAGCAAGAAAGAACGGATAATAATGATAGAAGGATATCTGATAACTTCCAGGCAAATATTAAAATGTTCTGGAAACTCGTAAGAACTGCCAGGAAATTCAATACAGCCTAGAATGAATGCTATACGAGACGAGAATGGCTGTATGCTGAATGATGAAGTTTCTAATTTAAAGAGATGGAAGGAATACTTTGAAAGCGTGTTTATGAGTGAAGAGTCGTCTGAATTAAGTGAAATAGAAATTCCGAAAGAAGTGGAGAGAGGTAGGGAGATAAGTGTAGATGAAATAATGAAAGCAATGAAAAGCATGAAAGCAGGTAAGGCAGCCGGATATGATAGAGTATCACTCGAAATGCTAAGGGCTGGAGAGGGAGTGGTGGTGGCAGGCCTGCTGTACACCTTGCTTAATTTATGTCGGGAACTGAAGCGGGTACCGGAAGACTGTTGCAAAGCCGTTATAGTCCCAATATATAAGGGAAAAGGGTCACAGCAGGACTGTAAAAACTACCGTGACATTAGCTTGCTTAGCATTGTAGGTAAACTGTATGCTAAGGTGTTAATTGAAAGAGTTATGGAAGAAACTGATGGAAAAATTTGGGATGTGCAAGCTGGATTTAGAAAGAGGATGGGGTGTACGGATCAAGTATTTTCCATGCGCATGATTGCGGAGAAGTTTTTGGCCAAAAACCAGAAAGTTTTTTGTACGTTCGTGCACTTGGAAAAGGCTTATGATAGAGTGGACAGGAATGTGTTATGGCAAACACTTAACTCATTTGGTTTGAGCGCTGGTTTGATACAGGCATTAAGGTCTCTTTATAGGGACTCTAGTGCTTGTGTCAGGATCAATGGGGTCTACTCGAACTGGTTTGGCATTCAAAAAGGTATCAGACAGGGCTGTGTAGCTTCCCCGTGGCTGTTTAACCTATTTATGGACAGTTGTTTGCAAACTTTGCAAGTTGAAGAATGTGGGTTGAGAATGGGTGAGTTAACCGTCAAATGCCTTTTGTACGCCGATGATCAAGTCATATTTGCATCGTCGGCGGCCGAGTTGCAAATGATGGTTACCTTAATGAACTGGTCATTAAAAGAAAGGGGTATGAAAGTGAACGCAAGTAAGACGAAAGTTATGGTTTTTGAGAGAGAAGAATGTAAAGCGATTTGTGAAATAAGAATAGAAGGGGAGATGATTGAGCAAGTGGATGAGTTTGTATATTTGGGATGTTTATTTAGCAGGGATGGTTGATATGATAAGGATATTGAACGACGAGTGAACGCAGGAAATAGAATGAATGGGGCTCTACATGCTATTAGGAAAAGTCAGAATGTGTCAAAAAAAGCACGTATGGCAATTCATAATGCTGTGTTAGTCCCTACTTTAATGTAAAGTAGTGAAAGTTGGGTCTGGCAGAAGAAGCATGAGAGTAGAATAAATACTGTAGAAATGCGGTCATTTAGGAGTATGCTAGGGCTGAATCTGAATGACAGGGTGAGCAATAGTGTGATAAGAGAAAAGTGTGGTTTGCAAGGTGACGTTGTGACCAGGATTAAGAAAGGAACGCTTCGGTGGTTTGGTCATGTAGAAAGAATGAACGAGGAAAGAGTGACAAAGCAAATTTATGTTGCAGAAGTGAACGGAAGAGTCAGGAAAGGACGCCCTAGACGAAGGTTTATCGACCAAATTGGCGATATATTGAAAATGGGCCAGATTAGGAGTACCCTTAACCGACGAGCGTGTGTGCGTAGATATATGGATGTAAAGGAGGCGATAGAAGTGTGTCAGGATCGTGCCAAATGGAAGTCCATAGTCACTGCCTACCCCTTTGGGTGACAGGCGTGAGTGTTTATGTATGTATTGAAACATTGTTTAAAATATATATATGTATTTTAAACAATGTTTCAATATATAAAATATATATCTTAATCTTGCCAACACGCCTCTTGTTTTCAATATTCAGTATTTATTTATTCAGCATGCCAATCATGAATTATCCATGGTTTTAAATTTTCCGCAGCGGCCACTCCTTTATAGGTTCTATTAGATCTTTCGATACCTCTCATGTCTTGGAATTCATATCTGTCTTGACCAAGGCATTTTTTTATTTGAAAAGAGCCTTTAAAAGTAGGTAATAGCTTATTGCTTCGTCCATCATTTGTCAGACTTTGAATTTTTAGCAGTACCAGATCTCCTTCATTATACTGCTTAGCTTTTGTACGTTTGATATCAAAGTTTTTCTTTTGGGAGTTAGCATTTGTCCGTATGTTTTTGTCTACATATTTACGCAACTTGGTTACATCCGTAGTACAACCGTCAACATTTTCAAGCTCAGGCATTAAAATATCACTATCGGTTCGCAACCTATAACCGAAAAATACTTCGCTAGGAACAGCTTTCGTAGTTTCGTGCTATTAATCGCTTGTTGTAAGGTATGATACATTTATCCCAACAATCTTCATTTAAATCTGCTTCCATTGTTTTCATGGCTTCTAAAATTGTCATGTTAAACCTCTCGACTTGCCCATTACACCTAGGCATACCCGTAGCCACAGTGTGTAACCTAATATTTTTGTTAAAACAATAATTTTTAAATATTTTTGAGGTAAATGCTGAACCAGCATCCGTAATCAATCTTCGCGGGTTACCGAATATTTTCGATATGTTTTCGAGTTCTTGGATCACATTGCTACTGCCGGTGTTAGTCACAGCTGATATGAACATGAATTTAGTGAACGCGTCTATTGTAACTAATAAGTATTATTATTGTCCTGAGTTTCTACAAAGGGACCTAAGTAATCTAAATGTAACGTATGGAATGGCTGGGCATATTTTGGTAATGGATATAGTTCACCTTCTTTTGGCCCCCCTTTGTTTTTATAATAAATGCACTTTATACAATTACTTATATATTTTTTTATTATGTGTCTCATCCGTGAGAACCAGTATCGATGAGAAATTCTCTCGACTGTTTAGTTGACAGAAAAATGACCGAGGTCATCGTGATTGTATTTTAATATCTGCCATATGCATGCTTTTGTTACTACCCAACGTCGACCTTGGCTTGTACGGCGATATACTTTATTACCTAATAGTTCATATTTATTAAATATATCTTTATATTTATGGGCGTCACTGGATTCTAAAGACTTTTTGATCTCACCTATCCGCGAATCCTGAAGCTAAACAGATAGTAGCCAATCTGCTTCCGTGATAGACATAATTATCTCAACTTCAGATTTTCTTCCGGATAGTAAAGGGTTCCTACTTAATTCTTCTACGTGTTGCATGCGATAACCCTCCCTATGGATAATATCGTAAGAAAATTCTTGAGTCGCCAAGACCCATCTAGCAATTCGTGGTATTATTTCCTTTTTATTTAAAGCAAAACGAACTGCACTGCAATCCGTAACAATACGAAAATGACTTCCTAATAAGTAATGCCTAAATTTATTTAGAGATTGAACGATCGCTAATAACTCGAGTTCGAAAGAATGATACTTTTTTTCATCGTCTGTAGTTTGACGACTATAGTAATAAATTGGCCTCTCTACAGAGTCTGAAACCTGCATTAAGATACCAGCAATTCCGTCCCTGCTTGCGTCAGTATATAAAACGCACTCTTTGGTAGGGTCGAATAACATAAGTATGTTATCCCAAATTAGTGCATCCATTAAGGTCATAAAAGCACGATCATGTTCAGTTTTCCAGACCCAGAGGGCATTCTTCTTTAACAGTTTGGTGAGAGGACTGGACAAGATAGCACAATGTTTTATGAATTTCGAAAATAACTAATGAGGCCTAGAAATTGTCGCACCTGGTGAACCGATTTTGGAGTGGGAAAGTCTTTCACTGCATTTACCTTACCTTCACTAAGTTTTATGCCCTCAGAATTTATTCGGTAACCCAAAAATTCTATATCCGTCTTTAAGAAATGACATTTTCTTAAGTTAAGTGTTAATCCGTTTTCTTTGAAAATATGTAACACCTTTTCAAGAAGTTCCAAGTGCTCTACCTCTGTTTGACTTACTTAAGTTCGTCTAGATATAAAATAATTTTTCCAAATCTAAGATTTCCGATGACTCGGTTTATCATCTGCTGAAAACATGATGGAGCACCAGCTAAACCAAAGGGGAGCCTCAGAAATTCGTAGTGCCCATCTTCAGTAATGAAAGCAGTCTTATGAACCGAATCTTCTTTCATTTTTATTTGATAATACCCACTTTTCAAGTCTAAACTGGTAAAAAAGCTACATCCCTGCAGTCGATCGATTAAATCTTCAATGCGGGGCATCGGATATTTATCTTTGATCGTGATTTTATTCAGCGCGCGATAGTCGATGCATAATCTTTTCTCGCCGTTCTTTTTATTTACTAGCAGGGCTGGACTTGCATATGCGGAATTGCTTTCGCGAATTATACAATTTTCTAAAAATTCGTTAACTAAAGATCTTATAATTTCTCTGTCCGAAAATGATGCTCTATACGGCCTAACTTACTATGGAGTAAGCTCGTGCAATTTAGGCCGTATAGCATAGACCGTATAATGGAGATAAATTAGCTCCATAGCTAATTTATCTCCATTTCATGCCCAAGAACCATTCCTAATTGATTTATATTCGAGGCTACGCATTGACGGTACTTTAAAAATAACCTTACTATTTCATTGCAATGAGAGCCTGTGTCAAAATCAAGCCCTAACTCACCCATGATACTGCAAGCGCTTTCAATGTTTTTCGCATATTCGAACGTAATGTTTTCACCTATTCTTGAATACATTAGGTCGGGCCCTTCAGTCACATTGCGTTCTATTAATATATCACATCCTGAGAGTTCACTGAGAACGTACATTTCCATATTATTAATTTTAACGGAATCTAATTTAATATTTACACGAACCATTTCCATTACAGCTTTTACGCTTTGGAAAACTCTTGCAATATCACATGCGGTTTTAAAGGGAACATTTGGAGGTTAAATTGTTTTACCAAACGAGATGATATTAAGGAACGCCTGCTACCCGTATCTATAAACGCATCGCTAATATAATCATTTATATATATCTTCTTAAAAAATCTTTGTTTTGAATTAAAGAATTTAATACACTTAGTTTCTTGTTGGTCAAATTTGTCGGTATTAATATTTTTCGTATTTCTTTTATGGAAACATATGTCTCCTGTATGGCCCCTTTTCCCGCAAAATTGACATTTAATCGAACATTGAACTCTTTTACGATTACCGCCACAGTTAAAACATTCTAATTTCTTGCGACTTTGTGGGGGTCAGTATTATTTTGATTTGTAGATCGTGCGGGTAGATTAGTTAACAACGGTAATTTTGATGTTGAGCTAAGCGTATGGGTTGCTGTTTTAGTATTTTAATCACGAATGTTATTTAAGCTAGAGAGTTGTTTTACTAATTTTGATTTGAAAATTCTTCCGTGTAAAAATCCTCCTAGGTTCGCATGTTTTAAAATTACTTGCTTCAACTGACGCTGTGATATTATTGTCGCCAATATTTCCTAATATAATTGATATAATATCGTAGTCAGTAAAATTTAAGCACAAATAATCAATTTTAGCTTTTTGTTCGAAAAAGAAATTGTACAGAGACTGATTTTCGAAAGGCCGTCGCTCAATAATCTCTTTTAGACCGTCGCTCAATAAACCCGAACATATTTCTTTTTACCCTAAACGTTACTAAAAAAAATTCCTTCCAATTTTTCCACGCCCAAGTTGTCCAGGAATTATCACTACGCAACAGCGATTCGTACCAAACTTTAGCCGGGTCCCTAAATGGTTTAAATTCACATTTGGACCCGTTAGGTGTCGCTGTTGTCGAGATGTCCAGAAATCACCCGTGCGAAGCTGGGGCGGATCGCCAGAATGTTCTAGAGACCTGGGCCCCTAGACAAAGTCACATTTTCATTAACGATAACGAAATTAGATAACTCCGAAATGTATGGAACTGGCAAAAGCTTTCGAAACATCACGTGATCGATCGTTTTCGATCGCTAATTGCTAGACAATGTCAAACTGCGGAACGAAACGATAAAGAAAACTAATAACACGAACGATATTAATAATAATAATAATAATAAATAATACGGCGTAGGGAAGTGACGACCCCATCGCCCGCTGACGTAACGGTTATGTGACAAAACTGCTACGTCAGCGCAGTCAGTCAGCGCCTGGCCATGAGGTGTTAGTGCCGTGCCTCGGCAAAACTGAAGGTGCAAAGGCCCGCTTGTGCACATGGCCTCACCATGAAACGGTGCCGGGTCTGGGCGTCTCCCGTTAACTGACGCCCATTATATGGATGATGGAACTCAGAAATACGCGCAAAGGGTCGCTGCCTGGAGGTCGCCAGGGCGCGTCTGGAGCTGGCGCTGGTCGTGACAGCATGCAAACCGCCAGCCGAGCACGAGGAGCTGCACCACCCAGCAGCCACTCGCATCCATCATCCCCACCAGCTGGCTTGGTGTCCGCAGGGTCTTTGCGGGCCCAGCAATCGGCACCCGCCACTGGTGGAGTACGCCGCATGCGATGGACAATGCAAATGAACAGCAACGCATTGCGGGCGTATTTTAAGGCGAAAAAGGGAGAAGTTGGAGGTTTTGCGTACCGGGCTAGGATGCATCGACTTTTTGCTGAGCTGCAGCCATCTATAACCGTCACCGAGCAAAACCTGGCAGACCGAGTTCGGTATATCTTGCGTTCAAACATATTTGATGGCACCGAACTCGAACGGCTACGACGTGAGGCTGTTTCATCGGATGAAAATACTACGACTGTGAATGCGGCGCCACAAGTTGCAGAGCAACCCGCACACGTGGATGCCGCTGTGAATCCCCAGTTGTGGTTGATTCAGACGATGATGAAACAATCGCCCAGGAACTAGAACTAGAGCAAATGAGGAGTACATTGAAGAGGCGATTGTGGAAACGCGCAGTACGCCTCTCGAAAATCGACCGCGACTTCCTCGCATAACCTAAGCAAGCGGAATCGGGATGTCGTGACGGCCCTGAACCCATTGCTGGCAACCTATTTGAAACCAGCCGGGACCTTTGCGATACGGACTCAATACTCTTTGGCGCCGCTTTGGCAGTTTGCCGCATTGTTGGTGCCAAACTTCCCACGTCTGGACGTGCTACTGGTCAAAGTAGCGCTATCCCAGCCTGGAGAAGAAGGATTGAGGACCGTATCGCAAAACGAAACCCTCATCGGCAGACTGATAAGCTTCAGGTCGGGCAATAATAGGCCGAGAATTGTGCGCACCGTCAGGATGGCGTTTGTCCTTTGTCTGACATTTGTCCCAGCCGGATATAACGCAAAACTGACGGAGCGCATAGACGACCTGAAGCAGAGAATCGCTGCTTGGGGAAAGCGGATTCGGCGATATACCGAGAGGTCAAGACGGTTCAACCAGAATCGTCTCTTCCAGAGTGATCAGAAGAGGCTCTATGAGTCATTGAGCGACCAATGGTACGTGGAACGGGCCCAGCACCGAATCAGGCCGACACTATCGCATTCTGGCGCGGCCTGTGGTCAGAGCCCGTAAACCACAGCGAGGGCCCTTGGACGGAAGTTTTGGCGAGTCAGTGCGAGTGTTACGCCCATGGACCCCGTCATCATAACGCCGGATGACGTAGCTGAGGCGGTCCGTAGGCCCCGAACTGGAAAAGTCCGGGACTCGACGGACTGCATCACTACTGGCTGAAGGGGTTCGTGTGTCACGCTGTACTTGCCCGACAGTTTCAAGAGGCTCTCGACCAAAAGTCGCCCCGAGCCTCTTCACTACTGGGATCACTCATTTGGTTCCTAAAGACCATGATTCCACAGACCTAGCAAATACCGCCCCATTACGTGTCTACCCACCATATAAGACACTGACATCCATTTTGAGTACGCGAATCATTCGTCACCTGGATTTAAATCAGGTGATGTCGCGCGCTCAAAATGGATGTCGGGCGGTGGTCGTGGAACCAAGGAACCACCTCATTGACGCGGTCATTGGCAAAGTGGTTAAACGCAACCGTCGGAACTTCTCCGCCGCCTGGATAGACTATAAAAGGCATTTGACTCGGTGCCCCATACATGGCTAAAGAGGGTCCTCGAGCTGTACAAGATTGACTGTACAGTTAGAGACTTCCTCAGGCAGTGTATGGGGCAATGGTATAACTTTGTCATCTAGGCGAGCGGATGACGGATGCGGAAAGCCACATAAGGATAAGAAGGGTATCTTCCAGGGCGATTGTTTGAGTCCAATCTGGTTTTGCCTCTCCTGAACCTCTCAGTACATTACTGGAGGACTCCGGGAGGATTTCAGCTTCGGAAAGGAGGTACAAAAGTGACCCATCTTTTCTATATGGATGATCTCAAGTTATTCGCCTCCAACCGCTCCCATCTTATGGAATTGCTAAACATCACTTGTGATTTTAGTAATTCTATCAGAATGGAGCTGGGGACGATAAGTGTGCGGTCCTCCATGTTGAAAGGGAAGGGTTGTTAACTCTGAGGGCATAGACTTATCTATGCCCATCAACATAAGGACCCTTTCTGAGGCTGAAACATACCGATACCTGGGTATGTCACAGAGCATCGGTATCGATGAGGCGGGTATGAAGCAGTCAGTTTGCGATATGTTTTATGCACGCTTGACAAAAGTGCTTAACAGCCTTTTGTCCGGTGTGAATAAGACACACGAATATAACGGTTGGGTCATGCCTGTTCTCATATATACCTTTGGCATACTTAGGTGGACTCAAACTGAACTTAACGCCCTGGGTAGAAAAGTCCGCACTACTATGACGTCCCATGGGATGCATCACCCGAGATCGTCGATTATGAGGCTGTACTTGCCGCGGAAACATGGTGGGCGTGGCTTTTTAAGCGCGCTTACCATGCATAATCGCGAAGTGTGCAGCCTCCGTAATTACTTTCTGACGAGATCGGATGATCCATTCTACAGGGACGTCATTTCTTGTGATGAAGGACTTACCCCTCTATCCTTAGCCAACGAGCAATGGCAAGACCCGGCAGTACATAGCATTTCCGACCGGGAGACCGTATGGAAGGAGAAGGAGCTCCACGGGAGGTTCTACAAGGCTCTACATGTGCCTTTCGTAGACACAGTTGCCTCCCTCCACTGGCTACGTTTTGGTGACCTCTTTGGGAAACCGAGGTTTTGTCTGTGCGATACAGGATCAGGTTATTAAGACCAACAACTATCGGAGATACATCCTAAGGGATGGCACCGTCGACATCTGTCGAGCTTGTCGCCATCCCGGTGAGTCAGGCATGTCATCTCCGGTTGTTCGGCGCTTTCTAACTCTGAGTACTTGCGCAGGCACAACTTAGTAGCCAGAATTCTACACCAGGAGCTCGCTCTGAAATACGGTCTCGTGGACCGGAATTGCCGTATTACAAATACTTGCCGGAAGCCGTGCTTGAAAATGATCGCGCCAGGCTCTACTGGGACCGGCCATCATCACAGACAGGACTATTCTTGCGAATAAGCCTGATATTGTGCTGATGGACCGGCACAGTCAAGGATATTTTGGTCGACATCACCATTCCATATGACGAGAACCTCGTGAAAGCCGAAACAGATAAGCGAACAAAATATCTGGACCTGGCTCACGAGGTGACCGACATGTGGGTGGACTGCCGACCGAAATTATACCTGTAGTCGTCTCTGCGAACGGGTTAATCCCAGTCAGCCTCGGGTCATCTGAGGCGACTGGGACTCCGTGACGGACCGCTCAAGCTCAAATGCAGAAGGCGGTGCTCCTCGATACCGCCCGCATCGTCCGCCGGTTTCTCTCCTTTCCCCTAACCCTCGGCCGTTTGGTCTCCCCTGCCGAGGGTTTCCATCTGGTTGGGTTTTATTTATTTATGTATTATTTATTTATTTATGTATTTGTTTATGTATTATTTATTTATTTATGTATTATTTATTTATTTATGTATTATTTATTTATTTATGTTAGTATATTAAATATATATTTATGTTTATTTATTATTTCCTTTAAAATATTTATTCAGCCCAACCAGATGAGAATACTATATAAATACCCCACAATAATAATAATAAAGCCCCCTAAACAACCACACGTCCTGATTGACCATCTAATCACGTGGGGGGCGGACACACGATTGAAAAATTACTGGCGTGGCTAACGTGGCTCTGGAAACCCATTAAACATGGAGACCCGTTTTGAAAAGAAAACGTTTAGGACCGCTGCCCGGGGGCGATCGCCGGGGCACACCTGGAGCTGGCGCTGGGTGTCTCAGCATGCGAACCGTCAGCGGTGAGGAGTTGAACAGGCGGGCCCTAACCGACAAAGATGCTACAGCCGAAACCAGTGACGGTGGTGACTGACCGAACAGACAGTCCTTTAGAACCAATCAGCCCAAGCACCATTTCATACACACCTTCCAGACCATCATCACCACCGATACCATCGTCACCTTCCATATCTTTATCACCTCCTATTACTAGTTCTCATACAGATTCATCCTTGCCAACCTTGAATGTTGCGCGGGGGGTAAATACCTTCTTGCCCGCGTCCACCAAGGTTGGGAAACCAAGAGTTCGCATGAGATGGAGTAAGGAAGTAAACATATTTATCATGCGAACCTATTTTCACATCACCAAATTAGAGACCGACATGACCACATACAGACAGCAATTGCATGAACGTTTTACAAGACAATACCCAGAAATTAGTGTAACAGAACAACGTCTTTCCGATCAAAGAAGAACAATAGTAAGGAATAAACTTTTATCTCAGGGTAATAGATCAACTAAAAAGAAGTACGTGCACAGTTAGAAGATTTAAATCAAAATCCTATCCCAGAAACACATACACCATCAGAAACTACTCTACAAATACCACCACAATCACCCTCTCAAATGCAACATAACAAACAATCTCAATCTTACAATCAATCACAAGCAAACTCACAAAGTATACATAGATCGCACACATCCACACAAACCGAGAGCATAACCATAATGCTAGAAAATGATATTGAGACTTTAGAAAATGTCGATCAAAATCAGTTATCAGAAACGCACATCCAAGAAATACACGACAAACTGAAAACCGCTCTAACTCAATATTCAGGTATGGATCCAGCAGCTCGTCCAAAACTACCCAAACTTAAATACACCCCAAAACTGTCTCATCTAGTACATTTATTTAATCGTATCATACTAAACCAATATATATCCGAAGACACACAACTTGTAGATGTACACACATTGATATATTGCACAGCGTTAGTCATTTCTGAAGAACTTAATTATAAAATAACAGAATACACAGACAGCACAAGACCAAGAATCATAAACAAACCACCATGGCAACAGAGACTCGAAAGAGATATAGAAAAATTACGAGCTGATTGCGGTAGACTAACACAATATATCAACAATAACAGATCTAACAAAGTAGTCAAAAGAGTCGAGGCAATATTTAAGAACATGGCCAGGCACACGAGACATGAGAACGACAATAGAAAACCTGAAGAATTCTTAGACACTTTAAAACAGAAGCTCGCGCTAAAAGTCCATAGGCTGAGGAGATACAAGAAGGCACAAGAACGCAAAAAATGATAACGCCATGTTTGCTACTAACGAAAAAAACTTTTACAGAAATTTACAGAAACCACAAATAGACGTAACAACCGACACCAACACCAAACTACCAACATCAGAACAATTGGAGACATTCTGGTTAAGCATATGGGAAGAGCAAGTGCAGCATAATGATAAAGCTGGTTGGATAGCAGATGAAGAATCTAAGTGGAGCGTACTAGAAGAAATGGAATTCGTCGAGATATCTGAATCTGATATAAATAGTATTACAGCAAAACTACACAACTGGAAATCATTGCATTGATAAAGTACATAATTACTGGTATAAAAAACTAGACTCATTACACAAAATTATCGCTAAAAACTTAACAGACATAATCTTAGGACAACAAAATATACCTGAATTTATTGCAACAGGAATAACTTACATGTTACCGAAGTCTCAACACTCCCCACAACCGTCCCAATACAGACCAATTACTTGCCTACCGACAATATACAAGATCCTAACCTCAGCAATCACAGCTAAAATCAATAAACACATAGAACGCCACAACATAATAGCGGAAGAACAAAAAGGGTGCAGACGAGGCCACATGGGGAGCAAAGAACAATTAATTATAGATTCAATAGTCCACAAACATGCCGCCACAAAAAATAGAAACCTTCATTGTACCTACATAGACTACAAAAAAGCTTTTGATAGTATTCCACACTCCTGGTTAATTCAAGTATTACGTATATACAAAATAAACCCAAAAATAATAGACTTCTTACATCATATCATGTCCCGATGGAAAACTACACTCCAATTGAATTACCACGACAATATCGTAAGAATCAAATAGAAAGAACCACACGCACCACACTTACCAAACACAATAATTTACACCCTAAATCCGCAATAGAAAGACTCACAATCAAACGACAAAACGGAGGGAGAGGCCTAATAGACATTCAACACCTTTGGCAGAAACAAATTAGTAACCTCAAAACATTCTTTCACAATAAATCTCGCACTAGTGACATTCATAAAGCCGTAGCCCTAAATTATTTTAACTACACTCCACTTAACCTAAATGAACACACAGACACACAACACAATAACACTAATAACCCACAAAAACAAAAGTTAGAGGACTGCAAAAAGAAAGTTCTGCACGGACGACACCCACATGACCTGGAACAACCACATGTAGATACAGTAGCATCAAATAAATGGCTTAAAATTGGCAACCTATTCCCGGAAACTGAAGGGTTTATCATCGCAATACAAGACCAGATCATCAACACTAAGAACTACAGGAAATATGTCATTAAAGACCCCACAGTAACCAACGATAAATGCCGCAAGTGCTTCACCCAATCAGAGACAATACAGCATATAACAGGGGCATGTACAACTCTTACACATACAGACTACACTCACAGACACAACCAAGTAGCAAACATCATTCATCAAAAACTAGCACTCAAACATAAACTTATACAAGACACAAATACGCCCTACTACAAATACACTCCACAAACTATTTTAGAAAATCCTACACACAAACTTTACTACGACCGCGCCATACTTACCGACAGGGCCATTCACTATAATAGACCAGACATAACACTACAGGATAAAGTAAGTAAAATCACCTACCTAATAGATATTGCAATACCCAACACACATAACTTACAAAAACAATAGGTGAGAAGATAAGCAAATATGCAGAGCTTAAAGAAGAGTGACCAGAATTTGGAGACAAAATAAAGTTTATATAGTACCCATAGTCGTCTCACTACGGGTGTCATACCCAACCATCTCCACCATAGCCTCAAATTAATAGACCTGAAAGACTCAACGTACATTATACTCCAAAAGGCCGCAATTTTAAATACCTGTCGAATTGTAAGAAAATTCATGCAATTGGAAGAAAATGAAATAGCTACCCATAACACCCCATCTACATAAATACTCACTACACGCTGCATTTACTTGGCTTCGGCCCGTATATGCAGTCAGAACTAGCCAAAGAGCTAAGAAACAGAAATGTTTTCCCTATAATAATAATAATAAGTTCTTTATTTCCAAAAGGTAGTACAACCAGATATTTGCTTAACACTTAATAAAGCTAATTTGGTACATATATTTGAAACATAGCATCTGCAGCCGAACTAGGAGACCTGTGCATCAGCTGTCAGCGCCACATCCCCACCGTTAATTTACATAAATATAAGATGCAAGCAAAAGTTAATTAATTAATATTATCTAACGAGTTTGTACTTTATGCTAACATAACCTAGGTACAATGAAATTTAATGGATCACATGTTAAGTTCCATATGCTAAGTTATTACTTATACCTAGGCACAAACAAGAAAATAATTTGTACTAATAATGTCGTTCCTCTCTCTTAATGTGTAATGTATGACTGTAAGAAGTATTTGTGTAATGAGTGTAATGTGTGTGAGCAGTTTAAGGAGAGGAGTGTGTGTGTGTGTGTGTGTGTGTGTGTGTGTGTGTGTGTTTGGATATTATTATTTTAATACGGGTAGTATTGCGGGTGAAAGTTATATGAGAATTTATGTTTAAGTCTGAATACTAAGAAGGTTTTCAGTTTCATTATAAGTTAATATTTGTAGGTAAGTATGTACAGTTTTTTTACAATCTACTTTATTAAGGTGGTAAATGTCTAATGTTTTATTTAGTTTATTATATAAGTGTGGTCCTAAAAATGCAAAGAATCTTCTTATAAAAGTAGTTTTAAAATTAGTTGTATCTACGGAAAATTTCCTGCGTTTATTTAAGTTCGTTGGATTGTATAGCAATAAACTATGTTGTTTCTGAATGATCGTTAATATAAACAGTTGTCTTACCGTAAGTACCTGACAGTTATCATAAAGTTGTGATGTAGGGTATAGGAAAGGTTTAAATGTTGCTACTTTGAGAATAGCACGTTGGGAGATCTCAATCTTTTGTAACACCGTTTTAGAAGCGCCACCCCGTTGATATACAGTATGTTATAATAGACTGACATAAAGCTAAGTAAACTCGTTTTAATATATCTGGATCCAAAACGTGTCTAATGGTTTTAAAAATATATATTAATTTATGAATTCTTCTGCTAAGTGTGTTAATATGTTGTTTAAAATTTAAATTACTATCTATTATAACTAGATATTTAATATATTCAACAGACTCAAGTGAAAGGCAGGAACAGCTATTGTGCCTTGTTGAACAATTATATGAATGAATCACTAAATTAAACGTCTTACATCTGTCCACGTATCCGCAGCAAATATCAAAACAGTGTCATCTGCATATGAGATTATATGTCCCTGAGAGAGATCAAATTTTGTTAAATTGTTAATATAAATAAGAAATAAGGTTGGTCAGTATACTTTCTGTGCACGCCATGTGTTACTAATAAATCATTACTTTAATAATATTATTTACACCAACGCATTGATATCTCTCAGAAAGATAACTTTTGAATAATTTGAGTTGAATGTCTCTGATACCGAGATTTTCTAATCGTTTAAATAGTATTTTTATTGACACGGTATCGAATGCTTTAGCCAAATCTAAGAAAACTGAGATAAACTTTTTTCCACTGTCTAAATACGATGATATAAAATTTGTAAGAGTATGAACGCCATGCTCTGTTGATTTGCCATGTCTAAAACCAAACTGTGTATTTGACAATAAATTATTTTTCTCCAGATATTTTGTAAGTCTATTATTTATAATTTTTTCTAAAACTTTTGACAATGCAGGTAAAATAGAGATAGGTCTATAATTACTTATACAGGTTTTGTCACCATCTTTAAAAATAGGTCGAATTACGGACTTGTTAAGATATCTTGGGAATACACCATAATTTAGACATTGATTAAATATATAAGTCAAAGGAGGTATTAACAAATATTTAAATTTTTTAATAAATTTATTCGAAATTCCATCCCAACCAACTGAGCAGTTTGTTTTCAAATTGTCAATTAGTTGTTCTACTTCACTTTCATCCGTGTCCAATAAAACAAATGAATTTGAATAATAATAAGATTTTTCACCAATGTTACTTAAAACTTTCGCTATTATTATTTTCATTAAAACTCTCTGCCAAACTTTTACCTACATTTACAAAATAATTATTTATAAGATCAACAGATAATTGTGGTGTACTGGATATATTCAAAAGTTCTCTGTTATACCCTTTGTTTTCATGTTACCTATAATATCAGTAAGTACGTCCCATAGCTTTTATTATTATTTTTAGCCATATTCACTCGCTCTTTTTCATAATTTCTTTTTATCTTTTTTAGCAGTGCGTTGCAGTGATTACGATATCGTCGGTATATAACTTGATCACTTTCACTGTCTGGAAAACGTCTGGCCCTGTTATGTAGTTTATCACAGTGACGAATACATCTAAGAAGTCCAGTCGTAATCCAAGGTTTGATGATCTTTTTTTGTCTTGGCAACTTTATTAATTTAGTATTAACTTCAATGACTGTTTGTATTTTATTAACTAAGTATTCAAGAGAAGTATTTGGATCTTTAACATCATATATGGGTGAAATGTCAATCTTTTGCATATCCGAAAGAAGTTTATCATGATCAAATTTTTCTGATAGTAGTTGTAAAAACTGTTGACGTTGTTTATTTTTAATACATAGAATTACAGGTTTGTGATCAGTAATTGATGTTTGAGGAACCATAGTAAGTGAAGGATTATTCGTTTTTAGAAAAACATGATCAATACACGAACCGCTCGCGTCACGTGTTATTAGAGTATGAGTAGGTAACAACCCATGGAATGCTGTCAGTTGCAAATACTTATCGGGTTAATATCTGTTTTATCACTCTTAATGTTAATATTTATATCACCTATAATAATTATGTTTTTATGTTTCGAATATTTCTGTAGTACACTATCTAAAGAGACTAAAAAGTTTTCTAAGTTTTTATATGACGGTGACCTATATGTTGAGATTATAACAATATCATTCAATGTTGTTATCATACAATTCCCTTCTTGAAAATGAGGCTCCTCAGTCGTGAACAAATGTTTTTCTTTTATATATATTACTAATCCGTCATTTTGGTTGTTATTAAAATTGGTGGAGCATAAATTATAACCATTAATTTTAGGTAAGTTGTCCTTATTAAGCAGTACAATTAGTACAATGACATCAAAATCTATTTTTAATCTAGTTAGCAATACTTCAAAATCTGTCATATTGCAGTTAATACTTCGTATATTCTGCGTAATAATTGTGAAGTTGGATTCACTAGATGACAAATACTTATAACAATCTTCAACGTCACAGACTATCGATTTCGATACCGTAACTTTATCTAAGTTAATGGTGAAACTTTGAGCGTTATCGCCTTTTATTTATTATTTTAAATTTCTCTAACAAAATCGCATTATTGATCAAATAATATATTTTATTAGATAAATTGATTAAAAATGTAACTGTAAGTTACATATATGAAATGAGTGAATATGGTTTATTGTAAAATATAAGTGTGATTTAAAATATGATTGTGTGAGGTGTAATGTAATGAAAGTATGTGTACATAATGTTTGAATTTTGTTTATGTATTGTGTGTAAATTGTGACTATGTGTATTACAAGGTATAGGGTTAAAATAAACTTTATTCTTACTATGCTATTTAAAGAGAAAAGAAAGGATGCGAAAATATATAATCTAAAGCTTAATACTAGTCATTCGGTCTTCCGTAGATTTTCTAAATCTGTTTCATTATTTATTCTAATTTGAGAAGAATTTTCATTCTTTCGTAAGTATATAATGCCTCTAGATGTCCAGCAGAATAAATAGTTATGACTTTTTTGGAAAATTCTGGCCTGATAGAACAGTTTTTGAGTATTTTGTGTTAACGTCTCCGTGACATATATGGGGATGTTTTTTTGTGAGTAATTTAGATGCGAAGTATTTAATTTCTCACTTTTTGGTTTTATTAAATCTTTTTACTTCATTTAACATCTTTTCTTTAAAGATGACTGAATTTAATTCCACTATAACCGGTCTAGTCCCTGTCTTAGAGTAAGTTCTATACACGTCTTTTATGTCCGAATCTCGCAAATTTACATTCAAACACTCGCCTAATTTTTTTACAGTGCTACACAGATTTTCTTTTGTTTCTTCATTGGTTTTGGGTAGGTTTCTTATTTCTATTCCTGAACATCTAGACTTTCGTTCCATATTTTCTATTTTCTCTTGTAGTTGTTGTATAATATATCTATCCTGCTTTTTCTCTGCCTCTAGAACAGATATCCGTGATAGAAACTCATCGTACTTGCTTGACATAGTATCAACGCTCTTTTTTAATTCATCGTTCTGTTCTTTTATACTAGAAACTATAGTTTGTAAATCTTTAAAAAGCTTTGCTTGTTCATTCGTATAAACTGAAAACATTTCACTCATATAAGACATAATATTAGGATTCACTCTGTCATGTTTCCTTTTTTTACGCTCGGTAACATTTAACGTAAGCGATGGAATATCAGGCGCAGATTCACAGTGAAGTATCGTCGTCCGTTCCATCGCGTCGATTGCGCGCGTCTGCGGTGTATCATCGGAGCGTATATTTACAGTAATCTATGATCGGAGCCCATAGGGACGGGCGAGGAGGGCGGCGGTGTGCGGTTGATCGGCATTGTATTATCGGTTTTGAAGTAAAAGACGCCTCAACGTTTAATTACCAGGGCAATATGAGTTAGGAAGTGTGAGCACAATGGATTTACGAACTCGTACCCGTAATGCAACCGTACAAATAAAAATATAACCGTCTCTTTTCTTATTGTGTTGCAAATGTGTGGTGTCTTATGCTGTGTCCTATTTATTTGTTGCTTGTAATTGTGATGTTTTTACTCACACTATAATTTAGTCTGTTGAATAGTAATCACTGCCGTAGATGTCACTAGCACTTCGTAAACCTCCTCGGGCTTTATGCACTCCTAATATTTTATCATTAATTTTTCACAACATTTATTAGAAAATACAAGTAATAAACAAACAATAAACACGTCTTTACTCTTTGGAAGTCCGGAGGAAGGGATATTATCATAAGCGCTTATTACACTTCGCTGAATTTAGTCGTCTAAATTCAGAAGCAAATTGAAACCAATTAGAAGCTTCTAATCACACTGTCCTTATTTTAGTTACTGAATCATTTACCAGTTAAAGCACGACAAAGTTGGACGTGTCGTCTACGAGGATGGCTCCAGTATTGTCCAGACACCAAAAATTGGCCTGCTTAGCCCTGGCCGTTGGCTCAATTAAAATAGAAAAAGAAAAAGAAGAACATGGGTGAAGGAATATTTATTACTGCGGAAAGTTAGCAAATGAACATTATAGGTGTTTTGAGCCAGCGGACTTCAGAAATTATCTACGAATGGATTCGAGATCGTTTGACATATTATTAAATCTTGTGACACCGTTTATTCAAAAGCAAGATACTATACTACGAGACAGTATTAGTGCAAAGAAAGATTGGTTGTAACATTAAGATTTCTTGCAACAGGAAATTCGTATCAGGATTTAAAATTCAGTTCTTTAATTTCAACCCCTGCTGACAAAAATTATCCCTGAAACATGTTGGGCTATTTATAAAAGTCTGGCACATTATATAAGGTGAGTGACATAAAAACACTTTTTAATATAAAATATTCATTTATTAAACGGGTAATACTTAAATCAATTTAAAATTTGGACGTGGATATGGATATGGATGGCTTTTATTACAAACAAATATTCCAGTTTTACTTAAAAAAAATTACGAATTAAAAAAAAATATATATATATATATATATATATATATATATATAATATTATAATGGGATCTGTATTTTAGTTTGTTTTTGATTTAATTTTTTAAATTACTTTTTTCTTATTATCGAATATCAAAAGTTTTTCATTATATCCGCGTTGCCTTCAATGAACGACACAGTGTCATCAGTTTCGTATTGATTGGGCGTTGATGACCGAGGAGGAGGAGATCGGATATGTAATTGTATAGATTGTGGTGGTGGTGAAGGAACAGAAGGATGCGGAACTTGAACTATATATTGTACGGTAGAAGAATTTACAGATTGGCTATTAAACTGTGTGGAAGGTGAACAATCCGGTTTTGTATTTTGAGGTAGTAAGATTGGATAGAATTTAAAGATGGATATGATATTGTTTGGATGTTGAAGGATGTGAGATTGTGTTTGGTACTGGAATGGTAGGTATGTAGGAGGCCGGCGATTGCATAAGTACTGTTTGTAAATGGGACGGGGACTGTATACGTTGTGGGGATGATGAAGTGTGAATGGGAGGATGAAATTCACTCTGGGAAGATGATCAGATGGTGTGAATGGTGGATGAAGGCCTAGACATAGATAGTTATTTGGGTGATAAAACACACCCACAATTCTTCAGACAGTTTATTTAAGCTCATAAATCACATCTGATATTAACTTTCGGGCTAGCATGTTGAGGTTTATTTAAATCTCTCAATTGCATTCCAATGGATCTTCCAAGATCTCAGTCCTCTTCCTTCGTGTTCATTAAATTAGTAGCCTTTTCTAGAATATCATGTTGTTTTAATGGGCTTCCTTTTTTTTTGAAAGTCCTATCTGTAGAAGATGTCAACTGAGTATCTTCTGAGCAAGATAACGATGAATCCTGAAAGTAATAAAAATTATATAAAATTTCAGTTGCCGCATACAGAATCGGAATGGAGACAAGTAGCAGCAAATTCGAGAAAAAATGGAACTTCAATCACTGTATTGGAGCATGCGACGGCAAACATGTTGCTATCGAAAAACCACCTGGAAGTGGTTCTCTATTTTATAACTATAAAGGTTTTCAGTGTAATACTGTTTGCTGTAGTCAATGAAACTATGAATTTATGTACGTTCAATGTAGCACCAATGGATCTGTTAATGATAGCTCCGTACTAGAATCTACAAAGTTTTATCAAAAATTAGTAAATGATAATTTGAATTTACCGCCATCTTTTCACTGCCAGGCACAGAAACGGATGCCCATATGTTCTATTGGGAGATAGTGCTTTTCCATTAACAAACATTTCATGAAACCATACCCATTGAAGAACATTAGCCGTGAGAGAAAGAATATTAAACTATCGCTTAAAGTAGAGGCCGTAGAGTGGTGGAAAATGCCTTTGGAATATGGCTTCCGCTTAGAGTACTACGGAGACCACTCAATCTAGATCTTTCAACGTGGATGCCGTGGTTATGGCATGTTGTGCTCACTACTTATTTGAGAAAACGTGTCCCAGGTTACGTAACCAGAAAATACGTAGATCATGAAAAATACTTCAAAGGGCAATTCATAAAGGATTGGCGGAACCATACTGATGGATTGACTTCGTTAAAAACACAAGTAAAGTAAGCGTAATGAAGAAGGTAACAGAGTCCGAGACATATTCATGAATTATTTCAACTCAGTGGGTAGTGTTTCGTTTCAAGAAAAGATGATCGATGCTGTACCTATTAATAAATAATTACCATTATCATACCTCTTTTCTATTGTGTCCTTCACTGAACGGCATGATTGCGTTGCAGATTCCAAAAACTGAGACTATCATAGTACCATATCGTTGGTATATACACATCTTCATTCCTGAACCGGTATTTTCGACTGCTTGACCTTTAATAAAGGTTACAAATAATTAGTACAATATAATATGTATTGGTAGTAAATAAGTATGGTGTTGTTGGTTTCGTAACCAATATTTTCTAGGGTTACATTAAAGGTAGTTCGAGGATAAAAATTGTCTTATACTCATTGTTCGGGGATGTCGTTCAAAATTTTAATTCAACAGATGACAGCTGCAATATGGTGCGTCGGATAAATAACTCGTTATCTGACTATGTACTAATAAATAACTAAAAAGTCAATGTGCATTACCTACGCAATTAATAATATAATAATAATTATTAACCTTACCTTTTTAATTCTATACTAAATTTGTTTTCAAATTGTCAATTTTTTTTCAATGTTTTACGGTAGCGATTCATCTATATTTTATATAAACTCAAAAGCACTTGAAAGCCCTCATTTCGTACATTTTGTTCATAGTTTTTGTCATTTTTGTCCCAAAGATAGGGCATATCTTTATACAGCTCTAAATATTGAGCATTACTTCTTTTTCTTTTGTCATTTGTAGGTAACTTCGCTGCGCACTGCACTTGCACTTCAAACAAAACAATACGTCCTCACGCACGAAGAGCCACGAGCGACTGAAATCAGTAACTAAATGCGATTACACCTTCCTAAATGCGTTCCTAATTAGGCTGCTAAATGATTTAGTCAGTCAGAAACCATCCTTCTGAATTTAGGATGCTAGCTTGCTAAATGCGATTATACTTGACTAAATTCAGTAACGACTGAATTAAACGACTAAATTCAGCGAAGTGTAATAACGCCTTTAGTAATGCGTAGACAAGTGGCACTTTTGACATTCGAAATCGCTGAGATGTCGAACCCTTTATTCGACAACTTAGCGAACACTTGAACCCTTTAGAAAAGCAAAACAACATGGCTGATTGTTAGTCAGCTGTTGGTGTTCTTGGCATCAATTTATAGCGTGTGTTTGTTCAACTGTGCCAATATTTGTACCCAGTTGTGAAATATTAACTATTGTTAGTTGTATAGACAAATACTAATGTATAAAATTTTACTAAATGTTTCATTTGTTGCTTAGTTGGACTAGGAAACTAACCAATAAAAAATTAAAGTAACGTGATGTGACCGTTCTTTTTACAAGTTTTATACAGACTTGCAATGTTTATATGTTAGATTTCACAAATTTTGCGGTAGAAGGATTCCATTGTGAGACTTGCATTTCTGGTTCTTATGTTTTTGGTGATATTGATTTATCAATTAATAAATCAGTCTCTTCATAATTATAGAGACGACATTTTAAATATTTTTTATTGGTTGTCATCACCTGTGCTTGTCCTAACTTAATTGGGGTCAGCGGCGTATGTGGTACTTTCCTTTCATACTCTTTCAGCTATCATCTTAGTATCTACAATCTCGCTCCCCATCCATTTTGGATGTGTTATTAAAATAATAAATAGTCAAACAAATTGTTATAATTATATAATTTAACCAACTCTATTATTTTATTACACCAACTTGAATAATAACTATCTAGGTACATACACTTGACTTATCTACTCATTAAATAACAACATTAAACTTTTAACTAAAAATACTATCAGTACCAAAAATAAATCTAATTAGTACTAAATTTAAAAATCTTTAAAGCTGTTTAAAATAAAGTATTTCTAAGATTATCTTAAACTAGTTTTTACGGACGAATTTTAATAGTAGCTTATATCTAAGCGTTAGGTCGGGTTTGATCCCCGGGTCGGGCAGTGTTATTGGGTTTTTCCATTAGAAATTTCTCAGTAGCAGCTTGGGTTAATGGCAATAGGCTTGCCCCCGTTATATGGGACTCGTAACATAATTATCGAAATTTGGGTGTACAGTACAGTACACCTCAGCCTAACCCTTCGTGGAATACAGGCAGGCCTGATTAAATGTAATACCTATGGAGTATGGTCTAATTGATCCGTATTGTCCTTACTCCGATAGTGGTCAAACCATGCTTGTGCAATGTCTGCAAACATGCGTAACACTTGATTACGCTCTTGGTCAACCTCTATCATCTAGTCTCCAGATCATATAGCTGTCTGTCTCGTTTCACCTCCTGCCGAAAACGTAGTATACGACGGCAACGAACTCGCCCGTCGCTCTATCGAATGGCGCGAGTGTACGCCTCCGGCACGCACTCAGTGTCGTTCGTGCAGGGGAAACAGTTAGGAAAACCTCAGGGTTGATGGTAACCGTCGCCTGCTGGTCGGCGGAGGAGTAGAAGGTGCAGGTTGCACCCTTGAACTCCTCCTCGCGGATCGATTTTGCGTTGTTGACTGCATTTTGCACTGTGTGAGTGTTTGTGTGCGGTGGCTGCCACCAAGTAGATGGTGTAGGAGTAGCAGGCGCGGGTGGTGATATTGCCACAGATTCTGTAAACAAAATGAAGTTGAATTCAAATACCTACTTAATAAAGTATTTATTGTTATTATTTACCTACCTAATTTAGTATTTAGATGTAGGTGGCTAGACGTAAATTATGGATGTCGCCGCCGGAGGACCCAAAAACACCAAATTACTTTTAATAAATTTAATTTAAAAGAACTATTATAAAGATAAAAGAACTAATACTAATTAAGTCTACACTTGTTCGATGCTAGAAACGAAGTGAAGTGGCATCGTGGAGTTTCGTATATATAATGCTGTCGGATGACGTCGCGGGCGTCACTGTGAATCCACGGCGACCGAGTTTTCCATCAAGTCAGCAAAACTGCCTCGTGGAAACAGTGTTGAAATGTTGTGTGGGAATATGTGGATAAATATGGGTTGCCGCGTAGTTCGCGGTTTTGTAAGGGGGCATACATATAACACCTCCTCCCTGAGAACAGCAACTATTTCTGAGTCTTGAGATGATGAAATATTGCTATCTTCTATGGTTCAGATTTTCCAGGTTTCGCGTAGATGTCTTCTTTGGATGGGGGTTGCGACGCTTTTCTAGTGCACTGCAATAGTCCGTAACGTTTTAAAGTAACAAGGCTTGTAAGTACCAGTATACTTAATATCATTACAGTGTAAAGTGCAATGGTCGTATGGTATAGGTATTTCGACGAAACTTGGTCAACTTGTAAAATCGGTTGAGATATCAGATTATGTTGAATTTCATGTATTCTCTTTAAGTCAATAGATTTGAGATGTATATGAGACGAGTTATCCAGATGAGTAGCTAGGTTATAGGTAAGCTTCGTGATCTTCTAAGGCTGCCCTTTCACTCGGTCGTTGATGTTAGTGATGGTAAACTCCGTAGTATACAGAAAACAGTTCATTGGGAGGGTATCCAGGTAAGTACCATTTAAGATGCTGTAATCCTCTCGCCCACACCGAATATGTATCTTCGTGGCGTTAGGGAATGACAAGACGTAATGTTTCTCATCAAGTTCTTCTAAAGCTGTTCTGGACAGGGTGACGGTGGTCATCTGGTAGGTCTTGCTAAGGGATTGATTGATGATGAGTTCTTGCGTGCAATCTGAATGCTGTCGAAGCTGGTGGTCCATCTTCTCACTACAGAGGTACCAGTGACTGTAGTTCGAGCATTCAGCCTCTATCTACACATAACCTTTCCTGTTTGTTGCTATCAATGGATAAGGAGGGATGAGAGCCTGCCGGTATTTATTAGGAGCTACACATAGTTTATATAAATCGTAAGTATCTAGGGCAAATATAGGTAATTTAAATATAATTATTATTTTATTTCCCGAATAATAATAGCCAGGTTTTATTATATCATAACATTCTCTAGGTTCTAATTCTAATATATGTTCTATACTGTATACAGGGTATTTTTGAAACGCTCCCGAAAACGAAGACAGATGATAGTACTAAGGATACCTATGATGATGGGTCACAAAAATTCTATCCGAGAAAAAATCATCTTTTCGCAACGTTTTATTAACTTTATTCACGCTCCATCATGTTATTACAGTTATTTGAAACGATATTTCACAAAAAAAAAATAATGGAAATACTGAAACATAAAACCAGCAGTGGAATTACTGAATTACAATCAGCTGACTAGGGGTCAATGTACGCGCGAACGTCGAATTCGCGCGGCCCGCAACTAGCGATGGTACCACAATACCTAATTTACAACACTTGTCTAAATACCTAACTTATCTACCCTACTATTTTGCCACTGTGCTTGTCTCCACGTAGCCACTTTAATTCGAATTCACAGGTTAAATAAACCAAATAACTGGTTCGATTCCCGCTCATGAAAAATACTTAAATAAAATGTTAACAAGGTTAGAGTCATGCTTTTTTATCCATTGTGTAGGTATGTTTATTATTCTGATGTATTCAGTTATGTACCTATTCAGATCAGTTCAGTACTAAGTTATTTAAAAAAATTAGGTTAAATAAACCAAATAACTGGTTCGATTCCCCGCTAATGAAAAAAATACTTAAATAAAATGTTAACAAGGTTAGAGTCATGCTTTTTTATCCATTGTGTAGGTATGTTTATTATTCTAATGTATTCAGTTATGTACCTATTCCGATCAGTTCAGTACTGTTATTTAAAAAAAAATAGGTATGAAACAGCTTACCGATCCTCCGTGGCCTTATGAGATTCTTCAAGGCACATTAACATGTTGCCGTATTCACGAGCACTATAAACGTACCTACGCGTTAGGCATTATTAAAACAAAACAAAAAACACAAAACGTAACAACTAGAACAATATCATTAATTAATAAATAACAAGTAATAACGACAATAATTTAATAAACAATAGAAATGAACTATCGCTCGTGATAGTCAACATGGAACTGTCTCAAAAACTAAAATTATTAATCAATCCCGCCAAAACGTCCTTGAAGCATGTGTAAATTCCACAGCGCGAGGCGACACGAAGCAGCGTGTGTGTGAAAGGAAGGGGTAGAGTGAGTAGTATACCTAATGCATTGTTTCGTACCGATCTTTCGTAGTTCGGCGCCCGCGAGGATATTGACCCTATTGTCAGCTGATTTTCTTTTTTTAGTTTCACTGCTGGTTTTATGTTTCAGTATTTTCATGATTTTTTTGTGAAATATCGTTTCAATTAACTGTAACAACATGATGGAGCGTAAATAAAGTTAATAAAACGTTGTGAAAAGATGATTTTTTTTCCTCGGGATCAAATTTCTTTGTGACCCATCATCATAGGTATCCTTAGTACTATCATCTATCTTCGTTTTCGGGAGCGTTTCAAAAATACCCTGTATAGAGATTAATTTATGAATCATGCTACTAAGAACCCCGACACTTAACATTGAGTGGTGAGTACTTGAGAAACGAATGAAAGCTAAAAAATTTTCGATCCGAGTCAGCTCGTCTAATATGTCGCCTATGTTTTCCGTTATAATAGCTAAATATTGGGCGAACTTAGCGAATTTTATGAGACTTGAATCTCTGTAAGCATCTGAATCTAAAATAATTTTTAAAGTTTCATTTATTTTTATTTGATTTTCAATTAATTTAGTCATTATTTTAGAATTCTGGGTCATCCACTCGTTATTTAATCTTATATGGGTATTAAATTGAATGGTAAGTTTATTATTATTATTCTGAAAAGCAAAATAGAATGAGCAAACACCAGTTTGGCTTCAGAGAGCAAACTAATACATGCGAAGCCATCAATACTGCCTTAAATATTATTAAACAAGCGAAGGACAACACCTCAGTATTGCCATCTCACTAGATATCAAAGCCGCCTTTGACAACGCTTGGTGGCCGGCGCTTTTTCAACGGTTGCGACACATTGGCTGTCCCACTAACATCTTTGTACTAATGCAAGACCGTGTTCGCAATTGTGAAGTTATTTTAGACCATGCCGGGAGACGGGCCACGAAGACGAAAGTCGTCGTCGAAGTCGAAGTGTCGAAGGGCTGTATTCAGTGCTCCGCGTGTGGTCCCCTCTTACGGAATATCATACTTGATGAACTCCTAGACCTAGACAATAAGCTACCAGCAGGTTGCCATCTACAATCATTCGCGGATGATGTCCTCCTAGTAGTCACTGTTGCAAGCGTATGCGATTTAGGGAACACTACCAATCTGGCACTCTCCCAAATTGTTCAGTGGGGAGCGAGTGTCAAATTAATATTCGGACCCGCCAAGACAAAACTTATTGCTTTTACACCCAAAGCAAAATCGGCCAACATTTACATCAATGGACACCATCTCACTTTCGAACCTGAATTAAAACTGCTGGGGGCCTACTGGACGAAAAGCTGCTTTTCGGGCGTCATGTCCGATATGTTATAAGCAAGGCCATGCGAATCTTTAATACGTTTTGCATGTACTCGAAACCCACCTGGGGCGCTCACCCAGAAAACGTTAGTACAAGTTATCATCAGGTGATTGTTCCCACGATCACATATGCTGCGGGAATATGGGGACATATTGTACACAAAAAGTGCATCAGGAGGAGCCTCGAGAGCATGCAACGCGGGTTTGCCGTCAAATCTATCCGAGGATTTCGCATTACATCAACGCCTGCCGCCATTGCACTCGCCCAGTTTATGCCACTAGACCTTAAAATCAAAGAGGTCCATAACATTGAAAAGACTAGGCTGCTGGGGATGTCTGACTTAATTCCGCACGACATTTCCTTGGAGAAACCCACTCCTATACATGAGTTGCTTCATCCCGCTGACCGAATCACTATACACCCAATCAACAATGTACTGACGAAGAGACAAAATATTATACATTTTACGCAGATGGTAGCAAACAGGAGGATGGAGCCGTGGGAGCCGCCTTTATTTGCTATAGTCAACACAACCCTCACTCCATTGTGACAACCAAAAAGTTTAAGCTTTACGACAGTTGCACAGTGTTCCAGCCGGAATTGTTCGCAATTCGGGAAGCATACAAATGGGCTACCTCACACAAATACACACGCACAATTATATACACCGACTCACGCTCATCCATTCATGCAATTCAGAACAGAAGTAATACACACCCCATAGTCACACACATACACAAATACTTACATCAACACAAATCTATAGGCACCATACACATCAACTAGGTTAAGGGTTACTCGGCCGCGCTCGGAACTGTAATGGCTGACCATCGCATGATTATACTCTCGTGCGTAAGATTCGACCAAACACAAATACACAATGATACAAAAATAATCCAATAAATTGATAATTATAAAATTAAAAATTTACTTAATAATCTACATTGGAGCGAAGTCAAAGATATAGTGTCCAAAAAATATTTACGATTGCATTAAAAATAAATTAAATGATTGTTACAGTGATTCAAAATATATCAGAAAAATAAATAAAATTACTAACAGAAATAAATATCCTTGGATAAATACTAAAATTGATAATATGTGTAAAAAGAAGGACAAATTAAATTATTCATCAAATGGAAAAATGATTCTACAGACAAATTGCTAAAATTAGAGTATAATAAATTAAGAAATAAGACACGTAAAATAATAGAAAAAAGTAAAAATAAATATTATACGGAACAAATAAATAGTAATAAAATTAATCTCAGAAATCTATGGCAAATTTTGAATACACTATCTGGTCGAAACAAAAACTCAGTTGATGAGGCAATATTAAAATCACTTAATAAGAACAATATTGACATAAAATCAATAGCTGATAACTTTGCAACAGAATTTAGAAATTGTGTAAAAAAATCTTACCGAAATGTAACCAACGGCTTCTAGATGAATCAGAATATATATTCCCCGAAAATAAATCTATGTAAATCAAAAGAGCCTCAACCAAAAGTGTGATGAAGATTGTAAAAAACCTTAAACCAATAAAGCTCCTGGTATGGATAATATCCGATGTGTCGACACACACTCTATCTGTGATAAGATGATAGGAGTTGTTGTCAAAGTAATAAATAATAGTATACATAAAGTACCCAGCTGAATTAAAAATAGGTATTGTGAGACCGATTTATAAAAAAGGCAGTCACAGTGATTATGCCAAATACAGACCAATTACTATTCTACCAGTCATTGACTAGATAGTAGAAAAATACGTCTGTAATCAGATACAAGACTTTTACATTAAAAATGACATCCTATCAAACTCACAATATGGTTTCCAACCTAAAAAATCTACCTCTAAGCTGCTATCAAAATTTACAAATGATGTATGACAGAAACCACGTAATCCTGCTATTTATAGATTTCAGCAAAGCGTTTGATACGCTTCGATACAATACGCTCTTGACAAAACTAGAGAATACCGGTGTACGTGGCCCGATTTTAGAGTGGTGCAAAGACTACCTCAATAATCGTAAATATAAAGTTAAAATCTGTGATGAAGTTAGTAATGCTATCGATGTTACTGAAGGAACAGCTCAAGGTTCGGTGATTGGACCCTTGCACTATTATATGTTATATTATATGTTATTATATGGTATTATATGTTAACGATATGGAGCATGTTGTCAACCATTGTTCAGTTTATCAATACGCGGATGACACGTGCCTTTTGGCTACCAGCAAGGATCTAAAAGAAGCAGCGCAATGGCTGCAGCAAGATTTTATTTTTATGATGCGGGACTTGTCTTGAATGCAAATAAAACCAAAATCATTCAAGTTCACTCAAACTATTTAAAACACAACACGTATTTTAAGGTGGTTGCTCACAGTCACAGATGTCTGCACCAAGCAACTTCATCTAACGCTTGTAAATGTGAGGCAATCGAACAAGTAACGCATCACACTTACTTAGGATTAATTGTAGATGATAGATTTAGCTGGAGATTTCACATAGATTCTGTCTGTGACAAATTACGAGCTATACTGGCTAAATTCTACATTTTAAAACCTAAAGTACCATATAATATCCTACTCAATATATATAAAGCCTTAGCTGAGTCAAATATATCCTACGGAATTTCAAGTTATGTACGAACCTTTAAGTCATATACCGAAAAAATATATAAGCTACAACTAAGATTACTTAAACTTATTGTACCCCAAAAAATAAAACAACAACAAAGATAACTTATTAGACATTTTCAAATACTGCAATATATTACCCATGCAGATGAAATTTCACATGACCCTCTTAATTGAACAATTCAATAATAAAAGCATCCAAGTGCCCATATCCCATAAAGTAATTACAAGAAATATTACCAAACAAAAATTAAATGTGCCTAGGATCTCAAATTACTATGGTAGGCGAACAATAGAATTTTTAATTCCAACTCTTTTAAATAACATCACGCAAAACATTCAAAAAGAATTAAACACAAAAAACTATAAACAAAAACTCAAAAAATACTATTACGATAATATAAAGCACTTCGTCTTATAAAATCAATCTCATAGTTATTATTTAGTTTTATAATAGTGAAACAGCCTGTATATAATTAGTAGTTTGCGCTGTCTAGTAGAAAAAGCAATGAGCGCTCACGTCGGTGGCGCTCAATTCCGGAACGTCCCTTGTGAGAATTGCAAATGGGTGCTTACCGCTACACAATAAAGAAGGTATATTTAAATGTATATTTATGATTACTTTTAACAAATTAACTAATTATTAATGTTAAGCAGTGCGTTAGTTGCGAATGTGAGTACCAATACAAACCATTTTTGGTTTAATGGTACAAATCAAAAAAATATGTATTAACATTTTTGATCAATAAATTGAAAAAATCGGGTAACGAAGCCGCCGACGAGGCCGCCGGTGTGGGCTCTAGACTTCACAAGTCGCCTGATTACTCTGAGTTCCCTATTACATACATCAAACACATAATAAGGAAAAACAATCGCTCCACCTGGCAAACTAGGTACCTCAGTGCATCACAGGGCAAACGCACAAAAAACCTTCTTCCCACACTGAATGATATTGAAAGGCTGCGAACATTGACTCAAATTAACTTCTACCTTACACAATTTCTCACCGGACACGGTTATCATAAAACATATCTGCACCGTTTTAAAATCACTAAAAACGATAAATGTCCGTGCGACAACTGCACAGCTCAGACGTTGGAACATCTATTGGAGAATTGTCCCGCCTTCTGCCGATACAGAATACATCATGAATTACTGTGCAATAACCTAAGGGTGCGTTTGCAAATCGGGCGAAATTATGCTGTTTTTCGGTACTATTTGTGACAAAACTAAACCAAATCAAACATAGCTAATTGCTACCACGTATAGAATGGTTCTTCATCTTCAAATAGTGGTGACTTTTTTGTTAAAAATAATAGTTTTTTATATTGTAAATACGATCTTCCCTAGCCATTTTCTACAAAATTAACGATACCGGCTCATGTTTAGGTACATTTTTGTTCTATTATCAAGATATATTAAGATTTCTAAAAATACTATAAGCAGGCAGACATATTCAATAAAAAATTGTGGTGTTTACTTTTTATCAAAATGTCACAAATAGTCGCAAAAAAAATAAAAACTGATGCTTAGTTTTCACATATTTTGCTAATACGGATGAATCATAATGGATTGCAATAAGGGTTATTTTATTTTTGGTGCCTGTTTTGATTTATTGTACAAAAATTTCGATGAAACCTCAGTCCGCGCTCGGCCGCCGTCGTGAATGGATATTGTATCGCATGCCTGATTGCAGCAGCCGAAAAAGATCGCTGTATATACACAAAATATTCGAATTTGATACATAGGTACTTGACAAGGTAAAATAATATTATCATTTTTATAAGTATAGATTTTTATTATAATGTTTTGTTTTGCTAAAAGTGTATATAAATAAATAAAGGCGAAGTGTAGGGCGTCCCTCCACAAGATGGAATGACGACCTGGTGAGACATGCAGGAAGTCGATGGATGCAGGTGGATCAGGACCGTGCTTTGTGGCATTCCTTGGCGGAGGCCTATGTTCAGCAGTGGACTTGTGAAGGGCTGTAATGATGATTATGAATGTGTGACCTGAAGGTGAACTTCGGTGATGCTACTGGAACTCCGCGACGAATAGTACTAAGTGTGCCGAGTTTGGGCTCGTTTTGTTAGTTATGATGAGACCTCGCCTCCGGACTTGATGGAGTGACCTGAAGGTGCACATCGGTGACTGCTACTGGAACTCCTGGACGAGTTGAACTAGGTGTGTCGAATTTGGGCTCGTTTTGTTAGTTATGATAAGACCATACATCCGGGTTTGATGGAGAGACCTGAAGGTGTACTTCGGTGAATGCTTCTATTAGTTATGCTTCTTATCTTGTTTGTAGTAATGTGTATATTGTATAACTTTCGTAACTCAATTATTGTTTTAGATGCCGAGATATAAGTCATTTGGCAAATGCTCTCGTAAAAGTGCTCGTGCCAGTATAAATAATTTCGAAAAAGGAAGACGGTTAGTATACAATATGGTGGCAGGGACATCGACGCGTAACCTGTTACCATGGATTTAGTACACGATTCGGAAGACCCTGCGATGGAATTTTTCGTCGGTTATAAGAAAATCGTTGCTGATCTATAAGTTTTGACTGCAAAGGTATCACTATTTTCTATACCATAACATAATCAGCCTATAATATTCTTAGCCTGCTCAAATACAGGCCTCCTCTCGAAGAAGGAGGTTTTTTTGATAACCGACGTAAAATATCTACCCTAAGGAGTCTACAGTCTTCAGTTTGTGTGTCGATGTTCCTGCTACCCTGTATGTTTATTGAAACGTCAAATTTTTAATTGGGAACCATTAGTTTCATAAGTTATTTTTTACAGAGTTCTTGAAGGTAGTCGCAATACTCGTAATACATCTGAGGTGAATCCAGAAGGATGTGATCTAATGGGTTGTCGTACTTCCAATGAAAACAATCTGGAGACGACTGACGTAAGTTTATTTTTTATAGGATGAGGGTGACAAGCGAGCACACAGTCCACCTGATTAGTTCATCCTGGTTCTCTACACTCACCATACGAAGCACAGCAGAATTAAGCTGATATTCGGTGGTATTCTGTGAGAGCGTGGTCCTTCCCCGGTCGAGCCGACCTATTCGTGCTAAAACTATACAATATAGCTGCAGCATGGCTCTTCCAAAAGTTATAAGTTATTTTGCGTAACACATTTAAAATTACTATTCTGTTATGATCATTTTATTACTTTATTTTGCACAAAAAGTAACAAGTCTAGCAATGTTTTTTTCTTTTTAGAACTCCACATATGAAGAAATAGAACCGTTCAAGGTTTCAGGAAGAAGAATCATAGAAATAGATTATTTTATGAAACAACTTCGTGAAATTGGGAACCATAGTTCGATGTTCAATTGCAATTTGAGTACTGTTGAAATGTTAAATGAAAAAAGGATTGGACTTAAATCTACTTTTTATATGAAGTGTCAAATGTGTGGTGCTAAATTCATTTTAAAATCTTCCAACGATTCGGAAAATAAAATGGATGTGAACGAGGAAGTCATGGCCGGTATAATGACTATTGGTGCTGGGGTTACGCAGCTAAATACTGTTCTGTGTCATGTAAATATGCCACCAATGTCGGTACGATTGTACCAATCTAAACACGACATAATTTGTCGATGGTGGAAAACAACTGCGCAGCACTATATGGTCAAGGCTGGTAAGGAAGAAAAAGATCATGCTTTATCTATTGGGAGCACAAATGATGATGGAATAGCGATGATAACTGTATCAGGTGATGCATGTTGGTCCAAGCGTTCATATGGAACTAATTATAGTGCCTCTTCTGGAGTTGGTGCAATTGTAGGAATGCACTCAAAGAAAGTTCTATACTACGGAGTGAAAAATAAGATTTGTAATATCTGTTCACGAGCAGAAACAAAAGGCACACACGAAACATACTTGTTTAAAAATTTTCAAGGTCCTTCTACAGCAATGGAAGCAGTCATAATAGTGGAAGGCTTTAAAAAATCAGTAGAAATGTATGGACTTATTTACAACCATTACGTCGCAGATGGTGACTCAAGCACATATGCTAGTATCCGAAATGCAAGACCATATGTTAACGTAACAGTTGGTAAAATTGAATGCAAAAACCATCTATTACGAAATTACTGCAAGGGACTCCTTTCAATTTCTAACAATACCACATACCACATAAGGGGCAGAAAAATCCTAAAAGAAAATTATTTACGGATACGTTGGGGCATTGAGAGCAGTGTTAAATATTGGACCAGTAAGGATGTTACTTTCGAAGAAAAAGTAAGACACATTAAGAATGACATAGTGAATGGTCCCTACCATATATTTGGTGATCACTCCAAATGTGCATCGTATTTTTGTACCGATGACATTAAAAAACGCGGTGTGAATATGGTACCAGAACTGAAAACATACAGCGTATTTCAAAAATGATTTCTTATATTTACGCGAACACTACACATTTAAATAAAACTAGTTTTACGGATTTTATCGCGTATATTAACTTATTTTATATTCCCGACGTTTCGAGTACTTTACAGCACCCATGGTCACGGGGGGGACTGAGGTATTTGACGTCCCAATGTCATAGTTAACCACGGTTACCTACAGATTAAAAATTATTAATTTTTGTTCCGATCTACGCATGCGTACATCGGAACAAAAATTAATAAATTAAAAAAATTAATAAATTAAAAAAAATTAATAATTTTAATCTGGGTAACCGTGGTTATGCATGGGACGTCAAATACCAGTCCCATGGGTGCTAAAACTACTGAAACGTCAATATAAAATAAGTATATACTGATAAAATAAAACTAGTTTTATTTAAAAGTATTTCAAAAAGTTGAAGACTTAGCCCAACGTTTTTCATTACATGCTTACAGTTTTGTATACAATGAAACGAATAATGCGGTGGAAAGTTTTAATGCACGAGTTGCAAAGTTTACAGGAGGTAAAAGATTTAACTTCACCCAGCGGGGGTCCTATCTGGCCCGTTGCGCTGCAGCCGTAGTTTCCTATAACACAGGTGTCTTACAGTCGGCTGTACACACATTTATTTTTAACACTGAAGCTAATCCCGAAATAGTGCACTTAGAAGAAATGCGGCAAAAAAAAATCGAACAAGGTTAGAAAAAAAATAAAAAAGAAAAAAAATATCAGACCTACAATATCTAAACAAGATGCATATTATGGTGAAAATTGCCAAAAAGTTGACATGAATGAAGAAGAATACAAGGAGGCCAAAATAAAATTTTTGAAGACGTTAGAACTTTCGGAGGCCGAAAAGGACAAATTAGAAAAAGACACCATATTACAGAGTGGAAGTCCGTTATGGTTAGAAACGCGGAGAAAACTCTTGATAGCGTCTTGGTTCGCGACAGTCTGCAAACGTCGCCCGACAACTGAATGTGGTCCACTGATCAAACAAATTCTTTATGGAAAATATCTAAGCAATGTGCCGTCTATAAAACATGGCAGAAGTAATGAAGAGACTGCGATTCGAGAACTCGAAAAAGTTTTGAATACCCGTATAGAACAGTGCGGGTTATTCATAGACAAAGAATTTCCCTTTCTAGGAGCAACCCCAGATGGAAAATGTGAGCTTGGCATTATAGAAGTCAAATGTCCATCCTCGGCATATGAGATGGAGCCAGAAGACGCCATCAAACTTAAGAAAGTAGATTTTTGGTTGTATACAGCAAATGACACATTCAAGATAAATAAAAATCATAAATGGTATTACCAAATTCAAGGGCAACTGTGCATTACTGGGCAAGATACTTGTGTGTTTGCTATTTGGACAGGCCCTGGCAAAATAAAGTACCAGAGTATAGAAAAAGATCCACAATTTTGGAAGGAGGAAATGGAACATTTTTTAATTAGATTTTACAAAAATTGTCTTCTCCCAGAATTGATTGACCCAAGACAGACTAGAAATATGGAGCTAAGAGCACATTCTTCACATTTTCAAACAAATATTTTAAAAATAAAAAATTGATGTCGTTTAAATTGTTATTTTAATAATCATCGAAATATACCTACAGGTCACTCCATCAAGTTCGGAGGTCTCAGTCTATCGTCACAGGAATTCCAGCAATAGTCACCGAAGTACACCATCAGGTCCTCCCATCAAGTCCGGAGTAAGGTCACATCATAACTAACAAAATGAGTCCAAACTCGGCACGCCTAGTTCTACTCGTCCAGGAATTCAGCAGTAGTCACCAGTACCATCAGGTCACTCTATCAAGTCCGGAGGTAGCTCTCATCATGACTAACAAAACAGACCCAAACTCCCAGCACCTAGTTCTACTCGTCCAGGAATTCCAGCAGTAGTCACCGAAGTACACCATCAGGTCGCTCTATCAAGTTCGGAGGTAAGCTCTCATCATGACTAACAATACGAGCCCAAACTCGGCAGACCTAGTTCTACTCGTCCAGGAATTCCAGCAGTAGTCACCGAAGTACACCATCAGGTCACTCTATCAAGTCCGGAGGCAAGGTCTCATCATAACTAACAAAACGAGCCCAAACTCGGCACACCTAGTTCTACTCGTCCAGGAATTCCAGCAGTAGTCACCGAAGTACACCATCAGGTCACTCTATCAAGTCCGGAGGTAAGCTCTCATCATGACTAACAAAACGAGCCCAAACTCGGCACACCTAGTTCTACTCGTCCAGGAATTCCAGCAGTAGTCACCGAAGTACACCATCAGGTCACTCTATCAAGTCCGGAGGTAAGCTCTCATCATGACTAACAAAACGAGCCCAAACTCGGCACACCAAGTTCTACTCGTCCAGGAATTCCAGCAGTAGTCACCGAAGTACACCATCAAGTCTCTCCATCAAGCCTGGACGTTAGGTCTCATAATAACTAACAAAACGAGCCCAAACTCGGCACACCTAGTTCTACTCGTCCAGGAATTCCAGCAGTAGTCACCGAAGTACACCATCAGGTCACTCTATCAAGTCCGGAGGTTAGATCTCATCATAACTAACAAAACGAGCCCAAACTCGGCACACTTAGTACTATTCGTCGAGGAGTTCCAGTAGCTGTCACCGAAGTATACCTTCAAGTCACTTCACCAAGTCCGAAGCTAAAGTCTTATCATAACTAACAAAACCAGCCCAAAGTCCACAGCCACCATCTCACTGCTAGTAGTGGGCTTCTAGTGCCTAGCAGTCTCTGGAGCAACTATTCGTATTTCGTACGAGTATGTAATATATTTTTGTAGGTATAAGAAATGAGAAAAAAAATCAATCTTTCAAATTATCAAAATGTTTTTACTTGATTACGATTCCCACACCCGCAGCTAACCGTGCGTACACTTGTGTGTGTGACCCGTGTCAATGTAATAGTTCGATTCTATCCCTATCAATTTTGCAAACGCGTCCTTAAGAGTGTCGCCATACAAACTCACGGAACTGATGAGGAAGGAATCGGCTCTGGATTCCTTCATAAAACTAAATGAAAATATACTTAAGGATCTAAAGAACTTTAATAAGATTGTAAATAGCGGTAACAATGATTAAGTTAGTATGGTAAGTGTAGAAAAATGGAGACCCATCTTAGTCCTCATGTGTAACAACGCATCTGCGTTTTGATTTTTAATCGAGGATAAATGTACATGTCTATGGGCCACGGATATTAACTTATCCTCTAGTTATAAAGGAAAGGGGTGAAATGTTTTTAGGTATGATTTATTTTGATTAAGCGATGGTAACTATTTATCATCGCTTAATCAAAATAAATGTAGTAGGTGTAAGTGTAGTAGTGTAAGTGTAGTGTAGTAGTGTAATAGTGTGTAGGTATAAAAAAATAATTATAAATTAAAGAATATGTAAGGTTTAGAATGTCTTTCTGTTTTCTTTCTGTTCTCTTTCATTACTGCATTTTTTGTTATTTATCTGCTAGTTTTTATAGTTATATAGACTAAGAAGATGTAATATTTTACAAGGTCTTTTTGTTTTCGTTATTATTGTTTGTTTTATTATTGTTTTAAAATTATAGATTAAGAATATGTAAGGTTTTACAATGTCTTTTTGTTATCTTTTATTACTGTATCTCTTGTTAATCACCTATGTAAAAAAATTATATTATTTCTTTGTTAATTGTAGTACGCAGTTGCAACTGCTATTAGTTTTTATTTTTGTATATGCTTTACGTGTCACTAAATAATATGTTTTAATTAATTAGCTTAAAAGTTTATAGAATAGTTCACCCCACTTTCACACACTTATTATACAATTTCATTTTATATACTTAAACCTACTATAATCACTTTGCATTAATAATATTAGTAAACACTCGTTTATATTAGAGCATAACCAAGGCACCGACTGAATTTGTTCAAACCATTACTTACAAAATGTTAAGCAAAATAGAAGAAAATTATGTAATCACCATATTTAAAAAAAAAACTTTTAAATATAATTAGAAGTAATAGAGAGTGGAAGACAATTACGTATCAAATAGCGTAAATTGTCTCTCCACTCTCAGTGTGTAATAAATTTGGGACCAATGTAAAATGTTTGCGGAAAATTGACAATATACTCTCGCTTGGGGGGGGGGGTATCCTCCAGCGGAAACCAAAAAAAAAATATTATAAAAATTGTTAATTGCGTCATATACTAATTTAATTTTCTCTCGATGATTTTGGATGTATTATTGCATTAAATGTTTAGTCATATCTACGTCAAATGGATCTCGTGGATCGAAGTGGCCGGTTATAACGTCATACGGTCTGCATTTAGAAAAGCTATGGATGGAACTATTATACGCTAGAATTCCATAGGGGATGAGATTAATTATATCCTGATCTTTGTGACTTAATTTTAAAATACGAAGATGTTCCAATAGTGTGGAGTGGAACCTTTCTACAATCCCGTTATCGTTAGGGCTGTGTGGCAATGTCCGGTGATGATGTATTTTGTGTAATTTAGTAAATTCGTTAAATAATTGGTTTGTAAATTCCGTGCCGTTATCTGAAATTATAGTTAAGGGAAGTCCGTGCAAAATTTGAGTAAAGCTTGTAAAATGCTGTTCGCAGTTCCTTCGCGAATATGGTATGCTTGTGCATACTTAGAAAATACATCAACGATTGTTAAATATTTTTCGCCTTGAATTGTAAGTAGGTCTATATGAATGATTTCAAGAGACTTCGTTGCCGGAGCAACTAAATTAAATTGTTGCCTAATAGGGTTTCGATCGTATTTCGCTTGACTGCAGACAGTGCAGTGATTAATAAATTTTATAATGTTGTCCTTCATTTTTGGCCAGTAATAGCGACGACTTAAAGCTAAATGACATTAATTTATGCCCCGGTGGTTAGTTTTACCCTCGTGATAATGTTTTAATATCTCTTGTTGTCTAAGATACTCCTTCACGTTCTCTACTTCGAACTTAGCAAGTACTAAATTCATGGAAGAGCCCTTAAATTTTTCTTGGATGATAGGTATGATATCGTACATAGCCAAAGGAGGATTTAATTTTTGGATTTACGAACTCTTTAGTTACGTCTATGAAATCAGCTTCTAAGTTTGACATAGATACTTGTACAAACGTCCTTGTGTGAGTATCAAAAGGCTTAGAGGCCGTCGGCAACCACCGTTATACATAACTGTCTGTGATATTTATTTAATGGTTCCACAACGATTGGGACTTCTAAAATTCGATTCTCTATGCTTGTGTTCCCTGAGGCAGTAGATGAGTTCTCTACTGAAGGTGGGTGCTCAGATGGATTTGCAGTCATCGAACTAGTCTCCTCATTGTGAATTTCGATGCGAGACAGGGCATCGGCGTTAGAATTACAACTGCCCTTTTTATAAGTCACAGTGAAATCATACTCCGAAAGTTTGAGCTTCCAACGAGTTAAACGCGAGTTGGGCTCTTTAAGATTCATAACCCACTGGAGTGGCTTATGATCTGTCACAATTTTGAATTTCCTTCCGAATAAATAAGGTTTAAAATATTCGGTTGCCCAGACTATAGCGAGGAGTTCTTTTTCGATGGTGCTGTAATTGATCTCGCTCTCGTTTAGAGTACGAGAAGCATAGCATACTGGTTTGTCCGCGCCTATGGGTCCTTGTGACAATATAGCACCTATCGCTAAATTAGACACATCCGTTGTAAGCAAGAAATCTTTCGAAAAATCCGGGTATTGTAAAATTGGATCATTAGTTAATAATAGTTTACACTTTTCAAAGCTAGCAATATATTCTGAATCTGCTACAATTTTCCTACCTTTCTTTAGACACTGTGTTAAAGGTTTTGTTATAGGTGCAAAGTCTGGAATAAATTTTCGGTACTGACCTATCTGAGCCGTGGTAGCTCAGATGGTTAGCGCTCGCCGGCACCAATGAAATTGTTAATTGCAATTTTAAGGGCTGATTTACCACGTGCTCGGTGAAGGAAAAACATCGTGAGGAAACCTGCATGTCTGAGAAATCAACAAAAAACATTTCGAAGACATTTGAAGTTCGCCAACACGCATTTGGGGCAGCGCGGCGGACATTTCTTTGCCCTAAAACCCTCTCAGAAACGAGAGGAGGCCTGTGCCCAGCAATGGGACGTATATAGGCTGTAACTTTACTTTACTTTTACTTTACTAACCTATCAAGCCGAGAAACTGCTTAATTTCCTTAGGCGTTCTAGGAAGTGAGTATTTCTGAATGGCAGAAATTTTATCAGGATTCGGTTTTATACCATCTTTACTGATCACGTGTCCGAGATAAGCAGTTTCTAGTTTAAGGAACTCCGACTTGTCTAATTGGATTTTAAAGTTCGACTCGGAGTCTTTGAAAAACCTTTTCTAGATTGATCATGTGTTCTTGAAGAGACTTGCTGAATACGATGATGTCGTCCAAATAGACCAAACACACGGTATTTTGTAGATCTTTAAGCACGTGTAACGTGTGGAACGTTGATGGCGAATTCTTTAAGCCCATCAGCATGCGCAAAAACTCGTAGTAGCCATTTTCTACGTTAAAAGCGGTTTTTGGTATATCGTTTGGATCCATTTCCACCTGATAAAACCCACTAGCAAGGTCCAAAGTGATAAAATACTGACAGTTACCTAGCTTATCTAGCGCGTCATTTATGTTTGGTATGGGGTATTTATCATCGTAAGTTTTCTCGTTTAGTTTGCGGAAGCCTATGACAAAATGCCATTTGTTTTTTCCAGATGCGTCAAGTTTTTTTGGAACTATCCATATGGGTGAACTCCACGCAGACTCCGAAGGCCAAATTATGCCTTGTTCCAGCATTTTACTGATTTGATCCCTAACTTCATTTCTATGTATATACGGATATCGGTATACACGATATTTAATTTTGTTCGTGAACGTTAATTTCTCTCCATCTATATAAAATACGTCGGCATATTTTCTTCATAATAGCTCTAAATTTGCTCGTTCCTCGGGGTTCAAATGATTCGTTCGTAAACGCGACAAAACTTCTTCCGCACGTGACAATGTTTCTTCAGTGCGCGTGCACTTAATATTATAAGACTCCGTGTGAACGGGACTATCTAGAGAAAATATTAAATCGTGTTGCGTCGGGTTCGTGACTTCTAAAAATCCGCGATTGTTCCGTACAGTAGTTAGGCACTGACCAATTACACAATTAGAAATAGTTTGCTCGTTAATTATTGCGTCTCCGTCGCTTATATTAATAGGGATTTTAATTATTTTTGACGAGTTGGCCGGAATAATATCTTCATACCAGTTAACGTTCTGTACATCTTTATAGGAGTAGTAGAATTACGCGTTATAAGCAATTTGTCTTTTAAATCTATTTTCGCCTCCCCATTTTCTAACTAAACTCAAGTCCGATAAGTCCATCGAAATAATTATGGAACTTATATACGTACAATTTAATGTTTTCGGATTCCTGAAATTCTGTAAAACACGGTATACTGATGAAATAATTATTTCTAGTTGTTGCATGTACGTTAGTGACCTCGAAAGGATCAAAGTTTAATGGAACGTTTGAAAAGAAAGTCTCAACAGCTGCTGGACTTATAAAAGACTGATTTGCGGCAGTGTCTATCAGAAATTTTAAGGGCGGATCTAAAATTTGAATAAAATGAAGCTGTCTCTGAGTTTGTAAATTTAATTCTATTTTGGCTTGTCTGACTTCACGCGCTTCTGAAAATCCTGTTCCTCGACAGAGCTAGTTGATGGCTGAGGCTCGTCAGGGTAATTGGAGGGTCCCTCATTTGCTACGTCATAACCCGACTCAACCGAATAATTAGGCATCTCAGTATAACAAAATTCATTTTCAGGGTAAAAATATTCGTAAGGTTCATAGAAATAACATTCAGGGTAGTAATAAGGTGATTATTAACTGTTGCATTCATTTAAATTCATGTCTTTCGTTTTGAAATAATTCGAAGCTGGAATATTTTCATGCTTACGCCAATCGTGACCGGTTAATTGATTAGTTATAGGTTTTTCCCTATTAACGTAATGACTTACTCCGCTCATAGGCTTAGGTCCCTGCCATTGGTTTTGAGACACGTTTCTGGGTACAAGTTGAAAGTTATTCTGATAGGGTTTGTAATTTGGGGGTGGCGCGCGGAACATTTGCCGAGTACGCGACTGCATGTTGATTGGTCTAACTGGCATTGGCTGGGAAATTGGCTTCCACCCCTGTGGTTGTGGCTGCCATATTGGTGGAGGCCGTGCAAAAGAATTGAGTAGCTTAAACGCGGGTAAGTTATTAGGTAACATAGGCATAAGTTTAGGAAATTGTAGGTTTTGCGATTTCTTTTCAGAAATGGACTCGTTGCGGTTTTGAAGGTACATTACATTCAATTCCTCTTGCACGAACTCAAGCGCTTTTTCAACGCTGTCGGGTCGCATGTATCTAATACGTGAGCCTAAGGGCTCTTTTAACCCACGTACAAACGCTGGCATTGCCAATTTTGGGTAAAGAGTAGGTTTGGCTTCGATAGTTGTAGCGACGTAAAGTCACGTAGGTCATGAATCATGATGATGCTAAATAAATTAACACACCGATCGTAAAATTCCTGGGGCGAACTATTCCCTTGCGTGGCCAACATAAGGTCATTGTAGAGAGCTGTCTCGTCTCTTTGGTCTGAAAAATTATTGATGAGGGTATTTTTTATGCTATCCCAATCTTCAGAAATGCCATTCGAATTTATAATACGTGCGGCTGACCCAGTAATTTTGTTTAAAATACCGTTTATTAGATATAGCTTCGCTAGTTCTTTGCCAGGATTTTCGCTTATATATTCAGAAACGATCTGATCACACATATGAATGAACCTAGGCAATATATTCGGGTTCCCATCAAAATCAGGAACTAAACGTAAGGCTTAGTTAATTGAATTATCTAAATCTACACTAATGTTTCTATTATTATCTAATTCGAGCCTACGAGCTAATCTGGCATGTGCAGGTTCTCTAGAGGTAGTTTGCTTAGGATGGAAAATTTTGTCCAATAAAAATTACTACTGGAATAATTGAAAGCAACACACAGAAATTTTTGAGTGTACTTACATGAGTTTCATTCTGGTTCCTCTGGGATCGATGTCTAGATTTATCCTCCGATCTGGACTCCAGGTTCTTTGGATACCCGATGACTCGTGGCAGTGGTAGCGATATGGATTTCGATATAAGAATTTCACTAATAAACTACACTGAGACTACTCGAGTATCCTACCGACTGCGCCAATTATGGATGTCGCCGCCGGAGGACCCAAAAAAACCATAAAATTACTTTTAATAAATTTAATTTAAAAGAACTATTATAAAGGTATTACAAATAAAAGAACTAATACTAATTAAGTCTACACTTGTTCGATGCTAGAAACGAAGTGAAGTGGCATCGTGGAGTTTCGTATATACAGGGTATTTTTGAAACGCTCCCGAAAACGAAGACAGATGATAGTACTAAGGATACCTATGATGATGGGTCACAAAGAAATTCGATCCCGAGGAAAAAAAATCATCTTTTCACAACGTTTTATTAACTTTATTCACGCTCCATCATGTTGTTACAGTTAATTGAAACGATATTTCACAAAAAAATCATGGAAATACTGAAACATAAAACCAGCAGTGAAACCTAAAAAAGAAAATCAACTGACAATAGAGTCAATATCCTCGCGGGCGCCGAACTACGAAAAATCGGTACGAAACAATGCATTAATATATACTACTCACTCTACCCTTCCCTTTCACACACACGCTGCTTCGTGTCGCCTCGCGCTGTGGAATTTACACATGCTTCAAGGACGTTTTGGCGGGATTGATTAATAATTTTAGTTTTTGAGACAGTTCCATGTTGACTATCACGAGCGATAGTTCAATTGTTTTGTTTATTAAATTATTGTCGTTATTACTTGTTATTTATTAATTAATGATATTGTTCTTGTTGTTACGTTTTGTGTTTTTTGTTTTGTTTTAATAATGCCTAACGCGTAGGTACGTTTATAGTGCTCGTGAATACAGCAACATGTTAATGTGCCTTGAAGAATCTCATAAGGCCATGGAGGATCGATAAGCTGTTTCATACCTAATTTTTTTTAAATAACTTAGTACTGAACTGATCAGAATAGGTACATAACTGAATACATCAGAATAATAAACATACCTACACAATGGATAAAAAAGCATGACTCTAACCTTGTTAACATTTTATTTAAGTATTTTTTTCATTAGCGGGGAATCGAACCAGTTATTTAGTTTCATAGTTTGGTTTATTTAACCTAATTTTTTTTAAATAACTTAGTACTGAACTGATCTGAATAGGTACATAACTGAATACATCAGAATAATAAACATACCTACACAATGGATAAAAAAGCATGACTCTAACCTTGTTAACATTTTAATTAAGTATTTTTTTCATTAGCGGGGAATCGAACCAGTTATTTGGTTTATTTAACCTGTGAATTCGAATTAAAGTGGCTACGTGGAGACAAGCACAGTGGCAAAATAGTAGGTTAAGTAGATAAGTTAGGTATTTAGACAAGTGTTGTAAATTATTAGGTATTGTGGTACCATCGCTAGTTGCGGGCCGCGCGAATTCGGCGTTCGCGCGTACATTGACCCCTCGTCAGCTGATTGTAATTCAGTAATTCCACTGCTGGTTTTATGTTTCAGTATTTTCATGATTTTTTGTGAAATATCGTTTCAAATAACTGTAATAACATGATGGAGCGTGAATAAAGTTAATAGAACGTTGTGAAAAGATGATTTTTTTCCTAGGGATCGAATTTTTTTGTGACCCATCATCATAGGTATCCTTAGTACTATCATCTGTCTTCGTTTTCGGGAGCGTTTCAAAAATACCCTGTATAATGCTGTCGGATGACGCCGCGGGCGCCACTGTGAATCCACGGCAGCCACATTTCCCATCAAGTCAGCAGAATTGCCTCGCTGCATTAGGTTTCTGGTGCGTCATTGTGAGTCCACGGCGACCGAGTTTCCCATCAAGTCAGCAAAACTGCCTCGTGTAAACAATGTTGAAATGTTGTGTGGGAATATGAGGTTGCCGCGTAGTTTGCGGTTTTGTAAGGGGGCAACATATAACACGTACGATCGACTGTTGCGATTTCAAAATCAATTGCATTTTGTTGGTGGCTGGTGGTGGAGTCAGGGCCTGTGTTGGCGATGGGATGTATTGTGATAGTCCCTGCAAAAAAAATGACTTGAAATATTAATTTAAGTAATACCGAACTATAACATATCATATAAAAAACCTCTTGCGATATTACTCATTTCATTATACTAGGTATGCATTTGATTAATTTTCCATTTGATTGTTTTAATTAATGGTTAACAATTTTCGATCAATTCAAGCTGCGGAGGTGAGCATGGGTGCTTGTGATTTGCTATGCAAGGGCGAAGAGGCTGCACTTGAAGCCGTTGCAGAAGTAACTATGTAAATATTCCTGCAACGCAAATTTCAAGTTCGTTGCAGTGAAAATTTTAGAGCAACTAATTTTTAAACCTAAAAAATAATTATAATTAGCACCTAAAAAGCCCCTAATTTGTGCTTTTTCTAAAAGCAATTTTGATTCTATTCTGATTTTCAGAAAACCTGAATTTTGCATCTGCTTTGTTCTGAATAACGACTTTCTTTTTATTAGGGGCCTTGTCATTGCCTATACTTGCAGCAACTAATTAGCACTTAATTCCTTGCTATTAATATTTATCGTATATCTAATAACTTCATTGCGTTGCTAGCGATACGTTTTGCTAGCAACGCAATTTTCAACAGTTCGTTGCGGTGAAAATTTTACACCTAATTTTTAAACTTCACATCTAATTAGCACCTTAAAAGTTCCTAATTTTGGGTTTTTCTAAATGCAAATTCTTGACTTTGCGTTGCTGGCGAGACACAGCTCTTATGAAGCCTTGGTCCTGAATGTTTGGCTGACCCTCCACAGTCAAATTTCCCATGATAGCCAACACTCTCTCACCACCGTACCATTTGCATGACGCCTTATTAGGGATGCTTTTTTTTTGTTTTAGATTTCCAGTCTGCCCAAACCTTCGAAATTAATTAAGCAATATGTAGGAAAGTTAGGTAATAAGTAATAATGTATAATAAATAGTAGATGGTTAATATAAACTCCGATTTTTCATTCCGTAGTTACCACCGAAAAAGGGACAAATTTGACCCATTTGAGGGCAATAAAAAATAAAATGCTACGTATTTTTTATGTTTTACCTACAAAAAGGTAAATCTAAATATTTACTTACTCAAGTGACCTAATACAAAAATAACAAATATTTCAATATCACGAACAATATATCGAATTAACTTTAATTACTTTATTTTATTCTTTAGCTGGTCACTGCTACTAATTCCAGGTTTAGTAAACCTTTAAAAAATAGCTGTCACGTCGCGTCTGTCACATTGATTGATTTTCATTCGACTTCTTTGAATGCTCGAATGCGCTCATGTGTTCTCGGTGTTTGCTGCTATTTGTTGTTATTATCTTGTTATATTTGTTAAGTTTCTGTTATTCTGTTAAGTTTTTTCTTGTAGACTTTTCGTGTTGTGATCGTTTGTTGATTTTTATAAACGTTATGGAGCCACAACCTGGCCCTTCCCGGGAAGCAGCCCCATCTGACAGAGCACAAGACTCAGACTTTCTTTCTCCTAGAAAGAAGCGTCCTCGTGGTGCTTTTACGCCCAACGAAAAGACCATTATTCTAAATATTTACAAATATAATATAGAAAATTGGCCGCAAACAACTGATTGGAGTGCAACGGAATGTGCTAAAAAGACTTCTGAGATGACTGGCGTGGGTCTGTCAAGTGTCTATAAAATTACCAAAGAATATAAAGACACAAAAGAGTTTCAAAAGCCGAAAAAGAGTGGACCTGAACTACGAATTTACTTTCGCCGCAATTCGACGAAAGGTTCACGTGTTTTTCTACAGGAACGAGATTCCGACCATTGAATAGGTAAAGTTATTGCTATACTTTAACCTGTGTTGCCTGTCTACATTTTAACTGTAATGTAAATGCTTATTTCAGATTCACCAAGAGATAGCTGGTGATCCAGACATGCCTGTTATGTCGAAATCAACATTAAGAAAAGTATTGAAGCATTTAAATTTTAAATACGCAAGTCTCAAACGTCGAAGTGCGCTAACAGATCGCAAGGAGATGGTACTATGGCGTCTAAAATACTTGCGCCAAATTAAACAATATAGAAGAGAAGGCAGGTTTATATATTACCAGGATGAAACGTGGGTAAACGAAGGCAAGTATTGAATAATGTGGTAATTAACTTTTTATAACCTATTTTTTCTTCAAAGTATTAGTCGGCAATCAAATTCTGTACTTATGTAACACTTAAATTAACTTTGTTAATAAATTTCTGTTGCCGAAATGAATAAGTAAATAAAGAAATCCATATTTATAGGTAATATTTTTTAATTTGTATGCATATACATGGTATTTTTGAAACGCTCCCGAAAACGAAGACAGATGATAGTACTAAGGATACCTGTGATGATGGGTCACAAAAAAATTCGATCCTGAGGAAAAAAAATCATCTTTTCACAACGTTTTATTAACTTAAGTGAAATATATTTTTATTTTCAGGATATACCGTCAATAAAGTGTGGTGTGATACCAACATTCAATCTTCACGACAAGCTTTCCTCGATGGCTTGACAACAGGGCTTAAGGCACCTACAGGCAAAGAGAGCCGACTTATAGTTAGCCATATAGGGAGCGAAGAAGGATTTTTGGAAGATGGCTTATTGATTTTTGAGGCAAAAAAGGCTTGGCAGATTACCACAAGGAGATGACTGGGGAAGTATTTGAGGAGTGGTTCACAAAAATACTTCCAAAATTAAAACCAAACTCGATAGTAGTGTTGGATAATGATCCCTATCATTTGAGGAAGGTCGAAAAAGTACCAACAAGTGCATGGAGAAAAGGCGATATCCAAGCGTGGTTGACTTCAAAAAATATAAATTATGAAGAAAAAATGCTAAAAGTTAATTTATTGGAAATTGTGGGTCAGGAGAAATACAAATAGCAACATAGTATTGTAAACGAGATGGCCGCAGCACAAGGCGTTACTGTGCTTAGACTGCCCCCATATCATTGTGAGCTCAACCCTATTGAATTAGTGTGGGCTCAAGCTCAACAGAAGTTTTAAAATGGCGGAAGTTAAAAAACTATTACTGGAAAGTATAAGTAATGTTACTCCTGATAAATGGCAAGAATGTATCAGCCATACAATCAAAGAAGAAGATAACAAAGATGCACTCTCGATGATTTGATTGACACAGTCGCAGACTCTTTAATAATTCATGTCAGCGATGATGATGATGACGAAGATAGTGATATAAGTATTAATGATGATTGAAGATTCTAACAAAAATATGTTATCTTTACTTGTGCGTTTTTTACTGTTTGTGAGGAAAAGGGACGTAATTATCACTCGCCGTAAAACCACTTTTAATGTGGAGCACCGCACTTAATAAAATGGATACATTGACTAACAAATAAAATGTATGTATAGACTCAGATGTTCAGACTCGTATTGAAATTGAAAAATATGCCCGGCCAAAAAGGTTTGTAATCTCTGACATGTCAAAAAATGATAGCTGTCAGAATTCTACGGAATGAAAAATCAGACCAAAGAGAATATAATCACTACGTTTAAATCAGACTATAGATAAAGTAAAGCATAAAGTGATTACCTTTTTCCACCTTGACCGTGACTACAATTGAATAAAGAATAGAGCAAGAAGCAACGGCTTGTTAGGATCTCGTTATTGTTTACATTGAGCATTCTCAAGTGATTTGAATTTAATCAAGTTCATGGTTTAGGTGAATAATTTCTTACTTTTCTATGAACTCCAAAAGGATCGAAAATTGTTAACCACTGGCTCGCACTCGTGGTTCCATTGTCATTATCCTTAAAAATGGAAAAAACCTGTCAGTTCCCGTTTGTTTATCGTTATATTATGAATTTACCTTTGAATTCTTTAGTTAACTAGTTAATTTTAACACCAATAACTTCACTTTCAACAAGCAAACTTTACTTTAACAAGTTATCAAGTATAGTTTGTTTATATTTAGCGCTTGTTGTTGTTGTTGTTTTTATTATTCGCTCGAGAGATCAGGCAAAGGAACTAAGCCATATAGCCTTGTCTTTTTTATTTTGAATATATAGAATTTTAAGGTGTAAAGGCCGGAACCAAGACTTATTTTTCTTCTTTCCGTCTCTTCAAAATCCATAAAGGCCGAAGCCAAGTCTTATTTTCTTTAATTCTTCATATTTTCAAAAACCGTAAAGGCTAAAGCCAAGTCTTCTTTATATTACAATCTTTGTAAGTTTCAATCCATGTAGATTTGTCAATCCAATATTTTTTTAAAACAGGGATACCTTATTTCATATTTCTTTTACAGTATTATGAATAAAATTGCAAAGTGCTAAATATGTCTTAGTATTCCTAAGAACATCTTGCAGGGCACGCGGGACGCTTTCTGAGTTTTCATAAACTTGTATAAGTTTTTCAATGAGTAGCAATCTTTCTATGGCGTACGCTGGGCAGTTAAATATTATGTGTTCTGCAGTCTGATCTGCTTCTGTATCGCAGAAGTTGCATGTTGCAGATGCTACTATTCTCATCCTGGAAAGATGAGCGTTCAGTCGATAGTGGCCAAATCTAAGTCTGCAAATTATTGTATAAAATTTTCTGCTATGATATCTCTCGTTGCGAGAAAACCAAGGAATACTTAATTCTGAATTAATTGATGCATACCAACGACCTTTTCCTGCCTCTAAAACAGCATTCCATTGCATTTTCCATTCTTCTTTTAACTGTTGCTTTAAAATTAAATATAAATCTGTATGTGGTATTGCAACACCGGTTATCCTGTCAATATCAGCTGTAACTATACTTTTAGCTAAATGGTCTGCGCTTTCATTTCCTTGAACACCAATATGTGACGGAGTCCATAAAAATTTTACTTCCAAATTATTTTCTTTCAATTCCCACCACAAACTTTTGATTTCATATATGATGAAAGACGTTTTAGCATCTAAAGTTCTTGCCTTCAGTGCCTTCAAGACACTCATGCTATCAGAGATGAGTAACCATTTATTAGATACATGTGGGTGTTCTTCTATATATTTAAGAGCGATTAAGCATAACATTCTGCAGTGTATATGCTTGCTGATACAGGAATGGAAAGGCCACGTCCAGTTTTCAGATGAGGTATGTAAAATGCACAGGCTACTTTATTTTCAACTTTTGAACCATCTGTGTAAATTTGTCGATATTCATCATATCGTCGTTCGGCATTCAGTACCGCGAATGTGAAAATATTCCAAATTTTAATTTTTTCTTTATTCGATAGTATTCAATCAAATACGCGATTTTGTATTTAAAATATGACCAAAAAGCTGTCCAAAATAGAGAAAATACGATGAAAGTATTACCGCGAATATAACTACCTCCCTCTCGCTTCCGCATTACCGCGAATTCGCCAGTGCCGCCATAGTAAATGAAGGAGTAAGTTGCGAGCCACGTTTGAAGGTAAGTTTTAAAATGCTACTTAAATAATTTTTCGTACTATTGAAAAGATAAAACGGATGGAAGGAAAAAATATACTGGATTCAGAAAGGACGGAAATAAATGGTTTCAAGACGTTGCAAGAGAAGAAAGAGTAATGAAAATGCGCTGTTCTTCTAATGTGTGTTTGAAAGGAGGTTTAAAATGCAAAGAAATTTCAGAGGATGATAGAAAAGAGATTTTCAAACAATTTTGGAATATGAATTGGAGTGAAAAGAAGGTGTATGTAAAATCCATGATAGATGTAAAGTTGCCTGTTCGTAGAAGAAAAAATCATGATGATAGTAATTCAAGGAAAGGCTCAACTAAAATCTATCATTTATTGGTTAGGCACTGTCGAGTTCGTGTTTGTAGAATTTTGTTTTTGAATACATTAGGCATCAAAGAGTGGACAGTAAGATATTGGATAGATACACATAACAAACCTACTCAGGAGACCAGATAGGCAAATGTCGCTATGACTAGAAAAAGACAGAATAGCAAAAAGGAGGACTCTATTGTCAATTTTATAAATTCCTTACCGAAAGTTCCATCACATTACTGTAGAAAGTCCTCTAGCAAGTTGTATCTTGAACCAATCGTACGAAATATTAACCATTTATATACATTATACTGTGATCATCAACGTCAAGGAGAAGATTCAATAGCAAGCAAAAGAACCTTTGAGAGAGCATTTAAAAAAAAATATTGGGATATTTCAGCCAAAGAAAGATGCCTGTGACACGTGTAGCCAATATAAAGCTGGAAACATTTTAAAATCGGTTTATGATGCCCATTTATTAGAAAAAGATCTGGCCAGAGGTGCTAAAACCAAAGATAAACAAGACGCAATTGATGGTCATTGTTACGTCTTCACAGTTGATCTTCAAGCTGTTAAATTATCTCCAAATTTAAATACTAGCAGTATGTACTACAAGACAAAACTTTGTGTGTACAACTATACGGTATACAATTTGGCAGATCATCGGGTGAGAAGCTATTGGTTCACTGAAACTGATACGGACTTATCAGCTTCGACATTTCCCAGTTGTCTGATAGATATTTTATCTGAATATCTAGCAGAAAAACCGATACCAATAATAGTTTATTCTGATGGGTGTACTTACCAAAATCGAAATGCAGTAATCTCAAATGCCTTACCTGAGTTGGCTATTCAAAAGAATGTCGCGATCTACCAAAAATATCTCGTTAAAGGCCACACACAGATGGAGTGTGATTCTGCACATAGGATATGAACGCAGATTAAAAAATATAGAAATATATTTGCCTAGTCAATATGCCAGTGTGGCTAGTGCAGCAAGAAGCAAGCCATTTCCATATGAGCAAAAGATGGTCACTTTTGATTTTTTAAAGATTTTTCTATAAAGGAAGTCTTGAGATATGATTCGATAAGACCATCTCAAAGACAAGGCGCAGTAGTGACGGATATTAAGGCTTTACTATACAATCCTGCCGGAAGAATAAAATTTAAATTGACCCATGATTTAGACACCCCATATGAAGACCTACCCAGGAGACCGCGAACCTTAATTTCACCTTTAGCTTATCCACCATTGCACACAAATCTCATACCAATAAAAAAACAAAAACACCAACATTTACAAGAGTTAAAACTGTTTTGCCCCGAGACTGCCATGCTTTTTATGACAAATTACCCCATTTAGAATAAGAATAAGCTTTAACTTACTTCTTTCTGCATAATTTTTGGAAATTACACAGTTTTTTTATATTTGTTAATAATCGAAAACGTTGCATTTATTTATTAATTTTTTTCAGAAGAAGAAGAGAACTTAATTTGATTGTTACTATGACACTTTAGAACTGATTTTTTTAACGTTGATAATTATTTTATAAGTACACTGTGATAATAGGATTCATAACACTTTAGACATATTTTGTTACTAATTCAGACTGATTTTTTTACTAAATAAATATGTACATTTCACAGTAACTGTTTTTTTATTTACTTTTATTGTAAGTATAACATCGAATGTCACTATAAAATGACCAAATAGACTTGCAAAAACCGCGAATGTTAAACATTTGACCAATAATCTTCGGTAAATACCGCTAATGTGCATTATTATAAAATATAATAAATTGAGTTATACGGTTATGGCGTTGGCAGCAAAAGTTGATAGTATTAATACTTAAAAAACACTTTCGAACAAATAGTAAAGCGTACATTATAAATAAATCAGTTTTTTGTCTCTCCTGTAAAGTGACTCAATTACACATTCTCGGTACTGAATGCCGAACGACGATATGTAGATATAAGTTCATAAACCTCTTCTTTTCTTTTAAATTTTTCATCAATATTTATGTGTATATCACTGAATTTACTTTCATAATTCCCCTTATAACAAGGCCAAGTATGTGTGCTTTTGTGAATATTATATTGTTCATCATATCGTATCACTTCATGAAAGTCATGGAGTATATATGGGGCTGAGTTAGATATAGGAGACATACTATTATAGTAAAATAATACTTTTTGAAAAAGAGGATGATGAGACAAAGAATTAATCTATACTTATAATAAATCTGCAGAGAGGTCAATTCTGTACATGAAATATATTTCCAAAATAACTATCAGGGGGTGATTAGTGATCGATACTGATGCCAAAAATGCAAACAGTAAAATTTTTGTCTGTCTGTCTGTCTGTCTGTCTGTCTGTCTGTCTGTATGTTCGTTATAGAAACAAAAACTACTCGACGGATTTTAACGAAACTTGGTACAATCATTCTTCATACTCCTGGGCAGGTTATAGTATATGGTTGACTCACAATAACACGTGTAACTCCCGATAGCTTAGCAGTTCGGAGCTTTCTGATTATATTTGTCTACTCTTACGTTTATAACACTCTCACTCATCCCTAATTAAAAAAAGTTAACGTTATTATTTATTCAATAAAAAAGAATCATAGAAATCGGTATAGAAACACCAAAGTTATACATGAAATACGCTAATAAGCCATCGCGCGTGAATACTGAATCATGCTATAAGGATTATTTTTGTGTAACGGTCGCCGCGCTCGACGCGGCTCGCGGCGGGAGGTATAAAAAGGCGGGGGTGAGACCCCTTTCACTATAGTTAAATCAAAACGCGGCCCAAAGCGCGCCGCTAAAAACCGCTCCCCCGTCCCGGCAGCCCCTGCCGCCACCTCCGCAGCCCCCGCCGCTGCACTCACCCCCGCAGCTCCCACCGCTGCCTCCCCAAAAAACAGGTCCCGTCCCCTGTCTTCCTTAGAGACAAGGCTCAATACACCCGACTGTCGAAAATATGTTACGACAGTAAAATCAGCTATGATCAGGCCACAAATTACAGTGAGGCCATCAAAATAACCCCGTGATCGATAGATGACTTTCGTCGCCTAACAAGGCTATTCACAGCAGAGCGTGTGTCTTACCACACGTTCGCTCTCCCAGAAGAGCGCAAAGTAAAGGCCGTTATCCGCGGCATCCCCTTCGAACTCGAAAACGAAGAAATCCTGGAGGACCTTAGGTCAGGGCTAGTGAGGCTGTGCACAAGATGCACAGCAACAAAACAAAGGTTCCCGCTTGCCCTTGCCATCTGTCCAACGTGCCGGAGGCAAAAGCCATCTTCCGGCAGGTACGCACCGTGTGCGGCCTGTCGCGAGTGAGGGTCGAGCCCCCACATAGGCGCGGTTTCCCGGCGCAGTGCCACCGCTGCCAACTTTACGGGCATGTGGCGGCCAACTGCTCAGCCTCCCCCAGGTGCGTTAAGTGCCTAGGCCCACACCACTCGAAAGAGTGCCCTCGGCCCACTGACGCCGAATCTCCCCCTGCTTGCGTCCTGTGCGAGCAATCTGGTCACCCGGCCAATTACAGGGGATGCCCTCGCGCTCCTCGCCCCCGTCTCAATAAACCAGCTCCGCCGCCGGTTAATGAAAAATCATTCCCAGCGCTCCCAACAAGAATGCCCCCTTAGGGCTCTTCCCAGCCCCTTCGGTCCCCTCAGGGCTTCATTCCGTTTTATTATTTAAGTAAGCATTTAGATTTTTTTAAGTGTATGGTAGCTATAGTTAGGACCTCTAACGTAGATTATTTTGTTAGGTAACTGAATGCCGTCGATTAAAAATAAAATACACAATGCCACCTAAAAAACGATTATCTTTATCTCGAAATTCGAGAGAAGCTAAGAGAATGAGAAATGTGCGTTCTCAAGAATCAGCAGAGGAAAGAGCACATCGGTTAAACTCTATGAGAGTTAGTGCCTCAACTTCTCGAGCCAATGAAAGCTCTCCAGAAAGAGAGATGCGATTAGCAGCTGACAGAGCGAGACGAGCTACATCACGGGCGTGTCAAAGTTCTTCTCAACGAGAGCTAAGGCTTACCATTGACCGAGAACAACATGTGTTATCCCGAGAAGCTGAAACTGCTTCACAACGAAAATTGCGGCTCACAGCTGACCGCGAACGGCATACATTATCTCGCGAGTCCGAAACCTACACTGAGAGGGAATTACGTCTCACAGCTGACCGCGTACGGCATACATTATCTCGCGAGTCCGAAACCTACACTGAGAGGGAATTACATCTCACAGCTGATCGCGAACGGCATGTACTATTCCGTGAGTCCGAAACCTACACTGAGAGGGAATTACGTCTCACAGCTGACCGCGAACGGCATACATTATCTCGCGAGTCCGAAACCTACACTGAGAGGGAATTACGTCTCACAGCTGATCGCGAACGTCATATTTTATCTCGAGAATCTGAAACTTTTACTCAATATGAAGACCATTTGACAAATGATAGGGTGCACCATAATATTATTCGATCTCTTGAAGATGAACATTAGCATGAACAACGACTAGAGTCGGGACGCGAATATTACAATTCTTTGAGACAAGAACGATTAATAAGTTTGTCTAATGAAAGATTAAGAATTGAAAATATTCGGTCTCTTGAAACGGACGAACAGCGAGAGGCCCGTCTTACTGCAGACAGATTTTTACATAGTCTTAATGACTTAGATGTACACATAGAAGATCAATCTACAAATTCGGTGGCGTGGTCCGACAAATATAAAAGTGGGTTTGCTTATAACCTCACAATTGATTACAGATCATCTTCTGTAATAGGCGATATGAACGTAGTATGTTCTTTTTGTAATGCTTCAAAGTGGAGTAAGGAGTCGGCTGGTTTCTGTTGTTCTGGAGGTAAAATAAATTTGCCTTCGTTCGAAGATCCACCTGAAACTTTGAAGTCACTACTTTTAGGGGAACATGTGCAATCTAAACAGTTCTTAGACAATATTCGCACTTATAATAGTGCGTTTCAAATGACATCCTTTGGTGCTCAACAAATCTCTGAAGGTCCTTTCATGCCTACTTGTAAGATATAAGGTCAGGTTACCATTTGATAGGATCCCTTTTGCCTGAAGACCAACCTTCTTGAAATATATTTTGTATCCGACTACGAGTACAACGAACAGTCGAATATAAGAAATCAATATTTCCCGAATTTAAATACTGAACTTATTTCACAACTTCAGAACATGTTGCATCAGGTTAATTCGTATGTATGCAGTTTTAAATCGGCATTAGAAGTTCTTCCTCAAGATGGTGATAACAATTATAAAATTGTTATAAAAGCCGATAGGCGTCCAACTCAGGAACACCCTGGGCGTTATAACGTTCCATCCACGAATGAAGTTGCTGTAGTATTGGTCGACCAGGAATGTGGTAGGCGTGATATCGTTATCCGTTCCAGAGACAATCGTTTGCAACGTACTCGTATTTACGAAACCCACAGGGCTTACGACAGTTTGCAATATCCTTTGATATACTCTCGAGGGGAAGATGGTTATAATTTCGCTTTATACCAAACTGATCCGCGTACAGGCGCACCTAATTATAATAAAAAGATGTTATGCCTTCAATTTTATTGTTACCACTTGTGTTTAGACGATTAAATTTAGTTTCTATGACGAACAACAGTTGGCGCCACAAGTGGAAAGAGTTTTAATTTAGAATTTTTATGACAAATATGTAGAAAAAACAATGTGACGTTTAACAAAATAAAATATGACGAAAATTTTATGTGCAGTGTTTAATTTTAAATAAGTAGTGGTGTAAACATTGGTCCTGCGAGTTTCGGATAAAGTTAATTACAGTGACTATAGAAATTATGCGCTAAGTTTGAAAATATTATGTTATAAATTTCCACAATAACTTACGAAAAGGATTGCAATATAAATCAGCAAAATAATACTTAGAAATTGTTTTGAAGATATAATTTACACACAATAGCAATGATTGATGTATGCAACGAATTATTTGAACAAATAACTAAGTTATATACAAATTATAAAAAGACGCCTACAATTCGTCATACAATTAGTTATGTTGAAACTAGAAGTGAGTTATTACAAGATTATTGGCAAAAATTTACAACGGAATATATGTCATTAATTCGTACAGATATGAGTAAAGAGGAAAAGAAAATGTTGAAAGAATTGTACTCTCAAACCGAAGAATTATACTTAGAATTTAAAACAATTTTAAAAGAAAATATCTCGTCACATAATTCTACATCAATATCTCATAGTTCACCTACTGCAAGTACTAGCCTTTCACAAACAAAGTTACCACCCATCAATCTTCCTACGTTCTATGGTAATTATCGAGATTGGCTTAATTTTAAAGATCTGTTCAGTTCATTGATACATAATGAAAAGGGACTAAGTGACATCCAAAAACATCACTATTTAAGATCAAGCTTATCAGGTGAAGCTGAGCAACTGCTTCGTCATTTCGATATCACTGCTGCTAATACCAGAAGGCATAGGAAACATTAGTCCATCGGTATAGTAATAAGAGGATAATTATAAACACTATATTGACACGATTAATTAATCAAAAGAAACTCACCGTAGAATGCTCAAAAGATTTAAAGGACTCTTAGATACCACAAATGAATGTCTCAACAGTCTGGCTAATTTGGATATTGATACTACTACTGGGATCCTATGATAGTACATATTGTCGTATCTAAATTAGATATTGAAACTCACAAGTGTTGGGAACAATCATTGGGGTCTTCTACGGATCTACCTAAGTATAACGCGTTAACCTCTTATTTAGAAGGACGCTTTAGAGCGATGGAGATGGTACAAAATGTTCAGAAAAAGAAAAAGGAATCATCACAGGTTAATCCACATGACAGGTAAAACAAAACCGATTATCTATAAAGCTTTTCTGCTGAAGTTAATGCTGAATGCACTTATTGTAAACATCACTACATTTGTCACTGCACAGAATTTACACAATTGGATGTAGATCAACGTAGAAATTCGTTAAGAATAACGCACTTTGTTTCAATTGCCTAGTGAAAGGACATTCTATCAAGTTTTGTAGACAAGATACAACTTGTAGAAAATGTAAAAAAACATCACTTTATTGCACTCGACTACATACGCTGCTAAAACTATAATTGCAGAACCTGCGAGCACATCTGAAAAAACAAAACATGTTGAAGACTTATCAAATGTCACGAGCTTAAGAGTCTCCGTAAATGAAAACCAAGTTGTTCTTGCAACAGCATTGATTGGTGTGAAAAACAGAAACGGTAATCTAACGCATCTGCGAGCTCTTGTAGATCAAGGCTCTCAGGCAACTTTTATTACAAAATCTGCTGTACAGCTTTTAGGTTTGAAGAAGACACGATATGGAGCAAATATTACAGGTATAGCAAACAACGCTATTAAAGCACAACATGTAGTTCATTTTGATATTCACTCAATATTAGACTCAAAGTATGTAAAGCAGGTTAAAGCTCATGTACTACCGAAATTGACACCATTATTGCCTTCACATGAATTAAGTATTTCACAATGGCCTGGTATTATGAAGCTAAAGTTAGCAGACCCGCGATTACACAAGCCAGGGCCCATCGATATTTTGTTAGGAGCAGAAGTATATGCTTCAATTATACTAGAAGGTTTACACAAATATAGTTCTCTCATTGCACAAAACTCACGGTTGGGATGGTTAGTGTCAGGCGCTACCCAGACACAAATTGATCGACTTGCACATACAATGGTAGTTACAACAAATCTAGTAGAGGTTGATCAATTATTACGCAAGTTTTGGGAAATAGAAGAATACAAACCACTTGAGAAACCTTTATCACAACTTGATCAACAATGTGAAGAACACTATGTAAAAACATACACAAGAAACAATAACGGGCGCTATGTAGTGCGCTTACCATTCAAAGATTCACATGAAAATAATCTAGGTGATTCAAGACAAATAGCACTCACTAGACTTTATCACATGGAGAAAAGTTTCAGACAAAAACCTAAATTTCGACAAGATTACATAGATTTTATAGACCAATACCAAAATTTAAATCACATGGAAGATGTAGATCCTAATGAAAAGCCCAAACATAAGATCTATTATCTACCACACCATGCAGTAATAAGGGAGTCCAGCACTACTACTAAACTAAGAGTTGTCTTTGATGGCACAGCACAACCATCTAATGGAACAGCATTGAATAATGAGTTACTAGTCGGACCACCCTTACAACAAGACTTAAGAGATTTAATTATTCGTTGGCGCACTCACAAAATCTGTTTATTAGCTGACATAAAACAAATGTATAGACAAATATTAGTTGCGAAAGAAGACACTGACTATCAGCGTATTCTTTGGCGTAAGTCACTTCTAGACAAGATTGCAGAAAAACGTTTACTTACAGTTACATATGGGACTGCTTGTGCTCCGTTTCTAGCCATTCGTACTCTTAAACAACTAGCGCAAGATGAACAACTGAGTTTTCCAGATTTAGTTGATATTATGAATAATGATTTCTATATGGACGACTTACTAACCGGTGCGAATGACGAGGAACAGGCGAAGAGTCTACAGAGGAGAATTACTCAAGTGATGTTTAAAGGTAAATTTGAAATGCATAAATGGGCATCTAATAGTGCTGCAGTTTTAAGAGAAATTCCAAGTTCACGTAAAGTAACTAATGAAAGTGTTGAAATAACTATGGATAATACTATCAAGGCTCTTGGAATACGATGGAATATGCTCAAAGATGTTTTTGAACTAAAAATTGATATTGCTACTCAGAAAAAACCATTCACTAAAACTACAGTACTATCAGATATAGCAAAATGTTTTGACCCGTTAGGATTTTTAGGACCTGTTATAATAACTGCAAAAATCTTTTTGCAAAAATTATGGTTAAGTGGTGTTAGTTGGACTGATGAACTTCCAACAGAACTTGCAAGTGAATGGGTTAGTTACAGAAATGAGTTGCCACAAATGGGTAAAATAGATTTAGAACGATGGATGCATATTACTTTTGATGGTTCAGAACAGTTTGAAGTTCATGGTTTCAGCGACGCATCTTGTTTAGCTTACGCTGCCGTTGTATACTTGAGAGTTTTAACTAAACAAAATGTATTTGTCTCAATTATCACTGCAAAAACTAAAGTTGCACCCGTGCGACAAGTTTCATTGCCACGGTTGGAACTTTGTGGAACAGTTCTATTAGCCAAGCTGATCAAAGATGTAAAAGTAAGTCTCAAAGTTAATGATGAATCCATACATGCTTGGACCGATTCCACTATTGTTCTGTCTTGGCTAAGGAAGAATCCTAATGTATGGAAAACTTTTGTTGCAAATAGAACAACCGAGATAATAAATGTAATAAGTAGTGATCGGTGGCACCACATCAAGTCGGGAGATAACCCAGCTGACTGCGCTTCGCGAGGCATTAGACCGAGTTCTTTTAAAGATTTAGATTTGTGGTGGCACGGACCAAAGTTCCTACGTCAAAGAGAAAGTACTTCCACTCCACAAGTTGATATACCAGACACTAATCTTGAAATAAAACAAACAGTGCATACTAATGTTAACATTAATTCGGAACATACTGATATTAAAACTCAAGGTGTGGAAACTCTTCCTTATATTAACAGATATTCAAAATTACAAAAGCTTATTCGTGTTACAGCTTATATGTTAAGATTTATTGAGAATTGTAAAACTGAAGTTCAATCAAAAGAAAAGAAATCACAACCTACATCATTTACTCAGTATTTGACTGTTCAAGAATTAAGAAAAGCTCTAAAGGTATGTATTCGTATCTCACAAGCACTCTATTTTGCAAAAAAAAATACTGAGTAAAGGTAACTTACCTAAAACAAGTAAATTAGCATCTTTATCGCTATTTATTGATAAAATAATATTTTAAGTCTTAGGGCGACTGCGTAATGCTCAAATTTGTGATGATGCTAAAACTCCAATATTGTTATCATCTAAATGTCATTTAACAAATTTAATTATTAGAGATTCACATCTTCAAGCATTACGGAGGTCCTCAACTTACACTAAATATAGTCCGTAACAAGTATTGGATAATCGGCGCAAAATTTGATTAAAAACTTATTCGACAATGTCTCACCTGCTTTAAATATTCCTCTGCACCGATTAGCCAATTAATGGGTCAACTACCTTCTTCGCGTGTTACTCCAGGTAAACCTTTCCGTTGCAGTGGAGTAGATTACGCTGGCCCAGTTACTTTAAAATTGTATCCTGGCAGATGTAAAAAAAACTTGTAAAGCCTATATATGTCTGTTTGTTTGCACAGTCACGAAGGCTATCCACCTTGAATTAGTGAGTGATTTATCCTCCGCTGCTTTTATCGCAGCTTTTCGACGGTTTACTTCTCGACGTGGACATTGCAGTGATTTGTGGAGCGACTGTGCAACAAACTTTATTGGTGCCTCTAAGGAACTTGATTCTATGTTTAAAACAGAGAAAGTCTACTGTAGTAGGAAATCGCTCAACTTTTAGCTAACGACAACACGAACTGGCACTTTATCCCACCAGGTTCTCCACACTTTGGCGGATTATGGGAAGCTGGTGTAAAGTCCGTGAAAGGTCACTTAAAACGTGTTATTGGACAGACACTTTTAACATTTGAAGAGTATGCCACGTTCTTGTCTCAAGTAGAATCTTGTGTCAATTCACGACCATTAACTCCTGTAAGTAGTTCAGTTGATGACGCTTCTCCTATTACAGGACATTTTTGATTGGAGAAGCACCTATCACTGTCCCAGAGGAAAACCTTGAAAATGTAAAATTATCTTATCTAAATCGATGGCAACTACTTCAGCGAATGTTACAAAATTTGTGGACTCGTTGGAGTTCAGAATACCTTACAACTCTTCAGCATCGTTACAAATGGTCAAATCAAAGTAATGAACCAGAAATTGGTACTGTCGTTTTAGTTAAGGATGAAAGGCTTCCTCCGGGAAAGTGGCTGTTAGGTCGTATTTTAGATAAGCATCCAGGAAAGGATGGTTTTACTAGAATTGTTACATTGCAATTTAAAAATAATATTTTTAAAAGACCTATCACAAAAAACTGTCCTCTTCCCATGGATTTAATTTAGTGCGCATGCTAAAACTGTACACTATGATTGAAATAGTATATTCTTTCTTTAATGTTATTATACCTTGTCATTTTTTAAGGACTATTAGTCCTTGGGCGCCGGAATGTTTAGACGATTAAATTTAGTTTCTATGACGAACAACAGTTGGCGCCACAAGTGGAAAGAGTTTTAATTTAGAATTTTTATGACAAATATGTAGAAAAAACAATGTGACGTTTAACAAAATAAAATATGACGAAAATATTATGTGCAGTGTTTAATTTTAAATAAGTAGTGGTGTAAACAACTTGCAAGTGAGACGGAATAGATTTGTATACTTTCAACGTTTTCGTGGCTTATTCAATCACTTTATTGTTGTTGAAGTTGAAAAGTTGAAACCGAAAGATTAGTTTATATACGATCTAATCAAAGGCAGCTGCGCGCTGAAGAATACGTGCACCTTCGCGACGCCATGCGGCAAGATAATGATACGGTGAATATGGGCCGTTTAGTTATTTTACCCTCTTCTTTTACTGGTGGTCCACGCTACATGCACGAACGTACTCAAGATGCTTTTTGTTACGTAAGAAAATATGGACGTCCCGACTTATTTATTACTGTAACTACCAATCCCAAGTGGGATGAAATCACTCGGAGCTTATTGAGGTCAAGCACCGCATGACCGCCATGATATTATCGCAAGAGTTTTCATTTAAAATTAAAATCAATGATAGATCTACTTACCAAAGATAACATTTTTGGAGATGTATTGTGTTATATGTATAGTGTTGAGTGGCAAAAACGCGGCTTACCTCACGCACATATCCTGCTTTGGTTAAAAGATAAGGTTCGACCTAATGATGTAGACAGTTTAATCAGTGCTGAAATTCCAGATCCGATTGCAGATCCCGTGTTATACGACATTGTTAAAACTCATATGATACATGGTCCATGTGGTGCATTTAACGGGAATGCTCCTTGCATGCAAGACGGTCGTTGCACTAAAAGATATCCAAAGCATTAGTGGATGAAACTGTAACAGGACATGATGGATACCCATTATATCGTCGCCGTTCAAGAGACAATGGTGGTTTTACTGTTGAAAAGCGAGTGTCTGGACAACAGGTTACTTTAGATAATAGGTGGGTCGTTCCGTATTCGCCTGTGATGTCTAGAGCATTTCAAGCTCACATAAATGTTGAAATGTGTAATAGTGTAGAGTCAATAAAATATATTTGTAAGTATATTAACAAGGGCAGTGACCAAGCTACATTTGCGTTGAGAAATGAACATGATGAAGTTACAAGATTTCAGTCAGGCAGATATATCAGCTCTTCAGAAGCTGTGTGGCGAATCTTAAGTTTCAACATTCACGAAAGATATCCACCTGTGACTCATCTGGATGTTCATCTTGAAGGCGGTCAACGTATATATTTCAACGCCGAAAATGTTACAGAACGATTAAAGAACCCTAGACAAACAACTTTATTAGCATTCTTTCGACTTTGCCAAACTGATGATTTTGCAAAATCTCTTTTGTATGAGGAAGTTCCATCGTATTATACATACGATAAGCAACGAGGTGTCTTTAATCGTAGACGCCGTGGCAGGCCTGTAGATGGCGAGTCAGGTATTTTCAAAGAACATGTTCTTGGTAGAGTGTATACCGTTCATCCTAACAACGCTGAGTGTTTCTATTTGCGATTATTATTACATACAGTGCGAGGACCAACATCATTTATAAATTTGAGAAAAGTAGACGATGTTGTTTATCCAACTTATCATGCAGCTTGCCAAGCGCGTTGTTTGCTTGAAAATGATCAGCATTGGGATGACGCTTTAGCAGAATCCTGTGTTAGTGATAATCCACGACGGTTACGCCATTTATTTGTAACATTACTCACATTTTGTAATTTGTCAGATGCTGTACAATTATGGGAAAAATATAAAGAAAAATTTGCAGAAGACTTTCTTCGGAATATATCTCACAATGATGAAGGCGCAACTAATGATAATTTCCGTGATCTTGCCATAAATCTGTGCTAATTAGCTCTTCAGGCAGACTTAAAGCAGTAGGCGGTAAATCACTCTGTGAATATGGTTTGCCAACACCAACCTCAGTCGGAGAGGTTACCAATAGGGAATATTCTGCAGAGATTGGTTACAACTCAATGGAACTGCTGGCAACATTAGAAAACGGTGTCCCAATGATAACTGCAGAACAACGTACAGTCTATGATCGCGTGTGCGAGAGTGTTCAGAATAATTTGGGAACAATATGGTTTTTAGATGCACCTGGAGGAACTGGGAAAACCTTTTTGACTAAATTAATATTAGCTTATGTTCGAAATCAGCGTAAAATTGCTCTTGCCGTGGCTTCATCAGGTATAGCTGTAACATTGCTACCAGGAGGTAAAACTGCTCACACTATGTTTAAAATATCAATTGATTTAGATCGCACGGAAAGTCCAACCTGTAGTATTTCAAGAAATAGCGACAAAGCTAAGGTATTACGTGAGTGTAATTTAATCATATGGGATGAATGTACGATGGCCCACCGAAAAGGAGTAGAAGCGGTAGACAGAACTTTAAGGGATATAAGACAAAATGATTGACCAATGGGCGGTATCACGGTTTTATTTTGTGGATTTCCGACAAACCTTACCGGTAATACCACGGGGAACCCGAGCTGATGAGGTTAGGGCTTGCCTAAAAAGCTCTTATTTGTGGCGTGATATACAATCGGTACATTTGACTATAAACATGCGAGTGAGAACTGGAGATAACCCGGATGATCGTCAATTTTCTGATAAATTATTAAAGATTGGGAAGGTACCTATCCACAACTACACCAAGGAAAACTTATTCTGACGCCTGAGTTATGTTGTATAGTGCAATCCCAACCACATCTTATATCGTCGGTTTACGGTGACGTAACAATTATATTAAATAGGGACAATTTTGGCTATGCGAAAGATCCATTTAACTCCTCGCAATGACCAGGCATCTGAGATTAATAACAAAATACTGTCGAATATACAGGGGAAAGCAAAGTTTATAGTTCAATAAATAGAATGGTCGATGAACAAAAGCCACTAATTACCCGATAGAATTTTTAAATTCTTTAAATATGCCCGGACTTCCTTCTCATGAAATTTGTTTAAAAATTGGCATTCCGATTATTCTGCTCCGAAATTTAAGACCACCAAAACTTTGCAATGGAACTCGGCTAAAAGTAACCCAGTTGCAACAAAATATAATCGAGGCTCAAATTTTAACAGGTTGCGGTGCAGGAGAAACCGTCTTTATTCCCAGAATTTCCATAATACCAAATAATTTTCCATTCCAATTTAAAAGAACGCAATTCCCAGTATCATTGTGTTATGCAATGACTATTAATAAGGCTCAAGGGCAGACTTTTCGTGTTGCTGGAGTAGATCTCGGTGTCAGTTGTTTCTCGCATGGTCAGTTGTACGTCGCTCTTTCCCGGGTTAGCAGTTCTAGAAATCTTTATGTTCACGTGCCGGACGGGTCAACTTTCAACATTTAGTTTGAAGCTTTGCGCTGAAGTATTTTTGTTCCATAAGTACTTAAGCCTCATGTGAACGTGATCTAAACAATATTACCAATATATTAACTTAATAACACACAAGGAGTTACACTCCATCCAAAGCCCAGCGACACTATAGCATATATAGGAATGACGTCTTAGCAAAAGTTGTTTAGTCTGATGGGCATTTTTGGTTGACTTACAAAAATGAAAGATCTAGAACGTCTCGAATCGTCTCGCGAATCACGTTGTTTTCCCGTCCCCGGGCTCTTAGAATTCAACATCAGACGTTTCAGATCTTCGATTTTGACGACCCCGTTGTCGCTGGCATAAGCAACAGGATCCGCGTACGAAGTCGCGGGCAGAAGCTAGTATTTAATAAAAACCTAAATTTCAGATATTTAAACCTAAGTAAGATAGGAGGAGTAAGACTTTCAGCCTGTAAAGAAACAATAGGGGTTGTTCTCATAGAGCCGGTAATAAGTCTTAAATTCTTATTTTGTATAATATCTAATTTGTTTACTAGTTTTTTATTTGATGCAAAACAAAGGAAGCCATTCTCAAAATGACTCCTCACCAAAGACTTATACAACATTAATAATATTTCTGGATCAGCTCCCCAGTTAGTACCAGCCAAAGCTTTTAATACATTAAAGGCCTTAGAAGCTTTGTCTGAAATAGAATTCACGTATTTGGTCCAAGATAAATTATTTGTAAAAATTACACCTAAGAATTTTGCACAACTTTCTATTGGTAAAAATGTATTATTATAAATTATTCTAGTGTTAAATGGACGAATTTTATTAAATATTACAACTTTACTTTTCTCAGTACTAATATCTAAATTTAAGTATGAAAAGTAAATGTGCAATTTGTTTAAAGCCTCATTTAAAATGGTTACCAAGTTTTTGACATTTGTTCCTGAGGCATATATGACCAAATCATCTGCATATTGTAAATTAGTAACATTTGATCCTAAAATATTATTTAATTTAAATATGTATAAAATAAAGACAAGAGGACTTAATATTCCTCCTTGACAAACACCTTTATAACTGAGCCTAGGACCAATAATTGTATTATTATTATTAACTTTAGCAAAAACTCTTCTTCCATGTAAAAAGTTAAATATCCAATTTACAATTTTTTCAGGAATGTTCAAAGACCTCAATTCTGCGGCGAGTACATGAAGATTAACGTTATTAAATGCACCAACAATGTCAAAGAATATACTAATTAATACTTCATTATTTTTCATAGCTTTAAAGATGTCCAAAAGAAGAAATGCAATACTTTCTCTAAATGACTTACGGCGTCTGAATCCAAACTGATTTGATGGTAAAAGACAATTTTTTTCTAGATAAAATTCTAATCTAGATTTTATAAGTTGCTCAAATATTTTACGTTTTACGTTAAGTGCTATAGGTCTGTAAGATTCTGCAATATGAGGTTTTTTTCCAGGCTTTAAAATGGGTATCAAACAATCTTCTTTCCAATCATTAGGAATAAGTGAATGAAACCATAACATATTATATATTTTCAAAACTAGTTCTCTACACGCGGTATTCATATTTTTTAAAGCTTTATATGGAACAGAATCTAAACCACAAGTAGTGTCCTTTCTAGAGTTAACAGCTGAATTGAATTCGGTCAAGGTAAAAGGTTTGGTAAGATAATCACAATGATTATCATTTGAGGAGTGAGGAGTTAGAGGTGATTCATCTGTTTCTGGAGTATATTTTTTCAAAAATTCATTAGCCCAATTAGAATCTATGACTGATGTGTTATTATGAACAAAAGTTTTGTTAAACTTTTTAATGTAATTCCATACTCTAGTCAATGGAGTAGATCTATTAAAAGTTTCACATAGTATTTTCCAGCTAAGCTGTCTTTCAGTCTTCAAAGTAATTTTTTTTTCAGCTTGTAGTCTTTTAAAATTAATATAATTTCGTTCTGTGGGATCATTCTTAAATACTAAATATGCATTTTTACAATTTGATACTGCTTTTTTTTATTTCTTTTAAGAGATTGCAAGTTGATGTTAACATTTCGATTAGAAGACTGATTGGGTGGTGTGGCTTGTTTAACTAGTTCTATTAAATCTGTATAACATTGTAAAGGATTACTATAGTCAAAACTATAATTTTTAATTAAATTATCTATTAAATTTGCATATTTTGACCAATTTACCAATTTTAAGTTTATTTTAATTTTAAGTTATTTGATACAGCTGTTTCTTGAAAATTTTGATTATTGACCGTAATTTTTGTCTTTACAGGAAAATGATAGCTGCCTAGAGAATCATCATCACATACTTGCCACTCACAAGACAGAGCCAGTGAAGATGAAACAAGCGTCAAGTCTAATGCATTCTGCCTCCATCTATGAGATCCTACTGTAGTCATCTGACCATCATCCAAGATTACAAGATTGTTGTCATCTATACTTGCAAGAACGTCCCTACCTGGTGAATCTAATTCAGTACATCCCCATAACGTGTGATGGGCGTTGAAATCACCAGCCATAAAGACTGGCTGTGGCAAACTTTGGATTAAATTATATAATTTAGATTTATTATAATTAATTGGTGAATTAGGGGGACAGTAAACACTAACTAAAGTTAATAATTTATCATTATATTGTATTTGTACAGCTATATTTTGTAATGAGTCATCAGAGAATGTATTGATAACACGAAATCCAATTTTTTTATGTGGAAGTATTGCTACTCCATTATGATCACTACCTGAATCTAATCGTATAATATTATAACCTTTTACTCTAAAATTGTGCCAGGTTTAAGCCAAGTTTCACATATGAGAGCAACATCTATAGTGTTCTCATATAAAAATTGTGTAAATTGAAAGCGATTTTTAATTAAAATCTGTGCATTCCATTGTAAAATGTTAAACTGATCCATAAAATATTAAATGTTAAATAATGAAATATCTATTTTGGTTTCATTGCATCTATGAGAACATCTTTAACAAGTTGAGAAGATATGGTGGTTTGTTCATTTTATTTATTAAGAGTTAATACTTTAATGACTGTATTTAAAATTATAATAATAATGTCATCATTCTTTAGCAATGACATAAGAGCATCTTTAGGATTTTTTTGTTTAATTCGGGGAATTCGATTTTATTAAAAAGGTCTACAAACGTGGTTTTGTGTAATTTAGCCTGATTTTCTTTTATCTTTTGTTTCTTAACAGAACACTGTTCAGAAATGCTTAGATGGTTTCCTTTGCAATGTATGCATATCGCTTTATCTGAAGAGACTTGGCAATCTTGGTAGCTGTGATTTTCAGTACAAATTGAGCATTTCACAGAATTTTTACAGTACTTTGCTAAGTGGCCATACCTCAGACAGTTGTAGCACTGCTTCACTGGTGGAATATACTGATTTACCACGAACCGCCAACCATGAAAATCGACGTGGTCCGGCAAAACATTAGAAGCGAACGTGATGGCCACGGTGCCCGTCGGCTGCAGCAAACTGCGTCCTGCGTCATTCTTATGTTTCCTCATTATCCTTTTAACATATATTATCTTCCTGTAAGTTGTTAACATACCAAAATGTTTTGAATTAGAAAGATTAGTGGGAACGTTAGTTAGGACTCCTGTGATTTCTGTCCCTACAGCTGGAATAGATGCCTTCATTTTGTACTCATTAAGAAATGTAACATTATTTAAAAATGCATTCGCTAGAGAGGACTTTTCAAAATGAACGCCTATTTTGTATTTATTCATAGATTGCAAATATTTAATGCCTTTATTGAATCTCTTCATACGTGTGGACAGAGACATCATGTCCCGCGTGCCGATTGGCCTTCTTTCATCATTTGATTCGACAAAGACAAAAAAATCAACGAGGACAGAGTCCTCAGGGTACCTCCTGTTGTAGTCAGATACAAAGTACGGCTTATACTTGCGCTGCTCTTTCTCAGGATCTTCCTCAGTACTGGTATCAACTTCTTCCTCCTCAGTCGATTCTTCAAAGACTTCTTCTTCTCCCGGCAACTTTTTTTTTCTACGTTTCCCCATGATAAGGAAACCCAGTAATAATAAAACAATAAAAGTTTAGTGCCTTTTAACTGAACAAAACAAAATTAAAATTTTAGTTTAAAAAAAGGCGCCTATCACGTTTCAAGGTTCCCGCGTTTTTTTTTTCTTAGCGCGCCTTGAATTTGAAGTTTCATTTCGAGACCATAGTCAAGAAGTTGTTTTTTTTTTATCGAAAGAACGCTTCGACTTAGCGTTGGGTTTACCGATGTCGCTTTGTCTCCTACTTTACGTTCGATATCGCTAAGACGGTATCGATTTTCGAAATGGATTAGACACGGAGCGATTGCCACTTGTCTAGGCCCCATGAAAAGAGCAATTTTAACAGCAATGTTAGACGTTAGGCAAAATGATAGACGGAGAAGAAGTAGTGTATTCGTCCATCGATAGTGCAGTTAAGGAAGGTGATATTATAAATTTTCCTGTAGAGTTTTTAAATACATTAAATCCTCCAGTGATGTCAAGCCATAAATTAATTCTCAATGTGGGCGCTCCAGTTATATTAATTATAATCTGAATCCTCCTAAATTATGAAATGGAACTCGGCTGCAAATTGTATAATTGCAACGAAATATTATTGAAGCTACAATATTGACAGGTTGTGGAAGTGGCGAAACAGTATTTACACCCCGAATACCAATCATTTCTTCGGAATATAATTTTGACTTCAAACGAAACCAATATCCCCTTAAACTCTGTTTCATTATCACCACCAATAAGTCTCAAGGCCAAACTTTATAAACAGTTGGTATAGATTTAACTTCTGATTGTTTTTCTCCTGGTAAATTCTAAGTTGGTTGTTCTATAGTAAGTGATTCTTCCGGTTTATTTATTTATGCACCAAATAGTATGACGCGTTATTTATATATTTTATAAAGAAGCTTTGTCATAACTTTTTAATTTTAATTAAATACAGAATTTAATTAAGTTTTAATTTGACTTAAAAAATTTTAATTAAAAAAGAACATAATTAAAAAACATTAAACATACTTAAACATTACTATAAAATATATTTGTTTATAAATAATTAATTAAAAATAAACTTTAATTTAAGCCCAGCGAATTTATTAATCTATATTGAATTTAAAAAAAAAACTATTCTATTCGAATGAGTCTAATGATTTTTGAAGTCGAATAGGCGCTCCCTACCTCACTACGAGCACGTACTAGTAGAGATGGGCAAGATAAAAAACATATCGATATTTATAGAATCGATGTTTTTAACATTATTGATAATTTTCGAGTAAAAAATATAGATATATCGTAACTTTTGTTTTGTTTTTTTTGTATATGTATACATTATACATATTCCTAAAACATTCAAAAATCGTAAAAAATAATATTTATGAAGATTTTTATTATTTTTGCTTTCAAGTTCAAACAATTATTTAGTAATACAAAACAGTCTTTGTGATGTTCCGCAGCGAGGACTACACAAATCAGTCGACGGCTAAAAATATATATCTCAATTGATACGAATTCGATACTGTAAAATAAATATCGAATATCGACATATCACGATTAAAAATATCGATGATATATATCGATAATTTCATGGGCAAATTTTGATATTTCGATGCACCGATATTTTTTGCCCAAGCCTACGTAGTACGTACGCAGGTACCAGGTACTAGTCTAGTCTATGGTCTAGTCCAACTCGTCAACTTCAATCCAATCCAATCCAACTTCCAACGGCTGTTCGGTCCGGGTCCGGCTTCAGCTTTGATGAATAAATAAAATACCTACGTCACTTTATTTATGGAGAGTTTTTAAATTGCATTCAGGCTAAACGAGAATTCGCAAAATTCTGTCGCTATGATAAATTTATAACTTGTTTTGTTATTTCTGGTGCTTCTGTTTACATGTTTATAAAAGTGAATTATCAATGTGTGATGAAAATATGGTTGAGCGGTGTTTAGTATTCGGTTAATTGAAACAGAAATAGAAACTCATTTCATCTTTTAACTGTTGCGAAGGCTTCGGGAATTCGGTGCGAAGCCATTCGTCCTTAAATTTAAGCGCAGGGGTCAACCCACGCTTTGTATTAAGAAGACTCCTACGCCTTACCAATGATGCGAATTGCGTTGTCGCCGGGAGACTAAAAAAAGGCACTACGATGAGAATAAAACTAGACAAAATACACTATACAGCTTTTACATACCGCTCCGTGTATCGTTTTTAAGTAAAAGTGAAGTTGTTAATAAGATAAATGTTCGATTGTGGTGTTATTTTGCTTGTCAGTCACTAGATTACCTGTTATATTTGTTGATTATCAAGGCTACCTGTTCATGGAAATTCGTTGAAGTGGCTAGGCAACAGATGGTACGAAAATGTTTAATTTTATGTATTTATAGTTTTAGTATTTTTAATTACTACGTAAACTGACCACCACACCTAATTTATGTAAAACTCCCAAACGTTCTTCTTACCTCCTGAAAATTCGATTATTCAAATAAAATTACCCAATTAGAAATAAATAAAAAGAATGCTGTCTTATAGGAAATACTTGGCTTGCTTTCTAACAAGTTTTCAGTTTTGGTATTACAGCCCACACTTATTCCTTAAAATGTTGTTTTATGTATTCTGTAACTGCTTGTTACTTTTGGCTTGCCACCTAGGTGGTACCAGTATTATTTTAGTCTTATTTTATTGCTTTAAGTAATTTATTAAAATTAAGTTTCTATTACTATTAACCCTTCTCAGTTATACTAAATATCATTGTTCATATAAAATTGAAAAGAAACCTTTAAAATATTTCAATTCCTTTTCTTTTTAAAGTGAAAAAAACTGACAAAATATTTTTTTAAAGTGGTAGAGCAATGCTGCAGCTATATTATATTTGCAGCAAGAATAGTTTGAGTTGACTGGGAAAGGACTACACTCTCATAGAATATCAGTATAAAATATCACACTGCTGTGTTATGTATGATGACTGTAGAGAACAGGAGAGCCTTTTTAGGTAATAAGGCATTCTATCTTAGCCCTCAAGAGTGACAATGCAATTACATTTTGATTCTTAATCGAGGATAGATGTAGGCATATATAAGCCACAGCATCCACTTACCATCAAGTGGACTGTGAGATTAGGGATGCAATATAAAAAATAAAGGTTTGTTATAATATTGATGTTTATATTGAAGGTAGGAAATATCAATCATATATTGCCGGTTCCAATGAGCAATATATGATGTTATGTTTAGCCATAATGCCAGAAACAAGCAGAAAACAAAACATTTGTTCTTTTTTATTTATTTTGAAGCAATTAAGTGTAAATATTTTTTTATAGAATAAGGGTGACAAATGAGCACAGTCCACCTGATGGTAAGTGGATGTTGTGGCCCATTTCAAAGCTATCACATCTACAACTATCATTGATTAAGAATCAAAATTCTATGCTGTGTCACCCCTGAGGACCAAGATTTAATGCCTCGTTTCTAGTAAAAATGGTCTCCGATTCTTTACATTCACCATACTAAACACAGCTGTGTTTCGAAAGCTGCATTAAGTTGCAATTTCATGCTGGTATTCTATGAGAGCGTGGTCCTACCCTGGTGGTGCTGACCCATTCATGCTACAACCATAATATAACTGCAGTGTGACTCTGCCATTTATATGTTCTGTGTATAGTCATCAATAATTGGTGTTTTCGGATACTTTAATATTGATATAGAGGGTGAGTATTATCGATATTACTGATCATTTATCACCCATAATCTATAAGATCAGACGTACCATCAGGCGGAGTGTGTACTTGCTTGTCTCCCTAATTCTGTAAAACAAACTTTTCATTACTAGAATAGTGCCTGTTTATTTTCATATTTGCATGTTACCTTACCAAGGCCTACCCATAGATTGCTTTAAAGGGGGCAAATTAAATATTAACCAAAGGTACCGCACTTGGCATTCAAGTTGGCAACTGCAGGTTTTTTATTTTAGTTGTTATTGGGAACACACAATCATGTAAAATTAAAAATTTACAGTTTCATTTTCATTTTTAGTTGTTATTAGGAACACACACATGTAAAAATAAAAATATACAGTTTCAATTTAATTTTTAGGTGTTATTTGGAACACACAAGCATGTAAAATTAAAAATATACAGTTTCTATTTCATTTTTAATTGTTATTAGGAACACATAATAATGTAAAAAATTAAAAATATACAGTTTCAATTTAAACAAACAAATTTAAGCACAAGGATTATTTGGTGTGGTATAATTTTGTACTTTTACACATAATTTTTTTTTTATTTCCAAATGTATTGTAATCCTTACTTAATTGTTTTAAAATATTATGTTAAAATGAACAGAGTATAATAATATTTTATGAAATGTTTATTTTTTCTAGGTACATATCACTCAAACTACACAAGCATTAAGTATTATTAAAATACACACCGCAAGATGAAGTATTTCATCAAGAAAATCTGAGTCAGAAGAACACAACTTGAACACAAATTGCTCCAGTTGTAGAAGTGACATTAAATAATCAAAATAAAGAAATCATCCACCCTGTTGTGTTACAAAGCGAGAATGGATGAGAGTGATGTCATCATATCCTCCACTGAAATAATAAAAGGTAAGTGTTTTTGTTTATTGACTATGAAAAATAATCAAATATAAACATATTAAGAATATCCTATGGAGTTTGGTTTATACAAACATATTCCTTGTTTTTTTCTTCCTGGATAAATGACAGAGCAATTTTTTTTATACAATTTATTTACCAATTACTGTATCCTTTTAACTTTTATAAACGATTACTAAGTACATGGGTCATTTTAACATTTAAAAGTTATTAATAATGACCCTATTTTACACATGAACCACTATGCACTTGACACTATTTATTTCTGTGCTTAGATTGTCCTGTTAATCCAATGTCTTGCAAACATAACATTTATAAAGAAAAGTTTCTTAATCAAGCTTCAATGTAGTGAGGAATTTATTTTCACAGATAATACAAGTTTGTGATAATTATCAAATAAAAGTATTACATATTATTATTTAGGAACGAAAAGGTGAAGTAGTTGAACCGACGCATTGTGGTCGCTAATTTATGACAAGAGGTATTATCAAGTTGGAATTAGACCGCATTCAAATTAGTGTCGCCAAAATTCGCGTTAGTGAAGACATGACATGAAAGTAGTTTCCAATAAATTTACGTATTTTTCACTACTCATGCGGCCTTAACAAACGCACATTTCTCCGACGCTATGGCAGTCATGTATCTCCAGATTATAATATCGCCTCCGTGCTTGACCGACATGCCGTGTCGCCAAGGTCACCTGACGTCCCGAATACCTGTGAAAATTTTCAAGTTTTGGGTTATTTACATAAAATAAAAAATTCAATCAGTTGTTTTACAACCCACCAAAAGAGGTTTTCTTTTATCTCTGTTTATTTGATGGTGCTGGCTTAGCTTCTGATTAAAGCATCTGTATTAATCAAAGCATTTTTGTACTTACATATTTTATAGGGGTAGGTACCCCTAACATTTTAACTTTTGGTCAAGGCCGTATACGCTTTGTAAATTATAAGAAGCTAATCAAAATCGAACAAAGCATCTGCATTTTGATTCTTAATCGAGGATAGATTTAGGCGTCTATGGGTCACAGCATCATACTTACTATCAAATGGAGACCTTGCTCGTTTGTCAACTCGTCGGCCTAATTCGTTAACCTGCTAATTCCGTTTTTTCATAGTTTACAGGACGATGAAGAAACTGAATAATATCTTTATTAATTTAGCAATCAAAATTCTGAAATACCCGTTGGTTTCTATAATTCTTCTTGGTATTTTAAAAATATAATTAGTAGCATAACTTATACACATTTTATAAAATTCAGGAAAACAATTATTTAGCAGTTTTTCGAGGTGAAGTTTCAATTTGCTTGAGGACTTGGCAGTTTTTGACTTAAATTTAATATGGTGTATAGATTAATAAATTGTGCAGTGAAACAAATTCAATCAGTAATCAAAATATTTATTATTAAAAATGAAACAATCAGTCTTCTTTAATAGGAAACAGGGTTATAATATCTAAGATAGACTCTTTTCATAAACAATCTGTACATAATAGTTTTAATACACGTTATTATGTGTTGGTTTTGTGGTATTACGAGTTGTACTCCTAAGTGTTTTATTATTATTAATGACAGCCATTTAATATTGTTTTACTACTATAGGTATCACAATCAATTATTATTATTAACAATAAAATAAAACAGAAACAAATTCAAAAAATCTTAAATTAACAATATTTAGAGATCAATCTGAAACTTTGGTAAAATGTAAAGTTGTAATTAAACTTAAATTCTATTTATTGGTACTTCTTATTCTACTCATGAGGTAAGCCATCATAATATTTATGATAGTCAGAAGGAAGGGTATTTTTTATTTGCTGCAAGTCTTCAAATTTTCGTGCAGTAATTTACGTCGGTTCTGGTGCAATTGAGATAGTTCAGTAATCTCGCAAGGATTACATTGCAAAGATCGCTTTTGGGGTAAACTTTGCCATTCATCCTTATAGCAAGTTTTATAAAGAATTGATCCATTGCTTTCGTAATGTAGTGCATGAATGTCAGTCACCTTAAGATCCCCTTTGGATCTTCCTGGACGAATACTTTTATAAAACTGAATTTTTTGAAGTAAGTGTGGTCTAAATATGTTACAGAATAGGGTACTGGGCATTTACGAGCATGCTTACGATGTTTATTTATTTAAACTTTTATGCACAAAAGAAAAATCGTACATATGGCGGACTTAATGCCTTAAGGATTAAGCCTTGCCGATATGTATTCAGCTGGCACATTTATGACTTTGTTCTTTAGGTGACGTTCTATAGTGGAATGAATTGAATCGGCCTCCATTTGGGTGTGACCCACCTCTAAAAATTTTTGTTCGATAGCTATATTCTTGTGCCTCATGACAATATTCAAAAGAGCGTTACATAAAATACTATTTCTATTTTGGTAAGTGCAACAGTCACTGTAAATTATAATTGTTTTTTTTCCGATCTGCAGCATTAACTTCAGGACTTAAAAAGTCAACCCAAATGGAGGCAAATTCTTCAGCATTAAGTCCACCTTCTACTTCATTCCATATGAGACACAAGCCATCTTTATTTTTTATATCAAAAAAGCAAAGGTTGTGAACTTGCAGCTTCGTTTTATAGTATAGCGTACTGATATTCGATTTTGGTACCATTAGTACAGCCCGTAAGTCCACTGTGTAAACGTAATTTTCGCCCTTCTTATCCGCATCTTTCTCTTCTCTTGCTTGTTTACTTCTTTCAATATGTTCTTTGTATGCTTCTGTAACTGTTCCTATTTTATGAAAGGCGCATTTTTCGCATTGATCTTTTTTCCGCTTAAATAGGGCCAAAGTTTTGTCTTCAAATAAATTCGAAAACAAACATAGAGGGAGCTTTTATATTTCGCTCTTTGCACCAATCGTTAACGTAAAATTGGTAGAGGCTTTCGTAAGAATTCCATTCTGGCAATAAATATAACTTCTGTGACGTTGCTCGACAATAATGAGATTCCATTACGGGAAGAGACTTTTACTCCAGAAACTGAATAAGAGATTGTTTCGGCTTCGAAGCAGATTCAGATAATCGTCGCGGTGTACTAGGAGGCCGCATTGAAAACTCCTGCTTCCAATTTTGAACCGTCCATCTTCCTAAATCCAAAGTGTTCAAAAACATATTTCGACATATTTTGACACTGATCATTTACTTTTAAATGATAAACAAAGGTGTTAGCCGTCTTGGTTGTCACTTCGGTATTTCGATTTCGTGACCGGACAATTGGAATTGTTGTTACCCATTCGTTCACAAGGGTTTTTTTTTCGCCCCAAGTAAGACTCCAAAATCGATTAAAATGCTTCTTCTTACATCTTCATCTACTGTTTCACATTTTAAAGTACTGTACTTCCTAATGGTTTCTTATATTTACGCGAACACTACACATTGAATAAAACTATTTTTACGGATTTTATCGCGTTTAATTTTACTAATTTTGATTCCCGACGTTTCGGGTGCTTTACAGCACCCATGGTCACGGGGGGGACTGAGGTGTTTGTTATCAAACCACCTCAGACCCCAACAGATTCCCGACGTTTCGGGTGCTGTAAAGCACCCGAAACGTCGGGAATCAAAATTAGTAAAATTAAACGCGATAAAATCCGTAAAAATAGTTTTATTAATACTGTACTTCCTAATTTTACAGGAGCATCTTGATTTAATGGAACGTGATAGTTTTATTATGATTCCAACAGCCTTGTTTTTTTCTCTCGCCCAAAATATGTTTTACCTTCTTGTCTTCTTTGTTTATTCTTTTCACTAACCCATTCTTTTTTATCAACTTAAACGTTTCTTTCATTTCTTACTCTTTTTAATTTTAGCAAACGAATCTGAGTCAGAATCAGAATAAGGCACAAGCTTTTTCTCTGTATCACTACCATCCGATATCAGCGGACTAGGTACAACATGATGTGTGTTTTCAACATGAGGTATAATTTCTATAGGACTGGTACTTGGTTCATGAGATATTATATTACCTAATGTTTGTATGGTATCCATATCGGTTATCTGAGATCAAAATATTTGTTGCTTGTGATTCTATTTCGATTTTTGATGGTACTATAATCAAATTCTCATCTGTGGTGAAAGATTGTGAACATCATAAACCGTTGACAAAATTTTATCGTCTAAAGGCACGTCATTGAATGTAGTATTGGGAAATGTAATGACAGAACAAATTGTATAATTTACCTTTTCTGTAATAAAAGTACTTGGTAGATCAGTCAGTGATGTTATATTGATATCGCCATTTTAATAAAAGTAGTTGGTTGATCTAGATCAGTCAGTAATGTTATATTGATATAGTCATTTATCTCTGTCGCAAAAGAAAGCATGGTACGTTTTTGGTTTCAACGTTTTCGTTCTGGAAATTTCGACCTTCAGAACCAACCCCGTGGACGGCCGGAGACCAAAGTGGAAAATGAAGGATTAAAGGCTATTGTGGAAGCGGATCCATCACAAAGCACTTTAGAGATAGCTGCAGGCTTCGGGGTAAGTGATAAAACTGTATTAATTCACTTGAAGCAAATCGGGAAAGTAAAAAAACTTGAACGATGGGTACCTCATAAATTGAGTGAATCGAACTTACAAACACGCGTCGACTGCTGTGTTACTTTGCTCAACCGACACAATAATGAAGGGATTTTAAATCGAATCATTACTTGTGAAGAAAAGTGGATACTGTACGATAATCGGAAGCGCTCGTCGCAATGGCTGAACCCTGGAGACCCAGCCAAATCCTGTCCTAAACGAAAATTTAGTCAGAAAAAGTTACTTGTGAGTGTTTGGTGGACTAGCGCCGGTGTCGTTCACTACAGCTTTCTAAAATCTGGCCAAACGATTACGGCAGATATCTATTGTCAGCAACTGCAAACCATGAAGGAAGAACTAGCTGCTAAACAACCGAGATTGGTCAATCGCTCTAGGCCACTGCTGTTTCACGACAACGCAAGACCACACACCGCACAATAAACAACCACTAAGTTAGATGAGCTACAATTAAAATGTCTGCGACATCCACCGTACTCCCCGGACCTTGCTCCAACAGATTACAAGGAAAAAAATTCAACTCCGATGCGGCAGTCCAAACCGCCTTCAAAGAGTTTATTGATTCTCGCCCCCATGGTTTTTTAGTAAAGGGATCAATGAACTACCTATGAGATGGCAAAAGTGCATAGATAATAACGGTGCATACTTTGATTAATTAAATATATTTTACAAAAAAAAAAATTACTTTATATTCCTCCCGTACAAAACGCCAATTTCATATGTAAGGACCACCTAATATTTGACTAAAACACGACAAAATTTGACGCGTCGCAAACGGCACGTATGTAGGTTTGGGAACGTTTTCAGTGCAAAACTAAGGCCCCAATAGGATTTAGCAGGTTTGCGTTGTGGAGATTGGCTAGTGGTCAGAAAGCAGTTTTTCGGGCATAGCATTTGTCACCTTTTTAGGCTAATATCGCTGTTATTTTTCAAACGTTACGTTAGATATTAGACTGAACTTTTTACTGGTATAAAAAGTAAATTTTGCCAAAAATGGACTTAGCAAGTTAACGAATTAGGCCGACGAACTGTTCGCGATTGAAGCTTGTGTTTGCGTTATAATTTCCTATGAAGCTTAATGAAGTACCTATCCGTGCAATTCAATATTATCAACATACACTAAAATAACCTTGTAAGGCTAGCATACGAACAATAATGAATGACATCAATATCCGAATCAGAGCCTGTGTTGCATCATTGCATCGTTTTACGTACAGCCACCGTCACACATTAGCGACCTTCACACTTTATTCTGCATTGATCTGTGAAATATGCTATACATTAGTATGGCATATTAATATAGTTATTGAATGTAGTATATTATCATATTGTAACTATTTACCGTATATTGGCGGTTTACTACTCCATATGGTACCGTGGTTGTCGTAAGAGTCGACAGAGAGATACAAACCAGGAAACGGGCAGCAGCGTCTTCCCAATAATAACTAGAACTAAACAAGCCAAGCGTGGGCAACTAAGGCAAGCATCCCCCTCATAAGGGAGGCCTGTGTTCAGCAGTGGACTTTGATATGCTGTAATGATGATAATGTTGAATCAGTTTTAAAAATATGTTCGCTAGATATAATAGAAAAAAATAACGGTAAGTCCCATAACTGACTGGCTTTCTTACATTTTTGAGATGGTATGGAGCTGCCATTTCAGGATCCGAAGAGTTCGCGTAACTTGTAGTGAAAACTATAAAAAAACGAGCAATCAAGAAATGCTCAAAGCTTTTCTGAACAGTAAATCTTCTATAATTTTTCATCAGTATAATATTCGTTTCAAGCAAGCAAGATTCAGTTTGACGGTGGTTCCAATTTCATTTCTTGAAATTGTCGTTTAAATTTAGCTTAAAGCGTAGGGAAAACATTATTTAATTTATCCTGTGAGTTTCGTAGGTAACGATTAGGTGAAAATTGCCACGAAATGTGTGTAAGGCTGGAGCCAGACTTAGCTTCAAATACGCAAATAGCTATAAAGTCGCTAAGTGTGGAACGGGCATTTGCGTATGTGAGCAAAGTTTTAACAAACATTTGCCCTTTTCCATCCAGTGTCGGTCTTTCTGCGCACATCAAAGACTAGTTGAATATAATGAGAATTTTCTAATTGTTTGCGTGAAAATATGTAAATACCTACCGTTACGGCCTATTAAAATCCAGTGCTGAACATAGGTCTCCTCAGATTCTGCTAGATTGCCTCATAGGGGTGATATTTGCCATAGTTGCCACGTTTGACAAGCGGGCTGGCAACCGCAATTTTTTATTTTCCAGTCGTTATTAGGAAGACTGCTGCCGATCTCCTGATTTCGTTCCCACTCTCGCCTTTTACGACACCCACAGGATGATATGAGGTATGAAATACCTAAAAAATTAAAATTATAAAGCGGAAGATTATACAAGAAACATTTGTATAATTGTTTAAAAACTAAAGGCTTTTATGATTTTTAAAGATATTTTGATAGTAATTATTTTTGTTTTTGTCATATAAACAGTTTAAAAATATAATTTGCATGCTGTGTACTAATGTTAGCGAAACACGACTACACTGGATACGTTGTAACATCTTACCATACCGTGATTCCAGCAAATAAAGATTTATGATTTAAACAAAGTTCAAAGTTTGGGCGGCCTGCCGCGTTTATTGTTGCAAAATTTGCAAAAGTTTAGTAACGTGTTTGTCCAACGCCTGTGACTGGACTGACGACGCTGTTATCAAATATATTTTACTTTAAATGAAAAATATTATAATTCGTCCAGCCATCCATTACAGCCTTCTAAAGTCCACTGTTGAACATAGGTGCATATTGGTAGGCGGGAGGCTGCTGCCCATCTCTATTTTCAGTTGACCGTGTAGTGACGGTGTAAGAATATCCACTACCCCATATCGTCCCGTGGGTGTCGTAGGAGGCAATAGAGGGTAACTCAAACGTAAATTAATTAAAGGTAGCCAAATAAAACAGGCGTGTGGTGGTGGCGGTGTGAAAATCCAATACTCCGTTTTGTCCCGTGGGTGTTATAAGAGGTGACTATGGAAAATGCCAGAAAAATGTTATGGCTTCCGATAGATGGCGGTATGTATACCATCTTACTTACGTCAGACGTAGAATGGTCATAACTGTGAGCATATCCGTTTTATAGGGATTTACTAAGAATAACACTGTGAGAGTGAAAAAAATCATTGTCTTAACGTTCTTTAACGAAAACATAAAAACCATCATCATAACAGAAAATATAGAAAATAAAGTCTTTTCGTCAAACTGCTATTCGGCATTGTCATTCATTCATTCATTCATTCATTACAGTGAAAGTGATTACAGCCCATCAAAAGTGCACTGCTGAACATAGGCCTTCCACATATATTGCCTTGTAGGGGAAAAATTTGCCATAGCTGTCACGCTTGGCAGGCGAGGCTTGGCAGAGAGCCAATAGTAGTTTTTTTAATATTACTGAGTTGTTATCAGGAAGATACTGCTGCCCATCTTCCGTTTCATTTCCCTCTGTGGCCTCTTACGTTTGGTACTGTGATCGTCAATCCGGCTGCCCACCCATGTCCATCGGTAGACTTTTAAGGGTTGATAAAGTAAAGTTTAAATAAAACAGATTCGGCTTCTACAAAATAGTCACTCATTCTGTAAGCCATTTTACGATAAATGTGAGTGAAAATCAGCGCTGCTGCGGTAGATACCCGCGGTAGTATATGCTGAGACGGAATCCTTTTTGGCATCACATCACTCACTCTTTCTAAGATTTATTTTTATTAAATATGTTTTCCTTCTTGTATCTTGTATGTTTTTATGTTTTTATTTTACTTCTAAATGTACATTATGTGAGTGTATTGATGCTAATAAAACATATGTCTATGTCTAATGTTTGAAAACAAGTCTGGCAGGTGTATTATAGTCCAACCACACGAAATTTTTAAAATGTTTTGAAATGTATGTCCAAATTTTGCTCACGTGTCTGGCTCCGGTGAATCGAACTGTGGTTTCTTAAGGGCTGGGCGTTCGTTCGTCACGCTTATTAGAATAAAAATACAGTACACTTTTGACCTGAGTCAGCGCAAGACTTTATGCCCTGTTTTATTAAACAGCATTTGCTAGGTTTCCACATAATACATTTTAGTGTCACAAATGTCTAGCGGCTGGAACTAGAAACTTCCTTATTACTGAGGACGTTATAAATTCGCTATATGGGTCTCGTAAACCATCTATCTGTGTTTCCTGTTAGGCAATAATGTCGGCCGTTCTGCGAATCTACAGCATCGTGTTAAGAGAAACGTAAATTATAACGTTTTAAACTTTACAGAAAAAGGTTACTTTGAATTTACTTGGAAAAGTTCAGTTTTTTAGTGTGAAAATTTATTTTTCTTAATTAACTAGTAAACATGTATATTCCAGCATTTGTATGTATAACTAAAAATGCTTTTTTCTTTTCTATATTGTCAAAGCTTTTAACCTTTTTCTGATTGGTTAAATAACATGTTTATGCAGTCGAAGAAAAAATTTAGATTCGCCTTTTCTCCTCATTAGGCAGTAATCGCGCTCTTGATATTAATTATTACAATTTAGAAAACCGCAATTACCCTCCCCCTGTCCGGCGAAACTCCTTTTTCATTTTCGGGAATAAATAATCACTAGTAGGTAAATGTCTAGGCGGTGTCATGTGATGGCCCACTTCGACCCGTGGGTGTCGTAAGAGGCTACATTGTGAAATGTAAAAAAAATCTAATGGCTTCCGATAGATGGAAAATATAGAAAATAACTATCCCGTTTACGCCAAATGGAAAATACTGAGGCCAGTTGCGAAAGTGAATAAGTCTGCCAAGTGTGACGATTAAGGCAAATCCTCCCTAAAACTGAAGAGTTGCTATCGCAATATGCGTCTAGTGCCCGTAGTAATAGTAGTCGCGTTGTCGCGCAGCACGCCCTTTCCCTTCACGCCTCAATTTTCCTTGCTCTTTTTCCCACATTGCGTACGTATGCGTATGGATCTGCTCTTGTATATGTCCCATGTGCCTATGTCTATCTGCTTAGTAAACGGGAGCCCTCTGTCTTGCCTTTCTTTTTTGTTTACAAAACGGAAGTAATAAACGAACATACAGTCCACCTGATGGTAAGTGGCTGTTGCAGTCCATAGACTGGAATGCCTCACAGTCTATAATTATAATGGGGCGCGATTATAATAATACCCTTCAGATCGGAACAATAGGCGGCAAAAATGGGTAAAAGGATGGTACTACCACCAGTAACTTTTTTACGTGGTAGAGCCATGCTGCAGCTATATTAATAGTATAGTTGTCGCACGAATGGGTCGGCTCGACCGGGGAAGGACCACGCTCTCACAGAATACCAGCGTAAAATAGCAGCTTAATGCTGCTGTGTTTCGTATGGTGAGTGTAGAGAACCGGAGACCTTTTTTACTGGAAAAGAGGCATTCTATCTTAGTCCTCACGGCTGACAACGCGTCTGCATTTATATTCGCAAACGAAGATAGATGTAGATGTCTATGGGCCACTGCAACCACTTACCATCAGGTGGACTGTGTGCTCGTTTGTCACCCTTATTCTATATAAAAAAAAAACTTGCTCAATTTAAACTGTATCCATGCGATTTTAGTAAGTGGATTGCTGCTATTCATTGACAAATACCCAAGAAGCGCACAGACCAGACTTGTACGCGGACACAACCGTAAATAGCCAAACATATCCGACCGGTTACTTTATTATCGCATTGCTAGGTGCTATGCAACTTTGAGTATTTTTAGTGGCGGTGCGGCGTAGAAGAATCTACGTTGTGAGAGTTTATCGTCTCTTTCGAAGACAACCACAAAAGACAAACTCTCACAACACCCTCGAGGCGTTGTAAAACCTTATTTATAGAATAAGGGTAAAAAACGAATATACAGTCCACCTGATGGTAAGTTGATGCTGTGGCTCATAGATATCTACATTTATCCTCGATTAAGAATCAAAATGCAGATGATGCTAAGATGGAATGCCTCGTTTCCAGTAAAAGGGATCTCCGGTTCTCTACATTCGCCATACAAAACACAGCAGCATTAAGCCGCTATTTTACGCTGGTATTCTGTGAGAGCGTGGTCCTTCGCCGGTCGAGCCGACCCATTCGTGCTACAACCATAATATAGCTGCAGCTTGGTTCTACCACGTGCTACGATCCTATATAAGAGGATGTCGCAAGAGGCGACAGAGGGAAATGAAACGGGTGATGGGCAGCAGCATATTCCTGATAACAACTCTGTAATAATAAAAAAACTACTATTGGTAACTCGCCTGCCAAGCGTGGCAACTATGCCAATTTTCCCCCTACAAGGCGATATATGTGGAAGGTCTATGTTCAGCAGTGGACTTTTGATGGGTTGTAATCACTTTGACTGTAATGAAAGACTGACAATGACAAATGATATGTAATGTTTTCGAAGACAATGAATTTTTCACAATCACAGTGTTATTCTTAGTAAATCCTTATGAAACGGATATTCTCACAGTTAAGCTTATACGTTTATCATTATTGTTTGCATAAACATACTTTGATTTGGTTTTGTGGTTCTTTTACGAGCAAACTCGAAGGTAAAAAAATTAAAATTCAATATCGATTGAGAAGGAAAAAATGTATATATTACGTTTTTTATTAAAAAAAATAGGAAAAGGGTGACAAGCGAGCACTCAGTTCACCTGGTAAGTGGTTGCTGTGGCCCATAGACACTCTACATCAATCCTCGTTTGCGAATCAAAATGCAGAAGCGTGGTCAGCCGTGAGATGGAATGCCTTTTTTCCAGTAAAAAGGGTCTCCGGTTCTGTACACTCACCATACGAAACACAGCAGCATTAAGCTGATATTCTGTGAGAGCTTTTACGTTAGATATTTTACGCTGATATTCTGTGAGAGCGTGGTCCTTCCCCGGTCGAGCCGACCCATTCGTGCTGCAACTATAGGTACAATTAATATATCCGCAGCATGGCTCAAACATCCAGATAGTATGGATGGTACCCAAGTATGAAAGACTTCTGAAATATAACAAGTAATCCCAAAATCTACATAAAATTTTCTTTAAAAAATATATATAATATAAATAATGTATTTTATAAGTTTGATCATTTCTTTTGCAGTATAAATAGTTAGTGGTTTCTTAGACGATTGACCGTTTCGGGAACCCTTTACAAGCATCGTATTAGAAGAAGAAAATTGTTCGTAATAGGGACTGAAAAAAATATTCAAAACTGAATTTAAAGTTTGATTTTTCGCGTGAATCCAAAGTTGGTTCGTTCGTTTTGTGGTTTTAGTATTCAAAGATAAAATAATTGCGGCCGCATCCGTTGTGTGGTTTTTGAATACAATAGCCAGGTTTAGACTTATGTAATCAAATTAATACTATTGGTAAATTTCCAAACATTAGGTAATCTTAAAAGGAATACTTGTTAAATTATATTTTTATTTGTTATTCATTACAACTTTTTCAAATTTCACTGCTAAACATTGGCTTTCCCATAGATTGCCTTTGCGTTGTTATTTGCCATAGTTGTCAGTTGCCACGATGATTCTTTTACGCTGCCATATATGGCGTATCTATATAATTACATACAATGATCAAATTTGCATTAGATCTTCGAGAATTAAAAATATGTTAAAATTAAATACGATAAAATCTGTAAAATTTGTTTTGTGTGCAGAAGTTCACAAAGATAAAAGATAATACTGTTAGAGTTACCTTCTTCTTCATTTGATTTTGAACAACACCGTTTGAAAATTTCTATAGGCCTATGAAGTGCTAAGTCAACGGCTACCTTATATTGTATTTTTTGAGTCCTTTCTCGTCTTAACTGACTGTCTATCGTATGTGTGCTGTTACACTTAGATGGTGTCCAGTATCATGCAATTAGCTTTCGCGTCGCGTATATCAACAATATTCTTCTTCGTATTGAAAGAAGTATCATCTTAATAAATCATAAACGCTCAAGCTGTGTCACCCAGAGGGGTAGACAGCGACTACGGACTTCCATTTGGCACGATCCTGATTCCTGACACTCCTCTCTCGTCTCCTTAAACATCCATATACCTACGCGTACATGTTCGTCGGTTAATCTGTTAATCTGGCCCATCTTCAATATATCGCCAATTTGGTCGATAAACTTTCGTCTAGGGCGTCCCGTCCCTTAAAGAAGTATTTATGTCTAATGTATTTAGGTAAGGATCACTTAATATTTAGTACCTGAATTGTGAAGGCTTCACTTTGTATAAATTCCTATGGGCATTTATGTATTACGTACAAGGTCAAGGTTTCGCGACCAACATTTCCCTGTAGAATACCATCCGGTCCGAGCTGTATCGCACAAATTTATCTCTTGCTACAACTTTTATTTTCATTGTGACGTTGACGTTTTTTTACTTAGTTGTACGAAAATAGTGAACAACGCTAAATCACCATGTTTTTTATTAAAGATTGTATTTTCATACTATACACTAGCTTTTACTTGCGTTTTCGTCCGCGAACTTCAACAAAAAATCCATATATCTTTAGTAATAATGGTCTTTAGGCAAGTGGTTCAATGATCGAAAAGCCTACTTTAATCTCAGTTTTTTTTCTTCAAAATATAAACCGGAGTTTATGGGAAAATCATTAAAAACCATTTTGTTTAATTTGTTCTTAAAAATTACGTTTTTAAATAAAATATAGCCTAGATACTTCCTGACATTGCTCTCTACTTGTTCGTAAAAAAATCGTTTCATTACCACCGGATCAGCGGTAAGAGTATACATAACCATAGCCTGCTTATGTATACTCTAAGTGTTTAGCCGAGCTGTGTCACGCCAGCGACGCAAGGTCAGCAGGAATTTGCATTTAGAAAAGGCCTAAATTAGGGGCTTCTTAGGTGATAATTAGGTGCCAACCCCCCTCCCACCCCCGTACGCAAGTACCGGATGTCTATCTATAATTTTTTGCATCTGCTTTGTTCTGAATAACGACTTTATTTTTATTAAACTTGGAATAACGACTTTATTTGTAAATAAAGTTGGGGCTTGTTTTGCGATAATCGTGCCAGTGGGTTGTGCCCGCGCACGCTCCCCGGTGGGGCGCGCGCGGGCTCTACTCTTACAATGTTCTAATGCCGCCGGCCTAACCCGCCGGGTAAAGCCGGCGGGCCGGCGGGTTTGGTGTGTAGAGGTCTTTAGGATTTACCAACATGAGCTGGTAAATGTATGGTTTGGTATAAAATGAGACGATTTTTGGGCTTTTACCATTAGAGTTTGGTACATGCTAGATTTTACCAATGACTATTAGTAAATATTGGTTTTGGAAATAAAAATATATAATATAAGTAGAAAGTATTTATTAAACATCGAATCATGTTACCGACCAAATTTTAAAATATTTTTATGATGAGTTTTTAACGTATAATACAGTAGAATATATTTGTTTTCTTCTCACAAACATAATACCTATGTTGGCTAAGCTTACTATTCATTAATTTTTCTTATGAGATTATTGTCAGTACAAATTCAATCTCTTATGCCATTGACTCTATAGTTACAAGAACTTCCTGCAATTGTCTCGTGATTTCTTTCTCCGAATCAATATCGCATTTTCTAGTGACATTATCATCAGTTGTTACATTAGAAACATCGTTTTTTTCTTAGCCTTCACCTTCTCCGTAATAATCTCTTCTTGTATTTTATTCTTGACAGCGTTATTGGACAATGCCTTTTGTGACTATTTCTCAACATTTATATCTTCTTTGTCATGTTCAATTACATTTTCGGCGGTAATATATTGTTCCGCATTTATCTGCGAATGCATCAAATTCTCCAAATCGTCTTCAGATCTTATAACTTCAATCATATCTCTAAAGATCGCTGAAGTTGCGATGCCCATTTTCATTGGAAAACCAAACATTACTTCTTACGAGGTTCTTTTGACTCTCTCATGATAGGTATGCTCTATTTTTCGTTGTCTGGATGAATGTTAAGCCCTCTGAACATTTCAGCCTTTAATTTCTCTAAACACTACGCATTTATCCCTATCGAGATAAAATTTATTGTCTTTCTTACTTGTTACGAGTTCGTCCAGTATTCCATAAAATTTTGTATCACACACATTTTGTCTCATAAATATTTCTTGATAACAAAAACGTACGTACTAATCGATCGACTGTGTCGAATGAAAAGAGGTGACACTGCACACTGTCCGCGAGCACGATAATCCGCCAAACACTAGACATGACTATTTTACAACATTTTACGTGTCTTTGAGGTAAAACCTAAGATTTACTAAGTTTATGGTAGTAAAAGTCCGAAATTAACGATTACCAGAGAACAGTTCGGACTTTTACCATTAAGACTTGGTAAATCCTAGGTTTTACTGGAAAATCTTAGGATTTACCGTAGTTCGAGCTTTTACAATAACATAAATACATTTTGTTTTGTTTTTTAATTTCCGTGCATACGACGTATAATAATTGTATTTCGAAAGACAACGCCGTATACTTTCTGACTTTTCTGCCGAAGATTGTCGTCGAAGACACACGCGCAATCCACCTTATTGTAAGATGTTTGATAAAGATAAAGGCTTACACTAATTAGTTGCTGCAGCTCTTATTAAGCCCATAGTGCCTGTAGGAGGATATGTTTACGAGAACGATAATAACTTTAGTAGTTCAAATCTATAACGTTGTAATTCTTTTGTACCGACGGGATTGACTCCGTAGCATGGTATTTGTTAAAGTTACAGCTTACATACGTCCCACTGCTGGGCAAAGGCCTCCGCTCATTTCTGAGAGGGTTTTATTCATAGGGTTGGTATTTGTAAAATTGTCAATCTTTTGGAAAGAAAATGTAATGTGTTTATCGCACGCATTTGATGCAAGGACAAAATAGACATTATGAAAGCTTCATGTTGAAGTTCTAACATATGTTGTAGAACAAACGAATACACAAAACTTTTTTTCATCTTTAACAATCTTCTACAAACAATCGTCGATTTAACTGCTTGCAGACAATAGCAGCAATTAAAGTTTCCAACTGAACCAAATTATATTCAGCCTTAAAGTATATGAATACAAACTGAAATAGCTCCAATTTCCTATTCTACCATGCAATAGAGGTGCGGAACAAGTGTCAGCGTGACCTTGGTGTTATGTAATTTTGCAAACTGCGTGTGGTCCAAGTGTAAACGTAATTGACGTAATATCAGACTTTTCTGTACAATTCATTTAATAGTCTATTTTTAGGTTCATTGAAGACCCCTGGAATACTTTCGATAAGATTAGAAAAGTAATGTAAAGTAATTACACTTATTTGCAATCTTTCATCATCAACTTGTCATTAGTCTATTGTTGACTATGACAAGTTGATTATGAAATGTAAGTGGATGTGATGACTGAAATTTTCGTTATTATATTTTTCAGACGTCATTGTTTTCGATTTTTAGGGCTGTTAATTTCGATATGGCTATGTTACATTGGAGGTTACAATTTTTCTTAGTATTTCTTTGTTGTTTGTTACGACTTTTACGGAACGTAAGGAGTTATTTTTTATTCTGTCTCTATCGCGTGTAATTAGAGCATCTGCTACTGATTTTGTCAATATTTGTGTATAAAAGTAAAAATTGTACGTCTATACCTTATTCGATTGCCTCCGTATCTCCGATACTACTTTCTAGTTTATCCTCCTTCATGTTCAATTGATGTTCCACATGGTATTAAATTGTTTAGGATGTATTAGTGTCTTTGTGTTAGCGTGTTCTTTTGTCACACTGAAATGTATACTGTGAAGTTGGCAGTATTAGTAAATTGTCATCGAAACTGAATAGGACAACATAATTATCATTTAAATATGGTCTAAGGACTATTCGCCGAGTGATCTTCTACACATTTTACATGCTATGTGTATTATAAAACTGTAATTTTAGTGTCAAATGCACTGACTTGCCTATATTTTATGTTGTATTATCAAAGGAAGGTTAATTGTTAAATGTGTAAAGTAAGATACAGAAAAAGTAAAAATACAATTAGTTGAATCCGTGCTCCGTGGCGCCAGTGTCTTATCAATGAGTTGCAGCGCTAAGAACCGCGCGTTCAAATTCCTCAAGGAACAAGTATTTGTATGTGCTGCAAAAATTATTGATCCGGGTCTGGATATTTGTCCTTGTGAAATTTATGTATAAAGTGCCCTACTTACTATACAGGAGAAAATCCTAGTGTGGAGGTAACGTTTGAAAAAAAAAGAAAGAAGGATATTCATACGTGGTAGAGCCATGCTGCAGTTATATTAGTAGTATAGTTGTAGCACGAATGGGTCGGCTCGACCGGGGAAGGACCACGCTCTCACAGAATACCAGCGTAAAATAGCAGCTTAATGCTGCTGTGTTTCGTATGGTGAGTGTAGAGAACCGGAGACCCTTTTTACTGGAAACGAGGCATTCCACCTTAGTCCTCACGGGTGACAACGCATCTGCATTTTGATTCGTAATCGAGGATAGATGTAGATGTCTATGAGCCACAGCAACCACTTACCATCAGGTGGACTCTGTGCTCGTTTGTCACCCTATCCTATAAAAAAAAAAAAAAAAAAAAAAAAGGAAAGAATTTGTTCAATCACTTTGAAAGCTTTTGGGTGTGAATCTGTTTAAGTACATATTTGAAATATATTTCTTTTGAAATATTTGTTTGGAGGTGCAGTGCAAAAGACACGGGCAATTTAAAATTAAAATGTCGCTAGATTCTATAACCAGCTCGAAAGCTTTTGAGTGTAAAGGTTGACCAAAATAATGAGGTATCTCAAACATGTACAATTGGCTATATTATTCTTTAAACTAAACGTTTTTAAAACATTTTTTTATTTTGCGAATTACACTCTTCAGTAAGAAAATATTGCCTAACATTAGTAAAAATGTTAAACACTTTACTTTTACCGATACAGTCAATTAAAAGTCCAGTGCTGAACATAGGCTTCCTAATTGCCTTTTGCCATAGTGGCCACGTTTAGCAGGCACGTTTTTAGGGTTCCGTCCGTCCGTCCGCGGTTTTGCTCAGAGACCCTAGGTGCTACAAATCTGTAATTTGGCATAGTAGTAAAATCATAAAAAACATTTTTATTTTGGGTACTTCCCATACAAGTAAATGGAGGATGATTTTTTGTTTACCCGTCAATTCCATCATGTGGGGTATCGTTGGATAGGTCTTTCAAAAACATTGGGGTGTGGAAAAACATGTTTTCGATTTAGGGGTCCGTTTGAAATATTTAGCTTTAAAATGGTATTTTCATTAGAGGCATGTGTACCAACTAAACAGCTATTTTTGCAAATGTGAAAAGTATACACAATAGTAGTATATATAATGAAGTTAAAAGGAAAACTATCACAGCTAAGTAGAAAAGAAGTTAACGAGTAATAGTCGACCAACTTATAAAATGCACTTGGATTTGTAAAAATTTCGTTACAATTCCATAGAAAATGACCTAAAACTAGCTGCATTAATAACTTTGTAATGTTACTGTTAAAAATAAAAATTTTATGAAGAAAACGACTTATATGCATTACTACTATTAGCTTTACTTTTTCATTTGTGGGATAGATAGGTTATTGTTATCAAAATCGAAAAGTTTTTTTAATCTTTTTTGAATACCACCCTATAAAGCTGATTTGAAAATAAGTCCTTCAGTTACGATCTTACTATTTGGGCCCATTTTTAGTCGTTATAGCGGTCAAACCGCGAACTCACTTATTATGCTCATTATCAAGAAAGCCCACGTATTGTGACCGGCAACTACGGAACCCTTGCCTCTACATTGTGCGTGGCCCGACACGCACTTGGTCAGTTTTGATTATTATTTGTTATCAGGAAAATGGTTTGTTTCCCCCCGTCGCCTCTTCCGACATATACGGGTTGATATGGGTTAGTGGATATTCTTATACCGCCAATACACGGTCAATTTTATATTATCAATAATGAATATCGTGAAGAGTATTTTTAAGAAGCGAGCACCCAGGCCACCTGATGGTAAGTGGTTGCTGTGGCCCATAGACATCTACATCTATCCTCGTTTGCGAATCAAAATGCAGATGCTTTGTCACCCGTGAGGACTAAGATGGAATGCCTCTTTTAGCGAGCACCCAGGCCACCTGATGGTAAGTTGTTGCTGTGGCCCATAGACATCTACATCTATCCTCGTTTGCGAAACAAAATGCAGATGCTTTGTCACCCGTGAGTACTAAGATGGAATGCCTCTTTTAGCGAGCACCCAGGCCACCTGATGGTAATTTGTTGCTGTGGCCCATAGACATCTACATCTATCCTCGTTTGCGAAACAAAATGCAGATGCTTTGTCACCCGTGAGTACTAAGATGGAATGCCTCTTTTCCAGTAAAAAGGGTCTCTGGTTCTCTCCACTCACCATACGAAACACAGCAGCATTAAGCTGCTATTTTACGCTGGTATTCTGCGAGAGCGTGGTCCTTCCCCGGTCGAGCCGACCCATTCGTGCTACAACTATAAAATTAATATAGCTGCAGCATGGCTCTACCACGTTAAAAGAATATCCATTAAACGCTGCATAACTGTAGGCATATTATACACCATTTTGTTTTCTGACCAGTTACCATTCACTCATTCAATAACACAATAATTATAATACATATAAAAAGACCTAAAAGGAGAATTATTTATGTTATATTTACGGATTATGTCATCGTAGCGAGTAACTGGCTCTTATGACTTAGCCCACGCAATCTAAAATCCGATACACGTAAAGCACGGCTTCAAGAGGCAATTACGGTCACTTGATATAAATGTGCAGTTCTAGCACGAAAGGGTTAGCTGCTAAAGAACTATTTTATACGTCTTATGTCTAAAGTCTAGAAGGTTAAGCATTAGATTACCCTAGGTAATAAAATGAAGCTGAACAATTTGATTTGCTTGATTTTTTCACGAACACGACTTTTTTAACTCCTTCATTAACTTACATTTCGATTGTTTTACTATTTTGTATAGTTTGTGGACAAAAAACTCTTGTATTAGAAATATTTACACGTACGAAGCAGTTATATTAGTAAACATGTATTATTTAGTTACTAGACCATGTTTACCATGTCAACGAGCACACAGTCCACCTGATGGTAAGTGGATGCTATGGCCCATAGAATCGAGCCGACCCAAAACCAAATGTGGTACTGCGGTATAAAAGACTCAACTAAATGACTAAAAATTAACGTCTTCGTTTTCTTTTTATTATGCAACTCTAAAACTATGTATTTCTATGTAAATCATTATCTATGTATATGTCTTCATCATAATGTATTCATTATTCAAAACTACGTCGAACCGTACCTAAATAGTTTTAGTACTTTGTCTGCAACTGTCATTAAAGTCGGTTACTTTTGTGATTTAAAAACTTTCATTATCATATCATTGTATTTAACCTTAAACCGAGTCACCTTTTTCTATACTCAACTTCGCCCACGCTTCTGAAGCTGTTCTCCTTTAGTATAAATCTGCAGTTACAAAAATCACACTAACAATAACCGGCTATTGGTTGCAATATTTGGTATACATGAATTGTACTTCTTTTTCTTCTTCACCAGCCAGTTAAAGTCCATTGCTGGACATGGCCTCACCCGTCGTAGGAAGAAAGCTCGGCAGGTGAATTGACGATCACAGTACAAACCACAAACCAGCGACAGGGAGCGGCGTCAAAACGTACGTCTCGCACATTTTGACGCCGCTCCCTATCGCTGGTCTGGTTACTTTACGTCTGGCGTAAACAAGAAGATTATACTTATTCTGCCATCTATCAAATGCCATGGATGTGGTAGAGCCACGCTGCAGCTATATTATGGTTGTAGCACGTATGGGTCGGCTCAAATGGGGACCACGCTTTCGGAGCATACCTGCGTAAAATAGCAGCTTAATGCTGCTGTGTTTCGTATGGTAAGTGTAGAGAGCCGGAGACCCTTTTTACTGGAAAATAGACATTCCATCTTTGTCCTCAGGGCTGATAATGCATCTGCATTTTGATTCTTAATCGAGGTTAAACGTACATGGTCTATGGGAAACAGCATCCACTTACCATCAGGTAGACTGTGTGCTTGTTTATCACTCATATTCTATTAAAAAATTATAGTCGTCGCCTTTTACTACACGAGACGACATGGGGGTGTTTTCCATCACCACACGGCAAATAAACCTTACAGAAATGTAAAATATTAACTTTATATGTTAACCTTTAGAAAACAATTGTTATTACAAGCAGAGCTATTTGTGGCCTACGATGCAGTTTCAATCACAAATATTAAAAAGATTTAGCGCACTGCTAAGGGCTCTTAATTCTCTTCCGGCTTATGTTTCGCGATCAATGCGAATTATATTATGACGAAAATACATACGTCAGTGGAATTACTTTCTTATGGCTTTTATTATACCATTAGTTACAATAAGATAAGGATTAGAATTTATATCTAACCATATTGGAAAATTGCATGTGCGAAATACGTTTATAATGGACGTATATCTATAAGTATTTTAGCATTTTTAACCGAGTTTCAAAAACGTAATGGTATAATATTCGACGTGTATGTTTTTTTAAAGTCTGATCACTGATTTCTTTTTATTGACGGAATTTTAAGAAAAAATTTCACTCCAATGGGTGGAAAAATAGGGACGTTTTTAAAGTAACTATCTAATTAGACGACATTCTAGTTGTTACCTTAAATTTGTTGATATTCCTTAGTCCACTTAAAAGAGTGAAATAAATAATCTAAAAAAAAAGTCCCACTACTGGGCACAGGCTACCTCTCATTTCTGAGAAGTTTTTAGGGCTAGAAAATGTACCACGCGTGTGTCCGATGCGTGATTGCGGACAGCTTGAAGTGGCAAACAAATGTTTGCCATATCCATAATGGGTATTAAAATTTCAGCAGAACGATATTAATAATAAATGAGCAACTATAATACTGAGTGAGCGACGAGAAATACTGAATGTGATTGCTAGTAGTTAAGGTGCGGCTGGGCTCAAAGGCCACCTCAAAGCCGCGACCATTTACATTTTATAAAAAAAGATAACATTAGCCTAATGTTATCTACACATTATGGTGCTCAGCTAGATGTTTCTACGCATTATTAATCACCTCATTTTAAGTAAAGTCTAGCTCAGTTTAAATAAAAGATTATACAGTTACCGTTACAGCCTATTAAAGTCCAATGCTGAACATAAGCCTCCCCCATAGATTGCCTCATAGGGAGAATATTTGTCATAGTTGCCACGCTTGACAAGCGGGTTTGCAACCGCAGTTTTTTATTTTTAGTCGTTATTAGGAAGACGCTGCTGCCCATCTCCCGTTTTGTTTCCCTCTGTCGCCTTTTACGACACCCACGGGATGATATGGGGTAGTAGATATTCTTACACCGTCACTACACGGTATCTACACATTATGGTGCCCAGCTAGATGTTTCTTCGCATTATTAATCACCTCATTTTAAGTTAAAGTCTTGCTCAATTTAAATTAAAGATTTATGTTGCACAAACAATGTCCCGCTGCTCGTTTAAAATAATTGTTAAATAAAATTAGTGCTAATTAGTAGTGTTTTCAGAATTTGTAGTCGCTTACTACCAGTCGCTCACTTAGTATTTTAATAACCAGTATTCATTATTTTTAAAACCTTGAATTTGAATTAAGAGTCACTCGTTGAAACTCGGCCCGTACCCGATGTAGGTAATGCTTTTGCTAAAAGATCGGTAGGATGTAGAGATGCAGTTTTAAAACATCCATTACATCCTATAAAAGTCCACTGCTGAACATAGCCTACGTCGATTCCCTCTTAGGGGGATTTCGCAATAGTTGCCACGCTTACCTCTTACGGGCGTGGACCTCTTACGACTCATGGCGATATGGGGTAATGGATATTCTTACACCGACACTAACGATAAAAGCCACCACTACATTGTTGCAAATATGTGATAACTCGAACCTGGACTGAAATTGTGCGTTTGCACAAATGTCATCAGTGGAAATATGTGGTCTGAATATTATTCCGGCATAATACTAAAAGCACCGCTAGCTTAAATAGCCTTACATAATTTTCTTCTCGTGTTTAGCAATATACTTTGTATTCATTTGTTTTAAAAGCTGGTCACACTTTTTAATCTGTGCATTACATTTTTTTTAGTTGGTGGCTATATCTCTAAAATGAAACGTCTATGAGCTCGGACAATAAAGCAAAAGCTCTCTTTTGTCGTACACGGATGCATAACATTCGTACTCGTATGTACTATATGAGGTTCTCTGTTGTCTATTATTATTGTTTAAGTGCTCCCCGAGTTTTCAAGCTCTCGCTTTGATGAATGCAATAATGCATGTTTTCTTTTATTATGGTGGTTTTGTACAAGCGGGATTATTTCTGTTGAAATTAAAAATTTCGTTCAGTTTATAACATCCAGCCACGACCACTCAAATTTTGTAAGAACATTACAAATAACATAAACATAACATTACAAATACATTTTAAACCTTTGCCCCACCCTTATCGTTCTAAGAATTAAACTTTGTATAAAAAGCGAAAATCGTCTTCAAAAACTAAAAATATAAAAAAATCCACTTAATAGCTTTGGAAATCGGTGCTAAGACAGTGTATCAAAAAGTTAAGACCCAGTCTTTAGTAGCTGTTTACGTGGAAATTATTATATATGCCTTTAGTTTTTGCAGTCCGTTTCAGTTTTAATTAAAATATAATAAATAACTGAAATGTCGTCTGCTTACATTAAAACTTAATCTCCTATTTTTCTACTCTTATTTTAACACATATATGGGGTAATCCTTGAAGAATACCTTATTTAATAAGAAAAGAATCATCTAATTCGATTTACAATTGAAGATAATATAGCCTAACATACATACAAAAAACTTACTGTTAAATTGTGAACCACTTCGTTAATTTTAGTTATCGCCGATAACATTTGTATTTATTTAGCTATCATTGTGTTTTGTGCGCTAAAATTGTGCAAAATATGTTTAGTGGCAACTATGGCCGCATATGAGGCAAGCTGTGGTAAGACCTGTGTTCAACAGTGGACTTTTGATAATCTGAAATGATGATGACGATGACTGGTACCCACTCTAAAAAAATAACGATTGTCTTAATTTAATGTTACTATGTATGTTAATACATATAAAGAAGTGAAGTCGAGACGAGAGGTATGGCCTCGGATATATACCGTTTTTAATCAACAGTTTAAACAGTTTTAAATCTAGATTACGAATTAAAAACTGTAATTCGCAATAGTCTTGATTTGCTTATTAGGAGTCTCTATTCGTGGCAAACATGTCATCATTCATCACATATAGAGTTAATCAGAATGTGTTTCTTTCCTGAGCATCCCAAAAACGAAACTTAATTTTTCCTGCCGACAACTCTGAATTTCTGCGGTGTCGCGTCGATGTTGTTGTCGGTCGATCGGCTATATCTAAGGCGCAAATTATACAGAAGCGGCATAAGGCGAAGGCACGGCGTGGCGAAGGTGTGGAACGGATAAGGCACGGACGCGATCAAAATTATACAGAACAGGCGAAGATGTGCCATTGATGTCATTATACAGGCCAACTTTGTTGCGATAGCATGTCTTCCTCTTCAGACGGTGAAGATGCGCTTGCCTTACTGCGTGCCCCTTGCGCGCCGTTCCAGTCATGACTGGTAGTGGCGCGCCGCGGACATTTAAGCGGCATGCCTGTGCCACGCCGTTTGAGTATAATTCAAAACACGCCGCTTTCATACATTTTATATGAAAACGTTTTGAAACGGCATCATGCCTGCGCCACGCCTGTGCCGTGCCTTCGCCGTATGCCGTTTCTGTATAATTTGCGCCTTAGACATCGCTTGAAATAAGTCGGTCCTTTTTTTTCTTCGGTTTTTACGATTTTTATAGCGTGTGATACGAAGAATTGTGTTACTTCTGCGTATCATCTATTCATCTACGAGCGACACTGAAAGTTTTTAGAACTGGCCACTTGTAAACGATATAATAAAAAAATAGTTCAAATTTTGAAAATGGAACTCTTTGCCAATATTATTGTGTATGTATTTTATTAATTTGTCATTTGTTTAATATTTGGCGGCAAATTGAAAATTGTCTGTCACGTCAGCATGAATTTAACACGAGAAAATTTTCGTACAATGATTTTTTATGACTTTCGATGACATTTAAGTCAACAAGAAAGTTATATAGACTTCAATTGGCCTTTCACGATGAAACCCCATCTCGTGCCACTGTTTACAACTGGTTTAATGAGTTTAAACGTGGTCGCATTAACCTCACCGATGATCTGCGTGAGGGACGGCCTTCTATGGCGACGACTGAAGATAACATCAGTGTTGTGCGGCGTATGATAGAGACTGACAAAAGAGTGACTTATCAGCAGATTCGGACAAGCTTAGGCATCGGTATGAGTTAAGTGCACAAAATCCTCCATGAACATTTAGCGGTCAGGAAGCTGTGTGCCCGGTGGATACCTTATAATTTGACTGAGGCCCATAAACTCCGTCGTGTTGATTGGTGTCGTGATGGTTCAAATATTTAACGGAGGTAAATCAAATGCTGTGTTCGACATACTTACGGGTGACGAAAGCTGGATTTATTGTTATGATCCTGAAACTAAGAGACAGTCTGCTGTCCTTCCGAGGAGTTGCCAACTAAAGTGAAGAGAGGCCGAAGCGTGGGAAAAAAGATGGTGGCCTCGTTCTTCGGAAGGACAGGTCATTACGCAACAATTGTTTTAGAGGATCGAAAAACAGTTACTGCAGAGTGGTACACTAACAATTGTTTGCCACTTGTCTTGGAAAAAGTTTGGGAGAAACGACCTCGCAGTAGGATCCTCCTTCACCACGACAACGCCTCGTCGCACACCGCCAAGCAAACAGTCGACTACTTGGCGACGTCAGACGTGGAATTACTGGGTCACCCGCCATAGGGCGGGTGCATATAGTTACAGCGATTGCGAGCCACTTTATACAAACGCCAGTTGTCATCACACCTACACCTTTTCTAAAAGCCCTGTCACGTCGAGCCATGCTGCAACTATATTAGTAGTATAGTTGTAGCACGAATGGGTCGACTCGACCACAGAAGGACCACGCTCTCACAGAATACCAGCGTAAAATAGTAGCTTAACGCCGCTGTGTTTCGTATGGTGAGTGTAGAGAACCGGAGACTCTTTTTACTGGAAATGAGGCATTCCATCTTAGTCCTCACGGGTGACAACGCATCTGCATTTTGATTTGTAGTCGAGGATAGATGTAGATGTCTATGGGCTGCAGCAACCACTTACCATCAGGCAAGGTGCAAGGTCGGGACTATAGAGTCCCGACCTTGCACCTTGCGATTTTTATTTATTCCCGTAAATAAAAGAAAAACTTCGAGGAAAACATTTTATGGACGCCGAGGAAGCAGTGGCTGCGTTTCAAAATGCCGTCGAAGAGACCCCTAAGGACGAGTGGGCAAAGTGCTTTTCTCAGTGGTTCCATCGGATGCAGCGATGTATTGATGTAAATGGACACTATTTTGAAAAGATGTAATAAAACTAAGAACTTGCTAGTTTTTTCAGTTTTTGTTTTTCTAAGAACTTTCAGTGTCACCCTCGTACATATCTTTTAAGAATTAACACACATCTAAAATCATCCCTATCTCTCATATCTTCTTTCTGCTTCAACAGCCTATTAAAGACAGTCTACTGCTTTATATGGACCCCTCCTACAATAGAAAAGATTGTCACAATTGCCACTCGCATCCTTGATGCCTCATGCCTCTCGTCGTCAAACTGGGTATTTTACATCAGGGGTACGGGATGGTTATATTGTCTATCGAAGACCATGAAATTTTCATGACATTTCTAATAGCTGCCTCTTACGACACTCTATACAGTCTCAATATATAATAATTGTATTAAATTACTCGGGAGAGAAAACATTTTGTTTCTTAAACAAATCAGTTTTCATCGAAATCACTTGATCTACTTTTCTAATCAATCAAAGAACTTGTTGCAAGGTCCACTGGAGGTTTGCATCCTGACATTGGCCAGAGTCGTTGATTCATTTGGCATTGCGTAACCTTTTTTGATGTGCAGTTCTTGTCATTTCTTATTGCCGTTTTTTGTGTTCAGATTATTTTTAATGTTACTGATTTTAAATAAACGTAGTAAAGGTAACGTAGAATTACATGTAGTTTAACTTAGATTTTACTAATTATGTTATTCCGATTATAAGTCGTTGAATTATCATCGCCGCCGTTTAGCAGTTCCCGTGCAACGGGCACATTAAATTCTCCCCTATTGTATTGATTAAGCTGTTGCACGGGATACGGATAGGTGAAGTTCCACACCATAAAATACACTATACTTGGTAACGCGTTAGAGAAAGTGTCGTGTGCGAGAATAGTGTTTTTAGTTTCGCTTGCTTTTTGTATACAATCTCGAAGGAGAACATAACTTCATGTCACTGTCTTTATCGATCTTAAGGTTGTGAAGGAATAATACCAATTTTTTCGTCAACTGCCAACCTCACCTGTCATGAAACCCAAATCAACACAAACTGCTGACGAAGAAACCACACAGATTGGTGATGGAAATGGAGAAAAAACTACTGATGTCGCCGAATGACACGTCAGAAAAAATATGTTAACGGGTTTTTCTGTCAAGAAATGCTCAGTAGCAGCCCGGAGTCAGAAAGTTGGCGGATTGTGACTCTCGTGTGTCAGAGAGCACATAGAGCCTGATCTCTTTGCGATCGGATTTCCGTCCCTTTGGACTATGAGAGTGAGGGAATAAAGAGGTTTACACCTGTGATTGCGCACACACTCATGCACTATAAATCTATCCGGCGTAGATGGCTAGTCTCCGTCAGGACTGCCCGCCGAAACCGAAATTCGGTTATGAGAACATTATCGGCCCTGCCGGCCCTCATAAACCTAGCGTAGTGAGAATGAGCAATTATTTAAAAAAATGCGTCATTTAGTATAGTAGTTACAGCCTATATACGTCCTACTGCTGGGCACAGGCCTCCTCTCATTTCTGAGAGGGTTTTAGGGCAAGTAAATGTCCGCCGCGCTGCCCCAATGCGTGTTGGCGAGCTTCACATGTCTTCGAATTTTTTTTTTATTTCTCAGACATGCAGGTTTCCTCACGATGTTTTCCTTCACCGCCGAGCACGTGGTAAATCAGCACTTAAAATTGCAATTAACAATTTCATTGGTGCTGGCGGGGATGAAACCCGGGTTGCTCGCGTACATAACTGTGTAACTTACAGCGAGCGCTAACCATCTGAGCTACCACGGCTTTAGTGTATTATTCAAAAGGTTTTAACGCTATAGAATGGAATCAAAGGTTGATAAGGAATCGATCTTAAAGACAAATCACGTCACCATTCATTAAAAATCGTCTGTACACATGTGCAAAGAACTCAAACAAGTTTAAATCATAATATATGAGCCGCAATTATGTGCAACTCGTACGCACAAGTAGGCAATACGACTTCGTCGTTGAACGGGCGATGAATTCTACTACTGCCTTTTGCAATGATAATGTCTATACCTACATGGGCCAATGACATTTTACTTTAGTAGCCATGTTGGTAAAAATATCGTATTTTAGACACGATTTTGAGACGCGAGAATTGAAAACTTCTTGTTATGCTCGGAAAATAAAATAATATGCGCATACATAAAATACTTTATATTAATTAAGATCTCTTAGAGAAAGAGAAGAGAAGAAACTTTGTTGTTTGAGTTCTCGTTTTTTTAAGTGATAACCACATAACTTTTTTTGGATAATATGAAATGCATATTAATTAATTGGATACTTCATCGGCTACATTTTTATTTATATCCTTTATTTCCTGATAACAAGCAAAAACCGTTTCAAATAAAGTAACTTTTTGTCCACCGAATGGTGCATATTTGTCCAACACGCTTACTTCGTGCTGGATCCAACGGAGAAGGGAGGAAATCCTCGCCTTAATTCAGCTCTGCGAGCTGATTCTTTATCTACCGTCTTCAGAAAGGAGGGGGTACTCAATTCGACTGTATGTTTTTTAACCTCATAACTTTTTTCTGGGTGAACCGATTTGGATGATTCTTTTTTTATTTGAAAGCTGGTGCTTCTCGTGTGGTCCCGGTCGGTGGTGATCAAGGTCTGACCAATAGTTTTTGAGTAATTCTTAATACTGTATATTGAAGTCGGTTGTACAAAATTTTAAATTTTAATTTTAAATTATGAATACAGCTTATTAAGATATTAAAGTTATTAACAACTTATTAATATAATAGCAATCCACCCCGACTTCGCCTGGACAGGGTCTAATACATAACATACATACATAAACACTCACGCCTGTCACCCAGAGGGGTAGGCAGAGACTACGGACTTCCATTTGGCACGATCCTGGCACACCTCTCTCGCCTCCTTTACATCCATATATCTAAGCATACACGCTCGTCGGTTAAGGGTACTCCTAATCTGGCCCATTTTCAATATATCGCCAATTTGGTCGATAAACCTTCGTCTAGGGCGTCCCTTTCCGACTCTGCCGTTCACTTCTGCAGCATAAATTTGCTTTGTCACTCTTTCTTCGTTCATTCTTTCTACATGACCAAACCACCGAAGCATTCCTTTCTTAATCCTGGTCACAACGTCATCTTGCAAACCACACTTTTCTCTTATCACACTATTTCTCACCCTGTCATTCAGATTCAGCCCTAGCATACTCCTTAATGACCGCATTTCTACAGCATTTATTCTACTCTCATGCTTCTTCTGCCAGACCCAACTTTCACTACCATACATTAAAGTAGGGACTAACACAGCATTGTGAATTGCCAAACGTGCCTTTTTTGACACATTCTGACTCTTCACAATAGCGTGTAGAGCCCCATTCACTCTATTTCCTGCGTTCACTCGTCGTTCTATATCCTTATCATATCTACCATCCCTGCTAAATAAACATCCCAAATATACAAACTCATCCACTTGCTCAATCAACTCCCTTCTATTCTTATTTCACATAACGTTTTACTTTCTTCTCTTTCAAAAACCATCACTTTCGTCTTACTTGCGTTCACTTTCATACCTCTTTCTTTTAATGACCGGTTCATTAAAGTAACCATCACTTGTAACTCGGCCGCCGACGATGCAAATATTACTTGATCATCGGCGTACAAAAGGCATTTGACGGTTAACTCACCCATTCTCAACCCACATTCTTCAACTTTCAAAGTTTGCAAACAACTGTCCATAAATAGGTTAAACAGCCAAGGGGAAGCTACACAGCCCTGTCAGACACCTTTTTGGATGCCAAACCAGTCCGAGTAGACCCCGTTGATCCTGACACAAGCACTAGAGTCCCTATAAAGAGACTTCAATGCCTGTATCAAACCAGCGCTCAAACCAAATGAGTTAAGTGTTTGCCATAACACATTCCTGTCCACTCTGTCATAAGCCTTTTCCAAGTCCATGAAAGCACAAAAACTTTCTGTTTTTGGCCAAAACTTCTCCGCATCATGCGCATGGAAAATACTTGATCCGTACACCCCATTCCCTTTCTAAATCCAGCTTGCACATCCCAAATTTTTCCATCAGTTTCTTCCATAACTCTTTCAATTAATAAAGGGTCTAATAATATGGCGTTATTTAGATTTAAGATAACCAAGGAGCATTTTTTACAATTTTACTTTTTTTTTTCAAAATGTCTTCGAGTTTTTCGGATAAAATATAGCCTAGATCCCTCCTAGCATTGCTCTCTATATGTTCGGAAAGTGTCATCACAATCGGTTTTACAATTCCGAACAGACTGACAGACAGACAGAAAAAAATTCAAAAATGGTTATTTATGTCTTAATAACATGCAACCCACTGAGCTTTATAGAAGTCAGCTATTTAAATATTACAGACAGACACTTCCATTTTATTTATATGTATAGATTAAATAAAATGGAAAAAGTAATGTGTCATGTTTTAAATGTAACTACTCTAACTAGAAATAATTATCTCAGCAGGGACAGCCTGCTGAGATACTAAATAGAATCATTTAAATTTTGTTTTTACATCACTCCGTCTTGTTTAATAGGCCGTAGTTTGTAATTAATCTCAGACTCTGTTACACGAAAAAAAAAGTTTTTTTTAAAAATCCAATAAGGGTGACAAACGAGCACACAGTCCACCTGATGGTAAGTTGATGTTGTGGCCCATAGACATCTACATCTGTCCTCAATTACGAATCAAAACGCAGATGTTTTGTCACCCCTGAGGACAAGGATGGATGGTTCTCAACACTCACCATACGAAACACAGCAGTATTAAGCTGCTATTTTACGCTGGTATTTTGTGAGAAAAGTCCCGCGCAATTATGCGAACTAATATAAAAAGTGGAATTTGACTGCAATATTCGCGAAAACTGTGGTGCTGATCCTAAGTTTTTTTTTTATAGTATAAGGATGACAAACGAACACACAGTCTACCTGATGGTAAGTGGATGCTGTGGCCCATAGACATTTACATTTATCCTCAATTAAGAATTAAAATGCAGACGCGTTGTAACTCTGGCACTCGCTGGTATTCTATGAGAGCGTGGTCCTACCCCTGTCGAGTCGACCCATTCGTGCTGCAACCACAATATAGCTGCAGCATGGCTGTTCCACGTAAAAAGTGATTTCTTTCGTGAGTAAGACTTCTTAAACCATAATTTAACCCGAGACTTCCAATAAACCAAGTTTTGTAATAATACGGAATGTATTTATGAATAAACAGGTATTTATTTAAAAGCGCATCACATGATAGAGCTACGCTGCAGCGCGAATGGGTCGGTTCGACCGGGGAAGGAGAGCGCTTGCACGATATAATAGGGTAAAACACAGTATAATGCTCCTGTGTTTGGTAAGGCGAATGACGAAAACCGGAGACTCCTTTTACTTAAACATGCATCTTCGTTTAGATTATCAGTCGATGAAAGATATGTGTCTATGGGCTATAGCATCCACTTACCATCAGGTGGACTTTGTTATTATTAGTCGTCATCCTTACTGCTATAAAAAAAATATGTAAAACCTTGAATGTGAAATATTCCGAAATTGTGCTATATTAGGGGTTGGTTAGCAATTAATTAGTGTCGGAGCAAAATAACATGCAAACCGACTTAGTCTTAGGTCGATATTTTGAACGAGTTATTAATTTTAAAATTTGCGTACCTAGCTTGATTATGCCATTTTGTAACACGCCTGCGTGTATATCGCGTTTCTGTGACGACCTGCCTTCCTTACCTTTTAGAATTGCAAATGCGACATTTTATACCCTGCTATATTTCATAATGATTAAAAGGGTAACAACATTCTGGTTGTTTATTAAAAGAGATATTAACTTTTGTTCCTTTGATTTAGAAAATGTAATATTCACTAAGTGGTTGGAAGTTGGAAGTAGGTACTTAGTGAATATTAATTTGATTATTAATAATTAACTTGACTATGCAGGTCCGAATGCGGATTCCAGTTGGACCCAAAGTATGCGCACAAACAATAATTATTTTGCGGTTGGATGATGTTCAATTGTTCCGGGTTTTTGACGCTTCCTCCAAGCCTACCTTCGATCCTATTGCATAAGCGCATTTATGAATGCGTGTATAGTGTATACACTGTGTATGCATTGTGTTCAACGCTTCACCAATAGAATATAGCGAAAAGTGAATCATTGTTTTTACCTTACCCTAAAGTCAATCTTTAAATATCTAGACATACGGCAGCCAAGTCTGAAAAGGAAAAGGGCGACGCACCGACAGTGTATATTTACACGAACCATTTCAAGCCACTTTCAAACACTTCTTCAACTCGATAACTATTAGAATTATACGCTTGTAATTGTGCATACCTAGTAAGGACCCCTTAAATACTTAGAATATTAAATTTCATGAATGAAACTATTGTAATTCTTGCATTATTAAGGTCTGAACAGTTCCATTTTTATCACTCACTGACTCATTCATCAAAAACCTAAGCCACTTGTAGATTATGTAGCAACTTGAAATTTGGCATTAAGGTAAATCAATGGGCGTAAGTGTATATTTTGGACATCCGATCTAAAAACCGAGCGTAGGTACGTATAGAAAATAATAATTAGGTATTTATAGTAGGTTACTTAAAATTAACTTATTGTGTTAATTTCGTATAATATTTCATTTCTTTTCATGAAGAATGTAACTTAACCTGTTAAAAGGTGTTTGTGACTTATTTACTTTGCTACCCTACACCCTCACGGAACTGGATAATTTTATTTATTTAGTAACAAGCATTTTAACAGGTAGACGTTTCAATTCGACACCTTTGGTATTACAACAAATAGTGCTTAGCGTGTTATCCATTAGTTACCAATAAGTGTGATTAAAGTCAGTTAAAATACTTTATTCAATTAATACTAATTTCAAGCTCTAATGAACGTCAAATAAGATAAGAGACGACGAAAAACTAGGACATCTTTTTCATTTTCTTTTCTAAAATAATAATAATAATAATAATAATAAATCTTTATTTCAGACCAGGGTCCATATTTGGTTAGTAGAAAAGAAAAACAAAACAAAACGAAAAAATCAATCACTAAAAGGAAAATAAATTAAAAATACATCAAAATAAATTAAAATTAACTAAAATTAAATATAATTACTAACTACAACTAAGATTAACTAACTAACATTAAATACACACGCTTGTTAGCATATGTGTACACCATTCCAACTCCTCCAGAGTGGGCTGTCGAGTTTGCACGCCAAAGCGCTGAGAAGGGCATTGGTGCCGTTCACTAAACGGCCCATCATGGATGCAACACGTTTCCGGAAGATCGCGTAGAAGTCGTCTACACGAGCCTCCGCAAACATTGCAGATGCACTGCAGTGACGTGGCTTCCCAATACCGCTCTCAGCACATTATTGTACTGCACGAAGAGTTCTGAAGGTCCGCTGCGTATAGTCCGCCCACAGACTGCACGTGTAAAAGGTTTGGCAGTAGGCTCTAAACAGCGTTAATTTTACCTCTGCATTACAACGTGCAAATCTGCGGGCCAACATATTGCCCCGGACCGACAGCGCCCTTCGCTCCCTCTCTATATCACCGTCGTCCACGAGGCGGTCGTTAACTATATGGCCGAGATATTTGAACTCCGCCACCTGTTTCAGGGAATACCACAGTCGTATGATTGGCTGAAAATTGGTGGGTTTGTTTTCCTGAACACAAGGAACTCGCTCTTTTTGGCGTTGTATCTGAGTCCATTTCTCTCAGCATAGTCCTCACAGATTTTAAGTAGCTTCCGGAGGCCACTGACCGAAGGACTAAGCAGAACCATGTCATCCGCATAGCTGATGTTGTTTATAAAGACACCATCAACTGAGCATCCGACACCAGCTCCGCTCAGCCCTCTATCAGCTGGTTGACAAAAGGTTGAACAGCCTCGGTGACGTAAGCCCACCCTGCCTTACTCCACAGTTCAGCTTGTAGGGGTCACTCATAGCGTCTCCCCATTTTACTACATTTGACTGGTTACCGTACCAGTACTGCAACAACGATAACAGTTCCGGCCTTAGGCTCGTTTCCGTCCTAAGTTTATGCCATAGTACTTTATACGAGACAAGGTCAAATGCTTTTGACAGGTCCAAGAAGCACGCATACACTTGCGTTTTCCTGTCAGTGTAGTACCGTACAGTCTGCTTGAGACACATTATTGCGCTCTCGGTAGACAATTCGGGCTGAAAGCCGAATTGAGCGTCGTTAATTTTAGTAGCTTTCTTTAAATGTGTATCAAGCAGACTGTCCAGAACTTTAGCCACGATTGTCGCCAGGGATATAGGCCTGTAGTTGGACCTATCCGCTACATTGCCCGTCCTGTTCTTCACTATAGGCGACCACCGTCATCATCATTGCATCCGGCAGGTGACCATGACTGACACAGAGGTTATAGAGCATGGTAAGGACTCTGGAAATGTGCATTCCAGCATATCGCAAGTGTTCGACACTCAGGCCATCATGCCCCGGGGATCTCCCCCGCTTCATACTCCTTATTGCGTCATTTACCTCACAAACAGAGAAGCTCAATGAGTCTACCCAAGGGTCTACGGTGTCCCGAGCACCGTCCACTGTTTGACCTACTATACTTAGGGTTCCACCTGAAGTGAGTCTTAAACATATTGGCAATGTTTTGACTCCTGTTATGCCTCCCACTTCCACAGGAAGGCCCGCCGTGCATTCAGTCTATTTGTTTGTTGCCAGAACCTACTAAACTGCTTAGTCTCGTGTGTAGAGGCTAAAATGTCCATTTTTAATTGATCTTCATGGTCCTGGCACCATTTTAGTTTATTTTTGAAAAGCCTACGAGACTCCCGCATATCATCGTATGTAACTCCACTACTCGGCCTCCCAGCCATAACCCACGACTGAAAACACAGACGAGCTCTCCCGTGTAGTGGCCTTACATGCCTATTCCACCCCGTAATATAACCTTTTTTATTTCCCCTTACAATTTTATGACTAACTATTGCCCCTGACTGCAATATGCTTACAATATGAGAGTACATATTATCGATAACTAGTTTATGTTCATCTTTACAACAGGTTTTGCCACAACATTTCGTAAGTTCCATAGGAAAAACTACTTTACTTAGCTTCTCATCACAAGTTTTCGTAAATAGCTTAGTCTGGTCACTATCCCTCTGCCCCCAAAATATCTTATTATTAGTAACTCGAGATGATGGTACCAACTGAGTATGTAAGGGGTTTAGGTTACAAACAATTTCAAAGGATAGTGATCAGACCACGAGACACTGTTATTTACGGTTATATTCTCAATGTACCCCCTAGCCATCCTAGTTACCAAACAATGGTCAAGCCAACGTGTACATCCGTGAACATCACTAATGTAAGTATACGTCTCTCCATTGTTTGGCAAAAGTTCAAAGTCCGCACAACACCATTTTGTTCAACACAAAATTGCTGCATTTCATTAAAAAATAATTCACCTGGTTGAGCATTAAAGTCTCCTAATACAACTACCATACTAATACCACTGTCCTCAACAACCGCATTAATCTCGCTCAAACAGTCTGTGAATTCTGGCAAGTTGTCAGTACAGTCAGTAGGCATGTATACCGAGAATATCAACAGATCACATTCACGCAATTTACACTTTATAGCACAGAGCCTCGCATTATTACACTTCACAACAGATACCGCCGTAAACGCACTCTTACGCCATAACAGCGCGACGCCCCCGTAGGGACGGCCGCGTAACATGCCTGCACTCGTATCTACCGCTGACGTCCCTGTGGCTACAAAATCGTCATTAACAGTACTTAGGTAGGCCAAATCATGCGGTAGCAACAAGTTTCCTGCAGCGCAACCACGTCCGCTGCCACACAAATCTTCTCACACTATCTATTGATCGCTTTAGTGACTTACAGTTAAAGCTAGTTAGCTTTAATTTATAATTATTCTCTCTAATTGACTTCTGATCCATCATTTTTATTATTTTTCCTCGTATCCCGTTCTGTAGGTGTTTTCCTACCCTTTCTAAATATTATATATCTTCTGAAGTATATACCTTCCGGCCACAATTCATTATTTGTAAACAAAGACAATTTACTTTTAGGTATACAGAATTTAAATGATGTGTAACCTTTTTCCGATTTATTATTATTCTTCACTCTCTCCGGCAGTATATGTATATGTGTTTTCTCATATACATATTCGGCAATATCCCGCTCTGTGGCGTCTTTAGCGACGTTGTAAATAAACAACGGAATCTGCACCTCCGCCGCCCTGAATTTCCCCAGCGGGTTTATCACAGCTGTTCCTCTCGACCCCTTAAACCTTGACTTTTTACGCTTTTCAACTCGTATCCATTCCCCATCAATTACATCTTGCTTTTTCACGGCGCTTTGTATATTTGCATTCACTACATTGCACGACGTCATCACACCAGGTGACTCAGACGAGACAAGCGCTCGAGTCGCCATCTCCGACCTTAATACGGGAGCGACAGAGACATCTTTATGATCTTCCGCCGCCTTATCGCTCACGCATGACAAGGATAGGTGCGCGGGCGCCTCAAATGCATTTGCCTCGTGTGCATTCGAAACCGCAGTTACTTGACGAGGGGCCTCCACGTACTCTTGATGTGCCACTTGTTGCACGTGTGTGAATAGGACAGACTTATCTGTCTCCACCGCGCAAGCACTCGCGTCCGACAAAGACAGGTGATCATCTATCTGTTTTTGCACTGTCATTGTCGACGTATAATTATCGTTACGGACGGTCATTAAGCCCATCGGCACGCTGTCACAGTCGGGCTATCTTGTAAGCAAGAATCGCCTCTCTTGCTATTGACATTAGGGTGACTTATGAGTTGCCCTCGTATTCTTATGATACTTATCAAATTCAAATTTTAAATCATCTTTTTAACGTACGTGTCTTGAAATACTGCACATTTCTCACCTATGGCACTGATCTCCTCTGCATAACTAGCATATCCTTTAGTAAACGCGTCGCGTCTATGTGGTCAAATGACCGGTGGCAATTTTGGATGTCTCGTGCCACAAACGTTGGAAATATCTCAGGATCTGCCCTTTCAACAACCCAATGATGTCTTCTATGGTTTTGTTTTTACCGGCATCGCCCCTTCGTTTGATTTCCTTTTTTTGTACTGACTCGAACAACAAGCTTTTAGCCTCAGCGATGTCCTCCACAGAAAATGATTGCCTGCATAACAACGCTAGGCTCACATTATTCATAACATCAAGTTTATTTTGCACAAAACATAACACTTCATTAATAATAATGTTACAACTATTACATTTAATTCTCGTCATTGTCTATCGCTTGAGGTCATCGACGTGCAACCGATCGCGCGCGCTGTCAGCTGATGACTGATAAATAGTATGAATACATAAAATTTCATTTTAAATTATTTTAAATTGTATTGAAATTGTTCATAACAAAATTAAACAATTACTAGCAGACAGCGTGTACCTGGTAGAGCCATGCTGCAGCTATATTAATTGTATAATTGTAGCACGAATGGGAGCTCGACCGGTGAAGGACCACGCTCTCACAGAATACCAGCGTAAAATAGTAGATTAATGCTGCTGTGTTTCGTATGGTAAGTAGAGAACCGGAGACTCTTTTTACTGGAAAAGAGGCATTCCATCTTAGTCCTCACGGCTGACAACGCATCTGCATTTTGATTCGCAAACGAGGATAGATGTAGATTGTAGATGTATATGGGCTACAGCAACCACTTACCATCAGGAGGACTGTGTGGACTATAAAAAAATCTTAGAAGAATTTATTTTTCAATATCGCTACCTCTTCAGCTGTCATTTTTATGCACCGAATTAAGATATGCTTAATCCGATGTACTATGTGTATGTGAGTACAGCTGATAATGGTTTATTGAACTCATTCTGCAGTTCCATCCTTTTTCATAGCACCAGAGTATGAATCAGAGGATAACGTAACTAGCTACCAGTGTCCAGTAGTTTCATTCATTCATTACAGCCCTTCACAAGTCCACTGCTGAACATAGGCCTCTCCCAAGGAATGTCACAAAGCTCAGTCCTTAGCCACCTGCATCCATCAACTTCCTGCATACCTTACCAGGTCGACACTCCGTTTAGTGTCGGTTTTTCGAGGTATGTTGCCGGCCCATTGCCACTTCAACTTACTAATCCGCAGTAGTTAAGGCACGGGAAACGGAAAAGCGACCCCGGGCATCCTGAACCAGTGTGTCCATATTATATAAACGGTAATTTCCGTAGATACTCGTTAATTTGGTCCAATCTGCGGTCAATGGTCACCAGTATTACCGTAACATTTTATTAAACGACGATTTAATAACAGACGAATAAAAGAAAGAAGAGAAAAAGCGTTGAATAAAATAATACAAACTCTGCATCTAATTTCAGTAAAGTAGCGCGTAAAGTACCGCGCGTTATTTAGTATCTATATATAGTATGAAACGATATCTCACACCTTTAAAGTCTTTGAAGACATAATGAAATGACAACACTTGTTTTGTTTTTTGTTGAACATCGATATCATATATATTTGCCTTTTTCTTCCTATTTATTTACTATTATATTTATAAAAATACGGTAATTTATGAAGAGAGATTGGCCTTAAAACACAATATTTTTACCATTGCATTGCATTGCAGTTATTCTTTATTTTTGAGGCGACGCTGCGTTGCGCCACAAGCGAAACGCACCGAAGCCTGAATCGCGTTATCAAAGTTCTGAAGTTAACGCGCTATATATAGAACCGTTCCAAAATAACAAACGGAGCGTTGGTCGATAACCTTGCCCGGCGGGAGATCACCCCTTTCGTTTCTACGGCCAAATTTCCATAGACTTACTGCCTCGAGCTACCACTTACAACTCCCATTTCTCCTTATTCCTATCTAATTCTAATCTTTTCTTACCCTTTATCCACAATATGCTATCCACCATATCCTGCATCTAGCTTATTGTCCTCTATCTTGATAGATGTTGGTACAACTATCCGGAAAGCCAACTTCAAAGTTTTTCGCTACTCAGGTTATGTTTCTAGAATTGCTCATAGCGGTTTAAGCGTAGTTAATAAGTCTAGCAGAAAACTTATGGGCTGATGGAAGAGTGAATGGATAGCATGAACCAATTCACACCAATGCAATGGTAACTAGTATTCGTGTCTTAATATTTCTCATACTTATCGCCAAACAGAAAGGTGGTAGGACTCTCCCAGATAGTAGGAATCTTTTTTTGCGTAGGCGTCAGCCTTAGTAGGTACCACCAACCACCCTTTCCGGCTTGCCCGGCGCAATAATGCACGCACGAATACATGTGCATTGTTGCTGTGTTCCTGTCTGCAAGGTACAGAGAGTCGGTATAATTACTGGCTGCTGGGAGACATTCCATCTTAGTTCTCAGAGGTGACAACGCATCTGCAGCCTTCTTTTTTTTTGAAGTTTGTTGCAAATGGCCATATTGTTGCAAATGGAGATCGTAGTCACTTCAATTTTATAAAAAAAGAACTCTACTTAATTTATTGGCCGTATTGCAACTAGTTCTGTGATTCTTTTGGAATGTATTGTACGGTCGTCCACGCACTATACCTATTTCGGTTTCGGTATTTTCGGTATTCGCTTGTGAGAGTTATTGTTAGCTCAGCGCTTCATATGCATTATTTGTACAATTTGAATGTATCTTGATGGATAAATTAGCATGAATTTTTGAACTTATATTCAATATTTCATAGGTGGAGGTAGAAAACGTTTCTCTAATTATTTTTAATTTTAATAGTATACCTAAAATTAAAAGAATTTAGTCTAAGGTAACGTAAAACTGAAAACAACTGGATGCGTAAACCTAAAGAATGAGCTAAGTATTAGCTCCTTACATATGAAATTAGCGTTTTGTCGTACTGACCACTTTGATCTGAAATATCTCCTCTTTGGTTAAGAATTCCAAATTCAAATTTATAAATTCATTTAGCTGGTACATTTGAGTTTTGAAAACAGTCATTCATTTGTTTTTTCCTCATTATTTTTTTCTTTGGCGTCGCTTATTACCGCACAATGGAAAACATGAAATATCGGTATATTTACGAGTACGAGTTCTACCGTGGCACCAATGCTGCAGAAATAGCTCGAAGGATTAATTATGTGTACGGCGCAGGTGTCGCAAAAGAAAGCACGGTACCTTTTTGGTTTCAACGTTTTCGTTCTGGAAATTTCGACCTTCAGAACCAACCCCGTGGACGGCTGGAGACCAAAGTGGAAAATGAAGAATTAAAAGCTATTGTGGAAGCGGATCCATCACAAAGCACTTCAGAGATAGCTGCAGGCTTCGGGGTAAGTGATAAAACTGTATTAATCCACTTGAAGGAAATCGGGAAAGTAAAAAAAAAACTTGAACAATGAGTACCTCATGAATTGAGTGAATCGAACTTGCAAACACATGTTGACTTTGCTGCTGTGTTACTTTGCACAACCGACACAATAATGAAAAGTGGATACTGTACGATAATCGGAAGCGCTCGTCGCGCAATGGCTGAACCCTGGAGACCCAGCCAAATCCTGCCCTAAACGAAAATTGAGTCAGAAAAAGTTACTTGTGAGTGTTTGGTGGACTAGCTCCGGTGTCGTTCACTACAGCTTTCTAAAATCTGGCCAAACGATTACGGCAGATATCTGTTGTCACAACTGCAAACCATGAAGAAAGAACTAGCTGCTAAACTACCGAGATTGGTCAATCGCTCTAGGCCACTGCTGCTTCACGACAACGCAAGACCACACACTACACAACAAACAACCACTAAGTTAGATGAGCTTTAATTGGAATGTCTGCGACATCCACCGTACTCCCCGGACCTTGCTCCAACAGATTACCATTTTTTCCGGAATTTGGACAACTTCTTACAAGGAAAAAAATTCAACTCCGATGCGGCAGTCCAAACCGCCTTCAAAGAGTTTATTGATTCTCGCCCCCATGGTTTTTTTAGTAAAGGGATCAATGAACTACCTATGAGATGGCAATAGTGCATAGCTAACAACGGTGCATACTTTGATTAATTAAATATATTTTACAAAAAAATTGACTTTATATTCCTCCCGTACAAAACGCCAATTTCATATGTAAGGACCTAATATACTCAGAGTGGCCTGTATCCAGCAGTAGACACAGTAGACTTCCACAAACTCATAAATATTGATGTAAAATCGAAACATATTTAAAATTAGAACTTTGATATTTTACGCCCTGTAGTAGCCGCGTATGAGAATAAAAAAAAAATTGAGGATATCGTATGTAAAAACTACGGTTGCCAACCTTCGAACCAAGCTACGTAGGTCTATGTTCAGCAGTGGACATTCTTATTTTATATATTTATATTTTTAAATAGATACTGTTTTATACAAAAGAAAATCCAAAGCTTATTTCAATAGTTCAATCGAAGTCAGTGCAAAAACTTGGAAACTATGAATTGCTTTTATTCATTTTGATGAGATATCGACTTACTCAAGGTCGAAATTGACTGATCACGTACATAAAATATCGGTATATTTACGAGTACGAGTTCTACCGTGGCACCAATGCTGCAGAAATAGCTCGAAGGATTAATTATGTGTACGGCGCAGGTGTCGCAAAAGAAAGCACGGTACCTTTTTGGTTTCAACGTTTTCGTTCTGGAAATTTCGACCTTCAGAACCAACCCCGTGGACGGCTGGAGACCAAAGTGGAAAATGAAGAATTAAAAGCTATTGTGGAAGCGGATCCATCACAAAGCACTTCAGAGATAGCTGCAGGCTTCGGGGTAAGTGATAAAACTGTATTAATCCACTTGAAGGAAATCGGGAAAGTAAAAAAAACTTGAACAATGAGTACCTCATGAATTGAGTGAATCGAACTTGCAAACACATGTTGACTTTGCTGCTGTGTTACTTTGCACAACCGACACAATAATGAAAAGTGGATACTGTACGATAATCGGAAGCGCTCGTCGCGCAATGGCTGAACCCTGGAGACCCAGCCAAATCCTGCCCTAAACGAAAATTGAGTCAGAAAAAGTTACTTGTGAGTGTTTGGTGGACTAGCTCCGGTGTCGTTCACTACAGCTTTCTAAAATCTGGCCAAACGATTACGGCAGATATCTGTTGTCACAACTGCAAACCATGAAGAAAGAACTAGCTGCTAAACTACCGAGATTGGTCAATCGCTCTAGGCCACTGCTGCTTCACGACAACGCAAGACCACACACTACACAACAAACAACCACTAAGTTAGATGAGCTTTAATTGGAATGTCTGCGACATCCACCGTACTCCCCGGACCTTGCTCCAACAGATTACCATTTTTTCCGGAATTTGGACAACTTCTTACAAGGAAAAAAATTCAACTCCGATGCGGCAGTCAAACCGCCTTCAAAGTTTATTGATTCTCGCCCCATGGTTTTTAGTAAAGGGATCAATGAACTACCTATGAGATGGCAATAGTGCATAGCTAACAACGGTGCATACTTTGATTAATTAAATATATTTTACAAAAAAATTGACTTTATATTCCTCCCGTACAAAACGCCAATTTCATATGTAAGGACCTAATATACTCAGAGTGGCCTGTATCCAGCAGTAGACACAGTAGACTTCCACAAACTCATAAATATTGATGTAAAATCGAAACATATTTAAAATTAGAACTTTGATATTTTACGCCCTGTAGTAGCCGCGTATGAGAATAAAAAAAAAAAATTGAGGATATCGTATGTAAAAACTACGGTTGCCAACCTTCGAACCAAGCTACGTAGGTCTATGTTCAGCAGTGGACATTCTTATTTTATATATTTATATTTTTAAATAGATACTGTTTTATACAAAAGAAAATCCAAAGCTTATTTCAATAGTTCAATCGAAGTCAGTGCAAAAACTTGGAAACTATGAATTGCTTTTATTCATTTTGATGAGATATCGACTTACTCAAGGTCGAAATTGACTGATCACGTACATAAAACTTATTTATTTTTTATGAAAGGCCTTCGAAAAAGAGATTCTTAACTGTAATTGATTAAATGCTGTCAAAAAGTTAAAAAGGTAAAGCAGCAGCGTGTACTGTACGGTTTCACACATTTGTTAAAGAAATTAATGTTTCTAGTGTCCGACATGTGACGAAAACATATTACAGACTAGTTGATCCAACTGTGTATTTAAACGCGATTTTCTCTCTTAAATATTTTTCTTTCTTTTAAAAAAAAATAACGTTTCCTCTAAACTACGATTTTCTCAGGTCAAAGGGCAGTTTACATAAATAAATTTTACAAGGACAAACATCCAGACCCGGAATACAAATACTTGTTCCGTGCGGGATTCGAACCCGCGGCCCTTAGCGCTGCAACTCATTGCTAAGCCACTGCGGCACGGAGCCGTCATAAATACTTAAAGTTGTTTCTTTTTGTTTGTAATAATACTTTTTTATCATATTGATATACTCCTGTCCAAGTTTCGACTATGGCGATAACTTCTTAAGCTGTGAACTAAATTGGTATCCTATTGTCAAACAAAGTTGTGTAATAATAACAAAAGATATTATAATGCCAGAAATGTATGTATAAACAGGGGCTCACTCTCGCCTTAACCTCTGGTAGATTGCTCGAGGAACCCATATGGCTGGCCCTAGGTGTAGGGCCGGCCCGAGGTGGCCACTCCGAGTGGGCTTGGTGAGCCCACTTCGGATGTGTGTTGGTGGGTTGCGGCGAAAGGGGTGCCCTCTCTCGCTACCGCTGCAGCCGAGGTGGGGTCGCGGAGGACGAGGAGTGTTAGTATGGCGATGTGCCACTCGCCCTATCCTCCGCGACTCTGACGGGGCCGCACCCTTGATTGTTGTGGTGGTGGTAAGGCTGCGGGGGGAGAGGTGTGGCGGTATTGCGAGGCGCTGCTCTCCCTACCCTCTGCAGAGGGCGAGGAGGGCGCCCTATATGTTCTGGTGCGCCTTACCTGAGAAGGAGATGGGGGAGTAGTCCTCTTACGAGGAGGGGCCGCCATGGGGCGGCCAGCGCTTGTGGTCGTTCCCGTGGCCCTGCCAATATGCGACGAAGGTGGAACACCATGGGGTTTTAGTCGGTGCAAATCCGACATAACCCGTCCTTGCCCCCGCGAGGCGGGTATGCGTAGCCATTTCCCCATGTTAAACAAAAAGAAAAGGTTGCCCGATGTAACGCGAATGTATCTGCCGTGAATGTATCTTGGGTTAAAGATGCAGTGTCAGAGACTTGGAACACAGAGACAATCACAAGAAATTTGCGCTTTTGCACAATCTTGGCCCTGGTTGGGATAAAACCCAGGACACGCGGTGTAGTAGTCACGTACTTTACAAATGGCCACGTGCTCGTTAAATTTGAAATATATAATTTCGAATGATAATAAATTTAAATCAACATAGTGATATTTTAGGAATGCACGGTATGCAATGCTCATGCATATATTTTATTATGAGTTTGAATAATTTCTTAGTGATATTTATTTAAAAAAATACTAAATAATTGACAAATTATTTTAGGGAGGGAAGAATTGTAGATTATGATATAAATAAATTATTTTGCTGTGTGGTGACAGCGTAAGAGTATCCATTACCCCGTATCGTCCCATGGGTGTCTAGGTTGTAATGCTAGAGAGATGCCACGGCTCCCTCACTCTCATAGTCCGATGGAACGGTCCAACACGACCGAAGAGGCGCAGGTCCAACGGCTTTTCATACTTTCCGAGACACAAAGGTGAAACACCGCCAACTTCCTGACTCCAGGCTGCTACTGACAATTTCTTGACAGAAAAACCCAATTTTGGCCCGACTCGTAATTCGAACTCGGAAACTCATGATCAGCCACCGCGTTTACGGCCATTAGGCCAACGAGGCAGTCGTTGGCCTGGTGGTTGTTATATTATAAAGTAGCATTAAGTAAAGTTCTCATGCCTGCACATCGGGGAATGTGGGGTAAGCCCAGTGGCGAAGCTAGGGCTCCAAACTAGGGCAAGCCCAAGATATGGTTTTGTTGTTAGTGGCGAAGCTAGGGCTCCAAACTAGGGCAAGCCCAAGATATGGTTTTGTTGTTTTTAACAGTTGTATAAAAATACACCAATCTTGATCTGTCTCCACTCTTCAGTTTCATATTCAGTGCTGTCGAGGAGGTGTTTAACAAAGCACACAGAAGGCATACTACTGCTAGATAGATTGTATGACATATCAGCAATTGCATACCTTCGGTGGCTTTGAAAAAAGCCGTTTGGGTTTACGTGAGCGAAAGAAAAAGATATTTACATACAATACAATACACGAACAAAAGAAAAGTATGAACAAAGTACAAACAAACTATGTACAAAATTAAAAAAAACAAATTATTTATATTCTAAATCGAATCGTCTCTCTTTCTTAAGAAAAGATTTGATTACGTCCGCGTAAAATGTTGGTGAACGTTTTAATTGTACCAATAACTGTTTTTCAATTGCGATAATTGATAAGTCTGAAAGACGCTCTTGACCTTGTGTTAAGTATGGATACGCTTCAGAGATGAGAAAGCACGTTCCGCGGAGGAACTTGTGGCTGGAATAGTTACGACATGATAAGCTAATTTTAAAAACTGGGGAAAGGCCTCTTCAAGACTATTTTCGTTTATAAAGTCAATGAGTTCAAAAACATTGCGGTCTTTTAATTTAGGGGAGGAATACAATGAAATCAATTGGTTTTTCAATGTTTGTTTATCAAAATGGTTTGCGTAATTTTCAAATAATGAATCTAACGTCTCTAAAGGAAAATCTGAACGATATTTTTTGAATAGTTTGTTGTAGAACAAATGGAAAAATTTTAATTTGAAAATTTCAGAATATCGGCCATTAATTTCTGAAGATATGTTATCAATTATTTTAACAAAAAGTCGTTTGTATTCTGTGTGAGTACAGCGCACATTGCGTCTCAAACGAGGAGCAGAGTTATTTTATTTTATTCTTAAATGTGATCAAAATGCACAGATCAGGCGTTGGTTTCGGCGTGGATATGAGCTGTTTTTTCTCAACAAAGTTTAAACCTTTTCCTCGCCGATTAGCACTTTAACACACTTCAATTCATCACAAGGAACACTATTAACCCACATTTTCACTAAAAATCTTTAAAAAAGCATAAATTTTCAACTCGCAATATTCATTCGCTACAGTAAATACACAGAGTAAACATTGAAATGTGAAGTGAACTTGCAAACGTATCGCCCACGCGCCCCCGTGCTCAACTAACTTCACACCGAAAGCCCGGCTTAACATCATCATCATCATCATCATTACAGCCCTTCACAAGTCCACTGCTGAACATAGGCCTCCCCCAAGGAATGCCACAAAGCACGGTCCTGAGCCACCCGCATCCATCGACTTCCTGCATGTCTTACCAGGTCGTCACTCCATCTAGTGGGGGGACACTTCGTCCGCCGGTACGAGGCCGCCACTCGAGAACCTTTTTTCCCCATCGGTTGTCGGTTCTTCGAGCTATATGGCCGGCCCATTGCCACTTCAGCTTACTAATCTGTTGGGCTATGTCGGTCACTCTGGTTCTACTGCGGATATCCTCATTTCTAAGTTTATCACGCAGTGAGACCCCGAGCATAGCCCTCTCCATAGCTCGCTGAGCGACCTTGAGCTTCCTCATCCGGCCAGCAGTGAAGGACCACGTCTCAGTTCCGTAGGTCATCACTGGCAACACGCACTAGTTGTACAGCCTCGTTTTCAAGTTTTGAGGTATACCTGACGAGAAGATGCCGTAATTTCCCGAACGCTGCCCAGCCGAGTTGAATCCGTCGATTGACCTCTCGGTCGAAGTTGGACTTACCTAGTCGGACTATTTGTCCCAGGTAAACATATTCGTCAACAACTTCGAGCTTAGTGCTCCCAACAACTACCGGCATAGGTGTGACATGGACATTAAACATGATCTTTGTTTTGTCCATGTTCATCTTAAGACCTATCCGTTGGGAGGCACTATTGAGGTCATTGAGCATAGTGCTTAGGTCCTCCAGCGATTCTGCCATAAGGACTATATCATCGGCAAATCGAAGGTGAGTGATGTACTCGCCATTGATGTTAATGCCGTATCCTTTCCAGTCCAGAAGCTTGAAAACGTCTTCCAATGCAGCGGTGAAGAGTTTCGGGGATATAACGTCTGCAGTTGGATAGGTTTTGTACTCTGGTTCTGTACTCGGATAGCCATCGTGGCCCTACTGTACAAGCACTTCAGCACTTCGATATACCGACAGTCAACTTGGCACCGCTGAAGGGACTGCAGCACCGCCCAAATTTCGACGGAATCAAAGGCTTTCTCATAGTCCACATACGCCAGACATAGTGGCAAATTGTACTCCTCGGACTTCTGTACAATTTGCCGAAGGGTATGTATGTGGTCTATGGTGCTAAAGCCTTTTCGGAAACCGGCTTGTTCGGGAGGCTGGAAGTCGTCGAGTCTGCGTGCGAGACGATTCGTAATGACTCGAAAACAGCACGTAGATGCGGCTCAGAAGGGAAATCGGTCTGTAGTTCTTCAAGAGAGCGTTGTCGCCTTTCTTGAAGAACAAGACCACCGCACTTCTGCTCCACGCCTCCGGTGTAGTGCCACCATGTAGGACGGAATTAAAGAGCTTCTGAAGGACTTCAAGTACCGGTTTTCCACCCGCTTTCAGAAGCTCCGCTGTAATTCCATCCTCGCCTGGGGCCTTGCCGTTTTTAAGGTGCTGGAGAGCCATTCTAATCTCGCTCAGACTGACGTCCGAGATATCATCGGAATAGTGTCGGATAAGACTCGCTCTTGGATCGTTACTCACACTTGCGTGTGGCTCCAACGATGATGTGTACAGCTGCCCATAGAACCTCTCAATCTCACTCAAAATCTCAGGTGTCCCGGAAACGACGCTGCCACACTCGGTCTTCAGCTTCGACAGTTGGCTCTTTCTGGCAGACAGATCTCTGGCAAAGACTTTGGAGCCCTGGTTCCGCTCGATCGCTTCTTCAATACGAGCTGTATTGAAGTTGCGCAAGTCCCGCCGCATGCATTTGGAGATCTGTCTGTTCAGTTGCCTGTATGCTATCAAATCTACTGAAGATTGCAGCTTCATTTCCCGTCTAACAGCCATGAGATTAAGAGTGTGATCAGAGACTTTTTGTGTTCTTCTGCGGCGGGTCTTACAAAACTTAGCTCCGACCGCATGGACAGTTTCCACGAGCTTGTCATTCATATCGTCCACTGCATTGCAATCTTCTAGGCACTGAAAACGGTTTTGTAACTCGAGCTGAAAGGTTTCGGGACTTTGGATTAGAGCACGAGGGGGACGGAGCGTTGACTTCATTAGACGAGACCTCTCCAACTTAACGTTTAGGTTCAGTGTGCCTCTAACCATTCGGTGATCGCTACCAGTTTTCACCCTCGCGATCACTGAGACATCACTGAACAGTTGTCGTCTGGTCGTCATAATGAAGTCAATCTCATTTTTTGTCGAACCGTCGGGGCTCGACCAGGTCCACTTCCTGTGGGGCCGCTTCTGGAAGAAAGAGTTCATCATAAAGAGTCCCTCTTTCTCCATGAAGTCGGCCAGCTGCTGGCCTTGGGTTCCGTTGCCTAATCCGAATTTCCCTACTTTCAGCTCACCGTTCTCTCTTGTGCCTAGCTTTGCGTTGAAGTCTCCCATTAACACCGTATAGTGGGTTTTAGAGAATGCATGGCTCTAGAGATATCCTCATACATTTCCTCCACCTCCTCATCGGGGTGTGCCGAAGTTGGTGCGTAAACCTGTATGACCTTCAGCGAATACCGTTTGGTGATTCTGAGTATAAGGTACGCAACCCTCGTCGACACACTCCCAATTTTTACAACGTTGTTAACGAGAGACTTGTGGACGATAAATCCGACACCTCCTTGGGACAGATGGTCGCCCTCCCGGTGATAGAACAAGTTGCCGGATTCGAGGATTACCGTGTCCTCCCCCTCTCTTCGGACCTCGGATAATCCTATAATATTCCAGCGCAACTTGTCTAGTCTATCTAGCCCGGCTTAACGCTCCATACTAATTGATATATGAACAATCGTTGTTATATTTCGTTATAGAATATTTTGCCACAGGTTAGAAAGGGAGCGATCGTCTTCTCGAAAGCCCGGTAAAAAGCCCACGCGTGCGAGAGAAACGACTAATCGCTCAACTCTACTTCTTTTTTATGACAGCAGTATCGCGCAGTTTTGCCGCGACCGGGGTCCATCCATATTACTTTGCTTTTTGACAGTCCATTGCGTGTTCGCTTTGAGACAGAGAGAACACGAATCAGTGTATTTCGAATTGCCAAGTGTGGACGTTACATAATAAGGCTATGAGGTCATGACCTGTGTAGAACAAAGGAGCGCGCGGAAAATTTGAAATAGTTTGAAACAGCTTACGAGTTATTTTATTAGTTGATATTATTGATTGAGCAGTTTGATAGGGCAAGCCCGGCTTCTCGGCTTCTATAGAGGCTTCGCTACCGGGTAAGCCCTTGTTCGGCACTGAAATTTTACAGTCTAATAAAGACGAAGGAGAAAGTACGAGATGTGATCAAAAAGTAAGGTGACTTTTCAAATTTCGCGAGCTACATCCGTTCGACCTTCGATTTCTTTTTTTGTTATGTTGGTACACTTGTCTTGAACATCTGTGAAAAGTTTCAAGTGGATAGCATTTTTTGTTTGTTTGTGAGAGCACGCAAAACACTTCTAACCTAATGCAGGTTAGAAGTGTTTTGCGTGCTCGGCGATTTTCTACTGTCGAAAAACATGGATCAAAGAGTTTGCATAAATTTTTGTGTAAAAAATGGAATCAAGTGCTTTAAAAATCTCTTCAAATGTTGACAGTGGCATACGGTGAGTCTACTTTAAGTAAAAAAAATGTTTACAAGTGGTATAAACTCTTCCAAGAAGTCCGAGAAGACACCAATGACGAACCTCGCTCTGGACGCCCCAACACGTCATCAACTGATGAGAACGTTGAAGAAGTGAAGAAAATAGTGTTGCGGAATCGTCGAATTACCATAAGAGAAGTTGCTGATGATATCGGTATTTCATTTGGTTCGTGCCAAGCAATTTTAACGAATGTTTTGGGCATGAGACGTGTGTCCGCGAAGTTTGTTCCCAAATTGCTAAATTTTGACCAAAAGAACCGTCGCATGAGCATCGCTGAAGAGCTGTTTTTTGGCCAAGAACAACACCATAATCATGCCACAGCCACCGTATTCACCGGATTTAGCCCCCTGTGACTTTCTTGTTCCCGAAACTCAAGAATCCATGAAAGGACGGCGTTTTGCAACGATTGAGGACATAAAGACCGCATCGCTGAATGAGCTGAAGGCTATACCAAAAAGTGCTTTGAGGATTGGAAAAAGCTTTGGCATAAGTGTATTGTATCTGAGGGGGGTTACTTTGAAGGGGACAAAATAAATATTGATGAAAAAATAAATATTTTTTGATAAAAATAAAAAGTCACCTTCCTTTTTGATCACACCACGTATATTGTAGGACTAAATATGAACAAGCATATCAGAAGCATATCTGCATCTGCATATGTTAAGTAACGAGTTCACATATATCTTTGTTATTTGTTTGAATATTTGCGTCTCTAGGCAAACATTCACAAAGGCTCAATGAATATAAATATGACTTCGTCTATTTAGTCCTTGATGCGCTAAAAATATGTGTCCATATCACGTATTAGGTGATAATTTTCGAAACGAATATCAAAAGTTTTATAGACCTTAGACTTAATAAACATTTTGGTCTAGGTATGTTTTAAAAAAAAATATATTTTAAGCATTTGAAATCTACAGGAAGAACGATTATTGCGAATTGGATGTATCAAATATGTCTGTAATGTTAGGTCTAATACCTAACATTACAGATTAACAATCGCATGATGTACCATAAATTTTAGTACTGGTAACAAACACTTCCTTCAAATGAAGTTAACAAGATTTAGAAGGATTTTTTTACATTTACCATTCTTCTTTATCAGCCATTTAAAGTCCAGCGCTGGATATGGACATCTCTAATTGTAGGGAGAATTTGCCGATTCTCTTATTACAAGAGTGTATATTACCAATAAATTTGAAAAGAAACAGCTTGCATATATATGTATGTCTAATTGCTCTCTCGTACCCTCTTAGAAATGAGAGGAGGCCTGTTCTCAGGGGCTTGGACCAGAGTTCGACGCGCTGCCTCAATGCGTCTTGGGAGACTGCACATGTCCTCGAAATGTTTTTGAATTGCTTGAACATGCAGGTTTCTTTTAGATTTTTCTTACGCCGCCCAACTACATGGTAAATCGGCACTTAAAATTGCAATTAATTATTGAATTGTTACTCTTATGTAAGGCCAGTGCTTATCACCAATGTTGTTATGCTACTTATTTCTACTCTATACTAAATCAACAAAAAGTTACCAAAAATATCTTCATTATTTATAGCTCTTCTCATTACAGTCAATGTTATTTTTCAGACAGATTATACTTTGCAACCCTAAAAATCGGCTACAAACCGAAACCTACGCGTAACAGTAAATACTTCCATATAGAAGATGAGATCATCTACGAGAACTTTTATTTTGACTTTGGACCGTACCACCTGTGCCATTTGTATCAGTTTTGCAACAAGCTCAATGAGGAATTGGAGAGGAATCCGAAGAAAAAGATTGTATTCTATACCAGTAACAATGAGACCTTACGACTTAATGCTGCCTACCTTATTGGAAGTTACCAGGTATGGTCTATTTTATAAATTAGGACACTTGCTTTAAGCCTCCTAGGACCTAAGAATTAGTTTAGGTTTTACTGAATTTATATTGTTTTTAAATTTGCATTTTCAAGGCCATCCTGCAGTAGGAGTCTTATTACCATTAGTTCTGTAAATGTTTCTTAGTGAGGATATATTTAGCAATTTTTGATCAATTTATGATATTCTTTATATATATTCTTATGATGTTCATACTTTTGATATTTTTGATCTTGTAATAAATTGTGGAGTCAAAAGGCCTAAAATCTAAAATATTATAATTTTTGTATTAACTTTCAGATAATATACCTGGGTGGGTCCCCAGCAGCAGTGTTCAAGCAACTGACGGAAGGAGGAGAATGGTCGCTGTTGACTTTCCGCGACGCGTCTGGAGGCCCGCCACTCTTTGACATCTCTCTGTTGGATGTGCTACATGGTCTGAAAGTAGCCCATGATGCACGTTTCTTCGACTTCCGGCATTTCGATGCTGAACAGTATCTATTTTATGAGGTAGGTCCGCAAATGTTAGAATAAACTTTGAGGTAAGAGATAAGTATTGTGTAATGCAGTATGATATATTGATAGAAGACCAACTTTCATATTAATTGTATCATTCTAAGTTTTTGAAATACAATTACTGTTAACTTTGCTTTAGAATTATTATGTGGCTCTAGGTTCAAACATCAAATAAAGACTTATTTAACTGCTTGTAAACTATGCGGTCTTCAATTTTATAGAAAATTTCAATTTGACAGCTTTTAAAGTATGTTATTTCTATTTATGTAAATAGAAATATCATAATAGTCTAAGATACGGCTTAAGAAATTTTTTCTCGGCATTCTTTTCCTTGATGATTTTTTTTTTATAATAAAATATATAAATAAATACAAATCGGGGTGATTGACAACCTATGTTTTGGCAAGGCTATTTTTAATTAAAAATTATTTAATTAATTTTCTTAAGCCGGATCCTCTACTATAATTTTCTATTTATGTAAATAGATAACACACACGTGTGTGTTATCTAGATCTAAATCTATCCCATTTAATATTTTAAACCTTCAAAATGAGATAACACAGTGAATATCGCATTAATTAGGTTTCTTAAAACTTATATTTTATTTCAATAAAGAAAAGAGTAAAGAATTATTTGTAAAACTATATAATAATATTCAATTATCGTTATTTATTTATTTTTCAGAAAGTAGAAAATGGTGACTTAAATTGGATCATTCCGGACAAAATGCTTGCGTTCTCTGGTCCCCACCATAGGTCGCGACTGGATCGTGGCTATCCCCTACACAGTCCCGAGCACTACCACGACTACTTCCGGACCCACCACGTCACTACCGTCGTGCGATTAAACAAAAAGTCCTATGACGCACGGCAATTCACTGCGCACGGTTTCGAGCATCGAGAACTGTTCTTTGTGGATGGATCTGTGCCCTCTGATCTCATTGTAAATAGATTTATACGGATTGCGGAAGCTGCGAAAGGTGCTGTCGCCGTGCACTGTAAAGGTAAACTACTTTTTTTAATACGAGTACATGATTCCTGATACCAATTTTAAACATATAAGGCCCTTACATTGCTATCACTGATGGCTCATATTAAATTCCTCACAGCCTATAACTATGTTAGTTCAAGCATTCTAGATAGCAATGTATGGAAAAATTGGCAAAATTAATAGAGTACTTTCACCGTCATCAGCTACTCTCGTCGATTAGACTGACTGATTGAATGACTTAAATTATTAAAATAGCATAGTGTTAGATGCCTAGTTTAAATGACACACCAACAAGTAAATTTAATGAACTGTATTTAATTAATTTAAACTTATTGTACACTGTACAATTATTAATGCCGCACAATAGCTGCGATTATAAGTTAGCACACTGGTATGGTAAGCGACAGGTTGACATGGCAATTTTCTAGTGATGTGGCATCACGTACCATGTAATTTATATCAATTTTTTTTTGCAACGCAACAAAATAAGAGTAAAATTAATTAAATAAGATTTATTATTAGTAAAATGAAAAATATTTTATAATAATATTTTATTCATCACAATCAATATCAAATGTAACTCATACTATCATCGCTACAAACACTTGTGGCTCTTCGTCACTAGTTTCTCCGACTTCTATGATAAAGTCTTCCATTACATTATATCCTTTTCCCAATATTTATTATCCAGTTTCAGAACATGTATTTCGAAATTTGCCCAGTTTTCTGCCGTAACTGTCGAAATTGCATTCGTTATTACCTCTTTCAGTTTTGTCAAACACAAATTGCTCTTATGTTGTGTTTCCTTATGAAGCGTTTAATGGCGGCCCAGGCTAATTCAATAGGATTTAAACCGCACATATATGGAGGTAGTCTTATAATGTCATGCCCAGGTCCTATAATTATATTGTCAATTTTATGATTGATATTAACGTGTCTGTATTGTTCTATAATTTCTAATAAATCTGGTTTCCTCATTGACCAGTCGTAAGAAATGTCATTGTCTTCCAACCATTTTAACATTGCAGATTTTAGCGAACTTTTTGTTGTGGGCTTATTTAGCTGGTGGGGTAAGGTGCGTTGTGCGTTGTCCATTATCACAGCACTGCGGTCAGGAAGTGAATGCAAAAGCTTTTCGACTACCCATTTCTCAAAATTCTCGGCATTCATTTGTCCATGATAGTCGCCGGTAGTAGCACCGGCCTTAAATATCAAAGAAGCCCCCGGTAGAAATCTGTTTTTGCCTCCTGTGCTGACTACTATGAGTATATTTCCAGAACGAGTATCTGTGAGAATCCTTTTAATCCAGTCATTTGCTAACACTTTTTGAAAGTTAAAATATAATTATTGTCCATCCACGTTTCATCTAAATAAAAAATATTTCTGTTGTGTTGTCGGAATTCTCTAAATTTCTTTAAATATTGATAACGTTTGAAAAATATATCTGGCTTTTCAATTAAAACAGATCGTTTGGTTTGACACTGACGCCACCTGTAGCTCATTTTTTTCAACAGCCTTTGTAACGTACGAACACCCCAAGGAAAAGCTATTTTTTCACGTAACGCAATTAGTAGGTTGGGAGATGTTGGAACGATTTTCTTTTGTAAATAAAATTCTGATACGAGGGCGACACTGAAAGTTTTTAGAACTGGCCACTTGTAAACGATATTATAAAAAATAAGTTCAAATTTTGAAAATGGAACTCTTTGTCAATATTATTGTGTATGTATTTCATTAATTTGTCATTTGTTTACGATTTGGCGGCAAATTGAAAATTGTCTGTGTCATGTCAGCATGAATTTAACGCGAGAAAATTTTCGTACAATGATTTTTTATGACTTTCGATGTCATTTAAGTTAACAAGAAAGTTATGATAGACTTCGATTGGCCTTTCACGATGAAGCCCCATCTCGTGCCACTGTTTACAACTGGTTTAATGAGTTTAAACGTGTTCGCACTAATCTCACCGATGATCTCTGCGTGAGGGACGGCCTTCTACGGCGACGACTGAAGATAACATCAGTGTTGTGCGGCGTATGATAGAGACTGACAAAAGAGTGACTTATCAGCAGATTCGGACAAGCTTAGGCATCGGTATGAGACAAGTGCTCAAAATCCTCCATGAACATTTAGTGGTCAGAAAGCTTTGTGCTCGGTGGATACCTCATAATTTGACAAAGGCCCAAAAACTCCGTCTTGTTGATTGGTGTCGTGAAATGGTTCAAAGATTTAACGGAGGTGACTCAAATGCTGTGTTCGACATACTTACGGGTGACGAAAGCTGGACTTATTGTTGAAACAAAGAGACAGTCTGCTGTCTGGGTGTTTCCTTCCGAGGAGTTGCCACCTAAAGTGAAGAGAGGTCGAAGCGTGGGAAAAAAGATGGTGGCCTCGTTCTTCGGAAGGACAGGTCATTACGCAACAATTGTTTTAGAGGATCGAAAAACAGTTACTGCAGAGTGGTACACTAACAATTGTTTGCCACTTGTCTTGGAAAAAGTTCGGGAGAAACGACCTCGCAGTAGGATCCTCCTTCACCACGACAACGCCTCGTCGCACACCGCCAAGCAAACAATCGACTACTTGGCGACGTCAGACGTGGAGTTACTGGGTTATTCGCCCTATAGCCTCGACCTCGCACCTTGCGAATTTTATTTATTTCTGAAAATGAAAGAAAAACTTCGAGGAAAACGTTTTATGGACGCCGAGGAAGCAGTGGCTGCGTTTCAAAATGCCGTCGAAGAGACCCCTAAGGACGAGAGGACAAAGTGTTTTTCTCAGTGGTTCCATCGGATGCAGCGATGTATTGATGTAAATGGACACTATTTTGAAAAGATATAATAAAACTAATAACTTGCTAGTTTGTTCAGTTTTTGATTCTCTAAGAACTTTTTGTGTCACCCTCGTATAGTGTTATGAATCAGTGTACGATTAAATTGTTTACACAAAATTTTTGGCCTCTCTTCTTCCGTTTTGTGGGCGATTTTAATTGTTTATCGGGTCCTGCTAATTTTGATTCGGATTTTATTCTGGACAAAGTTGTTTTCGATAAGCCGGTGTTAAACGCAGCCCTATCCAATGTCTGATTGACCCTGTCAATCAGACATTGGATAGGGCTGCGTTTTATAATAATCGTTTTTCCGTTCAATGTCACAATTTTCTAATACTTTTCTGGCTAGTTCTCGTGCTTGAGAATGAATTACCGTTTTTTTTTTTTGTTTTAACATGTGACGAGGAAGCGACCGAAGTCATTTTAATACACAATAAAAAACAATGTGAGCTAGATTGAAATCGATAAAAGCGGTCGATGCGGACTTGTGCAGCGCTAAGACTAAGATGGCGCGGGCGGGCGATGTGCGGGTATGCGGGGTGTCCCCTCCCCCGCACCTCAGCTCATACCTCGATTGCCATGTCGACCTGTCGCGTCCTGTACTGTACCTCCATTGCAGTGAAGTGATACAAAAAAGGAAGGAAGTAGGTTACCGAAATACGGATGTTGCTACATAACAAAAAACATCGTTCTGTTTTATGTACGAGAATTGTACATGTAGAAAGGATGTTAAGAATATAGAGAACTTAAATCTATTATTCAATATAGTACTACTACCACCGGTTCGGATAAAACCTCCTGGGAAGAACCAGCAAGAAACCCAGCGGGACTTTTCTTTTAAATAAGGTTAATATACAATAGATTACTTAATACAACTATAAATTGTACCGAGACTAATTTTATAGTTAAGAATAATAATTAATTCGTTTGCACGAATTAATTATCCAACGAGTCAAGGATAAGCTAGTAACGGAATACGACAAGCGCACCGTTCCACGCCAGAGCCAAGACTGCCTTAACGGCGGCCGCTCCGTCCGTTTTATACAACCAGAACGGGCGCCACCGCAGGTGCATTGGCGCAGGTGTGCGGTGCACGTGTTGTTTACAAGAATTCTGTCTAGCTACACCGACGTCGCCGCACGTGCAATGGTGCTGGTGCCGTCATACACATAGCAATGTGAAATTAAAGAGTTTAGAAATTAATTATACCTCCTTTTAAAGAGCATTTTCTATTCTTTACTTTAGTCATACATATTTTGGCGGTTGGAAATTTTTGATAAAACTAAACTTTGAGCGGAAAAAAAAACGATTAATGGTAAAAAAAAATCATATTTCATGGCAGATTACGCGGAAACCATAAGTAATATCGCTTTTGTATGTATAAGAGGTTCAATTAAAGAAAATTTATCAAGGATCATTTCGTACCTGCACACTTTCTGGGGCGCGGGGGGAGGGGCACTCATCCGGTAGGGGGAGGGAGAGTGCTTAATCTGCTTAACACTAATAATATTTTTTTATTTAATATGTCAGCGGGGCTGGGGCGCACGGGTACGCTGATCGCGTGCTACATGATGAAGCACCACGGCTTCACGGCGCGCGAGGCCATCGCCTGGCTGCGGCTGTGCCGGCCCGGCTCCGTCATCGGCCACCAGCAGTGGTTCCTCGAGAAGTTCGTACCGCTCATTCATTCATTCAGTCATTATCAGTTACCGCCTTCAGGTCCCCTGCAGAGCCTATAGGACTTCCTCAAGGAATGCCACTAAACATGGTCCTCACCCACTTGTACCAAGACGTTATTATATTACATGGAGAGTCTCCCTAAAGCTTACTGGTACGAGGCTGCCACTCGGGAATCTTTCTTCCCCATCGGATTGTCGGTTCTTAGAGTCTAAAGTCTAAGAGCTGTATGACACTGCCACTAGCTTACTGGTCCGTATCGCGGCACGACTACGGTTCTTACGGCGCCACAATTTGAAGGCGGATTCGCATAGATCTCGACGAGATACGCCGAAAAGTAAGAATAAAATTTTTCGATATCTCGCTTAGTTTCCTAAATATCGATACTCAAAAATTATTTTTTTTACACAGGAATATTGACCCAAAGTTACTTTTACAACGGCTTCCGCGCTGCGGGAAGTGCAGCCCCTTCGCCCTTGCGTAGCAAATCACAGGCAACCATACTCACCTTCGCAGTTTTGGCTTATTGTCAGCCTCAGTCGCTACGGCTCGCACAGGTGCCTGCTATTTGCTATAGCGGGCGGGGGTTACTCTCCTTCCGCGCCTACGGCTTTACAAAAACACTAGGGGTAGGACAGACAAGACTACGTGGAGTCGGGGCGTGCTGATTCGCTTTTAGTATTCGATTTTTGAGTATCGGTACCTCGGAAACTAAGCGAGATATCGAAAAATTGTATTCTTACTTTTCGGTGTATCTCGTCGAGATCTATGCTAATGCTTCAAATCTGGGCGCCGTAGGAACCGTAGAAGCCCCCGTATCGCTCTTTATTCCGCACCTAATATGACTTGATCAAATCTGAGGCTTTCTGTAGTTTTTAACATGGTTAAAAACACCGAGCCGGGATCGTTTTCGTATTCTTTTCTTTATTAGACTGTATGTCAAGGAGCGATCGAGCGGAACCAGGGCTCCAAAGTCTTTGCTAGAGATCTGTCTGCCAGAAAGAGCCAACTGTCGAAGCTGAAGACCGAGTGTGGCAGCGTCGTTTCCGGGACACCTGAGATTTTGAGTGAGATTGAGAGGTTCTATGGGCAGCTGTACACATCATCGTTGGAGCCACACGCAAGTGTGAGTAACGATCCAAGAGCAAGTCTTATCCGATACTATTCCGATGATATTCCGGACGTCAGTCTGAGCGAGATTAGAATGGCTCTCCAGCACCTTAAAAACAGCAAGGCCCCAGGCAAGGATGGAATTACAGCGGAGCTTCTGAAAGCGGGTGGAAAACCGGTACTTGTAGTCCTTCAGAAGCTCTTTAATTCCGTCCTCCATGGTGGCACTACACCGGAGGCGTGGAGCAGAAGTGCGGTGGTCTTGTTCTTTAAGAAAGGCGACAACGCTCTCTTGAAGAACTACAGACCGATTTCCCTTCTGAGCCGCGTCTACGTGCTGTTTTCGAGAGTCATTACGAATCGTCTCGCATGCAGACTCGACGACTTCCAGCCTCCCGAACAAGCCGGTTTCCGAAAAGGCTTTAGCACCATAGACCACATACATACCCTTCGGCAAATTGTACAGAAGTCCGAAGAGTACAATTTGCCACTATGTCTGGCGTATGTGAACTATGAGAAAACCTTTGATTCCGTCGAAATTTGGGCGGTGCTGCAGTCCCTTCAGCGGTGCCAAGTGGACTGTCGGTATATCGAGGTGCTGAAGTGTTTGTACAGTAGGGCTACGATGGCTATCCGAGTACAGAACCAGAGTACGAAACCTATCCAACTGCAGAGAGGTGTAAGACAGGGTGACGTAATATCCCCGAAACTCTTCACCGCTGCATTGGAAGACGTTTTCAAGCTACTGGACTGGAAAGGATACGGTATTAACGTCAATGGCGAATACATCACTTACCTTCGATTTGCCGACGATATAGTCCTTATGGCAGAATCGCTGGAGGACCTAAGCACTATGCTTAATGACCTCAATAGTGTCTCCCAACGGATAGGTCTCAAGATGAACATGGACAAAACAAAAATCATGTTTAATGTCCATGTCACACCTATGCCGGTAGTTGTTGGGAGCACTAAGCTCGAAGTTGTTGACGAATATGTTTACCTGGGACAAGTAGTCCGACTAGGTAAGTCCAACTTCGACCGAGAGGTCAATCGACGGATTCAACTCGGCTGGGCAGCGTTCGGGAGATTACGACCCATCTTCTCGTTAGGCATACCTCAAAACTAAATTGTACAACCAATGCGTGTTGCCAGTGATGACATATGGAACTGAGACGTGGTCCTTCACTACTGGCCGTATGAGGAAGCTCAAGGTCGCTCAGCGAGCTATGGAGAGGGCTATGATCGGGGTTTCTCTGCGTGATAAACTTAGAAATGAGGATATCCGCAGTAGAACCAGAGTAACCGACATAGCCCAAAGGATTAGTAAGCTGAAGTGGCAATGGGCCGGCCATATAGCTCGAAGAACCGACAACCGTTGGGGAAGAAAGGTTCTCGAGTGGCAGCCTCGTACCGGCAGGCGAAGTGTAGGGCGTCCCCCCACTAGATGGAGTGACGACCTGGTAAGACATGCGGAAAGTCAATGGATGCAGGTGGCTCGGGACCGTGCTTTGTGGCGTTCCGTGGGGGAGGCCTATGTTCAGCAGTGGACTTGTGAAGGGCTGTAATGATGAAATGATGAAGTCATGGACCTCTTTAACAAGGATTTTCCATAATACATACGCAAGAATTGTCCACAGAATGGCGCTCGCAGTATCAAATCTAACACATTTAACGCTGCTCTAGGTCGCTAGTCTGGGTACATCTGCCTCACACCTAATGATACCATCTTTGAGGGGCAATGAGGTTCTTATAGCAATTTCCATAGTCTCCTCTTACGACACACACGGGACGATATGGGCTGCCAACTGCCACCACATGTTAATCTTTCTTTTCTTTATAAAAATAGTAAATTATACTTTCGCTTCGTATTACTCTAAAATAAGATTTTATCATTAGTTAACCGTCATTATTTTTAAGTTTGCTGACATTGTCATTATATTTCAAGGGTAAATGAGACCTAAAGGAATAAAATTTTCCTTTCAAAGGTTTGCCCCTGGGCACTGGGCAGAGGAGTTTGTGAGTGTAGTGCCAATACCTTTTCGATGGCAATGCTACTCCCGTCAACATTTTGTAGGATTTGAGTTCGACATGTTATACGCAGGATGTATCTCGTCATCCTCCGTTTAGGGTGCACCATGTGCAAGGTGAAGTTGGCGTTATTTGGAGTTATTTTGTTAAATTTTAGTGTCCAACCCCGAATGCACGCAGAAGGTGAGGCGTATCGTCGCCGCCACAACATAACTTCGTTCCCGGTGTTTACGCGCGGCATCTACTGCGACCTGCCGCCAGAAACAAGAGACGTGCCAGAAAAACCAAGCGGTGATAACAAACCAGTCTCCCTGCAGTCAATACTGCATAGCAATAAAAATATGAATAAGGTTGGTAGAGCTCTTTGACTTCCCATCAGCGAATTAATTGCCACGCCTGGCAGATAAAGCAATGTACAATACTTATAATTATAATTAAGAGAGAGCTTGATTTGAATAAAGTAGAATAGTATTTTTCTTGTTTCAAGCTACCTAAGTAGTGGTAGATTGAATGCACTAAGAGATAAAACTCGGAAGGATAGTTTTTTGCGGCGTCATTTAATGCTATATGGCTATATTTTTTTTTTAATTAGCCTATATTGTGGTTCTCGATCATGCACTTGTTTTCCCTATAGTTAACCATTAAAAAAGTTCAAAGAATACATAACACCATATAACTTTTTTAGTTTCGCAAAGCTCTCTGAGTAGTCCACGTTAACAACAACAAGACAACCTTACACAAGGAATAGAAACAAAAGGCGGACTTAATGCTAAAAACATTCCCTGCCAGTCAACCTTCGTTATATTTAATCTGTAATTATTATTTTTTTAGCTGGACAATGCGAACGCACTTAACGCAAACGAGGCTGACTCAGAGAACAACGTAACGTCCGTCATTGGAAAGTACAAAACTACGCCGACACCAATGTTGCCAACAAAAACCGTGTTCACACCCAAAATGAACTACATGATGCCCACGAATAACATCCGCAATGCTAACAACACGAACTTAAAACCTCAGCCAAGGTTAATAAACTCCACCCTCAAATCGCATTATGCGTCGAAAACGTCAACTTTCCCGCCAACGAGAGGTGCGAATTCGCAAGCAAACAAATTGGTAGCCAGCGTCAAGTCGTCGTTCACAGGCAAAAATAGCTTCCACGGTCAAAGAGCTAACCTTGCCCGGCCAACGTTAAGCTATTCGCACGGCAGCAGCCCTTTGAAAACATTCACTAGAAAAGCTGCGAGTGTGAGCAAAATGACGGCAAACGACACGTCTGTCGTCAACACACTCAGCAATGTGACGTCCCTATCGGCTTTGACAGAGAACTGTCATTTGAACGGCAAAAACCGATTACCCTCCGAGCCGAATTTGAAAACCGTCGCCTCAACAAAAGGCTCTGTAGCGAACGTTAACGGTAGGAAGAAATTAATAATCCGTTCAAATTCAAGCTCCAGAAAAAGGCTTCCAAAAAATCTTCCAAAGAGTGGGCTCGAGTCCACTCAAGATCTGTCTTCCAGCGACACAAACGTAACTAATATTTCCGCGGACTCTCTAGAAACCCCCTTCAGGTTTAGACGGAAAAGGGATAAGTCAAGTAGTCCGGAACCAATGGACTGTGTATCCAATTCTATTATAACAGCCGACGTTACACCTGACAATTACGAAGAGACAAATAACTCGCAAGGCAATAAACTATATAAAATCAAAGCATTAAGAAAGAAATGCCCAGCTTTCGGAGTCAGCCTTCTCAAGAAAGACAACGTTCAAACGCGGTCTAGTAATTGCGCGAGTAGTGCGACTGTCAAAAAGAAATGATGTCTGTGAATTTATTATAGTTATACTCGCACTTCATAGAGATTATAATAGATGTTTAGTACAGCGCATAGCGCGAAATTATATCGTGTTGGTGGATTTGTTTAGGCGCTTTCTAACTTTTCATGTGACAGAAATAACTTTTTAAACTGTCATCTGCTTAGTGATAATAGATTAAAAATTTTAACTGTCTAAGCAAATTTCTCGACATAAAACTATGTACAGAAATAAATGTTAAGTATAATAAAACGTAACCCCACAAAAGACAAGCCTAATCGAGTGTAAAATAACTATTTAACTTTTTTACACACTTCGTTTTATTGTTGTGTTTAAATCGATTATTTCTCTAATACATTGTCTCTACACTATCATGACGATAAGATAATAGTGGTTTTTGATGAGTTAATAATCGTTTATCTATTTTATTAATCTCAATGAAAATCATTTCAAGTTGATTTTTATTGTAAATCCAACTGTAGCAAGCTGGCCTTATTTAACAGTTTTTTTTTAGTATTAATGCAAACAATCATGTACTATTATCAGTTTTATATTTTTTTGTTATTCTGAGACAATGGTATTGACTGCGTTTAGTCGTGATAGAAATAAAAAGAAAATATTTTTGTAATTTACAAAATAACTATGTGATTATAAAATGCCATGTTTCTTTAGCCTCTTTTGAGCCTCTTGTTATTCACTATACTAATTATTATTTGATTAATGAATTCGTTGTATATTATTTGCTATGTTGACTTGTAGATAAATATTTGTATTTGTTTATGTATAAAAATATTTGATGCTTGATAGCATTATTGTTTTTTTTTTAGAACAGTAGGTGATATATAGGCGGATCTAAATGTATTTTTATAGTTTATGATAGGTTTCATGTACGCTGAGATTTTAATGATATACAAATATATAGCCTATAAACAGTTTCTGGTTGTGTCCAAGTTCTTTTACGTCATTGACCTGGTTAACTGGGATCTCAAGGGATCTAGAATGTTTTATCACTTATAGAGGCTTTTCATTTACCCAGTTTCCCAAATAGGCAGGATAACATGACAGTTGTTTTATTTATAGAGGGTCCCACAATGAGAGGTCGAAATGTACCATTTATCATATAAAGAGGTGGTTAGAGCTTAGAGCTACGAAGTCCCAATTATAGAAGTAAACATCGAAAAAATCTATGAATTCTAATCTCAGTTAATAAGGTTTGAAAATTCCCAGTAACAGAGGTATTTCAATTCAAAAGTGTCGGGACCTCATTGTAATTATCAATAACAGAGGTTTCTCACATATCTAGGGCTCACTTAACCAGGTTTCACTGTAGTTTATTGTTCTCACTTTTAACCCTTTCGCTGTCCCGTGTACTACATATAGGTCATTGCTATTGTCTTACTATTGTGTCTGAAAACCGGACAGTTAAAGTGTTAAGATAACTAACGTAAAAAAGTTAAGAGTAAAGTTTATAATTTATATAGTAAGTGCATCTAAAATCATCTAAAATCATCTAAAATCATTCGCTCCCAACAACATGGTTTTAGGTGTACGTCAAAGTACAATACGTACGTACAATAAAGAAAGATGTGTGCGTGAGTACGTGGTGAGAAGTGAAGCATGAATTCGACATCAGTTAAAATGTACACTCCGCCTGTCTTTCGTTGTTGGTCTGAGGCAATAAAGAAAACTAATACATATATTGTTATTATACGTACATCAATCTAGCCAGTTTATCTTCTTGCTTAATCAAGTATCTCAGTGTACACGAACTGTGAAATAATTAACCCGTCACAAGTTTCTGTGCTATAATTTTTGTGTTACAGTAATGGACTTTATTTAGTCTTTAAAGTGCTTGCAGGTCAGTTGCCTTCCTTATAACTACTCTGTTGTTGTTAGTTGTAACTACTAAGGTCACAAGTACAGTCGAGGTGAAAATGTATTAAAATTCATGTTTATATTTTGATAGAATCTAATAGTTTATAGGCTTTCTAATTTCAATTATGAACTCTTGACGTTTATATTTTTACATAAAATATCAATAACACGTCGAAAGGCGTCATTTTATGTTCGATCAAGGAGACCATAAACAATTGTGAAATGATACCTGCGTCATATGGTGCTTACATATTATGAGTAAAATATAAAAATGATTTTGAGGATTGATATTACTATTACAATCTTTTTTCCCCGACTGTCCGCCAATGTATACTTTTCTTACGATTGTACTATTATATTTCTATAGCATTGTACGAATTTAGAGGATCATATCACATTTGTATGTTTGCATCTAAATCGTTTATCTGTATTTATGTACATAATGTACCTTTTGATTCAATTATGTTGTTGAAGAAGACTGTTGTCTGCGCCATTTTAAATGTGAAACTGAATGAATCTATTTGTTGTTAGAAATGTAGGTACTTCGAATTGTAACGTAAAGAAATGTAAGTTGTACCGAAACATATTTTTTTATTATCAGTATTGTATATTTTTGCCACCAAATGGTTTAATCAGGGTTATTGAACAGCTGGCCCGTTAATTAGACGTCAGCTTTTAACTAAATGCTTAGCCTTTTACAGTAGAATCCGGTTATAACGACGGCCAAGAGACCGATGATATTACGTCGTACTAACCGAAAGTCGTATTAAACGAACAGACAATTTTTGCTTATTATTAATCACATACATAATGTATTTATTAATATTTAGGTGACCAGCAGATAAAAAAACACAAAATATTTATTTAAATCAAAATATTTATTTACTTCACATAATCTATATAACTAACAACGAAAAATCTATTGCAAAAAGTCTGTAATTTTTGATTGATTTTGGTTTTTATTTCTATAAGTAAGAAGTACGGACTGCATTATGCAAACGAGAATAATACTTTTCATGGTATCATCTTCAAAATTTGTTCCGCTAGATTCCGACGACCAAAATGTCGCCGGCCAGTCACACACAAACACTACACATTCACCTAGTGCCACAAACACTGTTAGGACTACAACGGATGGGACGCAGCGAGTCCGCAGACGGGCGCGCCGCACTACGGCGTCCATGAACATCGAACGATACGAGTTAACCGTTAGAGCCGGGGCCCGTCACCCCCTGTTCGGACGGCCGTTAGATAAAACATTCATGTTATGTTAATGTGATCACAGAACTGAACACATTATTATCCCCCTTTACTTAGCTGAGTCCGATTAAGCTGTAAGAGCCGCATAGGCTAACAGCATTAACATCACAGAAACTAGACTAGAATGCACAAACACATTTAGCACTTCTGCAACTTTTAGAGCTTCATATACACTCGTAGTGGTACAATTTTCTTCCAAGTCGTCGTCATTATTATCGTCGCTATCTTGACTGTTGACGATAACATTTTGTAGAATATTTTCGTCAGTCGGCTCCTCACACGTTGCGAGATCATCATCAATAGCAGAATATTGTTCAAGTTCTTCATTTCCTATAGGCAGTCCTTTATTCAGTGCTCTCGCCCAGACAGACAACGGCACATCATCATCATCATCATCATCATCATCATCATCGTTGTCGGCAGCAACACTGGGACTATCTCGGATAAATCCTGCGTGTTTATAACAGTTAAATATCGTCGCTGACGTAAACTTGTTCCAGGCGTCATAAATCATTAGAATGGCATCCAATATTGTGATCTCTGGATGTTTGGCACTGCTGGTGTCTTCATTTGCATCAAGACTGGCGACAATTTTTAGAACCTGGTTTTTACGAAAGTTTGATTTTAACGCTCGAATTATTCCTTGATCCATGGGTTGTGTAATACAGATGTTGTATTAGGAGGCACGAAAATGAGAATTATGCTTCTCAAGTCGCTAATTGCGGGATGAGCAGGACAATTGTCAACCAGAACAGTACCCATTTGATAAAAATATCAGATTTCATCCAGGCGTTGCTATTGTTCTCATAATCTACCGGCAGAGATCGTACATTTTTGAAAAATATTGGGTTCTTTGACTTGCCGATAGTTAACAACTTCTTTTTTATTGTGCCACTCATGTTAGCTGCAACCATCACAGTTATTCTGTTTTTCGAATGTTTTCCTCCCGAACATTTTTCACCTTTAAATTTTAATGTTTTATCTGGCGTTAGTTTATAGAATAATCCAGTTTCGTCTGCATTAAATATTTCGTCGTCACAAAATTTTGCTCGCAAATTTTTGTGTGCCACTCGGTCACATCGTTCTGTTCAACCGACAAAGACTCCAGCAAGTTTTCCGGCGACATTACTATGTCTACTCTTAAAACGGTTACCACCAACTCGCCGAACAATCAAAATATATATATTAGGAATGTTTAGCTCTTTAGCACAAAAATTGCCTTTTCTTGAAGCATAGGCCCATTTACGGGTATTCCCCGATTACGTTGCAGCTTAAACCATTGTAAAAGTGCCACGTCAACTTGTTCTTGATATCTAAATCTGACTTAGATTCCAAGGAATACTTATCATCACCATATGAATATATGAATACCAGTGAGTGTAGAGAACCGGATACCCTTTTTGCTGGAAACGAGGCATTCTATCTTAGTCCTCACTGGTGACAACGCATCTGCATTTTGATTCGTAGTTGAGGATGGATGTAGATGTCTATGGGCCACAGCAACCACTTACCATCAGGTGGACTGTGTGCTCGTTTGTCTTATTGTGTAAATATGTGCCTATTCTATAAAAAAGAAAACACTGTTTTCATTGGATGAGCTATCCAAAAAAGTATTGTTGATTTTGGTCTCCGAAGTTGAAGAATGCATTCGTTGATTTGCATTCGTTATCTTCTCAGTGTCGCTTCTTAAAGTTGATAGCTGGGCAAGTGAGTTTTCTACTTGCTTTGACTGAGCTTTTTTTCCAGCTTCACAACATCATCTTTCTTTTTCTTCTTCGTTGGAGAAATATGTCCACTCATTGCTTACTTTTCAAAAATAATCCGAGCACTTTAAAATATTTTTTTTGTAATTCCTCGTTTACTGCAGTCCTAGTCTTTTTTATATTACTGCATAACTTGCGACAGCTCTTGTACCGTTTCATAGTGTTTTGGATATTGGATCTCGCGGGTAGTTGTTAGTAAATTCTTTCACTTCTCAGCCGTTGCTGTCCAAGTAGCTTTTGACTATAATTCTCTAAATAAAAGTTAAAAAAAGTTAAAGTTACAGCCTAAATATGTCCCACTGCAGGGCACAGGCCTCCTCTCATTTCTGAGAGGGTTTTAGGGCAAGGCAATAAATAAAGTATGATTTTTTATTTTTCCCTACATCATTACACACATGTTTGATAATCATAAAATCAGTATCTTTCACTAAACAGATTTCCTTTCCTATCAAAATATACAATTTGTTTAAAAAGCAATCAAATAGCACTTCACCACGTGCATGAATTTCGACAAAGTTCATAGCAAAATAATTGAACCAAATGGCGTTGTTTAAATCAGATGTCACACCATATGGGCATAGAGTAACCTGATAAACCTCGTGGTTAAGGACTTCTATTACGACTACATAATATCGACCGCCCAAGAACCATTTCACTTTAGTTGTCCTTTAAGAATTATAGTTTGCTTCTACAATACGAACAATCCAATGTAATCGAACATTAAACAATTTTTTATTGTAAGTTTTACTAAATACAACACTCAAAAGTTGTTGTAACATGTTAAATTATCAAATACCTAAACACCTTTGTTAAACGTTAGCGATGTGGCGAATTTTATTATGGCATTCAATTGAATTCCAGCATTTAACTAAATAGCTTGCCGTCCAATTAACCGGCTGGTTAATCATCAGGCTGTGTAACTAAACAATTTGAAGAAAAAATATGTACTCTAAAATCTCTTCGTCGATCTTCGACTACATAATAATGTGGTACATATTACATATTATGTTTAGGGCGTAATATTAAAAACGTTGAAATTATAAGTACAGTTGTGTTGATTTAAGTTATAAAATTCATTAAGGTACTGTAGACTTAAATTGTTGAAAAATAATTCGAGACCTACTGACGAATACAAACAAAAGGGCTGCAATACATTAGATAGCATTATATATTTTTTTGCAGTATTTAGCTTAATCGGTTTGGTTTCTTTTGACTGACTTTGATAAGACTTGTCTGGCTCGTCAGTGAATAGCGTCTTTAGTATGAGAATATACCTTCTTGCATGACGATTATCAGTCCTTTTGATTGTGTTTCCCCCAAGCCGATAGTATGTTATAAATAGCTATGGCAGCTCGTCAGAGTGAAAATGTGTTTATGATTTATTAGTAGTATAGATACTTGTACTATTATCTATTCTCTGGTACAGATTCATGAACTAAGGTTGGAGAGTATAAAGATGGCTATTACGTACCAAGCAAGACTGCAATGTTCTTGACACATTTTTGGCATTCTTCTTAAATGTAAATTTGATAATATCCAATAACGGGCGCAATTTATAAAGTTTCTCACAATGCTCGCTAGAGGTCTGGTTGTTGTGCATTATCATTCAGGTGTAAATTTCGCAATATTTTTTGTTACCTTGATTATTATAAAAATCTCTAAAAAGGTTTTCATTTTTAAACAGACTTCAAAAAAAGGAAAAGGTTCTCAATTCGACTGTATTTTTTATTATTTATGTGTGTTACCTTAGAACTTTTTTCTAGATGAACCGATTTTGATGATCTGACCAGTAGTTTTTGAGTTATCGTTAATAATGCGTATTTAATTGACTTCGACTACATTGATGATGTTCCCATTTTATTTATATTGAAGTTTGTTGTAAATTTCTTTAATTTTACCACTTGTTTAAAATCTTATTTAGTCCATGCTTCATCTTTCCTTTGTTTGGCCTATGAGTTTGATATATTATCAAATCATAGACTTCTTCAGTAAATTATTTTCGAACGAACTTACACAGGTCTTGTACGGCTGCTAAACATGTTTTAGGTGCCAACGGAATTTTATCGTAAACGCTAGGTACTTGGCCGATAGGTTGTCCATATAGTTTTTCCATATTCCTTCTTCGCCGTTCGAATCATCTGTTTCCGAATCTGAGAAAGTATTTGCTACTGATGATTGTGGCTTTGCCAAACTTACTCACCTGAAGAACTGAGTAAATTTTAGACTATTTCCAAGGGCGATCGCTGACGGCACGAGTGATGGACTAGGTTGGTTTTCAACAGGCGTAAGACGCTTAATTTCAAAAGGTGCTTGATTGTTAGGTCGATAAGGTGTGGGTGCTAGAGGTCCATCATTAGGCTCATCAAATTTCTCTGAATTCCTTTGCAGTTTTGCGGAACTGTTACAGTTTGACTCCAAACTATCATCTGACCCTTCGGGGCTATCAGGTATGCCAAAAACTTCTTCTGTTGTTTCTTTCCAAGACACTCAGTAACTTTACTCATTTCCAAATAAATCTATAACAAACAATAAAAGCATACACCTAAAGCGTCACAGGCAAAGTGAATATATTTTTATTGTTGGCATTAATTCTTCTTTTTACTAAGTCTTAAAACCGACTTTAGAATGTCAAATCTTTTTTAGTTCTTAAAAGTCTGCTTTTACTTTTTATTAAAGTAACTTCTCAACTTATACTTTTGCTGACAGTACAAAGATGACAGCAAACGTGAACCTACTATCTGCCGCGCGTAGTATTGTCTATTGAATCAGTTTTTAGCCGACTTAAAAAAGGAGGTGCGCAATTCAACTATGTGATTATTTGTTTGTTTTAATGATTCTTATTTTATATATAAATATAAATTAGGTTATACTTTAGGGGTGGTCCGCATATAAATTTGAAGGAAAAATTCCAGTGGGAAAATATTTTTTTTAATGTAACTATTTAGACAGCATGCTAGTTGTTATATGTGTGTGATTATACCTTAGCCCGCTGAAAAGAGTAAAATAAATAACTTAATAAAAAGTAAAAGCAGACTGTATGGAGCTAAAATATGCCTTAGCAATGAGTTGTTGCGCTGGGGGCCGCGGGTTGGAATCCCGCACGGAACAAGTATTTGTATGGCCTACAAATAATTGTTCCGGGTCTGGATGTTTGTCCAGAATGTGAATTTATGTTTGTAAACTGCCTCCACGATACAGGAGAAAATCCTAGTGTGGGGGTAACGTTTTTAAAAAAGAAATAAAAATAAATAAATAAAATAATAATATACCATGTCTTTGCTTAGCACCGACTTCTGAAGGTGTTATGTGAATATTATTTTATTTTTTTAGTTCTTTTATTAAGAGATTTTAGAAGCTTTGTACTTTTTGTGTATACTAATCTGTAAAATTGACTGTTAATGCACTCATGAGAAGCTCAAAACCTTGTTATACATTGATACCCTTCTGCTTAAATTGTTTAAATATTTTTATGAAATTAAAAAAAAATAAGAGCATTGCAGATTTTTCTTTACTGTTGTCAATCATAATATTGTAACTCAATGATATAATATGTAATTTGTTTATTTCAATTTGACATTGAAATTGTCGGAGGTAGGTACTTATTTTCAACAAAGTTAATAGCCATCAAAACAATAATTTACGTATAAACTTAAAACCTTTCAAACAAGTATTTAAAATATTTCTACGCTATTGTTTAAATTCTGTTATAATTTCAAAGTATTTTTTTATTTAAAATTTAATTAATATAAATTAAATTTTATATTGTTTAATCATAAAGAGCCATTATTTTTTAAGATTTAAATGTTGTTTTTGGTATGTTAAGGATTGTGAAGGATTAGGGGACCAGAGCATTAAGAAAGTTCGTGATCGTTGTTTCGCTACATTGTGTAGAAATAAATTTTGAATTTATATTTTATTAATTATAATTATTTTGTGATCCGGAGAGCTAATTGTTTACTAATTATAATGTGCACTATTACAATATAAGTATTTGTAAATAACCATCGAGGCGTCGAACAGCGGCGTACAGAGAAACGCTTGTGCTTGATACAAATAAAAAAAAAATATTATTCCAACGTGAGCTAACTGTTTTATTTTCAAGACATAATATTGATGTTTAGCCGTTTTTATTGCGGCTACATAAAAAATGCGGGTAAGTGGAAAATAAAATATAAGAGAACACTTTCTACGTAATAAAATACAAAACAACATAATACATTTATATAAATTTATTCCAACATTACAATAAATAAGTAGCACTTTAAAATGCGTTTTTTTTTTTACTATAACGATGAAGTATTATTTTACAAAATCTTTTTAAAATTTGCTATTCATTTATTATTTGTTTGATTGTAAGAAAAATTTGTCGTACTTTGCTGTAATCATAGTTGAGTTTACAAAAAGTCCTGACATGTCAAAATATTGAAGATGTGTAAAAAAGGAGTTAAAATCATAATAATTCATTAAAAATGTCCGGTTGCCGACGATCGCTTAGACTGGGTTTCTAAAATTTTTATACAACCACAATACTAGAACATGTCCAGATACACTTTATAGTCATTTTAGAGCTTTAATGACACCATACATAAATTACATCACACATGAGGAGGAAGGAAACTTGACTACTAGGGGCAAGATGGGAGTCACAGAAATTGTGATCTGCCATTTTAAAAACCGAAATTATTCACTTTACGCGACAACTATATCTAATTGTCTCACTTCGTACTGGCGATCATTTGCGATAGTAATGATACGTTTCAGGGCAGGCAAAACGTCAAGAAACTAGAATTTTCGTGGCGTAATTTGTGGATGGTCCCCGTCCAATTTGAGAAGTTGAAAATAAAATGGTCTAAACCGATAGGTATAGTTGAGTAATTTTAAATACAATTCCAAGAGAGAAACAAACTAAAATGTAAGGAATTTCTCACACAAGGATATTTAAAAAAAAACTCGTGCTAGTTTTTTATACGTATGTGACGCGTCGCTTGTGAATTACCGTCATAAAATTATTCTAGATTTTGCACAGGATGTGATGCATTGAGAACGCACTAGTCCACAGTCACACGCGTGTTACGTTCCGTTTTATAATTACAGTCTTATCTATGGCCACACATAAAAGGTGATTTGCAGTCGCCACTTATGTTTTGTTTGGCAAAACGAGTGACGTTAATAATTTTTATATTAAGAGCACAAAAAATGTTCATACATATTATATGAATAAGATAATAATTAATGTTCTAAAATACCTTAAATGATTTAATAAAAAGGCTTAGATTAAAATCAGAAATAAATTTGGTTTCACCTTGTAATGATGAATTAAATAAAAGAGGATATTTTAATATTGCTAAATCAATTGACATCGTATCGTTCTTTCTGCGTCGTTTGCGGAAACCAGCTAGAGACGCATACCAGTTGACGAACTACGGATTACAGCGCGACGCAACGAGTAGTTTGTAAATATCCTCATGTCAGAAAGGGATATAATAAGAAACGGTTAAAGTTTAGGTACATTCAAATAAAGCTTTAATAAAATTTCACACAAAAATGTGACATACTACTTCTCAACTCCTAGAACTCGTACTCGGATACTATGACAACAAGCCTTGCGACTGCACTGCCGGCGAACTGGCTGCGTTGATACAGAGACATCGTCAACTCCAACTCGGCGACTTGAGGTCCCTCCAGTGAACAGAGAAGGGACACCACGCAAACGTTGGCACTTGGTCGCATGCTGAGGGAAAATATGGTTAGTAAACACATTTTGTACTGACTTTCATTTACTCATTGCCGCCACTATTCCACTGCAAAAACAGCGTTATCTAAAGAATGTCCTAAAGCATAGCCCTGGTCCACCTTAATCTAACGACTCCCTACATACTTTATCTCTATCTCTCTTTTTATTTTTCTCTACATGTCTCTATCTTTCGTGTGTCGTTATTTCATCCAATGGAGTTAGGCACACACAACGCATGCCTTTAAGAGGCTGCTACATAAGAACCTTTCTTTCCCAACGGCTGCCAGTTCTTCGGTCTAAAATATGGCCGGCCGAATGAGTCTGTTGACATACGGTCGTTGGTTATTATTCTGGTTCTACTGCAGGTGTCTTCGTTATATATTCTACAGCGCAAAAAAAAAATCAATTTATATTTAAATTAATAATTTAAGACTTATTATATTCTACTGGCCACAGATAAAACTTTTGAAAAATATTAATAGTTGTCAACTGGAAAGAATTTAGAGTACCTTCACATATGGTGTATTATTGCGACCTTTTCCAAATTTGGGGGCTTGCTATAATCACCACTCTGGGTAAAAGATTGGCGAAAGTAGTGCCAAACACCTTGATTCTTTGGGCTTGTCTACAACTTGGAACTTGTAAGTTTTGGAGGAAGGAGGGCTTGAATCAGCTTTTTCTCAAAAATCCCACTAATTTCTCGATACTAAACTAGCCCCAATAACAACAAATCCATCCAAAGACACTATTTAATCCCCATCGCACAGACAGTGAAGGCTAACAGTAATACCAGTGCCAAAGAATAGATTTTGTGTTCTCCATCTCGCCTGTCCAATGTGGGACAACGGGAAAATCTCCAATACACAGGTGCGTTCACTTGGTCCAATATTGTGGAGTTTTTTGGGCCGATGTAGAAAATAAAAATACAAAGTATGCTTAAGGGGATAAGAAATAAATTCTGAGTTGGTGTTCCGACTCCTTCTGCAACTACGGAACCAAACGGCGTCATGGCTTCTTTCTCTAGACTCTCTTCTTTTAGATTACAACGCAACAACATGTTGTGGACAATAATGAATTGAACTTACTCAAAGCAGGAAAGATCGGCGGGCTTAACGCCGCTTGGTGCTTTCACGTCGACCATTCGCATCTCGAAGTTCACCACGGAGTCGCGCCATGACGGACCGTGCATTGTGAACAGGTCCACCTAAAATTTATTATAACTTTAGGCTTATAGTATCTGAATGACAAACGACCATACATTCTACCTCATGGTAAATTAAGGGTTAATTAGTCGTAGTCCATTTTCACCCCGAACCCTCTTCAAATAAGCCGCTAACTTTCTGACTCCGGTTTGCTACTGGGAATTTCTTAACTTTGCTGTTGTCCTAATTGATGACCACGACCAACGAGGCAGTCATAAAATATAATATATTTAATAATAATATATAATTTGCATTTGATACATAACTTATATAATTCAGGTCACTGCAGTAGAATTCTGTTTTTTTATGATAATTTTCTTTTAATAAATATTAATCTGATTCGATGAAAGTAAAATAAAACGTTACTTACACTTCCAGTAGGAAGGTAGATGTTGGCAACAAAGGTGATGAAGTTGTAGCTGAGGGCGCTCGGCTGTTGGATACAATTCCAGTCCGATATTGGGCATGAGCGTTGAATTCGCGTGCATTTGCTAAGAGACGAAATGAGAAAGAAAACATAAAGAAATGGTTGATTCGTAACCTAAGCACCGTCTTGTAATTTTACTGTATTTTCGGTCTTTTTAATCTATTGCAAAACATTAGCGTCAAGAATGCGCCACGTCTACGAAGAGATTACCTTTATTTTTTATAATATTAAAACAGTAAGTAAACTAATAGTCTAGTAGTAATAGAGGAAGGAGCCATAGCTCCGGATGGCGGATTTTACTGGGAGGTAAGAAAGTCGGCCCATCTCCCGCCTTATCTCTAAAAATTTGAAAATTACCTGGCGACACTGTCGTATTGCAAGTTCTGAAAACGTAGATAATCTGCACACACGCACTTGCCAAGGGTAGGAATAAGGTTTATTATAGCCTACTTTAAATTGTTTAATTTACTGTTGTTATCACTGATATACTCAGGCCAATTTTGTTTACATCGCATACAGCTGGGTAAAACGGGGTTTGAGCAACACCTGCGGATTGTTGAATACGCAGGCAGAGTAGACCAGGTATTCAACAAATCCGCGTATGAAGCGAGTGATACAGCCTTGAATGGCTGCGTTTTCATTCATTTCTCCATAGCAGGGACGCGTTTCTGAGACGAATATTAATGACGCACACAAATTGATTTTGGTATAGATATACTTGACATGCTTTATTTAAAATTAGTAAGTTTATATCCACCTATAAGAGGACTGTTTGAAATTAATAATAATAATGTCCTCCAGACTGAATTTCGGTCACGGCGGCCAGCCTCAACGGAGATTAGCCATTGGCGCAGGACAGGATTATAGTGCCCAAATGTATGCGCAAGCACAGATGCACTCTTTATTCCTTCACTCTCATAGTCCGATGGAACGGTAAGCCGACACGACCAAAGAGAGATCAGGCGCAGGACGAACGGCTTCACGTGCTTTCTGAGGCACGGGGTGAGACACCGCCAACTTCCTGACTCCGGTCAGCTACTGAGAATTTCTTGACGGAAAAGCTCAATAACTGATTTTTTCAGCAGTCGCGTTTACAACGACTAGACCAACGAGGCAGTTTTAAATTAGTATAGGTAATGTATGTAGATGCACTTCCCTAAACATACTACATTGGCTGTTCTGCTACTTACCTTAGCAGCAAAAATAGATAAAACGATAGTAGCACCCAGACGGAATCCAAGGCAGATAGAGAGTCCTACTAGATGGAAATTTAACACCATCAGCTGAATATTAATAAAAATTTCTGTTGATAAGGGAGCATACTTACTGTTTGGACTCTAGACGGTAACCAGGAGGACAGTCAATTCGGTGACAATGGTAGCCTCCTCGAGTATTTTGGCAAACGAGCCCTGTGTCCGATGCTCCAGCGCAATGCGCTTCGCCTGTCTCACACTCGTCAATGTCTAAAATATAAATAAATAATTGTTATTTTATTACACTGCTGCAAGAACATTTTATTAATAAAGTTATTTTTCAGCAATATTCTTACAGGCTTTTTAATATCTGATATCTATATTTGTTCCGGTTTAAAGATAAATGGAAATCGCATGAAGAGGCTTAAAGTCGCTCGATGTGTATAAAGTGTAGACTATCTAATAAACATGCAGGAAGAAGTTGTAGGAGCGCAGGACTGCGTTTTGTGCTATTCTTGGGGGAAGACCTATGTTCAGCAGTGTACTTGTAAAGGGTTGTAATAGTGATGATAGGTAGGAAGTAAAAAATTCAACTGTTTAAAAAGCGTTAAAATGTGTAAAATTTGAACTTATATTATTTGAATATCAGTCCTATTCAAAGTTGTAATTTAGCGATAGGGCCGGGTGGGGCACCTTGACGCGTCGTCGGCGAGCCGGTAGCCGGGCGGGCAGGCGCAGCGGTAGGAGCCGGGCACGTTGACGCAGCGCGCGCTGTGTGTGCGGGTGTACCTGTACAGGCGCGCGCGTCGTCGGCGAGCCGGTAGCCGGGCGGGCAGGCGCAGCGGTAGGAGCCGGGCACGTTGACGCAGCGCGCGCTGTGTGTGCGGGTGTACCTGTACAGGCGCGCGCGTCGTCGGCGAGCCGGTAGCCGGGCGGGCAGGCGCAGCGGTAGGAGCCGGGCACGTTGACGCAGCGCGCGCTGTGTGTGTGCGGGTACCTGTACATGCGCGCGCGTCGTCGGCGAGCCGGTAGCCGGGCAGGCGCAGCGGTAGGAGCCGGGCACGTTGACGCAGCGCGCGCTGTGTGTGCGGGTGTACCTGTACAGGCGCGCGCGTCGTCGGCGAGCCGGTAGCCGGGCGGGCAGGCGCAGCGGTAGGAGCCGGGCACGTTGACGCAGCGCGCGCTGTGTGTGCGGGTGTACCTGTGCAGGCGCGCGCGTCGTCGGCGAGCCGGTAGCCGGGCGGGCAGGCGCAGCGGTAGGAGCCGGGCACGTTGACGCAGCGCGCTGTGTGCGGGTGTACTGTACATGCGCGCGCGTCGTCGGCGAGCCGGTAGCCGGGCGGCAGGCGCAGCGGTAGGAGCGGGCACGTTGACGCAGCGCGCGCTGTGTGTGCGGGTGTACCTGTGCAGGCGCGCGCGTCGTCGGCGAGCCGGTAGCCGGGCGGGCAGGCGCAGCGGTAGGAGCCGGGCACGTTGACGCAGCGCCCGCCGCACAGCCGCCCGCGTGCGCGCACCGCGCCCCACTCCGAGCACTCGTCCACGTCCACGCACGTCCTGTACGTTATCGTTATACTATCATGAGATACACTTATTATTTCCATATCTTTATATCTTATTTTTTTCCCGTTAATAATAATAATAATATTTTTATTCAGACTCAGTCCATAGAGATTTTAGTATAACAACAATAAAAACTTAAATCTAGTGTTAGTATTTAACTTCTTTTTTTTAATATTTTTAAATTAACAAATTAAACATCCCGCGTACATTACATATATCTTAATTATTTAATTTTACATGTAGACTTAACCAGTGCCTCATAAGGGCAGAGTCCCACCTATCAGGAAGTGTGGTTAGGATGCTGTTGGAGGAGTTACGCAGTTAGGTACGCTTACGCTAGTTATAATATAACTAACTAGCATTATAATATTATAGTAGGGGTGCCCAAAAGGGGGATTTTGGGATTTACTCAAGCAGAACTCAAAGAAGAACATAAGGAAAGATACCTGACAAACCTAAAAAAAATCGATCCTCAGAAATAGTAAAGCGCGTCAGATTAAGGTAAGGTGAGTTAAATAAGAGCTAAAAAGAGTGCATTTAGAAAATCTGACGATTTAAGCGTAACGTAATGGACCGAAAGCTCATGACGCATTTTTCATGAAGTGTTTAATGCATCATGAAACTGTGTTGAAAAGTATCAGTCCACTCAATAAGCAGGTATATGACTGTTTGCCTGGCCTACCGTCAGCTAAGTTGATAAAGTATTAAGAAAAAAATTGGCAGACACTTCTGAAGGAGTTGACTACCCCAAAGTTGTATTTTCAAAAATTTCAAAAAAAGTGTTTGATTTAATCTGCCATTTTTACAGCGTGTTTATACATATTTATACATATGTATAATAAAAAATTCTCACAAAGGGGCAGACAGTTTCTCCGGGGGTTAATAATTTAAAAATCTAAACAAATATATAAAATTGAGTATCTGTTTGTAAACTTACTAACAATCAATGCCTCAAAACAAAATACGTAATCTTCAGTGCAAATAATAAAAAATTGAAAGTCACAATCCTATTACTATTGATGGTGAAATATTAACCAAAGTTAACAATGAGAAATATTTAGGCCTTGTTCTTGACGGTCGACTTACCTGGAAACAACATATTGAGAAGATCCATAGTAAAATCTACTCATTAACAGGAGCTTTAAAACCTATAGTTCGATGTCTCCCGAGACATGTCAAATATACCATATATAACTCTTTAGTTAAGCCTCATTTAGATTACTTGATTGAGGTGTGGGGCTCAGCTACTAAATCAATGTTGCAAAAACTACAAGTTACACAAAATAAAATCATAAAAATATTATTCCAATATAAATACTTAACACCTACAACTCAAATATATAAAGAAACCAAATTACTTAATCTAGCCCAAACGTACAAATATAAAATATGCATTTTTATTAGGAAAATACTTACTAATGCTACTCACTCAAATAACATTTACTAAAAGATAGATTATCATAAACGTATGACAAGGCAGGCTAATAACCTATGTTTGAGATTATATAGAACAAACTATGGAAAAGGAGTGTTCTTTATGAGGAGCTCAACACTACAACAAATTACCTAAAAACATTAAAGAAACAAAATCCCTGTCTACTTTTAAGAAATTGCTAAAAAGCCACATTTTAAAGGATTTTTCATAATAACTTAATAATCACAAATCTCTAATCTACATATATGAAGTACACATGCAACCTTAATCTACAATAAAATAGTTGTATAGAGATAATACAATATAATTACTTATACACATTATGATTATAGATTGAGACAAGATAACTTATGTATATACATATATGTGTGTATATATGAGTATGTACGTATGTGTGTATGTATGTATATATATCGTTGCATTATGCGTATTTGCAACCCACTTATATTATTACAAACAAATTAATACCTAAATATATAATATACTAAATAAAGAAACACTGACTCCAAATTCATTATTTGATAAAATAGAGGCGTTATTTTCTAAGGAATCACCATATAGCAAGGTAACTGAAGATTTGTTTCAAATAGTTTGTGGTAGAAGAGCGGATCTTATTAGCTTACGCCGAGGTTCATTACTGCGACAAGTTCCTGAAGAATATCATGGCGAGGTTTTGCAAAAAATCCCTCCTAACGTAGAAACTCTGTTCAACGACGATTCCATTCAGGCCTACCTTCAGAAAATTGGAGGCGCAGATAAATTGATTACTTCATCCCGATCAGTGCCTCGTACTCAAAAAGCCTTTTTTTATGAAAATCAAAAACCATCGACGAGTAAACAAGCTGATAATACATTTTTTCATCGAAGCAATCCCTCGAAAAGAGGAAAACGTCCACCCCGCCCATCCAACCAAACGAATCGAGATAAATCGGGCAAAAATAAACAAAGAGGAAAGAAATCTAAATCGCATTTTTCCTTTAAAGATGATCGTCGTAAATGACTCTCAAAAATTTCATGGCGGCTGTCTAAAACAATTTCAATGTGTTTGGAGCAATTTAGGCGCGCCGGAACAAATTTGCAGACTATTAAACGGCTCGTACATCCCATTCAAACTCAAGCCGCCTCTATTACTTCCAAATCCAATTGTGATTCAGAGCTACAGGACCAAAACTTCCTTAAATATGACTCGCCAAATTCAAAGCATGTTAAAGTCTGGAGTACTCGAACAGGCGGAGCCGAGTGCCAGTTTCCTTTCCACATTCTTTTTGGTGCCAAAACCAGACGGCAGCTACCGTCCAATATTCAATTTAAAACAACTGAACAGGTTCGTCAAAACGAAACCCTTCAGACTGTTCAGTCACTTTCGAGTACCCACCTTCCTGCAGCATCAGGATTGGATGGCAAAATTAGACCTAAGCCAAGCCTACTTTCATGTTCCGATTGCTCGGCGTCATCGAAGATACTTGAGGCTAAATTATCACATCAATTCAAACCAGCACCAACTGCTCCAGATGACCTGCTTACCGTTTGGCCTTTCCTCTGCACCGAGACGTTTGCCTCGATAACAAACTGGGTAGCAGAGTTTCTCAGGAATCAGGGCATCAGATGTGTAGTTTATTTGGACGATTTTTTATTGGCAAGCCAGTCGATGCAACAACTACAAGAAGATATATCATTAACGATAAAGATCATGCAGTTACTAGGTTGGACAATAAATTCCGAAAAGTCCGTGCTGACTCCGACACAGTGCCTCGAGTTTCTCGGCATAACATGGGACACAAAACGCAATGCAAAGTCCTTATCGGAGAAGAAGTGCTTAACGCTACGCAACGCACTTCAGCAACAGCTCTTAAAAGGCAAGTGGTCCCTCAAACAGTATCAGATCTTAATGGGGAAACTCAATTTTGCCACTTACGTAACCCGGAGAGGTCGGCTTCATTGTCGAACACTGCAATACTTCAGTCGACAGTTGTCAAAGGACCACTCTTACCACCAAGTGAGTATTCCACTACCAGTTCAATCAGAGATGGAATGGTGGCTACAAGCTGTAGGTCAATCTATACCGATACACATGAATGCAATAGTAACTCACCTTCTAACAACCGATGCTTCAGACATCGGCTGGGGCGCTCAACTCGGCGATATAAGTATCGGAGGGACCTGGATGAAACTGCAACTAACCTGTCACGCAAACAGAAAAGAAATGTTCGCAGTTCATGCAGCGATATCACACGAACAAAAACTGCTAAAGAACTCCCAAGTGCTTCTTCAGACAGACAATCGAACTGTGGTGTCTTACATAAACAAGGAAGGCGGAAGCAAGTCCAAAAAGCTTCTCGAGCAAACTCTACAACTCCTTGCACTTCTAGACAAATTCAATATACACCTTCAGGCCCAGTACTTTCCAGGCAGATTCAATGTCGAAGTGGACGCCTTATCACGCCAAAAGGCTTGCCCCGAGTGGCACCTCACAACAGCGGTGACATCCAAAATATTTCGAATGTGGGCCACGCCGGAGATAGACCTATTTGCGTCGAATACTGCTCACGTGACCCAGAAGTATGTTTCAATGAACATTCAGGACAAGCAAGCACAACACTACAATGCATTTTGACACCAGTGGCACTACAAACTAGCGTGGTTATTCCCACCACCCAATCTTATTCCCAGGGTCCTAAACCATTTGAATCAAGCCAGCGGACTATATATATTAATTGCCCCGAAATGGAACAAGGTGTTTTGGCAAGCAGATGTTCAACGCCGAGCTCTACACCCCCCTTATCGGATTCCAGACCTAGTCCACACTCTAGTAGACACGAGAACAGGCATACACCCACCACAGATTCAAGACTTGCTCTTGGAAGCATGGCTGATTTTGGGTGGCAAGATATGTTAACAGAATGGACGGATAAAGAACAGAAATTGTTAATATCAAGTTGGCGAGGCTCTACGATCAACACATAAACCAGCATGGAATAGATGGAAAAAATGGTGCGAGTCTAATTCGGTTAATTATAAATATCCTAAACCAGAAGAAGTAGCCCGTTATCTGGCACATTTACATTGTGATATAGGTCTTGCTTACAGAACAATTTTAGTACATAAATCTGTGATTTCAACGTTCACCCACTTAACTTCAAAAGTAGATTTATCTTCAAATTTCTTTATAAAACATATGTTAAAAGCAATATCTATGGCCCGTACCAAATCAGTAAAGCCACCAATTTGGAATCCTACGTTTCTTATGCAGTATATAAGTGAATATAATCTAAATGAAAACAATCTATATGAAGTATCTAGGCATACAGCTACATTATTACTTTTGGCTTCTAGTCGGAGAGTTCATGACCTCACTTTGTTACATATTGACAATAACAGTTTAATAGACGAACAAAGTAGCATAATCTTATGGCCAGCTTTTGGTTCCAAAACGGACAGTATTAATCATAGACAGTCTGGTTGGAGGCTTAAAGAACATCCTGACAAAAATTTGAATATTATTTTCTGGATAAGAAAATTATTAAGGATATCTAAAAATCGCAGAAAGGCTGTAAATCATTTGTTTATTACAGCTAGAGGCGACGCTAAGCCAGCATCCCGTACTGTAATTGCTGGGTGGGTAAAATCGCTTTTGAAAGAGGCGGGTATTGAAGCTACTCCTGGTTCAGTAAGATCAGCAGTATCTTCCTTAAATTGGTTAGAAAATTTTTCCCTAGATAAAATCCTTGCGACTGGTAATTGGAAAACTGTACATACATTTCAAAATTACTATAAAAAGAACTAAAGGAAATTGAGATATATAATTCTGTATCTTTATCAAATTATTTTGATGCCATTAATTGATTGATAGAGAAAATATTATATTAGTTTGATTTATTATTGTAATTAATAAAAGCTTATTGTCATTATGGCCAGTTATAATCAAATAATGTAATTGTGGTATAATATATATTTTTGCTGTGTATCTCTTGCAATCATTCTTTTATTGTTTACCTTGCACATTATAGCGTAAATAACTATGATAAGTTATTAGCACCAGGTGATAACAAACACGTCACTCAAGATGGATTCCGGATATTGATACATAACAAACAATAGAGAGTTTTACCATAAAATAAAACTTACCTATTATTTTTTAATCAATATCCGGAATCCAAATAAAACCTGGTGCATCATGAGTGCCATAATGACGAGACCTGGTGCTCATCACTGCTTAAATAACAAAGGAAAAACAGTGGTGGGGTGCCCCCTCCAGGCAAGTAAGGTAGCCGGAAGTGCTGACTTTAGGCGGAAAGACTAGTGCTTGACTCAAGATGGATTCCGGATATTGATTAAAAAATAATAGGTAAGTTTTATTTTATGGTAAAACTCTCTATTTTTACTAAACGCATATGAAATTGTATACGGTATTGTTCCGATAAATTACCGACTAATTAAACATTTATTTGAAGGTATGATTCTGTAATAAAGAACTGACTATGCTTTAAAAAACAACAATATTATGGTATAGAAAAATCGCTTTGTATTGAGCGAGTTAAGTGACAATCAGCGCCATCTGTTGATCGAAGGTAAAATCTCGCCGACATCCCGCCCGCCAAGGACTCCGTTCTTCTTCATGGCAACAGGGTCAGCTTAGATACGGGACGCTTCAGGGTCGATCCTCTGCACTTCAAGTTTACTACCCTGATTTGATCATCGGGTCCAGGGTTAAGCTGTGTTATTCGTCCCAATAACCATTTCGCTGGAGGGAGGTCTGTCTCTTTTATTACGACCAAATCGCCCACCTTTGGTGCATCCACCTTTGTGTGCCATTTGTGTTTTTGTTGTAAAGTATTCAAATATTCTTTGGACCATATAGTCCAAAAGATTTTTATCATGCGTTGTGTCAGTTTCCAGCGTTGGAGAGGACTTATGGTATCAGTAATATTGTTAGGTTCTGGTATTACTGTTAAAGGTTCTCCTACTAAAAAGTGACTTGGAGTTAATGGAGAGGTAGCATTCGGATGATCGCTAATCGGACGTGAGTTCAGAACCGCTTCGATCTGACAAAGGACCGTAGAAAATTCTTCGAAGGTAAGTGTCGCGTTGCCAATTGTCTTCATCAGATGTGCCTTAACAGATTTCACGCCCGATTCCCATAGGCCTCCAAAATTCGGCCATTTTGGGGGAATAAAGTGCCATGAGATTCCATCACTTTCAAGCATTTCTGCTATTTCCTTTAATACGTTCGTCATGCTTTGATTAAGCATTCTTGTAAGCTCATTTGCAGCGCCAACAAAGTTCAAACCATTGTCACTCCACATTTCAGCGCAGAACGATTCACTTGACACGAATCGTCGAAATGCTGCAATGAATTCAGGTGTGGTAAGGTCACTTACAGCTTCTAAGTGTATAGCCTTTGTTTTCATACATACAAACAATGAGATGTATCCTTTGTAAGATTTTTGTCCCCTACCCTTTGACACTCTCATCTGTATAGGTCCGGCAAAATCTACACCACAACACTCAAAAGCTCTTCCAGGGGTTACTCTTACACTCGGAAGTTCACCCATAATTGGTTGTTGCGTTCTGGCATTGTATTTAGTGCATTTAACGCATTTACTGAGGCATTTTTTCACTGACTGTTTTAAACCTATTATCCAATATTTGCTTTTTAGGTAGTTGATTGTTAAAGAAGTTCCTCCGTGCATCACTCTTTCATGTGCATCTCTAATCAACAAATATCCCAGGTGAGTATTTTTTGGAATAATTATTGGGTGTTTATAATCTTGTGATATATTAGCTGATTGTAATCTGTCACCAACTCGTAACAAACCCTTGTCATCTATGTGTGGTGTGAGTGTGATTAATTTACTACTTCTTTTAACTTTTCCCTTTGTTTTCAGGTCTTCAAGTTCTTCAGCAAATTCGATGTCTTGAGTAGTTTTAATACATGCGTCGAGAGTTGTCTTCAATTCTTCCGCGGTAAGGTAAGTAGACATTTTATTTCTATTTTCTTTATTTTCTTTTAGGTTTAGGAATCGTCTGCAACAAGTAACAGTATAACACACACACAGTACAACAGTATAACAGGTAACACTACTCGTATCATTTTCTTGAAACTTGAGAATCTATTTAGAATTGATTCTTCTGTATTGTTGTGAAATACTTTTGTGTGTTGTTTTCTTTCTTCTAATGTTGTTTCAGGTACATGTATTTTGTTAGTATGTATGTTAGGGTTTCTCATCCAATGAGGTCCGTTCCACCACAGTTCAGCGGCTTGCAGTTCTGAGGGTTCTATTCCACGAGAAGCAATATCTGCTGGGTTCTCTGCTGAAGCTACATGATTCCATCTATCATTATCCAGTCTGGTTTGTATTTCTGTTATCCGGTTAGCTACAAATGTTTGCCATCTTATAGGTTGTGATTGATCCAACCTAAAACAATTGTTGAATCGGTGTAGGCGTATATTTGATTGCTAGGTATTTTTAATTTCTTTGATGTTTCAGCCAGAAATTTTGCCAATAAAACGGCGGCACATAGTTCTAACCGTGCTATGGAGATTTGTTTTAATGGAGCAACTTTTGTTTTACTTTCCAGAATAGTGACCTAGACTTCATCTCCTTGTATCACTCTTATGTAGAGTACTGCAGCGTATGCTGCTGTTGATGCATCTGCGAAGCCAATCAGTTCAATATGGTTATTTTCAGGGTGAGTATGTATCCATCTATTTATTTTCAAATTTTGTAATGTAAGTTGTTGTTGTCTAAAAATCAGCCATTCTTCCAGAAGGTCTGATGGTATTTCTTTGCTTTGATAATAACTGGAACCAGCCATCCAAAGGAATCAAATAAGCGAGCTACGTCCAATAGCACTCTTCTTTTCGTGATTGGTTTGTCGGGTTCAGGCAAGCTGACGGATATTTTGAATTGGTCATCATTTCTATCCCATGCAACTCCTAGTATTTTTATGATTTAACACAACATAAGCTAAAATATAGTAATGTTGTTTTGAATTTATCTCCAACCCAAGGTTATCATCGTCAATGTTATTCTTCTTTTACAAGTGTAAAACAGCGATACAAGAAGAGCCTATTGTCAAGTGAATATGCAGAAACTTCATCTACGTCAGGTATTTTCCAAACTTGATTAATTACGTAGTAAAACCTGATTTATACAAATTATCTCTATATTGAAAGGGTTATTATCAGAACATTTTGAAGGTAATAAATTTCGTAGTCTCATGAAGCAGCTGCTATCATTTTGTAACTTTATTTTACTAACATATTTTACCTCATGCTGTAAACCTACGAATTTTAGTTGCGATAGAAAGCCACTAGTAGTACATGTACATTCTCATACCTGTTGATCTGATATTTTTTACTTTCTTTACAGATCCATCGCCTTCTATTGAACCGGAAGTAGAAAAAGTAGAAATTGGGAGTCCGGAATTGCAACCTGAAGAAAATATTCACCACCAAGATAGACAAGATCAGCTGGAAAATGAAGAAGGTTCGGGTCAAAGTCGAAGTTCAGTTTCAAAAACTCTTGATACCTGTCTATTTTGCACTTTAGTTCGCAAAAAAGTGAAAAGCCGGCAAGAAGCACTTTTACGTCATCGACAGAGATGCTCTGAAAAGAACATTAGAACCACTTAGAGAGCATGTTGAAGAAACTATAGTATTTCAACACTTACAATCTTCGAACATTTTAAAAGATCATCGGAGTTGTCGAGTTGAATATATAAATTCTTTGCGTGTATTTGAAAACAAACAAAAAACACAGTACCATAAAAAACTCAAATACCCCGAAGAAGCATATTCGGAAGTTTGCGATTTTATTGACAAGCAAATTATTAAAAATAAAAAATGTTTTTTTTACTCTTATATCTGCTAGTATTACGTTAATACGTTGAAAAAATTAGCTGCTAACAATTGGGAGGACTACGAGAGTGATTGTGGCTAGAGTTATTTGGAGCAAAAGTTATGTAAAAAATTCGGAGATCTAATTGATGTTACAACTATGCACAACTAAAAAATTGTTAGGCCTAAAGTTCGCGAAGCGGCTAACATTATACGGCGGAAAATACTGGACATCAAAAAAACGCCATTACCAGACGAGATACGAACTTCGGACATATTGAAAGGGGAATGTTTAATTCCGCAAATATTGAAAGACTTTTACGTAACATTACTCGCTGGTTCTCGGATTAAACGAAGAAAAAACATTCAGACCGACAGGATTAGTGATTCATTATCCGAGGATGCGATTTACAATGTAACAGATGGTAAAATAAAAACAAGAAAGCATTTAAGTCTTTCTTTGACTCTAAAAAGTATCACAAGTAGCCGAAAAGTTGTGGAGATAATTAATAGATATGGGCATTGTTGCGGCTACCAACGCTCAGCTGTTTGTCGATTCGTTGATACTTCCTCTGGCAAAGATACGTTACATGATACCGTTGGTATAATTTATCAAAATGTTGACAAAATATTGGAAGAAGATTCTGCTGTCTTCGATGAAGAGTTGAATTTAGATATTCATGAAGATTCTGAGGATCCGGGACCAAGTGGAATCTGGACCAAGGGCGGTGGGAAAAGACGTAGGTCATTAGAACAAATAGCTATAAATATTCTTCCGTATACAAAAATAAATAAAATGTCTGAAGTTTTGTTGTCAAATGACGATACTAGACGTTTAGTATTTCCGACAACATTAGAAGTAGCGCAGACTTTTCATGTTCTATGGATGATTTCACACGCGCTTAAAATTCCTAATACGCCCATGTGTGTTGGATTCAACAGCAAGTTCATTAAGGACTTCAATACCAGTCAACAGAAAATTTGTTACCTAACTCCGATCAATGACTCACCTTCAGGAAAAACTGTCTTATGACAATTTGTTCAATCATGTTATGATTGCCTATTTTAAAATTTATTGCTGGTTGTGGGTTGATGAATGTTGCTGTTGATAGTGGTTTATTAGCAAGTGGATCGGTGAATTCGTTATTGGATGGTAAGCATTTTAACAGGTGCAAACGATTGCATCCATTAATGGCTGTTGGCTTGGAAATCATGAATTTTAAATCATTTGTCGAAAAAAACAAAATAGAGATTGGAGAAAATGTCGTTTCGAACTTTCCCATTTCAGTGATGGATTATTATTGTTTTCAAATTTAATGGACAGCAGTGAAATATTCAAATTAATTGAATCATACATCACGTACAGAGAAGCTTGCTTGAATGGTACGTATGGCAAAACAGCACAATTCTTCATGATGTATATATATTTCATACATCATTACTTGACATTCAGCCGGAGTATCAAAACAGGCGATTTTTTATTGTTTAAACATATCCTCCCTAAAATAACCAATTTGTTTTTTACTTTCAATCAACACAACTATGCTCGTTGGTTGGTTAAGTATCACGATAATTTACTAAAAATCGAGACTATCAATCCAAAAATCATGGAAGAACTGAAGAAAGGGTATTTTAGCATCCAAAGAACTGAAAAATCGTTCTCTCGGCAACCAATAGATCTAACACTTGAGCAAACTATCAAAGCCGATGCTGCAAAAAGATTAGTTGGAATCATAAATTTCACTAACTCCATTTCTGCTCGGCAAAAATGGTGCTTAAGTCATCAAATAAGATCTTCGATTACCGCATATACATATGAGGCAACAGGCTTACGGAAAGTCCAAGACGTCACTGCAGATTTACGAAAGCACCAGTTCAAAAAGATACTGAGCAGCTACAGAAATTTATCAGTAGTTTCTAAAAGTTTATGACCCCGTTCGATGACAGCCTTGACAACAATAAATTGTTCAACATATCCAATGGAAAAGCGGCTTCAAATGAAGTGGAGCAGTTCTTATTGAATGTTGATAATATAGGTAATAAAATGCGTGAAACATTCTTTTACGAATGTTCCGGGTCAACTGAAAGGTTTGAGGCACCAATCAAAAGGACAAAATTCTGAACTTCTCATCAGAAGTGGCTAAAAGTAGTGGTAAAGTTCATGAGGTCAGTATGCAACGAGATTTATTTGGACGAATGCTGGGCATGTCCATGGATCACGCTGTAGATTTAGAAAAGGTGTTGCGTTACCCAATTACGCCAATTCCGATGTCTTTATGTCATTTTAATGGTACAATTTGTAAAACTCAAAATCAGCAATTGTTGAAGTCTTCGAAAAAGAACATGATCCGGGAAATATTCCGAAGAATTTCGATGTGGTTATCGTTGATGGTTTTTACCTCCTGCATACTATGCGTGATGTACCATCAACTTTTGGCAACATTTCGAAGAAAATAATAAAAAGTTTGACAGCTACGAAAGCTCCTCGAGTCGACATAATCTTCGACCAATATTTCTCCCCCTCTATTAAAGATTATGAACGAAAATTGCGAAATGAAGAAAATCTCATGAACTTTAATATCAACGGATTTATGCAAGTTTGACCAACGGATTTTAATAAAGAGCTGAAAAATTATGTTTTTAAACTAAATTAAATTTAAACAGGCTTTTGTTGCCTTTTTAGTAGAACATTGGTGTGACTCTGAAATGGTGCCTTTTCTTGGTGATACAATAATTAATTTAAATTACGATTTTTGCTATTCGTACAAAGTCGAGGATAATGCTGTGGCCCAGACAGTTAACGACGATTTATCATGTGGAAGCCATGAAGAAGCGGATAGTAAAATTATTTATCATGTTTGTAAATTGGAATCGGATTCTCCTGCCAATGTACTTATCACATTATGTGATACGGATGTATTAATTATTATGCTAGGAAATATGGACCATTTATAAAGTGATAACATGAATATTTACATGGAATATGGAGCTGAAAACAAGAAACGAGTCATTAATATCACTCAATTACATATTGAATCGTAATCGCCCCCGTGTAGTGGCGGGTAAGAATACTCACTACCCCATATCTTCCCGTGGGTGTCGTAAGAGGCGACAGAGGGAAACTGAGGCAGAGGATGGGCAGCAGCATCTTTCTGATAACAGCAAAAAGCAATAAAAAAACTGCGGTTGCCAACCCGCTCGCCAAGCGTGGCAACTATGGCAATATACCCCCCATGAGCGACGACACAAAGAAACGGCCCCCCAGTCCCCGGCGGCCCCGCTATTCCTGGCTACGGTGGCGACCATGGTAACGGCGGGGCAGGGGGTGCTAAGAATCTCCGGTGGAGGTTCGGTTGCCACCTACGACGACTCGACCTGGCAACTTATAACGCACGTACCCTGAGGACTGACGAGAAGACCCTGGAGCTGGAAGAAGAGATAGACAAGTTACGCTGGAATATTATAGGATTATCCGAGATCCGAAGAGAGGGGGAGGACACGGTAATCCTCGAATCCGGCAACTTGTTCTATCACCGGGAAGGCGACCATCTGTCCCAAGGAGGTGTCGGATTTATCGTCCACAAGTCTCTCGTTAACAACGTTAAAGATTGGGAGTGTGACAAGGAGGGTTGCGTACCTTATACTCAGAATCACCAAACGGTATTCGCTGAAGGTCATACAGGTTTACGCACCAACCTCGGCACACCCCGATGAGGAGGTGGAGGAAATGTATGAGGATATCTCTAGAGCCATGCATTCGTCCAAAACCCACTATACGGTGTTAATGGGAGACTTCAACGCAAAACTAGGCACAAGAGAGTACGGTGAGCTGAAAGTAGGAAATTTGGAGTAGGGCAACGGAACCCAAGGGCCAGCAGCTGGCCGACTTCATGGAGAGAGAGGACTTTTATGATGAACTCTTTCTTCCAGAAGCGGCCCCACAGGAAGTGGACCTGGTCGAGCCCCGACGGTTCGACAAAAAATGAGATTGACTTCATTATGACGACCAGGCGACAATTGTTCAGTGATGTCTCAGTGATCGCGAGGGTGAAAACCGGCAGCGATCACCGAATGGTGAGGGCACACTGAACCTAAACGTAAAGTTGGAGAGGTCACGTCTAATGAAGTCAACGCCCGTCCCCTCGTGCTCTAATCCAAAGTCCCGAAACCTTTCAGCTCGAACTACGAAACCGTTTTCAGTGCCTAGAAGATTGCAATGCAGTGGACAATATGAATGACAAGCTCGTGGAAACTGTCCATGCGGTCGGAGCTAAGTTTTGCAAGACCCGCCGCAGAAGAACACAAAACTCTCCGATCACACCTTAATCTCATGGCTGTTAGACGGGATATGAAGCTGCAGTCTTCAGTAGATATGACAGAATACAGGCAACTGAACAGACAGATCTCCAAATGCATGCGGCGGGACTTGCGCAACTTCAATACAGCTCGTATTGAAGAAGCGATCGAGCGGAACCAGGGCTCCAAAGTCTTTGCTAGAGATCTGTCTGCCAGAAAGAGCCAACTGTCGAAGCTGAAGACCGAGTGTGGCAGCGTCGTTTCCGGGACACCTGAGATTTTGAGTGAGATTGAGAGGTTCTATGGGCAGCTGTACACATCATCGTTGGAGCCACACGCAAGTGTGAGTAACGATCCAAGAGCGAGTCTTATCCGACACTATTCCGATGATTCCCGGACGTCAGTCTGAGCGAGATTAGAATGGCTCTCCAGCATCTTAAAAACGGCAAGGCCCCAGGCGAGGATGGAATTACAGCGGAGCTTCTGAAAGCGGGTGGAAAACCGGTACTTGAAGTCCTTCAGAAGCTCTTTAATTCCGTCCTCCATGGTGGCATTACACCGGAGGCGTGGAGCAGAAGTGCGGTGGTCTTGTTCTTCGAGAAAGGCGACAACGCTCTCTTGAAGAACTACAGACCGATTTCCCTTCTGAACCGCGTCTACGTGCTGTTTTCGAGAGTCATTACGAATCGTCTCGCACGCAGACTCGACGACTTCCAGCCTCCCGAACAAGCCGGTTTCCGAAAAGGCTTTAGCACCATAGACCACATACATACCCTTCGGCAAATTGTACAGAAGTCCGAGGAGTACAATTTGCCACTATGTCTAGCGTATGTGGACTATGAGAAAGCCTTTGATTCCGTTGAAATTTGGGCGGTGCTGCAGTCCCTTCAGCGGTGCCAAGTTGACTGTCGGTATATCGAAGTGCTGAAGTGCTTGTACAGTAGGGCTACGATGGCTATCCGAGTACAGAACAGGAGTACGAAACCTATCCAACTGCAAAGAGGTGTAAGACAGGGTGACGTTAAGGACGTTTTCAAGCTACTGGACTGGAAAGGATACGGTATTAACATCAATAGCGAGTACATCACTCACCTTAGATTTGCCGACGATAAAGTCCTTATGGCAGAATCGCTGGAGGACCTAAGCACTATGCTCAATGACCTCAATAGTGCCTCCCAACGGATAGGTCTTAAGATGAACATGGACAAAACAAAGATCATGTTTAATGTCCATGTCACACCTATGCCGGTAGTTGTTGGGAGCACTAAGCTCGAAGTTGTTGACGAGTATGTTTACCTGGGACAAATAGTCCGACTAGGTAAGTCCAACTTCGACCGAGAGGTCAATCAACGGATTCAACTCGGCTGGGCAGCGTTCGGGAAATTACGGCATATCTTCTCGTCAGGTATACCTCAAAACTTGAAAACGAGGCTGTACAACCAGTGCGTGTTGCCAGTGATGACATACGGAACTGAGACGTGGTCCTTCACTGCTGGCCGGATGAGGAAGCTCAAGGTCGCTCAGCGAGCTATGGAGAGGGCTATGCTCGGAGTCTCACTGCGTGATAAACTTAGAAATGAGGTTATCCGCAGTAGAACCAGCGTGACCGACATAGCCCAACGGATTAGTAAGCTGAAGTGGCAATGGGCCGGCCATATAGCTCGAAGAACCGACAACCGATGGGGAAAAAAGGTTCTCGAGTGGCGGCCTCGTACCGGCGGACGAAGTGTAGGGCGTCCCCCCACTAGACGGAGTGACGACCTGGTAAGACATGCAGGAAGTCGATGGATGCAGGTGGCTCAGGACCGTGCTTTGTGGCATTTTTTGGGGGAGGCCTATGTTCAGCAGTGGACTTGTGAAGGGCTGTAATGATGATGATGACATATTGAATTAGGGACAACTCTTTGTACAAGTCTGCCAGGATTTCACGCTGTGACAGGATGCGATTATAATCCTGCCTTCTTTAAAAAGAGTAAAAAAAGACCATTTAAAATTATTAAAAACAAAGGTACTGACGGACATTGCAAATGACTATGTACCTGGACTCCAATATGAAACATTTACAATACTTGAAAAATTTATCTGTGAGCTTTATGGATATAAAAACTGTACGGATGTTAATAATGCTCGGTTTCAAAAGTTTTGCTCTACTTATAAATCGAAAAATACGAATGAACCATTCCAAAAGTCTATTCAAAAATATGATGCCTCAAATTTACCGCCGTGTAAGTCAGAAGTACACCAGCATCTCTTGCGTACGCAATACATCACCAGTGTTTGGCGCAATGCTCACTTGGTTAATCCAACTAATTTGATACCAGCTGGTAATGGATGGGCATTAAAAAATGAAACGTATGAATTTAAGTGGTTTGACGGTGATTGCGTACCCGAAACCGTATTAGATGCTATCAAAACTTGGGAAAATAACACTTCCAACAGAAACTGGTCAGTATTTTAAAATTAAGTTATTTTATATTATTGATTGTCATTTACTAATGAAATTTTTTGCACATGATGAACTGATTCCTCGTCAAAGTGAAAACTTGTTTGAAAGTGACGAATCAACTGATGCTGACAAGTCAGATATCAGTGACAATGAAAGCGAAAACTAACAATGTATTTATCTATATATTTGCTTAGACATATTTTTACTGTCAGAATTTTTTCATTGTAACCAATGAGATAAATAAAAGAAATTCTCACTTCCATCAACCCTACAATTACTTCCTTACTACCATTAGCTGTAATTATTGTTGTGCATTTGAGTAAACTTCATCTTTATCTACTTCTTGAAATTTTCATCTAATAAAATATATATTAAAATATATAAATATTTTTAAATAAGTATAAAAAATAATATTATAGTCATATTATGTGTAATACGAGGGTGGATTGAAAAGTACTCGGCCTAACCAAGAAAATAAACACATACTAAATCAGTAATATTTTTATTTTTCTACATAATCACCATCAAGTTCAATACACTTTTGCCACCTCCTTCCAAGCATTTAGACCGTTGAAAAAATGATTCTTCCTTAGAGTCAAAATATGCGTCTACAGCTGCTTTGACCTCGTCGTTTGTCGAAAATCTTTGACCTCCCAAGTGCTTTTTAGGTTAGGAACAGAAAGAAGTCTGATGGTGCCAGATCAGGTGAATACGGCGGATGCGGTAACAGTTCAAAGCCACAGTTGTGAATTTCAGCCATTGACTGTACTGACGTGTGAACACGGGCGTTATCTTGATGAAACAGGACTTTTCTTCTGAGCATTCCTCGACGTTTTCTTTTATTTCCTCTCGTAAACGACGTAGTAAGGTGCAGTAGTAATCAGAGTTTATAGTCTGACCCTTTCAAGATAATCAATCATAATCACACCTTTCGAGTCCCAGAATACTGAAGCCATCACCTTATTTGCCGACAAAATCGACTTAGGCTTTTTAGGGGTGGTGAACCAGGTCTTCTCCACTGTTTTGATTGTTGTTTTGTTTCCGGTGTACAGTAATGAACCCATGTTTCGTCCATAGTAACAAAACGATTCAAAAATCATCTGCATCGGCTTCAAATAACTCCAAACAGTCGCGTGAAATAGTCAATCGCGTCCTTTTTTGTTCAACTGAAAGCAGTCGCGGAACCCACCTCGCAGACACCTTGTGGAAACCCAACTCGTTGACAATGATGTTTTGAGTTCGTTCATAAGAGATGCCTATAATCTCGGCTATCTCTCTAATTTTTAATCTGCGGTCTCCATTATTAAATCAAGTACTTTTTAATATTTTCGTCAGTAGTTGACGTCGAAGGCCTTCAGAGCGGGGTTCATCTTTCACTCTCTCTACCACGCTTAAATTCTGCTATCCATTTTTGACGGATGAATATGACAGAGCACAATCGCCTAATGTACTGACCATGTCATCATGGATGGCTTTTGATGATAGCCCCTTCTTATGGAGGTACTTAATGACGGCACGCTGCTCGATTTGCTCCATTCGCGGAAATTATGTCCGATTACTTTGTTAATAAATTTATAAAATCACAACTAATTATCGCACACGTTTCGAACTTCACACAATGAACTAGTCTGAACTGAACTAAATAATGTGGGTAGATTTGATTTTTAGAATTGAATGGATCTGTGTTAGGCCGAGTACTTTTCAATCCACCCTCGTATCATGCTTATGCATATATTACATTTCAGTTGTAACAACTGTACAATATCACGTGATCCGCAATGGGAGCGCGAAGAATGACTAAGGACATATCGGCGACCGTCGCTCTCTGTCGCACTCATTACAACCCGTAGCACATTTGTCTCCTTTCTAGGCAAGATTTATTTAAATGTTTTTAAATTATTAACCTCCGGAGAAACTGTCTGTTCTTTTGTGAGAATTTTTTTATTATACATAATAAACACGCTGTAAAAATGGCAAATTAAATCAAACACTTTTTTAGAATTTTTGTAAATACAACTTTTTGGGTAGTTGCCATTTTTTTTCTTAATTCTTTATCAACTTAACTGACTGATAGTCATTATTATTATTTGAATCAAACACTTTTTTGGGCAATTTTTTTTTGCGACTAACCTGTATGCGCAGTACCAGGTGTACCCAGGTAGGCCAGGCAAACAGTCATATACCTGCTTATTGAGTGGACTGATACTTTTCAACAAACTTTCATGATGCATCAAACACTTCATGAAAAATGCGTCATGAGCTCTCGAACCATAAGGGAGTGGGAGGGTTACAAAGTCGCAAAAAAAAGTCTTAACATTTTTGAGCGTGGTTGAATTTTTTTTGAATGAAACAATGCAAAAATAAAAAATAAACATAATCTGCCGATTTCCACACGTCAAGAAGTATAATACAATAGCACTGCTTAGCAGGGCGTACGAGTAATAGATGAGAGCGGGCAATGACGGTGTTCAAGGAACAATAGATAAGAGGAAAGGGTGAACAATAGAACGCTAATGAGAGTGCAGGCCCACCGGATATCAATTAGATATTACGATTACTCGTAGTTAATTGATCTGCACATCTCCGGAACCGCGCATCCTACGTTTTTAGGATCCGTTGACCCTCCGTCAGCCGATGAGGCAGTTCTGACTCAGTGAGCCAGAACTGGTACAAACTAACTACTTTCCAACCCCTCCCCCTCTATGAGGCAATTTATGGGGACACGGCCTGGCTGTGGACTTTTAATGGACTGTAATGAATGAATGAAAATGAACAAATGAAAGTGGTGACCTGTTGTCAGCGTGCAGCCGGTAGCCGCGCTCGCAGTAGCAGCGGTAGCCGCCCCACGCGTTGGCGCAACCGTGCTGGCACACGTGCGGCGTCTCCGCGCACTCGTCCACGTCCACGCACACCTTTACAAATACCATTTTCTTTGTTTAATTTAGCCTTGTTTTAAAGTTCATGATGTTACTAATACTAAACAGTTTTTGTCTGGGTCAGGCGGAAAAACGGGCAGTGACATTTACGCCAGCGACAGGGGTAACCAACTTTTATTGGTGTGGTTCTTTAAAATTCAAAATCTATCAAAATAATCAAAATGGCAAAAAACTAGCTTTTAGATTTTCGTGAATACTTAAAATAATTAGGTAAATAAAATAAAATTTTGCGTACTTTATCGGTATTTATTTTAACGAAGTAGATGTTTTAAATTTCCGTCACGAAGAGACGAGTATTTGTCGTTGTGATTCTATTGCCAACCTGAAAACCTATTCGCTAACTTTGTTGACATCAAAATGATGATAACTTTGTAGTACATTGCACCGCATGCTTAATGAGCGGTGGTAGCCATGGTATCTCTTATGTAAAAGCTATAATAAAGCATACGGTATATTTTAATTTCAACGAAGTCAGCGAATAGGCATGATGGTTGTGTTAAGTTCTTATTCACGTCAATATCTATTACCAATTCAAAAATTAATTTCACCTCTGTAAGGAAGCGTCCAGAAATTCTTATTTTTTTCAATGTCTTTTAACAAGATTACATGCGATTACATATATCTTTATATATAAAAATTACGTGTCATATTGTTTGTCCGCGATGAACTCCTAAACTACTGGACTGATTTCAATGAAATTTTGCACACTGTGTGCAGTTTAGTCCAACTTGAGAGATAGGATTAGATTTTTATCCCGATAAGTGACCCTCAATATTTTTTTTGCGAATTTAAGGATTTTTTATAGGAAGGTTCGTCGGAAAGGGCAGAACAACATCTGCCTGGCCAGCTAGTATTATAAAAATATATATACCTTGTCGTTGGACGGTGCGTTGCGAAAGCCTTCCCCGCAAGCGCAGCGATACGAACCCACTGTGTTGATACATTCAGCGTTGTATGAACACGGCTGCGAAGGAAATTTACTGTTTACAAACACATAAATCACTTAATTTATATTTCAAACGTTTGATTATTTAAGTTCTATCAGACGAATGTAACAAATCTTAAAGCAACAAAATGTTAAGTAAATGGCAACTTCAGTCGCACGCAGTGTGATAAATAACAGACAAAGCTCTTATGACCGACAAATGGCGGTGTATCCATGCGAAAACATTGTTTTTATAAAATAAGGGTAACAAACGAGCACACAGTCCACCTGATGGTAAGTGGAAGGCGTGGCCCATAAACATCAACATCTACACTCGATTAAATATCAAAATGCAAATTCGTTGTATTCCCTAAGAACTAAGATAGAATGCCTTTTTCCAGTGAAAAGGATCTCTGGTCCTCTACACTCACCATACGAAACACAGTAGCATTAAGCTGCTATTTTACGCTGGTATTCTGTGAGAGCGTGGTCCGGTCTCGGTCGAGCCGACCCATTCCTGCTACAAAATAAGTATACCTATAACTGCAGTATGACTCTACCACGTGTAAATCTGACCCAAATTCTGCATAGTGTAAGAATGTTCATTCCTTTTTTCAGAGCATTCTCAATAGTGCGTGAATGTACTATTATTTACGAGATAGTTATGGTTATATCTTTTAGCATTTACCACCAGCCACTACCTTAGGTGTCTCAGAGGACGAAATGGATTTAATAACTCTGCCACCGCATGCAGAACATAGTTTATTGGTGTGTATTATAAACCAATAAGTAAAAATATAACTCGAAAAAATGAAGCGAATATATACATTTCCGTAGGCGCATTCATCAATGTCCTCGCAGCGTTGCTGTCCGACCAGCCGGTGTCCCGCCGGGCACTGGCATGAGTAACCTCCGAAGAAGTTTTCGCAGCGCTGCTGGGGACCGCATTCCGATATGTTACGGGCGCATTCGTCGATGTCTGTGGAAATTGACAATTTTTTACCGTTACCGTTACAGCCTTTCAAAAGTTTGTTGTTGAACATAGGCCTCCCCATAGATTGCCTCATAGGGGGGATATGTGCCGTAATTGCCATGCTTAGGAGGCGGGTTGGCAACCGCAGCTTTTTCTTTTTTAGTTGTTATTAGGAAGACGCTGCTGCAACCACAACACGTAAGAGTTCAGTTCTGAACATAATCCTTCTCGCATTGTAGGGGGAAGACATATAGTAGTGAACTTGTGTTGTAGTAATTGTGATGGATATACATACATTCCACTGCTGCACAGGCCTCCCCTCATATTTGTGAGGGTTACGGAGCAATTAGTCTGTGGCGCTGTGTGTGTGTGTCAGCCAAGTTTGCAAAAGAAAAGTCCAAAGCACCAGCTGTGTGCCATTTCTAGCACTTACTGATTCACTCATCTATGTGACATAAGAACTAGGAATTTGATTTCAAAGTTGAAAAATAAAATATATCGATATTCGGTGTTTTTTTTTTTTTATAGAATAAGGTTGACAAATGAGCACACAGTCCACCTGATGGTAAGTGGTTGCAGTGGCCCATAGACATCTACATCTATCTTCATTTGAGAATTTAAATGCAGATGCGTTGTCAGCCGTGAGGACTAAGATAGAATGCCTCTTTTCCAGTAAAAAGGGTCTCCGGTTCTCTACACTCACCATACGAAACACAGCAGCATTAAGCTGCTATTTTACGCTGGTATTCTGTGAGAGCGTGGTCCTTCCCCGGTCGAGCCGATCCATTCGTGCTACAACTATACTATTAATATAGCTGCAGCATGACTCTAACACGTAAAATGTGTCGACATTTATTGGTGCGATCAGTTTACCGTTACCGTTACAGCCTATTAAAGTCACTGCTGAATATAGGCCTCCCCCTTAGATTGCCTCATAAGGGGGATATTGCCATAGTTGCCACGATTGGCAAGTGGGTTGGCAACCGCAGTTTTTATTTTTAGTCGTTATTAGGACGACGCTGCTGACCATCTCCTGATGTGTTTTCCACTGCCGCCTCTTACGACACCCACGGGATGATATGAGGTAATGGATATTCTTACACCGCCACTACACGGTATACGGTCAGATTTAAGATCAATTAAATTACCTACCTAGTTGAAATTAAAATAGTTTAAAAAAAATAAAGCGTAAACGCACGATAAACGTTGAAGGTCATGTATTTATTTATATTAATAAAAGGAGTAACTTTTTTATTAATTATGTATACGACCAAAGACATAAATGAGAAGAGGGGCCGAGTTCGGTACAAACGAAGTTCATGGTCGTCAGCTTCATCAATATCCAGTCCAAAGTCAGTGCCAAAGTCCACTGTTTTTTTATATAATAGCTTTAACTAGAACTTTAATATGGAATTACAGAATACAGACTCACCTACACAACGCTTTTCGGGCGTGAGCTTGTATCCCCATGGGCAGGAAGTTATCACTGCGGCGGAAGATGGCGATCTGGAATACGTCGGCCGCATCACGCGCGTTCCTCGCTGCCCGTACTGAGCGCCCACTGTGATCACATTCGTCTCCGGGAGGACCGCCGGCGGTTCCCGCGCTGATGGGACTATGATGTATAAGTAAATAGTCAGCATAGTTATATATTAAGAATCAAAATACAGATGTTGTCGCCACTGAGGTCTAAGATGGTTGGACGTTACCATTAAAAAGTTCGCCGGTTTTCACCAAACTATACGCAATAGTATCATGGTGTTATTCGGCCGGTCGAGCTGACATATTCGTGCTGCAGATATAACACACTGCAACATGTCTCTACCATGCACAGATACGTATAATAACCTACGAGCATTTATGTGTAGTTATATGGATGTGAAAGAAACGAGAGAGCTGTATTAGGATCGTGCCAAATGGAATTCCATAGTCTCTGCAGACCCCATTAGGCGACAGACGTGAAATTATGTGTCTAATAATAACTAACACGTATCTCGATCGATATTACCTTTGACCACTAAAACACGGTTAGTTATATGTAAGTATATTAAGGTGCATTGCCTTCTGTGGTGAGATAGACTGCCACAATATTGTATTACCGGTTCTCATCAGTAACAATAAGAAAGAAGGAATACGCGAAGTGTTTCATTCGTAAAGAGGCCTCTAACAAATTCACCATGCTATGTAGGCGAGGCAGTGAAAACAGTGTTGATACTCTACCACTGGTAATGCTTCTCATAGTCATGTGAATGGCTTAGAGTTCGGTACATTTTTATGAATTTTCCACAATCAATCGGCTGTCTGGCCAATTAGCTAGAGCCTCGTTTCTAAACAACAGACGTAATTTCACTTTGAAATAAGTACATGAAAAGTGTCAAGAGTCGTAAAAAGAAATACACCTCGACAAAAGAGATTAAATTAAAATGTCATTCTCACAATATGTGGGTGCTTCAGTCTCCGCACGACATCTCTTGCCGCACACACAACGGTACCCGCCCTCCGTGTTGACGCAGTCTTCTTTCGGCGAACAATTTGCCCTGTTTGCGGCGCATTCATCTATATCTGAAATGTAATACATGAGTTGTAATAAAGGTTTTATCACCGACACCGTTGTAAGTGCCATAGCATGAATTGCGCTAAATTATGCACTATCTCAGATCTTGAAATCTTAGGATAAATAACGAAGAAGTGAAAACATTTTTTTTAACTATTGTAAGCCAGTGCTTGACTGCTAGCCTGTACCTGATGGTAACATCGTCGCCAATCCATTCGAGCTACAACCATAATAGCTGCAGCGTATCCCTACCTACATACAGGATGGCCAAAAAGTCGTGGATCAAACGCAACTAGGGGTTAGATGGGGTCATCAGCTGCAAAAAATTGTTATACGGGAGATCCTTAAGGTCAACCCCTGCAGAGTTATAATTTATTTTGTGTTTTTATGAAAAAAATTACTTTTTTTACTAATTCTTATTGAAATTCGAAAAAATCTACATTCTGTATCTTATTTAATTTTCACTAGATTGGTACTGATGAGTCCTTGCGTTAGACATACTATTTATGGTTGTTTATTGGGTGTGTTGAAGAAAATGTTAAGTTTTACGATTTTTTTTTTCAAATCATATCTTTTTATTTACTTCGGACCCCACTGTGGAAAAAAAACTCTATCGAAAAGTGATTCTGTATTACAAGTTTTGGCGCATTTAATAGGGATTCTGAAAAGGTATTACACATGGCCATGAGTGGCTCTAATATTTTTCTACGACGAAAAAACAAAACAACGATTGTGAAATAATTGTTTTAATAAAACAAAACATTTTACAATAAATGCTCAAAATTCCTACCTCTGACCATTATACATAATCTGCACTGTCTAATAAAATTCCTAAGTAACCTACGGAATGCACCTCTGTTGTTAGTAACTTGTATCCTAGCAAATTCGAGCTTTTGTCGTAGTTCTTGTTCGCTATTGTTCTCTCCTTGATAAACTATTTCTTTAAAATAGCCCCAAAGAAAAAAATCTAATGGATTTAAATCGGGCGACCGGGGTGGCCACGCAATAGGTCCGCCTTGACCAATCCACCGGTTGGATAAGCGCTCGTTGAAATGATCTCTAACTGCTCGAGCGTAGTGACGCGGGTGCCGTCGTGTTGCAGACACATTTCTGCTATTCTTGCTTCTGGAATTTGGTTAAGAATTTTGCTTAAATTATTTTGTAAAAAATTAAATACAGAGCAGCATTCAGCCTTGCTGGCATTTCATGCATTTCATGATCTGTTGCACCGTCGACCTTAGAATCCCGAGATTACGGGATATTTGGCGTTGACTTATACCAGGATCCAATCTTAATTCTCACAGCACTTAATCTTCATTTTCAAATCGCACCACTGGTCTGCCTGCTCTCGGAGCATGCTGACCGGGTAAAACTCCCTCCATGTACGAATTATGTACGCGCATAAAGACCCTGTAGTCTGGAAAACGATCACGGTTAGGGTAGCGTTGACGATAAACCCTGGCAGCAGCCCGAGCATTGCCGTCGCAAAAGCCATACAGACAATGCATTTCTCCATACTCCCGTTGGGTGTATTCTCTCCTCGCAGCAGCCATCTGTCCACTTTTGTAGCCAATCCGTCCGATTCCGAATCTAGTTCGATTCACACAGCACTTGACATATGTAGGTAGACAATCTATCACAAGTCCGAAAAACAAAGCGTAGGTCAAAGGAAAGAAACTGATCACAAGTCGTCGTAAAACTGAGAAAAAGAACACGTGCGTAGTCACAGGCAGGAAGCGAGTCACTAAAGAACACAAAACATTCTAAAGAAAGATGCTCACGCGCATCCCCGGCCACCACCCCGGCCGGCCCGGCCTTTTGTTTCCTAGTAAAGATATCGCTACCTGAACTGACGGGCGAACTGGCCTTTTATTGACAAAGGATGAAATGGTTAGTTTAAAAGAGAGGTAGAGAGTCTTTATCATTAATTGTAGTTCCAGTTTATTTTTAATAGGCCTAACCGAGTTTTATGGTTGGGTTAACTTTGGCCTTGCTACGAATTATCGTTCTCGAAAGATATCAAAGCCACGCATAGCCATATGTAATAACTTTTCAGAATTCCAATTAAATGCGCCAAAACTTGTAATACAGGGTCACTTTTCGGTAGAGTATTTTTTTTCCACAGTGGGGTCCGAAGTAAATAAAAAGTTATGATTTGAGAAAAAAAATTTCGTAAAACTTAATATTTTCTTTAACGCACCCAATAAACAACCATAAATAGTATGTCTAACGCAAGGACTCATCAGTACCAATCTAGTGAAAATTAAAAAAAGATACAGAATGTAGATTTTTTCGAATTTTAATAAGAATTAGTAAAAAAAAGTCAATTTTTTCATAAAAACACAAAATAAATTATAACTCTGCAGGGGTTGACCTTAAGAACCTCCCGTAGAGTAATTTTTTGCAGCTGATGACCCCATCTAACCCCTAGTTGCGTTTGATCCACGACTTTTTGGTCAACCTGTATAAGCATAATATACCGTCCGAACCGTATGGTTCGAATGTACATACAAATTATATCTATTCTGTTTTTTTTTTAAAGAAATACGAGTAACAAACGAGCCCCCGGTTCACGTCACTAACATCACAAAGCGCGGCAACATTATGCTGCTATTTTACGCTAGTATGCTGTATAGAGATGATCCCGGGCAGTGGCGTAGCTAGGCGTGGGCGGAGTGGACCCTCGCCCAAGGCCTTGCACTTAAAGAGGCCTCGCGAGGCCCCTTAAAATGTGATGCCCCCAGACGTTACCACAGATGACTAATTAATTTGATCACTTTTACGCTCGAAAAAGAACGTCACAAATTTAATAGCGTGTTTTTTTGGGGCCTCGCAAGAAGTCCCTCTTAAGTGCGACTGCGAGGCCGTTGTAACTACATTCAAAGACCGCGGTCTTTAGAATGACGGAATACGAGACTTGTCAGGAATTAATAGACTATGAGTAGGTATTTCGTGTCAAAGCATGTTTGGTAGGATAGATCTATTGGGTAGATCTTGGGAACGAAGGAAAAATAGCCTCGCTGGTGCGACTTCGCCCACGTCTATATTAGACCACGCTACGCCTCTGATCCCGGGCTTCAGCCTCTCCCAAAATAAGATCCTGTCCGTGAATTCTATAGAATTTACAATGATGAAGCCTGCTGGAAACGGATAGAACGTCACTAATATTTATTTTATGATAATATATGTTCATATTATGAAACTGAGACGTGATTCTTCATTGCTGGTCATATGAGGAAGCTTAAGGTTGAGCTATGGAGAGGAATATACTCGGAATTTCTCTGCGCGATAGAATCAATTAATTAAGAATTTCATTTTTTATTGATAATATCACAAGTAAATATGTTTACAGTTTACTCACCAACACATTTTCCTAGAATGGAGCTATAGATGTAACCAAAATCGCATAACTTTGGAGGCGTGTACCAAGGCAGACGGGGTCTCGGTACGCGCGCCCATTCTGTACTGGTTGTTGTAACTACAAACAATGACATTTTAATTTACTACTTATATCTTACTCATTTTCTTCAATAAAAAGACAAAATGTTAAATTTATCAAAGTTATTCGCCTTCGACACAGAGATTCATAGTACCTACACTACCTAACCTAGTAACTAATTCAAACGTTAGATTGACAGTAGATAGATAGCATACGCGCTTACTACTAATAAAGCCCCAATAAAATGTGAGCAGTCCATTGATGAAGATTTGCCTTATGATCACCACCCTTGCTAGTCGATTGACAAGCTTTCTAATTTTTATTCATTAGGATTACCAAGTGCAAAAGGGTGAGGTGTTCGGATTGACAAACTAACACACTTTTTCTCATGTGCTTTAATCTTCATTTGATGGCATTTTATTTTTAAATGTATTAATATCATTTATTAATATATACAATATTAAAAAACTATAATAAAAGAAAAAACTAAAACTTATAACTTAATTATTATCATTATTTATTATTATTATTTATTTCTTACTTATAAAACGCAAAGATTGTACTATTTAGCAAGAACCCAATACAAAAGCTTTGGTTACAGCTTTTGCTGGACCTCGCATGGTTTAGTCTATTTGCGCAAAAAAGTGGGAGACCCTCAAATACGAGTAACCTCGGAAGCTGATATTGAAAAGCTTAGATGCGCAAACTCTTCATGACTAATATCAAGCATTGGTAATACCTACAATTTTTATCTTTTTTGTCTTTTTTTCATGCATATAAATATTAATTTTCTATTATATTGTACCTACACTACCATAAAAATATTTTTAATCTACGAAATCAGTTACACAACACATGCCACAACTCACAGCTATACAATATCACACACACACATTAAAACACGCACTCAAACAAAATTCACCAGTAGACACAAAAACCGTATATATCACAAACATATAATATGTGTAACCGACTTCTCACATTGCTCAATATTATACACATAATACTTTGCCCAAAACGTGGTCTTTTACCTGCAATCTGTGACAGTGTAATAACGATTACAAATGGCTTCATTAAATAATATATTTCAGGATCTTGACAATCTCTCGGTGGCTAAGTCTTACCAGTGCGATGATATATGTATTATAATAGATTAATGCCCCAGTATGATACCAGGTAAAGAAGTCCGTCTGGGTAGCTACCCTCTATACCTATTTTTGTCGCCAAATAGCATGTCCTCAGAGATGACAACGCATCTTAAGCCTTCTTTGTTTGAAGTTGGTTGCAGACGTCCATGAGCTGCAGTAGCCACTTATTATCAGGTGGATTATAAGTTCGTTTGTCACTTCAGTTTTATAAAACTAGCGTTTGGCGGAGCGTGCAGCGTGGCTTCATGATAAGCATACATTTTTGTATTACAGTATCTTGAGTGGCGACCACTCGAGTTGTATGAAAAATACAGCGCCACGCCGCTGTACTCTATACCCCGCTATACTCTCTCCACTCAGGCTAGGCTTAAGTTTATGCGACACTGCGAGATGGGAATTCTCCTACACCGCTGCCACAAGGTAATTAAAAAACAAGTTAAATTAAATTATTGTATTTAACATTTATAATGTTACCTGCAGTAGTACTTTCAGTCGTTGACGTAGTTGTTCTAACAGTCGTCGGTCTCGGCGTGGTAGTTGTGGTAGTGGAAGTGGTGGTGGTGCTGGTGGTAGTTGCGACTACACACCATCCACTGAGGTCGCGATGGAATCCCGGCATGCAGTCGCACATGTAACCACCTTGTCTGTTGTGGCACACCTCCAGACTATTGCAGATGTGTCTTCCCGTCTCACATTCGTTAATGTCTGGACAGGACAGCAAAAACAGAGGTGATTGATTTATTTAATACTTAATCTAATACTAGGCAATTTCTTTAATTGCCTTTAGGTCATCACATCACATAGTAAATTACAAAATACGTATTTGGAGTACTAAATTACGGGAGAGCTTCTGAAAGCGTGTGGATATATCGGTACTTAATGTCCTTTAGGAGCTGCTCAATGCCGTCCACCATGGTGGCGCTACTCTGGGCATGAAGCAGGAACGCAAAAGTCTTGCTCTCCTAGAAAGGCCACAACGCTCCATTGAATAACTACAGATCAATTTCCCTTCCAAGCCGCGTTTACGTGCTATTTTCGTGAGTCATTGCGAACCAGCCTCCCTAACCCGGTTTCCAAAAATATATTTACCATTTTTTGGAAACCGGTTTGTTCGGAAGGCTGCCATTTTTGGAAACCGATTATACCGCGTAAATATAGTATATAATGGCATAGATCTGCCACTTTGTTTTGCGTATGTGAACTATGAAAAAACCTTTGATGTCGTCGAAATTTGGGCGGTGCTGTATGTACTACCGTCCTTTCAACAACGCCATATTAACTGTCGGTACAACAAGGTGCTGAACTGTTTGTGTAATAAGACTACGACTACTCGACTGTCCGAGAGAGAACAGGCAGAATCGTTGGAGGAGCGTAGTACTACGTTCGATGACCTTAAAAATGTCTCCCAACGGTAAGTTTTAAGATAAACGTGGACAAGACAAAGGTCGTGTGTAACGTCTATGTCAAGACAAAGCTCCAGTCCAGTCCAGGTAAGCATACGCCGATAGTTGTTAGGAACACTACGCTCGAAGTTGTTAAAGATATTTACCTAAAACAAATTGTCCGAATAGGTAAGTATAAGTATACCACTATACTTAATCAAGAGGTCATCAACGGATCCAACTCAGCTATCCCGCGTTCGGGAAATTACGACACATTTCCTCGCCACGTACTCGTATTCCTTAAAACTTGAAAATAAGAGTATGGCTGTTCACTGCAGTGCGTGGTGTGTTGGCTTCAAAACCGAGGAAACATTTATAAAGGCAAGAACACTGCAACATGTCGTTCAGGGATCCGTGACGGAACAACTTTTAAATTATGGTAGAACCCAAATTCGTCTACGCCGTTACCACAGGACCGGTTAAGTTGACAGATCGCTGCTCCTAGTCCGATTCCTACGGCTATGCGAATAAAATGATAAGCTTTTTCCGTCAAGTAAATATTACTTGGCGGAAATGTTTAATTTAATTATATTTGAGATTGCTTTGGTGAAGCATGTAACAAGTGACTATACTCGTATTCCTTAGTTTAGTAGGAAGGTCTTATATAGGTTTTATATGTGGTAGAGCCATGCTGCAGCTATATAGTTGTAGCATGAATGTGTCGGCTCGACCGTGGAAAGACCACGCTCTCACAGAATACCAGCGTAAAATAGCAGCTTAATACTGCTGTGTTTTGTATGGACTCACCATAGAGAATGCCGGCGGAAATCATGCCCGTGTTGCTCGCGTTACTGTGAAATTTACAAGGAGCGCGTAGCCCCTGAGCTATCCCGGCTGTACGAGTCATTTGGAAATACAATTATATTAATATTTATATTAATATAATGTTTATATTAATATATTATATATGTTTATATAATATAATATTTATATTAATATAATATAAGTTATATTAATATTTGAATAAAACTTTGTAACCTTTATTTATTTAGTCTTTATTGTTAACACCTTAATAAATAGAGTAACAAAGGCTGACTTAATGCCCACCGGAATTCTCTGCCAGTCAACGCGTAGAGTGATGAGATTTTGTGGCAGGTGCAATTACAAACATACTTACTATAATAATATACATATAATATACAAAATCTATACATATAGTGTACGTTAATATATAAACAAATATGTTTAAAATATTATACATATTAAAATACATAGATATAATAATAAAATACATAATATACTAAAATTGCAAATAATAAAACATCTGAGTATATATCATTCTGTAAAGTCATCTACATTCTATAAAATTTTCATTAGCATTAGTAAAATGTCATTTACCCGCAGCAAAAACTGATAACTTGAAGGACCTCACACGCAATAACTCTCCGGTAAATAACATTAATCATTATTTTATACACGCTTACCTATGCAATCGCCACTAGGACTTCTTTCAAATCCATTCAAGCAGTGCAATTCTTCAGGATTAAAATCTGGAGTTTCTGGTTTATTCACTCCAATTACGTTCGTCCATTTATCTTTTGGTATTTCACTAGCATTCAACCCGTAACTACCATCTGCTTCTTTCTCTTTCTCTATAGTTACGACATTTGTGGGATTTGGGACGGTAACTTCAACAGGATTAAGTGTTTCAGGTCTTCTAGGCCTAAGCTCGGGTCTTCTAGATTCTGGTGTAATGGGACGAAGGGGTCTGACAGGGGGGTTCGTGTATGGAGTTCTTCTAGTGGTAGGGATAAGATATCTGGGATAATACGGATTGTAACCTCCTGGTCGTGACGGCGGCCACACTCTTGTTGTGCGGGTTGTCGTACTAGTTGTTGAGGGTGTCGGTGTCGTGGTCGAAGTTGCAGAAGTTGTCGAAGTGGTAGTTGGTCGAGGGGTTGTTGATGTTGTCGAAGTACTTGTTGTGGAAATAGTCACTGATGTGTTAGGTTTTGTATCAATATTCGTTGCGTTTTCTTCTCTGTAAGAGTTTTATAATTTTTGTAAATAACATAATAGCTTACATACGTGCTATACTTACCTTTAATACATACTTTAAATAAACCTAATAGTGCCTATAAATCTACGGTAACCAAATATTTGTTGAGTCTGAGATGTGTAACAATTTTGCTGCAAAATCTGTATTAAAAAGTTATAAGTAGTTTGTTTAGATTAAACTAATTAACTCCTAAAATGCTGTAGAGGTCATATGCATGCTGAACAAATTTTGCCTATATAATATTGCCTATTCTGCAGTTTTGAAATGGTAATGCAATGGAAAACATTTCCTCCTTGCTCCCGCACGGAACAAGTAGGGTGGATGCCCCCTAATACCAGCCACGCCCCTAATTCCAGCTCCTAGTCTATACTACATATATAGTCGGCTAAAAAATTCTTCGTAACTAGAGGAAAGTATATTTCAAATATTACCACACGGTTATAAATGTAAGAGTGTTAAATTAAAAATCAAAACGCACGCAACAGAAAACGCTCATTTTCCTAATTTTTTGACAAGTTATGGTCACGATAAAATTAAGCTTATTTTACATTAGCTCATCTTTAGGCTTTTTGATTTGTATGAATGTGACTATAGACATAGTAATGCAGCTATTTTTGTTTAAATTTACAAGTTTTTTATTTTCTTTTAGTGGAAATGAATGGGGTTGTAATTAGATATACGAAATGTATGGAGTGCATAATGTCAGCCGTCAGACTGATATTGGGTTTGATGTACTTAATGAGAAGTACCTAATTTCAGCCACGTGATATAAATCAGGGCTGTCATAAACTGGAATAAATATCATTAATTAGAACATAACTTATGTTATAGTTAAGGAAGTTATAATCAATTCGTCTATATTTTAAAATTGGTTTTTAATTTTATAGTTTAGCAAAAGATGTACTTGCTTTTCTATCAGACATTTGGTATATGTTAAGAACACCATACAATATTTAATTATTTTTTGAGAAAGACAAAAACAAGCAATAAATATAATTAACTACAACTTAGTAATACTAATTTTATTATAACTTAAGAAAATAAATGAAAAAGTCATAACAAGGAAAGTGGTTCAGGACCATGCTTTGCGGCAGTCTATAGAGGAGGATGTTCTGTAGTGGACTTGTGAAGGCTGAAATGATGATGAAGATTCAAAAACTTGGATGATTAAATTATAAGAAATCGATGTATACATAATTTTTATCATAATTTGCTTTAATTAATTGTTTAGTGTTAAAAGAAAAATGGAACTGCTTAAAGCTAAAACACAGTAAGGTAAGGAGTAAAATATTCAAATAAAACCTTCTCAAAAACTACGAACTCGAATTAATCGCGTGCTATCACGTCTTTAGTCATTAAAATGCAATGCGCAAAATTTTTTTTAACAATTCAAGCAAAAGTGAATGTGCATTTTTTAACTAACGCGTTTACAATCCAATACCTAATTAGTAATTACTAATCGAAAATATGATCAAAACTTATGTTAAAACATCAACATATTCCGTGACCCAAAAGATTAAGATTATATATATATATATATATATATATATATATATATATATATATATATACACAGTCAGGTCATAAGTATTGTCACACAGTAAAAACTTTTCTTTTAGAATGCTGGCCACAAAAAAGTTTATTGAATTCGAATTTCAAATTGTTCATGAAAATAAAACTGTATACTTTTTAGGAATTTTACTCATTTTTAAATATGGATGGACGCTTAAAGAAGACCGTGTTGCAGTTATTGCGTTGCATCGTTGCGGTTACGCCAATTCAAATTTTGACATACTGAAAATTTGAATATAACCAAAAGATTCGTTTATCGTACCATCAAACGATACAATGAAGACTCTAGTATAGATGACAGGTCAAAGTGGTCGCCCTCGGTCTGTTAGGACTCCAGCAGTGATAAAAGCTGTGAAGGCGCGAATTCAAAATCCCAAACGTAAGCAGAAACTGTTGGCCCTTCAGATGGGGTTAAGCAGAACCACGGTGAAAAGGGTGTGAAATGAAGACTTAGGGCTTCGGGCATATCGAAGAAAAACAGGACAGCGTTTGAATGCTCGTCTAATGGACCTGAGACTGAAGAGATGCCGCGCTTTGTTGAAGCGGTACGCGGGAAAAAAATATCGGGAAATTCTTTTTCGGATGAAAAAATTTTTACCGTAGAAGAGAGCTACAACAAACAAAATAATAAGGTGTACGCACACAGTAGTGAAGAAGCGAGTAACCGTATTCCGCGTGTCCAACGAGGTCATTTCCATCCTCGCTCATGGTATGGTTGGGAGTTTCTTATTGGGGCTTAACAGAGGTACATTTTGTGAGAAAGGTGTAAAACGAATGCAGTTGTGTATCAAAATACAGTCCTGACGAACCTTGTGGAACCTGTTTCTCATACCATGTTCAATAACAGGCACTGGGTATTCCAACAAGATTCGGCGCCAGCTCATAGAGCGAAGAGCACACAAGACTGGCTGGCGGCGCGAAATCGACTTCATCCGGCACGAAGACTGGCCCTCCTCAGTCCAGATTTGAATCCGTTAAATTACAAGATATGGCAACACTTGGAGAAAGGCGTGCTCAAGCCTCATCCCAATTTGGAGTCACTCAAGACATCCTTGATTAAGGCAGCCGCCGATATTGACATGGACCTCGTTCGTGCTGCGATAGACGACTGGCCGCGTACATTGAAGGCCTGTATTCAAAATCACGGAGGTCATTTTGAATAAACTTTAGTGTCATAAGAATCTATGTTTTGTTAAGTTCATTTTGGTATATAAATGGTTACATAATGAATAAACTTGTTTCAATTATTTTATATTAAACATGTGACAGAATTTATGACCTGACTATATATATAAGTATTTATTTATATAGTATAGTATTTGTTTTTATACTCACTCAGAATCGTAGTATTCATAATCGTAAACAGGTGGTGTGAGGATAGTAGTGGTAGATGTGGTGGCAGGTCGACGTGTACATGTGAATGAGCCCAGTACATTTAGACAGTGTAGACCCGCCTGACAGTTGTCCAATTTCAATGCACACTCATCGATGTCTACAAAACATATGAATAAAATATACTTACTGGGATTTATATCAATGATGATCACCTTATGGCTGACGGGCTGGCTTTGGCTGAAGCTTTTACTATATACAGCTATTGCTTCTGAATATTGTCAGATTAATAACTATGCAGTATATGTAATTTCAATTAAATCGTCTTCTAAGTTTTATAAATGTAAAAATATTTCAACTATTTCACAAAATAAGTGTATTTGTGTAGTTTGTAATACTTATTACAAAATTTTAGACCCTACAATCTTATATTGTAATATTATAAACTATAATAAACACAATGACAAGAAATATGATTATGTAATAAATTACAATAATCATTATTATAAAGATAGTCCTTATTCAATAACCATTTTCATCATTACAACCCTTCACAAGTCCACTGCTGAACATAGGCCTCCCCAAGGAATGCCACAAAGCACGGACTTGAGCCACCTGCATGCATCGATATAGCATGTCTTACCAGGTCGTCACTCCATCTAGTGGGGGGTCAATTATTCAATCAGCTTATTATAATTAATAAATAATATAAACAGTGACGTTCCGGAGTTTCTTGTCGGTTTTTTTTTCTATAAAGATTCGGTAGTAAATAATTAACACTATTTTCTATTAATGATTTCTTATATTTACGCGAACACTACACATTGAATAAAACTATTTTTACGGATTTTATCGCGTTTAATTTACTATTGTAATTCCCGACGTTTCGGGTACACAATAGATAACCAGATGTGAGGCAGTGTGTTTTAGTAATACTGCATATTCTGTAGGCATGTTGTTATCTTCTAGCTTCCTAGTTACAATTGAGATGCAGTCTTCAATAGGTAAGCATGTGAATAGTGACTGAACATCAAAACTGACCATAGTTTCCTATGTCAGAGGAGTCACAGCCAAGGTTGGTTACATCTTGAAGCGAGCTTCCATTAAAACATACTTCAAGCCGCTGAAGAAGATTAGTCAATTTTTTTTTTACCATCCGTCAAGTGTCATATCCCTCTACAAGATGCAGGAGTGTACAAGCTGGATTGTGAATGTGGTCTCTCTTACATAGGAAAAACAAAAAGATCTATAAAAACCCGCGTAAAAGAACATATAGTTGACGTGAAGCACCGACGTTCCGGGAAGTCTGCAGTGTGTGAACATGTTCAAGATCGTCGCCGCCACTACATCAGATTTGATAGACCACAAATCCTCGCAAAAGAACACCGATTCCTACCAAGGATGATACGCGAGGCTATTGAGATTAAAAAACATCCTAATTTCAATAGAGAAGATGGATGGGTGCTGCCATCTGCTTGGGATCCTATAATTAACAAAATTAAATCCAAACCCAAGCATACCACTGCAAGACTTCAAGATACTGTAAGCTCATTCTGCGTAGATCGGACCAAAAATTAATATTCAAAAACTGAAGGTAGCCGGGCTAACTATGACATTGGGACGTCAAACACCTCAGTCCCCCCCGTGACCATGGGTGCTGTAAAGCACCCGAAACGTCGGGAATTAAAATAGTAAATTAAACGCGATAAAATCCGTAAAAATAGTTTTATTCACTATTTTCTATTTATAAGAACATCATACTTACCAACACAAGACCCAGAAGATGAATCCAACTCAAAGCCGTTTTTACAGCGACACTCGTGACCACCGTATGTGTTGATACAATTCTGGAACCGATCGCACAAATGCGTGCCCTCACGACATTCATCAATATCTGCAACATAATACAATAGATTTTTTATAGAATAAGGGTGACAAATGAGCACACAGTTCATCTGATGGTAAGTGAATGCTGTGGCCCATAGACATCTACATTTATCCTCAATTAAAAAATAAAATGCAGATGCGTTGTCACCCTTGAGGACTGAGATGGAATGCCTCGTTTCCAGTAAAAAGGGTCTCCGGTTCTCTACACTCACCATACGAAACACAGCAGCATTAAGCTCCTATTTTACGCTGGTATTCTGTGAGAGTGTGGTCCTACCACGGTTGTACCGACCCATTCGTACCACAACCATAATATAGCAGTAGCGTGGCTCTACTACGTAAGGTAATATTTAAGAATTTAGTAAAATTATAATTTTTCCCACCTTCTTTAGCTGTAACTAATAGTGTAACTAATAACGTAGTACCAATTTTAGGTGGATTTTGATTCCTATTCAAATAACTCACAGAATACCAGAATGAAACAGCAGAATAATGCTGTGTTTCGTATGGTGACTTTAGAGAATCGGAAACCTTTTTTCTAGTATCGAGCAATGATCTTTGGTAACGAGGCATTCCACGTTAGCCCTCAGTGGTGACAACGCATCTGTATTTTAATTCTTAATGTGTCCAGTGTGTCATTACTACGCGCTTATTTTGCAATTTGTTACACATATTTACCTTTTTTTTCAATGCCGTAAATCCAGAATCTGTGAAATTTAATCCCAAATTTTTTGGAACTGAAAAAGGGCCTGGATCCCGGGATCTTAAAATTTTCTACTCACACCCGGCCTTATATTTTAAAAGACGCTTTACCCTTCAAGCGAAACATTGGGTGTACAATTATAGGTAGCAATAGACAAAAAAGTGATATGTATCTAAATAGGCTCCTAGAAATAATAACACCACTTCATTATCATCAGCCTGCAAAAGTCTTCAGATAGACAAGACCCTCTCCCGGTATAGCGAGGATTTGCCATAATCAATCCATAATTTTTCTGGCATTCCCATAATCGCCTCATACCGACACCCATGAGACATAATGGGGTGCTGGATTATCTTACGCCACCATCTCACGGTAATAGGACTACAATCCAATAAAATAGTACTTAATAATACCTTGTAGTGATAAATTACTTTACCTTCGCAAATCTTGCCTCCGGGTCGTTGTCTGGTTCCTTCTTGGCATGTTTTCTTCGCTAACCTGTTGCACATTATTAAATATAAATATTAACTGTTGTTTCAAATGTCCTTAGATACATTTATTATTTAATATATAAAAAGCTATATTAAATAATATTAATACGTGGTAGAGCCATAATGCAGCTAAATTAATGGTATAGTTGTAGCACGAATGGATCGGTTCGACCGGGGAAGGACCACGCTCTCACAGAATACCAGCGTAAAATAGCAGCTTAACGCTGCTGTGTTTCATATGGTGAGTGTAGAGAACCGGAGACCCGTTTTACTGGAAACGAGGCATTCCATCTTAGTCCTCACGGGTGACAACGCATCTGCATTTTGATTCGTCATCGAGGAAAGATGTAGATGTCTATGGGCCACAGCAACCACTTACCATCAGGTGGACTGTCTGCTCGTTTGTCACCCTTATCCTATAAAAAAAAATTAAGGACAATTTAGAAATACAGTGAAACCTGGATAACTAGATTCTCAAGGGACTAGTTACTCGGAGATAATTTTTTATTCCGAAATGATACAAAATGGTCTCTTTCCGTGTCATACATATACAAATCATACTAAAATTATTTTCTCTTTTAATGTTTTGTCACATTACTCACATTAAAAACTTTACATATCAATACAATTAAGAAATTAGGTACATTATAAAAGATACAAAAAGTATGCAACGAGAACTGTATTAATTATATTTAATTAACTAGCTGTCCCATGCTACTTCGCCCGCGTGAAATTTACTACGATTTCATGGGTTTTAATTTTTTGGCGCGGAACCCTAATTGTTTTTCTTAAATAAAATATCCTAAGTTACTCCTTATAACATCAGCTGTCTGCCAGTGAAAGTCCCGTCAAAATCGGTCTAGCCATTTTGGAGATTAGCCGGAACAAACAGACAGACAGACATAAATTTTGAAATTTTTTTTTGGTATTAGTACCGTATATACTTTCATAATATGCATTTAGTAAAAAGCTGTTAATTTAACATTACAAACAGACACTTTAATTTTATTTATTTGTATAGATAATTATAATATAAATGCATTACATTATATCTTCAGGTCATAGAGTTAATTAAAATATAATTATATAATATAATAAATTAAAACTTCTCGCTCTTTTGTTTATAGAGGAATTTGTCAAAAAATTCTAAGATGAACTAGTTTATTAATATCGTACATAATATAAGTAACCTATTTTATAAATACTGATAATATGCGTCAACTTCTTCTGTACTCTTTCGTATTAGACTACCTTAAATCGACGTATTAGTCTCACTAGTCTTTACTAGAGCCTTTTACTACATGTACTATTATCTATTCTGTGCTATTACTTAAGGGTATGCAAACTTCAACCTCGTGAAATCGTGCGTTCGAATCCGCCATTCGACTCCTGTCGTGAACCATACCTAACACAAGCATTTTAAGTTCACTTACAGTGGTTATCGAGAATATTCTATTTTTAATAGATTGAAAGATTAAAAATAACTAAAATATGTTTCTAATACTTTACTGAGGTAACGTGCTGATCTTGGACTTGCAGTTGTAAGCCCCGGGCAAATTGACGCACACCTCGGTGCGCTTGCATACTTCAGAACTCTCTTCACATTCGTCGATATCTGAAAAATTTATAAAACTTCTAACTTTTGGCTATTGTTGGCGACGTAAGACGTAGAATTAATCCATCAAATGTTTATCTAGTGAATGTCGCAAGAGTCGGCAATGGAAAATCTCAAAAAGGTCTCATGGCTTCCGTTAAATGGCGGTGTACCATTTCGGAAGGATGGGCGAAGTAGGTCCATATCCTGCAGTGCACTTTTGCTGTTGATAATAATGTAATTAACTAAGAGCGATTAACGTGGTAGAGCAATGCTACAGATATATTATGGTTAAAACATGAAACCGGAGCACCCAACCGGGGAAGGACCACGCTTTTACAAAATACTAGTGTAAAACATCACTTTTTAGTTTTTACTGGTAATGAGGAATTCTATATTAATCGTCAGGAGTAATAACGCATCTACTTTTTTAATTCTTTATAGAGAATAGATGCAGTAGGTGTCTATGGGCCACAGCATTCACTTACCTTCAGGTGTACTGTGATACGTGCTTTCGTATTTTTGAAAAATTTAACCGTTCATAAATTTAATCAATCGCAATCGGTTGCACCTAGTTGTAGCCGTAGCCGTAGGTGTAACCCTACTTCGGTTTTTAACCGTAAAATATACGTAAACTGTATGCGGACAAACCCCTACAACCGAATCGATCAAAGTCCGATCGAGTTAAATTGATGCTAAATAACTACTTTCTGTTGGTACCTTCGCATATTCCAGTAACGGCGTTGACCTTGAAGCCGGGTGCACAACGCTTGGACACGTGGTCCTGGCAGAAGTAACTGCCGTGCGTGTTGATACAGTGCTGCGACAAACGCTGGCAGTCGTCAAGCCGCTCCTCACACTCGTCGATATCTAAAGGATTATTACGAAGTTTGAAAATTGTTTAGTAGGCGAGTTGGTATTTTAGTAGTTTGCAGCTAAACGTTAGAAGAATTATAGAAGGAAATTTTTCTTGCATAACTCGCTTATTGTATTGTATGTTATTGTATTTAAAAAAAATATGTTTTTACAAGTTGGCTTTGGCGTATATTCGAGCTCAAGACCATTGGTGTAGTAACCGAGTCAGGTGCCCACTCAGTTGCCATTCATCATCATCATCATTACAGCTAAGTTCACTGATGAGCATAGGCCCCTATACTTACGCTTAGTGAGTTGGCAACCCCAGTTTTATTTTAATATTTTGAGTTGTATCAGGAAGATGCTGATTAATGTAGATGGACTGTGTGCTCGTTTGTCACCCTTATTCTACAAAATAAATATTTTTAGAGAGGTAGTTACTTAAAGGGTATGCCATAGTGAAAAATGTTCTACTATAATACTTTTTATACTTTTACAAAATAGTGCGGTATGGTCTTAAAGGATTGAACTAATACCTACACGTTTAAAACTCTAACCATCTTATTAGAAAACGTGGTTTTTAATAACACAGTTAGAATTAACATTGTTTAAACCCGGGACTATCAATATTCCCGGGTTTAAACAATGGTTTAAGAAATGTCTTACTTGTGTCTAACTTATCTCGCCGTAATGGTAATGATACTCTCTAACGAATAGTTCGTGGCAGAACTAGCATAGAAGCAATTTTAATGTTGCTTTGTAGTAATTATGATGTAAGTTACGAGGGGAGTTTAAAAAGTTCGCGGAATGGCGGGGTTGGCGAGGGTGAGTTTACTCATCCAGTTAGGCGCTAGTTGAGTGACTCATTGTTAGTATATATACCAAGTTTCAGACTAATCGGGTCAAGCCCCCTCAAAAAGATTTTGAGGCCATCCTTGCGTTAGGCAATTCAGTTATCATGTTTGGAGATTTTAACTCCAAGCATACTGATTGGACTTGTCTTACCACTACTCAGAGCGGCAAGATACTGCTTGATATCACGCAGTCTCTCGACCTCACTGTCCTCAGTCCCTCGGTGTCACTCACTATCCCGACAACACCGACCACGCTCCTGACGTATTAGACTTTGCGATAGCAAGAAGTCTGTCTCAACCTCAGGTCAATCGAGACCCTTGACGATCTTGGTTCCGACCACCGCCCTGTCTCCCTTATACTTGGCCATCAGCCACCTCCCCAACTCCTCCACGAAAACCTTCACTAACTGGAAGGGCTTCAAGACGTCCCTAGCCACAGCTTTGGACCTCCGGACTCTATCCCCTTTCTTCGGACTTATTCGACAGTACCGAAAAAATCGACACCGCGGTCGATTCACTTCATCCTTATAACATCCTCCCTTAAGGAGAATGAGAGTCGTCCCGGTTGCTAATAATAATGGTCTTCCTCACATATTAGCAAACCAAGTTAAGAGAGCTGCTCCGAGAGCAGCACTTATCCAACCCCGAATATAGACGTACGGCCAATCGTCTTCAACGAGAAGTCCGTTCACGCCTTACCGAATTTCGAGACCTCGAAAGAGTAATCTCATGGAGAATATCTCCTCTCATACAGCGTACTATCAGATGGCAAGAGCCCTCCGCATAGACGCTATCACTCATATCCTCCTCTCTCTCGCCCTGACGGTACTATTGCCTTCGAGGACGAGAAAAAGCTGAGTGCTTTGCAGACAGCATCGCTGCTCAATGCCTCCTAGCTCAACCCACAGAGCCTCCCACATCCAGACAGTGAGGATGAGGTCCCGCCGAAACTGCCTCACAGTCTCTCTGACCCTATCACTGTGTCCAATGATGAGATCTCATCCTCATCAAAGGACTGAAGCCCAGGCTCCGGCGCGGATGGCATCTCCAACCAAGCCCTTAAACATTTTCCTGAGCAGGTGTTAACCTTTTAGCTATTATCTTCAACGCCTGCTTCAACCTTAGTTACTTTCCACCATGGAAAGAGGCAACTGTCATTGGTATCCTGCCAGGAAAGCCTCGGCCAATCTCCTCCAGTTATCGTCCCATCAGCCTCCTCAAGGCCATGGGCAAACTATTTGAACGAGTTATCCAAACTCGCATGAGGCGCCATCTGTTTCACAGACGGTGACCCTCTTGTCATCCTCACCAATTTGGTTTCGGAGCGAAACACTGTCCTTAAACAAGTTCACCGTATTGTGGAATACATCCTCAGCGGTTTTTATCCTCGCCGTCATGGTAATGATACTCTCTAACGAATAGTTCGTGGCAGAACTAGCATAGAAGCAATTTTAATATTGCTTTGTAGTAATTAAGATGTAAGTTACGAGGGGAGTTTAAAAAGTTCGCGGAATGGCGGAGTTGGCGAGGGTGAGTTTACTCATCCAGTTAGGCGCTAGTTGAGTGACTCATTGTTAGTATATATACCAAGTTTCAGACTAATCGGGTCATTAGCTTTTGAGTTATCGACGAGTAAACAAGTCGATCGGGAAGAAACTAGCCACTATGGAGAAAATTGAATATCGCGCCGTCATTAAGTTTCTCACCAAACAAGGAAAGACACCTCAAACCATTTTTCAAGAGATGTCAGCTGTTTATGGGGACTCCGCTCCTGGGAAAATCATGATTTATAAATGGCACGCCCTTTTCAAACAAGGGAGGGACTCCATTGAAGACGACCCCCGATCTGGACGGCCGATTGACACTACCACGCCAGAAATAATCGAAAAAGTTGAAAAACTTGTATCGAAGATGCTCGGCTAAAGAAAAAACAGTTTGCAGCATTAGTTGGAGTATCAGAATCAACACCTTAGCATGACTAAAGTCTGTGCAAGATGGGTTCCGAGAATGCTTTCTACGCATCAAAAACACGAGCGCGTCGAAAGTTGTCGCGAGTTTTTGGACCGCTGTGTAGAGCAAAGGGAGGAAGTTATGGCCCGAATTGTAACTGGCAATGAAACTTGGGATCACCATTATGAACTTGAGTCAAAGCAAGAGTCGATGCAGTGGCATAAAAAGGGCACACCCCCTCCTAAGAAGTATAAGGTGTCTCAATCGGCCGGAAAGATCATGGCGACGATCTTTTGGGATACAGAAGGTATCTTTTTGATTGATTATAAGGAACGTGGTGTTTCCATAACGGGAGAATACTACGCTTCTTTACTAGATCAATTAAAAGAAGCTATTAAAGAAAAAAGGTGAGGAAACCTTACAAAAGTTGTGCTCCTTTTGCACGACAATGCGCCCGTGCACACAAACCATGACGCGACGGCTGCCATTCACCGGTGCGGTTTTGAACAACTGCGCCACCCACCCTACAGCCCAGACCTGGCCCCAAGCGACTATTATTTGTTTCCAAAAATGAATAAGGAACTGCGTACGAAAAAATTTGGCAACGATGTTGAAGTGAAGTCTGCAATTTCGGCCTATTATGACGCCCAAGACAAATCTTTTTTTTAGACGGTATTAATAAGTTATTTGACAGATGTAATAAATGTATTAGGGTTAAGGGAAAATACATTGTAAAGGAAAAATAGTTTAATGTTTCATTTCATTATCCTTCCCTGTAATTCCGTGACCTTTTGACCTCCGTCGTATTTAAACCAATTGGTATATATAGATACCAACTGCAACAAAGCTGACTAAAACTTACCAAGGCATTCATCGTCAGGCCCAGCTCTGAAACCAGGTGGGCATATGTCATTCTTTGTAGTGGGTGTAGTCGGCTCTGCTTCTGTAGTAACACCAGGAATAGCTTCCGTGAAAGGCTTGCCTGGTTTTCCAGCACATTTATACCCACCGATGGTATTCTCGCATAGGTACTTTGGGCACGGAGGTCGAGGAAGTTGACACTCATTAATGTCTGAAAGAAATTATTAACCAAGGTAAATTATCAAATGTACGTTGTACCAAACTAATTTGTATTTAAAAATATGAGCGCGAATTCTAAAAATATGTAAGTAATTATATATCTTCGAAATTTGAGTTTACTCTATTACCTAAGTTTGTGTTTAGTATTAAAGTACGGTACTTTTTAATTATTATATTCGGCGTTAAAGGAAAACATCGAGAGGAGACCTGCATGCCTGGGAAAAAATATGTCGTCGTTTCGGAGCAGCGAGACGGTTTAACTGCTCCAATAACTCTGTCAGAAATTTGAGTAGAAGTGTATAACTTTGCTTTTTACTTGTGTTTAGGATGTTATAAATAAATGAAATAGTGTTATTAATGTATTTTAATATACAAGTGTGTTCAGCTCACACGCGGAAGAGTTTTAAGAAGATATGGCATTTAATTGTGTATCAATAACAATCGAACTAGCCTTGATTGATTTACAGATTTTACAATTACGGTACTACAGTGCGATTTTGAATCAACGTCATCATCATTACAGCCCTTCACAAGTCCTGTTCTGGACATAGGCCTCTACCAAGGAATGCCACAAAGCACAATACAGAGCCACCTACATCCATCGACTACCTCCTGCGATTTAAAATAGTAGTAGTTAATTGTTTCTTGTAAGTAGACTGAGTCCAGGGACTGATGTGTGCACCCTTATAGGTATCACCGCATTACAGTGTACTATTAAATTAATATAAAGCAAATATATTAAGTATTATAAATAGGATAGCAAATGTAATAAATTATATTTAATGTTATTACGCGACGCTGTAATAATGATGATCGTCTCTTTAGAGTGTCGATGGCGAAATAAAATTTGTAGTTCGGCGAAAGGAGTCAATCTACAATGCATATTAAGTCACTCCCGGACGATATGGGATGGTGCTTTGCTTACACCGCGACTGTACATTAGCTATTCAATTTGCAAGGATAAAAAAAATTGTGTAATTATTTATAACTTTCATACAATTAGTAAAGCGTATTCAGTCTGTATTTTGAAACAAAAACAAAACACGCATATCGCTCAGGGTGAAACGCATAAATGATAATGGTAATAGAAGGGGAAACTAAGAAAAAATCGATATTACAAACTCACCATCGCATACTTGATTAAGCACGTTTCGCTTGAAGCCTGGCGGGCAACTAAGACTAACATCCCTCTTCTTAATAGGCACGCACTTAAACGACCCAACAGTGTTATGGCAAACAGTGTCCTCTTCAGTACACAAATCCTCTAAGATCTCTCTACATTCGTTGATATCTAAAAAAGATGCTTAGAATTAGTATTTAAAGAAATACCCTATAAAATGCTTCCTTACCAATAAAAAGGTTCTCTGATTCTCTGCTTCCTATTAGGTGATATAAAAAAACCCGTGGGAGTCGTAAGAGAAGTTTATGGGAAATGCCAGTAAAATCTCAGTTTCCGATCCAAGGGATATAACCATGTCTTATATGCTAGACTTAAAATGCTAAGGCCTGATGGAGAGACGTCTTCTAGTTCGATCGCCAATCTGTCTGGTAAGTTATGACAAATTCTTCGTGCTATGTGAGAAGTCCATATCAAAAAATAAACTGTTACTTTTTACCCCATTGCTTTTTTGTACACCACTGTTTCGTGAAAAGAAATATATACATTCATTTGTTTTTTCTTTTTCTTAATAAGAAAGTTACCTCACGGTATTTAGAGGTATTTTTCTGGATTGTGGGGCGGTTAACATACATATTGTATTGCACAAGTACACACATCCAAATCCGGAATAATTATTTGTAGGCCATATATAAATATATATAAACACATGTTCTTCGCGGGATTTGAACCCGCCCAGCAGTGCCGCGACCAAACGCTTAATCACTGCTTTATGAAGCCTTTTATTAAACAGAAGTGATAAAAGTACTTGCAGTCTACCTGATGATAAGCGGCTACTGCAGTCCATGGACACCAGCAGCCAACTTCAAACAAAGAAAGGCCACAACGTTGTCACCTCTGAGGACTAAGTTGGAATGGCTCTTGTAATTATCTGGCTCTCTAACACTTAAAACCGGAACACAGAATGCACGCACTGCTATTTTATTTAGTGTTTTTAATTTGCACAGAATCCCAGGCAGAAAAGGACCATCTAGGGAAGGATCTACCACAAATAACTACTAATAAACATATATTACTAGTGATCCGCCCCGGCTTCTCACGGTTGATTACGGATCTCGACAACAGCGCCACCTACCGGGTCCAAATGTGAATCTAAACCATCTAGGGATTCATTCAAACACACACAAAATATTTCACCAAAATCAGTCGAGCTGTTTTTGAGTTTTAGCGAGACTAACTAGACTTGAGTTTAAGATATTCTCGAATTATATACATACTTCGTAATAATTTTCAATGTTTAGCTACCATTATAAATAAATAAAGGTGTAAATACCTTTGCAAGTTTTATTATCAGACTGCAATCTAAATCCTTTTCGACACTGACACCTCACTTTACCGTCGTCATCTTTACAGATGTGATCACAGGAGTCCTTCTGACATTTTTCTTTTTTGTCTTCTTTTTTCTTCTCGGTAGTTGTCTCTATTTTCTTTTCTGTCGTCGTCTCTATTTTCTTTTCTGTCGTCGTCTGAGTTGTGGTTTCAGGTTCCTTTGTTGCTTCCTAAAAAGCAAGATATTTGAATAAACTATAAGTAATAAGATTGTCCATCTTTCCATGAACTTTGTGTGCCAGAATGGAAGTTCTTCAGTTGTTGAGTGTTATGTAGTACATAGGGCACACTAAAAGTTATGCGCTCCTGGCCGCTCATAAATGTTTGAATTTCGAATGTTATATTTTTTTAAACATAAGAAACTCATATTAGATTATTGATTAAAACAATAATTTTAGATTAAAATATAAATCAAGAATGATTTCAAAAGGAAGTAATATATAAGTCAATGTAAATCAATTGCTTTTTATCACAAGTTTAAGTTTGTCATCCATGGCAAAAATGGAATTAACGCGAAAAGATGCTTTATGATTTTAAAAGTTGGCCGTGTTTCTCTCCATGATAAAATTCGCGAAGGTCGACTGAGGAAAATGCAGCTACTGTCAGGCGACTCATTGAATACAATAATTGGGTATTGGTATGAGCCAAATTCAAAATTTTTGTATCAACATTTAAATGTTTAAAAACTTTAATGCCGCTGGATTCCTTATGAACTCACACCAGAACAAAAAACGGACTCCAGTTACTTGTTGTAAATCAATATTGTTAAAGTATGTCATCAAATGCTGAAAATGACGTTGTGACTGAAGATGAAACGTATATCCACGTTGTTGTTGTATATCCATATTGTTACATTCCAGAAAGAAAAAAGAATACAACTGTCTTCTGGCGACAGCAAACCAACAAAATTGAGGCAGGCAAGAAGTGTGGGAAAAAATGTCTGCATTTTTTTTTCTTCCAGACGCAGGACAACAAGGTCCTGTCTGCACGATCCCACTTGATGAGCAAAAGACAGCTGTTAATGTTGAGTGGTATACTACCATTCGTTTACCCAGTGTCTTTGAAAAAGTTAGGGAAAAGCGGCCAAGAATTCGCATCCAAAGTTGCACCATGACAATGTTTCGAGCGCACATCGCGAACAAGACAAAGTAATTTTTTAACCCCGACGAAAACAGAGGGGTGTTATATGTTTGTAGTTTATATCTGTGTATCTGTATGTCTGTCTATGGCATCATAGCTCCTGAACGGATGAACCGATTTTTATTAAGTTTATTTCGTTTGAAAGGTGTCTTAATCGAGAGTGTTCTTAGCTATGTTTCAAGAAAATATGTTCAGCCGTATGAAGATGATCAGCTCTTTTTGTTTTGGGGCTTTAAATTTTTAAATTTAACTTATTATGGCTTCTGAAAAGGTGGAGCTCGTGACCCATACTACACATTGTCCTGACTTCGCGCCGTACGATTTCTTTATTTTCCCAAAAATCAAAGATTTGATGAGAAGTTTGACATTTATGGAGCGAGAAGAGGCCGTGATAGCTATATTATAGCACATGACAAACACCAATGGTCCTTATGTTTTCAAATAGTTTGAACGAATAAAAAAGTGTTAACAAAGTAATGGGGATACTTTAAAAAGCAGTTAATATATTACTTTACATATAACTTGTTTTATTTATGAGTTAGGCAAAACTTTCAGTGTACCCCACGTATTAATAGATTCTTATCTAATATTAATATTATTGGACTTGATGGGTGTTCAGCCAGAGTCAGCGCGTTGTGCTCTCATGTAACCAACTGAGCCGTCTTCACTCTTTAAATCGAGCTAATCTCTTTATATAACGGAACGGAGATAATCATTTTACCGTGTAGTGGCTACGCAAAAGAGTCCACTACCCCATAACGTCCCATGGGCGATAGAATGATGGTACCTTAGAGTATTTAATATTTATAAGCACTTGCTTATTTATACTCTAAGGGTGGTACGGAATAGAAAACCTTTAAACATTATTTTATAAACATCTCTCTCTCTCTCTCTCTTTTATATGTATAATCATAGACTTAGGATATACTAGCGTATAGACCAACATAGTGTGCAAGGGAGAAAAAAATTCCTTATGGCAAAAATGCAAGATAGAAAAGGATACCAAATCTCATGACTCTGTAACCGATTTTGAATGACAGGTCGGCACAATTCGGCACGCAAGAAATAGCTCCGAGATATTTTGTAATTTTTTAAAGTATAATAGTGGTTATTTTCAGTAAGTAACTTTTTTCCAAAATGGTTAATTGTTCCGTGAGTGAGTGTGCTGTTAATAATAGAAATAATCCTGATAATTTCACATATCACAGGTAAATTCTCAAGACATCGTCAATGTTATGACGCGTTTATTTTTGGTTAAAATTTATGTTACATACTGTTTTAAATATAGAATATATTAAATTATTTTGTTAATTTTGATATTTTGCAAAGAAAAAATTCACGTTGTTGATAATTTGCATGAATTTGGTAAATACATTTTTATACAAAATATTTTACATGTACGCTAGGGATTGACTCAACTATATCAAAATTAATGTCGATATTTATCTTGAATGTTTATAATGAATCGATAGACTTGTCTACACAACAAGAAAATAAATCCTCGGTTTGCGTTCTAAAATGTAATTTTATTTTGCCGTTTTTCAAACAGATTCCCTCCGGATTCTATAATTAGAAAAAGTGGTTAAGGTTCATTGGACGGGTTGGTTGGAATACAAAGAAGAACTCAATAATTTGCAGCAAACATTTTCTTGGGAGAAGTATAAAAGAAAAAAAGAATAAAAACAATTTTATTAAAAGGAGTCATTTCTACATTATTTGTACCAGTAAGTAAAATATTGTTATAATAAGACTTCAAAAATATAACTTTCAAAACTTTAGATATATATAGAGACAGATTTTCATAAATTATAAAACTGTAGTACATTAAAGACAAAAAAATCTTGAGATTATCCTCTTTAAGCCATTATGAACCCAACTAAGTATCTACTTATCAACCAAAATAAATGTATAACCTTGCTTAACCAACCGCACAGCCTCACGGTCACTAGTACAATATTCATAGCATCATGCTATTTTCCCCAAGGGGTTGAGCGGAGCTTCAGAACTTCGGATTATATTCCCAAATCATAACGATAAAACTTTTAGCGTAGTTAGGTATAGATATTTAGTAATGCTCTTCAAGCGCTACTAGACGACCGCGCATGAGACGTGATAGTATAAATTCCATAGTATTTGATACTCACATCGGTCAATGCCCGATTCATGCTTGATGGCCGACGACGTTGTCGCGAGGGCTTAAATAGCGTGGTTTATCCCCTACAGCGTTATTCGTAGAGAAGAGGAACTCGTGGTTAAGTAATAGCTGCGCAGATCAATAGATCTGCGAAATTAAGTTGCACTTACCGCGGTCAGTTCATGAATGAGTGACCATTTTCTTAACATACCGAGATTGAGAGAATAGAGAGTGCATCTGTATCCTCAGACACTTAGTGCACTTTACTGCGTTAAGATCATTATGTTTTTAAAATTCATGCAGCTAAAATGATAATAATTTTATTATTACTTTATACTTTTCAGGGACAGATGAAAGAATATAAACATGAAGCATGATGAAGCCTCATAAACATATTGGCCTTTAAACAGAGCAATCTTATTTACCTGATTCCTACAAGTTTCCTTCCTTAAATTATTAAGTTTACATTCATACTTAAGTCGAATGTTAAAATAAACTTCTATAATCTATTTAATTATTAATTATTAAATGTTTGTAATTATCACAAGTAATTCTTATATGAAAATAAAGCAGCCATTATGTTGTACTCCGTGTCCCGTTTTGTTTCCCCATCAAAACATTTTATAAAATATATAAAATATAAATAGGTATATACTTAGTTAGTATCTACCTTTTTTTATAGGATAGGGTGACAAACGAGCACACAGTCCACCTGATGGTAGTGGTTGCTGTGACCCATGAACATCTACATCTATCTTCAATAAAGAATCAAAATACAGATGCGTTGTCACACGTGAGGACTAAGATGGAATGCCTCTTTTCCAGTAAAAGGGTCTCGGTTCTCTACACTCACCATACGAAACACAGCAGTGTTAAGCTGCTATTTTACGCTGGTATTCAGTGAGAGCGTGGTCCTTCCCCGGTCGAGTCGACCCATTCGTACTACAACTATACTATTAATATAGCTGCAGCATGGCTCTACCACCTAAAAAACCTATTTATATTAACAATATGTTAAAAAATAAATTCCGGGGAAACTGCCCACGGCAGTAAATATTTTTCTCCAAAGATCATAGCTCGAAAATACAACATTCTGATCTGATTATTGGGGAGTTTATTTAGGTTTTTCGGTAAAGTCACCTGGGATTTTATACATTTGAATTAAAATCTAACAAAAGGCAGGTAGGTTCAGCTTATTCCCAGGAACATGTTATATGAATATTTTATAATTATTTTAGAACTATCATGGTAAAATTCAGTTAATTTTTGAAGTTATTCAACTTCATGCACTAAACAATTTTTTATAATCTTTTTACCGCTTCCATAACAATCATTTTCGATAGTCCTTTTAAGTAAAATATACATCACTAGCTAACGCACACAATGACAAATCAAAATTGGTCACGCGTTTTCGGGCTGTCAGGTGGTCTATACGCTAGTATATTCTAAGTCTATGTGTATAATTATATTAGTTTTACGTGAACATATTCATATAAATGGAAACCACAAGTGTAACTTCCCTAAAATCCACAATTCTAAGTCGCTCATCAGTTGTACAAAAAAGGAATTACGTAGGTCTTATTTTAAGCCGGTCATTCACCGATAATCCAAGTGTGATACGGTTTCCGTGTATATGGTTTTCTAAGTCAGCAATTTTAAATCTATTTTAAGTTCGGAATTACATTTCGTGTGTTGGAAACTTCGTGTTTCGTTAGTCTTTGTTGAATTATTCCGTTCATGTTGGCGATAACCGTGAATGTTGGTGCACCGGAGCTGCCTCATATGATTGAAGTTACAGCCTATATACGTCCCATTGCTGGAAACAGACCTCCTCTGACTTCTGAGAGAGTTTTAAGACAAGGAAGTGGCCGTCGCGCTTCCCAAATGTGTTGGTGTACTTGACATGTCTTCGAAATATTTTTTTTATTGCTCAGACATGCAGGTTTCCTCACGATGTTTTCCTTCACCGCCGAGCACGTTGTAAATTAGCACTTAAAGTTGCAATTAACAATTTCGTTGGTGCCGGCGGGGATCGATCCCGGGTTGCTCGCGTACTGTGGAATTTACAGGGAGCGCTAAGCCCCTGAGCTACCACGGTTCCCCTGAGCTACCACAGCGGATGAATTCACATACAGATGAATACTCACAATCATATGATTGTGAGTATTCATCTGCATTCACTGCGTGTACTGAGGAGTATTAGCAACTGTTTAATTCGCTTACGTTGCCAAAATATTTTCTCAGTATAGGTCAAAGAATATTTACAATTTAGACTCATCTGAAAAGCATTTGTAACCAATAAAATCATCTGAGCTGCTATTATAAGCTGGTATTCTGTGAGAGCACGGTCATCACCCCGGTCTCTTCGACCCTTTCGTGTGCAACCATAATATAGTTGAAGCGCCGCTCTGCCACGTCAAAAATTCAAGAGATTGTAGTCAAAAATTCAAGAGATTGTAGCTTAGTATTACACACGTTTGCTAAAGAAGCGAACAACTCTAAGATCAGGACTCCATAGTCCGCTAAGTGGCTTTAAGTTTCCCCATATGCTCAGCACTGAACGACCACGTATCGGTTCCGTAAGTGACCATGACACACATTGGTTATATACCTAGTTATTTTATGTTACATACACTAGTTATATACTTAGTGTTGGGAATGAGGGTAAAAAAATAAAAGGAAATACGAACAAATTAAGGTAGAACTGTAATCTCCCACCCGTTCTAGCAGTATAGAGTATCACGCAGGCGACTAAGAGGTATCAGTCGGTAATTCTACGAGTCTCACTGTCGTTACTATGCCCGTAGGGGTATTCTACTAGTGTAGGCAAGGAAGATCGTGTTGCTGAGAGGCTGCCCTGTGGTACATTGAGATGGGTAGTGATGCTGTTGGTTTGCATACTTTGGTGTTATCATGTAATTGGATCCTAATAGTAAGCAGGGTTTGTTACCGAGTAGTGTTCTTTTATTTAAATAATTTTGAGAATAATTTCTAACACTAGTTATTTTATGTTTGTAACAAAATACTTAAAAATATGTTACCACTCACCAAACAGCACTGGTAGAAAGCATTCTTACGGAGCGTTGTTTGCGGGCTCATGCCGTCCTCGGCAGGACTACCACATGCTTCCTTGCCCTGGGATTCGCCAGACCATCTCCCGAAGGAACATTCGTCACAACATGTCTGCAACATATAAGCATTTGCGTGACATTTACTATTGTATTACCAAAACTATTTAGGGTAAAATGTGGCAACGCAAGAGAATACATTACGTTGGACTTACCCTGTGCCGTGTGGAGATAACGTAAGAGATCCACCAACCAATTCCGTCCTAAAGTTGTCGTAAGTGGCTACTACGGGTAGTGTCAGAAAAATCTCATAATCCCCGACAGATGGTACCATCATCTAGTGTCAAGCTAGATGTGAAATACTCAAACTAGTGACGGAGAGCAGTGTCAAAGGCAAGAGACATGTGGTACTGCGATAGACAATCTATCTGCCAAGCGTGTCGATTATGGCAAATTCTATCTATGATGGGGGAGGCACAGTCCACTGGTGGACTTTTACGGGCTACAAAAGAAGGAACATATCGTGGCTGTTGTAAGAATCAAATAAAGTTGATGGTAGTTTTTGTGGCCTTAAAAAATTGCAAATAATATATATATATATACATATATATGCCAAATATAAATTACTTAGAGCATCGCCCGCTGCTGCATACCACCGCAAAGTTTCTAACGAAACACGTTTAATACAAACAATGTGTGTTTACATTAAATAACATTCTACGCGAGAAAATGTAGGTATATATAGTATACAATTTTATAAAGTTTTACTCAGGCAGCTGTTTGAACGCTGACAGCGTTTTTAAAATTAGAACTAATCCTTATAGTTCCATTAATTGTTGCAAGAGTTTCGTATAGAAATACTCCATTTATTTAAGTACTAGCTGTTGTGACTTTGTCCACGTGGAATTTATTACTCTTGGATTTCATGGGTTTTGATTTTTACGCGCGGAGCCCAAATTTTTTTCTAACATAAAAGTAGCCTAAGTTACTACTTATGACATCAGCTATCTATCTGCCAGTGAAGGTTCCGTCAAAATCGGTTCGGTCATTTTGGAAATTAGCTGGAACTAACAGACAGGCAGACAGACAAACAATTTTTAAAATTGTTTTTTTTTGTTATAAGTACCGTATATACTCATATACATTTAGTAAAAAGATGTTATTTTGACATTACAAGAAGACATTTCAATTTTATTTATTTGTGTAGATGTACTTCTCAATACATACCTTTCCAATGTCGGTTTTAGGTATAGCACATTGCTTCTTTGGCGCCATTTTTATACCAGCTATACAATCGTCTTTTTCCCTAAAATAAATAAAAAAGTTTTTTATAAAATACACTAACATTTTTACATTAGTAAGCGTAAGTAAGCGGGGTAAGAAAATCCATCATCCCATTTCGTCCCGTCTATATCGGATGTGTGGGAATGCTAGAAGTATCAGCGAAGAGGCCACCCATAAATGGCGGTATGACCATAAAATATGTAAAATATCCAGAACGGCGACGGGGAACAGCGTCAAAGAGTGCGAGGAGTGCAAGATATTTTGTTATAGAATGGCGGTGACAAACGAGCACACACTCCACCTGTTGGTAAGTGGATGCTGTGGCCCATAGACATCTACATCTTCCCCCGATTAGAAAATTGCATTGTCACCCCTGAGGACTAAGGTGGAATGCCTCGATTCCAGTAAAAAGGGTCTTCGGTTCTCTACACTCACAATATGAAACAGCAGAATTAAGCGGTTATTTTACGCTGGTATTCTGTGAGAGCGTGGTCCTTACCCGGTCGAGTTGACCCAGTCATACTGCAACCATAATATAGCTGCAGCGTGGCTCTACCACGTATGTGCTGTTACTGTGATCCGCCTGACAAGCGTGGCCAAACTAATTCCTCCTACAATTAGTGTTGCCAGATCCAGTGTGTCAAATTTCGGGACGAAAGGTGAAAATAATTGGGAATTTGGTTTTCAAATCGGGACAGCTACAATGGCTACAAAAAAACCAAGGTTTCTGTAGCCTTTTTGGCCGCAATGAGTTATCCTTATTCGCCAATTTAGTTCGAGTTTTGTGAGAAAATAGGAGAATGTCAAAGCAATAATGTAGTAGTTAGTAGCTTACATATGTATTAATTTTTTCTGTCAATATTATTGATCAAAGTACAAACTAAGTGTTGTGAAAATTCGGTACATTTGGCGTCCCGATCAAGGGTGAATCGGGACGTGTCAACAGACCCCCGAAAATCGGGACGTCCCTCACAAATCGAGACACCTGGCAACACTACCTACAATGGAAGAGACCTATGGCTAGCAGGGGACTGTACATTTAAAGAACCGAAATAATCTTACCAACTTCGTAACTTTACAAGTTTCGTTGTTGAAAACCTTTGCTATTATTCGCGTTGATTTAAAAGCATTCTACCATTATATATTATAATCGTTATTGCGTCACTAACGAACGACTTGACCTTAATCAGGTTATATATACTTTTTTATCATTTATCATATTCATTTTTGTTTTGTCGAGACGATGGTCCATAGATATATCATAGAGCCGTGGTAGCTCAAGGGCTTAACGCTCGTCGTGAGAGTCATAATACGCGAGCGACACGGGCCCGATCCCCGCTGGCACCAATGAAATGGTTAATTGCAGATGTAAGTGCTCGGCGGTGAAGTAAAACATCGTGAGGAAATCGGCATGTCTGAGAAATTTACATAAAATTCGAATACGTGTGAAGTCCGCCAACACGCACTGGGGCAGCGCGGCAAACGTTTGCTTGTCCTAAAACCCTCTGAGAAATGAGAGGAGGCCTGTGCCCAGGAGTGGGACGTATATAGTATGTAACTATACTTTTTTACTTTATTGTCCAAGATGCGCTTTAGTCAAGTTATTTACAAATTCTTTAATAAATACCATGAATAACATGGACCATAATGTATGGTGATTTACCATAATGTCTCGACTTCAACAATGTTTAGTGCCGCTGTGTGCGACCACTAACGTATCGTCGACATAGCAAACTAGTCTATGCTGATGGTGTCCACCATAAGGTTTTAGCTGGTAGAATTCTGGCATAACCTTTTCGTTGCCCCCACAGCGAACGGTATCCGTGAGGATTTTCCCACTATAAAAAGTGCCGTAGTCGAGTTATTAATGAATGAATGTCATATAATTACACTGTAAAAAAATCGGGAGTGAACTCGGGGTAAAACTCTTCCCCCCTACCAAAAAGGGCACAGAAAGAGTACATCTGCCGGACCAGCTAGTACTATATAAATTATCCACATATCCGCCAACTTACAAAAACTGCTCCTCACAACAACTTTTCGCTGATGCGACACATATGTCGAGGAATTCCTTTTCGACATCTTCTGGGGAGGTGACACCTGGACAGGCTTGCGGCGATGCCATACCCATCGCCTGGTACTTCCCGTGGGTGCAGCATGTCTCTGACACCTCTGCTGTCTCCTCGGACGTAATACCTGGTAATAGACGTTTATTAAAAACATTTTCTTAAAACAAGTGGTAAAATTAAAAATTGTAAAACCGACTTCAAAGATTATTAAGGATAACTCAAATACCACTGCTCAGATTGATCAAATTTATATGGGACTGCATCAGAAGCACCAGCTTTCAAATAAAAAAAGAATCTTCGAAATCAGTTCACCTAGAAAAAAGTTGAGGTAACACACATTAAAAAAACATACATTCGATTTGAGCAGAGTTTATTTCTCCGTTTTTACGCCGATCAGAACGTAAAATATAAAACTAATAGAAAGAAAAAATATCAAAAACAGACTAAAAAATAAAGTTATCCTTAAGTTTTTCTCACGCCAGGATATAGGTTTCACGTGATATGAAGGGTATACAATTCCGGTTCTTTGAACTTATAAACAATCATAATTAATAATAGGTAATCTACTGCAAAAGTTTTCCTACCCAATTGCCATAATATCCTCCACTTTCACCGTATCCTTTTCCTATCTCCCGTTTATTTCTCTATAAATTAATGTCGGTGTAACCAGCCGATTACATAGGTCTATATACCAAATCTAGTTTTATGTTAGGTATGTTTTTCACGTGCTCGTTGAAAGCTATCATGGTTTCGTCTGGCTCCGTAAATATCAAATATCTCATCAAATCTTTGATTTATGACTAGAGATATGTATTACCTATCCAAATATAATTTAAGACAGATAGCAAATGTGCTATCTTATTGTTTATATATTAACTCAGCCAAGGACTTGGCTACACCAACATCTGCTTCTTTTGAGCAGTGTAATGACTTAATATGTAATTTGGAATCAGTTCCAAGTAATTTAAATTAGAAAATGAGACAATAGAGGTAATCTCTAGCAGTTATAATAATTTAAATAATTTAGAATGTAGCTTACAAAACCTTCATTGTATGACTCCACAGAGTGATAATAAAATTGTTTACACCTGGTGCATCAGAATATACAAGGCATGATAGGCAAAGAGCTAGAAATTGAATTGTTCTTAAATAGCAACAATATTCATATTTTATGTAATTATTATCATGTAAGGAACGTAAAGATATTGTGAGCCTCTCTGTTGAGCGAACTGTAGAAATGGCATGTGTTGAGTTTGAGCACCTCATTGTTGTGAGCGTCTACAGACCCCCATGTTCTATATACAATACTTTTGAAAAAATTATGGAGGAAGTTTTTGTTAAGCTTAATAAACAGAATAAATCTGTTGTAATATGTGGAGACTTTAATATCAATAGAAACAGAAACAGAAACAGAAACTTTTTTATTCAATATAGATTATAAATAATACTTATTGAAAGTCACTCTTTTGTCTAATTACCACTGGTTCGAAAAAAAAAAAACCTCTGTCCTGGGAAGAACCAGCAAGAAACCCAGCGGGACTTTTTTTTTAAATAACAGCTTACAATCATGTATATTACACAATTAACCACACAAAACAAATTAGAAACAGCCTGGCAGCGAACACCTCATTCCCAGGGGGTTATTATCATCCATAAATTCCTTAACATTATAATAACCCTTTTTATACAAACTATGTTTAATAAAGTTTTTAAAAATCTCCTAGAAGCTTCCTCCACCAATATTAAATTTAGATCATTGTTTAAATCATATGGTCTTTTTAATTTATTTTTAGAGCCAACGCGTATTATTGAATGTAGTGCAACATGTACAGATAACATTTTTACAAATGTTAAGCCGTTGCATAAATGTATAATTCAAAAATTGAGTTCTGATCACTGTGGACAGTTAGTTTCGTTACCTTATGTTCACAAAAAGCAAGTAGATGAGAAAATTGTGTTTGTTCCTGTAAATGCACGTCGCTTGGAGAAGTTTAGAAGTAACATAGTGAAGAAACTTCCATCACTTTCATACCAAAATGATCCTAATTTTTGTATGGAACAGTGTTTAAACTTATTTGCAATGAATTTGATAATATTTTACTTCTAAAACGTTCTCCTGAACAGTCGGAAGGCTTTCAATGAATGGGCGACAGTAGGAGTCCATAAGAGCAGACAAAGGTTATATGAACTTTACCATGAAAGGTCATATAACCTAGCGTCGAATTTAGGAATATGTTAAAAATATTCAAAAATATTTAAAGGAGTGTGCTCCAAAGCCAAGTCTTTGCATTTGAGCAACAAAATTAAGACGGCTTCTAATAAAATTAAAATGACGTGGAGTATAATTAATAGTGAAACTGGTAAGGTCAACTCTCGCAATTCAAACTACCGGTTGAGTTTTAACAACAAATTAACGGAATCAGATCAGGATGTTGCAATGGTTTTTGAGAAGTATTTTACGGATATTCCGATCTTAACCACTATGTCACTGAATTCTTCTCCTGCCGTCGCCAAATCATTGCTTAAACAAAATGTAAATGCGTGTACAAAGAATTTTACATTTCATAAAATATCATCAAAAGATATTGTAAAATATTTTAAAACTATTGATGTTAAGAAAACTGCGGGTCTGTGGGGCATTTCCGTTAAAGTTATTGCGTCTATAATCGATATAATCGCGCCTCAACTAGCTATTATTTTTAATACTAGTATCGAATATGGTGTGTTTCCTGATTTGATGAAGCATAGTAAAGTAATACCTTTATTTAAATCTGGTAGTACATTAGACCCCGCCAATTTTAGACCCATTTCTGTACTGCCAACAATAAGTAAAATTTTTGAAAAAATTATTCTTGATCAAATGTTAATTTTTTTTATTGTAATAATTTACTTCATAAAAATCAATTCAGATTCACAAGGGGTCGCTCGACAACTGATGCTGGTGTTGAGCTGATTAAATATATTTTTAATGCATGGGAGAATTCACAGGATGCTTTGGGTATATTCTGTGACCTATCCAAAGCCTTCGATTGTGTTCACCATGAAACATTAATCAGGAAAATACAACACTACGGTGTAAGAATGTAATTAATGCTCTTAAATTAATTGTTTCATATTTAAATAACAGAACTCAAAAAGTTGTCATTAATAGCTCTTCCGGGTCGATAGTACAAATGGGCGTGCCTCAAGGCTCAATTCTCGGCCCCTTTCTGTTTCTTGTATATATTAATGACTTACCTTACATAGTAGGGGATAACCATAATATAGTATTATTTGCTGATGACACTTCATTAATTTTCAAATTAAAACGACAATTATTAAAATATGACGAAGTAAATAATGCTATATCTAAATTAGTAAATTGGTTTAATGTTAATAACTTGCATTTAAATAGCACTAAAACGAAATGTATGAAGTTCATGACTCCAAATGTCAGACAATTAAATACTAATGTAATTTTAAATGGGGAGGAACTGAGTCTTGTCGATACCACCATTTTTCTTGGAATAACACTAGAGGCGAAACTCCAATGGAGCTCCCATATATCAAAGTTAGCAAGAAGACTTAGTTCTGCAGCATATGCTGTAAAAAAGATTAGAAATCTTACCAGTGTGGAAACAGCTAGACTTGTTTACTTTAGCTATTTCCATAGCATCATGTCGCCTCTGATTTTGCTATGGGGACACGCAACTGACACTGAAATTATATTTGTTTTACAGAAGAGGGCCATAAGAGCAATCTATGATTTAAAACCTAAAGAGTCGCTCAGACAAAAATTTAAGGAAATTAATATATTAACTTTGGCCTCTTAATACATTTATGAAAATGTAATGTACGTACACAAAAATAAAAGTAGTTATACAAAAATAAGTGATATTCATTCTGTAAATACTAGGAACAATCACAAGCTAGTAGTACCAGTTACTCGACTCCACCGGGTCAGTAATTCAATCTTGGGGCGATGTATACGCTTTTACAACAAAATCCCAGAAAATATACAAAATTCGACCTGCTCAAAATTCAAAAACTTTATTAAACATAGTTTGTATAAAAAGGGTTATTATAATATTAAGGAATTTATAGATGATAATAACCCCTGGGAATGAGGTGTTCGCTACCAAGCTATTTCTAATTTGTTTTGTGTGGTTAATTGTGTAACATACATGATTGTAAGCTGTTATTTAAAAAAAAAAGTCCCGCTGGGTTTCTTGCTGGTTCTTCCCAGGACAAAGGTTTTTTTTTCGAACCAGTGGTAATTAAACAAAAGTGTGACTTTCAATAAGTATTATTTATAATCTATATTGAATAAAAAAGTTTCTGTTTCTGTTTCTGTTTCTATGGGAAAATAAAGAAATCGCACGATGTGAGGTCTGAGTGTGTGAGAGATGGGTCACAAGCTCCACGTTTTCAGAAGCCAAAAATGTCTTTGTCTTATTCGCGGTGTGCGCTTAAGCATAGTTATGGTGCAATAGGATGCGACTATTTGGTCGTTTTTCCCTCACTTTTTCAAAGACTGGGCAAACAAATGGTGGTACCACTCAGCATTAACTGTCTTTTGCTCTGTTAAAAATTGGCAACTGTGTCCAAAAAATTCTACTAAAATTTAAAATAAAATTCAAAATATAAAGTTCGGTCTGGATAAAAATATTTCAATTAGAGCTCTACGTTATTAATTACCGTCGAGAAATGTCTGAAAATTATTTTTATTCTGGTTAACGTTTTACCGCCAGCTAGCGATTTTTTTTAATTTATAATATCCCTTGGGAGAGAGGTAAAGCCCTAGTGTGGGATGCTACTTGCGTAGACACTTTCGCGGCCTCTCATCTCAGGGGTACCTCACTTAGAGACGGGGCGGCATCAGAGGCAGCTGAACTTTTTTTTTATAGGATAGGGTGACAAACGAGTACACAGTCCACCTGATGGTAAGTGGTTGCTGTGACCCATAGACATCTACATCTATCTTCAATAAAGAATCAAAATGCAGATGCGTTGTCACCCGTGAGGACTAAGATGGAATGCCTCTTTTCCAGTAAAAAGGGTCTCCGGTTCTCTACACTCACCATACGAAACACAGCAGTGTTAAGCTGCTATTTTACGCTGGTATTCTGTGAGAGCGTGGTCCTTCCCCGGTCGAGCCGACCCATTCGTACTACAACTATACTACTAATATAGCTGCACCATGGCTCTACCACGTAAAGAACTGCACAGAGTAAGTGGCGCAAATATGAGTTTCTGAGAGATCACTACATATTTGTGCCATTTGCTGTAGAGACTATCGGTCCGTGGGGTACACATGCGGTGAAGTTCTTAAAGGAACTCCATCCGTGGCTGGTCGTTGCTGCTGGTGATAAGAGGGCTGGCTCTTTTCTCGCTCAAAGGCTAAGTATAGCCATTCAGCGGGGAAACGCAGCCAGCGTTCTTGGCACGATACCGCGTGGAGTAGGACTGTTTGATAATTAAATTACTAGTTTTAGTTTTTTTTTTATATTATATTATTTATAATTCAGTACTGAAGTGTAATAAATATGCCAAAAATATTACATTATCAAGTGCGCTTTAATTTTTGCTAAAAGTGTAATACGGAAGCCATACTTTTTGATATTATTTTCAGTAGTTGGTTTTACGTGAATAATACACGTACGATAATAATACAATAATAATAGACGTATTAACCACATTTAATAAGTCTAAATTCGTACACCATAGTGCATCCCCATTTTGAGATTTGCATTGGTGTTTTGAATCGGCTATAACTTCGTTGTGTGCTTGATTGTGTCTATTTTCCTTAATAAGTCCGGGAGTCAGATCTATCAGTGAGGAACTCTCCAATGGGATCTGATTAATGATTTCAAATTATTACATTAAAATACTTTTAACTTGTTTTTAATTTTCGACGTTTGAGTTGACAGCATCCATGGTCACGGGGTAACTAATTAATCTGGGACCAGAATAATCAATGGTGTATCAACTGAAGAGCAGGGTTTAACCGTATATAGCTAATATAGTAAAGCTGGGGATACATTGGAGGAGCCTGGGGTCTTTTTGCCGTGTAGTACGATACTGGAGGATAGCCAAAGCTACAGGACTTGGTAGTGGAAGGGGTTACATATTCTACATATTTCAAGATATAAAACAATTTAGTTATTCCGACGTAAGACGAAGTACAGCATAAGGTCACTGTCGCTTCTACTGCTATTGATTTTGACCACGGCGAGAACTTGATACTGTGGGTGAGGTTATATAGTAAGTTACCCCTAAAAAGGTTTTCGGTTCTCTACATTCATCATACAAAACACAGCAGCATCAGGCCGTTATTTTAAGCTGGTATTCTGTGTGAGCGTGGTCCTTCACCGGTCAAGCCGACAAATTTCAGCGCATACTCATTACTTGGTTGTACCACGCAGAGAGTACGTTAATATCATCATTCATCATCATTACAGCCCTTCACAAGTCCACTGCTGAACATAGGCCTCCCCAAAGAATGCCACAAAGCACAGTCCTTAGCCACCTGCATTCATTGACTTCCTGCATGTCTTACCAGGTCGTCACTCCATCTAGTGAGGGGCCGCACACTTCACCTACCGGTACGAGGCTGCCACTCGAGAACTTTGCTTCCCCATCGGTTGTCGGTTCTTCGAGCTATATGGCCGGCCCATTGCCACTTCAGCTTAGTAATCCTTTGGACTATGTCGTTTACTCTGGCTCTACTGTGGATATCCTCATTTCTATGTATATCACGCAGAGAAACCCCGAGCATAGCCCTTTCCATAACTCGCAGAGCGACCTTGAGCTTCCCTATACGGCCAGCAGTGAAGGATACCGTCTCATCACTGTACATCATCACTCGTCGTAGTACAATCAAGTTTTGATGTATATCTGATGAAAAGATGTGTTGTAATCTCCCGAACGCTGCCCAGCCAAGTTGAATCCGTCGATTAATCTCTCGGTCGAAATTGGACTTACCTAGTCGGACTATTTGTCCCAGATAAACATACTCGTCAACAACTTCGAGCTTAGTCCTCCCAACAACTACCGGCATAGGTGTGATATGGACGTTCCACGTTTTGTTTGGCCATGTTCATCTTAAGACCAGGGAGGCACTATTGAGGACATTGAGCATATTGCTTGGGTCCTCCAGCGATTCTGCCATAAGGACTATATCGTCGGCAAATCAAAGGTGAGTGATGTACTCGCCATTGATATTAATACCGTATCCTTTCCAGTCCAGTAGCTTGAAAACGTCTTCCGATGCAGCAGTGAAGAGTTTCGGGGATATAACATCACCCTGTCTTACACATCTCTGCAGTTGGATAGGTTTCGTACTCTGGGTCTGTACTCGGATAGCCATCATAGCCCTACTGTACAAACACTTCAGCACTTCGATATACCGAGAGTCAACTTGGCACCGCTGAAGGGACTGCAGCACCGCCCAAATTGCGATGGAATCAAAGGCATTCTCATACGCAAGACAATGTGGCAGATTGAACTCTTCGGTCTTCTGCCGGCCGAAGGGTATATATGTGGTCTGTGGTGCTAAAGCCTTTTCGGAAACCGGCTTGTACGGGAGGCTGGAAGTCGTCGAGTCTGCGTGCGAGATGATTCGTAATGACTCTCGAAAACTGCATGTAGACACGACTCAGAAGGGAAATCGGTCTGTAATTCTGAATGAAACTCTTGAAGAACAACAGACCGATTTTCTAGGCAACAGCCTTTCTTGAAGAAGAAGACCAACGCACTTCTGCTCAACGCCTCCGGAGTAGTGCCACCATGGAGGACAGAATTGAAGAGCTTCTGTAGGACTTCAAGTACAGGTTTTCCACCCGCTATCAGAAGCTCCGCTGTAATTCCATCCTCACCCGGGGCCTTGACGTTTTTAAAGTGTTGGAGAGCCATTCTAATCTCACTCAGACTGACGTCCGGAATATCCTCGGAATAGTCTCGAATAAGACTTGCTCTTGGATCGTTACTCACACTTGCGCGTGGGTCCAACGATGACGAGTACAGCTGCCCATAGTACCTCTCAATCGCACTCAAAATCTCAGGTGTCCCGGAAACGATGCTGCCACATTCGGTCTTCTGCTTCAATAGTTGGCTCTTTCTGGCAGACAGATCTCTGGCAAAGATTTTGGAGCCCTAGTTCCGCTCAATCGCTTCTTCAATACGAGCTGTTGAAGTTGCGTAAGTCCCGTCGCATACATTTGGAGATCTGTCTGTTCAATTGCCTGTATGCTGTCATATCTGCTGAAGACTGCAGAGCTGTATTTTCCGTCTAACAGCCATGAGATTAAGAGTGTGATCGGAGAGTTTTTGTTTTCTTCGGTCTTGCAGAACTTAGCTCCGACCGCATGGACAGTTTCCACGAGTTTGTCATTCATATCGTCCACTGCATTGCAGTCTTCTAGGCACTGAAAACGGTTTTGTTACTCGAGCTGAAAATTTTCGGGATTTTGGATTAGAGCACGAGGGCGAGTGTTGACTTCATAAGACGTGACCTCTCCTACTTAAACATTTAGGTTCAGTGTTCCTCTTACCATTCGGTGATCGCTGCTAGTCGTCAGGTCGTCATAATGAAGTCGTACGTTAATAAATTTAAACTAATAAAAAAATAAACAGAATGTTGAAATGATTTTATAACTAGAAGCACAAAGCAGAAAATAAGTTGATTAATTAAAAATAAGAGTAAATTTCTGAAAGAGTACTCTTCAATATAATAAGAACACTTCGATTCGGTTCGGTATTTAATCTGCTATGGTAGGAAAACAAATACCGTGTAAATGTTGCTTATAACGTAAAGCAAATTATTTAATGAAAAATATTTATGATTTCAAATTTGACGTATCTCTATCCATATAATTATATCTTCTATAACTAGTAGGATGCGGGAAGTAAAGACTTTGAAAGATCCCCCGACCCCCAAAAGGATGTCCAGTAAGAATTTTTAATTTTTTGTAGCCGAAATAAGAATTTTAAATTTTTTGGTTTTTGGCCATTTTGACCCCCTAGGAGTGTAATGAGAACTTTTTGCCTCTATTTAACCATGACCCCCATGCCATCCTCTACATGATAGCCTATTCAAACTGACTATTCCTAAAATTTCAGTCACCCCCCAACTCATTTCTAGTCTTTACTTCCAATTACAAATAAAATCAAAGTGTCTGTCTGTGATATCAAAATAACTTCCTTCTATTAAACTCATATATTTGCATGCTTGAATGTTTCATTCAGGTCTTAAGACTAAAATTAAACATTTTTTTTGTCTGTCTCTGACTTATGCCGTGCAAATTTTCTGAAAATGATTGATTTTCTCATACCTTTTTTTAATAGAATAAGGGTGACCAACGAGCATTCAGTCCACCTGATGGTGTGGTATGGCTATATGTTGTGTTGTGGCCCATAGACAAGACATTTATCCTTAATTAAGAATCAAAATGCAGATGCGTTGTCATGCCTGAGGACTGAGATCGAATGCCTTGTTTCCAGTAAAATTGGTGTCTGGTTCTCTACACTCACCACACAAAACACAGCAGCATTAAGCTGCTATTTTACGCTGATTATAATATGAGAGCGTGGTCCTTCCCCGGTCGAGCTGACCCATTCGTGCTACAACTATAATAACAGCGTGGCTCTACCACGATTAAACAACCTTTAAAAACCTTAATTCAATGGATATAAATCAAGTTTGGAGCAAATCTTTTTTGTTGTCATTACACTTTATCTGGTTTTGATGAAAAATCGTTAAGCACTACTGCTAACTAACTTACATAAACATTTTACGACAAAATTATGAGTTATAAAGAGGTAAGAAGGTTTAACGGGTGGTAAGACCCTTTTAACGTAAAATCACTAGATTTTATATTTTTATTTCAAGCATTTCCCATATCGCTTTCAAAAAAAACTTATCTTATCGCTTTAGCAATCAAACTGAGTCCAAAGTGGTTTTTCAATTATTGAATTACTGCAAAAAGACCACTGTTAAAGATTTGAAGCCTTTTTGTTTAAGTTCTACGCGGACGAATTCGCGGGTAAAAGATAGTTTGTACATTATAGTGTTTTATTCAATGCAGTATTAGTTTTAATAAAATAGTTAAGTTTTATAACAATCGATAAAGTTTGACAGACAGAAAGTAGTTGTTGACGAGTATGTTTACCTAGGATAAAGTGTCCGACTATGTAAATCAAACTTCGACCAGGAGGTCAATTCTATTCATGTTTCTTCTGCTTTATATTCATGTTTCTTCTTTTCCAATAACTTTCTTATAATCTTATCAACGAATTTTCACCACTATTCGATTATTTAACAATTTCCGCTTCCATTTGCTCCGCGGACAATACACGTCAAGATATTACATTCGCAAAGAACTCGATAATCTTATTGACCTGTGTAACACAGATGCACTGACAAAAACCTTGATAACAGATATAAAATGATTTCTTATATTTACGCGAACACTACACATTGAGTAAAACTACTTTTACGGATTTTATCGCGTTTAATTAACTTATTTTATTAAATTCCCGACGTTTCGGGTGCTTTACAGCACCCATGGTCACGGTGGACTGAGGTGATTGACGTTCCGATGTCAGTGTTAACCTGGAGTACCTTCCGCTTTTTTAATTATTAATTTTGATCCGATCTACGCAAAATGAACTTACTATGTCTTGAAGTCTTGCAGTGGTATGCTTGGGTTTAGTTTTAATTTTATTAATTACAGGACCCCAAGCAGGTGGTAGTACCCAGCCGCCCTCTCTATTGAAATTAGGATGTTTTTTAATTTAATATTATTTATTAATTTCAATAGCCTATTATTGTTTAGGCTATTGAAATTAGCTCTATTATACGATGGATTTGCGATTTAATCATAACGATTTTAGATATAATATTAAGACAAGGCAAATATGCACGTTCTTGGTCCAAAACCATAAAGGTGGTGTTTAAAACATTAAATATTAAAAAAAATCTATAGCATAGCCGTTGCTATAGAATTTTTAGTTTTATATATGTACATAAATTTGAAGTTTGTCTAAACCATCTTAGAACATCCTTTTGTAATTAATAAACGATATCTATACTGAGAATTCATCTTCATTAGATACATCAAAAGAATTTAATCTGTCATCAAAATTGCATACCTTTTCCTGAAACCCATATTCGAGCTAGAATTTGCATAACAAAGATCGTTTATATTTATATATTATTATTTTATTTTTATATGTTTCCGTGTAGTGGCTGTGTAAGAATATCCACTAGCCCATATACAGGGTTATTTTTCAAAGAGTAGCCAAATTTTAAACTTAAGTTCAAATATATAAATATACCGTTAATGCAGTTTTTGAAAATACTAGTAAATAATACTTTTGTTCCCCATCGTATATCCCCGTGTAGTGGCGGGTAAGAATACCCACTACCCCATATCTTCCCGTGGGTGTCGTAAGAGGCGACAGAGGGAAACTGAGGCAGAAGATGGGCAGCAGCATCCTTCTGATAATAGCAAAACAACAATAAAAAAACTGCGGTTGCCAACCCGCTCGCCACAAAGCGTGGCAACTATGGCAATATTACCCCCATGATGAGAGTTACGAAGAGTCGGCCCCCAGTCCCCGGCGGCCCCGCTATTCCTGGCTACGGTGGCGACCATGGTAACGGCGGGGCAGGGGGTGCTAAGAATCTCCGGTGGAGGTTCGGTTGCCACCTAAGACAACTCGACCTGGCAACATATAACGCACGCACCCTGAAGACTGACGAGAAGATCCTGGAGCTGGAAGAAGAGATAGACAAGTTGCGCTGGAATATTATAGGATTATCCGAGGTCCGAAGAGAGGGGGAGGACATGGTAATCCTCGAATCCGGCAACATGTTCTATCACCGGGAGGGCGACCATATGTCCCAAGGAGGTGTCGGATTTATCGTCCACAAGTCTGTCGTTAACAACGTTGTAAAGATTAAGAGTGTGTCTCACCACACGGTGTTAATGGGAGACTTCAACGCAAAACTAGGCACAAGAGAGAACGGTGAGCTGAAGGTAGGGCAATTTGGAATAGGGCAACCAAACCTAAGGGGCCAGCAGCTGGCTGACTTCATGGAGAAAGAGGGACTCTTTTTGATGAACTCTTTCTTCAAGAAGCGGCCCCACAGAAGTGGACCTGGTCGAGCCCCGACGGTTCGACAAAAAATGAGATTGACTTCATTATGACGACCAGATAACAACTGTTTAGTGATGTCTCAGTGATCGCGAGGGTGAAAACTGGTAGCGATCACCGAATGGTTAGAGGCACACTGAACCTAAACGTTAAGTTGGAGAGGTCTCGTCTAATGAAGTCAACGCTCCGTCCCCCTCGTGCTCTAATCCAGAGTCCCGAAACCTTTCAGCTCGAGCTACAAAACCGTTTTCAGTGCCTAGAAGATTGCAATACAGTGGACGATATGAATGACAAGCTCGTGGAAACTGTCCATGCGGTCGGAGCTAAGTTCTGCAAGACCCACCGCAGAAGAACACAAAAATTTTTCGATCACACTCTTAATCTCATGACTGTTAGACGGGAAATGAAGCTGCAGTCTTCAGCAGATTCGACAGCGTACAGGCAACTGAACAGACAGATCTCCAAATGCATGTGGCGGGACTTACGCAACTTCAATACAGCTCGTATTGAAGAAGCGATCGAGCGGAACCAGGGCTCCAAAGTCTTCGCTAGAGATCTGTCTGCCAGACAGAGCCAACTGTCGAAGCTGAAGACCGACCGGGACGCCTAAGATTATTTTGAGTGAGATTGAGAGGTTCTACGGGCAGCTGTACACATCATCGTTGGAGCCACATGCAAGTGTGAGTAACGATCCAAGAGCAAGTCTTATCCGATACTGTTCCTATGATATTCCGGACGTCAGTCTGAGCGAGATTAGAATGGCTCTCCAGCACCTTAAAAACGGCAAGGCCCCAGGCGAGAATGAAATTACAGCGGAGCTTCTGAAAGCGGGTGGAAAACCGGTACTTAAAGTCCTTCAGAAGCTCTTTAATTCCGTCCTCCACGGTGGCACTACACCGGAAGCGTGGAGCAGAAGTGCGGTGGTCTTGTTCTTCAAGAAATGCGACAATGCTCTCTTGAAGAACTACAGACCGATTTCCCTTCTGAGCCGCGTCTACATGCTATTTTCGAGAGTCATTACGAATCGTCTCGCACGCAGACTCGACGACTTCCAGCCTCCCGAACAAGCCGGTTTCCGAAAAGGCTTTAGCACCATAAACCACATACATACCCTTCAGCAAATTGTACAGAAGTCCGAGGAGTACAATTTGCCTCTATGTCTGGCGTATATGGACTCTGAGAAAGCCTTTGATTCCGTCGAAATTTGGGCGGTGCTGCAGTCCCTTCAGCGGTGCCAAGTTGACTGTCGGTATATCGAAGTGCTGAAGTGTTTGTACAGTAGGGGCTACGATGGCTATCCGAGTACAGAACCAGAGTACGAAACCTATCCAACTGCAGAGAGGTGTAAGACAGGGTGACGTTATATCCCCGAAACTCTTCACCGCTGCATTGGAAGACGTTTTCAAGCTACTGGACTGGAAAGGATACGGTATTAACGTCAATGGCGAGTACATCACTCACCTTCGGTTTGCCGACGATATAGTTTTTATGGCAGAATCGCTGGAGGACCTATGCTCAATGACCTCAATAGTGTCTCCCAACGGGTAGGTCTTAAGATGAACATGGACAAAACAAAAGTCATGTGTAACGTCCATGTCACACCTATGCCGGTAGTTGTTGGGGAGTGTCCCTCCCCAACAACTTAAGCTGTTGACGAGCATGTTTACCTGGGACAAATAGTCCGACTAGGTAAGTCCAACTTCGACCGAGAGGTCAATCGACGGATTCAACTCGGCTGGGCAGCGTTCGGGAAATTACGGCATATCTTCTCGTCAGGTATACCTCAAAACCTAAAAACTAGACTGTACAACCAGTGCGTGTTGCCAGTGATGACATATGGAACTGAAACGTGGTCCTTCACTGCTGGCCGTATGAGAAGTTACGTACGTAAGTGGGCTATGCTCGGGGTTTCTCTGCGTGATAAACTTAGAAATGAGGATATCCGCAGTAGAGCTAGAGTTACCGACATAGCCCAAAGGATTAGTAACATGAATTGGCAATGGGCCGGCCATATAGCTCGAAGAACCGACAACCGATGGGGAAAAAAGGTTCTCGAGTGGCGGCCTCGTACCGGCGGACGAAGTGTAGGCCGTCCCCCTACTAGATGGAGTGACGACCTGGTAAGACATGCAGGAAGTCGATGGATACAGGTGGCTCAGGACCGTGCTTTGTGGCATTCCTTGGGGGAGGCCTATGTTCAGCAGTGGACTTGTGAAGGGCTGTAATGATGTATGATGAATACTTTTATTAGAAATTATCCCCAATTGAATGTGATTTATGGGCAACAACGTTTTTGCCTACCAATCGACCCTTACGAATGTGTGCGTGCGCAGTAAAATCAGTTAAAATAATGCATTACCACGCGTTTTGAATTTAAAAGATAATTTTTCGATATCTCGCTTAGATTCCGAAATATCGATACTCAAAAATTACTTTTTTTACACAGGAATATTGACCCAAAGTTACTTCTGCAACGGCTGCGGCGCTGTGGGAAGTGCAGCCCCTTCGCCCTTGCGTAGCAAATCGCAGACACCCATGCTCACCTCCGCAGCTTTGGCTTATTGGTCGTGGGGGCTGCTCTCCCTCCGCGCCTACGGCTTTACAAAAATGGCGTGCTGATTCGGTTTTAGTATTCGATTTTTGAGTATCGATATTTTAGAAACTAAGCGAGATATCGAAACATTTTATTTTTTACTTTTAGACGTATCTCGTCGATATCTATGTGAATCCGCCTTCAAATCGTGGCTCCGTAGGAACCGTAGAAGCCCCAATATCCTTTCTATGAGGCAATCTATGGGGGAGGTCTATTTTCAGCAGTGGTCTTTAATAGGCTGTAACGGTAACGGTAACAGTTAGAGAAAAAGTTCACTTGAAACAATGAAGGTCACGTATGCGTTATTACCCCTGAAGACGAAAATCAAATACCTGACAGCTCGTGATCTTACTGGTTCTCAAATTCTTCAACTGGGTGAACTGCTTCTTGGCATTAGAAATAGGAAAGATAATATCTCAGAAGTGTTCCTAGACAGAACAGGAGCCACTTACACTTAAAAACAATTTAAAAAGGATTAGATCTAGGCTATACAACTCTACAAAAATCATTTATACAAAAGAAATTTTCTACTGTGACATCCGCGACTTGAACATATTGCGCAGGACACACAATTCAGTATAATATGTGAAAATTGAACGATATTTCGTTTTGTGAGGATTTTTTTTTCCAATAAGAGTTTTGGAACAAAGCCATAATTTGCCGTTTTATGCTAAATTTCACCATCCTTTAATACGAAGTAGATAATAAAATATAGAAAAGTCACAAATGTAGAAATATTCACTATAATTTGGTTTTAAAAAAGAATCATACAAAGTTGAGTCTTTTTTTTTTAGAATAAGGGTGACAAACTAGCACACAATCAACCTGATGGTAAGTGGATGCTGTAGCCCATAGACATCTACATTTATACTCGATTAAGAATCAAAATGCAGATGCGTTGTCACCCGTGAGGACTAAGATAGAATGTCTCATTTCCAGTAAAGAACGGTCTCGGTTCTCTACACTTACCATACGAAACACACCAGCATTAAGTTGCTATAACGCTGGTATTCTGTGAGACGGTCCACGTTCCTAGCCGGCCGAGCCAATCGTGATACGTGCAGCGTGGCTCCACCACATCTTTAAGATTATTTCAATAATAATATGAAAACAGTTTTAAACAACATTTACAAAAATTAATAATGTTCTCGTATGGGATTTGCTGTAGTTGCTACGCTTGGCAAGCAAGTTAACAACCGCAGTTTCATTTTTATTCAGCTGATATCAGGAAGATGCTGCTGCCCATCTTCTAGTTTGGTATTCCTCTGTCGCCTCTTACGACAACGGCACCCACGAGATGATATAGGGTAGAGCCAGGTCATACGTAGTAGAGCCATGCTGCAGCTATATTATTAGTATAGTTGCAGCACGAATGGGTCGGCTCGCTCGGGGAAGGACCACGCTCTCGCGGAATACCAGCGTAAAATAGCAGCTTAACACTGCTGTGTTTCGTATGGTGAGTGTAGAGAACCGGAGGCCCTTTTTACTGGAAAATAGGCATTCCATCTTAGTCCTCACGGGTGACAACGCATCTGCATTTTGATTCGCAAACGAGGATAGATGTAGATGTCTATGGGCCACAGCAACCACTTACCATCATGTGGACTGTGTGCTCGTTTGTCACCCTATCCTATAAAAAAAAAGATATAGGGTAGTGGATAGGAGGTAGGGACATTAAAACATTTTTATAATTACTATAATGAGAGGATAATGCCTCGGAAATGATAAATTATTTAATGATACCCGGGACATTAGGCGTTCTGCAAGGGGATTTGTCAAATTATATGCAGATGCGACCGGACCGGAAAATTCAAGACAATAATCAAGCCTAATTAAATCGCTCCGTTTTTGATATGCGCTCAGTGAGAGAATAAAAATTTGGAAACATAATAATGTCTTCCAGACCGATTTCCATCACGGCGGCCGGTCTCATTGGAGACTAGCCATTTGCGCGGGAAAGGATTAGTGCCCATAAGTGTAAGCGAAAGGACAGGTGCACTATCTCTATCGATAGGACGGTAATCCGACACGACTGGGGAGAGATCTGGCGCAGGACCAATGGCTTTACGTGCTTGCCGAGACACGGGGGTAAAACACCGCCAACTTCCGGGCTACTACTGAGAATTTCTTACAGTAAAATCCAACAACTAATTTTGGCCTGACCTGGGATTAGATACCCGACCTCATAATCAGCAATCGCATTTACGACCGTTAGAGGTAGTCAAACAAAGTTAGGTTGGCAACCTAAGCAATGAACGAAAGAAAGTGGAAGTACATTATTTAACATCATAACAGTACGGTCCTTATAGCTACGTGCATCTATCGACTTCCCGCACATGTTATCAGACTGTCGCTCCATTTAAATGGAGTAGATTCTACATTAGCATAGAAGCTGCTACTTAGAAACTTTCTTCCCATAACGGTGGTTGCAGAAACAGAAAATACACTGATAACTAAATTATTAACTTTCACATCTTTGATTTAACGTACCTATTTCCGTAAAGTTGAATTCTCCGATTGGTTCTATCAGTAAACTAAATTTTGTTTACATCATAGAAAAAATTTGCATTAAGCTATAATTTAAATGAATAAAATTCACATAACCTTATTATGCTAAAACTTAATTTAACGTGTTTTCTCGTTTATGGTTCCTAAAATCACCTTGAATTATAAAGGCTTATTGCGACGGGATTACGAACGCTGACGAGCCCAAATCCGCTACCTACATGCATGCATAATTTCAATCAACAATTTTAGACGGCATCACCTTAATGAATGCTAAACAAGATATAGGATAAACTTTTTTACACAATCCAAAAAAATATTTTAAGAATGTGTTAAAAGCTCGACTTATGCCAATAAATCTATTTAATACTAATTAAATAGATTTATTGGCATAATAGATGGCTATTAAATGTAAATATATCACTCACAAAATTTTCAAATGAGGTCCCATGTTGGTCTGGGATTTATAGGTCTCATGTTTATGAGGGACTTTTAACAAAAAAGAATTTGCCAACTATTTTACTTGCCTCACATGTAGTAAAAGGCAGCAAATGGGATATTTAGTTTCTGATTGTTTAGGCGATGGGCTAACCTACCTATCACTTTTTTTATTTAATTAGAGAAAAACGAACTCACAGTACACCTGATGGTAAATGGTTACCGCAGCCGATAGTCATCTACAACCAACTTCAAACAAAGAAGGTTATAGATGCGTTGTCACCTCTGAGTACTAAAATGGAATACCTCACAGTTTGTAATTATACTGACGGTCTAACTTCTTTCATAATTTTCCATCTAAACCCATAATCTTTGGCTTAACGTGGTCAAAGTAACTCGCTGCTCTTCGGGCTCTGCCTACTCACTCAGGTATTACAGGCGTGTTAAGCTATGTATGTATATAATATGTACAAAAACTATAAAAGCATTTTTCGCTTTTTGTAATAGCAATGTATATTTTGATCAAAATACAATTTTTTTGTAATTTAAATTATCTTATTAGCAGATAACTATGTGTGTGTAACTGTGCATGTCATATTGTAGAGGAAAGAAAAAAAATTGTTTATAAAATATTTAAAAAAGAAAAATCTTCATATGGTGATACTAAAATAATATAAATAAGGAATAATAAAAAAATAACAAGAAGAACTGAATCATCGTATCTATTATATAATTCATTAGATAAAATGTTACCTACACGACACTTTAGTTAAGCCTTACTTTTAATGGTTATCTCAATACTTAAAAAAGCAAAGTAGATAATAATATACCTGGCAAGAACAGCATTATCAATGCAAATAAAAATAAAATAAAAAACTTATTATTTAGGTGTGATATTTATTAATTTCTTCTAGGCACCAAAAGTTCAAGACACGAGGAAGGTTTCCTATCTGGGTTTTTTTAATTTTCTGTGTTGACTTTGCCATAACAAAAAAAAGCATTTTTTACAAAACGCAAAACAGTTGATGCATTATCAGTATTCATCAAAAATAGTAGTACCGGCTACAGCAACGACCAGTAGAGCTACAGTACAGTACATATTTAGTTTTATATTAGATACCTAAAAGTTTATTGAAAATGTTATTGTTAGAATCCTATCTGTATTCTAATTCTATTGAAAACGCAATTATCGAAATTGTACCAATTTACATAAGATAAGGGTAATAATTAATATATTTTACGAAGATGCTGACACTTTATGAACCGCCCGGCCTTCGCAACACAGATGTTCATATTTGTTCAAATGTAACTACCATGACAATCTGTACTGTTACAAAATGATTACTTACCGACGACCAAATTCCTTGAAACAAAATACAGCACACTTATGAACACCGCTAAAAACTTCATGATGGTTATAAAAACTTTCTCGAACTCAAAAACAATTTATGAGTCCACAATTAACCTGAACAATTAATATCACTGTCATAGTTCTTATTAAAAACAAACTAAACTGGCTAACGCAAGTGCTTACAACCAATAAATTAATTATTTTTAAAAAGGCGGGATATTAGAAAATTTGACAAGGCGGGCTCTCTTAGCCGTGCCTTACTCGTTAATGATAAACAGGTCACGCAGAGCTATACTGATAAGTTTTCTGCGCATGTCATTAGTATTGCAGACTATAGAGCAGGTCACAGTTCACTGTAAGGAAAATCCTTTGATTAAAACAAGTTCTAATTAGTTCGATTTAAGTATTTTGTGTACTAACAGATAAAAAGGAAAACTAGAATAAAGCTGTACTTATCATATTTTTTTTTTCTTTTCTATCAGATTGAATTTTACCATCGACACTATATAGACCACAAACTTATCCAAATCATACACAAAACAGATTGTGTATGATTTGGACAAGTTATCACTTATGACTTATAGGGTGCAAGAGAAAGGGGATTCCCCCTTTAACAAACAGCTTTTCCTAACTTCAAGTGCATCCTACAAATGACAAACGAGCCTCTAGCGACTAAGGACGAAACCCCTAATTTGAAATCCCAATTTGTCTATGATGACTGGTGATAGAGCAGCATTACCAATGTGAAGGAATCGGTAGCACTTTGCTCATCACCTCGCCAGCCCTGCCTGGAGCAGTAGGCAACTAAATTTAAGGAGCCATTGGGCATATTATTGCAAAGCGTAAAATCTTATTCAACACAATGTTGCTGTATTTCGAGACATTTGCTGCTGCGGCTGAACTGCAGCAAGGAATATACTACTCTCTAACGAGAGGTTTACAGTTTGCTTTTTAATTGAGAATAAACGTAGGTTTTTAATAGGAGAGAGCCATGGTAGCTCTGGGGCTAAACGTTCGCTGTAAATTTCACACCGGCACCAATGAAATTATGAATTGCAATTGAATTGTTAATTGAATTTTAAGTGCTTATTTACCACATGCTCGGCGGTGAAGGAAAACATCGTGAGGAAACCGGCATGTCTGAGAAAAAAGAAAAAAAATATTTCGAAGACATGTGAAGTTCGCCAACACGCATTGGGGCTGCGCGGCGGACATTTCTTTGCTCTTAAACCCTCTCAGACATGAGAGGAGGCCAGTGCCCCGCCGTGGGCCGTATATGGGCTGTTACTTTACTTTACTTTTATAGGCCATAGACTCCACTTACCATGTGAACTGTGTAACTAACCAACATTGTCCAACGGATCAAAAAACTGAAGAGGCGACGGGCCGGCCATATAGCTCGAATAACCGACAACTGATGTATCCGACAACCAACTCGTAGCGGTAAGCGATGTGTATAACGGCCCCACTAGATGGAGTAAATGCAGGTGGCTGAGGACCGTATTTTGTGGCATTCATTGTAAGAGGCCTATGTATAACCTTAGGCTGTGGTATAACTGTGGACTTGTGAGGTAATAATGTATTTATTCATCGGATCCACAGAGACATGTTTCTAAAAGATTTCTGCTTGGCAATTGCAAAGTTTGTATTGGGTTACTGTGCTTCCAGCTTTTATATGTCTGTTCGACCCAAAAACTAACTTCCTATTGACTGATATTTTATTCGTAAGAATGCCTAATTTTGCATTAATGGAAAATAGTCCCTGGGGAATAATAACTGTGACAGTCAGACAGGCAGACACAGAGGTGTTTAAGTGTTCCGTTTTGCTAATTTTGGCAAGAAACACTAAATATAATATGCGCGATTTAAAAAGTTTTTCTGTCCTTTTATTATTAAGCGTTATCAAAAAAAATCTATTTATTGGGTTCCCGGTACCAAAAATTGTTTATTTTTTAATTAATTATCCTTTATTGCAAACACCTTTAACTAGGGATTATAAAGGTTGCACATAATCCCTTATGGCATTTTCTACCAATCAACTCTGTTAAAAATTACTGATTTATGATATCCATGATGGTGTAGGAAAGCTGCATGTCTGAAATATAAAGAATATTTTATTATTAACTTGAACTAAATTTACAAAGCGAAGTCTTTCCTGCTTTTTTGTCCTCTTTAAAGTTATTACAAGGTTTTTTTCATCTTTATCTTTAATAGCCTTTCTAATCCAATGCTGGATAGCAGCGTTTTTTAAAAATGAGTGATTATTTTACGATTATATTATATTGAACGATTTTTGCCCAAGGCAATTGGCAAACCGGATTAGTAAATACATACATACATACATATAATCACGCCACTTTCCCGTAGGGGTAGGCAGAGACCACTTCTTTCCACTTGCTACGATCCTTACATACTTGTTTCGCTTCGTCCACTTTCATTATTCCCTTCATACATGCTCTTCGGTTTAGGGTACTCTTGACCTGGCCTTTTTTCAAGGCGTCCCTGATTTGGTCTAGAAACGTCCGCCTAGGTCTACCCCTTCCAACACTTTCATTCACACTCGCCTTATACACTTTTTTCGTCAATCGTTCTTCAATGTAAAGCCTAAATATACAGTCACATTGGAAATGCTGATCTTCATCACCAATAAAAGTCACATTTGCCGTTCGCCATAGATTCGTTTCATAATTAAAAGGAAAGAAGGACTACAAACGTCCATGGGAGATTGGAAATTGAAATTTTTACATCTGTTTTTCATGTTATACTCCGAAAGGAATAATCTTCAAGTTTTTTAATGAAAGTTCATATGATGTTGGCAAAGAAACATGTTCAGTTTTCAAGGAACTTTTATACATATTTATATTTATATTATTATCTTGAATGAAAGACAGTGGCGTAGCTAGGTGTGGGCGAAGTGGGCCCTCGCCCACGGCCTCGCACTTAAGGGGGCCTCGCGAGGCCCCTTAAATGCGATGCCCGCAGACTTTACCACAGATGACTAATTAATTTGATAACTTTTACGCTCGAAAAAGAACATCACAAATTTAAAAGCGTGTTTGTTTGGGGCCTCGCAAGAAGGCCCTCTTAAGTGCGACTGAGAGGCCATTGTAACTACCTTCAAAGATCACGACCGTTAGATTGACGGAATACGAGACTTGTCAGGAATTAATAGCTATGAGTAGGTATGTCGTGTCAAAGCATGTATGGTAGGATAGATCTATTGGGTAGATCTTGGGTACGAAAGAAAAGGGGCCTCGCTGATGCGACTTCGTCCACGCTACGCCTCTGATGAAAGTCCACACTAAATTGTACTTATTTTCATGAATAAGTACAATTTAGTACATATTTAAACATTTTATTTCCAAAACTACTGGTCTGATTTAAATGTATTATATATGTTACGGCTAAAAGCCGAAGTGCGGTTCTAGCCGGCTAGAACTAGGTGCGGCCAACAGTAGTTGGTTAAATTTAGGTGTACTGTCAAATGTGTAAAAACACGGATATACGTATCAAGTAATATCAGCGACAGTAGGTCAAGGTGCGATTGGCCACCCTAGGGCCACCCCAAACCCCCCCGAACGGGTTCCCGCCTTGTCGTGGCGGGGGAGGCTTAGTAGCCGTGGCTTGGTCACCCGCGGTGAACAAAGAGGAACCTCTTGGCTGGCCTGTGTAGGGCCGGCCCGAGGTGGCCACTCTGAGTGGGCTTGGCGAGCCCACTTCGGATGTCTGTCGGTGGTCTGCGGCGAGAGGGGTGTTCTCTCCGCTCTCTACCGCTGCAGCCGAGGTGGAGTCGCGGAGAAAGAGGAGTGTTGGTATGGCGATGCGCCACTCACCCTATCCTCCGCGACTCTGACGGAGCCACACTGTTAATTAATGCGATGGTGGTGGGGCTGCAGGGGGAGAGGAGTATTGGTATTGCGAGGCGCCGCTCTCCCTACCTTCCGCAGCCGAATCTTGGTTGGCGGCGGAGCCATAGACCAGATCAGGAAGGCTAGTGCTTCTGAGTGCTAGTTTTTCCTGGCCCCATGGCCTTCGCGCATCGGACACGGGGGCGTCTGTTGTGCATGTGAAGTTGGAGGCCGCGGAGGAGGGCACGCCATGTGTTCTGGTGCGCCTTACCTGAGAAGGAGATGGGGGAGGAGTAGTCCTCTCCCGAGGAAGGGCCGCCATGGGGCGGCCAGCGCTGGTGGGGCTGCGGATGTGTGCGAAAGCGTTCCCGTGGCCCTGCCAATATGCGACGAAGGTGGAACACCATGGGGTTTTAGTCGGTGCGAGTCCGACATAACCCGTCCTTGCCCCCGCGAGGCGGGTATGCGTAGGCAATTCCCCATGTAAAAGAAAAAAAGGGCTACCCCAAAACCGCAGACATTTATCTAATTTATAAATTATATATGATACACCTAAGTTTAACCAACCGCAATAGGCTGCACCTAGTATTAGCCGGCTAAACTTAGGTGTAACCGCACTTCCGTAACATATACACAAAAAGGATAAGCCGACATAGTTAATTTCTAGGAACTACTGTTGATAAGTTACCTAATCAAATGTTATATATTTTAAGAAGTTAAGCGATCTATTCATGGGATAAACACGGTTCCTCAACAGTTTCATTGTCTATTCTCATCTTAACATGGGAAATGCTTTAGAGAAAGTGCTAAATGACATACTATCAATATAAATGACATAATCTTTGGTTATTTAATGGATGTAACTTTTAATGAAGAATCCGGTTTGTAGTTAGTTGCAGGTGTCCCTGGACTGCAGTATAGTAGTAGCAGTATCATCAGGTGAATTGTAACTTTATTTGTCACTTTAGTTTTATATAAAAATGTCCGCTTTTCTTTTAAAGGTCAAATTCAGTAATATCAAATAATAAATATTTTAAGATTTCTTCATATTGTAAGACGCGAAGGAGGTAAATGAAACAGGAAATGGATAGCCTGCATCTTCCTGATAACATCTCAAAATTGTTAACTGCGTTTGATAACCTGCCTGCCAAACGTGGCCAACAACTGCAAAATCTCCCCTATGAGGCAATCTGTATGGGAGGTCCATATTCAACAGTGTACTTGTATAAGTGATTTTTTTAAATTAACGTTAACGTTGTAATAAGTTAACGCGTGCAAATCTTGTTCTCTCTTAACTGGCATCAATGAAATCGTTAGTTGCAATTGTAAATGCTAGTTTTTGTAGAAGTAAGGGTGATAAGCAAGCACACACAATACACCTGATGGTGAATGCATCAACACCTTTATCTATATTCAATTAAGAATCAAAATACAGATACGCTGACACCCCCGAGGAAGATTATAGAGAATGAGAAGAATGCCTCACTCACTCACTATACGAAACACAGCAGCATTATGTTGCTATCTCACGTTTATAGTCTGTGCTGCTGCCATAGAATACTGCAGCGTAACTCTACCACGTATAAAATGCCTCGTTACCAGTAAAAACGGTCTCCGGTTCTCTACACTCTCCATACGAAACACAACAGTATTGTTCTGGTATTCCGCTGGTATTCTGTGAGAGCGCGGTCCTATGTAAAAATGTCAAAGGTGCGATATGCCTGGTACTACGATAATTAATTCGCCTGCTTAGCGCAATGCCTGCAAAGTCTAGTAGTGGGTTGATGATGGTGCTCATGATGATGGATTACAGTAGCCACTTTACCATCACGTGAACTGTTATCTTGTTCGGCACACTAATTGTATTAATAACTTTATTTGATGTGAGTGTGCGCAGGAATTACACGCTTTAATTCCTCCCTCTCCTTTCCACCATCGGACAACCAGGCAGTCGGTGGGTCTTCATTCATTCAGGTTGGATGGATATTCCACACATTAGAACCAAACGGTTTGCTTTTTCTTTTGTAATGTATACAGCAAAGGAGTGGAATAATTTGCCGGCGTCTATTTTTCAGTCCGAATACAATCTGGGCGTGTTTAAGGCAAGAGTGAATAGGCTTTTGTTACGCTAAGACAGTGCGATTTACCATCTAGCGCTACATCACCATTTACCACCAGGTGTGATTGCGGTCAAGCGCTGGCTTAAAATTAGCAAAAAACATTTATTGGCGCGAATTGGCAGTAAAACCGACTCGTATCCCGTGACGGCAAACGGCATGACGCTTTCTTGTGCGTGCCCGTATGTACTACACACTTCGTTGCTTCTCTGTGTGAGTTGTGTACTGCGTGTGCTTTCCTATTCCTATTCGACTATAATATACTTTAAGCGTTCATCGCTTGTATACACACTTTGTATTTCTTTTTAATATTATTTTTTATATATTTAATCCAATTTTTTTATTATCTACCGTCTAGAACTTAGAGTCAACCCAAACCGTCCACACCCAAAAATATATTATTTGATGGGTTTTTTTTGCACCAATTTAATAATGTAAGCTCCGGCGGGGCTCAAACTCAGGCTTCATTGGTCATGTAGCAGGTATTGCTACCGTTAAGCAGTGTTGTGAACTTGTGAAATTCAATCTTTCATTAAAATATATTTTGTTTTCCCTATTCTATTGGGCAATATATTGTAATACAAACTGTTTTTCTTTGAATACGACTGATCAAAGAGCTATTATTGGTATAGTGAGCGATCAGATACGGCTACCGGGTCAAGTGCGTGCTGATAACGAGTTCGCCGGGTTACCTAACCACGGAGCTTCGAGTAGAAAAACTTCTAAGAGTTTAAGATAAAACTACTTACTCATGAAGAAAAAAATATCTTTCAAATATTTTTTATATATAGAAACTTTTTCTCAAGTTTTTGTAAGTATATTATTAAACAGGATCTAAAAAACTTTGATTCTCATACTCATTATCGATATAAAATTGATATTAGGAAACTTTAGTACTTTAGTAGTAGTTTTTATTGCAAACGAGCTGTGCCGTGTGCCCGCGACTTTGACTTTGACCGCATAGATTCTCTTTTTTTTTCGATTAATTTAAAACCAATAAATTGGTAATTTACTCGGTTTGAAGCTACTTGGGGCCTTATTTTAATTTTATAAACTACTCCACTGTTCTTTTTCAAATAGTAAATATATATAAATAAAACTGAAGTGTCTGTCTGTAATATTCAAATAATTGCCTTTAATTGAGCTGACGAATGCATGCCATTAAGACATAAATAACAATTTTTTTCTGCCCGGCTGAACCTATTGTAATGAAACTTCGTGAACAGATAGAGAGCAATGCTGGGAGTGATCTAGCCTATATTTTATACGAATACATTTCTATTAATCGAAAAATTAATAAAATAAATGGTTTTTTTGACGACTATCTAAATATTATTATTATAATAAAAAATCTGGAAATATTTTACAAAAAATTTAAAAGTACTTACTGGTAAATAAATTCTGCAATATGCTAAATTAACTAGAAATTGTAAAAAAATGTAGATCAACGGACGGTCAAACGCCTCAAAAAGTTTCGTTTGTGCTTCTTGAGTACGGAACCCTAAAAAATATACACATGTTATTGTATCAAAAGGGTACGTAGATAATTTGATTCGGCCGCAGGCGAGGATGTAAAAAAGAAATTATATATAAATTAATTGATTAAAGTAAAAATTACAATTTAATACTTTTAATTTAAAACGCCTGATAATTGTTTGATGTGAGAAACAATATCAATAACCGTGAAATAATCTAAATTCGACAATGGAATTGGAATCAATGCCTTACCCAGAAAGATGTCACCGTGAAACCCCGATCGCAAGACTGCTAAACGGCGAATCCCTCCTAGCAGGTGCTGGTATGCATCATCGGTTTCCATCGCTTAACGTCTCGGAGGCCAAATACCGGAACAATGCCCAAAAGCGAAGCTCGCCCTGCCTTAGTTTACTATCTGGTGGTAACTTCATGATGAAATTCACTATAGTTTTTTGATATCCGATTCTATGGTCTATTGTGGAAATCTTCGATCAATGATGGCGAAACTCTCAGAGGAGCAATCCCGACTCGTCAATCGATTTTCGCCATTATTGCTGCGTGAAAACGCAAAACCTCACACTGCTCGACAAACTGTTTCAACATTACAAGCCCTGCAGTTAGAAATCATCAGTCATCCTTCGTACTCGCTAGACAGAGTTGGGACTAGCCAACTTCCCAACCGATTATTATCTAATTTCGCAATTGGACAATTACCTGCGAGGGAAAAAAATTGTTCTCAAGAAGCGGTACGTACAACATGCCTTCATAGACTTTGTAGAGTCCAGATCCCCAGAGTTCTATCGCAAAGGTATTTCATCATTAAATATCCTCCATAAAATAAATGTCAGAGTGCTTGAAAAATGTCAGACAGCTCGTAAATACATATCTGTACAAAACCACCAAAGTAACGAAGCAATTTATGATAATTACATTCTCAATCCTACTTCTACTGATATTAAATTATTTTCTGCTTTGTTAATTCGCTTCAGGTTTTCTATCCATTTTAGGCCGTGATTATAGGATAGATGGTTTATTAGTATTTAATATACAAAATTTGACCTCCTCAAAGTTCAAAAACTTTGTTAAACAAAGTTTGTATAAAAAGGGTTATTATAATATTAAGGAATTTATGGATGATAATAACCCCTGGGAATGAGGTGATCGCTACCAAGCTATTTCTAACATGTTTTGTGTTGTTAATTGTGTAATATATATGATTATAAGCCGTTTTTTTTTAAAGTCCCGCTGGGTTTCTTGCTGGTTCTTCTCAGGACAGAGGTTTTTCGAACCAGTGGTAAATTAAACAAAAGAGTGACTTTCAAAAAGTATTACTTTTTTATAATCTATATCGATAAAAAAGTTTCTTTTTTTGATTCGTAAGAGAAAATTTTATTCTAAATATCGTTTTGGTAATGAAATTAAGTGTATGACACTTTGACAATAATGTTATTATATTGTTACAGATTGATAGAGGAAATAGCAGATATATAAGGTCGGGGAAAAGTTTCTTCGTATTTTATATACAAATTCAAGACATCTTTTTTAAAAGTTTAATTACATTTTGCTTTTATATATCTCAGTGAGTGTATACCTACTCTTTTAGAAAATATTTTTTGAAGTGAAAACTTCTTTAGCCGCGTTGAATGATTTTTGTTAGGGGAAAAACTTATGGGTTCGCGTCACCGATGACCTCGACATGCTCGCATGTCTACTACACGTCGCGACGCTGGCTGCCTCTGTTTTTTTTTTTTAATCATAAATAATCATTTTTTTTTAAATCATAAATAATAAAAGGTCAAATGCCTTTTGTACGCCGATGATCAAGTCATATTTGCATCGTCGGCGGCCGAGTTGCAAATGATGGTTACTTTAATGAATGGTAGTGAAAGTTGGGACTGGTAGAAGAAGCATGAGAGTAAAATAAATGCTGTAGAAATGCGGTCATTAAGGAGTATGCTAGGGCTGAATCTGAATGACAGGGTGAGAAATAGTGTGATAAGAGAAAAGTGTGGTTTGCAAGATGACGTTGTGACCAGGATTAAGAAAGGAATGCTTCGGTGATTTGGTCATGTAGAAAGAATGCGCGAGGAAAGAGTGACAAAGCAAATTTATGTTGCAGAAGTGAAAGGAAGAGTCGGGAAGGGACGCCCTAGACGAAGGTTTATCGACCAAATTCGCGATATATTGAAAATGGGCCAGATTAGGAGTACCCTTAACCGACGAGCGTGTATGCGTGGATATATGGATGTAAAGGAGGCGAGAGAAGTGTGTCAGGATCGTGCCAAATGGAAGTCCGTAGTCTCTGCCTACCCCTCTGAGTGACAGGCGTGAGTGTTTATGTATGTATCATAAATAGTATAATTATAATATAACAATTTTTAAATTTCCTCTACAATCTAATATCTAAATCTACTTACCAATTTCTCTATAAATTTTAATTAATAATTTCATTTATACATTTGAGACAACAGTAAAAAACTAACGAAACCCAGTTCTTTTACACAATTTAAGAACAAAAAATATGACTACATTGCATAATTGAATATATTATTACCCTTTACATGCGGAAACTATCAATTGCTCGGTTTTCTCATTTTAGAGTACTTGCATCAAAAAGTGACTCACAACTTTATAATTTTAATATCGACTTTAAAAAATAAACTACTCTAAAAATTAAGCTTCCTCTTCTTTAGCCCTTAAAATTCAACTGCTGGTCATGGGCTGCTCCAATTGCAGGGAGGATTTGGTTTAATCGTCTCACTTAGCAGATGAATTGACGATCGCAGTACCAGACATCTCGCACATTTGACGCGGCTGTCCGTCGCCAGTCCGAGTATTTTACGTCTGTTGAAACGAGATGGTTATACTGCCATCTGTCAAAAACCTTTAGATTTCCTATAGTCACCTCTTCCAACACCTATGGGATACTATAGGTGATGAATACTTTTACGCCGCCACCAAATTGCAAACTTTTTAATAACTAAGGCCACTTTACGACGGGTCGTCAATTCAACCTTTTTTATATAGAATAAGGGTGACAATCAGGCACAAAATCCACTCGATGGTAAGTGGATGCTGTGGTCCATAGACATCTACATCTATTTCGATTAGGAATCAAAATGCAGAAATGACGACGAACGGAGAACGCCTCGTTTCCAGTAAAAAAGCTCTTCGGTTCTCTACACTTACAAAGCTAAATGCAATACAACATAAAATAGCAGCAATACAAGCGTAAATAGCAACTTTAAGCTGCTATTTTAATGCTGCTATTCTGTGAAAGCGAGGTCCTTACTCGGTCGAGCTGACCCATTCGTGCTACAACTATAATATAGCTGCAGCATGGCTCAACTAAGTAAACTAAACTATTCAACAATTTTAAATAAAAAAATAACTTGTATACACTAATTATATAATGTGACAAGCTCGTGTCGATATTGTGACAAACGTCGATGAGAGGAAGAGAATCATAGCCATCTTTCTTAATTTAGCGAAGATTTTCGACAAAGTTTCGGTCCCATGCTTGTTGATAAGTGAGAGTGCATCGGTGTGGCTCTCAGACTTTTCGCGATACTTGTCTAATCGCTTGCAAATTGTTAAGATTTGAGACCTGACCAGTGATGAATCAATGGTGTCTTTCGTTGTTCCTCAGGGTAGTATCCATGGACCTCCTTTATTTAAAGTCCATATTAACAATCTGTGTCAAATAAAACTTGAAAATGGTTAATAATTTTGCCGACGACATTTATCATTCTCATATGCACCGGACACCGAGCTGCAATGCAATTGTCTATCTCGGTTGTGTCGGTATGAATTTAAAAGGTTTGAATTATAACGATATAACATGAATTATAGAAACGTTTATCTTCTGTCAAAAATATGAGTACTGCACGATGGCAGTTTGCCGTTGTCAATTTGTGAGGTGGCAAATTTGAAAAGTCGACTTATATTCCATTTCTTTCCGTCTGCTGTAAGAACAAATTTTCGCGAGTAAAATATTTTACGTGTTATGTTTATTTAAATAAATACATTTGCAAAACCATTCGAGCTGTATCAGACTGGGTATAAGGTGACATTTAACTTAAGTCCCCTACTGGCCATCGTGGTGAAAGCTTAAACCAAGCGACTACTAAAATCGATAGTAGCCTAACGGCATGGCGCGGATTTTTAGCTTACCAGGAGTGGTTTAAAGGAATATTATGTAATAGTAATGTTAACAGCATTGCTAGTGTTTTTTATTTAAAAAAAAAGCTTGGAGACTGACGTATTTATATACTGTGCGTTTTCCGATACGTACGTATTAAAAAGGTAAATTAAATTATAAAAAATATTTTATTTCAAAAGGCACAAAACAATTTATGAGTAACTTGACTATTTTCTAACACTCTTGTTCACTTTTCCGTATATTTCGGGGAAAGCGTCCTTGCAGTAAGGCAATGAGTTACGTAGCTTGTCGTACAATGTGTGATCAAACATTTGTCTGAACTCCTCTAACGTGGTGTACGTATCAGCGTATAACATTTGAAAACCCTTGTTTTTCATCACGAATTCCTCTACACGCCTCGTTGAAGATACCTGAAGCAAAAGAAAAAAAATATTCACCTATAAATATACTATTGTAATCGGCTAGTAAAAATTCAAAATGATGGGGTCAGGGTTTGAACTCGTATTTATCTCCTATACAAAGCACCATCAGCTAACCAACAATATATCAACCCATTCATAAGTTCAAAGTTGGAGGTAAACCTCCCTCTCTCAATAGGACGGGAGTTTGCCATAATCACCACACATACAGTGGCAACATTATTTGGGAAGTGGGTATCGCGTACCCGTGCGTTAATTACTGAAAAACTTCTTTCAACAAAAAGGAATTGTTCTATTGCGAAACCTTGCTATATTGTAATATATAATATTATGCAAAACAATAAACAAGGTTTCATTAATTATACAAAAAATCATAACTCGCAAGCTACAAAATATCGCGTTGATGTGCTTTTCCTCTGGACTTTCGCATGACACTACTTTTTGCGAAAAATTTAATTGGGATAATTATTTTTGGCTGTCGCATCTTCCATCACAAGAAACGGGGCTCCTTTTCTGCCCAGAGTCTTGCAGTTTACAGTACCAGACACCTTGCTTCTCGGATAACACTTGACACCAATATGTTCTTTGTAGCTTCTTTAAGGCGACGGCAGAACATAGGTATTTTCTGCGAATGCGTCAGCTGATATATTTTTCTTCGAAGATATGTTCTCCCATACACACTACACTGGGCAGGTGGATTGGCAAGCATTGTGAAAGATACCGTGACTGTGATGGTTAGTTAGTTAAGGTTGTCATTTATTTGAAAGTAACACTACACAATCATTCTGTTTACAATTTTACAATTAACAGTTATGTATAAATTTAAAATAAGTATTTACATCTGGCTTTTTTGAAGATGCCTTTCCGCCCATCCTGTCTTAAGATTACTTTCATCTGCTTTTTGACACAACCAATAGAAAAAAAGAGTAAATGATTCGCTTGCTCAATCAACAAACTGCATGTTCTATAAGAAGTGTTATAATGTCCTCCTTCAGACCGAATATTGGTCACGGCGGCCGGTCTCAACGGAGACTAGCCATCTGTTATGATAGGATTATAATGCGCGAGTGTATGCGCAAGCATAGGTGCACTCTCTATTTCCTCACTCTCATAGTGCAATAGGACGGTAAACCGACACGACCGGAGAGAGATCAGGCGCAGGACCAGCAACTTTACGTGCTTTCCGAGGCAACTGTTGTAATCTTACTATACTATACATTAACATTCACGCTTACCGTCTCATAGCCCTTGGCTTTGGGTACACCATAGACACCGATATCGACGAACATCTGCCATTTACCGGAGCTCACTCGCAACTGACCGGGTTCGTTAAATACTTTAAATGGACAAAGCCATATAGGATACACCTAAAATATCAATTGCTTGTATTAGTAGATCCTTAAAAACTCAAGTTTTTTTATAGAATAAGGGTGACAAACGAGCACACAGTCCACCTGATGGTAAGTGGTTGCTGTGGCCCATAAACATCTACATCTGTCTTCGTTTGCGAATTTAAATGCAGATGCGTTGTCAGCCGTGAAGACTAAGATAGAACGCCTCTTTTCCAGTAAAAAGGGTCTCCGGTTCTCTACACTCACCATACGAAACACAGCAGCATTAAGCTGCTATTTTACGCTGGTATTCTGTGAGAGCGTGGACCTTCCCCGGTCGAGCCGACACATTCGTGCTACAACTACACTATTAATATAGCTGCAGCATGGCTCTACCACGTAAATTTACTTATTAGTTATTAGTTACTTATTGCCTATGAATAAATATTTATTTATGCAGGAATATACAGGGTTATTATGCAATAACCAGCCAAATGTGCAGAGAAGGTTCAGAATAAGTAATATAGGCAAATGGTGAAGACCAATTAATAAAAAAATCTCAAACATTCTGTCCTTTTTACCTTTTAAATTTAAAATGTGTGGTAATTCATTATTTTAACTGATTGTCATTCATTAATATCTAACGTCTACTATTTTACTATGCACGCACACATTCATAAGGGTCGATCGGTCGGCAAAAACGTTGTGAATTGAATCACACACAGAGGAGCGCGCGTACGCGTAGTTGTTGCTCACACAATCACATTAAATTTGGGATAGTTTCAAATAAAAGTAGAAGCTTTATTTACTCGTATTTACAAAAACTGCAATAACGGTATATTATTATTGCATGCCTTAAGCGCAAAGCGCGTAGGTATGTTCTACTAGCGCCTAAAAATCAAGATTCCAACGTTTTGTCGCATGAAATCGTATCTAACAATCATATTGAACATATAAATTATATAAAAAGCACATTGTCAGAAAGATAAATGTTTGTTGAACTTATAATTTTTTTTTTTTAATTGATTAATTGCTATTTAAAAAAAATGGTTTTAGTGGCTTATGGTGTAGATTTATCAAGTCCGCATGGATGGGTAAACACGATAACTTTTGAAAATATCAATTAACTCAATCTATTTTTTAATCTCTTCATCTATCATGTGAGAAGCCATGGAATGTAAATGACAGTTTAATTTTGTTTTGTTTAGTTATATCTAGTTTAGAAATTTTCGGTGTTTTGAGCGGTCTTGTAATAATTTATTTTACTAAAATACACTTTGCCTCACAGCACAGCTCACTCGCACTTCGGGCTCGGCCGCCGTCGTGAGTGGATTACTGTATCGTCTGCTTACAGCAGCGTTAATAGGCAGCAAAAATATCGATCGCTGTAGAAATACACAATATTCCAAAAAACTTGACACATAGTTGACCAAGGTTATTATTTTTATAATCACAGATTTTTATTTCAATATTTTGTTTCGCTAAAAGTACGTAGGATTTATATATAAATATACTTATACGTCTTGGACTTTATGGAGTAACCTGAAGGTGTTCTTCGGTATCTGCTAATGGAACTCATCGACGAGTAGAAGTAGGTGTGCCGAGTTTGGCCTCGTTTTGTTAGTTATGATGAGGCCTTACCTCCGGACTTGATAGAGTGACCTGAAGGTGTACTTTGGTGAATGCTACAGGAACTCCTCGAAGAGTAGAACAAGGTGTGCCGAGTTTGGCTTCGTTTAGTTAGTTATGATGAGACCTTACCCCCAGACTTGATAAAGTGACCTGAAGGTGTACTTCGGTGAATGCTACTTGAACTCCTCAAATAGTAGAACTAGGTGTGCCGAGTTTGGCTTCGTTTTGTTAGTTATGATGATACCTTACCTCTGGACTTGACAGAATGACCTGAAGGTGTACTTCAGTGAATGCTACTGGAACTCCTCGAAGAGTTAGAACTAGGTGTGCCGAGTTTGGCCTCGTTTTTTTAGTTATGATGAGACCTTACCTCCGGACTTGATAGAGTGACCTGAAAGTGTACTTCGGTGAATGCTACTGGAACTCCTCGACGAGTAGAACTAGGTGTGCCGAGTTTTCCTCGTTTTGTTAGTTATGATAAGGCCTTACCTCCGGACTTGATAGAGTGACCTGAAGGTGTACTTCGGTGAACACTACTGGAACTCCTCAAATAGTACAAATAGGTGTTCCGAGTTTGGCCTCGTTTCGTTAGTTATGATGAGAACTTACCTCCGGACTTGATAGAGTGACCTGAAGGTGTACTTCGGTTAATGCTACTATAACTCCTCGAAGAGTAGAACTAGGTGTGCCAAGTTTGGCCTCGTTTTGTTAGTAACGATGAGACCTTACCTCCGGACTTGATGGAATGACTTGAAGGTGTACTTCGGTGACTGCTACTGGAACTCTTTAACGAATAGAATTACAATTACATTTTATTTTTTATTTTTTCACGATCTTATGAGTCGTGCAATTTTGGATCTTCCAAGCTTTTTTTAATCGAAATTTGGCATAAAATTTCAATAAAAAACTGGATATTTGGAAGTATAGTAATAATTATAAGGTTTTTAGTGAAAACTTGTGTGTAATTTAAACTACTTTAACAATTTACGTATAATCATGTTAATAATATATATAATCATGTTATACGTAATTTTTTAATGCGCTTAAGGCATGCACAATTGGATTTACCAATATTTTTCTTATATTTATATATTGGAACTTAGGTTTAAAATTTGAAAAATAACGCTGTATTGCTTCCACATAACGTTTCTCAGGTAATTGCCGTAATTCAAAGGTATTTGCCGTCAGTTTACGCTTGGGACACGGATTGTTAAGTGTAAGAGGAGTATAATAATAAATTTAAAGAAACTGATAGACAAACGCAATTTTTATTTCTTACTTCAAAACCGTGGTAGCTCAGTTGGTTAGCGCTCGCTGTAAATTTCACAGTAGCTGTAAAATTCGCCAGCACCAATGAAATTGATAGTTGCAATTTTAAGTGCTGATTTACCACGTGTTCGGCGGTGAAGGAAAACATCGTGAGGAAACCTGCATGTCTAAGAAATAAGAAAAAAATATAATTCGAAGACATGTGAAGTTCGCCAACACGCATTAGGGCAGCGCAGCGGACACATCCTTGCCCTAAAACCCTCCCAGAAATGAGAGGAGGCCTGTGCCCAGTAGTGGGACGTATATAGACTGTAGCTTTAACTTCAACTTCGAAATAAGTCATTGTATATTGACGCGAGCTACCCGGATTCGTTTCCCAACGGCACCAATATTTAAATAATAAAAATAATACAATTTTAAGTACTAACTTATCACGTAGGTAAATTAATTTATTAATTAAATAACCCCCGAGGGTTTAGGAAAACATCGTAAGGAAACATGTGAAGACTACCAACTCTCTCATGCTCATGCTGAAAAATGCTCTCAGAAATAAGGGGAGGCTTGTGCCCAGCCGTGGGACGTTTATAGGCTGTAACTTTACTTTACTTAAAAATAAAGAAGATAGCTGAATGCTACCATCAAACTGGGATCCTGTGATTAATATTATAATATAATCAAGTCCAAAATCATGCTTACCACTACATGATTTCAAGCTACTGTAAGGCGAAGCGGCGAAAATTAAGATAGTAGGACATTAGGACGTCATAGTAAAAATCCCATGGATGTTGCAAAATACTAGAGTCACCGAGAATTTAATGTAAGTTAAAATTAAATGCGATAAAATCAGTTTAATCCCACACAAGTTTGGGCGTTTACCGCTAAAAAGAACCCCTTTGTCGTATCTCCTCAGTTTCAAGGCACTCCCCTTGTTGCCTCAACCAGTATCGGAATCCTCAGCGTCGACATATCGAGTGACGTACAGTTTCGTGGTCACTTGGAAGAGAAGGCCAAATTGGCCTCTAAAAAGCTTGGCGTGCTCAGCAGAGCGGGACAGTATTCATGCCGGCACACTGCCTGCAACTTTACAAGGCGCAGGTTCGGAATCACATGGAATACTGTTCTCATCTCTGGGCTGGGGCTCCCCAGTGCCAGGCTTCCACTTGACCGCATCCGGCGCAGAGCGGCTCGAATCGTCGACGACCGAGTCCTTTCCGATGGGCTCTATTCACTGGCGCTGCGAAAAGATGCATCCCTTGCCCACGGGAAGTGCTCGAATAAAATATAGCCTGCATCACTCCTGGCATTGCTCTCTATCTGTTCGTAAAGTTTAATCACAATCGGTTCAGCCATTCCGAAGATTATTCCGGACAGACAGACCACCTGATGGTAGTAGAAGTTGTGGCACATCGCCATCTACGTATATCCACGATTAAGAGTCAAAATGCAGAAGCGTTGTCACCCCTGACGTCTAAGATGGAATGCTTCAACATACGAAACATAGCAGCATTAAGCTTGTATTTCACGCTGGTAAGAGCGTGGTCCTTCGTGGTCCCCGATCGAACCGACCCTTTCGTGCTACAACTACAATAGCTGCAGCATTACTCTACCACGTACAAGATAAAAAGCGTTTATGTTAATTTTGTAAAGCCACATTCGGGTTTTTCAATGCATTCGGTATTTAGATAAGTAAATAATTCAAATGAAAATATCTAACCTCAAACTCCTTGTGAAAACATTCTATAGCGTTTTCCAGCTTATCAATCGGCACCAACATGTCCTGAATGACATGTGCGCGGTCGTACAACTTGCCCACGGCTTCAGGCTGTGTCAGCTTCAGAAGCGATACCTCCGGAGGCATTAGCCAGCCAAAAAGATACCGGAATATCGGATGGTTGCCAAACGATACGATATCCTATGAATTAAATTAAAAGTTAATCAAAGACATATGTGTACGATATTTTATTTAAAACATGATAGGACGGACTTTTGTATCCAGGTATTATTTTGAATTGTCAACCTACATATTATTTTTTGAGCTGTGGTAGGTCAGGGGCTAAGCGCTCGCTGTAAATTTCACAGTACGGAGTAATCCGGATCCGATCCCACTGGAACCAATGAAATTGTTTATTCCAATTTTAAGTGCTGATATACCACGTGCTCAACGGTGAAAAAGAAAACATCGTGAGGAACCCTGTATTACCTAGAATTCAAAAAATAATTCGGATACACACATTGGGGCCGCGTGGTGGCCTTTTCCGTGATCTATAACACTCAGAAATGAGAGGATGTATGTGCCCAGCAGTGGGACGTATATAGGTTGTGTCTTTACTTTACTGTAATTCTATTTTTTGTTAAGCGGCAGTGCGATATATGTAATAAATACTAAGTACTTATATTATTGTGGTAAGAGAGATCTGTTTAAAGCGAAAGCTTATACACCTACTGTAGTGCGGGGTATAAGCTTTTACACCTAAGTCCTCAAATATGACAACGTGAGTTTCAGTCAGAAAGGTGATCAGGTGCTTTTAAAGGCTATTTTTCAATGGAAGAGGCGAGACAAACAAAAACTAACTAACTTACTTACCGTAAGACAGACTGTAAACTTGTTCACACAGCACCGCATTGATTACATAAAAAAGATACTATTTGTTATTACGAATATGAATGCAGTAATCACCTGTAATTCCCAAAATAAACTACGCGTATGGCGATGATAGTAATGGCGTAACGGAATATATTCAACCACAGTATTCCTTCTTCCCTGTTGCCAATTTTTTAAATATCGCATGACTTGTTTAAAAAACCACTCCGAGTACCAGTTACCGATTGGGTTCAACTGAAATAAAATAGCATACGGAATGAATTATAATTGGTGGTAAATTGGATTTATAAGAGCATTTCATGACGCGAGTACTTTTTTTAAATTAATTTTAAAAGAGTTGCATAGAAATGGATATATCGATAAAGATTTTATAATTTATATATAAAAAACCTGTGTTCGTCGAATATTGTTCGTTCATGCTAATCTCCAAAATCGCTCAACTGATTCTAATGAAATATTGTAATGTCTTGCTTGTTCCAACTTAAGAGATAGGATAGTTTTTATTCCAATAAGTGATCCTCAATATTTTTATTGCGATTTTAAGGATTTTTATATGACAAATGGTCGTCGAAAAGGCAGAGCAACGTCTGCCTGGTCATCTAAAATCTCCCACAGCGCTGTCTGTATGTATGTTCGCGCTAATCTTAGAGGGATTTTCATTTGGTTTTCACCACTAGACAGACTGATTCATGAGAGAGGTTTTGAATAGTTTTCGCAAGTACTAATGTCATAATATTGTCTATTATGATAAACATGCAAAAACAAAAAAGAATGCTGTAAAATGTACTAAACCGTACAAGTACTCGAACTTCAATTCATGTGAGTCGTTTGAGTAAAAAGTAGAAATTCTTATCAAATTAACCATTATTATTGTTTATCTAGATTAAAACAGTTTATAGATATCCCAAACATTCGGAACCAGAAGTTTAGTTTTTACAAGAAATATTTTTTGTACGCAGATTATAATGCTGCACATATCCCACTAAAATATCAACTTAGATATCGTCTCAGAATCGAACTCGATGTATCTACGTTGCTAGTGATAGCCGAGCGTTGAAAGTGTTAATATCAACGTGATAAGGGCCGTCAGGTCATCCAATCGGAGATACTTAGTGCAACCCGTGCGAAGCCGATGTATGTCGCTAGTAAAAAATTTGATGTGAACATGTGAAATCTTCCAACACTCTCTACAGTAACGCGGAGGTCTGTGAATAATTTTACTTTGCTAACCTTTCCATCTGCTCCAACTTCGTCAACCATATCACCAGCCATAAACACGCCACTTTCCTTACTAAAGAGAAGAGCTTCAATGAACTGATGTGGATTCTCCTTCAGGGCCTCTTGTCTAAACCGTGACGATAGCTCCGATAAGCTTGTATATGGATGGTATTCTAATCGGATGTACCTGGTTGAGAATCAAAATCGTTACGAAATCTTTTAGTTACTTTTCTATACTGAACATTAATCGATAATTTTTTATATAACATATGATAACAAACGGGCACACGATCCACCTTATGGTAAGTGGATGCTGATGTGCTGTGTGATTCTTAATTCAGGATAAATGTAGATGATAAACATCTACATTTATCTTGAATTAAGAATCATAATGCAGATGCGTTGTCACCCTGAAGACTAAGATGGACTGCCTCTTTATCCAGTAAAAAGGGTCTCCAGTCCTCTACACTCACCATACGAAACACAGCAGCATTTACGCTGGTATTATGTGAGAACGTGGTCCTACCCCAGTCGAGCCGACCCATTCGTGGTACAACCATAATATAACTGCAGCGTGGCTCTACCACGTATATTTTGCTTATGCACACAACTTCATTTTCATACTCGTAACCAATCCACCAGTGAAGATGGATTACTCCTACTAATCGCTAATCTGCCTGTTAGGCGGATTAACGATTGCAGTATCAAATGTCACGCACCCTGATCCTGACGCTATCTGGTATATTCGAAAAATACGAGATGTTCACACCGCCATCTATCGGATTTCTCTGTAATTTAAGAATTACATTGGGAGTAGAACCAAATACAAAATTCACTTTATGTAATATAATGATATCCCTACTTTATTGACCAGTTTATTGTGGGAAATAGGCCTCCCCAATTGTAGGATGGATTTACCATAACTGACACGCTTCCATCCATCCATTACGATGTATAAAAGCTCACTGCTGAACATAGGCCTCCCCCATAGATTGCCTCATATGGGGGATTTTGCTATGAATGCCACGCTTGACAGGCGAATTGGCAACCGCAGTTTTTTATTATTGTGAGTTGTGATCGGGACGATGCTTCTCCCAACTTCTGTTTCATTTTCCCTCTGTTGCCTCTTACAACGTGGCCACAGTGACCTTACAAAATTTCGTCCTGTACTTTTTTTTTATAGAATAAGGGTGACAAACGAGCACACAGTCCACCTGATGGCAAGTGGTTGCTGTGGCACATAGACATCTACATTTATCTTCGTTTGCGAATTTAAATGCAGATGCGTTGTCAGCCGTGAGGACTAAGATAGAATGCCTCTTTTCCAGTAAAAAGGGTCTCCGGTTCTCTACACTCACCATACAAGCAGCATTAAGCTGCTATTTTACGCTGGTATTCTGTGATAGCGTGGTCCTTCCCCGGTCAAGCCGACCCATTCGTGCTACAACTATACTATTAATATAGCTGCAGCATGGCTCTACCACGTAATAAATACCTGATAATCGTAAGTTAATTTAAAGATATATTTTATAGAGATTTTATTAATAACTGACTGACAACTGAACGTAGTAAACTCCTTACTAACGACAAGACGTGTAATGTATAATAATACTAAAAAGAAATCTTAGTACATAGTTGCTTACTTTTTAGCGGGAACCAATTTGATCACTACTGATGTCAAGAATCCGAGGGTGCCATATGACCACGGTACAGCATAGAACAAATCAGGGTTTTCAGTCTGCAATCAAATTAATTTTTATTTATGGAATTAAAAAATAAGCTTTACGAAATATTCGTGCCATATAACATATGCTTCAACTGTACAGTACTGTACTTATCACAGAACCTACAACCAAACTGTAATTTCTATATCCTGGATAATGCAGCAAAACACAGCATGCCATTTCATCCTTTGACCTAGAAATTAATAAGCTAAAGGTTTTTGATGAACTTTTAAGTACTAATCTCCCATAAGTCAAAACACGCTGTTGTGTGCGATATGAAAAAGAGTTTTCAGCTATTTAATTTATTAATAATCTGACGTTTGAAATAACCCGAGTTTCGATGTAGTGAAACCACAACAATACCTACTCAGGTCAGGTATGCTTTGTAATTAAAGGTTTACAAAACAAAATTGAAATACCTTACTACAAGTAACAACAGATCCATCTGCCATTATTAGTTCATACTGCACACATATATGCTGGAATAATCCATAGATATGCGAAGACGTCTCAACACCGGTTCCCATTACTAAGCCACCAACAGTAAGCTGGTCCAGCTCTGGAACCACAGGCAGCGCCAGTCCTAACGGCTCCAGTGTTCTAGATAATTGGCCCATTGTTACTAATGGCTCACAGCGCACAGTCTGCAATTATTAAGAAATAGAATATTAAATTTTAAATATGGATTAAAGGAGCTGGGATGGGTTGGGATTTTTGTGATTATTTTCTTTGTAAAATTTATTTTGGCCAACCTCACCTACATGTGATGGAAAGAGCCTGGCCTTGGAAAGAGACGTTGCGTCTCTGTTAATTTTCTATCGAATATATCAGTGCCAGTGCTCTAAGGAATTGTTCGGATTCATTTCAGCTACTGAATTCCACCATGGATCACTGCGACTCGAAATTCAAACCACATCAACTCGATGGTTAGCTATCCACTACCATATTGTAAAATTTTCTGTAGAAAGAGGTTCCTCCGGACTGATACAACTAAGGGACCTGTAATAAAAGAGTCTACTCCTTTCTTAAAGGCCGGCAACGTACCTGCGATTCAGCTGATGTTGCAGATGTTCATGGGTGACAGGGATCACTACTTACCATCAGGTGAGCCGTATGCTCTTTTGTATTTTTATTTTTTATATTAAAAATACTAGCAAATGCTTAAACACTACTAAATATTCCCGTTAACCATTCCAAGTAAGCTTAAAATGCTTGTGTTAGGAGTGGTAAAGCAAAAATATATACTCACTACGATGCGGCTACCTGCAAATCGCTCCGGTCGCTCGGAGGGCTGCGGCCCGAATGACGGGCAGCCGGACGGTTGCTATTCGAACTGTGCGGATCAGTTTGCGGCTGCCCGCCATTAAGTGAGATTTGGTACGTTAATGATGGATACCGAAAAATTTATCATCGAAATCCAGATCCGGCCAGTAATTTGGAACACCAAATTGCCAGAATATTCCGATAAAATTTTAAAACAAAGAGCATGGGAAGAGTTGGTTCATATTTATCACGGTACGGAAATGAATCGATATGACCGCAAATCGCAACGATTTTTCAACCACAAGTTGCGGTTGCGAATGCCGCTGCCCGTAATCCTGTTGGAAGCATTCGCAACGCATCCTGCGGTTAGCCGGACGGCTAGCCGCATTGCGGTTACCCGCGTAGTGCGTATGAGCCCTAAGGCTACTGTCGCTTTTTAGAACGCGTTTTTTTTTGTTTCCTGTTCTGTATACTATAAAATTAAATTAAATTAAACATTTAATTTAATTTTATAGAATTATAGAAATACTTACCAAATCTTTTGTGTTGACTTCTAACACGTCGACCAAGTTAACATTAATATTAGTGAAGGTCTTCTTGTAGAGCGCCTGTCGAAACGACATCGTCTGCCAGCTTGGACGTGCAGTGCAGAGTTTAGTGCTACGTTCGCCTTTTAACCATTCTTTTATCTGGAAGTCAAATAAATTTTAAATTTAGAATTATAAAGTTATGACATAAATAAAGCCACCTTAAAAAGGAGACACCTTATTTAGTTTTTTTTATAGGATAGATAGATATAGCAGTGGCGGATTATCCTAAAGGCAAACTACGCACGTGCCTAGGGGCGCAAGGTTACAAAGGGGCGCGCGTGGAAATAAATACCACAGTATGGTCGTGCGTGGCAAAAAATCCGCGTAATTCGCACAGGTATATGCGGTAGAAGATGCACAGCGATGCAACGACTCAACGCAAGGCCAGTGTATCATACCGATTGGATAGAACTTGGGCGTCGACGATTCGGGCTGTTCTCCGTTGAACGAATTATTAATATAGTACCGTAGTACTGTACGTCTCTCGAAATGTCGACGCCAAGGATTGCGTTACTGGCTGAGGCAACGAGGGGAATGCCCTGAAATTGAAGAGATACGACAAAGGGGTCTTTTTTGCCGTAAACGCGCAAACATGTGTCTTTTGTAGGTTAAACTGGACTAGTACGGCCGGTGTATAAGGCACCGCCAGCGCTGTCGTCTGCATAACAATGAATGTTACTAGTATGCAACATATCATTGATATGCAAAAGGAACAGGGTAGGCGATAGCACGCAAACTTGTTTAACACCAGCATTCACAGGCTTGAAGTGAAAATGCAGAGAATGCACCGTCGACTACGATCTTAAAACTCCGATCTGTAAGAAAACTGGTGACCCAATTTCATAATTTCTCCGTAAACTCATAAGAGAAAAGCTTTGAAAGAAGCGCTTTTTGACGGTCACTAATCAGCTGATGCTCTTCAATGTACCTCATGATCTGGCACTTAATAATGGATTCCGTTATTTTGGAGAACAAGGAGGTGGTGGCGATAGGCCTGTAGTTGGATATGTCCAAGCGGTCACCTTTTTTGGGATCCGGTGCACTGAGGCTGTCTTCCATGAGCTTGGAACGACGCCTAAAGAGTAAGAGAACCGGAGAGGACGCATAAGAACCGGTGCTAACTCTGGAGCACACGTCTTCAGCACAATTGGGGGGATTCCATCAGGCCCACTCCACTTATGGACATCCAGAAACAGTAGTGCTTTACGCACTGAGCACTATGTGAACCGAACATCCTGCTTTGAGCATTCACACTGCGAGATGGTCGGTGGTCGTCGAGAGTCGAGTTAACTCTTTTGAACGACCTGGAGGCAGAGTTGTACTTCTTTCTGAGTGCGCTAGTGTTTGCATCCCGGGACGCCGATGCGTCGGCCCAGGCCTTGTAACACTCCTGCTTTTGCAACGACGCAATTTTGCAGGAGCGACCAAACCAAGGCTGGGATCTGCCGTCGATAGGCACTACAGATGACGGGATGAAAATTTCCATCCCCTGAAGCACCACATCGGCTACAGACTCAGCAACGATATTGTGATCATCCAGCAAGAAGCAAATCCACCCACATGGATAGGATGCATAAAAAGCTCGCATCCCATCACAATCCGCTGACCTATAGCGCCACAAGGGTGACCTATAGAGTCAAGAGGAGCATAGGCGGAGACGTGATATCAATCCGGATGAGAGTTCAGCAGAAGGCCCAACAGGGAAGATGCATGATCCTCCACATCTGGAATCCGCATGGCCGAAATGACCAGTTGTGTCAGACCATATGCCAAGGCCAAGTCGTAAACAGATCTCCCCGCTTGATCGGTAGTACGAGAACTAAGTCATTCGGCGTGGTGGGCGTTGAAATCGCCAAGTAGCACGATCTCTACGGACGGGATCAGTTGTAGCACGGAATCTGTAGCCATTTCGAAGTGGTCGAAGAGTCGGCATGTCGGACCGTGTTACCGCTGTGGGACCTTCCAGTTTGCAATCTGGGTCTATATCAGCTAGAGAGAACTGCGTCTAGGTGAGAAAGAGTATGGCCGGCTTAGCCGTCTCGAGATGGTGGCAGGACAGCGAGCGTGGGAGGTGCCGTAGTGATTTTGCTCAGTTTGCTTCGTGTAGAATGTGTACAGAGCGGAGTTGTGCCCCCCCCAGCATACAGGGGTCAGCCTGAGCATCCACGCTTAAAAAGAAGATAGTTTGGGCGTAGTGACGGATTCTCCAGGATTATCGATGCTGATACCGCCTCCTGGGGTAGATTTTTATTTAACACCGCTTTCATGTTTTTTCCACTGAACTATATTATAAATGATAACATAGTTTCTACGTACTTCCTTCTTTATTGTAAAAAAAACCATCAGTAAGTGGCGCTGCAGTGCCGCGGTTCGAATTCCGCACGGAACAAGTGTTTGTATGGCCTACTAATAATTGTTATGGGTCTGAATGTTTGTCCTTATGCAATTTATATGTGTAAGCCGCCTTATTTTTTAAATAACATGTTTTTTACAATAAAGTAGGAAGTACGTAGAAACTTCCAAAAAATTTATTTACTAAATAAGGTTCTTTACGTGGTAGAGACATGCTGCAGCAATATTCTCGGTCGTCTCGACTGGGGAAGCTCCACAGAACCTGAGGAAACCACGCTCTCACAGAATATCAGCGTAAATTAGCAGATTAACGCTGCTGTGTTTCCTATGGTGAGTGTAGAGAACCGGAGACCCTTTTTACTCGAAACGAGGCATTCCATCTCAGTCCTCACGGGTGACATAGCATCTGCATTTTGATTCTTAATCGAGGATAGATGTAGATGTATATGGGTCACAGCAACCGGTTACTATCAGGTGGACTGTGTACTCGTTTGTCACCCACCTATAAAAAAATCCAACATCAGAACACAGTAAGCACGGATCTAACACCGAATCCAATGGAGGGGGCACTAATTACTACTAACTATTTTAACATTCAATTTCTCACACGCATTCAAAACAATTCCAATGCTGTGTAGTGGCGGCGTAAGAGATTCCACTACTCCACAGACATCACATAAAATTTTGTCTGTGCACTACCCCATCATCATTACAGTCCTTCACAAGTCCACTGCTGAACATAGGCCTCTCCCAAGGAATGCCACAAAGCACGGTCCCGAGCCACCTGCATCCATTGACTTCCTGCATGTCTTACCAGGTCGTCACGCCATCTAGTTGGGGGACGCCCTACACTTCGCCTGCCGGTACGAGACTGACACTCGAGAACCTTTCTTGCCCATCGGTTGTCGGTTCTTCGAGCTATATGGCCGGCCCATTGCCACTTCAGCTTACAAATACTTTGGGCTATGTCCGTTACTCTGGTTCTACTGCGGATATCCTCATTTCTAAATTTATCACGCAGAGAAACCCCGAGCATAGCCCTCTCCATAGCTCGCTGAGCGACCTTGAGCCTCCTCATACGGCCAGTAGTGAAGGACCACGTCTCAGATCCATAGGTCATCACTGACAACACGCACTGGTTATACAATCTAGTTTTGAGGTTTTGAGGTATGTCTGACGAGAATATGGGTCGTAATCTACCGAACGCTGCCCAGCCGAGTTGAATCCGTCGATTGACCTCTCGGTCGAAGTTGGACTTACCTTGTCGGACTATTTGTCCTAGGTAAACATACTCATCAACAACTTCGAGCTTAGTGCTCCCAACTACCGGCATAGGTGTGACCTATCCGTTGGGAGACACTATTGAGGTCATTGAGCATAGTGCTTAGGTCCACCAGCTATTCCGCCATAAGGACTATGTCGTCGGCAAATCGAAGGTGAGTGATGTACTCGCCATTGACGTTTATATCGTATTCTTTCCAGTTCAGTAGCTTGAAAACGTCTTCCAATGCAGCGGTGAAGAGTTTCGGGGATATAACGTCACCCTGTCTTACACCTCTCTGCAGTTGGATAGGTTTCGTACTCTGGTTCTGTACTCGGATAACCATTGTAGCCCTACTGTACAAACACTTCAGCACTTCGATATACCGACAGTCAACTTGACACCGCTGAAGGGACTGCAGCACCGCCCAAATTTCGACGGAATCAAAGGCTTTCTCATAGTCCACATACGCTAGGCATAAAGGCTGATTGTACTGTTCAGTCTTATTCTGTACAATTTGCCGAAGGGTATGTATGTGGTTTATGGTGCTAAAGCCTTTTCGGAAACCGGCTTGTTCGGGAGGCTGAAGTCGTCGAGTCTGCGTGCGAGACGATTCGTAATGACTCTCGAAAACAGCACGTAGATGCGGCTCAGAAGGGAAATCGGTCTGTAGTTCATCAAGAGAGCGTTGTCGCCTTTCTTGAAGAACAAGACCACCGGACTTCTGCTCCACGCCTCCGGAGTAGTGCCACCATGGAGGACGGAATTAAAGAGCTTCTGAAGGACTTCAAGTACCGGTTTTCCACCCGCTTTCAGAAGCTCCGCTGTAATTCCATCCTCGCTCGGGGACTTGCCGTTTTTAAGGTGCTGCAGAGCCATTCTAATCTCGCTCAGACTGACGTCCGGGATATCATCGGAATTGTGTCGGATAAGACTTGCTCTTGGAACGTTACTCACACTTGCGTGTGGCTCCAACAATGACGTGTACAGCTGCCCATAGAACCTCTCAATTTCACTCAAAATCTCAGGTGTCCCGGAAACGATGCTGCCACATTCGGTCTTCAGCTTCGACAGTTGGCTTTTTCTGGCAGACAGATCTCTGGCAAAGACTTTGGAGCCCTGGTTCCGCTCGATCGCTTCTTCAATACGAGCTGTATTGAAGTTGCGCAAGTCCCGCCGCATACATTTGGAGATCTGTCCGTTCAGTTGCCTGTATGCTGTCAAATCTGCGGAAGACAGCATCTCCCGTCTAACAGCCATGAGATAAAGAGTGTGATCGGAGAGTTTTTGTGTTCTTCTGCGACGGGTCTTACAGAACTTAGCTCCGACCGCATGGACAGTTTCTACAAGCTTGTCATTCATATCGTCCACCTCATTGCAATCTTCTAGGCACTGTAAGACTTAAGCCTATCCTAACCCATATCTTACCATGGGTGTCGTAAAAGCCGACAGAAGGAAACTGAAACATTTCTGCTAGATGCACTTCCGCATCGTGCCAGACATAAACAAGGCCCTAACTCGTTTATGTCTGCTTAATGTGTCAGCCTATTTTTATCATACTCACCCTACTCACCATTATTAAGATAGTCTGTAGTTTAATTAACAGTTTCATGATTATGACACCAAATGAGCAAAATGCGCTTTTCCTTATGCCGTTACTACAAACCATTTATTAGGGTGCTGCTAAACCTTTACAATTCTTAATGTGTTAAAGCTTCATATATTCTTATATACTTTCCTGGTAATATAATCTCCTAGGCAAAACCTGTGATGTTGCACCATAAAAAAAATGGTGTATAAAATCCACTACTCCATATTGGAGTAGTGGATTTTATACACCATCCCATTGGAGTCGTAAGAGGTGATAGAGGAACACTGAAACAGGAGATGGTTAGCAGCATCTCTCCAGGGCATAGATAATATAATTCATAGGTATAAAATATTTAATATTGTCTATGCCTGGCCTGGGATTGATTTTGTAATACAAAACGTTATACGAAGTTGCGTTTTTAAGTTCGCGGAATGGGTAGGTAGGTAATAAGTGGGGACGTCGCTGAATTACGTGCTAATTGAGCAACTCATTATTATAAATACCGGAATATTAGTATGAATACCGGAAATAATAGTATAAATACCTGATTTTATTGTAATTAGATCATTAGTCTTTGAGTTATCGTCAACCAAACAAGTCAATCGGGAAGAAATTGTGAAATATGGAGAAAATCGAGTTCCGTGCCGTTATAAAGTTCCTTACCAAGCGCGGAAAATCAGTTCAGACTATACTGGAAGAGATGTCATCCGTTTACGGAGACTCTTGTCCAAGTAAAACTCCTTAAGTAACTCGAGCTGAAAGTTTTCGGGACTTTGGATTAGAGCACGAGAAGGACGGAGCGTTGACTTCATTAGACGTGACCTCTCCAACTTAACGTCTAGGTTCAGTGTTCCTCTCACCATTCGGTGATCGCTGATAGTTTTCACCATCGCGATCGGTGAGCTGAAAGTAGGGGAATTCGGAATAGGGCAACGGAACCCAAGGGGCCAGCAGCGGGCCGACTTTATGGAGAAAGGGGACTCTGTATGATGAACTCTTTCTTCCAAAAGCGGCCCCACAGAAAGTGGACCTGGTCGAGCCCTGTTCAGTGAGGTCTGGGTTAATACGTGCGAGTGACGAGATACCCGATCTCGCCCGTGACCAGACTGAATACGAATTCATAAATTCATACAGTCTGTCTACCCAACCCTCGTCGACACACTCCCAATCTTTACAACGTTGTTAACGAGAGACTTGTGAACGATAAATCCGACACCTCCATGGGACAGATGTTCACCCTCCTGGTGATAGAATAAGTTGCCGGATTAGAGGATTACCGTGTCCTCCCCCTCTCTTCGGACCTCGGATAATCCTATAATATTCCAGCGCAACTTGTCTATCTCTTCTTCCAGCTCCAGGATCTTCTCGTCAGTCCTCAGGGTGCGTGTGTTATATGTTGCCAGGTCGAGTCGTCGTAGGTGGCAACCGAACCTCCACCGGAGATTTTTAGCACCCCCTGCCGCGCCGTTACCATGGTCGCCACCGTAGCCAGGAATAGCGGAGCCGCCGGGGACTGGGGCCGTTTATTTGTTGTTGCTCATGGGGGGTATATTGCCATAGATGCCACGCTTGGCGAGCAGGTTGGCAACCGCAGTTTTTTATTGATTTTTGCTGTTATCAGAAAGATGCTGCTGCCCATCTTCTGTATCAGTTTCCTCTGTCGTCTCTTACGAGACCCACGGTAAGATATGCGGTAGTGGGTATTCTTACCCGCCACTACACGGCACTACCCCCATATCATCCCGAAATTAAAACAGGCATAGGCGTCTGCATCATCTTGATAACAAATCAAAATAATAAAAAAACTGCGATTGCCAAGTGTGGTGACTACACTAAATATCTATACTCTATACAAATACAAATAAATAAAATTGGAGTGTCTGTTTGTAATGTCAAAATAACAGCTTTTCACTAAATGTCTGTATATCTGTTTGTTCCGGCTAATCTCCGAAACCGCTGGACCAATTTTGATGGGACTTTCAGTGGCAGACAGCTGATGTTATAAGGAGTAACTTAGGCTACTTTTATTTAAGAAAAAGAATTAGGGTTCTGCGCAAAAAAAAACCTAAATTACACGCGGGCGAAGTCGCGGGGTACAGCTAGGCTAATATAAGGCCTTTGATATGCTGTAAGGTATAAATGAACAAAGCGCTTTACAAGAGATTGGAATGACTTTACTTGCCTCAGTTTTTCTAGACTACTATAATTTCGAACTGTACAAAAATTATTATTCAAAAAAGTACCTATAGAGTAATACACATTTTCTAGGCTAACGTGTAACCATCTAGATCTAGAACATTACAAGAAGGCTCAATAGCGTGGCTAAGAATTTAGCTGCGGCGCTACGGAGCGCGAGTTCGAATCCCGCTTGAAGCAAGCATATTTATATGGCCCCATTATATTTGTAATTGCATACGAATAACTATTCTGAGTCTGGATGTTTGTCTATGTGTATTTTAACCAAATATCGTAGTAACAAGCGAGTAAAGCAATATTATAACCAACCTGCTTCTGAACATCCTTCACTTTCCTATCATGCATTTTCGGTGCACTGTTCATTTTAAAAACGATGTAATTCCGGAGAGTAGACCAGATTTTCCATAGCAGAGACATGGGTAGCAGTACGGTAATCACAATAACCCAGCGGTACTCCACCAGGATGTACTCCGCCAGGGTTTCAGTTTGCATTCCAGACATCTTGTTCCTGAAATCCCACAAAATTTGATACTCGTAATATTTATTTCAAGGTAAGAAAACACTACCAAAAATAGTAAATTAATTATCGAATTAACGATGATGAAAGATTACTTATAATATAAGAAGATACTTGTAATACAGATGACATAAAAAATAACTCACATTTGAAATATAAACCTTTTTTTTTAAAACAAAAAATATTGCAGAGAGCAAACTTTTGAAGGTGGTAGAGCCACTAATCCATCCCATCCATTATTATTATAAAAATCAACTGCTGCACATAGGCCTCCCCCATAGATTGCTTCATAGGGGGGATTTTGCCATATTTGCCATGCTTGGCAAGCGGGTTGGCTATCGTAGTTTTTTAACCAACTTCAAAAAGGAGGGGGTACTCAATTCGACTGTATGTTTTTTTTTATGTGTGTTACCTCATAACTTTTTTCTAGGTGAACCGATTTTGATGATTCTTTTTTTATTTGAAAGCTGGTGCTTCTTATGTGGTCCCATATAATTTTTTTCATTTTGATTCATTTGATCAAGGTCTGACCAGTAGTTTTTGAGTCATACTTAATGATTTATATTGAAGTCGGTTGTACAAAATTTTTTATTTTACCACTTGCTATTATCTTAAGTTGTTCTCAGGAAGACACTGTTTTAGTTTCCCTGTGTCACCTGGCTTTGGATATTCTTACACCGCCACTTCACACTGCAGCTATATTATAGTTGCAGCATTAATGGGTCGGCTCCACCGGTGAATGACCACGCTCTTACAGAATACCAGCGTAATAGCGGCTGAGTACTGGTGTTTCGTATGGTGAGTGTAGAGACCATTTTTTTTTACTGGTAATGAGACATTCACCTTAAACCTTGAGGTGACAATTCATCTACATTCTGAAGTCGGTGCGAAGACAAAGATGTGAAATTATTTTATTCTTTTTAGTTCTTAGAAAACTGGTTTTACTTTTTATTAAAAATTAATCTTTGAATAACATTTTAATTGCGTATGCGCGATGAAATCCTCACCAACTGAATCCGGCAAGAGAGTGAGATGACAGTGATGTGCGAACGAGCCGACCGCCACTTCTCTCGCCTCGTCCATCCACTTGCCTCTCTCACCTTTGTATAGTTCAGTAATGTATGGTATACTTACTATACATTATATATAGTCAAAGAGTATCCATTATATACTCTTTTCCTAGTAACAGTGGGAGGGGAGGGTGTATTGGGTTATAGCATAGGGTTATATTATATAGTATGTAGTATGTATGGAGTAACTGCGCAACTGTCATTCACACTAGTATGCTACATGTTTGTGCACATTAATAGGAATTATCTAACAATCTAGTAGACGTCGGCGTAAGAATTTTTTTAAACCTATTAGAGGCGACTATGGAAAATTCCAGCACCATCTATTAACCATCTATTGAACGTTTCACGCTTATGCTTGTGAAATACCCAGACCGGTGTTTTCCTTCTTCCATTCACCTTCCTTTATCCGCTAACAGATAATATGACTATTATTTTCACCTTTTGTTGTATATAATAATTTTTACTTTGCATTGTTTGACCCCTGATAAAATTTTAAAAATCTTGAAAATATCATTAAATTTCAGATATTTGAATAACAATAACACTTAATAACAAGATAACTCTTAGAATAAGAATTGCAAATCGTGATGCAAATTGGCATATTCTTAGTGTTGACCTTTCGGTCTCAGTATATATAAATTAAATTGAATATTAAAAAAAAAACGAAACAAATATAACATAATAACACCCCTCTTTTTCGTAAGGGGTTAAAAGATATACTCTGTGCATCTTGGCAGAGAGTAATAGTGTTCTGTGGTTTTGATAATTATTTTTTTTAAAGACACGACCCCTTTAAAGTTAAGATCTTTTATCTTTTAATTTTTTATATCGAAACTCTGATGTAAAAAACAGTAAACAATAACATACCTTTGACGTTGATACTAAAACGAAGATGCCAGCAAACTGACCGTCTACCGTCAAGGCTAATCTAATCGATTAGCTAGCCTTGAGAGGAATGATACTGTGTCTAAATATAATAATTTGAGTCTTATGCCCCAAAAAATAAAGGCATTTTCTTTAATAACACGACATAAACAGACATATTTGATTAAATTACATTACACAGCTGAGAATGGTCTTTATCATAATACGAAACGAATTAATGCTAGACAATGTGCTAACAAAAACCCATAATCACCAAAATCGCCGCTTATCTTTCGCTAATTACTACATTATCTAAACCCTGTGTAGCAGGTTAGTTGCTATATGTTAAATAATATTAGGTGTGATTACGCTGATCTTCAATTTTCTTCTCGTTAATTAGGTACAATTAATTTAAATTAAAACTAAACTAGCGTAATATAATGTTCGGCCCGTCCGTGATGGTATCATAGCCGAACGGGTAAAATTTTACACATAATAAGCTCCCTCTTTCCCTCCCACGCGTGCGTTGCCGGCCTTTTAAAAAGGAGTAAGCTCATTTCTTGAAGATCCAATTGAAAATGAGAGCAGTATTCCATGTGAGGAACTTGCGCCTTGTAAAGTTGCAAGCGGTGTGCCGGCATGAAATACTGTCCCGGTCTGCTGAGCACGCCTGGCTTTTAGAGGCCAATTTAGCCTTCTCTTTCAAGTGCTACTTGCAGTTTGCACGTCATTCGATATGCAGACGCCGTGGATTCCGTTACTAGCTGAGGCAACAAGAGAAGTGCCCTGAAATTGAAGAGATACGACAAAGAGGTTCTTTTTAGCGGTAAACGCGCAATCTTGTATCTTCTGAAGATTGATCTGGACTAGATTTAGTCGCCCCCGAACCGAGACTTTGGTCAATAAAGACTCGACTTCTGACACAATTTTTTCCGGTACTCGGCGACATGTTCCCGAAAAATATTGGCACGGCCGGTGTATAAAGCATCACCAGTACCGTCTTCTGCATAGCAATGAATTTACTGGCTTGCAACATATCATTGATATGCAGAAGAAACAGTGTAGGTGATAGCACGCACCCTTGTAGAACACCAGAATTAATAGGCTTGTAATTGGAGCATACACCGTCTACTACAACCTTGATGCTCCGATCTGCAAGAAAACTGGTCATCCGATTGCACAATTTCTCAGGAAGCCCATAAGAAAAAAAGTTCGAAAGAAGCGCTTTGTGCCAAACCCGATCGAAGGCCTTCGCAATGTCCAAAATAACGGCCAGAGCCTCCCTCTTGGACTCTACTGCCTCCGCCCATCTATGAGTCAGGTCAGCCAGGAAGAAGATCATCAGCTGAGCGACCCCGACGGAAACCGTACTGACGGTCACTAATCAGCTGGTAATCCTCAAGGTACCTCATGAGCTAACAGCTTATAACGGTTTCCAATATTTTGGAGAACAAAGAACTGACGACGATAGGCCTATAGTTGGACGGGTCTGAGTGTGGTCGCCTTTTTAAAGATCGGATGCACCAAAGCTGTCTTCCATGAGTTCGGGACTAGGCATAGGGAGTAGGAGTACCGAAAAAGACTTGTTAAAACCGATACCACGTGTTAATTCCGAAGCACGCGTCTTCAACACAATAGGAGGGACTCCATCAGGCCCACTCGATTTGATGACGTCCAGGGAGAGGAATGCTTTGCGCACCGAGCGCTGTGTAAATAGCACATCCGACATGGAACACTCACACCGTGGGATGGTCTGTGGTGTGTTCCACCCGTCATCAAGAGTCGAGTTGGACCCAAAGAGAGAACGAAACAGATCAGCTTTCTCCTTTGCGGCATGGGCCAGTGAGTCATTCTCCCTGTGCAGAGATGGCTGATAGAAGTTCCCTTGGACAGCCTTGGCGAGAGACCAGAATGACCGAGACCGATAGGCACTACAGATGATGGAATATAAAGTTCCATTCCCTGAAGTACCACATCAGCGACAGAATCCACAACAACGTTGAGATCATACGGCGAGAAGCAAACCCTCCCCCAAGGGTAGGAATGTTAAAAAAAGACGGTATCCTGTCCCTATATTTCCAACAAACACGGCGGCAACCTGCAGAACGCAATCGCGATGAGAGCGCGTGAGTGGCACCGTACTCCGGATCAGACAATAGTCCGAAGAGCCAAGAGGGGCATCGACGGAGACCTGATATCCGTCCGGATGAGAGATAAGCAGAAGGTAAAACAGGGAAGGTGCATATTTTTCGATACATCTGGGATCCGCGTAGGCGAAGTAACCACAGTTATGTCAGACCATATACCAAGGCAAACTCATAAACAAATCTCCCCGCATGATCGGTTAAAGGGGAAACAAGCCATTCAGCGTGGTGGGCGTTAAAATCACCGAGGATCGCAATCTGTGCGGATGAGACCTGATGTAGCACGGAGTCTGCAGCTATTTGGACGTGGTCGATGAGTCGGTCCTAGTCGGCATTATCGCTATGGGACCTATAGAGGCACCAGTGGACGCGGGGATGGTCGTCGCAGTGAAAAGATGGACAGGTCCGTACCTTCAAGACTGCTGAGGCGTCGAAAACAGATGTCCTTTCTAACGCAAACTCCAGCCCGAGGCACAAAAGAGTGTTCTAATTTTTACCCCGGGTAGGAGATACGAAGTATCAGCCGGAGAGGACACCTGCGTCTCAGTTAGAAAGAGTAAGGTCTCTAGATGATAGTGGACGGCGTTAAGGTTCGAATGAAGTCCCCTAATGGTGGCAGGGGTCGCCTTTTTATTGCTCTGCTTGCCGTCTCGAGCAGAATTTCAGCCTGAGCAAGAGTAGGGTAGCTTGGGCGTGGATGTTCAGCGAAGGATTCTCCAATACCAGGGGTGCTGGTATCCTCCTGTGGTAGTGTTTTATGTAATTTCGCTACCATGTTAAGGGGGAGGGTTGGACCTCCGAGCGGCAGCTAAAGCTGCCGCGTGGCTCTACCACTGTAATGATGGGTTTTGGTTCTCGTCACACACCATACGAAACACAGCACTGTTTTGTTTAACATTTTACTGTTTCTTGCTAGTATAGCGTGGTTCTTTGGTGATCGAGCTAACTGATTTCCTAAGAGTTGTAATTATTGTAATAGCGACAGGTTATTTTTACTCGACTAAAGGCCAAAAAGTAATGTAAATTTTAAATAAATAATAGTAATCTTTATTTTCCATACTAGCTGTTACCCGCGGCTTCGCCCGCATGGTCACTGGGAAATGAACTATCCATTGCTTTTTGAATTGAAAGAAAACTGAGTTTTATAGATTTGACAGAGATGCAATTAAAAGGAAACTGAGCAAAATTGATTCGTCAGCCTATTTAAATGTTTTGAAACGCAGCGTATAGGAAAGCATGAAAATAGCCTGTTTATTCCAAATGGAAATGGGATATTTTTTTAATTAAAGGAAACTGAGCATAATTATACGTCAGGGATGCAGACTTTTGAAAAGAAACTGAGCTAAATTGATTCGTCAGAGATGCAGTTTTCTGAATTGAAAGGAAACTGAGCCAAATAAATGATCCGTCAGAGATGCAGCCTTTTGAGTTGAAAGGAAACTGAGCTTAATAGGTCCGTCAGAGGTGCAGCATTTGGAATTGAAAAGAAACTGAGCTAAATAGGAAATTTTGAATTGAAAGGAAGATCTGTGGGAATTCTGATTAATTGATTGTGGAATTTTGGAAAAAACTAACTGAACACTATTTTAAGACGCTACTGTACACAATGTTATATGTTTTCCATTCGGGGAAAGAATGGAGATTCTGGGCATTTGACACACGCGAACATGCTACATACAGCTGACCATGAGAGAAGCACGGTTTTCTAAGTTGACCCCGCTACCTGTAACGTTTGCCCTTGCGCTTTATTAATTGTCATTGCAAAACTGAGCTTAATAGGAACTGCAACCTTTGAATTGAAAACGAAGATCTGTGGGAATTATAGGATCTGTGGTATAATAACATTTTCACCTTTTCCTACGCCTGTCAAAATTGTAGCACCGATTATGTTCCGTCCAAGATGTGTCACACGCAGCCTTGTCCCGTTACATAACCGAGGAGCATCTAAATTTCGCATTAGCATGACTGGGACGCCTAATTTTAATTGAAGCTTATGTGAGGGCACACCTGACAACTCTAGAGAATTTAGAAACTCTACGGGATATGAAGTGCTCTGTTCTGTGTCCATAACTGTGTCTACTGACAAATACTCTGTTATTTCTCCTGCTACTTCGCTTAATATATCTGAATTTATTTTGTTAACGCTCTCATTTTTGGTGCAAGAATCGCCTTTCACATAACTATTTGTCTTCATGCATGTTGTTCGTTAAATCTGAATAAACGCTCGCAATTAATTCGGAATGACTCTGTACTAAATTACAAAATCTCTCGTCAATTTAACGCAGCCCTCAGCATCCGTTTCCAACCGCCCATCGCCAATTTTAATAGTGTGTCAGCATAGTTTCCAGCATTGATATCATTATACAAATGCACTCTCATATTCGTAGTTAAACTGAATTTTGTCACCTTGTTCCATAAAATAGACGACTTGAGGCATGCTTTAATTTCATCTGCAGGTGTGCTCTTTTGAATGACAGGTAAAGTTTGGCGAAAGTCACCAGCCAGTAAAACCACCATTCCTCCCATTACATCGGTATTGCTGCGCAAATCCTGGAGCGTTCGATTTAGTGCTTCTACAGCTTTTTTATGCGACATTGTACTTTCGTCCCTCACTAAAAGTTTGCATTGTCGTAGCATTATACCTCGTGCACTATTTTGCTAAAGTTGCAGATCGGCGATTCTTCCTGGGCTAGATTTAGAGGAGTTTAAAACAGAATGTGCAGTGCGGCCCCGCTTAGCAGCGTGGCGGCTATACCGGAGGAAGCTACGGCCACAGCAATGTTTTTATCTTTCCGTACATGCGCTAATAATAAATTTAACAAAAATGTCTTCCCAGTTCCTCCAGGGGCATCTAAAAAGAAAAGTGCACCATTTCCAGATTCAATTTTGTTTCACGTATAATTTCATCACTTAGTTCATTTTCGGTTGTTCGCTGAGGGCTTATCATTCCAAAGTCGCTTAATTTTTTGCCTACCATTGCCATTACTTTATCTTCAATTTTTCCAAGTGCTTCATTATAAATGTGTTCATTGTATGTCATGTTCGCGTGTGTCTGCTGTAACCTTCGCAAAATATCTTCCGCCATGTACTCTTTATATTTGTCCCACAATTTATGTGCATTAGATAGCCCGCAAGATGATATGAGAGTTGCATAAAGATCCCTAATTTTGGCTGGTGACTGGCACTGCACAGCTTCCTCCATGGTTTCATCCCAGTGATTATCGTTTTCTAAAAGATGCAGAGATTCACATGCTTCTCTATAAGTTGCGCATTCCTGACCGTTGACAGTTTTAAGGTCTTTATATCCTGTAGGACCCCGAACATGGTGCAGCAGCAATCGTAAACAGAAACATTCAAAATTAGTTACATGGACGGTATACACACGACCAAGATGATGACTTTACACCGGGCCAATTTGCAACAGGCGCGCCTTGAATACGGCGTTTCCACTCCTTCCTAGATGTGTTCCAAGTATAATAGCGGGGGACTTCAGAATATAACAACGTTTTTGCAAAGGGGCCGGTTTGACAAAGTTGAAAGAAGGCTGTTAGTGTAGTTTTTGGCGGTGATGCAATTTTTCTTGGAAATTTCTTTCGGTGAAATATACACGCTCCATTTTCTAAGTGCACAGCAAGGTGAGTAACTGTTGTGCCTTTCGTGTAAAGGAAGCCAAGGAGACGCCACGCTGCCTCGTTACTGCTGACATAACGCCCTGCTTGAGAGGTCTGTACTTCATTAACGGATTTGCCTCACCTTCATTCCTGAGATTAAATATTGCTTGGTCGCTTCCTTTATTTATGTACTTACAGATATACTTGATTGCGCGGACAGAGCTACATGCTTCTACATTAATGTGGGCATTAAACATTTTACATAGAATGCGCGAATACGGGACAATCCAGCTGTTATCTAAGGTTTCGAACGCTCCAGAGCGAGATTTGATTATAACTTTCTGCCACCATCTTCGGGAGCTCTGCGTCGATAAATAGTAGCCATTGTCATTGTGCACTGTTTCTTTTAATATCTGTTTAGGGAATTTCTTTGTACATTTTCCTTCTTTCATACATGGCGATATTGAATTTCGTGCTCCACATGGACCGTGAATCATATTTCGGACGATGGTATCATACAATTCTTTATCTTGCTCAGGATCCGGAATCTCGGCGCTTATTATGTCGTCTATTTGGCTGGGCCGCAACTTCTCTTTAAGCCATATTAGAATGTGGGCATGCGGTAATCCTCTTTTTTGCCATTCAATTGAATACATGAAGCACTGCACCTCTCCGAAAATTTTCCCTTTGTTAATTTTTGTACTTTTAATCTAAATACTCTAGCAACTAAATCGTGTCTGTCAGTACTTTTTTGGCCCGGCATTAGCTCCTCGGTTATTTCTTTCCATGTGGGATTGCAAGTAAAAGTAACAAAAAGATCAGGTCTTCCGTAAGTTCGTACATAGGCGAATGCGTCTTGTGTGTACTCATGTAGGTAGCGGGGACTGTTAACGAATGATGAGGGCAGAATTACCATTTTAACTAAATCTCTGGGGTTTACATTGGCGTCGCTAGAAACTGCATCTTGTAAATGTATATAATTCTCAACGCGCAGCTTTTTTTGATTTAAAGATATATAACGGAGACGTTCACTTTCTACCTTCACATACATGTCTACCAAAATTGATGAAATAATTGTCTACACCGGGCTAAGAGGTTAAAATCATTTTCTCGCAACATCATATGATACGCATAAAAATCCATACATGATACTTTTTTGTTCGGAGTAGGCTCCTTTGTGACCGGGTTAATGAGTGGAATTTGAAAATGATAACCTCTTGTCCTTTGCAATAAATCAATGGGTATTGCAGAGCGTCATAAAACTTGTGTGTATCGGCTACCCGTTGCAACGTATCATCACGTGCTCGCAAGACAATGTCTATTGAAGAAAATTGATCACCACTAATTACGGCTGCTATTTCGTTTATCAAAGGTGCATTGTAGCGCCTTTCATGCTCTCCTCGAGGGTCCGATCTGCGTGAATGACGACTTTATAATCCTCTTCAGGTAGGTTTTCTAAAGCAGTTTTAAATTTTTGACTAAAATGTTACGTTCATGCAAGAATCTTTGAATTTTGAACACTGTGTCTCTCAACTCCCTGGATAAATTGGCAGCGACGGTCTACCTCAATTTCTTCGTCACCCATAAAATATACTTGTAAAAATTTATGCTGTTCGTTTTCAGCTGGAAAAAGTGAACCTATTCTATGATAAATTTGCCCTTGCACCGTAAATGTTGGCGAAAATCCCGGCATTATTATTTCCCGGTCAACTCCGAAGGACGTCATTTGAAAGCATGAGTTATATTTCCGGATCCTGTTTAAAAAGCGCCGTGACTCATTAGCATCATATAAAAAGAGAGTTTTCAAAGGTTCTTCTGGTTCCCCAAGTAACGGAAGAGACACTTTGCCATTGGAACAGCACATGCCTGCGGTCTCATCTTTCCATTTTAAAGCGCTGCAAAATCGACACGCCTTGTCCATCAGTCCGATAACAACTAACCTGTGATTTTTATAATCAATCAACGGATCATAATTGAATGCTGCGTCATTAAAAACCGACCAATTGTTTCTTTGAAAATTTTGTCGACGTTCAGCTTGGAGCTGTGCATTTGCATCTCTTCGCGCCTGTGTCTGTTCTGGTGTTTCAGATGCCCTTATAGTAGATTGATCGTTCAGCTTGCTCAATGAGTCTGTGTTGAGTTTCATCAGGTGTTTCCGCGGCTCTTAAGGCGGCCTGACGTTCCGCTTGTTCGAAGAGCCTTTGCTGACTTTGAGCAGGTAAACACCTGAAACCAGTAGCTCTTAAAGTAGATTGACGCTCTGCCTGTTCAAGACGCCTTTGCTGACTTTGATCAGGTATTTCAATAGCTCTTAAAGTAGCTCGACGCTCTGCCTGTTCAAGACGCCTTTGCTGACTTTGAGCAGGTGTTTCAGTAGCTCTTAAAGTAGCTTGACGCTCTGCCTGTTCAAGACGCCTTCGCTGACTTTGAGAAGGTGTTTCAGAACCTCTTAAAGTAGCTTGACGCTCTGCCTGTTCAAGACGCCTTTCCTGACTTTGAGAAGGTGTTTCGGAAGCTCTTAAAGCAGCCTGACGCTCTGTCTGTTCAAGACGCCTTTGCTGACGTTGAGAAGGTGTCTCAGATGCTCTAAAAGCAGCCTGACGCTCTGCCTTCTCAGTTCAGCATCTTCTACAGATTCTAGCGATCGAGCTAATCTTTTCGCTTGTCTTTGAGAAGATACTCTTGAAAGGTTGGACTTACGTTTGCGAGGCATTATGAAGTAAGAAAAAACCTATTTATAAAAAAACGTTAAAATACCTAAAAGGAATTAAATTTCCTTTTAAATATTTTTTAAAGCAAATCAAAATATCTAAAAGGAATAAATATTCCTTTTAAATATTTTAAAATCAAAACAACAAAACCAATTCAAGACACAACACGAATCCGAAAACGATAGCCAAAAAAATCGAATCAACTTAAACCAAATCACAAAACAAATCGCAGAAAACCGAAATCGAAAGCTGTAGTCAATATAAATATAACCAACGAAAAAAGAAGTAAGTGTATAGGTACCGTATACACTATCTATACTAATAACATTCCTTTGAAATATTGTTAAACAACCTAAAACAACGAAAACCAATTCACGATTCTAAATAAACAAAATCCAAAATCAAAGCCAGAGTCTAAATATGTATAAAGGAATACCAACCAAATCAACAAAACCGATCCAAGAAAATACACAAATCCGAAAATGAAAGCCAATATAAATCCATTCAACCTTAACCAAATCACAAAGCAAATAACAAACAACCGAAATCGTAAGCAGGTAGTCGAATAAGCCACGAAATAGAAACAATTTAAGCGTATAGGTACCGTTTGCACTATAAGTTGACGCGCGGCTCAACGGCGGGAGTAAAGTACATGTCAGGAACATTTCGTTACCGCGTTTTAAAAACCTAGTAACGACATCTAGCGGAATCAATTTAAACTATGTATACGTTAGTTAATAAGAACTCTCAAAAAATATTTTTCTTATAATTTTGCACAATTTTTCTTATTGTAATACCGATTCATTCATAACCACATATAAGAACTGTATTCATTTCCGTTCAATAAATATTACTAAGGCTTATTAATAAGGCTTACTAAGAACTGTTTCTACCATTGTTAAGTAATAGTTAAGGGTGAAAGCGTGACAGGTGGTGATAGTATTTCTGATCCATACTTATAATCACGCCTGTAACCCTTGCGGGTAGGCAGAGCATCAATGTATTACTTAATATCGTCTGCGAGGTTATCGCCTATTCTGTGAATTACGATGCACCAAAACGTTTGAAGAAAATCAGCTGGTGAATTTTATGTTTTTATCGCTCTTCCCGGTCCTGCGTGGAAAATACAGATCCATACATTTTTCTTGATCTTTACAGAGTTCTAGCTTAACTTTCAGAGCACCTGGTAACTAGCCATCGAAACGCGGGCTTGCACCACGAGAATTCATTTAGTTGCGAGCGTGGTCCTTCGTTGATCGAGCCAACCCATTTTTGCTACATCTATAATATATTGCTGCAGCGTGGCTGTACCACGTATAGAATAAAGACTTCAAAAAATTCTATAATAAAAATTATAGTAATTAAGTATATATTTTTTTTCACTATGTATGTTAGTACTATTTATCTGTTTTAATAATAAAATCAGTGAAAGTGAAAGTTACAGTATATATACGTCCCACTGCTGGCCACAGGCTTCCTCTCATTTCTGAGAGGGTTTCAGTATGCTAGCAACAAGGGTGTAATCCCCGCCGGCACTAATAAAATTACTATAAACAATAAAACAATATATTACTAAATAATGAGTCTTTTATTGTTTTAAGTTACTTTCTCAGACTAACAAAGAAAGAAAGACGGAACCCTGAGTACATTTCAAGTGACGCAAAAATCAAGCCAAAACCATGCTCAACTTATTGTAATAACATGCACTCACGTAGGTACAAACAAACATCCATCTCTAATAATTTGTAACCAACAACACAGAATAAATAATAGTACTACGTACAGAAGTTGCACTCCTTTGATGTTGACTGCTTGCCGACGTTTTAATAGCCTACATAGTTATTATTAATCGGATAAATTGCGCACTCAAGCTAAATAAAACTTTATCGCTGCGCGCGAGTGTCCGTATTACTTTGCATCTTTTCTCCTTCCTACGTCACAACGGACTTTCTGTGGTTACTAAGGGCTGTTAATAAAGAGTAAAAAACACATTGTGAAATGGTAAGTTAGTAGTAACACGTACTACCTATTCTGATTATGATCGACCATATTTCCGCTACTATGTGAGTTCTGTGATCTGCCCAACACGTGCAACTTGCAAGGCCATTCGTCGGGAATCGCGATGCTTGGCTCGTAAGAAATAGATAGATAGTGTAAACAACAAATAAACCCAAAATACGATTCCTAACAGAAATGTGATTGTATTCTACTTAGTTAAAAATCTTCTAAACACTTTGTTTATTTCAGTATTTTGTGTTATTATAACTTAAAATATTGTAATTACAAAAGACAAGTATAGGTATGTAAGTAGGTACTTGGGTATAGAAGTAAATTTCAACTAAGTTTTATAAGAAAGTACTTAGGTATTACTTCTGTAGTTAAATTATTACTTAATTCTTTTTTCGCTATAAGTACCTGTCTAACAAAAAAAGGAAATAAATTCACCTTTCATTCATCAGACCCTTTTTACTGGAAAAGAGGCATTCTATCTTAATCCTCACGGCTGACAACGCATCTGCATTTAAATGCGCAAACGAAGATAGATGTAGATGTCTATGGGCCACAGCATCCATTTACCATCAGGTGGACTGTGTGCTCGTTTGTCACACTTATTCTATAAAAAAAAAAACCTTTCATTATCCTTTGGTATCTTAAAGAATGATATATCTGAATCCTTTTGTTTGCTCAATAAGCATCCATCCCCGCAACAGTTATAGTAGGAACGACGTTTTGCCATTATAATTTATGAAATAGATTGGTAATATACATATATATTATTCTTAAATTACATTAAAACTTTTTCAACTATTTTATCCTACAATTAAATATACTAAACACTAAACAAAAACAATTTGGACGAGTATATCAACAAGTATTTACAAAAAACTATTTATGTAAACAGCGTTAAAAAAAACTTTATCATTCAATAGCCTAGAACAAGCTAGCCCCGACTGCGTTCTGCCCCGGGGGCGCCTCGCGATTGTAGGTATTTATTTCATGCAGGTAGCAAGAGTGACAGAGGCCTGCCAACAACATGGTTTTAGATGCATATGTGTAGTGTGTGGGTCCTGCAGTAAACTTTTACAGGTTATTATATAAAGAAAGAAGAAAGATGTGTGCGTGACTGTGTGTCAAGAAGTTAAGCACGGTTTCGGCGTCACTTGTAAACTTCTAATGCAGTGCTCCATCTATCTTTTTTGTTGGTGTGAGATTACAAAACAATTTAAGAAGCCATATAATGTAAATGGTTTAAAGGTTTTATGCAGGTATCAATATTAATGTCAAAAAATAGTAACACACGCATTGATTTTTGTGCGTGTTAAACATTTTTTTTACAAATAAAATATCACAAAGATTGATAAGTACCTAAATAGAAGACCTTTACACTTTCAACTCCTTTCTACACGTAAACTTAGTATAGTAACCCAAAAATCCCAGTTTTAGTTGTTAACATAGTAATTAAAGTTTTTTAAATAAGCTTTATAAAAGTAAAAAATAATTACAACTTTGACTTTACACCACTAGAACCTTCATGAGACACCGGTATAACAGTATCGCGCTTAATAACTGGTTGTCTTATCGCAGTAATTGTAAGCACCCCATTAGAAGAGAATTTAGATTCCACACTTTCTGGACGACATCCTTCAGGTATTGCATACCGACGAACAAATCGCCTGGACACAAAACCGTACTCGTCCTTCTTTTCCTCGTGATGACCCGTTACCACAATATATCCATCTGATGTCTTCACTGATATCTCTTCTGGTGTAAAATCTTTCAAATGCAGAAAAATTTCATATTTATTATTTTCGGCTCTTACAGAATTTTCATTTCGCCATGGAAAATTTTCTAGCCAGTCAATAGAACGTAAAACTACTTCGTCTCCGAATGAAGGCCAAGGGGACATTATTACCTACTGTAACTACTGTATTACTGTATAAAAGCTGCAAGCTTACTCTTGAATCCAATAACAATTTCAATCCAATTTCAATTTCAATCCAATGTAATTACAATCTTGACAAATTACCATACTCTCGAAAACAATTTTGTTAACATTGGATTGAAATCGGAATTGCGCTTGTATTGGCCAAAAATTTTGTTGTAACACATGAAGTTAGCTGCGTTACTCTTAGCAAAAGGCATGTTTTATTTATCGTTAAACCGGTGAAACCATAATAAACCCTTTGTAACTTTCATAAATGAGCATTTAAGTAGTAAAACATTTAAGAATGGTATAATTCGTCAAATATAACATCTTTTCACATTTCTTATAAAAAACGCTATATTTGCGAACTTTAAAATTATATGGCTGTATAGAGCGTGCCTTTGCCTCGTTCCTTTTGTTATGTCAGAAAAAAATTGTTATCACGAAACAAAGTAAACAAAGATCAACTTTCGATTTTGTTTAAAGCTTAAAGGTGAAGTGCTTTTTAAGTATGTGTGAATTACTAAAAGACCTTTCAATTTGGGTATAAGCAGTTTGAAACTTTGAAATAGTTAATTGCCGCAATAACACGGCTTGCCGCACCCAAGCATTCATGCCGCATCCAACTTTCAAGCACAGTTAAGAATCTTATGAAACAGAGGAAGTGAGCATCCAATTCTAAGCTCATTAAGAGGAACAAAATAAATAATAATGGTCAAGGTTGGGTTAAAGTAAGTATAATAATGTTTTTTTAAGAATAGTATGAGTAAGTAATGTTTTGTTTTAAATTGGGCGCAGAAAAAAATGTGCCTTAAATAAATTATGTGTTTAGAGCATAGCAATTTACAGCAGCATAGGCCTTTGACAACCCACCCATTTTGTCAAAATTCGACAAGGGATTGATAGCAGGCACAGGTGGTCAAGTGTTACTTTTAGAGACTCAACTTACAATTGACCTTTCTCACCACTCAGTTATAACAAATAACAATGTTATAATTAATTAACTTCTCTCATAATAACTGTATTTTTCCTCAGCTTTATAGATAATTTTAATATTGTTTTATTTGTTTTGGGAACATCAAATGTAAAGGACACTCCTAAGGAACTTGCAATATGTATGCCTTGCACTCAAGTGGTACAAAAAGGTAACCCACCGTTTTTTAATTGCAATAATTTACATAAATTAACGTCATATATGTCATTTCTTAGTGTGGAGAATATAGATGTTTCAATAAATCTTAAACATCCTTTTAAGTGGCTTGTGATGGTTTAAAACTTCCAATTCAAATATTCCATCTTAATTTTTTTTTTAATAGGATAGGGTGACAAACGAGCACACAGTCCACCTGATGGTAAGTGGTTGCTGTGACCCATAGACATCTACATCTATCTTCAATAAAGAATCAAAATGCAGATGCGTTGTCACCCGTGAGGACTAAGATGGAATGCCTCTTTTCCAGTAAAAAGGGTCTCCGGTTCTCTACACTCACCATACGAAACACAGCAGTGTTAAGCTGCTATTTTACGCTGGTATTCTGTGAGAGCGTGGTCCTTCCCCGGTCGAGCCGACCCATTCGTGCTACAACTATACTACTAATATAGCTGCAGCATGGCTCTACCACGTATATTAAGTTATAATATATTTTGTCATTAAGTTATAATATATTATTTCAGTTTTAAAATATTTGTTATTCTAATTTCAGAATCACAACTTAATTCCATATTACATTTCCCAAGCAACAACACTGTACCAACAAGAAATGATCAAGATATGGAACATCTGAAAAGAAAGTAAGAAGCAAATGCAATGTACCAAATAGCCAGGACAATTGAGAGTTATCAGCAGTTATTAATAGTTCTGTTTTAATTTTTAAAACAGAATACAACAACAATAGCATTACTGTAATTTGAAATAAAAAAAAGACTCATTAAATTTTATCATTTTTTTCATGTTATTTTAAATTAATTTGTTTTCTTTTAATATCTATTGTAAAAGAACTTGATTTTTGTTCATTTTAAATATAGTTTTATAACTGTTATTTAAATATTAATTATATTTTATTAATTTATTTAAGAATAGATACTAATGATGGTAGGTTGTTAAAATATTTTTGTATTAAATAAATGGTTAAACTTTGTATCATAATTTTATTTATAAATCCTTATTAAAATTACTTTACCTATATAATTTTAGTTTCAATTTTATAAAATCATACATTTAAAGTAACTTAACATTATATTCATATTTCCTGCTACATGTGAAATACGCCAATTAACCTTTTAGAAATGAGAATAGAGCTCTGCCCAACAGTGGGACATATAAAGGGATATATAAAGGATGTAAATGAACTTTATTTAGACTAACATTGATTAACAGTACTTCATTCGTAATATGTCTTCTCTTCGGAGATTGCATATTTAGGTTTTTACTTTTTATTCATGCACTATTTTCTCAGTAAAGTTCTTAATAATAAAATAATTAGCCCTCAACTCATCATGACTCATAGAAAAAACTAAGTCCATAAAACGCATTATTCGAAGCTCATTTCGACTTTATTTTAATTGTAATGCACGATTACGGCGTAGAATATTAAACGCAAGAGCTAAACGTGCAATTATATTATCGCAAAGAATAAGATGATTGCAGAAAACAATCGATTAATATGAACACAATTCCTAAAACGTTACTGTTTTGTTATTGCCTAAATTCCAATCCCAACGCAATACAAACACAATACGTAGCTGTCAACTAACTGTCAAAACTGCGTCAAGAGTGCCGATTTTGCTTACAATCGGATTGGACAATTTCAATTCCAATCTCAATTAGTTCACAAAATCACCACACAATATTAAACTAATTTAGCGCTGGAGTCGCTTTCAAGAGTACGAAACGTTATAATTTCAATCCTGATCGATCGGAATTGTTTTCAAGAGTAAGCTTGCTGGTCTCTTTAAAACTAATATGTATATTATCTATGATCTAGAAACTTCATGAACACAAAAACAACTCAACCAGAGTAGGTACTTAATTATTTACTGTGAATTTCATGTATATAAATATTACAATATATTTATTCGACAACAGCTGATAAGGCGATTAGCTTGCTACATATTTATTTATCTATGAAGGCGATAAGCGATGACCTGTGTGATTTCTTGTTCATATGTTGTGGCGTTGGCTACAAGGCCTTTAGCCAAAAATATTAAATGAAACTGACAGTACAAGATTTATACATTACAATATTTTGTTAGTTTATTCGTCTTCTTTGCATTCCTATACCATTAACTCGTTTACAATGAAACTCTGGTGGGTTATTGTAGCCTCGCCCACGGAGGTGGCTGACAAAAAATTCATATTTGTTTGTTCATTCGTCTTTAACACATCTCACAAAAGAGATTTTGACAGCAGCTTAAGCCAGCAGACAGTCGATGACGGATTTTTTTTTTATTGAGATCTAAACACAGAACACAATTACTCTCTACCGAGAGGGCGTAAGTAAACATCGGGGCATTTGTTTCTTCATTGCCACCAACCACCAATAGTTCAGAGGCACAACCATATAATATAGAAAATCACATCACTTTGTTTATATTAAAATCAAATAGAAGACTACAGTTGTATTTTCACCTCTAAGGACTAAGGGGGAATGCTTCACTCACAGCCTGTAATTATACGGGCTCAGTGGCTCTCTATACCTTTCATACCGGAACACAGCGGTGAACGCACTCCCACAAACTAATAAATAATTTATAATTATCCTTCATAGTACACTGCTTCACAATATGTTAATGCGTCACATTGTGCAGCCCTTGGGAGATTTTGACGGCCACTTGAGCCAGCAGACAGCTGACGGTTGGCGATGGTATCTCAAGGCGCCTCAGCAGACAGACACCTTATCTTGAGAATCACATCACAATCAGAGCACTTGTTTCACCGTTTCCACTAATAGTTCACATGCGCAGACACTTAATACACAAAATCGCACCACTTTTACATATCAAAATCCACTTCAAACCATTATTTAAACAATAATACAGGAGCAGCAAACTGCCGCCGGTCAAGTTCCCGCCAAAACCCCTCCTATTTAGTACCCACGAGTATGACACAGACTAATATGGAGTATGAAAAAGTCACCTATATTCTCTCCTTATCGTCGTAAAATTTCACAGTTTTGGACCAAACAAAAGATTGTAAAAAATATAGTTTGTATTTACGTGGTATTTTATGTTTAACTATATGTGTTGTTTTGAGAACTTGTTAAAATTAAAGTCAAAAGTATATTTCTAATGGGCATGGTAGCATTTTAGGTTGTAATAGTCGCACTGAAAGAAAACAAGATGGAATATCATTTTACTCGTAAGCAAATATTTACGTATTATTTACTCTGAATTTCCCGATCATTTAAATTCGTATTAATTTATTACTAATAAATCAAAGTTTAGTTTTTTTGAACCTTACCTTAGTAGTTTTGAACTAAATTTATCAAAAAAAATCATGTAAATTATCCTTATTATTAGCATGACCTAGTGTTGCCAGTTAATGAAAACAATCCACCGATAAATAATTACATGTACGTTCTGTACGTTGATTTGCAAAAAAATATGGATTGATGTTTCCGGACTTTAGAATTGGTTAAAATTTTGCATTCATTTACCGTGTAGTGGTGGTGTATTCAATACCCCATAGTATCCCGTGAGTGTCGTAAGATTCGACAGAGGGAAACAAATCAAAAGATGGACAGCAGAATCTTCCTAATAACTGCCAAGGTTATTAGGAACCGTAATGATGACTACGGTACGGAAAATAAAAAACTACGGTAGCCAACCCGCTTGCCAAGCGCGGCAACTATGGCAAATATCCCCCCTATGAGGCAATCTATGGAGGAGGCCTATGTTCAGCAGTGGTCTTTAATAGCATGTAAAGGTAACGGTAAGCATTTGAGTGTGTGGTCGTCACATTTCGACGCCGATTGGTTACCACCAAAAAAAAATTAACTCATCGGAAGCCTATTGCTATAACAACTAAAAACGTGACCAATAGGTAGATCTGAATTACTAAAGAATGATTATGATTTCGAAGCATAAGTATCGACAAGTTCTAAATCATTAGTGATCAATTTTGAGATTAGAACTTATCATGCACTAAAAAAGTTTTGTTAATTATTATGAAATAATATACTAAACTCATATTATTCGAAAATAAAAATATTGCTAGTTGTAAAATTATTATTATGTGGTTTTAATAATTCATGATTGTGATAATTTTATTTTATTGCTGTTATTAATTGTATTTGTAAAAAAAATACAATTTAAAACCTAAATGTTTCATTATTTAAAATCACCTACAAAAAGGTAGAGAAATACTGCTGCTTACGACTGAATTAACCGTAATAATAACTGAGTAGTGGCGGTGTAACAATATTCAGTACCCCATATCGTCGTAAGAGGAGTCTCATTACTAACAACTAGAAAATAAGAAACAGCGTGTGCGTTGGCACCTGCCAAGCGTGGCGACTATGGCAAATATCTGACCTCATATATCCCGTATCGTAAGAGGCGATAGAGGGAAATTAAACAGCAGATAGGCAGCAGTATCTTCCCGATAATAACTCAAAATAATAAAAATATGTTGTAGCCAACCCGCTTACCAAGAGTGGGAGCTATGGCAAATATTTCCCCTAAAAGGTAATCAATCTATGGAGAAATGTATGCTTAGCAGTGGATTTGATAGGCTGTAATGAATGAATTAATGGAAAAGCCCAATGTTATGGAAATAGCATTTTGATGGCAACACTCACTGATTAGTCCAGTCAAATAAGGTCTGAAATCAAAATTTAACACTCAACGAAAGGTTTTCGTGTCCAAAACCCCCGGCAAGGTTTAAAAAAATTGTCAAAAGTGTTTTTTCGCAATTACTCGAAAACGGTAAAAATTAGACAAAAAAGTTTTTGTAAGAATGTGTAGAGCCTAAAATTTTACATAAAAAAGGTTTTAATGATTTTTTTTGCTCCGGTCAAATTTAGCCGAGTTAGGGAGGTTTTAAGTTTAAGGGATGAACGTAAATTTTAAAAAATCGTAGGGAGTAGAAAAATAAGCGTTTTTTTAAATTCCTTATAAAATCTAACCTAAAGGTTAGATTTTAAAATTTAGAAATTAAAATTTCAAAAGATACAATTTTTTTTGTTGTTATAAAAAATATAGCTATTTTATTGCGTGAACACACAAAACGTGTATATTATCAGATTCAAATATGGTTGGGCTTTGAACCCTGAAGAATAGGGATGGAGAAAGACATTATTTATGATGCTGCCTATTATATCAAATTCAGATTCAGTACCACAGGAACTAATTGAAAAAGTATGTACACTTAGGTTAATATTTATTCCTTTTCTTTTTTATTCCGTTAATAATTACATGTTCAAATATGAATTAATTTTTAGTGGTTTTGTGGTTGCAAAACTTACTGCACATCAGCTAGATGGAGCTGTAAGAACAGCGGCTTGAAATGTAACCGCTTTTGCAAAAGTTGTCATGGCCAAAGTTGCGAAAACGCATCAACAACGCAAATAGTTTTAGAAGATGATAATCCATTAAATGATAATGATAATGATGAAAGGCAATATTATCGTGAAGAAGATGACGAAGAAGAATAAATAAGGACTGGAAAGTATACATTTTCTGAACTAGATGTATCAAACGAGAGATTAATAGAATCATCTAATGAAACAGAAATGGAATTTAATCAGTATTAAAGAATAATGAAAATGCTCATGCATCTTAAATTGTAAATGTCGAAAATGTATTTTTGCATATATTTTACTTTTGGTTATTAATGATTGTTGCGTTTTATCGTAAATCGAAACGCAACAATGACAAATAGCCCGGGCCAATCAAAACATTCGAATTAAAAATAACGGTTCTAGACTTATTCAATACACGATATCTTAGTTTAACTTAACACAGTAGTTCACCTTTTATGTATATTTGTAATTATCTTTTAATATAGAAATCCTGTTTCATCCCTTAGTTCTTGAATTATACGCAATTAATACAATTAAAGTCAAGATTTTTATTTTGACTACATCAATTTATTATATACATCACCCAAGAGCTCCTGCCGCATCCAGGATCAGGATTTTGGGCAAACAAATGATCCGGCTCGAAGGACCATTTGTTTGCCCATGATGTAGTTGCGAAATTCAAAAAACCAACTTGACATGTCGGGATGATTTTTTTAATTATTTGAAAGCCAAAAATGTTTATGAAAATAAAAATTTAGTTTCAAAATCAATCCCAACATATAAAGTAATTTTTTACGAATCATGAAATTTGGAATCGATATAATATATTTACTATCGTCGGAACAGTTAAAAAAATCTTAACTTATTTTTAAGAAATAATAATGTTAAAAAAATTACTTCCTGGTTTCGGATTTAATCACCAAGTAGGCAAAAATAACTTGATCTATTTTAATGAACAGAATAATGATTCTCGGATGATGTCTTCTCACTCTTTCTCGGACCTCGTATAGTAGTATACGAGTAAGCATACGTAATATAATAGTCCTCTCTTCTTAACTCGGGACCTAATACAACGGTGTAGGATTTGAAAAAGATTTTATACCTGTATAAATTCACAGCTGCCAAAATATACTAGGAAAAATGTTTTTTTCAGTCGTTAAATTTAGGAAATTTTACGAGGAATCTAAATATGACAAAAAATAAATAATTCGTTAATTTTTAAGCATTCAAATTTCAAAATGCTATATTTTTTTAACAACAAAAAAATTGTTACTTTTAAAATTTTATAAGCAATTTAAAAAACGCTTATTTTTCTACTCCCTACGATTTTTTAAAAATTACGTTCATCCCTTAAACTTAAACTAACTCGGCTAAATTTGACCGGAAAATTTTAGGCTCTACACATTTTTATCAAAACTTTTTTGTCTAATTTTTACCGTTTTCGAGTAATTGCGAAAAAACACTTTTGACAAAAAAATTTAAACCTTGCCGGGGGTTTCGGACACGAAAACCTTTACACATTGGTTTTGTATCATTAAAACTACATTATATCAAAAATGCAAAGTTGAGTGTTAAATTTTGATTTCAGACCTTATTTGACTGGACTATGATAAAGCGAGAAACGCTAGTGTCCACACATGATGCAAGTCTGAGGCCCAATTTACACTGCCGCGGAACGGAATGGTAGCGAATTTTTGTAACGAAATTGTACATAGTAAAATGAGTTTTATGTTTAATTCTCGAGAATTCCACGGAAGACGCGCGACTTTTTTTGCCTCATATCTAGTTTGAACTTTACACAATTAACATAAAACTGATTTTACTATGTACAATTTCGTTACAAAAATTCGCTTCCATTACATTCCGCCGCAATGTAATTTGAGCCTAAGTCTGGTATGGTACGCTCATAGACTTAGAATATACTGGCGTATAGAAAATTCCTTATGGCAAAAATGCAAGAGAGAAAAGGATACCAAATCTCATGACTCTGTAACCGATTTTGAATGACAGGTCGGCACAATTCGGCACGCAAGAAATAGCTCCTAGATATTTTGTAATTTTTCAGAGTGTAATAGTGGTTATTACTAGAGATGGGCGTTACTGTTGCTTTCACGCAATGATGCAACCAGTTACATTTTTAAGAAACCTGTTGCGACAACAGGTTTTTCTGCAACAGGTTTCTAATAACCACGTAATCTTAACACGTTGTTTAAGTACTATTAGTTATTGTTACTAGGTAGCTAACTATTTCGTTATGAAACTAAAGCAATAAAAATGCAATTTATTGGTGGACAATAAAACTTAAATAAACAATTGTTTACAGTATGATGTACCAACATTTTAATTTTTATTGACTTTTGAAATATTCAATTGACAAACCTTTTTGGTTGAAAATTAAGTCATTATGTCACTAATCGACGCCGGGAAATAATATAACTAAAAAAGAAACAAAATTGACAACGTATTGGTAGCAGTGTTAACGCATTTAGCAATTGGCGCAACCTATTGTGCAATAACGTTTAGTTCTTGGACGTTACTGAAAAAACCTAATGCGCGATTTGTCGTAACAGGTTACATTTTTATTTTCGACGCAACCTGTTGCTGTAACAGGTTGCGAAAAACGACTCATCTCTAGTTATTACTAGTAAGTAACTTTTTCCAAAATGGTTACTTGTCATGTGAGTGATTGTGGTGTTAATAATAGTAATAATCCTGATAATTACACATTTCACACGTAAACTCTCAAGACGTCGTCAATGTTATGAAGCGTTTATTTTTGTTTAAAATTTATGTTATATACTGTTTAAAATATAAAATGTTTTCAATTATTTTGTTAATTTTGATATTTTGCAAAGAAAAAAGTCACATAGTTGATAATTTGCATGAATTTGGTAAATACATTTTTATACAAAATATTTTACATGTACGCTAGGGATTGACTCAACTATATCAAAATTAATGTCGATATTTATCTTGAATGTTTATAATGAATCGATAGACTTGCCCACACAACAAGAAAATAAATCCTCTGTTTGCGTTCTAAAATGTAATTTTATTTTGCCGTTTGTCAAACAGATTCCCTCCGGATTCTAGATTAGAAAAAATGGTTAAGATTAATTGGACGGATTAGTTGGTATGTAAAGAAGAACTCAAAAATTTGCAGAAACATTTTCTTGAGAAGTATAAAAGAAAAAGAAGAATAAAAACTATTTTATTAAAAGGAGTCATTTCTACATTGTTTTGAAAGTTAAATTATTGACTTCATAAATTTAACTTTCAAAACTTTAGATATATATAGAGACAGATTTTATACATTACAAACTGTAGTAAAAGATAAAAAAAATCTTGAAACTATCCTCTTTAAGCTATTATGAACCCAACTAAGTATCTATTTATGAACCAAAATAAATGTATAACCTTACTTAACCAACCGCACAGCCTCACGGTCACACTAGTACAATATTCATAGCATCACGCTATTTTCCCCAAGGGGTTGAGCGGAGCTTCGGAACTTTGGATTATATTCCCAAGTCACAATGATAAAACTTTTAGCGTAGTTAGGTATAGATATTTAGTAATAGTCCTGAAGCGCCACTGGACGCCCGCGCATGAGACACGATAGTATAAATTCTATAGTATTTGATACAACGCTCGATGCCCTATTCATGCTTGATGGCCGACAACATTGTGCCGAGGGCTTAAATAGCGTAGTTAATCCCCTACAGCGTTAGTCGTAGAGAAGAGGAACTCGTGGTTAAGTAATAGCTGCGCGGATCAATAGATCTGCGAGATTAAGTTGCACTTCCTGCGGTCAGTCCATGAATGAGTGACCATTTTCTTAACATATCGAGATTGAGAGAATAGAGAGTGCATCTGTATCCTCAGACACTTGGTGCACTTTACTCTGTTAAGATCATTATGTTTTTAAAATTCAAGCAGCTAAAATGATAATAAGTTTATTATTACTTTATGCTTTTCAGGGACAGATGAACGAATATAAACATGAAGCATAATGAAGCGTCATAAACATATTGGCCTTTAAACAGAGCAATATTATTTAACTGATTTCTACAAGTTTCCTTACTTAAATTATTAAGTTTACATTCATATTTAAGTCGAATGTTAAAATAAACTTCTAGAATGTATTTAATTATTAATTATTAAATGTTTGTCGAAAGTAATACTTATATGAAAAATAAAGCCCCGGATACACTAGGGGACATTTTGTCCCGCAACAGGACGCGGAACATTCAATCTACGTGACGATGCAACGTTGCACAGAGTCCCGCAACATGACCCGCAACTTTTTACGTGACGCGGGACATGTTGTTTGCTCCCGCTCCGAGAGCGAGCGCACGTGTCTTGCGTCAGTGTTGCTTGCGCCAGTTTGTTACCGGGTATAGCCGTGTGCTCAACGTACCTTGCAACATGTCAGTAGTGTGGGGAAACGATACCGTGCTTTTACTTCTTGAGCTTTACCAGAGTCATGTTTTGTTGTGGAATACTTCAAACCACAAACTTCTGGTACTATTCTGCCGATCTGTTGTTTCGACACTCGAAAAGTGTACGACAAGGAAGCATAAGAATCTCCAGTCGACAAGTATCTTAATGCAATGGCAAGTCTGATATGAGGGCCAACAGCGTTCCGTAGTATTGTATCCTGTTTGGCTATGGAAGGTCAGATCATTTGTAATAAAGTTTCAAAATCAGATGTTGACATCCGAATAAAATTCACAAAAGATCCGTCAGACATTCGGAGATCACTTAAAATATTAATTCTTCTTTCTTCTCGTTGTAGTAAGAATTACCGCATCCACCGCCTTCTCTTTCGCTTACGTATCACTCCCGACATAAGTACTATGTACGCAGCACTAATCACTTCAACCTCTTCGGGCGACATTTCTATAAGCACTGACTGTGTGGCCTGCAAAATGTTCCGCGACATACGTCTCGAGACATTCCACGTAGATGTTGAGCGACATGTTGCGCAATTTTGTCCCCAAGTATATCCAAGGCTTAAAGCAATCATTATGTACTCCGTGTCCCCGTGTTTTATTTCCCCATCAAAACATTTTATAAAATATATAAAACATAAATAAGTATATAATTAGTTAAGTATCTACCTATTTATATTAACAATATGTTAAAAAAGAAATTCCCGGGAAACTGCCCACGGCAGTAAATATTTTTCTCCAAAGATCATAGCTCGAAAATACAACTTTCCGATCTGATTCTTGGGGAGTTTTTTTTAAGTTTATCGGTAAAATGACCTGGGATTTTATACATTTGAATTAAAATCCAACAAAAGGCAGGTAGTTTGAGCTTATTCCCAGGAACATGTTATAAGAATATTTTTTAATTATTTTGGAACTATCATGGTAAAATTCAAATAAATTTTGAAGTTATTCAATTTCGTGTACTTAACAATTTTTTTTAATGTTTTTACCGCTTCCTTGACAATCATTTTTCGATAGTCCTTGTAAGTAAAATGTACATCACTAGCTAACGCACACAACAACAAATCAAAATTGGTCACGCGTTTTCGGGCTGTCAGGTCGTCTATACGCCAGTATATTCTAAGTCTATGGGTACGCTCTAGTCACAGATCTACTATCTGTGACTGGAGCGTACACTCTTAATATTATGATGTCTTGTATAGTGATTTGGTTATAAAAAGATACTCTGTGGTAGTGATTTTGTCATAATATACCTACGTAGTGAAATACTCTTTGATATCTTGATTTTATTGTCAGAAAATATGATACCAATAGAAACTCTTTTCTCTATAGTACTGCATGGACCTACGCATTAGAGGTATGGAAAGTATACATTATTTTATATTCTTTGGGCATGGATCTTCTTTCTTTCTTTTCGTACCTATTCAGAGATGAGAGCATAGATAATACACTATAGGATGAGAGTGAGAGGAGACCACTGTTGTTCACAGATAAATAGATATGTAACAAGCTGTTGTTACCCACTATAAGATAAGACGGACTTAGGTCAGCCCCATACATACGGAAGTCCGTTTCGTGATTCTGTTTCGGAATCCCGAATCGGGATTCCGTGAATACATCACACACATACGTTTTTTTTCCCGTTCGGAATAACAAGGGTCAGTTGAGAGACGTTAGCCATTGATTCTAGACATTCTGCCAGCGAATAATGACGACGATTTTCTAATTGCGATTCCATTGTTGCTGTATCATTCTTACTGGGTGCATCCCCTTATCACCCTAAGCTTGCAATCTATCCAGAGATATTTTTTAAATATGGATGTCTGTAAATTCTTTCGACAAATTATTAAATAAAATAAGATGAATGGTTACGAAAAGCTATACACCTATAAGATTAAATGTAAAAACATACATAAACACACCTACTCGCTTCGGTCGTGCGACGAACACTGAGCGGCGCGTTCCGTACGGAATTTACGTATGTGTGTTGCGACTCGTACAAAATCTATGGAAGACTTTTTTCCTTCGGGATTCCGAACGCACAGGCGGTCATACGGAATCTCGAATCGGAGAAAATTTCGTACGGAAAAATAACGTACGTGTGTGGCCGGCCTTAGGCTAATAATAATTAATAATAAGTTATGGGTAACACACGATTGTAATATGCTTTGTTGAATAACAAGAGTGCGGTTAAGATCCTGAATGAATACTTGATGTTAGCAAAGCAATAGTTGCATTTAACATTATTACTCAATTTTTTTTTAGTTAAAAACTTATGTAGATTCAATTTTATAATCATGAGCACAATTTATGATACCTACATATTAAATCTGGCTTTATCTTTTACAGTCTGTAAACATTATTATCAGTAATATACCATATAATATTGAAATGACTTTCGTCAAAATTCAATAGATAAGCAAAATTTTAACTACATACCTACTTGATTTAGAATGCCTGTAAGTAAGGTAGCTATCGTAACTGGAGCAAACAAAGGATTAGGTTATGCTCTGGTCAAAGAATTGTGCAATAATTTTAATGGCATTGTCTATTTAACATCACGAGACAAAGAAAGGGGTAGACGTGCCTGTGAACGTTTAAATCAGTTGGATTTACATCCAGAATATCATCAACTTGATATTGTAAACAATCAAAATATTTCAAAATTCTGTTCTTTCATCGAAAATAAAGATCAAAGAGTGGGTATTTTAATAAACAATGCAGGAATACTTTTCCTTAAGGACGCAAAAGAACCCAGAGATTTTCAAGCCGAGCAGACAATACTCGTCAACTTTACTGCATTGGTTAGTTTTACTGAAGCAATGTTACCCTATATCGTCAACGGCGGAAAAATAGTGAACATATCGAGTTCATCGGGACATTTATCGCGAATACCATCGGAAAAGTTAAGAACGCAAATCAGTTCGCCAAATTTAACACTAAACGAGTTAAAAGAACTAATGAATGATTATGTTGAAGCTGTGAAACAAGGCAAAGATATTGAAGAGGGATGGGGCGATTCTCCATACGTTGTGTCGAAAAATGGAGTCAACGCGTACACATTTATGTTGCAACGAAGACTAGCAGATAGAAGTATGTATCTTAATTATTTTATAATATGTAACTGATAAATTAGCTAACAATTCACCTGCAGGCAAGTAGTAACTGCAAATGCGTTGTCACCTCTGATGATCAAGATGAAATTTACCACAGCCTTTAATTATATCAGTTCTCCATTCCATTCCAGCCGGAACTCCTAAATGACGTTTGACCCAGACAGATACTATCGGCGGCGGATCCATACACCAGGACCCGTTGCACTGGCGGTGTTTGAGGCCGTGGAAGATAGGAGTTCTGATGCACTTTACATAAGAAAGAACAGTACTCCACTGGGGAGGGGCCTTAATGAGATCGATAGATCCATGTGGCTCATGACCGTGCAGTAAGGATGTTAGTGGCGTCCTTTTTTTTACAAGGGCAAATGCCTAAGCATACTCACCTCGCAGGGGCAAGGGCGGGTTATGTCGGATTCACACCGACTAAAACCCCGTAGTGTTCTACCTTCGCCGCATATTGGCACGGCCACGAGAACGCTTTCAAACACATTCGTGTTCACAATACTCAAAAATATACAACAAAAAAAGGAGTAAAGAAAGTGCCGTAACTTTTTTCCGTCTTTCCCGCCGACAAAAAGCCTATTTTGAGCAGACCGTATAACTAATTGCACACACAATCCAGTGCTGAATATAGGCGTTTTTTTTAGCTTCGGTAGCAGGAGGTATGCAACATTGAAGAATTTATACTCACCTGCGCGGCTCTAAGGTGTAAAAAGGATGTACCAACTTTTTATCCAAACACCAAACCTCTCTCTTGCAATCCTCCCCCTTGCTAATTTCTTTGGAAAGTATTTTATATTTTATGTCACGTTTTTGATATTTTATTTGTAGTCACTGTGGTATATATTACATGAAATTACGAGTTTATTTAGTTTTTTGCAACTAAATAAACTCCCGCAACGTACGCCTCCAGAATAGAGTACATTTACCTTATCTACCCACTGTAGACTGTGCGTTGCATTACTGCCAACCAAAAACAGAAACAAAATGTAAAATGTAAAAAATTATAAAATAAATAAAAACAATTCACCACTAGATACCTAATTACGATATAAAAAATATGTACTAACCCAAGATCGCTATCTACTAATACATTCACATTTTATTTATGGTAAAGTTAGTGACAACAAGTAAATAAGTATGCGAATAAGGAAAGCCATCATATAACACGGTAACTGCAGTACCAACTGCATGTTGAAAACTAAGCAGCCGCACCACCACATACACGCGCATAAAGCCAGTCCTAGACTTGAGGAAATCTTTTTATCTGAATCGAGTGTTTCGTGTTCGCGTGTTGCTTAATTTAGCCGAAAATGACAAACGTGCACAGAATTCACCTGATGGTAAGTGGATGCTGTGGCCCATAGACATCTACATTTATCCTCAATTAAGAATCAAAATGCAGATGCGTTGTCACCCTTGAGGACTTAAATGGAATGCCTCATTTCCAGTAAAAAGGGTCTCCGCAAGTAACTATGTACCTAATGATCTAGATCTACCTATAAATAATAATATCTTACCTTTCGGTATCCTTAGGAACAGTAAAGGATGAAAAGTCGACATTTGTATTGTTATTTAAGCACCCGTATGCTATGCAGTACCTTTTGGCTTTTTGAGAGGCCATGCTTGAATAAAAACTCAAAAATTAATATCAAAATTGCCTAAATACTTATAAGAGAAAAATATTTTTTGTTAACGTAAGACGCGCGTCAGCTCGAGCGCGGGCGTGACAACCTCGCGGATTTAGCCTCTCATAGGCGGCCGCGTAGCGTAGGTATATTTTCATGCCTAAAGCGCGGAGCGAGACAAGCCTGGTGCTACTATTATTCTGCTATTTTACGATAATAATTTATATTTTGTGAGACATTACCACGAACTCTGCGGTGAAAGAAAACATCGTGAAGAAAGCTGCATGTCTGAGAAATAAAAAAAAATATTTCGAAGACATGTGAAGTCCGCCAACACGCACAGCGGACAGCGCGGCGGACATTTCCTTGCCCTATAAACCCCCTCAGAAGTAAAAGGAGGCCGGAGCACGTTGAAACATGGCACCTTAATTTCACGCATAAAAATTGTTTACGCACAAAGAAAAACGCAGTCTCATCAAGCAATACAAACTTTGTGTAAATACCTCAACAAAGTCATACATATATACATACATACACATACATACAAACATAAAATAGCGAAGTTTCCAAAAAATAAAGTTGATCAGTAATAATTCGAACCACTACACGTATAACAAGCATAGCATGCATAATGGGCGCTGATCATGCGCAACACCTTGTTTTAGGTCTGTTGAGTGGAGTGAGGTGGCAAGGAGGCGAAATAATAATCTCGCTTTTCGATTGGTTCGTTCGCTCAATCAGTGATTAACAAAAATTTATCCAGTTCTAAAAACTCATGCCCACCTACACATGCATACCTTAACTCGGTCGACTAAAAAAAAAAGAAATATTTAGAGTAAACCTTCTATATTTCAGAAATCGCTGTAAACTGCGTGCATCCCGGCTATGTAATAACGGACATGACGCGCGGTAGCGGCTCCGTGACACCGGAACAGGCCGCGAAAGTGGTGGTAAAGCTGGCTTTGGAGCCCGAAGGCGGAGGCCTATATGTGTGGCATAACGGCGCTGTTGTTCCTTGGGACGGACCTGATCCTAGAGGCTTTATTGATGGCATGAAGTTAGCCTAATTGGTTATGATCATTGATTTTTTTAAATAAATATATTTTTATCATTCTTTCCGTTATTATTTTGGGGAAATTCTCCCTAAAACTGTTAATGTAGAACCTACTCTAGTTATTGTTTTGCAACAATACTTTAAAATGTACATTTTATATATATATATATAATGTACATTTTAAAGTATATATATATATATACTCATAAATTGGGGTATTCGGAAAGGCGTTATTTTCTCACAATAAACGAATATCAATTTGAAACATAATTGGATAAATATTCGGAGTTTTTCCTTAGGTCACTTGCTTGCATTTTAGAGCCAAAACGATATAAGTCGTGAACAAAAGGTATTAGATATGTATATCTAATTAAATTTCTTGTCCATTCCAAGGTTGTTTGGAGGAGATCGCTTTAAGCGATAAGGTCGTCCATTGCATATTATTATTATGACTTATTTTCCTGTAATTTGTAATATTATGTACTTCATTTTATTGATATTTCCGGAACCCAATGTGATGAAGGTGTGCTCATTAAAAGAATGAATAATTATTCTTCAATTTTAATGATCTTCATTGATAATGGCGCAATAAGGTACAAAATGGAATCGAATTATTGGCATCTCATTTTAATATAGAAAATAATAATAATCTTTCATAACAGGGATATGACACTAAGTAATACTACAACGAATATACAAATACTTTCGGAAACGAAACGTTAAATAAGAAATATGATAAATCACAGCGGGGAAGTCGAGCCGAAACCGAAGTATGAAACAGAGACAAAAGAAAAAAAATAAACATTTTAAATAAAACAAATAGGTTAATTTATTTTACAAATTCCTTTGTTATCATATTTCTCTCATTTAAAATATGCTCTCTTAATACAAAGATTTATCGATTGTATCACCAACGGAAAGAGAATAACGTTTTACTGATAGAAAATATAATATCCGCTGTGAGAGGGTTTGTAGATTGCACTGTGCCGGCGTTACTTGGCGTCGATGCACTCGGCGGGGTGCTGCGGTGCCTTGGCGGGCGCGAAGCCCGGCGGCAGCGGGATGCTGCCGTACGCCACGCCGCCCCACAGCTTGGGCGCCGCCCACTGCTGCGCCACCAGCGGCACCTGCGTACCACTACACGTCACATACCACGCTTGCTCAGCTTCACCCGACACAGACAAAACCTTTCACTTTGTTCGCTTAATACTTTTTTTTTATAGAATAAGTATAACAAACGAGCACACAGTCCACCTGATGGTAATTGAATGCTGTGACCCATAGACATTTATCCTCGATTAACTCGTGATCACCCCTGAGGACTAAGATGGAATGCCTCGTTTCCAGTAAAAAGGGTCTCCGGTTCTCTATACTCTCCATATGAAACACAGCAGCATTGAGCTGCTATTTTACGCTAGTATTCTGTGAAAGCGTGGTCCTACCCCGGTCGACTACTACAGCTATATTATGGTTGTAGCAATGGGTCGAGCCAACCCATTGCTTCAACCATAATATAGCTGCAACATGGCTCTACCAAATAAAGTCAATCGACTCTTGTCAGCCAAATTATAATTGGGCAGAAAGACAGATACTGGTAGTTATTCAACTCCATTTTCTCTACACTTTACGAGAGACAAAGAAAACCGTGTGGTACCAATACTTGGAATATCGGTAACAAAAAGGTGAAGACCCTCCCAACGCCTAGTTGTCAGATGGTGGAAAGGGGTGGGAGAATACAAGGCATGTAATTCTTGCGCACATTAAGAAATCCATCCTATAGAATACCAAGGGACTGGATACTCTACACCTGTGCTCGAGCCTGACAAGATTAGTTTTGACCAAATCACGGTCACCGATAAGCCTCTCCACTGATTGGTAAATACATGCACAGTTTATTTGTTAAAAAATTTAAATAAATTTCAGACACATTTAGTAGCTTTTTTCATTAAAAATACTTATCCCAAAAGGTCTGTTCGTAATTTTAAATCTACGTGCATATCACTGAAACATACTTGACGGAAATGTATGCGCGCATACCAGGTTCTTACTGTTCTTTAAAATATTGTTTTTATTGATTATTGCGTTCAGATGTTCTTTTAAACAACTACCTTATGGTAAGTGGATGCTGTGACCAATAGACAGCGACATCTTTCTGAGGACCAAGATAGAATTCTTCGTCTTCAATTTTCGTTTCTCACCATACGAAACACAGCATTTTTATGCTGTTATTTAACGTAAGTATTCTGAGCAAGAGTGGCCCTTCTCCGGTAGACTTTCTCACACGACGCTTGGTGAAACAACATGCATTTGAGCTATGCTTACCTGTCTGTTATTCTTTCATAATACCATCTTATCTTACCCCAACTCTTAGGACACATTTGTATACACTAACATGGTCTTCCATTCCTCTACCTTACTAGTAGTAAACCCTTCTTAATAGTATAATAAAATATTTACAAACCTGATGTTTGGAGATACCATTGGGCTGTACACTAAGCTGGTTGAATCTTGCGAACAATTCTTGTTGCTGCTGTGTGAGACCAGCCTGAGGAGGCTGCTTGCCAAAATTCACTGATGTTGACATTATGGCTGGGTCCATCTGAGTCCAGTCAGAGAATATCGCGCTGTTCGAATTGTAACCTGAAAATGTTTATTTATAAAAGTTGAATAAGTTATGAGCTTATGAGGATCTAAGAAATATGGCTAAGTGAATGAGTACCTAGAATATCAGTGATATACCATATGTTGTAACGATGTATCTTAAGATGTATCTTTAGGAGAGAAGTTATCAGTTTTTCAATATCAGCCATCAAAATCGAAGAGAATGTAAAATATGAATTTGACCAAATTATTTTTGTTAATAAACACCTCATAAGATTTTTGTCATAGCCTTCAATATAGATTACCTTGGTGTGCTTGTTGCCGAGGTACCCCTATTCCAAAAGTGTTGATATGGCTGAAGCCAGGGGGTGGCAGTCGGGCACGGCGTACACGTTCCATATTATCCCTGAAAAAATTGTAGATTATAATCGCGCAATACTAGAAATATACGGAGCGAAGAGAATGCAACATCCCTATTTCATCTCGTGATGCGTAAGGACCAAGTTAGGGGAATGCTGACATTCTAGAAGCATTTGACATATGGCAGAATAATAAGCCGACCTAGTGCGAGTCGGACTCGCGCATGAAGGGTTCCATACCATCGTAAAACACGTTTCCAGTTGGGGAGTCCCCTTTAATTTTTTAATTTATATTTTTTATTATTTGTTGTTATAGCGGCAACTGAAATACACATTCTGTGAAAATTTCAACTATCTACCTATTACGGGTCATGAGATACAGCCCGCTGATAGACGGACGGACGGACAGCGGAGGCATAGTAATAGGGTAACCAACGGGGCCCTTTGGGTACAGAACCCTAAAAAGCATAGAAATATATAATAGAACTAGCTGGTACCCGGCGCGTTGCATCCGCAGAAGAAATAATTGCGGAAATATCGTTTTAAATTTGGAAGAATTATATTGTTTAATTGGGAATGATAATACATTCATTAAGTTGAATGATATATAACTTCCAAATAAATTTGTCGGTACGATACCCACGCCACCTGCTGCAAGTTAATTGTACTATGCCTATAACCTTCGCGCAACTGTCAGCAATAATTGACAAAGTTTAACCGCAATATGACGAACGGTATAGCTGCGCATAAAATACGAAAAAACATTTATTTTTATATATTAAGATAGAATAAAAACAGTGTCTGATGTACTCCAGACCAAGTTTTGGCCACGATTATAGTGCACGAGTGTGTGCGCAAGCACAGTACACTCTCAATTCCCTCACAGTCATAGTCCGACGAAAATCCGACACGACCAGAGAGAGATCAGGCGCAGGACCCGGCTTTACGTGCTTTCCGAGATACGGGGTTGAAACACCGCCAACTTTCGACTCTGGGGTGCTACTCAGAATTTCTTGACAGATAAAGCCTATAACTGATTTAGCCTGACCCGACATTCGTAGTAGGGATCACATGATCATCATTCGCGCGTACGATCATTAGACCTATGAGGCAATCAAAGTCTAATAATAATTAATGAGATGCGTTTTTTTTTAATTGGCATTGATGATAAAAATTATAATAAATCGATGATTATATCCACGGTATATAAGGAAAATACCAACATGAACAATACATATTTTTCTCTTAATAAATATATTTATTATTGATAAATAATGCCCAAATAATTAATTAATTAAATACCCGCTAGGGATTGTATTAAGCATCATTTCCGTCTCCATCATCTCTGCAAGGGCCTTCTGTGTTTCCTTAAATGGATCAAAATCAAGGTCATCATCTCCATCGCCAGACGCGCGGCTGCCATTGGTTTCGCTGCCCCGTATATTGTTCATCCTGTAATCAAAAATAAAAGTAAATATGGATGAAAACTAACTGCCTAGAAATGCCCCACGGATAGGCACACGCTTCTTATTTAGTATTAAGGTAATTAATTATATGAAACTGGGCCAAAGTAGTTTATTTAATATTACAAATGTATAAATCCGAACGAACTTTTACCACCCAGCAAAGGGTAAATCAATGCTTAAAATACTAAATCTCAGTAAAGTCAGCATCAGCAAGCAAACTACCTCGAAGTTACTTTAACTTTAAAATCTATATAGCAAGGCCAGCGACACAAGATAAAGAATAAAAGCAAAATTTCTGAAATGCATAGATATTAATAAGTTTTTTTTCTAATAGCCTAAATTAAAATGTCTACAGATTTAAAACTCCCTGCCTACATGTCATCGTTATATAATCATAGACTATAAAACTCTATGTTATAGGCGAAGTCGTGAATCACAAAATCTAACTGCAAATATCAATAACAAAGAACTAACAATGACGATAACGATTTTATGACCACAAAAAAGAAAACAGAAGCAACACAAAGTTACAGCGCATTGCAAGTGAGATGAAACTTAAATTCACAAAATAGCTAGTTTTTTTTAATTTAATTTATTCCATTACAGTACAGCCCTTCACAAATCCGCTGCTGAACATAGGCAGTCAAGGGACTTCCTGCATATCTTACCGGTTGTCACACCATCTAGTTGAGGGTAGCCCTACACTTCGCTCACAAGTACAAGGCAGCCACTTGAGAACCTTTCTTCCCCATCGGTGATTGGTTTTTGGAGCTATATGACTGGTCCATTACCACTTCAGTTTATTGATCCGTTGGCCTATGTCAGTTACCCAGGTTCTACTGTGGATATCTTTCTTACAAAATCAAGTCTGACAATTTGACCAAAGTAAACATACTCTTCAACAACTTCAAACTTAGTGTTCACAGCAATTACCAGCATAGGTGTGACATTGATATTACACATAATTTTTGTCTTGTCCATAATCATCTTAAGACCTATCTGTGGGGACACTCTATTGAGGTCATTGAGCTTACATATTATAACTTATTAATCATTATCATAATCATCATTACAGCCTTTCACAAGTACACTGCTGGACATAGGCCTCCCCAAGTTATGTCACAAAGCACGGTCCTGAGCCACCTGCATCCATCGACTGCCTGCATGTCTTACCAGGTCGTCACTCCATCTAGTGGGGGGTCGAGAGCGTTGTCGTCTTTCTTAAAGAACAATACCACCGCACTTCTGCTCCACGGCTCCGGATTAGTCCCACCATGGAGGACGGAATTAGAGCTTCTGAAGGACTTCAAGTACCAGTTTTCAACCCGCTTTCAGAAGCTCTGCTGTAAATCCATCCTCGCCTGGGCCTTCCCGTTTTTAAGGTGCTGGAGAGCCATTCTAATCTCGCTCAGACTGACGTCCGGGATATCATCGGAATAGTGTCGAATAAGACTTGCTCTTTGATCGTTACTCACACTTGCGTGTGGCTCCAACGATGACGTGTACAGATGCCCATAGAACCTTTCAATCTCACTCAAAATCTCAGGTGTCCCGGAAACAATGCTGCCACACTCGGTCTTCAGCTCTGACAGTTGGCTCTTTCTGGCAGACAGATCTCTGGCAAAGACTTTGGAGCCCTGGTTCCGCTCGATCGCTTCTTCAATACGAGCTGTATTGAAGTTGCGTAAGTCCCGCCGCATGCATTTGGAGATCTGTCTGTTCAGTTGCCTATATGCTGTCAAATCTGTTGAAGACTGCAGCTTCATTTCCCGTCTAACAGCCATGAGATTAAGTGTGTGATGGGAGATTTTTTGTGTTCTTCTTCGGCGGGTCTTGCAGAACTTAGCTCTGGCCGCATGGACAGTTTCCACGAGCTTGTCATTCATATCGTCCACTGCATTGCAATCTTCTAGGCACTGAAAACGATTTTGTAACTCGAGCTGAAAGGTTTCGGGACTTTGGATTAAAGCACGAGGGGGACGGAGCGTTGACTTCATTTGACGAGACCGGTCCAACTTAACGTTTAGGTTCAGTGTGCCTCTAACCATTCGGTGATCGTTACCAGTTTTCACCCTCGCGATTACTGAGACATCACTGAACAGTTGGCGTCTAATCATTTTTTGTCGAACCGTCGAGGCTCGACCAGGTCCGCTTCCTGTGGGGCCGCTTCTGGAAGAAAGAGTTCATCATAAAGAGTCCCTCTTTCTCCATGAAGTCGGCGAGCTGCTGGTCTCTTGGGTTCCGTTGCCCTATTCCAAATTTCCCTACCTTCAACTCACCATTCTCTCTTGTGCCTAGTTTTGCGTTGAAGACTCCCATTAACACCGTATAGTGGGTTTTGGAGGAATGCATGGCTCTAGATATATCCTCATCGATTTCCTCCACCTCCTCAGCGGTATGTGCCGAGGTTGGTGCGTAAACTTGTATGACCTTCAACGAATACCGTTTGGTGATTCTGAGTATAAGGTACCCAACCCTCGTCGACACACTCCCAATCTTTACAACGTTGTTAACGAGAGACTTGTGGACGATAAATCCGACACCTTGGGACACATGGTCGCCCTCCCGGTGATAGAACAAGTTGCCGGATTCGAGGATTACCGTGTCCTCCCCCCTCCCCCTCCCAGCCCAATTTGTCTATCTTTTCTTACAGCTCCAGGATCTTCTCATCAGTCCTCAGGGTGCGTGCGTTGTATGTTGCCAGGTCGAGTCGTCTTAGGTGGCAACCGAACCTCCACCGGAGATTCTTAGCACCCCCTGCCCCGCCGTTATCATGGTCGCCACCGTAGCCAGGAATAGCGGGGCCGCCGGAGACTGGAGGCCGTCTCTTCGTAACTTTCATCATGGGAGGATATTTGCCATAGTTGCCACGCTTTGTGGCGAGCGGGGTTGGCAACCGCAGTTTTTTTATTGTAGTATTGTTGTCATCAGGAAGACGCTGCTGCCCATCTCCTGCCTGTTTCCCACTGTCGCCTCTTACGACACCCACGGGAAGATATGGGGTAGTGGATATTCTTAAGCGCCACTACACGACTTATTAATACATCATATTAAAACATACAGTCAATAATGGATTTATTTTCTATATATTGTGTACTAAGAAAGCAGATTTTGAACTTGACTGTACCTGCGCGAAGCTGCACTCGAAGCAAATTTTTCAGCCGCTATTAAGTTTGAAATTAGTAATATTATTATTTATTTATTTTTAAAATTTTGGTTGGTAGCCTTATCTGTATTAATAACGTCATACCTTTGTTTGTGCTCCATCTCTAGGCGCTCAGCACTGAGCATATTGTGTGGATAGTGTGGAGACTGTTGAAGCTGGTGTTGGTGTGGGTGCTCCTGAGGGTAGCGGCGCTCGTCCATGGGGTTACGCGATAGCATCTGTCGCATCTGCTGCGCTTTATTGAAGTCTGTGAAGAATTTGTCCATGTTTTCTGCCAGGTAGCGTCCTTCGTTCTGTAATATTCGACCACGATATAAGGAATAGCGAAAAAACATATCTTAACCGAAAAATTATTAATACATTCAAAGTTTTTAATTCAGAATTGGTAATAGGAACCATAACCCTGATTTTTGGGTTGTGGTTGTCGTAAGAAGAGTTACTTAATTTGAATATCTTATGGGAAATGCCATAAGGATCTGCTGATGAGATCATCCAATAAATTATGATTTAACCGTTTAGTGTATATCTAAGGCTCAAAACACAAATTGTCAACCATTTCAATTACGGAAAATACAATGGAATGAGAATCCATCATCATACATCTCGTGGGTGATGGTAGTCGTAAGAGGCAACTAAGGGAAATGCCAGAAAAATCTTATGGCTTCCGATAGATGGCGGTATAATCATATCGTTTACGCCAGGCGTAAAATACCCAGACCGGCGACGGGCAGCGTCAAAGGACCAAGTCTTCTGGTGTTGCGATCGTCAATACGCAGCCTGCCGATTAACGATTACGGCAAAACCTTCCTACAGTGGGAGAGGTCCATGTCCAGCAATGGACATTTACGGGCCGATGATGAATAATCCTAAAATCCTAATAATAATCCAAGGCCATGTGCTCATGAAGACAGGAATTGTTCTTCCACTTTTGTATCATTAAAAACAAAATTTTATCTATAAATATAACAATATATTAATGTAGAGAAATGTTAAGTGAACTGATAGCAGGGTAAATGTTTACTTGATGCGTTAATAACAAAGCTATTTGTCTGTCAAAAAAATAAATAAATAATATAAAATGAGGCAGAACTATAAAAATAATACTCACTGCTGACTGAGAGCCATCAAATCCGTTTACAAGCCCACTGTGCTGCATCTGTGGCTGATTCTGTTGTAGCAACTGTTGGTTGTGGAGCATATATCCGCCACCCATGGAGTTCATGGATAATGTGTTTGCCGCTAGTGTATTTGCTGATAGTGCATTAGCTGATATTGAGTTGGCACTGCTACCCAAGGAGTTTGATGCCATGGAATTGTCTACACGCATACCGAATGGTGGAAGCATATTGGGATTCTGATGAAAATTTGCACCTGCACAAGATAACTCGAGTTAAGTTGCGAATAATAATTTACCCATTCAAACTCCTAATATTTATCTATTTCATATATAATCTCAAAATAACACACTATTAGTTTTATCATTCTTAAATAATATGGTAAAAATAACACATGAATAAATTCAAGAGGTATTTAGAAGGGCTATTTATTTGGAACACCTATCAGTACATTCTTAAAGTTACAGACCTATATAAGTCCCTAAGCTGGGCACAGGCCTCCTTTCATTTCTGAATGGGTTTTAGGTCAAGAAAGGGTCCGCAGCGCTGCCTCAATGCGTGTTGGCGAACTTCACGTGTCTACAAATTACTTTTTTTAATTGCAATTAACATTAAATACCGGTGGGGGTGAAACCAGTATTGCTAATATACTGTAAAATTAAAAAAGAGCGCTTAGCCCCTGAGTTAACATAAATTTTTTTATCTGTATTTTCATTAGTTTCATTGTTATTAAGTTAAAGTAATACAAAAAAAAAATCACTATTTATCTATATCTGCAATTTTTTTATGTAAAAATTTGACAGAGCATAATATATTATCATATTGAGAGCATAATGTTTTCTTATATTTACGCGAAGACTAAACATTAAATAAACTAATTTTTACGGATTATATCGCGTTTAATTTTAACTTTTTAATTCCCGACGTTTCGGGTGCTTTACAGCACCCATGGTCACGGGGGGGACTGAGGTGTTTGACGTCCCGATGTCATAGTTAGCCTGGGTACCTTCAGTTTTTTAATATTAATTTTTGGTTCCATCTACGCAGAATGAGCTTAGAGAGCACTTGAAACAGCCTTACAAACAATTACAGGAACAACAATAAAATCAGGCATAACATCAGGAGTCCAAAAATATAATATTTGTTTTATCTTCTTACCTAATAATTCACTAGCAGACTCTAGACCTATACTGGATGATGTCATATAGTGCTTTGGTTCCACCATAACATTGTGCTGCCTCGATAGCATTTCATTCTGTCTCATCAGCATTTCACTACGGCTGCGCTGCTCGCGCATCATCAATTCCTTCTGATCCATCAGACCTTGGCTAATTTGGCTAATCTGTCTATCGTTACTTAGATAATTCACTGAATCCCTGTCTAAAAGTCCATAACCATTAACTAAAGGTGATTTCATATTGTGCGCCAATAAGTGGTTGTTATCGACTAGGCCTGCAAGCATTTCCCTGTGCCTCTGCATCATTAACACTTCACTGTTAGCGTCATTTAATAGATTATGTGTATTGTCGTCGTCTAGAAGACTGTGATCGCTATTGTCTAACAAATCGTGATTTTCTAATAGACTGTGCCTATCCGATTCCAATTCATCTAATTCATTTGAAAGGTAACTGTGTTGCGTATCACTTTCGAAGACTGAACTTGTGTGATTCTCTGTATTGTTAAATATCTGTGAACTTTCCATTGTCTCTGGTTCTGTGGCTTCGTTACTAATACTATTGCTATTGCTGTTCTTCTGTTTTGATTTGTTTTCTGATTTGCTCTTCTTACTTTGTCCATTTGTGTTGCTGTCTTTGTTGCTCCTGCTTGTTTTGCTTTCTGTGTGGTTGTTTTCTTTGTTTTTCGTTTGAGACTGCTGTGTTTGTTGTTGTGTGGGACTCGAAGATTCTGATATACCATTTTCTTGTGATTGTGACTTAACTGTAAACATAAACATTAGTTTTGACAATTCCGAATTAAAAGGATCTCAGAAAGAGCTACAAGAAATTTAAGGAATAGATTTAAAGTTATCTATTGCTGTCACACTGTGCCCGAACAACCAATCAAGCTAGACAATCGAGAGAGACAATGCTGCTTGGACTGATTATACTTATGAAAAATTATCATTATTCCGTATCTGATAAATATACCAAAATAAAAACTTTAAAACGGCCATTAGTACCGAGTTGCCAGGACCAAAACGTATGACGATAAAAAAATCAAAAGTATCCAAACAAAAAAGTACCTTTTTCCAATAAAGGGCATGTATTTAATTGTCGATATATTTATAAAAAAATTCATTTTGTAAATGTGTTGTTTTTATAGTTTCCTATTCAAATAAATAAGTAATTCTGACATTGAAATATAAAAACCTTTTTATGTAGCTTTAAGAGAGTAAATTTGGTACTTCGATTAAAGTTAAAATTTAATTACTATTTTGGGATTACATTTCTAAATTTTTAATACTTAATTTTTTTTCTTTAAATGAGTTCTTACTGATTCAAAATTACTTCTTTTGCAATATTCTTTTGTTTGAGAGACTCACCTGTAGACTGCTGTGGTTTTGGACTGGGCTGTTTCCTAGCGGGACTGTCGGAGGGTGGGGACGAGCTGAGACTGGGCCATGCTTCTTTGTTGCTACTATTGCTACCGACCCCATTACTGCTACCATTTTCTTTACCACTGTGACCGTTCGCGGTGTCCTTTTTCGATCTGGAAAGAATGAAAATAAAATACTTAAGTAGCCAGAGTGTAGCACACACATTGTAATATTTCATAAATATCTAACACAATGCTTTATAAAGATAACATTGCTATATATAGATAAAACCGATGCAAATAAAGCCATCAATTAACAGAATAATTGGCATATGAAGAGAAAATAAAGAAGATTAAAGTTTTTTTTTTAAATTTTAAGATTAAAGTTGTTGCTGCCAAACAAAATTAAATGATATACCTTTTTTTTTATAGAATACATGTGACAAACGAGCACATAGTCCACCTAATAGTAAGTGGATGCTGGGGCCCATAGACATCTATATCTATCCTCGATTAAGAATCAAAATTCAGATGCGTTATCACACCTGAGGACTAAGATGGATGGAATGTCTTGTTTCCATTAAAAAGGCTCTCTGGTTCTCTACTTACCAATCAGCACTATTAAGCTGCTATTTTACTCTAATTTTCTGCAAATGCGTGGTTACATCAAGCTACCCATTCGTGCTAAAACTATACTATTATATCCTGCAGCATAGCTTTACCACATAATAAATTAAAGCTAATACATTAAACAAAAATTATAGTATTACCACATAAAAGTGTGTCATTTCATATACCATTTGGTTTTTAGCTATTGAGGGCTGAAACAAAGTTAGTATTATACTAACTTTGTTTCGAGAAATCAATGGTGCTGATGATGATATCTTCATGGGTGATTTTAAACTAGAAGATATAGCAACCATGCAGACATCATAGGTCAAAGTTTATGTGCTAGTGCAGATGCTAGTCCTACCCGTGACTAACATAACGTAAATTCAATAAAGAAAAGATGCTTAAAATTGGGACCAAATACACGCCACACCATAAACACTTCAGGTCTGCTACCTCTTTTTTTTTACAAATCTTGGCTCTTGATGGGATTTGAACCTAAGAAATATTAGCGAGTTTTTTGAAGACTGTCTGTCTGGTTTACTTTTAACACTAAACCAGACAGTCTTCAAAAAATAAAGGTATCTAGAAACTAAATTTAAAAATTAACCAATTACAGAAACAAAGATGAAAAACCTATAAGATGACTTGTTAAACAAATGTGTCACTATAATATGCAAAACATACAAAATTCTACACACTTATTGTGTTGTACTTACTTAGATGTAGTGACTATGTTAACATTTGATGATGTGACCACTGTTGTTGGTATGGGATTTGTTTGATTACCTGTGAAACAAAAGAGAAAACTGTAACATGATGTTTCTTTCTATAAACTAGTATCCTATATGGTATTGCAGATAAAGGTAAGGTCCATTTCATAAAAGGAAGTTTTCATCAAGATTAGGCAATACATTTTATAATGACATAGTATCAAAATTGCATATTATTCTTCAAATAAAAAAGTATTTACCATCTTTCGAACTGCCCTTTTCTGTATTCGTACTAGAATTACCTGAAATATTAAATCAATATAAACTATGCAACCTTGTTTCAAACTTAACAAGAAAAATATAATGATTTGTGTTTACGCGAAAACTGCACATTGAATAAAACTAGTTTTTAAGGATTTTATTGCATTTAATTTACTTAATTTTATTTTCACATAAATACTCATATATTTGCTTTACATAGTCACGGGGGACTGAGGTGTTCAACATCCTGATGTCATAGTTAACCCTGGTTGCCTTCAGCTTTTAATTATTAATTGTGAGTCTAATGTATGCAGAATGAAATTAAAGTATCATTAAGTTTTACGGTGGTATACCTGGGTTGGGATTTAAATTATTAATTGTAGGACCCAGCCACTTTTTCAATTTAAATTAGGTTTTTTTTTTATTTCAATATTTTTTTTAAGTTTATTTGTATTTTTTTTTGTAGTTTATTTGTATTACTATACTCGACCAAATCTAAGAAATACCTTTTGACGTTTCACATTAATCATTCCACAATAACTTTGTAGGAGCATACACTCACACAATTTAAAATAACAATTACAAACAATAATTAATGTATACAACAAAGATAACGACTATAGCTCAACTAGTTGTAGTGAAAGTGATTAAAGAAATTTGTTTTTAATCTAGTGCAGTGTTTAATTTATATAACTTTATCTTTAGAAATTAGCAGTAAGCAATAAACATGAAAAATCTGATAAATTTTGTGTTTTGAGTTATCTGTTTCTAATTTATAAATCTAGATAAAAGTGGTATTAATCTAGACAAAACTGTAAATGATTACCAACTTTAAGGAATCGATATCTATATCTCTTTAGAATCGAATATCGTAGGTACCGATTTTTCAGTTGGAATACCTAGTCCAATAAAGGTGGCAGCTGTCAAAAGGATTTGGTGGAGTATAACATGCTATGGGCCAACGATGCTTGAAAAATATTTTCTTATTTTTTATTTATTAACCTCATGAATATTTATGGTGGAAATCAGGTTCTTTGCGGTTTTCATTTTTTCAATTTTTGTAAGTAAATTAAACGCGATAAAATCTTTAAAAGTTAGTTTCATTATCAGAAAACTGATTTTTTTTAAATATATTTCCTTAGCACTTGAATATAAGACTCATTCTTATGTACTGTACTATAAATACTAGTCTAAGTGAACTTCCCTTATTAAAAAAGGACATCAAATCAACTATGCAAATTGAAATTAATTGAAATTTGAAATTAACGGAAATATGAAATTAACGGAAATATGAAATTAACGGAAATATGAAATTATTTGAAATTTGTAATTAATCGAAATTTGAAACTAATTGAATTGAATTTAATTCTATTTCTTTTATTTAAATACTTTGAGAATAATTTCTAACATCAGAAGTGGAATAGTTTCTTACAACTTTTAAATTTATGGCTATAATCATAAAGTATTGAGCTACATATTAATTGCCAGGATATTATCCTGACTATATAATATTTTACATTCATCTGTATAGTTTAAAAGTAAGTTTATGTATGTATGTATATATATTTATAAATAGGAAATATTTCTATAGTTTATTTATTTTATATATTAGTAAAATGTATATTATATTACGTAGTTAATTATCATTTTTATTTTGTTTTTATTCTATATTGCTACACCTACGTCAAATTCTCACCACTCCATGTGTTGACTGGTAGAGAATGCCTTAAGGCATTAAGTCCGCCCTTTGTATTCTTTTATATTAAGGAATGCAATAAAGAATAAATACATTATATGAATGAATAATTGATTGATATTTGAAATTATATATAATTTGAAATTGATTTAATTGATTTGAAATTTAAAATTGTTAGTAATAATGGTTTTCCCACATTCAACACAAAATTACCGAATTATCACTAACAAGTTAATTAACATAATATACCTGAGTTCTGACAGTTCTTGTCGTCTGGCTTGTCTCTCTGGCCTTGCAGTAGTTGATGGTGTAACCGCCGCTCATACACTTGGTGTAAGCCCGCGTGCATCTCTTCCTTCGTAAAAGATGCCTTCGGATCACCTTAAAATGAAAAAAATAATAATCAAGATACACACCAAAAAAGGTTTTATCTTTTACTTGATGACCACTAGAAATTCAACAGTAACATTATTTAAGTATTGATTATTGTTAAAATTATTAAATGAATTGATTCCTTATTGAAAATCCATAGAATTTTTAACGTTAAGTTGACCATGGAAATGTAATTGTGTTATGTTACCTGTAGAATAATAGTGTAATAGAACCTGTCACACGAAAGTTGTTAAAGTTGATTAAGAGAGTAAAATCTTGTGGCATCTAAAAGACAGTAATGCATTTGTTTGTAATCGCGTTCTTTAAAATAGCTCCAACGATTTCGGTTAAATTTATAAAGAAGATGTTTCCAGGGGCGAATTCAATCACAGTTGGGTCACATTTTTGGGAAAATTAGTTTTCTTCAGTGTTTTCACGCACAAAGCAGTAAAATATTGACTTGCCCGCGCAATATGTTAAGTAATTTCGCCACAACAATCATCTTCTCAATAGCCTAAAGGCCAGAGCGTAGGCCTACCATGCTAGAGTACCACACAAGTACAAATCCGGCAATAAAGTTAATTTTTTTCCTTTGTATTCAATTATAGACAAATGAAATGTTTTGTTTGCAAAGTTACATAGGTTGTTATGACAAATCTTTAGAAATTTTTTACAGCAAATCATTGCATCTACACTTATTTTCGATACGCAATGAAATCTATTTAATACATTTTTACAAAAAAGAAAAATATAAGTATACATATGTAATATGTAAAGTGGTTTCTCCGAAATGGCTCTAAAAATTTGGAGGATGAATTTTGATATTTTTATTTTATAAGTATTAGGTCCTTACATATGAAATTGGCGTTTTGTATGGGAGGAATATAAAGTCAATTTTTTTTTGTAAAATATATTTAATTAATCAAAGTATGCACCGTTGTTATCTATGCACTTTTGCCATCTCATAGGTAGTTCATTGGTCCTTTTACTAAAAAAACCATGGGGGCGAGAATCAATAAACTCTTTGAAGGTGGTTTGGACTGCCGCATCGGAGTTGAATTTTTTTCCTTGTAAGAAGTTGTCCAAATTCCGGAAAAAATGGTAATTTGTTGGAGCAAGGTCCGGGGGGGAGTACGGTGGATGTCGCCAGACATTCCAATTGTAGCTCATCTAACTTAGTGGTTGTTTGTTGTGCAGTGTGTGGTCTTGCATTGTCGTGAAGCAGCAGTGGCCTAGAGCGATTGACCAATCTCGGTTGTTTAGCAGCTAGTTCTTCCTTCATGGTTTGCAGTTGCTGACAATAGATATCTGCCGTAATCGTTTGGCCAGATTTTAGAAAGCTGTAGTGAACGACACCGGCGCTAGTCCACCAAACACTCACAAGTAACTTTTTCTGACTCAATTTTCGTTTAGGGCAGGATTTGGCTGGTTCTCCAGGGTTCAGCCATTGCGACGAGCGCTTCCGATTATCGTACAGTATCCACTTTTCATCACAAGTAATGATTCGATTTAAAATCCCTTCATTATTGTGTCGGTTGAGCAAAGTATCACAGCAGTCGACGCGTGTTTGCAAGTTCGATTCACTCAATTCATGAGGTACCCATCGTTCAAATTTTTTTACTTTCCCGATTTGCTTCAAGTGGATTAATACAGTTTTATCACTTACCCCGAAGCCTGCAGCTATCTCTGAAGTGCTTTGTGATGGATCCGCTTCACAATAGCCTTTCATTCTTCATTTTCCACTTTGGTCTCCGGCCGTCCACGGGTTGGTTCTGAAGGTCGAAATTTCCAGAACGAAAACGTTGAAACCAAAACGTACCATGCTTTTGCGACACCAGCGCCGTACACATCATTAATCCTTCGAGCTGTTTCTGCAGCACTGATGCCACTGTAGAACTCGTACTCGTAAATATACCGATATTTCATGTTTTCCATTGTACGGTAATAAGCGACGCCAAAGAATAAAATAATGAGGAAAAACAAATGAATGACTGTTTTCAAAACACCACTATATATTTTAAAAAAAAAGTCCCGCTGGGTTTCTTGCTGGTTCTTCCCAGGACAGAGGTATTTTCCGAACCAGTGGTAAGTAAAAAAATGACTTTCAACAAGTATTATGTAATAAACTATATTGAATAAAAATTATTCTATTCTATTCTATTCCACAGGTATACATAGGTCTCCCTCATAGACTGCCTCATTAAAGAAATATATGCCTTAGTTGCCACGCTTGACAGTTGGGTTTTTTAATAATTTTGAATTGTTATGAGGAAGCCCATGCCCATCTCCTGTTTCAGTTTCCCTCTGTCGCCTCTTACGACACCCACAGAATGATGTCACGACAGTGGATTCACAGTGGCAGTGGACAAACTCTAACATAAGAAAAACGGATGTTCAACACGAGACTAATAGGCCATCAACAGTAAAATATCACTAGCTATAGTAATTCTAGTCTTTTCAAGTTCAGGTCAAAATGTATCCAGCGAAACATGTCGGACTAAAAACTAACCTAGCTCGTGCAGATACATGCAGTCGGACTTGGGACAGGGCTGGTTCTTCATGAAGTTGGCGCAGTATTTGGTGGTGCCCAGGGAGCCCTTCAGCACGCGTCCGTCCAGCGTCACGTTGTTCACACCCTGTATAGCGCGCAACGCATCCGCCGGAGACACGTACGTCACGTACGCTGATGCTGAAGGACCCTGCAACAAAAATTACAACAGTCAGCACGAATCCTGAGAGATGATCTTCATTTCCCTAGTAGATTTTTGGCCTTTTCAGTGGTATGAGAGTAAAAAGTTTTTTGATGCAAACAGATACATTCTAAAAAGAAAAAAAGTGTAAACAGTCCACCTGGCTCCAAAATGCAGATGCATTTGGTTGTCACGTGTCTCTTTCTATAGTCATTTAATAAAAAGAGATAGAACAACTTGCAGCATTTCTTAAATTGACATTGATTTTATGGTCCGAGAGCTCATGAACTATTTTTCATGAAGTGTTTGATGCATTTGATGCTACTTGATACGCAAGTAGCATCCCACAATAGGCTTTACCTCCTCCCAAGGGACCAATGTCATACCATCGTCTCTAAATATTCCACAAGACTCTAAAACCGAGGGAACATTTATAGAGACAAGAGCCCTTCGGATGACATCGTTCAAAGAACCGTGCCGTGAAAACCTACCAGCACTTTTCTTAAATGAAAGTCCGTGGAGCCCAAACTCGTCGACGCTGCTACCACAGGGATGGGATTGATAAATCGCCGATCCTAGTCAGATTCCTACGGCGATGCGCAAGCTTTCCCCATCAAGTAATGCGCCGAAATTACTTGGTAGTAAAACGTGTAACCAGTGAGTAGATCAGATTTATTTAAATATTTTTAATTTATTAACCCCCGGAGAAACTGTCTGCCCTTTTGTGAGAATTTTTTATTATATATAATAAACACGCTGTAAAAATGGCAGATTAAATCAAACACTTTTTTTGGAATTTTTGAAAATACGGGGTAGTTTGCCCCTATGTCAACCCTTTCAAAGGTGTCTGCCATTTTTTTCTTAATTCTTTATCAACTTAGCTGACGGATAGTCATTATAATTATTTGAATCAAACACTTTTTTTTAGGCGAATTTTTTTGCCACTTACCTGTATGCGCAGTACCAGGTGTACCCAGGTAGGCCAGGCAAACAGTCAAATACCTGCTTATTGAGTAGACTGATACTTTTCAACAAAGTTTCATGATGCATCAAACACTTCATGAAAAATGCGTCATGAGCTCTCGAACCATTATGGGTAAGGCCGTACATGTGCAACATACTTCTATATATAGCTAGGAGTATGTTGTGTTTGACTAAGAAAAAGCTGAAGGATATATTCTTTTATTTGCATCCAAATTATGTACACTTTGTTAGGCACTGATAAAAAAAATTAAAAGATATGTCATTTTTAAGGATCTCCTCAATAAGGAAATTTTGAATACAAGATTTAAGCACACCTGTATAGTCTTTACCAATGAAATTTATAATTAAGACAAGAGTTAAGAAAAATATATATTACTGTGGATTAATTACTGAGATGTTACCTATATTGTATGAAAAGATTATTTAAATACTCACCTGTGACCCTGCATATGCGGTACTTTGGTTTATGACTACTTTGTGAATTTTCCCATATTTGCCAAAGTACTCTTGCCGCTTTAGTATCTGCAAATGAAAAAATCGATTAAATTTATTTTATTTTAATATGACAGTATAACCTTAAGATCTTAGAATCTCAAATTTGTTACTAAATAGCGATTTATTTACATCTCAGTTATTAGAGAGCTGACAAAATAAGGTTAGCTATAATGGTTGTGAACAATCTAAAATATATTATAGGTCTTATAATCCCTTGAAGGATAATTTTGTGTTTTCTATTAGATTGTATGTAAAAGTATTTAAAGTAGCGTCAAAGGCCGAGCCAAAGGCGATGCAGAGTGTGACGACTAAACAAATCCTTCCTATAATGGTGGAAACCCATATATAGCTGTGGACTTTTACATTGTCAAAAATAATTAAGGTAACCCTTTTTAATAATTGTGAGTAACAAAAAACCTTTAGAACGAGTTTCGGTCACGGCGGCCAGTGCCAGTGTGTATGCGCAAACACAGGTGCAATCTCTATTCCCTCACTCTCATAGTTCGATGGGACGCTAATCCGACACAACCGGAGTGAGATCAGGCGCAGGTCCTACGATTTTAAGTGCTTTCCGAAGCACGGAGGTGAAACACCACCAACTTGCTGACTGGGCTGCTACTGAGAATCTTGACAAAAAACCCAATGACTGATTTTGCCCCAACCTAGGATTTGTACATGGGACTCATGATCAGCAATCGCGTTTACAACCGCTAGAACAACGAGGCAGTCATCGTAAGTAGGAACAGTGTGAATACAAGGGCAGCAACGGTACTCAATGCAAATTATAAAAGACCAAGGGCTCATTCCGGGTATGGTTGCATTCCAGAACGCAGAACAATAGGTGACGGTGATCATCATAGGTTTTTAGTTGATAGAAAAGGATTCTTTGAACTTAACGCATACCTCGGGGTCGGCAAGCCGAACAGGCAGGCCAACGACGAACACGAGGTTGTTCTGCACGACGCGAACATTCGCGAGCGCCCGCCTCGACTCCAACGTCTTGTTCCGTCTTTTCTGCTCTCGTGCTTTTTTCTCCGTTTTTATTGCAGCCACCTAATGGATAAAAATACGTAATGCATTTCCATTTTAAATGCTTTATTTATTATAACATCTGGCAGTCAGTGTGAGTACATATAGGCACACACACACACACACACACGCACACACGCACGCATTATGGTAAATTATAGTCAAATACATAACACAACATGTCTTCTCTATAATATTAACATTTTGCAGAAGAATTTAAACACAGATATATATAAAAGTTAAGGCCTTAAAAACTCTAGTACAGATACCTGCTCTTGACTGAGTGGAGTGAAGTCTGCAGGGTTCTCCGGATATGCTTTCCGACACGCCGGACATAAACCGTTCTCGCCTTCCCGTATACGGTTCCAGCAAAACCGGCATATCTATAGTTCACAGGATAGATATCATATTATATTATATCGAAATTGACTTATGCTTCTTCGTTTTATATTGTACTTTAATTTTCCAATATTATTATGCAATAATAACTTAAAAAGTTTAAGTTTTTTTTAATTTAGGTCATAATTACAATTTCAAACGAAACATTAAATATAATCTTTACCACACTATCATTATGAAAAATCAAGCAAAATACTTTTAATAGTAATGCACCTTATTAAATATACCTATTTTAACTACAATAACTTACTTGGTATCCACATGTGCAAGGGTAGAAGTGGAGATCGTCCACCTCCAGTGGTTCCATACACAGTGGACATTCCACCTGCAAATAAAAAAACTTATTAATAAACAACACCAATCACTCTCAACTTATACTCTACCACAAACATTAGATATAAAATAGAGCAGGAGTGAATGGCAAGGTTTTGTAAGTAACAGTTACAGATGAATAGATTATCTGTGATGTTAAAACTAATAATAATACACACCACAGATACAGTAACAAGCGGATAGATATTGCAACTAGAGACCATGAAGCAGAAATGGTGGACTGAATACCATGAAGATCCTAGACAGACTTGCAAAAGTGAAGAAGGAGAGGTTTTGATGGACCCTAAGACCCTTGAAGGGTGTGTACACAGCATTATTAATTATATTTTCAGTGGTTAAAAGGTATTTCAAATGTTAATTACCTGCTCTTCTCCACTCTGATTCAGCACTGACATCCTAGCCCCAACAGCCAATGATTTAGTCCTTTACAGCAAATACAAATGTCAGCTTACACTAGACGAGTATCTGCTGCCACCTTTAAATAAAAAAAATGATAAATTATTTTTAAATTATAATAAAAAAGTTTTTACAATATAATGTTTAATGGTATTTTTTACTTATAGTGACAAACAAAGATACAGTCCACCTGACAGAATAATCATTGCAGCCTATCGCCTCACTCGGTAGTCAGATTAGCCAATACCAGACATCTTGCACCTTAAAATTCACTGGTCTGTGCATCTTCATGTGTCATGATATACAAGATTGTTATATTGCAATCTATCAGGGGAATTTGATTTTTATGGTATCCACCCACGAGACAATAACACTACTTAAAACTTAAGGGGAGATTTCTATTATTACTTAATTCTAGTGAGTCAAAAATGGTCTCCGGTTCTGTTTCTAAACTCACCATACGAAAAACTTGAATAAATTACGAAACACTTAAAAATTCTTAAAATAATAATGGCAATATTAATCATATTCATAGCCGTGGTAGCTCAGGCGGCTAAGCTCTCGCTGTAAACCTCACAGTATACGAGCAAGCCGGGTTCGATTCCCGCCGGCACCAATGAAATTGTTAAAAGCTATTTTAAGTGCTGATTTACCACGTGCTTGGCGGTGAAGGAAAACATCGTAAGGAAACCTGCATGTCTAAGAAATAAGAAAAAAATATATTTCGAAGACATGTTTTTACGTGGTAGAGCCATGCTGCAGCTATATTACTGGTATAGTTGTAGCACGAATGGGTCGGTTCGACCAGGGAATGACCACGCTCTCACAGAATACAAGCGTAAAATAGCAGCTTAACACTGCTGTGTTTCGTATGGTGAGTGTAGAGAACCGGAGACCCGTTTTACCAGGAACGAGACATTCCATCTTAGTCCTCACGGGTGACAACGCATCTGCATTTTGATTCGTCATCGAGAATAGATGTACAGGGTGGACCGTGGCAGATTTCAACTTGAAATTTAAATATTTTTTAAACCGTTGTGTTAAGGAGCGGGGGAGGGGTGGCATTCGACGCTGCATTCGTACAGTTTGTTTAATCACGATGTCGCAGTGGACCGGTGAGCAACACTCATTCGCAGTAGAATCGTACTTTAAAAGTAACGATTCCTGTACCAGTGCCCGTCGACGATTTTGTACACGTTTTGATATTCAACGTTTAAGTGACGGACCAAGAGTAAATTTAATTAGAACGTGGGTGCAGAAGTTCCGAGCAACTAGTTCAACCATAAACAACCCTCGGCCAGGCCCTAGCCGGACGTCAAGGACCAAAGAAAACAATCAACGTGTTGAAAGCAGCGTACTGCAAAATCCGCGCCAGTCCGTGCGCAAGAGAGCATCGTCTTTGGCGCTGTCAAAAACGACCGTGCAGCGAATTTTAAGCAAGGACATGAATCTTCATCAATATAAGGTCCAATTGGTGCAGGCTCTTAAACCAGATGACTTGATAGCGCGTAAGGAGTTCTGTGAAAACATGCTATTTTTTGCCGAAACTTCGAGAGCACCAATCGTACAGTTCACACACGTGGTTCCAACAAGACGGCGCCACAGCTCACACGGCGAGAAACACCATCAGCTTCCTCCACGAACGGTTCCCTAGAAAACTGATTAATCGATATGGTGACATCGTGTGGCCACCCAGATCGCCGGATCTCACCCCTTAGACTTTTTCCTGTGGGGGTATCTTAAGGTAAAAGTCTATGATAACAACCCAACAAACATATTAGAATTAAAAGAAAATATCGAGCGAGAAGTGAATGCTATTCCGCAATCAATATTGCAACGCATTGCCCGGAATTGTGTCAAGAGGTTCCGTGAATGTGTACGCCGCGGCGGAAAACATTTAGACGGCATAATCTTTATAACATAAAACTCGCATGTGTGAAGATTGATTTGGTAGGCAATACATAATTTTTGTTCACATCTAATATCTATTTGTTTCATTTACTAATCGTAAACCTGCCACGGTACATCCGGTAGATGTCTATGGGCCACAGCAACCACTTACCATCAGGTGGACTGTGTGCTCGTTTGTCACCCTTATCCTATAAAAAAATGTGAAGTTCGCCAACACGCATTGGGGCAGCGCTGCGGACATTTCCTTGCCCTAAAACCTTCTCAGAAATGAGAGGAGGCTTGTGCCTAGCAGCAGGACGTATATAGGCCGTAACTTTAACTTTAAACTTAGGTGAAAACTTTCATTAGGTTAAACGTAATCTTTGATGTCATATATGTCAAAGTGAAAACTATAAAATCAAATCTAAGCTTCGACCTTAACAATAATGGCATAATTTTGATAAGTTGAAAACAGATCGTATTTTTATTTAAAAAAGAATGTTTCAATGTAAAATGGGTGAATAAAATATTAATAAAAGAAGCAGCCTTAAAAAAAAAGTAGGACTTGTGACATCACATCATTTATAATACTTAAGACATACTTATAAATAAAAATAAATAACACAAAAATATCAAACTTAGATTAAATTGTTTTTGTATGTTTTATCTAAACAATTTCTAAACTGAATACACTTTTTTTTACCTAACCTAGTCTAATGTTACAACTGCATATTATTATCTCTGTCTAAACAGTAATAAAAACCATTGGCAAATTTTGAATTATGGTTCTTATAGTTGAATTTTACAATTTGGGACCAACTCAAGCCCTTATTGTTACTTTAAAATATATATAAACTACATACTAATATCTTAAAAATTCTATTGTCCATTTTTTTTATAGAACGAAGGTGACAAATGAACACACAGTCCACCTGATGGTAAGTGGATGCTGTGACCCATTTATCTTTGATTAATTTAAATGTAGATGCATCGTCACTCATGATGCATAAATACCTCATTGCCTGTATAAAGTGTTGGTTGCTAGTTCTCCACATTCACCATATGAAATACAGCGGCATTATGCTGCTATTTTACATTGGTATTTTGTGAGAGCATAGTCCCTCTCTGGTCGAGAGAAACCATCCATGCTGCAGCATGGCTCTACATCTCTGTATATTGAATATATATTAAATATTCAATTTAAACATATTTTTAAAAGCAAATTTGAAATGTAAAATATTACCTTACTGGCTATTTAGCATGATCAAAACATTATACTGTGCATTATGTAAGCAATTACTATTACTATTAGAAAGGCATCCTCAGTTTAGTAGTCAACACATAGCATTTCTTATTAGGAGGAAAAATCACAGTTGTTTAACAAATTTGCTTTCTTTTTAATGAATATAATAATATTTTACCTATGTACATTTGAGCAACGAATTTGAAATAAACAAGTAAGTATACAAGCTGATGTAAAATATGAAGATAAATATATAAGTCTAGTATGAGACTAAAAACATGTGCTGATAATGTTATTCTATATTAGTATAAACAATAGTAAATAAGAATTTTTGAAACTGTCAATATCAAATCAAAACAATTTTAATGATAAATATTAAATGTGTACAGAATCTGATATGATATTAAAGGTTTTTTTGTAATAAGTTATGTCCTGTAAAGACATAAAATAAGATAAAATCTTTACTATTAAACACTACAGAATAGATCAATGATTGTATTAACTACCTAAAGCACTTAATTTAACACATAGCTCATAATTTAAGAACATTTAATTTACTTTATATTTAATTTAGTGTTTATATATGTATACTACAAATAGCGATCCACCCCGGTTTCGCACGGGTGATTTCTGGATCTCGACAACAGTGCCACCTACCGGATCAAATTTTGAATCTGAACCATCCAGGGACCTACTCAAAACAAAAATTTCATCACAATCGGTCCAACTGTAAAGTTCAAGGGCAAACACACATACAGAAGACAATTTGTATTCCAAAAATGGCTAATGTGCAATGTTGAACAAAATAATAAGGTATATAACATATACTAACATTATGAAACTACTAATAAATAATATTATTTATTTATTTGCATAAAGTACACATTATTATAACATACCAATTATCCACTCATATCTATTTAACTATTAAGCTGCAGTTTTTGATTAATGTTAGTGCTATTTTAATGCAATGATAATGTGTTTTCATTATAATGAATAAATACTTTATAATTTAGATAAATACAACACCATTTCCATTATCTATTTTTATACAAATGTAACATTGGATATGGGTAGGTTCAGACAAATGAGTACCTCAACGGTTACCCATGCGCTTGTAGCATGTGTGGTTTTGTGCCACACTTCTGCTCTGAATACTGACTTCTCTTGCATCAAGTACATAAGCCAAATCACAAAGAAGGCTCCAATAACCAACAAAAAGTGATATACAGATTTATAGGAACCCAAATCTTACAGATTTGATTAATAGTAGTAGTTTTACATGTTTTAAAATCAGAATTAACAAGAATAATTAGTATACTATGTTCACTTTATATTAAGGACTTCTTCCTTCTTCTCAAAGTTATATGAATGATTAGTATTTTGCAAGCAGTAAATTGAAATTAAAGATAACTTTATTTTAAGTTCAAGATTTGTGTTTAAGCCTTTTTTTGAATAGGTTTTTGTATTTAAATTATTTTTAACAACTACATTCAGGGAACTGATAACAACAAAATGTTGTTACAGATGCTATTATTTGTCACAATGAATATGTACACTTAAATTTGTTAACATTTTTAGAGCTCTCTCCGCTTTGGATGCAATATGATCAATTAGTACTAGTGCATACATAATTAAAATAATATTTTGACCTAGTTTGTGATGGAAAGTCAAATAATAATAATCATAGAACCTAAGACTTATTTTCTCAATGAATGAATCATAACAATAATATACATATTTAGTCAATTTAAAACTTTTTATCTACAATGAAAACCAATACAACATACTTAATAAACACGACATAAAAATATATAAATATATACCTATATTGATAAAAACAGAATTTTCTTATCTGCTAAAAGCCAGGTTTGAATTTATGTAATAGTAAACAGTGTTTTGTAGGTGTTAACAATAACTTATTGATAAATGGATCTCAACAATGACTCAACCCCGCTTTGACAAGTTCACAATTTGACATTATAATGTCGAAAAAACAATCCGAACCCAAAGATCTCGGGGAATCTAAAACAATCCTTTGAACAAAAATCAGCTATTTTAGAGCTAAAATATGACGGTTATGACCCAAACTATCACTTATGTGAAATCTAATGTCCCTAATCTATCAAAATAGTACGTCCGCCAGCTGCCATCCAAGAGAATATGTGGCAAAAGTCAAACTTTCATTTCGTACAAGGATACACTAAAAATAATTATAAACACTCGAAGCACAACCTTTTGTGTGCTTCGAGTGATTATAGCTAAGGATTTTAAGATTTGTCACCTGATACCATTTTAGGACAAAATAAATCGATGTTTACCTTACGTCTTCTCTCAATGCAAATCTTTTTTTCTATTGCAGAATAGAGCCTGCTAACCCTTCTGCTAGTCGAAGATCAATCCTTTCCAATATACCTACAATGCGGTTTACGATTTAATTTAAAGCAAAATGCAAAGCTGAAATAAATACAACTGTCCCGAAGATATTTTATCCGAGTTACTATACATTTGTTTTATGAAATGGCCTAATCTTTTACAAGATTCCGTTCTGAGCTTCCATAGACAAGTCCTCTTACTTTTTAATTTCGAAAAATGAATGAGTAATTTTCCACTTTCGTCAAGGATAAGATCTTACCTTCAGTAAAGAGAGAAAAATTATTTAAAATTTTATTTAAATATTTCCTACATTTATTTTCAGTTATAAACGACATTCTAAATAATTATAATATCTACGTTATACGATGTAAATGTGGGATTGTTTTTGTTCATTCTTTTTTTTTATACATGTACATAGAACATTAACGTCGATAAATAGATATGTAGCAAGCTAAGAACATTAATCTATGATCGTATTCAAACATTAGAGTATTTATAAGCAAGCTATAGAGTAGGGATGCGCAAGGGGAAAAAAATCGATATATATCGAATCGATATTTTTAAACAGTATCGATATATATCGCGTGATAAATATCGATATGTCTGCATCATTTGCATGATGTAAGGATAAGGCCCAAAATTTGACATTACTGACGGTTGGACGACGAAAATAACGACAACCACACATGAATGCTTTTGTAGCTGCTTTTGTTGTTTCATGTTTTGGCCATTAATACAACATTTTTAAATATATCGAAATTGATACGAGTTCGATACCTTAAAATAAATATCGATATTTCAATATATCGATATTTTTTGCCCAAGCCTACTATAGAGCGCGCGCACAGACTAATATGATGAGAGCGCGTAAGCAAGTCAGAACTGTAAACACGCGTCAGAACAGTCTCGAAATTAGAGTTGTTCAAAACGGCTATAAATCAATAGCACGCTACAGACTATAAACTATAAATTTCTAGCGCGCTATTAAATACGCTATGTTATAGCGCGTTATTCATAAGAAAGCGTTTGGAGGCCGGCAAGCGCGTGGTTTTGCAGCACGCTATATCTCGTAGCACGTTACATTACATGTCGTTCGTTGGATAGACCGCGTGCTATTTATATAGCACAATATAATATTCTTATAATATTATTTCTTAATTAGTCGCATTTTAGACTAAAATGAAATAAAGCAGTAAAGAAAAACCAATGAACACTCTTTCATACTTTTCAGGCTTTCTTTAATCAATGTAAACGTTATTTTAACATTAATGTAAATTATAAAATAATTAAAGGCGTATTTAAAAGTTTATTGATTGTATATACAAAAATCAACAATTTACATACACTATTATATTAACTTTTAAATCTATATTTCATTTACATTTAAAAACATTAGTTAGGCTACTTTTGTAGAAGACAACCGTGTCCTTCGATCACTTATAAATATACAGTATACACTAACTAACCAACGTCTAATACTAAATACGGTCGCGCGCGATGAATAGCGTGCTGCTAGATCAACTTTGCATCACACGTCCACTCCCAACAGCTCGCACGCGACAACTAGATGCCAGCGCTGCTGCTAGAGCTAGTTGCCGTTAGATATTCATAGTGCCAAAACACCATAGCGCCATAGCGCCGTGGCGGCTACTTACGAGGGGTGATCCAAAAGTAATGATAATGAAAATAAAACACGGTAATTAAAGTTAAAATAATAATTTATTTTTCTACATAGTCTCCTAACAAATCAATACATTTAGTCCATCTTTTTTCTAAACCCAGGATTCCCTTTGAAAAAAATTCTTTGTCTTGACCCTCCCAAAACACTTCAACAGCGGCCATTACTTCGCTATCGTCTTCGAATTTCTTGCCTCGGAGGCGTTCCTTGAGCCGAGGAAAGAGGTAGAAATCACTAGGAGCTAGATCTGGCGAATAGGGAGGGTGTTCGAGCAGTTCGAATCCCGTTTCTTGAATGGCAGCCATCGCAAATGCGGCTTTGTGAGCCGGTGCGTTGTCTTGGTGAAACAGCACTCCAGCTCGTAGTTTGCCGCGTCTTTTTTCCTTAATGGCCTCCCGTAATCTTCTTATTTGGTCTGCGTAGTAAGAGCCCGTAATAGTGGCTCCCTTTTCCAAATATTCCACCATAATTATGCCTTGAGCGTCCCAAAAAACAGATGCCATAACCTTTCCCGCCGAACTTGAAACTTTGAATTTCTTTGGCGTCGGTGAGGAGGCTCGCTTCCAAGTCATCGATTGTTGTTTCGTTTCAGGATCAAAATGGTGGATCCAGGTTTCGTCCATAGTCACAAAACGGAACAAAAAATTTTCTTGATCTGCTTGGAACTTTTCGAGATTGACCCTCGAAATGTCAACTCGATTTTTCTTTTGATCGTCGGTTAATATTCTGGGTACCCAACGCGCAGAGACCTTTTTCATATGCAACTCGTTCGCAAGGATTCTTTGAACGCTGCCATATGAAATCCCTGTGACCTCAGCTACATGCCTGATGGTCACTCTTCGATCTGCCAACACAACATCTGCGACTTTTTTCACGTTGTCTTCAGTGAGGGACGTGGATGGGCGTCCTTCGCGATGTTCATCTTCAGTGGATGTTCTGCCCAGTTTAAACTCCTTGGCCCAGCGTGCAACTGTAGAATATAGAGGAGCAGAGTCCCCCAATGTTTCCACTAAGTCACTGTGTATGTCTTTTGAAGACATTTTTTTCAAACAGAGGTACTTGATGACAGCTCTAATTTCGTTTTTCTCCATGTTGATGTTATCTCTTTGACAGTTCGTATTCAAATGAATGTATCTCCCGGAAATCGTGATCTATTTATATGATTTTTTTAGGCTGACGTAGTGAGTATATAAGCAAGCAAAAAATATTTTTTTTGGATTTTTATGCGGACCTGAAGTAACCGATTATCATTACTTTTGGATCACCCCTCGTACATAGCACGCGCTGTACGCTATGGAAATATAGCGCGCTTTAATATGGCGCTATGCGCTATATTAACCACTATTACTCGAAATGGCCAGGACGACGTTATTAGTCACGAAAGGTCACGCGCGTTAATAATTTATCTCGGCGATATTTAATAGAATTTTTAGTTATCATGGTGAAATGTGTAGTGCCAAGCTGCAAAACCGATTCACGGAAGAAAAATAAGAAGGACAATGATATTTATTTTCATCTGTAATGTTTTGATAAGAAAACACTAATTTTAACAAAATTACTTAAGGCGTCAAAGGGTGTAGTGGGAGGCGCGCGGCCGGGGAGACACAGCACAATTTTCCCCGAATTAGAGCTTATGCTGTGTAGTGTATTAGTGTATGTTAGAGCTTATGCTTCCCCGTGTAGTGGCGGGTAAGAATACCCACTACCCCATATCTTCCCGTGGGTGTCGTAAGAGGCGACAAAGGGAAACTGATACAGAAGATGGGCAGCAGCATCTTTCTGATAAAAGCCAAAAAACAATAAAAAACTGCGGTTGCCAACCCGCTCGCCAAGCGTGGCAACTATGGCAATATACCCCCCATGAGCGACAACACAAAGAAACGGCCCCCAGTCCCCGGCGGCCCCGCTATTCCTGGCTACGGTGGCAACCATGGTAACGGCGGGGCAGGGGGTGCTAAGAATCTCCGGTGGAGGTTCGGTTGCCACCTACGACGACTCGACCTGGCAACATATAACGCACGCACCCTGAGGACTGACGAGAAGATCCTGGAGCTGGAAGAAGAGATAGATAAGTTACGCTGGAATATAATAGGACTATCCAAGGTCCGAAGAGAGGGGGAGGACACGGTAATCCTCGAATCCGGCAACTTATTCTATCACCGGGAGGGCGACCATCTGTCCCAAGGAGGTGTCGGATTTATCGTCCACAAGTCTCTCGTTAACAACGTTGTAAAGATCGGGAGTGTGTCGACGAGGGTTGCGTACCTTATACTCAGAATTACCAAACGGTATTCGCTGAAGGTCATACAGGTTTACGCATCAACCTCGGCACACCCCGATGAGGAGGTGGAGGAAATGTATGAGGATATCTCTAGAGCCATGCATTCCTCCAAAACCCACTATACGGTGTTAATGGGAGACTTAAACGCAAAACTAGGCACAAGAGAGAGGGGTGAGCTGAAAGTAGGAAATTCGGAATAGGGCAACGGAACCAAAGGGGCCAGCAGCTGGCCGACTTTATGGAGAAAGAGGGACTCTTTATGATGAACTCTTTCTTCCAAAAGCGGCCCCACAGAAAGTGGACCTGGTCGAGCCCCGACGGTTCGACAAAAAATGAGATTGACTTCATTATGACGACCAGGCGACAACTGTTCAGTGATGTCTCAGTGATCGCGAGGGTGAAAACTGGCAGCGATCACCGAATGGTGAGAGGCACACTGAACCTAAACGTTAAGTTGGAGGTCACGTCTAATGAAGTCAACGCCCGTCCCCTCGTGCTCTAATCCAAAGTCCCGAAAACTTTCAGCTCGAGTTACAAAATCGTTTTCAGTGCCTAGAATTTTGCAATGAAGTGGACGATATGAATGACAAGCTTGTGGAAACTGTCCATGCGGTCGGAGCTAAGTTCTGTAAGACCCGTCGCAGAAGAACACAAAAACTCTCCGATCACACTCTTAATCTCATGGTTGTTAGACGGGAGATGAAGAATACAGCTCGTATTGAAGAAGCGATCGAGCGGAACCAGGGCTCCAAAGTCTTTGCCAGAGATCTGTCTGCCAGAAAGAGCCAACTGTCAAAGTTGAAGACTGATTGTGGCAGCATCGTTTCCGGGACACCTGAGATTTTGAGTGAGATTGAGAGGTTCTATGGGCAGCTGTACACGTCATCGTTGGAGCCACGTGCAAGTGTGAGTAACGATCCAAGAGCAAGTCTTATCCAACACTATTCCGATGATATCCCGGACGTCAGTCTGAGCGAGATTAGAATGGCTCTCCAGCACCTTAAAAACGGCAAGGCCCCAGGCGAGGATGGAATTACAGCGGAGCTTCTGAAAGCGGGTGGAAAACCGGTACTTGAAGTCCTTCAGAAGCTCTTTAATTCCGTCCTCCATGGTGGCATTACACCGGAGGCGTGGAGCAGAAGTGCGGTGGTCTTGTTCTTCAAGAAAGGCGACAACGCTCCATAGACCACATACATACTCTTCGGCAAATTGTACAGAAGACCGACGAGTACAATCTGCCACTTTGCCTTGCGTATGTGGACTATGAGAAAGCCTTTGATTCCGTCGAAATTTGGGCGGTGCTGCAGTCCCTTCAGCGGTGCCAAGTGGACTGTCGGTATATCGAGGTGCTGAAGTGTTTGTACAGTAGGGCTACGATGGCTATCCGAGTACAGAACCAGAGTACGAAACCTATCCAACTGCAGAGAGGTGTAAGACAGGGTGACGTAATATCCCCGAAACTCTTCACCGCTGCATTGGAAGACGTTTTCAAGCTACTGGACTGGAAAGGATACGGTATTAACATCAATGGCGAGTACATCACTCACCTTCGATTTGCCGACGATATAGTCCTTATGGCAGAATCGTTGGAGGACCTAAGCACTATGCTCAATGACCTCAATAGTGTCTCCCAACGGATAGGTCTCAAGATGAACATGGACAAAACAAAAATCATGTTTAATGTCCATGTCACACCTATGCCGGTAGTTGTTGGGAACACTAAGCTCGAAGTTGTTGACGAATATGTTTACCTGGGACAAATAGTCCGACTAGGTAAGTCCAACTTCGACCGAGAGGTCAATTGACGGATTCAACTCGGCTGGGCAGCGTTCGGGAGATTACGACCCATCTTCTCGTCAGGCATACCTCAAAACCTCAAAACTAAATTGTACAACCAGTGCGTGTTGCCAGTGATGACATACGGAACTGAGACGTGGTCCTTCACTGCTGGCCGTATGAGGAAGCTCAAGGTCGCTCAGCGAGCTATGGAGAGGGCTATGCTCGGGGTTTCTCTGCGTGATAAACTTAGAAATGAGGATATCCGCAGTAGAACCAGAGTAACCGACATAGCCCAAAAGATTAGTAAGCTGAAGTGGCAATGGGCCGGCCATATAGCTCGAAGAACCGACAACCGATGGGGAAGAAAGGTTCTCGAGTGGCAGCCTCGTACCGGCAGGCGAAGTGTAGGGCGTCCCCCCACTAGATGGAGTGACGACCTGGTAAGACATGCAGGAAGTCAATGGATGCAGGTGGCTCGGGACCGTGCTTTGTGGCATTCCGTGGGGGAGGCCTATGTTCAGCAGTGGACTTGTGAAGGGCTGTAATGATGATTAGAAGTAAAGATCCTTTGTATTCCTAACCCATATGGATCATAAAATAAAACATTTAATAGCTTTGTTATATAGAAACTTTACAAAGTTTAATGTGGTTAAATACTTAACCAATTTCAGTTTTCCGAAAAACCGTCAATTAACAAATATAGATAGCGATAAAAAGGCCCAACTGAGAGCCCAACATTATGGAGTTGTAGAATGTGTTCCTTGCATTTTAGTGCTTCGTTCGTTTTATAAATTCATTTCTGTTTTTTTTGATTTGCGAAAACCAACCATATATTTACTTACCTACCCAATATTTATTAAATACTAACCTATTACTTTAACTGATTAAAATTATGATTTTAATTAAATTAACACATAAGCGTCAATCATGGCGCATCACTATTTTTAAACGCTTCATCTATGTATCAGTATCTATAGAACACCTGTATACACTTGGCATAATAGGCAATGAGCGCTACGCGCACTCTATAGCTTGCTTATAAATACTCTAAGTATTCAAAGTAGGTACTTAGATTATGTATGTATTAATATAATATATATATATAATAATATATATATATATATATATATATATATATATATATATATATATATGACCTTTCATCGAAAAAAAGCGCTTGTTGTAAATAATTGGAAATTTATTAGCATAATCTAATAAATAATCTAAAAAATAATCAACATTCCTTTACAATAAGTTTAAAATAAGCTAATTACAAATTTTAAATTGCTTACTTAAGTTTTTTTACTGCCGGCCAAAGAGAATATAATCACTACGTTTACTGCCGGCTGTATTAGGCCGAGCCTGTATCACAAACGGCAGTTCCTTTCTCTATGTCACAAAATAATATAATGTCACTAAAACGTCTTATACACCACAGACTACTTAGTGGATACACGGTCCATCTTGACGTATGTCCGCTCAAGGCCGCGGTGCTGGATGTAGCATGTACACACTATCGTGCGCGCATCTAGCGACCCCCATCCCAGCCTACGAATTTTGAGTATATATATAAAAAAAAATACTGACAGACGTAGTTCAAATAGCACATCTCAAAAATATTAATTATGTAAACTGCACCCATGTAGTTTAGAAATAAAAAAATAGTTAAAGATCGCTCACCTTATAACGTCGATATTTCTTCAAATAATTAGAATTGGGTACTTTTTGCTATATAAAAAAACTGCACCTTGATTGAATACTTGATTGAAAACCATCGTTAAAAATGCATAAAATGCAATATTAAGTGCAAAAAGTCAATAAAACCAAATTTGTTAAGTGTCGAACGCACCACCCCCTACCCTAGCCTACTAATTTTGAGTATATATATAAAAAAAATACTGACAGACGTAGTTCAAATAGCACATCTCAAAAATATTAATTATGTAAACTGCACCCATGTGGTTTAGAAATAAAAAAATAGTTAAAGATCGCTCACCTTATAACGTCGATATTTCTTCAAATAATTAGAATTGGGTACTTTTTGCTATATAAAAAAACTGCACCTTGATTGAATACTTGATTGAAAACCATCGTTAAAAATGCATAAAATGCAATATTAAGTGCAAAAAGTCAATAAAACCAAATTTGTTAAGTGTCGAACGCACCACCCCCTACCCTAGCCTACTAATTTTGAGTATATATATAAAAAAAATACTGACAGACGTAGTTCAAATAGCACATCTCAAAAATATTAATTATTTAAACTGCACCCATTTAGTTTAGAAATAAAAATAGTTAAAGATCGCTCACCTTATAACGTCGATATTACTTCAAATAATGATAATTGGGTACTTTTTACGATACGAATAAAACTGTACCCTGCTAAAATATAACTACCACTATTATAAATGCATAAAATGCAATATTAGGTGCAAATAGTTAATAAAATGATAAATGTCGAATGCACTCGGGGCATTGGCGCAGTTTGCCTATTTGTCTCCTTTGATGAGCCTTGAAAAACCGACAGACGATCGGTAAGCCGTATTTGTTATTGGCTATATTTGCCAAATAGGCAAATACGGCAATAAGTATAGCAAATATACTCTCCACACCATAGACATAGAATATAGTTACGCCAGTATATTCTAAGTCTATGCTCCACACATGGAAGTTATTTGTCAAATACAGCAAATACGCAAATACAAATAGCCATGTGAAGTGCCACCATAAAACTTTTTAAATAAAAATCAATTGCTGCCCGTTAGTTTCCCTAAAACTCGAAAAAGGCTCGACTGATTATGATGAATTTTTTGTGTTTGAGTGGATCCCTGGGTGGCTTAGAATTATAATTGGACCCGGTAGGTGGCGCTGTCGTCGAGATCCAGAAATCACCCGTGCGAGGCTATTACATGAAAAGCTCACTAACAATATATTCACAACAAACTCTCCTCACTTGTGGACGCACTGCATAAAATAGTTCGATGTATACATAATGTCCCGCTCTGAGAAAAAAATATATTTTTTATTCAGAGCGGGATGCCTTTAAAATTATTTATTAGTGTGTATAAAAGTATTTAATTGTGCAATAAATTTATCAGTGTCTTTTTGCTCAGTAAAACGCACAAGTTGCTTGTACAACGGCAATGCCAAAATTTTATCATCTAGCATAATCATCTGCCATGTTTTTGTTGCCACTCTGAGAGGCTTGCATATTTTTGTAGCAGCTGACAATTTTGATGACACAATTTCAAATGCATATGGTTCTTGTCATTTTATTGCAAGAATATTTTTTTTTTAAAGCCAACTTATTATTTTTACATTTCTTCAGCTGCTTTAATATGGATTTAAGTTTCGTCAAAGGTAAATAAAAACCTCAAAAAAAGAAATATAGCTTTATAGAATAAATAAGTAAAATAAAAATAAATTTATTTCTCAATAAACTTTTAATAAATTAGTGGTGAAACAACCCCAGAGAGTAATTTAATATAGTCGTGTTGGGGTGTTTCGCTCTTACCCTAGTCCTTAACATTTATCGAGATATTAAAATTTAATAATACACATATTAATATGAAACAATAATAATAATATTTTGCGTTCCAGAATTCACCAATTCCATGAGTTTGCTTTTAATGTTTTTTTTTTTCATCAATTTGTCCAATAGTTGGCGATAATTATTTTATTTACTTATTTGTGTTTGGCACCTTCCGGCATCTTAATTATATATTTTGTATTATCTTATATTAACTTTTTGCACTTAATATTGCATTTTATGCATTTTTAACGATGCAGTTATATTCAAGCAGAGTGCAGTTTTTTCATATTGCATAGTACCCAAATCTAATTATTTAGTTATATCGACATTATAAAGTGAGCGATTTTACCTTTTTTTATTTATAAACTAAATGGGTGCAGTTCAAATAATTAATATTTTTGACATGTGCTATTATAAGTAAGTCACTTTATATATATATATATATATATATATATATATATATATATATATATATATATATATATATATACTCCAAATTGTAGGCTGGGGTAGGGGGTTGCAAACGACATTATATACCGGGTTTTTGAAACGCTCCCGAAAACGAAGACAGATAGATAGAAGGTACTAAGGATACCTATGATGATGGGTCACAAAAAAAAACGATCCCGAGGAAAAAAAAATCATCTTTTCACAACGTTTTATTAACTTTATTCACGCTCCATCATGTTACTACAGTTAATTGAAACGATGTTTCACTAAAAAAATCATAAAAATACTGAAACATAAAACCAGCAGTGGAATTACTGAATTACAATCAGCTGACTAGGGGTCAATGTACGCGCGAACGCATAATTCGCGCGGCCCACAACTAGCGATGGTACCACAATACCTAATAATTTACAACACTTGTCTAAATACCTAACTTATCTACTTAACCTACTATTTTGCCACTGTGTTTGTCTCCACGTAGCCACTTTAATTCGAATTCACAGGTTAAATAAACCAAATAACTGGTTCGATTCCCCGCTAATGAAAAAAATACTTAAATAAAATGTCAACAAGGTTAGAGTCATGCTTTTTTATCCATTGTGTAGGTATGTTTATTATTCTGATGTATTCAGTTATTTACCTATTCAGATCAGTTCAGTACTAAGTTATTTAAAAAAAATTAGGTATGAAACAGCTTACCGATCCTCCGTGGCCTTATGAGATTCTCCAAGGCACATTAACATGTTGCCGTATTCACGAGCACTATAAACGTACCTACGCGTTAGGCATTATTAAAACAAAACAAAAAACACAAAACGTAACGACAAGAACAATATCATTAATTAATAAATAACAAGTAATAACGACAATAATTTAATAAACAAAACAATTGAACTATCGCTCGTGATAGTCAACACGGAACTGTCTCAAAAACTAAAATTATTAATCAATCCCGCCAAAACAAATGCGCACGTTGTAACGTCCTTGAAGCACGTGTAAATTCCACAGCGCGAGGCGACGCGAGGCAGCGTGTGTATGAAAGGGAAGGGTAGAGTGAGTAGTATACCTAATCCTTTTTTTCGTACCGATCTAGATAAGAATTCGGCGCCCGCGAGGATATTGACCCTATTGTCAGCTGATTTTCTTTTTTAAATTTCACTGCTGGTTTTATGTTTCAGTATTTTCATGATTTTTTTAGTGAAATATCGTTTCAATTAACTGTAACAACATGATGGAGCGTGAATAAAGTTAATAAAACGTTGTGAAAAGATGATTTTTTTCCTCGGGATCGAATTTCTTTGTGACCCATCATCATAGGTATCCTTAGTACTATCATCTGTCTTCGTTTTCGGGAGCGTTTCAAAAATACCCTGTATAACATAACTATTTTTTTTCTAAACTACATGGGTGCAGTTTAAATAATTAATATTTTTGAGATGTGCTATTTGAACTACGTCTGTCAGTATTTTTTTATATATATATATATACTCAAAATTCGTAGGCTCTTCATCTAGCGTGCTAGATTAGCTTATCTGTGGTGCTAAATCAAAGAACACAATTATAGACTTAGAATATACTTACGCCAGTATATTCTAAGAATTCATTTTAAATTTTGAGGCTCTTCCCGAGTTTTGGGACACGAAAAACCCAGGGTATACGAATAAATATAAAAGGTAAGCTTTTTTTCGTCCTAAAGCTATTTAAATAAATAAATACGTTTCAAATAAGAAGCACATCGCGTTGATATTTGAAATTACGTAAAAGTAGCGTTAGCAACGTTAATTTTTTTTTCATAAATTAAAATAGGTAAAATGATATTAAATATTACAATTTTTCCTATTGTTTTTTTTTCTTTTTCTTTTCAAGATATTAAATTACAGTTAAATGGTGAATCGAAAATGAACTTAGTTTAAAGATGTTTGGTAAATAATGTATGTGTATTATTTACCAAACATCGCTACCAAAATTAAAGGTAAGTAACAATAACGCGATGTGCTTCTTATTTGAAACGCATAGTAGGTATGTTGTCGTTTATTTGATGTTTATTTGATTGCAGAAATGAAAAATTGGCCAAGTTGCTGCCCATTTTGAGAAAAATTGAGAAAAACACTACCATAGATGATGTGAAGAAAAAAAATAATTCAATCAAATCCAACTACTGCCGAGAACTAAAAAAAAATATAACATCTAAGCTTCATGTCTTCAATACTTCTACCAGTAGCGAGATATCGCAACGCTGCTCCTAGTTTTTCTTCGGGAGTTATAGCTTTTCGCATACATGTACCTTGTTTTTTTTAGATATGGTGTTACCTAGACCAGCAACTTATCAAAACAAGCCTTTTTCATGCGAAAATAATTTCCATAGTCTTTATCCTCTTCTGAAACCCGTTTGTTAGTCAATAAGTTAATATGGGTATAGAAATCCCTTTTTAAAAGCCAGTCTTTTACCCAGCGCCTTCTTTTTATACGTTTTTTACACAAAATTGCAACACAGGCCTTTTTTTATGAATATCCATCCTTTCCATCTGAAATTTTAAGTTTGACTGACGATCAGTCAGAACGACCGTGTAATGTCGAAATTATTCTATCATTCAAACATCAATCATGATTGATCGAACTGATTGACGCTTGCCTAGGCATGTAATGGCCGCTTAAGTCTATGCTCTCTACCGAGAGTGCTAGATGAAACATAACTTTAGTAGCGAAAGCACGCAATTTCTTTGTGGCTGATTTACACAGGGACAGTAACAGGCGCCAGTGCTGGCGCCGAGGACTGACTCGCACTGTTTACACGCAGTCAGTAGTCGTGATAACTTCTTTAGGGTGTACGCACGTTATTGAAGTCAGTTGGAAAAAATGTTTTCACGGAAACGGCAAAATTTACAACGGTTAAAACATTTGTTGAGAAAATTTTCCTATTTGCTGTTGAAAGAGTTGACGGGTATGTTAGAAGAAGAGATATGTAAAAAGAAACATCTTTGGATAAGAAAATGGATAGACGACAGAAAAGAAACTGGAGGTTGTGCTTTGTTGTTAAATCAATTGAGATTTGAATATCCTGCGGAATTCAAACTGGCTTTGAGAATAACGCCGAAGAATTTTGACGAATTGCTTTAACGTTAAGATACATTCATGAGAGATGCTATGCCAGCCAAAATAAAACTCGAAATAACACTGATATTTTTGGCTTCAGGAATGTTATTTCGGAATCTCAGTCACTTTTATCGTGTATCGAAACCATCTATTTCTCATTTAATACCAGAAGTATGCTGGGCAATATATGCAGCATTGAAAATACAAATTAAGGTAAGATAGTTATTTATTAGGGATAATCAAAAAATTTACAGTCACATAGAATCAAAATGGTTGTAAAATTTTTCAAAAGAATGGTAAATTATGTTAGTTTCATTGTTGTTTTCACGCCCAACTTCATCGTTATTCAAGGTGCTGTTACTGTCGGATGTAATGATTACTTGCTTAGGGTCTACATATCTAGTATTAATCGAAGTTCGCTCGGGGGGATAAAATCCCAAAGAGCTGCTGCTTGAGGCAAGCATCCCAGCAGGCTCAGTCCGATAAAATCTCAAAGAACTGCTGCTTCAGGCATTCATGTGATTAGGCTCATAGAGGTAAAATCGCATGGAACTTCATAACGTTGTCAAGGAAACGTAAACGCTTGTTTACGTTTCCATGACCATGTAATGTATTTCGATGAATATAAATTACATAATTAATATAAATAAATGTATCATGCCAGCTTTCAGTAATATAAAAAATGCGTACATTTACCCTCATTTACTAATCTATATATTTTATAATTTTATGATACGACGCGATGTCACCCTACAATACTACGCCAGCGACTGTCCAAGCCTCTTGGTAGAGATTAATTGTGTTCTGTGGTCCAAGCACTGACTTGATCGTTTAGACAAGGTTAATACTGCTGGCGCGGGTGACGGGGGGAGTGGACTGACTTCAAAATATTCAAGCAGGAATATTGAAGTCAGCACTGGCGCGACAGTGCTGTAATGACTCCAAATCAATTTACATTATGCCAGTAGCGGGTTAGCACTGACTTGCCTCGAATTTGGAGCCAGTTACTGTCCCTGTGTAAATCAGCCATAATGCCACCAGTGTTGTCAAAACGCCAAAAGATGGGAATTCTGCTTGTGTTATCTTTAGAACACAAAAAAGACAAAAAAAGGAAAAGATTCTGGATGAAAACAATCTATAAAAAACGTGCCCAGTATACACAAAGTAATATTATAATGCAAGATTTAAATGTGATAGATTTCCCCACGTATCTCAGATTAGACAAGGAATTACTACAAATGTTGTTGGAGATGGCGGACCCTGAAATTCAACGTAGTAACACACCAATGCGAGAAAGTATTTCAGCGAAGGAACGTTTACTTGTAACTCTACGATATATTGGAACGGGAGAAAGTTATCCAGAACTATGGTTGGGCATGCAACATCAACACAATCGATGTGTCAAATTATTCCTGAAACTTGCTTTGCAATTTATAAAGCATTAAAAAAAGATTTTCTTAAGGTAAGTGAATTAAATTCTAATAATTAAATACGTATTTATTAAAAAATGTTTATAACAGAAATGTTTTACAAATTCACTCTGCTTATCAAATATGAACAAGTTTTTTATCACTAGTTAAGTGAAAATCAAATCAACACTTATTCAAAAAGAAACATCACAAAAGATTTATAAAAACAATACTCATTTTTTAAATTTATTTTTAAAATTCAACAATTGGTTCAGCATGCTGCTATTGTCTGCGCTCTGTTCTTCAAGCGGAGTGTTAAAAAATTGAGTATTTGGGAGCACCTGCGATAAATTTGAAAGTTGAACTGGTGTAGAATCCAATATTTGAATATTTTCCGAAGAATGTTTGGATGACGAATGGATAGAACTTATTTTGGCTTAGCTTTCCATTGACGTCCGTCAAGTTGGGGGTTGATATTTTTTTTACAGAAAGGTTACATTATTATAAGCACACACGCAAAGTTTCAACATGCGGAAACGCGTACTTTTTGAGAACAAAATATTGAAAATCAATTATTTTTGTAATTTTTTTTTGGAGTTTATGGTCTGGTATCTAGACCTTTAGGCCAAGTCTTAGGTATTTTTATTCGGTTTATTATAATTTTCTTCATAGTACACTGCTTCACAATATGTTGATGCGTCACATTGTGCAGCCCTTGGGAGATTTTGACGACAACTTGAGTCAGCAGACAGCTGACAGTTGGCGATGGTATCTCAAGGCGCCTAAGCAGATAGACACCTTATCTTGAGAATCACATCACCATCAGAGCATTTGTATCACCGTTTCCACTAATAGTTCACATGCGCAGACACTTAATACACAAAATCCACTTCAAACCATTATTCAAACAATAATACAGGAGCAGCAAACCGACGGACGTCAATGGAAAGTCGTACCCTTATTTTAACAGAATGTTTCCGTGGCAAAGTTTTGTTTTGTTTTGTTTTGTTTTGTTTTGTTTGGAAGATGAAGGAGTAGAACTTATTTTAACAGAATTTTTCAGTGGTGAAGTAATGTACGTAACCGGCGTGGAAGTGTATGTGGAGTTGTGAAATAGTGGACGTTCAGTGTTAAGAGATGGAGTATGACACTGTGGCGAAGTAATGTACGGAATCTATTTGGAAGAGTATGTGGAGTTGTGAGATGGTGGACGTTCAGTGTTTGAAGATTGAGTGTGACTCTATGGCGATGTAATTTTTTGAATTGGCGTGGAAGAATATGTAAAGATGTGAAATGTTGGATGTTCAGTGATTGGAGATGGATTGTGACTCTGTGGCGAAGTAATGTATAAAGTTGGTGTGCAAGTTGTGAAGTGTCAAGACGATGTGATGATTTGGGAATTTTCATTTAGTTGACTAGTTCTAGCCAGATACAAAACGTCTGAAATTAATTTTTTTAGCGAAGATTTTCTGATCGTTTGAAAGACTTTGTAGTTGCTGGCCTAAATATAAACCAAACATATTGTTATGAGTAATGTCTGTATTATCTGAGACCAAAAGTTTTTTTTGCAACATTGACCAATTCCTCTTGAATTTTAGTATTTCCTCGTTTCTTTCGCCTAATTTCACTCGAAGTTTTTCCATTTACCTAAAAGAAAAAAAATTGTTAATACTACTTGCGTAATTGTTTTAGCTCCCATCATCTCCTGAGGAATGGAAACAAATCGCAGAGGACTTCCAAAGTAAATGGCAGTTTCCCCACTGCTTGGGTGCAATGGACGGGAAGCATATTCGAATCACGAAACCTTACTCAAGTGGTTCTAATTACTACAATTATAAAAAATATTTTAATGTCATACTTTTTGCCGTGGTTAATGCTAAATATGAATTCATCTATGTCAATGTTGGAATGAATGGTCGAGCAGCAGATTCTGGCGTTTTAAAAAGAACGAAGTTTTACGAAAAACATTGATGAATCACTGAATTTGCCAGAAGACAGTATTTTGCCGTTTTCCGAAGTTACGGCTCCGTATATTTTTATAGGTGATTCTGGATTTCCTTTACTGCATAATTGACTTGTACCTTATTCTTTTAAAGATAAAGATTACGCAAAAAGAGGTTACAATTACAGATTATCTCGTGCTAGACGTGTATCTGAAAATGCCTTTGGTATTTTAGTAACGCGCTTAAGATTATTTTGCAAACCTATCAACATTAATGTGTATAATTTAGCCTATGTAATATTGGCGTGTTGTGCATTACATAATTTTTTATCCCAAATGTACAATAGTACTGATTTACCAAAATCATTATTGGATCGAGAAGAAACAATGACTTTTTAGATAATGTAGAAAAACTAGCTTTTTAGAATATAGAAGATATTTTTGGCATGAAGGAAAAAAACCTACCTAAACTAAACCTACGTTATTATGGAAATAAATTTAAAACTTACTCATTAAATTATATCTTAAATTTTGTTATTTCACCTAAAATGTATGAAATCCTTCACTCTGCCCCACCAAGAGTAATTTAAAAAATTGTGAAGTCCCCATTATCCCAATCATTCATTTTAGTGAAATTTAACAAGCAGTAAGTATTAAAAAACTGTAGCCCGTCTACGGAAAAAAAAATCAGGGACTCCCACTTTTTTAGATATAACATCCGTAATACAAACATACATACATAATTGCGGATGACGGCTCCGTGGTGCAGTGGCTAAGCAATGAGTTGCAGCGCTGGAGCCGCGGGTTTGAATCCCGCACGGAACATACATAATACATAAACACTCACGCCTGTCACCCAGAGGGGTAGGCAGAGACTATGGACTTCCATTTGGCACGATCCTAACACACCTCTCTCGCCTCCTCCACATCCATATACCTACGCATACACGCTCGTCAGTTAAGGGTACTCTTAATTTGGCCCATTTTCAATATATCACCAATTTGGTCGATAAATTTTCGCCTAGGGCGTACCTTCCCGACTCTGCCGTTCACCTATGCCATATAAATTTGCTTTGTCACTCTTTCCTCATTCATTCTTTCTACATGACCAAACCACCGAAGCATTCCTTTCTTAATCCTGGTCACAACATCATCTTGCAAACCACACTCTTCTCTTATTACACAATTTCTCACTCTGTCATTCAGATTCAGCCCTAACATACTCCTTAATGACCGCATTTCTACAGCATTTATTCTACTCTCGTGCTTCTTCTGCCACATCCAACTTTCACTACCATACATTAAAGTAGGGACTAACACAGCATTGTGAATTGCCATACGTGCCTTTTTGGACACATTCTGACTTTCCACAACAGAGTGTAGAGCCCCATTTACTTTATTTCCTGCGTTCAATCGTCGTTCTATATCCTTATCATATCTACCATCCCTGCTAAATACACATCCCAAATACACAAACTAGACTTAGACTTGCTCGACCAATTCCCCTTCTATTCTTATTTCACATAACGTTTTACTTACTTCTCTTTCAAAAACCATCACTTTCGTCTTACTTGCGTTCACTTGCATTCCCCTTTCTTTTAATGAACTGTTTATTAATGTAACCATCATTTGCAACTCGGCCACCGACGACGCGAGTATGACTTGATCATCGGCGTACAAAAGGCATTTGACGGTTAACTTACCCATTCTTAATACGCATTCTTCGACTTTCAAATTTTCCAAACAACTGTCCATAAATAAGTTGAACAGCCACGGGGAAGCCACATAGCCCTGTCTGACACCTTTATGGATGCCAAACCAGTCCTAGTAGGCACCGTTGATCCTGACACAAGCACTGGAGTCCCTATACAGAGACTTCAATGCCTGTATCAACCCAGCGCTCAATCCAAATGAGTTCAGTGTTTGCCATAACACATCCCTGTCCACTCTGTCATAAGCCTTTTCCAAGTCCACGAACGCACAAAAAACCTTTTGGTTTTTGACCAAAAACTTCTCCGCGATCATGCGCATGGAAAAGACCTAATCCGTACATCCCATTCCCTTTCTAAATCCCGCTTGCACATCCCAAATTTTTCCATCAGTATCTTTCATAACTCTTTCAATTAGTACCTTAGCATACAGTTTTCCCACAATGCTAAGAAGGCTGATACTACGGTAGTTTTTACAGTCCTGCTGCGATTTCCTTTATATAGTGGGACTATCACGGCTTTGCACCAGTCTCCCGGTACCCGCTTAAGTTCCCAACACAAATTAAACAAGGTGTACAGCAGGTCTGCCACCACTCCCTCTCCAGCCCTTAGCATTTCGAGTGATACTCTATCATATCCGGCTGCCTTACCTGCTTTCATACTTTTCATTGCTTTCATTATTTCATCTATACTTATCTCTCTATCTCTTTCCTCTTCTTTCGGAATTTCTATTTCATTTAATTTAAACGTCTCATCACTCATAAACACGCTTTCAAAGTATTCCTTCCATCTGCTTAAACTCGATACTTCGTCATTCAGAATACAGCCATTCTGGTCTCGTATAGCATTCATTCTAGGCTGTTTTGAATGTCCCCTGGCAGTTCTTACGAGTTTCCAGAACATTTTAATATTTGCCTGGAAGTTATCCGATATTCTTCTATCATTCTTATCAGTTCTTTCTTGCTTTTTCCTTTTAACTACTTCTTTTACTCTCTTATTGAGATGTCTAAAGACTGCCTTTTTTCTTTCAATATCATCATTCATACCGCTAGAATGACTAGCCTTGGTTGCTAGTAAATCTAGCCATGCTCTCTTCTTTGCTTCAACTTCCATCCGTACCTCATATCATCCCACCGTGTTATTTTTCCTTTAGTTAGTTTAGTTTTCCTCTTAGTTACACCACATACTTTGGTAGCTGCATCCACCAAACCTTTCTTGACATTATACCACACAGTCTCCAAGTCTAAATCATTCATACACAATTCAACCATACCACTTATATTTTCTCTCAGTCTACATTTGAACTTCTCTTTCACACCTTCATCTTGTAACCTCTCTGTTCTTATACGCTGTAACGTAGTGGTAGACACAGATGTCCGATGCCGCCAACGTCTGAATAGACCATTAATTCGGTATAAGACCAAGTAATGATCCGTCCCTACGTTGGACCCCCGGTAAACCCTTGTATCTACCACTGCGCTCCTCATTCTTTCATCCACAATTATGAAATCTATCATGCTTCTATCACCACCTCTTTCCCATGTATACATGTGAATCTTCTTATGACGAAAGAAAGTGTTCGTCACAAAAAGATTATTTTCCACACATACGCTGAGGAGGCTTTCACCATTCTCATTTATGCTTTCATCACCAAACGTTCCCAATATCCTTTCATAACCAGGCCTCTTCACGCTAACCCTTCCATTAAAATCTCCTAATATAACAATATTTTCCTTATGATTTCTTATATTTACGCGAACACTACACATTTAAATAAAACTAGTTTTACGGATTTTATCGCGTATATTAACTTATTTTATATTCCCGACGTTTCGAGTACTTTACAGCACCCATGGTCACGGGGGCGACTGAGGTATTTGACGTCCCAATGTCATAGTTAACCACAGTTACCTCCAGATTAAAAATTATTAATTTTAATCTGGAGGTCGTCAGTCGACGAGTCGACGAGTTGTCAGTCGTCAGTCAGGTCGACGTCAAATACCTCAGTCCCCCCCGTGATCATGGGTGCTGTAAAATACTCGAAATGTCGGGAATATAAAATAAGTTAATATACGCGATAAAATTCGTAAAACTAGTTTTATTTAAATATTTTCATTACCCTTACATTTCATTAGCACCATCCTTACCATCTCCCAAAACTGCTCTCGTGTATAAGTGGGCTTAGACATGTCTGGGGCGTAGACCCTAGAACAAACAACTTTTAAGCCCACTTTCATTCGCATCCATAGCAATCTCGGGCTTGGTCTGGTGCTAAAGCCTTTTCGGAAACCGGCTTGTTCGGGAAATGAAGCTTCAGTCTTCGTAAGATTTGACAGCATACAGGCAACTGTACAGTCAGATCTCCAAATGAATGCGGCGGGACTTACGCAACTTTAATACTGCTCGTATTGAAGAAGCGATCGAGCGGACCCAGGGCTCCAAAGTCTTTGCCAGAGATCTGTCTGCCAGAAAGAGCCAACTGTCGAAGCTGAAGACCGAATGTGGCAGCATCGTTTCCGGGACACCTGAGATTTTGAGTGAGATTGAAAGGTTCTATAGGCAGCTGTACACGTCATTGTTGGAGCCACATGCCAGTATGAGTAACGATCCAAGAGCAAGTCTCATCCAACACTATTCCGATGATATTCCGGACGTCAGTCTGAGCGAGATTAGAATGGCTCTCCAGCACCTTAAACGGCAAGGCCCCAGGCGAGGATGGAATTACAGCGGAGCTTCTGAAAGCGGGTGGAAAACCGGTACTTGTAGTCCTTCAGAAGCTCATTAATTCCGTCCTCCATAGTGGCACTACACCGGAGGCGTGGAGCAGAAGTGCGGTGGTCTTGTTTTTCAAGAAAGGCGACAACGCTCTCTTGAAGAACTACAGACCGATTTCCCTTCTGAGCCGCGTCTACGTGCTGTTTTCGAGAGTCATTACGAATCGTCTCGCATGCAGACTCGACAACTTCCAGCCTCCCGAACAAGCCGGTTTCCGAAAAGGCTTTAGCACCATAGACCACATACATACCCTTCGGCAAATTGTACAGAAGTCCGAAGAGTACAATTTGTCACTATGTCTGGCGTATGTGGACTATGAGAAAGCCTTTGATTCCGTCGAAATTTGGGCGGTGCTGCAGTCCCTTCAGCGGTGCCAAGTTGACTGTCGGTATATCGAGGTGCTGAAGTGTTTGTACAGTAGGGCTACGATGGCTATCCGAGTACAGAACCAGAGTACGAAACCTATCCAACTGCAGAGAGGTGTAAGACAGGGTGACGTTATATCCCTGAAACTCTTCACCGCTGCATTGGAAGACGTTTTCAAGCTACTGGACTGGAAAGGATACGGTATTAACATCAACGGCGAGTACATCACTCACCTTCGATTTGCCGACGATATAGTCCTTATGGCAGAAACGCTGGAGGACCTAAGCACTATGCTCAATGACCTCAATAGTGTCTCCCAACGGATAGGTCTTAAGATGAACATGGACTAGGTAAGTCCAACTTCGACCGAGAGGTCAATCGACGGATTCAACTCGGCTGGGCAGCGTTCGGGAAATTACGGCACATCTTCTCGTCAGGTATACCTCAAAACTTGAAAACTAGAATTTACAACCAGTGCGTGTTGCCAGTGATGACCTATGGATCTGAGACGTGGTCCTTCACTGCTGGCCGTATGAGGAAGCTCAAAGTCGCTCAGGGAGCTATGGAGAGGGCTATGCTCGGCATTTCTCTGCGTGATAAACTTAAAAACGAGGATATCCGCAGTAGAACCAGAGTAACCGACATAGCCCAAAGAATTAGTATGCTGAAGTGGCAATGGGCCGGCCATATAGCTCGAAGAACCGACAACCGATGGGGAAGAAAGGTTTTCGAGCGGCAGCCTCGTACCGGCAGGCGAAGTGTAAGGCGTGTGACATGTAGGAAGTCAATGGATGCAGGTGGCTCGGGACCGTGCTTTGTGGCATTCCTTGGGGGAGGCCTATGTTCAGCAGTAGACTTGTGAAGGGCTGTAATGATGATGATGAACTTACGTATTTTATTTATAAACGTAATTACTTAATTATAAACATTATAAAAATAACTATTCAATCACTTATAGGTAGGTAGGTAGCTTATAGGTAAGTTATCTATCTACCACATTAAAAATAATAAATTATAGTCAAGTTATTACTTACCTAGTGGAGTCTTTGGGATAATTAAAAAAAATATTTTTAATATTTTCTATTATTGTTCACACAAACCGTACAGTAAACCATAATAACACTTTTTTATATTTCACGTGACAGGAATAATTCATTAAAAAATAAAATTTTACACTTATTATTCTTTACACAACCCTGAGTTTGAGCACTAGCCGAGCCGGTTTAAAGCAGTTTCTCTGTGTACGTGACGAGCCGCCAGTGCTCACGCACACACGCGCCTCAAGCTTGTAGTAGTGTAATTATCATAGCGCGGTTGTATGAAGTTTTGCCTCTGTACGGTACGGTTTCTTTTTTACTCATGTGGTAGGGGCCAACTGGAGACACCGGCTTCCGATACATTTTCAACTACCGGGCATATCTCCTTCTTTTATTATATCTATGCTACAATAATTAGGTACAAAAATATGTATAAAGAAAATATAAAATAAAAAACGCACTATTATACTAGTAATTAATTAAGTTAAAAATAAATGACTACTCCGTAGTGCAGTGGCTAAGCGTTTGGCTGCGGCATTGCAGGACCAAGGGTTCGTTCCCGCACTGAACAAGTGTTTCTATGCTGTAAAATAAATATTCTGGGGTTTTTTAACACTGATTGGATTAAATTGCTTTTAAGTGTAGCAAATACTATGTACAAATTGCTAGGCTTCTTCACAGAGCGACCTATGTACATACTGCTCGCAGAGATCGCTTACAAATAGTCGCTTTCAAAATGAGTGCTCATTATAGCTAATGTTTGTAGATGAATTTATAAAAAATATTTATAACCAGGTAATTTTTGTAGATGAATCTATAAAAAAAATATTTATAACCAGGTAATTACAAATAGTTTAGAGTTTAGGTTTATAATCGAATTCTTACCAAAATGTGACTTTAGAGGGATATTATATCTTTTGCTACATGTAAATGAAACCTAATTAACATACACATAATTGTGGAAGTTTTAATTAAGTCCACTGATGGAATAACAGTTCGTTTTAGTTGTGTTCAAAAAGTTAACACAAATATGTTTTAACATGTGAATCTTTTCAATTGGTGCACGTGCCAGCTATTTCACCCATTTCTTACATCTGAAAAAATAATATAAATAAAATCACGTTTTATTGAACAAATATAATATTAGCAGTCACAATTGATAACGTAGTTTCTAAGTATAGTTAGTTTCGAACTATCAGATTTAGGAAATAGTGCGTTTGTATTTGTGCACGCAATCGTACACTATAAAAACCTGTCCTACGTAGATGGCTAGTCCAAAAATGTACTTGCGTTCAATATCTTATTACAATTAAAGTTGAAATCACCACATATCTTTCATCATCTAAGGGAAATATTGCTACTGTAGAATTCACTTCTTGATTAATAAAATAAACGCGGATTTAAAAGATTGACACAGATTTATTCTTCACAAGTTACTCTCTTGGTATCACAGAGTACTTTTATATACTGAAACTTGGTATGCTCTTGGAGGTTACAACACGAATCATAGATAAATAAATATATAGCGACACGAATGCCGTATGAACTTATGCTAAAATCATAGACTTAGAATATACTGGCGTATATACCAACATAGTGTGCAAGGGAGAAGAAAATTCCTTATGGCAAAAATGCAAGATAGAAAAGGATACCAAATCTCATGACTCTGTAACCGATTTTGAATGACAGGTCGGCACAATTCGGCACGCAAGAAATAGCTCCGAAATATTTTGTAATTGTTTAAAGTGTTTATTTTTAGTAAGTAACTTTTTTTCCAAAATGCTTACTTGTTCTGTAAGTCATTGTGGTGCTAATAATAGAAGTAATTCTGATAATTGCACATTTTACAGGTAAATTCTCAAAACGTCGTCAATGTTATGAAGCGTTTATTTTTGGTTACAATTTATGTTATATACTGTTTAAAATATAGAATTTTTTCAATTATTTTGTTCATTTTGATATTTTGCAAAGAAAAAAGTCACGTTGTTGATAATCTGCATGAATTTGGTAAATACATTTTTATAGAAAATATTTTACATGTACGCTAGGGATTGACTCAACTATATCAAAATTAATGTCGATATTTATCTTGAATGTTTATAATGAATCGATAGACTTGCCTACACAACAAGAAAGTAAATCCTCGGTTTGCGTTCTAAAATGTAATTTTATTGTGCCGTTTATCAAACAGATTCCCTCCGGATTCTATAATTAGAAAAAGTGGTTAAGGTTCATTGGATGGGTTGGTTGGAATGCAAAGAAGAACTCAACAATTTGCAGCAAACATTTGCTTGAGAAGTATAAAAGAAAAAGTAGAATAAAAACAATTTTATTAAAAGGAGTCAAATATTGTTATAATAAGACTTCAAAAATGTAACTTTCAAAACTTTAGATAAATATAGAGACAGATTTTCATACATTATAAAACTGTAGTATATTAAAGACAAAAAAATCTTGAGATTACCCTCTTTAAGTCATTATGAACGCAACTAAGTATCTTTTTATCAACCAAAATAAACTTATAACCTTACTTAACCAACCGCACAGGCTCACGGTCACACTAGTACAGTATTCATAGCATCACGCTATTTTCCCCAAGGGGTTGAGCGGAGCTTCGGAACTTCGGTTTATAGTCCCAAGTCACAATGATAAAACTTTTAGCGTAGTGGTATAGATATTTAGTAATGCTCCTGAAGCGCTACTAGATGACCACGCATGAGACGTGATAGTATAAATTCCATAGTATTTGATACTCACAACGCTCGATGTCCGATTCATGCTTGATGGCCTACGACATTGTCGCGAGGGTTTAAATAGCGTGGTTCATCCCCTACAGCGCTAGTCGAAGAGAAGAGGAACTCGTGGTTAGTAATAGCTGCGCAGATCAATAGATCTGCGAGATTAAGTTGCACTTGCCGCGGTCAGTCCATGAATGAGTGAACATTTTCAACATACCGAGATTGAGAGAATAGAGAGTGCATCTGTATCCTCAGACACTTAGTGCACTTTACTGTGTTAAGATCATTATGTTTTTAAAATCCATGCAGCTAAAATGATAATAAGTTTATTATTACTTTATACTTTTCAGGGACAGATGAAAGAATATAAACATGAAGCATGATGAAGCCTCATAAACATATTGGCCTTTAAACAGAGCAATCTTATTTAACTGATTCCTACAAGTTTCCTTCCTTAAATTATTAAGTTTACATTCATAATTAAGTCGAATGTTAAAATAAACTTCTATAATGTATTTAATTATTAATTGTTAAATGTTTGTAATTATCACAAGTAACACTTATATGAAAAATAAAGCAGCCATTATGTACTCCGTGCCCCCGTTTTTATTTCCCCATCAAAACATTTTATAAAATATATAAAATATAAATAGGTATATACTTAGTTAAGTATCTACCTATTTATATTAACAATATGTTAAAAAAGAAATTCCGGGGAAACTGCCCACGGCAGTAAATATTTTTCTCCAAAGCTCGAAAATACAACATTCCGATCTGATTATTGGGGAGTTTTTTAAATTTACCGGTAAAGTCACTTGGGATTTCCAATAGAAGGCAGGTAGTTTCAGCTTATTCCCAGGAACATCTTATATGAATATTTTTTTAATTATTTTAGAACTATCATAGTAAAATTCAGTTAATTTTTGAAGTTATTCAACTTCATGAACTAAACAATTTTTACCGCTTCCTTAACTATCATGTTCGATAGTCCTTGTAAGTAAAATATACATCACTAGCTAACGCACATAATGACAAATCAAAATTGGTCACGCGTTTTTGGGCTGTCAGGTGGTCTATACGCCAGTATATTCCATAGACTTAGAATATACTAGCGTATAGACCAACATAGTGTGCAAGGGAGAAGAAAATTCCTTATGGCAAAAATGCAAGATAGAAAAGGATACCAAATCTCATGACTCTGTAACCGATTTTGAATGACAGGTCGGCACAATTCGGCACGCAAGAAATAGCTCCGAGATATTTTGTAATTTTTTAAAGTATAATAGTGGTTATTTTTAGTAAGTAACTTTTTTCCAAAATGGTTAATTGTTTCGTGAGTGAATGTGCTGTTAATAATAGAAATAATCCTGATAATTTCACATATCACAGGTAAATTCTCAAGACGTCGTCAATGTTATGACGCGTTTATTTTTGGTTAAAATGTATGTTACATACTGTTTAAAATATAGAATATATTCAATTATTTTGTTAATTTTGATATTTTGCAAAGAAAAAAGTCACGTTGTTGATAATTTGTATGAATTTGGTAAATACATTTTTGTACAAAATATTTTACATGTACGCTAGCGATTGACTTAACTATATCAAAATTAATGTCGATATTTATCTTGAATGTTTATAATGAATCGATAGACTTGCCCACACAACAAGAAAATAAATCCTCGGTTTGCGTTCTAAAATGTAATTTTATTGTGCCGTTTGTCAAACAGATTCCCTCCGGATTCTATAATTAGAAAAAGTGGTTAAGGTTCATTGGATGGGTTGGTTGGAATGCAAAGAAGAACTCAACAATTTGCAGCAAACATTTGCTTGAGAAGTATAAAAGAAAAAAGTAGAATAAAAACAATTTTATTAAAAGGAGTCAAATATTGTTATAATAAGACTTCAAAAATGTAACTTTCAAAACTTTAGATAAATATAGAGACAGATTTTCATACATTATAAAACTGTAGTCTTTGTAGTAATCTTGAGATTACCCTCTTTAAGTCATTATGAACGCAACTAAGTATCTTTTTATCAACCAAAATAAACTTATAACCTTACTTAACCAACCGCACAGGCTCACGGTCACACTAGTACAGTATTCATAGCATCACGCTATTTTCCCCAAGGGGTTGAGCGGAGCTTCGGAACTTCGGTTTATAGTCCCAAGTCACAATGATAAAACTTTTAGCGTAGTGGTATAGATATTTAGTAATGCTCCTGAAGCGCTACTAGATGACCACGCATGAGACGTGATAGTATAAATTCCATAGTATTTGATACTCACAACGATCGATGCCCGATTCATGCTTGATGGCCTACGACATTGTCGCGAGGGTTTAAATAGCGTGGTTCATCCCCTACAGCGCTAGTCGAAGAGAAGAGGAACTCGTGGTTAAGTAATAGCTGCGCAGATCAATAGATCTGCGAGATTAAGTTGCACTTGCCGCGGTCAGTCCATGAATGAGTGAACATTTTCTTAACATACCGAGATTAAGAGAATAGAGAGCGCATCTGTATCCTCAGACACTTAGTGCACTTTACTGTGTTAAGATCATTATGTTTTTAAAATCCATGCAGCTAAAATGATAATAAGTTTATTATTACTTTATACTTTTCAGGGACAGATGAAAGAATATAAACATGAAGCATGATGAAGCCTCATAAACATATTGGCCTTTAAACAGAGCAATCTTATTTAACTGATTCCTACAAGTTTCCTTCCTTAAATTATTAAGTTTACATTCATAATTAAGTCGAATGTTAAAATAAACTTCTATAATGTATTTAATTATTAATTATTAAATGTTTGTAATTATCACAAGTAACACTTATATGAAAAATAAAGCAGCCATTATGTACTCCGTGCCCCCGTTTTTATTTCCCCATCAAAACATTTTATAAAATATATAAAATATAAATAGGTATATACTTAGTTAAGTATCTACCTATTTATATTAACAATATGTTAAAAAAGAAATTCCGGGGAAACTGCCCACGGCAGTAAATATTTTTCCAAAGCTCGAAAATACAACATTCCGATCTGATTATTGGGGAGTTTTTAACTGATCGCTCATAGCCTATGTCATTCGATATAAGTGTACAGTCTGTCACGATCTGTGATTACCTGTGCGACAACACTACCCACTCACGACCCATACACATCTATAAATCTTTCATCACTATGGAATGGTCTGTTTCGATCTGCAATCATCCCTACCTTCATCATATACTAATTATTCTTAACTCACAGGTTAACCACCATTTTGTAAGGCTTAAGCCACCCTTGAAACACATCAACTTTACGAAATCAACAAAAATGACATAAATACATAACGAAATTTATCAAATATCATTTTTATTACTTAATTTACTCATTACTTAAGTCGGTACCAGCGTCACTATCACTATGGTCGTTGTCGCTTCCGCTTGAAATCGCTTTATAATTTAGCCAAGGATGTATTTTATCCAGAGCTACTAGGTTTTCATACCGCCTTTCCCTTTTCTCGTTAAAGGCGTATCCTCAAAAAGAAACCTATCATTCGGTAGTAATTTCTTAATCCTATAGGGGCCATTAAATTTCGGTAGTAATTTTTTTGATTTCCCTAAGTGTTCTCTATCAATAATGGTTCTCTCAATCCTAATTAAATCGCCTTCTTTATACTTTGTTGCGTGTTTCCTACGTTCAACAAATGCTCTTTTTGAATTTTCTTGTTGTTTCTCTATTCTATCACTCGCTGCGGATCTCATTTCCACTAATTTTTCTCTTTGTCTGTACTCAGTCGTCGGACTTATAACATCTCCGAGGATGGTCTCTGACACATTCATTAGTTTATAATCGAACAATAACTCTGAAGGACTTTTGCCAGTTGCCCTGTTCACTGTTGTATTCATCCCTAACTGTATATCAGCTATGTACTCATCCCAGATTTAGTACTTAAAGCATCCGTTATCGTCCTTTCCACTTGTCCATTGACCCTCGGTGTGGCAACTGCATTTAATATATGTTTCAAAACTAAGCTCCTTATGAATGACTTAAATTTTGCGCTCGTAAAACTTGTGTCTCTATCTGTTATTAGTCTGGATGGGACTCTAAAATAGCTAAAATGTTCTCGGAATATTTTAATTGCGGTTGTAGATTTTGTGTCCCTAACCGGTTTAAAAATTAAATTTTGTGAAAGCATTTACAATGACCAAAATGAACATACAAAAGGTCCTAAATGATCGACATGTAATGTATGGAACGGTACTTCAATTTTGGGAATGGGATGAAGCATACCTTCTTTCCTTCCCTGGGGCCTTATGTTGAGCACATTTGAGACACGATGTTACATTCTTTTTTGTAAAACGCCTCATTTTGGGATACCAGAACATACCTTGCAGGCTACTAATAGTCTTATCAAAACCGAAGTGTCCTACTTCGTCGTGGTACATTCGTAATACCTGCCACCTTACTGATCTCGGTACTACCCACGGGATACCATTATCAACTATACGGTAAACATGGTTTCCTTTTTATTGGTAATTTTTATAAATATCTGCAACGGATTTCGTGCGACTATCTTGCAGTACCTCCTTAATGCCCTTAATTTCATCATCGTTACTTTGAACTGTTGCGATCCAGTCCTTTATATCGATTTGTAAAAATCGGGTTCGTTCACAGGGCTAAGACTTAGGGCATCAACGTGTGTCATTCATGACCCTGCTATGTACTCAATATTGCAGTCGTATTCCTGGAATTGCACCCACCAACGTGCTATTCTGGGTATCAAATCCCTTTTCGTTAGCGTGGTTCGTAGCGCATTACAGTCGCTAACGATTTTAAACTTTATACCTAAAAGATATACGCGAAATCGGTTATGTGAGTTGACGACGGCAAGAGTCTCTAATTCAAAATAATGTAGACGCTGTTCTTCCGTGGTAGTCTTCCGACTATAATATGCTACCGGTCTGAGCAATCCATCCCGTCCCATTTGCATGAGTATTACGGCAATGCCTTGTTTCGACGCATCTGTGTGCAATTCCGTTTCCAAATTGGGATCATAGAGCGCCAACACTTTATAAGTCGCAAAGTTAAACTTGCTTCGCGTAATAACCCCAAAATTCAATGTCAAGCCTAACGTTTTAGCAACACTTTGCTGCATCAAGGTACACTGGCTACCCAGGTCTACGTAGCCTTCAATCGCCCTACCATTTACATTAACTTGCATTTTATATTTATTATCGTACTCGTTATTAAACTTTAATTGCATGACGTTTTCCTCGTGTAAATTATCACTTTTATTTTTGAAGTCAGTTTGAACCCTCGTACACTTTTGAGCTAAATGGCCTAACCTACTGCAAATCGTACATTTTACGCTCTTTTTGGTACATTTATAACTATAGTGTCCCGATTCATTACAGTTACAGCAAATAATATTCGAATTAGACGTAGGACGCGACTGTCTTTGACTAGTTAATTGGGTATTATTAGTGTAGGCCGTTTTTCTATCATGAACGCTTTTACCCTGATCGTTATCACGGGATTGCTGTTTAATTGATTGAAAATATTCTAAAACTTGTTCAGTTTCCTGGCGTTTGGCAGCCTTAGCTCCCAACCTAATAGAGCGATCTTCTATACCATACAGAATACAATCAACGGCACGTTTACCTTTGATATCGCAACGATTTAGTAAATTTAACTGTACCGTTAGGGGTTCAGAAGTAGGTGGGTTCTTAAAAAAGTCAAGGTTTATAGTTAATTATTATTTTTATTTATCTTACTTCTGCACACGTACAAAGTCAGTTTCTATGAAGGGGATCTCTGGCCTGACGTAGGGGGCGAAGTCCGAGCGCTGTTCCCTCAGGGTCGTAGACAGCCAGCTAGTAGAAGGAGTCGATGATACCCAAGCTCGACGGTGATGATGGCAGTTAGTAGGAGGGTAGGCCAACACTCCGTTAGCTCGCGGCACGGCAAGCAGGTAGCCCTGAGGTAGTAGGTAGAACCTGGATTCCCAGACGGAGGCCAGCATTAGGGAAACTTCCTATCATATATATATGCGCCCTAGTCAAATTCCAGCACCCCTACTAGGAAGTTAAAAATTCCTAAAGCTAAGCACTAAGCAGCCTCAGCAGAAGAGATAGGAACTAAGCAGAACAGTTACAATGTATAAATAAATAAGAACTCACCCCAGCGGGATCAACTGCACTTTGAATAATTTAAATTTTGAATGTAGGTAGCAAGTTCAACGGTCGTTCGTTTAGATTCACACGCGTTGCGAACTTCAAACAGTCTCAGGTAGTAATGAACAAGGAATGGCTCGAACGAAGACTCGTGGTCGTCCGAACCCTACAGAGTCTTTTGTTTTAGAGATCGGTGAGCAAAATGGTTCACGGTGCGCTGATTAAATTAATTATTTTATGGTTCCGTAGAATAAGTATTTTAAATTAATAATATGTAATAATTGATGTTTTTATTTTAAGATTATAATATATTATTACTATTATCTATTTAAGATTATATCTATATTATTATCTATTTAAGATTAATTTATTATAACTATTTGTAAAGGTGCATTCAGATGCACCGTTACATAACTTTTCGTAAAAGTAAAGTTCTAGGGACTTGTTATACCTTACACGTTTAGACAGCATTTCAGTCAACAATTCAGCATAATTGTCACTACTGGTAAAGGATTCAATAAGTTTGGTTTTCCACTCAGACTACGAGAACGACATAGTGGGTAACGCTTGGTACTATACTCTAGCTACTCCTGATAGCTTAGGTATTGCATAATGTATGATTTGGTCATTGCCCCATTTACATAACTTAACACACTCGTCCACTTTATTCAACCACATACGTACTGTTTGACCTTTAATCATAGGATCGAATTCGGGCACCACGTTGCCTAACGTAGGAAACTTATTACCATCAGGGCGGTTAGATGACAAACATTTTACTAATTCTGATAAGATATGTAACGTACTATCCCCACCTGCTTCACTCAACGGCTTGCGACGCGACGGTTCTCTCGTCCCTTCAGACACAGGTGGCTGCCGGAGATCCTCTTGTAGATCACCTTGATGACGCTTACGGGATCTACGCCCGCGTATACGACTACCACCAGCTGATTCGCGACAAGGAGTTCTGCTTCTAGTTGAAGTTGGCGTGCGACAATGACGTTCTTCTCTTGATTTACTTTTACGTCTGTCACTTTCACTTAATGTCGCGCGTTGACGACGAGTGACATTATCTTGTCGGCTTCCATCTGAATCCGTAGAATGTGTATTACATCGCCTTTTGTCACCCTATCTTGCTACCCAAGAACGAATTGTATACTTTGTGTAACCGGAAAGCAGGTAATGTAATTTATTTTTATTTCTACTATTAAAATTGTGCAAATCACTATTCTTTACATGTAAGTGAATGTTTTGTCGTACATACATGATATTTACAAAAGGATATTGTGATACAACAGTCAAGATATCAATTTCTTTAAACAGTTCTCTCAGAGATACTCGGGCTCCTAAGTAGTACATAGATCTTATTGCACGCTTTTTATATTATTCGATTAGCATTGTAGAAAATTTTTACACGTTTCAAGTGTGTTAAAAGTGTCTACAATATGTATCAAATGGGTGACGACATATTTGAGCACTTGGTGTTTTAAAAACACACACTTCCAAAAATCGAACTTTGCAGTGAACTTATTGAACATGTTTATCTATTAGGTAATAATAATAATAGTAAGTAATTATTATAAACCCATATAGTTAATATTATAATAAATACTTACTAGAATAAATTATTATGATATCTACCTATCCTTACCATTATCTATTTACAATATTCCTTGCGAGATCAGCATAATGTATTCGTGTCCATTCTGAGCACCCGGAAACTTATTTTATTATTTGGAACATGTACTGTGTGGCGGCAATCAAACAGTGTCAAATGTTGGCGCGTGTATCTTGACCTTGTACTTCCGAATAGCTGCAAATTTTTTTTGATAGGTCAGCATCCGACCTTTGATGATGCCGACAACAAGACGCCGCGCACTATCAAAGTGCCGATGGTCAAAACTAGGGATGCACTCTTTTTTCTTTTAATTTATATTTTCATTCGCTATGTATGTTTATGGTATTGTTCGTAAAGCGCATAAGTCCAATTTTCCAAATTTTTTTGCGTCTCATACAAGCGTATATCATGTGATTAGTCTCGGAGGGGTAAAATCCCAAGGAACTTACATAACGTAGTCATGTAAGTCATCATCAGTCATCAAAATATGAGGATAGCCATGACCCAACAGTTATATGCGTGTGTCTTATTCACGCCCCACAAAAGACTGTTGAGAACTCTTGTCAAGCGTGCATAAAACACATCGCAAACTGACTGTTTCATATCCGTCTCATCGAAACCTATGTTCTGTGACATACCCAGGTATCGGTATGTTTCAGCCTCGGATAGGGTCCTTATGTTGATGAGCATAGATAAGTCTATGCCCTTAGAGTTAGCAATCCTACCCCTTTCGACATGGAGGACCGCACGCTTATCCATCCCCAGCCCCATTCCAATAGAATTGCTAAAATCACAAGTTATGCTTAGCAATTCCACAAGATGTGAGCGACTGGAGGCGAATAACTTGAGATCATCCATATAGAAAAGGTGGGTCACGTTTGTTTACGTTTCCATGACCATGTAATGTATTTCGATGAATATAAATTATATACTTAATATAAATAAATGTATCATGCATGCTTTCAATTTTCAAACAAAGACCAAGCACTGACTTGGTCGTTTAGACAAGGTTAATACCGCTGGCGCGGGTGGCGGGGGGAGTGGACTGACTTCAAAATATACAAGCAGGAATATTGAAGTCAGCACTGGCGACAGTGCTCTACTGAATCCAAATCAATTTACATTATGCCAGTAGCGGGTCAGCACTGCCTCGATTTTGGAGCCAGTTACCGTCCCTGTGTAAATCAGCCATTAACTTCAAAAATCTCACCTAATATAGGTTTTTTTTACTAATAAAATTATAAAAGTTTAATTTATTTCATTTTTGTATGGTTCACTAGAATCTTCTCGTCAGCAGTGGCGGCGTAAAGGGGGGGCGATGGGGGCGGTCCGCCCCGGGTGCCAGACACGGTGTGTCTAAGATTTTTTTTAACTATTTGTGTTTCGGTAGCTTCATGTGAAAGCTTTTCAAAACTCAAACTAATAGAATCTTACTTAAGGTCCACAATGAGCCAAGCGCGACTAACCAATCTCCGGTGGAGGTTCGGTCGGCACCTAAGACGACTCGACCTGGCAACTTAACCTGGCAAACACTTACCTTGACTACTGACCAGGAGATCTTGGAGCTGGAAGAAGATATAGACAAGTTGCGCTAGGATATTATAAGTTTACTGTTTATCTGAGGTACGAAGAGAGGGGGAGGACACGTTAATCCTCGAATCCGGCAACTTGTTCTATCACCGGGAGGGCGACCATCTGTCCCAAGGAGGTGTCAGATTATTCCTCCACAAGTCTCTCGTTAACAACGCTGTAAAGATTAGGAGTGTGCCGACGAGGGTTGCGTATCTTATAATCAGAATCACCAAACGGTATTCGCTGAAGGTCATACAAGTATACGCACCAACCTCGGCACATCCCGATGAGGAGTTGGAGGATATGTATGAAAATAACTCTAGAGCAATGCGTTCCTCCAAAACCCACTACACGGTGTTAATGGGGAGACTTCAACGCAAACTAGGCACAAAAGATAACGATGAGCTGAAGGTAGGGAAATTCGGGATAGGGCAACGGAACCCAAGTGGCCAGCAGCTGGCTGACTTCATGGAGAAAGAGGGACTCTTTATGATGAACTCTTTCTTTCAGAGGCGGCTTCACAGAAAGTGCACCTGGTCAAGCCCCGATGGTTCGACAAAAAATGAGATTGACTTCATTACGACGACTAGACGTCAACTGTTCAGTGATGACTCAGTGATTGCGAGGGTGAAAACTGGCAGCAATCACCGAATGGTGAGAGGCACACTGAACCTAAACAGTAAGCTGGAGAAGTCATGTCTAATGAAGTCAACGCTCCGTCCCTCTCGTGCTCTAATGACCGAATGTGAGTGCATTATTTCCGGGACACCTGAGATTTTAAATGAGATCGAGAGGTTCTACGGGCAAAAAGCATAGTCCTCTCCATAGCTCGCTGAACGACCTTCTACTTCCTCATACGGCCAGCTGTGAAGGACCACGTCTCAGATCCGTAAGTCACCACTGCCAACACGCACTGGTTGTACAATCTCGTTTTCAGGTTATGAGGTAGACCTGAGAAAATGTGTCGTAATTTCCCGAACGCTGCCCAGCCGAGTTGAATCCGTCGATTGACCTCTCGGTCGAAGTTGGACTTACTTAGTCGGACTATTTGTCCCAGGTAAACATACTCGTCAACAACTTCGAGCTTAGTGTTCCTAACAACTACCGGCATAGGTGTGACATGGACATTACACATGATCTTTGTTTTGACCATGTTCATCTTAAGACTTATCCGTTGGGAGACACTATTGAGGTCATTGAGCATAGTGCTTAGATCCTCCAGCTATTCTGCCATAAGAAATATGTCGTCGGCAAATCGAAGGTGAATGGTGTACTCGCCATTGATGTTAATACCGTATCCTTTCAGGTCCAGTAGCTTGAAAACGTCTTCCAATGCAGCGGTGAAGAGTTTCGGGGATATAACGTCACCCTATCTTACACCTTTCTGCAGTTGGATAGGTTTCGTACTCTGGTTCTGTACTCGGTTAGCCATCTTAGCCTTACTGTATAAACACTTAAGCACTTCGATATACCGACAGTCAAATTGGCACCGCTGAAGGGACTGTAGCACCGCCCAAATTTCGACGGAATCAAAGGCTTTCTCATAGTCCACATACGCAAGACATAGTAGTGGCAGATTTTACTCTTCGGTCTTCTGTACAATTTGCCGAAGGGTATGTATGTGGTCTATGGTACTAAAGCCTTTTCGGAAACCGGCTTGTTCGGGAGGCTGGAAGTCGCCGAGTCTGCGTGCGAGACGATTCGTAATGACTCTTGAAAACAGCACGTAGACGCGGCTCAGAATCGATCTGTTGTTCTTCAAGAGAGCGTTGTCGCCTTTCTTGAAGAACAAGACCACTGCACTTCTGCTCCACGCCTCCGGAGTAGTCACACCATGGAGGACGGAATTAAAGAGCTTCTGAAGAATTTCAAGTACCGGTTTTCCACCCGCTTTCAGAAAATCTGTTGTAATTCCATCCTCGCCTGGGGCCTTGCCGTTTTTAAGGTGCTGGAGAGCCATTCAAATATCGCTCAGACTGACGTCCGGGATATCATCGGAATAGTGTCGGATGAGACTTGCTCTTGGATCGTTACTCACACTTGCGTATGGCTCCAACGATGACGTGTACAGCTGCCCATAGAACATCTCAATCTCACTCAAAATCTAAGGTGTCCCGGAAACGATGCTGCCACACTAAGTCTTCAGCTTTGACAGATCTCTGGCAAAGACTTTGGAGCCTTGGTTCCACTAGATTGCTTCTTCAATACGAGCTGTATTGAAGTTGCGTAAGTCCCGCCGCATGCATTTGGAGATCTGTCTGTACAGTTGCCTGTATGCTGTCAAATCTGTTGAAAACTGCAGCTTCATTTCCCGTCTAACACCCTTGAGATTAAGAGTGATCGGAGAGTTTTTCTGTTCTTCTGCGGCGGGTCTTGCAGAACTTAGCTCCGACCGCATGTACAGTTTTGTAACTCAAGCTGAGATGTTTCGGGACTTTGGATTAGAGCACGAGGGGGCGGAGCGTTGACTTCATTAGAAGATACCTCTCCAAGTTTAAGTTTACGTTCAGTGTGCCTCTAACCATTTTAAGTTTTATGGACGCCGAGGAAGCAGTGGCTGCGTTTCAAAATGCCGTCGAATAGACCCCTAAGGACGAGTGGGCAAAGTGCTTTTCTCAGTGGTTTCATCGGATGCAGCAATGTATTGATGTAAATGGACACTATTTTGAAAAGATATAACAAAACTAATAACTCAGTTCTTAGAAGACTACCGAAGGGTCGAGAACAGATATCCTTTCTGACGTACACACAAACTCCGGCCCGAGGCAGAAAGTGTCCCAGTTTGTAATCTGGGTAAGATAAATAAGATGTATCAGCCAGAGAGAACTACGTCTCGGTGAGAAAGACCAAGGCCGGCTTAGCCGTCTCGAGATGGTGGTGGACAGCGTTAATGTTTGAATGAATTTCCCTTATGTAGCAGAAATCCACAGCGAGCGTGAGATGGGGTGCAGTAGTTATTTTGCTCCGTTTGCTTCGTGTAGAATATGTACAGAGCGGAGTTTTGCCCTCCCCCCTCCCCAGAATTCGTGGTACAGCCTGAGCAACCACGCCCAGGAGGAAGATAGTTTGGGCGTGAATGCCCAGTGAAGGATTCTCCAGGATTATCGATGCTGGTACCCTATTGGGGTATTTTTTATTTAACACCGCTTTCATGTTTTTTCCACTGAACTAAATTATAAATTATATCATAGTTTTTATGCAAAGTAGAAACGTAATTATAATATATAGCCGCCAGAGGGGCGCCGCGCCGCGCTGATGTGGTGCTAGCCTAGGGCGCTGTCGACATTTAATCCGCCTCTGATCAAGAGTATATTAATTTTTTAATTTTTTTTACTAAGCGACACTAACTTCGAAATGGTAAGGGAACTTAATTATAGTAAGTAATAAAAGAGTCCAAACAGCTTTTTAATCAAGTAAGACGGTACAATTTATATGATTTTTTTTCCAAAATTTTAAACTTTAATCGGCTCTGCTGTAGTTGCCTATATGTCACTTGGTAATTTTTTCCTTTCCACTGTCGATATATTTTAACGCTGCCGGCGGGTTTAGTATTATATTTGGACGGAATGCGGTATTTCTTTCCATCCTACCCATGCGGGTTTGCTTCTTGCCGGATGATCCCAGCGTTGTTGCTGATTCTGTCACTGATGTGGTGCTTCAGGATCATCGGAGGCAGATCTTAGCCTTGGTTTGATTGCACCTGTAAAACCGCATTACGCAGTAAACAGAAGTGTTTTCAGTCCTGGGCTAACGCTTCGACGGCCCGGGATGTAAACACCAGCATCCTTAAAACGAAGTATAACTCAACCTCTAGGTCCTTCAAAAGAGTTATTGCCAGGGCAAAGTATGAGCACATTGGACGAATTGCTGAGAAATTAGTTCGCCTTCCTTTGGGAACTCGTGCATTCTGGTCTCTCACCAAGGCTGTCCAAGGGAATTTCTGTAAGCCATCACTCGCTGGCCCACGCCGCAAAAGAGAAAACCGAAATTTTAGGCTCGCTTTTTGCATCCAACTCGACTCTCGATAACAGGGGGAACACACCGCCGACTATCCGGCGGTGTGAGTGCTCTATATCAGGCATAGAGATGCGATTCACAGTGCTCAGTACGCAAAATACTCTTCCCCCTGGACATTCACAAGTCAAGTGGGCCTGACGAAATCCCCCCAATTGTGCTGCGGATTTGGCACCGGTTCTAATGCGTCTTTTCCGGTACTCCTATTCCCTAGTACGTCCCGAATTCATGGAAGATAGCTTTCGTGCATCCGATTCCTAAAAAAGGTAACCGCTCTGATCCGTCCGACCACAGGCCTATCGCCATCACCTCGTTGTTCTCGAAAATAATGGAGTCCATTCAAACTGCCAGCTCATGGGGTATCTTGAGGAGCACCAGCTGACCGCCAGTACGGTTTCCACCGGGGTAGCTTTTCTTGTTTACCTGACACAGCGATGGGCGCAGGCAGGTTTTTTCTTTCGAGGCTTTTATCTAATAGGCTTCCCGAGAAATTATGCTATTGGATCACCAGTTTTTTTCTTCAGATCGGAGCATAAAGGTTGTTGTCGACGGTGCATGCTCCGACTCCAAGTCTGTTAATGCTGGTGTTCCACAAAGCTGCGTGCTATCTCCTACCCTGTTCCTTCTGCATATCAATGATATATTAACAGCAACATTAATTGTTATGCAGATTACAGCTGCAGCTTATACACCGGCCGTGCTAATATTTCTCGGAAACACGTCGTCGAGTGCCGGAATAAACTTGTGTCTGAAGTAGAGTCTTGTTGAACAAGGTCTCGGATTGGTGGTGGAGACTAAATCTAGTCTAGTTCAAACCCCAGAAGACACAAGTTTGCGCGTTTACCGCTAAAGAGAACTTTTTTCAGGACACTCCCCACGTTCGTTCTAAAAAACTTGGCGTTGCTTTGTAGAGCGGGACAGTATTTCATGCTGGCCCACCGCTTGCAACTTTACAAGGCGAAGTTCCGCCTCACATGTAATACTGTCTCATGTCTGGGCCGCGGCACCCCTAAATTTCACAATCGCACATCGTGACAAAACTCGCCATACCATCCATACCATCTAGATGATTGGCGGTCCACCACTGTGCGATTTTTCCGGACCGATACGACTTAGGGATCTTTAAAAAAAGATCTACAATTTCCATGGTGTTGCAGTTGTTCATGGGCGGCGGTAGTCATTTACATCAGGTGAGCCGCATGCTCGTTTGTCAGCCTCCGGTTGTAATATAACTGCCCAATGTTTATGATGTTGGCTGTATTGAAAACCCAGGAGTGACGACAAGTTGTACTATTGACTAGCCTAGACATTTGTCTCTCTAGCACAGATTACATTTTATAGGGTATTCTCTATGCAAGACATCAGACTCTACAGCTGGCTAGTGTTCAGGCTTCAGTAAACTATCATATGTCAGATTTACTACTGCTGCCTGGATGGTACAGCCAGGCTGCCTTATTCATAAGGATACTTGAAGTGTTATTACCATTAACAGTGTAATTGAAACATGTGTATACAAGCATATTATATATTTTTTTATAATAATTAAGAATAAATTCTTACATCACGAGTTATAAAATAAATACATTTATTGCCTTAAATTAAGTCCAAAAGTACTCTGTACAATTATTGTTAGCGATGTACAAACGAGAACGACAAGTAAAAAATATCCAAAAAACAAAAAATAAAATAAAAAAGGGCCTTATCGTGAAGTAAGTTAAGTTCCCACAACTATTCTCTGTGACAAATCTACGAACAACTTAACAAATTGTGTCGGAATCACAACCAATAGTTTGCATCTTAATTTCATCTCTTATCAATATTACACAAACTATTTTATATCATTGCTCTTCGCTTAGCCTAAAACAAGAACCATTCTTTACCTTACATTATAATTACATTTAAATTAAGACTATCTAATTTCTAGCGGGTGTTTCTTATTGGACTGTTGTGCTATTACTCGCGTTACGCCACTTACGCCTTTTCTAATCTCAAATAGATTGTTATTAGATTTGAGCGATTAACTTTACAAGTATGTCACATAGAATTTAATCTAGGTATTTGTGTCCACACCTGCCGGGGTTTAAATTGCTCTTAAAGAAGACATATTTTACATTAAAGGCCACTGTGATTGACATTCACAATGTGCGATTACTAGCCTAGCATAGTATTTCTATATTTACTACAGAAATTGAACTGCATTGCATTTAGAGAATATATGCATTGTTCGTAATGATTTTGTAGGCAATAAATTACATAGAACAGTTAAAAATATCACGAAACTAAATTCATGTGGCAAACAATATGGCAACAGATATTTAAGTACTTTTAAATTATTTAAAAGTAAGTCTTAACTGATCTTGACCTGTGTAATTTTAATGCATTTAGTAGTAAATGCAGAAAAAAATCTGTACTTTTTGCTTAAGTTACATTAAGAGTTTATAAAGGTATGGAAGACGGAAAAACATTGCTATCAGATCGAAAAAAGAATAAATAGTAATTAATAATTAATGATCTAGTACATTAGTTCCAGGTGTTATACTGGCCACATGCCAAATAATTAAAATAAACCAATTTCACTACTAATAATCTTAAACTAAAATGGACAAAATATTATTACATAATAATTATGTACTTCTGTGTCATTAAAAGTAACCGAACTGCGGACTCGATTATTACAGATTACATTTAACACAGTGTCGGGCATCATTAATTTCAAAATTGACTAGATATTTGTGTGCATAGGAATCATATGTAAAATAGCTAAATTAAGGAACCAATACACTGAAATTCTGGCGAGTCTGTGTAAAAAAAAAAGATAAAAACTTTATTATTGCCATTAGCAAAAATAAAGTCTAAAACTGTACTTTAAATTATGTAGAGTACATAAAATATCTAAAATTTGTACAATTTGTACAAACGCATCCGCATTCGCTACTATAAAAATCCATATTCAGTCAAAAATCTAGATTAATGAGCTAAGGTGAAAAATAATCGATACCCTAACAAACAATAAAATTACTATGCGAAACTCTACACATTTGAAAGAAAAACAAATCTCACAATAATACGCGCATAAAAAATCACTAACAAAATTTGATCTTTTCACTGGCATATAGATAAATTAAGTACATTCCAAAACCACCGGTCGGTCTGACGGTAAATCTATATAAAACTTAATAAATACCAACAGGCCGTTTCGTAGATCCGTTTCGGTTGCCGTCACGAGTGACCGGCGAATATGAAGTGTCCATATCACAACACGACACGAGCGGTCGCGAGGCCTCACTGATTTTATACTAACGCGACCTTAACACTGAATCCACACTGCCCGAGGGGCAATCATCACTTGGACGGCTGGTAGGGGGGATAGCCTTGATGCGGCTGGGCTGCACGGCTTCCGGTCGCATACAATTGCTGCTGGAAGTTGTGAAACTGTGCTGCGTAATTGGGGTCTGCGGTGGAGGGGACCGCGAAGCCTTGCCCCTTGAAGCCCGCCGTAGGGCCCCCCATTGAAGGCGGCAGGGGTTGCGCAGACCCCATACGAACGTTGCCCGGACCCATGCCTCCCTTAACTCCCCTGAAGTTCGGTCCGCACATAGGATTAGGCCCGGCTCCGCCGAAAGGATCGCCAGCCATTTTCGGCGGTGAGTTGAACCCGGCGGGGTAGTGCGGCATTCTCAGCATACCGCCGGGTGGTCTCATCACCCCTCGCATCCCACCTTCCATGTCCATTCCCCTCGCACCGGGGAAATATTGCACGCCTTTACTGCTGTCCATTTGCATAGGGTTTGTGACCCGTTGTAGAAAGTCTAAGCTCGGTGGTCCTCTCGGGCCCGTATTGCATTGCATCTGGGGCCTTGTCGGTAGGTACTGTATCGTGTTCGGTGCGCTCGCTTTGACTTGCACGTTAGCTCCATTGAATGGAGGCATTTTCCCCGCTCCACCCATCCTCGGTCCGAGCATAGAGGCATCGGGACCCATGGGTCCCATTGGTCCACCCATAGGACCTCCGCCCATTTTTGGACTTAAATTCATTTCTGGAGAGAAATCACTGCCACCCATCATCCCTTCCATAGGTCCACCCATACCCGGACCTCCCATGTTATCCATATGGCAACCTGAACACACAATTGGTCATTATAAACTGATTAAAAAGTAAAAGAAAACATAAAAAATAACCAGTAAAATTACCTAAATCGTTCATCATCATATGGGGATGCCCATGTGGATGCATCGAGTGATGATGCTGCATGTGATGTGGTCCTGAACCAAAAGGTCCCATTCCGCTGCCATTAGGCCCCATGGGTCCAGTTGGACCTGGGCCTCCACCTCCAACCGTGTTCGTCAGTTGTTGTGACATCTGAGCGAGCGACGATATAGGGTCAAAGGAAGATGTAGAGGTACCCATGGGGCCATTTGGGCCTTGGTTGGGGTTGATGGGGATGTTGTCCGGCCTGTTCATGCTGCATGGCCCAGGAAACGGACTGGGTAAACTCGTGCTGTTTGGACCTCCTGATAATGTGGTCTGGAATTAAAAAAAAAATTGTTGCATGAAATTTTTATTGAAAATTGTGGGCTGTTTCGAAGATACACCATCCATAACTGTCACACTTGGCGGGCAGGTTGACTTGGCAATTTGTTTTTTATATTTATTGATTTGTTATCAAGAAGATGCTGCTGCCCATCTCCCGTTTCATTTCCCTCTGTCGCGTCTCATGACAGCCACGGGACAATATGGGTTAGTGGATATACTGGGTGTTACAAAACTACCCGTAAAGCCGAAAGGAGGTTAAATGGGGCCTTATAACGAGTCCATTCACAATATTTAAGAACAGTAGTAACGCTGTATAATATACCAAAAAAATAAAAAAATATTATTATTCTCACTGATGTGCAAACTCTATTTCAGTAAAATTAAAGTAAACTACGCAGAATGTACCTACATTTCTACCTAATTCGCGGAACGACAAAAATTTTAAAAAACCTAACTTAACGAAACAACCTAAACGAACACTTTTCATAATAAACGTCAAATTTACAGAAATGGCTCAAAGTGTGCTCCGCCTTGCTCAATATACAACCTCCCTCGTCGGGATATGGCTTGTGTGGCATTTCGCACCATCGTCGGTGTTATTGATGCGAAAACCGATCTAACACGCTGTTCCATCTCGGCAACCGTTGGGCAATCGGAGAAATACACTCTGTCCTTCACATAACCCCGCAAAAAGAAGTCCAAGGGTGTGAGGTCCGGAGAACGAGCAGGCCATAGCACCGGTCCCCCGCGGCCGATCCATCCTCGCGGAAAGCGAATGTTAAGATGTTCTCGTACGTTGCGAGCAAAATGTGCTGGAGCTCCATCATGCTGAAACACCATGTTTCTTTGGTTCTCAAAGTAATCCCAGTCAGGCACAGGAAATTCGTCAATCGCCTCTTCGAATTCCGTTTGTAAAAACGTTAGATAGTTGCTACCGTTCAGACGTGATGGCATAATGACGGGACCGATGACATGCCCGTCATAAAGGCCAGCCCACATATTCAGCCGCCACTGGTGTTGGAATCTGCCCTGCCGTGAAGCATGTTTTTTTTTATAGAATAAGGGTGACAAACGAGCACACAGTCCACCTGATGGAATGAAATGAAAGTAGACAATTATTAGGTAAAATAGGTAAGTAGGCCTTTCTGTTAAATAATCTGGTTCCCTGACATGACAGCTTACTAGGGTTGACAAAATTTTTGGCTTTGATAATTAATTATATTTTTTACGGGGTATTTTGTAACACGTTGTCTAAAATTTCTAACGTTTCTAAAATTCTCTTATGCCGCCATCTATTTTGAAGACTTGAAAAATGTAGTTGAGAAGACAAAAATATTATCATGGACTTTTGGTACAGGGACATTATTCATTTAAATACACTTATTTTAGAAAAAACATGACTCTATGCATGCGTAACTATTACAATAACACAATAATATGAGTAGTATAATATCTCGTGCCACCTTTCCTTTTTCGACTAGCAAAATAAAATTTCGTGTGTGGATTTTTTTTAAATCTTCAACAATTCCTACATGAGAGTTTTTTTTTTTTTTTTTTATAGGAGAGGGGGCAAACGAGCCTGCGGTTCACCTGATGTTAAGTGACTACCGCCGCCCATGAACAACTGCAACACCAGGGAATTGCAGATGCGTTGCCGGCCTTTTAAAAAGAGTAGGCTCTTTCTTGAAGGTCCCTAAGTCGTATCGGTCCGGAAAAATCGCTGGTGGTAATCGGTTCCACAAGGAAGTTGTGCGAGGAAGAAAACATCTTCTAAATCGCACAGTGGTGGACCGCCAATCATCCAGATGGTATGGATGGTATCGCGAGTTTTGTCGCGATGTGCGATGGTCAAATTGAGCGGCTGGAATTAGTCCGAACAATTCCTCAGAGCACTCCCGTGGTACATGCGATAAAATACGCAAAGAGATGCAACATCTCTACGCAGTGCTAGTGAGTCAAGCCGATCGGAAAGAACTCGGTCGTCGACGATTCGATCCGCTCTGCGCTGAATGCGGTCAAGTGGAAGGAGCTGGCACTGGGAGCCCCTGCCCAGAGATGGGAACAGTATTCCATGTGAGGCCGAACCTGCGCCTTGTAAAGTTGCAGGCGGTGCCGGCATGAAATACTGCCCGCTCTACTGAGCACGCCAAGCTTTTAGAGGCTAATTTTGCCTTCTTCCAAGTGACCACGAAACTGCACGTCACTCGATATGTCAACGCCGAGGATTCCGATACTGGCTGAGGCAACAAGGGAGTGCCTTGAAACTGAGGTGATACGACAAAGGGTTCCTTTTAGCGGTAAACGCGCAAACTTGTGTCTTCTGGGATTGAACTGGACTAGATTTAGTCGCTTCAATCCGAGACTTTGTCCAACAAAGTCTCGACTTCCGACACAAGTTTGTTCCGGTACTCGGCGACGTTTTCCGAGAAATATTGGCATGGCCGGTGTATAGAGCATCACCAGTGCTGTCATCCGCATAGCAATGAATGTTACCGGTTTGCAACATATCATTGATATGCAGAAGAAACAGCGTTGGTGATAGTACGCAGCCTTGTGGAACACCAGCGTTAATAGTCTTGTAATCGGAGCACGCACCGTCTACTACGACCTTGATGTCCGATCAGCCAGAAAACTGGTGATCCAATTGCACAATTTCTCGGGAAGCCCATAGAAGGAAGCTTCGAAAGAAGCCTGATATCCGTCCGGATGAGAGGTCAGCAGAAGGTCCAACAGGAAGGTGTATGATCCTCCACATCTGGAATCCGTGTAGGCGAAGTAATCAGTTGTGTCAGACCATATGCCAAGGCAAAGTCATAAACAGATCTCCCGCATGATCGGTTAAACGTGAACCGAGCCATTCAGCGTGGTGGGCGTTAAAATCGCCAAGTATCACGATCTCTACGGATGGGATCTGTTGTAGCAAGAAATCTGTAGCCATTTGACGTGGTCGATGAGTCGGTCTGTGTCGGCATTACCGCTATGGGACCTATACAGGCACCCGTAGACGCGGGATGGTCGTCGCTGTCTACGCGCAGCCATAGGATGGACAGATCCGTACCTTCAAGACTGCCAAGGCATCGAGAACAGATATCCTCTCTGACATATACGCAAACTCCAGCCCGGGGCACAAAGAAGTGTTCTAATTTGTACCCCGGTAGGAGAGGTACGAAGTATCAGCCGGAGAGACACCTGCGTCTCGGTCAAAAGAGCAAGGCCGGCTTCGCCGTCTCTAGATGGTAGTGGACGGCGTTAAGGTTCGAGTGAAGTCCCCTGATGTTGGAGAAGTCCACGGATAGCGTGGTAGGGGTCGCCATGGTTTTATCGCTCTATTTGCCCCTGGTATAGAGCGGGATTTTGCTCCCCCAGAATACGCGGGGCAGCCTGAGCACCCACGCTCAAGAAGAGGGTAGCTTGACCGTGGATGCTCAGTGAGGATTCTCCATTACCAGGGTGCTGGTACCTCCTGGGGTAGTTCTTTCTTTTAAATTCCGCTACCATGTTATGGGTGATTAGCCTCCGGCCACCTACACTAACCTAGCGAAACGCAGAAGCAAAGCTCCTACTTTACGTTGGTATTCTGTGAGGTCGTGGTACCGCCCCGGTTCGAGCCGGCCCATCCATGCTACAGCAGAAGCTGCAGCGCGGCTCTACCACTGTTAGTTCTCTAATGGGAGAAAATCCAGCGAAAGAATCTTCGCCCGTATCCTGTTTTCTACCGACTTCAAAAAGGAGGAGGTACTCAATTCGACTGTATGTTTTTTGTATTTTTTCTAGGTGAACTGATTTCAATGATTCTTTTTTTATTTGAAAGTTGGTGCTTCACATGTGGTCCCATATATTTTGATCAAGGTCTGACCAATAGTTTTTGAGTTATCCTCAATAATTTATATTGAAGTCGGTTGTACAAAATTTTTAATTTTAAATTACTGTTGTTTGTATATAAATATAGGCTGTGTTTGTACCTCATTATTGCCTGCTAGACTATCATCCATATTGCCGCTTGCTGACGTGGGAGCTGTACTTGATGCAATACTACAACTGCTCTTGACGCTGCCGGCGCAGGACGAAGCAGAAGACGCGGGGGCATATGGACCCTGGTTTAGACTCGATGACTCCCTTTGAGGCGTTTTGGACGCATTTTCTTGACTCGACCGGTTGGACGATGGGCTGGGACGTGATTTCTCATCTGGAACGAACAAATAATCCAAAATTCATTTTTCACTTTACGTCTGCAGGGAGGATTTTTTTTGGTACGTATGTCTTTAGAAATAACTGCCTTTTATCGTCCTCAGAGGTTATTAGCATGCGTTTAAGACATGAAAACCATTTGTAAAAAATTTGTCTCTCTGACTGTCTGTCCGGGCTAATCTTAGGGATGGCTGAACCGATTGTGATGAAACTTCACGAACAGGTAGAAAACAATGCCAGGAGTGGCTACATTTTATTTGAAAAAAAAAGAATTTTTTCAAGATATCGAAAAATTTATAAAATAAAGGTCTTTGATAATTATCTTAAATCTTAAGACGTTGCGCAAACCTAGACACTGTTGTGTCTTGTGTGGGATACAAGCTACCAATTAATATTTTATTTTCATGTAATCAATATGAAATCAGCCATTCCTTGCGCAGACGCAGACACTGTGTCCAGTTGCTTCCACTTGACACATACCGATCGCCAATCAAAAAGTGTTCAGTGAGGTAACTGGAAACTTACCTCACCGAGAGTTCTGTAACGGCCGGTCTGAATAACCTATCTATCTCATACTGGAAGTTAAAACGTCTACCATTGGTATCTATAGTTACATTTTTCCGTTTCAATAATCAAAGATAGATAGAAATATTTAACCATCACATTGATCTACAGTTCGGAGGACTTACCGACTACCTGAGTTAAGCGGATCCATAGAAAAAAAAAACTGACTGTTTCAATAACGTTTTGGCAGTTAACTGGCGATAGTTCAAATTACCAGATGTCAGAGTTTTGTCTATCGCACTACAGAAGTGAATTTTCTGACTCTGAATTTACATATTATATACATTCAGATTAAATAATACGTCCGTGGATGAGTTATTATTGAAAATAACACCAGTCTTAAAAGTAATTTCTTCGAGGTGAGTAAAGAAACTTGTGAACAAATTTTTTTACATAATGTATGGTCCAAATATACCACCCAACATTATTTTGGACAATAAACATGAATGTCAATTATTGTAAAATTTTTGGAATAAAGGAATATCAAAATTTAATTATTAGTTATATCAGCTGAGCTCATCGATTTTTGGTAGTGGTGTACTCAAACTGTCAAGTCAAGCATGTGTCAATGTCAATGCCTGTTATTTCGCTTTTTAGAATAAAATTTTGTCATTATTTGATACAAACCTTAATTTAGAAATGTGTATATGGAATAATTGTCAATATTATATTAAAAACTAACAACTACAATAATTGAAAACATTATATAATAACCATAATATTTTAAATACATCGTAATAATTTATTATAAAAGGTGATGAAATTCACTTCGAAGGAAAAACAAAACGCATATGAGGGACGCATTAACTAAAGTTATCATTAGCTATCTATCTTTTATCTCAGCTAAGCTTTCGAACATCACGATATTGTGACGACAGTAACAGATAGTTTAAACTTAACTGTTTACCTTGGGTAGCTATCTACTTATAACTGATAGTAGGGAATTGAGACCGGCCGTTAGTCGTCAGTTGAAGACACAAACAACACAAAGCAAATTTCTTTACAATTGTACGGCGCTGACATTGACGTGGTTGATTTGCCTGTAAATATTGATGGCGACCATAGACTTAGAATATACTGGCGTATAGACCGACATAGTGTGCAAGGGAGAAGAAAATTCCATTTGGCAAAAATGCAAGATAGAAAAGGATACCAAATCTCATGACTCTGTAACCGATTTTGGATGACAGGTCGGCACAAGTCGGCACGCAAGAAATAAGCTCCTACATGTTTTATAATTTTTTAGAGTGTAATATTGGTTATTTTTAGTAAGTAACTTTTTTCCAAAATGTTTACTTGTTCTGTGAGTGATTGTGGTGTTAATAATAGAAATAATCCTGATAATTGCACATTTCACAGGTAAATTCTCAAGACGTCAAAATTTATGTTATATACTGTTTAAAATATAGAATGTTTTCAATTATTTTGTTAATTTTGATATTTTGCAAAGAAAAAGTCACATTGTTGATAATTTGCATGAATTTGGTAAATACATTTTTATACAAAATATTTTACATGTACGCTAGGGACTGAATCAACTAGGTATATCAAAATTAGTGTTGATATTTATCTTGAATGTTTATATTGAATCGATAGACTTGCCAACACAACAAGAAAATAAATCCTCGGTTTGCGTTCTATAAATGTAATTTTATTTTGCCGTTTGTCAAGCAGATTCCCTCCAGATTCTATAATTAGAAAAAATGGTTAAAGTTAATTGGACGGGTTGGTTGGAATCCAAAGAAAAACTCAACAATTTGCTACTTGAGAAGTATAAAAGAAAAAGTAGATTAAAAACAATTTTATTAAAAGGAGCCATTTCTATATTATTTGTACAGGTAAATATATAAATGTATAAATAAGACTTCAAAAATTTAACTTTCAAAACTTTAGATAAAAATAGAGACAGATTTTTATACATTATAAAACTGTAGTACGTTAAAGATAAACAATCTTGAGATTATCCTATTTAAGCCATTATGAACCCAACTATGTAACTATTTATCAACCAAAAAAATGTATAACCTTACTTCACCACCCGCACCTCACGGTCACACTAGTGCAATATTCATAGCATCACGCTATTTTCCCCAAGGGGTTGCGTGGAGCTTCGGATTATATTCCCAAGTCACAATGATAAAACTTTTAGCGTAGTTAGATATAATATATTTAGTAATGCTCTTGAAGCGCCACTAGACGCCCGCGCATGAGACGCGCGGTTCAATGTGCCAGGATAGTATAAATTCCATAGTATTTGATACTCACAACGCTCGATGCTCGATTCATGCTTGATGGCCGGCGACATTGTGCCGAGGGCTTAAATAGCGTGGTTCATCGCCTACAGCGTTAGTCGTAGAGAAGAGGAACTCGTGGTTAAGTAATAGCTGCGCGGATCAATAGATCTGCGAGATTAAGTTGCACTTGCCGCGGTCAGTCCATGAATGAGTGATCATTTTCTTAACATACCGAGATTGAGAGAAGCTGTATTCTCAGACACTTGGTGCACTTTACTCTGTTAAGATCATTATGTTTTTAAAATTCATGCAGATAAAATGATAATAACTTTAATATTACTTTATACTTTTCAGGGACAGATGAAAGAATATAAACATGAAGCATGATGAAGTCTCATAAACATATTGGCCTATAAACAGAGCAATCTTATTTAACTGATTCCTACAAGTTTCCTTACTTAAATTATTAAGTTTACATTCATATTTAAGTCGAATGTTAAAACAAACTTCTATAATGTATTTAATTATTAATTATTAAATGTTTGTAATTATCAAAAGTAATACTTATATGAAAATTAAAGTAGCCATTATGTACTCCGTGTCCCGGTTTTATAATAGGTATATATACTTAGTTAAGTTTTTTTAAGTTATTCGTGAGTCACCTGGTATTTTTTTTACATTTGAATTAAAATCCAATAAAAGGCAGATAGGTTTAGCTTATTCCCAGGAACATGTTATATGAATATTTTGTTGAATTTTTTTTTATAGAATAGTGGTGACAAACGAGCACACAGTCCACCTGACGGTAAGTGGTTGCTGTGGTCCATAGACATCTACATCTATCTTCGTTTGCGAATTTAAATGCAGATGCGTTGTCAGCCGTGAGGACTAAGATCGAATGCCTCTTTTCCAGTAAAAAGGGTCTCCGGTTCTCTACACTCACCATATGAAAAACAGCAGCATTAAGCTGCTATTTTACGCTGGTATTCTGTGAGAACGTGGTCCTTCCCCGGTTGAGCCGACTCATTCGTGCTACAACTATAGTATTAATATAGCTGCAGCATGGCTATACCACGTAAAATGGTAAAAATTCAGTTAATTTTTGGAGTTATTCAATTTCGTGCACTAAACTATTTTTTTAAATCTTTTTACCGCTTCCTTAACAATCATTTTTCGATAGTCCTTGTAAGTAAAATGTACATCACTAGCTAACGCACACAATTACAAACCAAAATTAGTCACGCGTTTTCGGGCTGTCAGGTCGTCTATACGCCAGTATATTCTAAGTCTATGATGGCGACGACGTCTACGTCAACGTGTAATCAACACAACAAGCAAAGGTAATGTTCCTCCATCGACACCCAAGGTGAAACTGACGGAAAACAAGCGACGAATTGTTTACCAGTGTCCAGAATTAGCAACCGGCGACTGTGTCCGATTGCCGCTACCGGACACAGCAACTACGGTTTCCTGTGATGGTGTGCCGTGTCGGTAACAAAAAGTGTCCACGTTTGCGCAGCGCCTAATAGATCCCACCCAGGCGAAGCCGGGACGGGTCGATAGTATCATATACAATAAAAATTATGCATGCTACATGTAAATCGTTAGAATAACCAATTAAGCATCTATTATCATCAAATCTTTTCTACTTTTATTATTTAAATTTAATTGGATAATTATTGTTATAGTATTCTTGAAATAAAGTTTAATTTATATAATGCATTTTGTGTACATATATAGTTTATCATCATTTATTTAAATCTGTATTATATACATAATATGTATTATAATTTTAACTACTAATTGGATTTTTGTTATATATGTAGTTAATTTTGTACTATACTCCCTCTTATATTTTATTTATTATAAAAATAGTTCTACTACATAATCGATTTCATTAATGTTTTTATCTTCAATGACATTCACATCCAAACCCACTTGTTTAACTATTCCATAGTCAAAGGAACTTTTCCAAGTGCATGATAGGAGGCCCAAGTTTTGCATTTTAATAAAACTTGTTTACCACTTTATCTTTCAAACATAAAAACTTAGTTTAAGCAAAACAATGTCGTAACGAATTTAAGTAAAGTCACTCCTACCTTGTCCACATTTAGTATTAGCAGCTGAAGTGGGCGTCTGTGGATTATTGAATCCTGGACTCTGTTCCAATGAAAAACGGCCCGTACGTTGCTCCGACAGAGACGAGTGGGGCTCAGGCGTTCCCGGCATCATGCTGACAGATATTAAATTATCATACATAATATATATTTTTGTACAGAGACTAGAGAGCCGTGTAGCTAAGCACTCGCTGTGAATATTAAAGTAGGCGAACAACCCGGATTCGAACCCGCCGGCACCGTTAAAATTATTAATTTCTATTTCAAGTGCTTACTAACCACGTGTTCGGTGGTGAAAGAAAACATCGCTAAGAAACTTGCATGTCTGAGGAATTAAAAATATTTTGAAGACACGTGGAGTCCGCCAAAGTGCATTAAGGACGGCGCAGTATTTCCTTGCCCTGAGCCTGTGCCCAGCGCGGTGGGACGCATTTAGGCTGCTGTAACTTTACTTTTTATTTTTGCATAGCTTTTTATATTTTCCAACAAATCTAATATGTCCGAGTCTATGTTTTCAATCATATATTGAGTAGATTTATGATTAGGGGTATTATGAGAGATATAATAAACAATAATTATGTGAGAGATATTATTAAAAATTAACAATTTCATACTATGCGAGCTAACTGATTTCCTTCGCCGCAGGTAACAATTAAATAGTTAAATATAGTAAGTTCTTATTTACCACATGTTCAGCGTTAAATGAAAACATAGTAAACGAAACTGAATTGAAAATTTCGCTATTGATCCATTGATTTCAAGTTCGCCACCCGCACTGGAGCAACGCGGCGGATGTTTCTATATTCTCAGGACTTTTTCATATTTCTAATGCTTGAAAACTTCTATATTTAAAAACAAAAATAGTTACCCGGCTGGTGATTTTTGATTCGAGTTCGACTGAGGGGTCTGACTACCGCTGTTAGAAGGTGGTCCATTGTCTTTCAGTGACGTGTTTGGTTGCTTCTGTATTGTTAACTCTTGGCCTAATACATAAAAAGAAAACAAAATACAATGTTAACTTCAACTTTTCTTAAACATGTGACACTCTTAAAAGCGTTTAAACTGTCACTTGTATATACCCCCGAAAATCTAACAGGTCCGATTTGACGTTTCTTATTTGGTATGACGTCATTACTTTGTTACTATATATATATATACACCCAATAATTAAAAAAAAATTACATAATTACTATGTTATTTGCATACTTCAAAAATAATTTGAAGTGCATAAGCTGCAGACTACGGGCTACGAGTGCAAATTCCACACGGAACAAATATTTGTATGGCCTTACAAATAATAGTTCCAGGACTGGAACACAGGAGAAGTAACTAGTGTGGTATGTTGTATAAACAATGTGTGTAACCTTTTTATAAAAGAAAAAAAATAACTATCGTTTGTAAAAACGATATTTGTTGAACATAAAAAAGTTGCTTCTTCATAATCTGTCAAAAAGTTGTTGAATATTTTAATAGATCTCAATAATAAAAGGTTCTCAATATAACTGTACTTTATAGTTTTTTTTTCCTAGACCTGTATATTACAATTTATGTATATATAGCATAATATGCAGTAATGCAACATCACTGTTAGTTTACTGGTTTCACCTTTTTTATCGAAAAAGTATACACGGCCTTTTTTATCGATTATATTCAGTTATGTTTACAATGTTACTTTCAGACTGCGCACAAAGTAGTCACACAAAGTAAAATTTTATTTTACTATTATTATCCTAAGCGCTGTAATTTTTCAAATACGTCATAGAATAACATTAAAAAAAAAACAATTCTACTTCTGTTTTCGGCTACTGTAGTTGTTCTCTATAGGGTGCGGATTTTAAGGTCAAAAATAGATCAATCACTAACAATAACAACTGATTGTGACAGGATTTTTTTGAAATGCTATAATTTACGAGATATTCAATTAAAATAATTTTGATATATTTAATTTTTATTACACACAAGACACGGACGTCCCTCTCAATCTGGCTCGAACTATATACAAGCACCTCCATTGAGACGGGAATTTGCACGCGCCAAAGTAGGAAAGTATGTTAACCGATGTTTCAAGAATCGGTTTGGGATCTGTATTTTTATACAAATATTTTGAAAGGGGTCAAATCGAACCTTTTAGATTGTTGCGAGTATAGAGAATACGTAAACGACACAAGTACAAATTAGCCATAGAGTATGAAAGTATGTTAGCACATTTTCACCAACCACCACCAAAATGAGAATAATGTAACAGCGAGTTAAAATACAAGTAAATGAAAAATAAAATTATCGTAACTTTATAATAAAAGCCTTGGGGGCAACTACACAAGCCAAATCATAAACAAACAAAAATTAAAGACATCGTATAACAGAAAAATATATAAATAGTACACAAGAAAATCACAAGGTAAAATCTAAGCATTTCCTAAAAAATTAAGAGCGAATCTTAATGACGTGTATTTGTTTTATATAAAAGAAAATTAAGTTTTATTTATTTAATTCAAAATAGTCCGCCCACACTATCTTATTTCGATATTCGAATGGTATGCAAATGCAAAAACAATAAAAATATGAAAAAAAGACGTAAAAAGTAAAAAAAAAACAACGATAAAGGCAAAATGTTTACGGGCTGTGTCAGCCCAGAAAAAGAGGTCAGAGATTAGTTAACCGATTTTTTTTTGTAAGGCAATAATACTCAAGCCGAGCTCAATGGTCTGGCAGATTTCATAACAATTGAAGGCTGTTTGATACAGCATTGAAATCGTCGTCGACGCCGTCGTCATTTTGAGTTGTTATCAGGAAGATGCTGCTGCCCATCTCCTGTTTGATTTCCCTCTGTCATTTTACGACACCCACAGGATGATATGGCGTGGTAGATTCTCTTACACCGCCACTACACGGCGAAATAATTGCATTAAAAGTTCAACTGTTTTATATAATTTATCAATCGATTAAAGCCCGATTTCCATCACACACAATTTTTTTTCTATATAATATGTTCTAATTAAGATCGAATTTATGATAAGACAATATGGGCTGAATGAAAAAAAATACCCTAAAACCGAATAGTTATTTATTATAAAGACTTTACTACTAATAAGTTAATGATGTAATGCCTGGATCATTTTTTTACGAGCAAGCTAGTTAGTTACCTTCGAATTGGTTGAGATACGATATTTGTTGCGGAGATGGCACAGGCATCAAACTGGGTTCCTTTCCGTGCGTATTCTGTTGGTTCTTCTGCTGTTGCGCTGCCAAACATTGGAGGGTTCGGACAAACACACCATCGTCTAGTTTTTCGAGTATTTCTTTTGTTTTCAATGTTGTCCAATATATCGCACGTAAGTGATTAGCAGGCCGTTTTGTTTCATACAATGAGGTGATTTAATCCGTTATTGCGTACCGGCGGTGTCCCGTTATGTTGAGAATTTTAGTGTGTTTTCGTTGTTATTTCATCACACGTTGGGATTTCAAGCGTCAAGCGTTTTGCGGGGGAGGGGGGAAAACAAAAAATATGCATTACAACTACGGAAAACAAAAATAAATCTAAACGCACATCAACTAAATAAAAATAATTTCAATGTAAAATGCAAAAAACAATTTTGTGGTTGGGAAAATGTCTAACACAGTAAATTATTGCATGCACTGCTACTTCTATGGCTTTTGATTTTAGTCTGAATTAAGATGTTTGTGTTAATTATGTGAAATAGTAAAACTTTTAGATTCTAAAAAGGTTATAATTAGTTAGTGGAAACATGTTAAGTCCCGTACTTTATTTTAATTTAATTAACTGATAGTGTCTTCTACTGAAACACATTGAAAGTAATACATTTAAAGTAAAAATAACTTTAAATTGCAACTTAGAATTTAAAGTCTAAAAAAATATTTGTTGCGTAAAATTTAGACCACATTTATACATTTAAACTGTGATTTGATTTGAATTGATAATTTAGTACAAAATTTCACAGAGATTATTGCAGGCAACTTGCTAAAGTTTAACTTGTGTGAGTGTGTGTGCGCGTGTATTTGTGTGGATGCATGCGCTACCGACCTGGCGCGTCCTGTTTATGGCCGGGCTTGCAGTGCGCGGGGCTGTTTAGTCCGGAGCTGGCCCGGGATGCTTCCGCAGACATTGGCATTTGCACCGAGCCATGTGATGGCGACGCAGTGGCTGTACATAAATATTATTGGTGTCTGTGGCACTCAGTCTCTAAATCTAAATCTACTATATCCAACTTATAGGTGTCCATTTTCACACTATTTTTGAAATCAGCTTTTCAAAAACTGTAAACATCGATTTCATGAATACTTAGATTGATTTTAAGTCGATATCAATTCTCGAAGTGTTCTCGAGTGGCAGCCTCGTATACGTACCTAAGCGAAGTGTAGGGCGAACCCCTACTAGATGGAGTGACGACCTGATACACGTGGTTCAGGACTATGTTTTGTAGCACTGGACTTTTAAAGGGCTGATAATAACGATAACGGTGACCATTATTTATTCTTTAGAAATGGGGACAAAAAATTCCTTAACCCACGAACGAATGTTATAAAGATATGAATTGGCCTAGAGGATCTAAGAATGTTGTAATTTGGACCTACAAAAAATGGAGCCATTAATATTTTAAAATGGGAATTTAATAGAAAGTTCTGTGTTTTGATATAAATTAATGACAAAAACTAGCTAACAAGGTGTTAGCTAGTTTTTGTCATTGCCTGACTTGTTACATAGGCTTCATAAGCTTAAATCTGAGAACAACAGGTGTCATTTGACAGATTGTTTTTATAACCGCGAGCAAATCTGGGCCCGAGGGGCATTTAATCAAACAGCAGCAGAAAGAAACGGAGATATATATTTTTTGCTCTGATTCATCAGCTTGTAATAAGTAGAAAAATCCGGTGATATTAGCAACATTTGATAAAAGGCGTAGAGATTTATAAAAATTCTCAAAGACAATAGAGTGTTCTGAAGTGTTGCCAGAAAAACATTAAGTAACGCCTTCTTGTGTGGCAATTGTCCTCTTCTTTGTATTACTTCATGCCTAAAAAATGTATTTTATTTGAATTATTTTATAATCTTACCTATAGGCACAGACGCGGAGCGATGTAACGGAGATGCACCATAGGGTGGTGGAGGTAGACATCCTCCTCTTTCTGAACATGGTGATTTTACTTGTGTGCCTGTAAGCAAACACTTATCATTATCACCATAAAGTTTGTACAGAATCACTATATACACTTTTCAGGTGTAATTTCGTACCAATTATTATTTGTGTTTATAATAAAATAATAATAATGTCCTTAAGACCGAATTTATGGCGCAGGACAGAATCAGGTATATATTTGTGTTTAATATATGTATGAACATGAACCCTGCGCACAAACTGACGAGGCTCTGGCGACCAACTGACCGGGTGGAAAATAAATCCATAACCCTGAACAAAATTATACAGGCTGGTGATGGAAAGCATGACCAGTGCAAGGGTATAGACTGTGCGCTGACTCGCTCGATTGCCCAGCATGGTGAGTATCGGCAAATCTTCCATGACCCTTCTATTCCGTGATGCATGTTAGATGTCGTATTCTTGCAAAGATCTATCTGTGTGCAGGTGGACTTGGAAAGGCCATTTATGTGGTGATCTAGTGATTTGTAATGAATTCTTCATTATCTCCCGTTCTGCGTAAATTGCACTTTACTTTACACCCCAGACCGGACAACAATGTCAGGGTTATTACAGGACTGAAAGGAGGATGCAGTCAGGACTGCTACAAAAGATCAAAACAGTAAAAAAAAATATGAATGCTCGATACGCCTTTTTGCCGTTACGATACCGATACCGATGCTCTTATAAAAATATTGGCGATACCGATACCAATACGCTTATTGAATTCAAAAATGAAGGTAAAATAAATAAAACACAAGTCAGGTTATTTTTTTAATTAATATAAAAAGAACAAATAACAGGACAAACTAAATAAATCCATTTAAAACTATAGACAGGTTGAGATTAGTTAATAGTTTCAGTAATTAAAATTAACATTGATGAGATTTTTGTTTAAAAAACAAAGTATTCTTAAGTTTTGCGGAGAAATGCGATTTCGCAAATCTGTTTGAATAAGACCTGCAATGGAAAATAGTCTCTCAGATGCGACAGAACTCATTTGGAAACTAAAGTACTTCTGCGCTATTTTTTCAAGTTTGGGTATAAGACGTCATTGCTCCAGAAAACGAACGGATCGGCGCCTCTCGATATATTAGGAGACCTTAGGTATCTCTCGACTTCTTCTTTGAGAGAATTACAGCTCAGAGTAGACATGGGCTCATCTTCCTCGGACTCTCTAATATAATTTTCTCAAACGCTCCAAAGCCCGCCACTCGTAGGCATCTCAGAACTTACAGTTACAGTACTAGATGTAAGTGTGACCGTGTCTTAAATAGTTTCGGAATGCAGTGCTACATTAAGATCAAGTAACTGAACAAGATGCTTTTTTGTCATAATAATAGTAGATTGTGATTGAAATATTCGTGGTTTGTAACGAGGATCAAGCATTGTGGCTAAACAAGACACTGAATAAAGCGCGGGGTTTCCCCGAGCATAGTTAGTTCGTGCCTCGTTTGCAACAAAATAGACGAGACAACATGCGCGTTTACATTACATTTTTAAAGCGCGAAATTTAAAAAGTATCGTTGAATCGGCCATAAAAATATTGCCGATGCTGATATATCGGCATACTTCGAGTATCGCCGATATATCGACATCGGTATCGGTATCGGATGCATCCCTAAAAAAAAACAACACAACTTAAAATTAAACAGTTTCATTTTAAAACTCAGGAAATAAAAACGCAAATTTATACTGCATTGGTTCATACTGCGTGAACTGCGATAAAAAATAGAAAATAGTATGAAAGTAAATTTTTACTTACTGAGCTCCGTATCCATGGACTTAGGGTCGTCGAAGAATTGATGATGTAGCTTCTGCCAGTCGATGTCTGCACCAGCCGATGGACTCTTAGGGCTTCGAAGGCCCCCTTTGTGGCCAGGGCCCAGCCCGCCCGGGTCGCCAGGACCCATCTGAGAAAAAATATAAAGACCCTTGTGGAAAATTGACAGTTGTTGACTTAGACAATGTATACTTTATAACTTATAGTTGACAACTATAAATATCTTCATTACTACAATCATGAACAAAACAGAAAGGTAAGTAAAATAAAAGAAATTTGTTTAAAAACGATAAGGTAATAAAAACATTTATTCCGACCTATGTATTTTATTATAAACTAGCGATCCGCCCCGGCTTCGCACGGATCATTCCTGCATCTCGACAGCAGGTCCAGGGACCCACTCAAACACACACACAAAAAATTTAATCAGAATCGGTCGAGCCAGTTTCGAATTTTAAGCGAGACAAACAGACAACAATAGATTTTTATATATAGAGATAAGTAGTCATAAAACACTACTTACTTGATTTTGGGTTAGCTTCTTTTTTTTAGAATAGATTATTTTTTATTCAATATAAATCATTACAAAATTCTTTTATTATAAAATATTGTTAGCCATAATGAAAACTAAGATGAAAAGAAAAATAAATGGACGAGACAATTAGTGATGCGACGAATACGATTAGGATTCTTCGTAACTTAAATTTAGTAACATAAATTTCGCCGATTATCAGTATTCAACGATTAATAGTTAACAAGGATTATTATGTACAATTCTTCACAATTTCTACAATAATAATATTTACAAAATATAATAAAAAACGCATATCTGTGGGCTATGTAAACATTTGTTTTAAAATGATTATAGATACAATGATTTATGAAATGCGATGTCGATTAGCTTTTCCTTTACTCACCAATCGTAATCGGCGATTACCAGACGTGATAATCGTAATTGTAATATGTATTACAAGGAATTATTGCATCAGTAGAGATAATTAGCCGCTGCAGCTATATTAACCGGGGAAGGACCACGCTCTCACAGAATACCATCGTAAAATAGCAGCTTAATGCTGCTGTGTTTCGTATGGTGAGTGTAGAGAACCGGAGACCCTTTTTACTAGAAAAGAGGCATTCTATCTTAGTCCTCACGGCTGACAACGCATCTGCATTTAAATTCGCAAACGAAGATAGATGTAGATGTCTATGGGCCACAGCAACCACTTACCATCAGGTGGACTGTGTGCTCGTTTGTCACCCTTATTCTATATAAAAAAAAAGTGTTCAAAATCTGTAAGCACCGATTTTACAGCGACCTCTAATTTGAGGAATTATGACTTAAGGTTTACTTACATTGCGTCCGCGGCCGTATTCATCGCACATGGGTCCGTTGACGGGCATGCCATGGTGCTCGGGTCCGCAATCACCATGCACCATGCCGCCCATCATATTGCCATCCATCATTATACCCCCTGCAGGTAAATAATTAAATACACACATGAGACATGGAGAAAAATTGAACATTCATTACCATGAAATAGGAGTGTGGCGTATTTATAGTATCAGATAAAAAACAGGTATCTTAAAATAGCAGACTGTAACTGTGACAAACGAACTGAAGAACATCTCCTGTTCCAGGATATAACAAGTCCACTAAAAGACAGTCACAAGTTTTTCTTTTTTCATACATATGACAGTCACATTTGTTAGAATAAGATAAAAAATGTTACTGTGACACCCAGTTACTCGTCACAAGCTCTTTCCTTTTCTCGCATAGGTTCAACACCTTAGTTAGAAAGAGAAGTACCCTATGGAAGTATCTTAAACTGTCACTGTGACAAACTGAAAGAACAGCTTCTGTTCCGCGAGATAACAAAATTCATTATACAACAGTCACAAGCTTTTCTTTATTCATACATTGACAGACATGTGTTGATTTTTAAGGACTTTATTCTCTTTACTATAAAGTTGTACATAAAATAATATTAATGTGGCGGTATGTATGAGAAACAAAGCATAGCAATAGTGATTTCATTGTTTCTTTATACAACAAGTGTTTCAAAGTTAGTTGCTTTTCTCTTTTTACAGTTTTTCAACCGACTTCAAAAAGGAGCAGGTTTACAATTCGTCGGAATCTTTTTTTTTGCCGATTTGGAAAAAATCTTTTTTGGGTTCAAAGGGTATACTTCCCAGGTGGTCCCATTTAAATTTTATCGAAATCGGTCGAGCGGTTTTTAAGAAATCAACAATAAATTTTACTTATATTGAAGTCGGTTGGACAATTTTTTTTATTTTACCACTCGTCTTTTTAGTCTTAAACTAGGCAATCAATTTTTAGACAAAGGCAAATGTTTTGAAATGAATACTAAGTTCATATTAACTATGGTAGAAAATGAGTTAATTTATTAAAAATAGGAGTTTTAGGTATAAAACGATATACTAATTAATTAATTTAAACAGATAAACAATTTAACTTACCATTCATTGCATTTAAGTTGGGTCCAGGCATCATACGAGGTCCCATATGTGGTCCACCCATCATACACGGCTTAGGTCCACCCATACCGCCCATTGGATTTGGCATGCGCTGTAAAACAAATTTATATAAATAATACAATTATTATCCTTTATGAATTATACAACTAAACATTTGTTTTCATTATTCTTTACAATTATAATTTGTTACCACTCAATTTTATACAAAACAATATGAGTAGTAAGCATGGAGCGAGACCAATGAGGGCAGTTCGCCAATATAACTTTCTAACAAATGTATAGCAAGCAAATAACACATGAGTATTTAATAGATAACCATTAACTGACGGATTAATCTCATAAAATAATGTCACATTCGCCCTTATTGTTCACCTTGCCCCTATAATTACTAAAGATAATTTTAAACTGACTACTGTGTAGGTCGAGTTCGTGGTGCAATTTATACACACTTCTACATTATAATTACAATAAAAAAGTGCAAAGTTCATTGGCATTTCTTAAAAATAGTAAAATAATACTCACCCCCATAGGACCACCACATCCCCTACCCATATGCATATCTGTACACATCCCCGATTTCATATCAGGCCACCGCAAGCTCCTCTAATGCCTTTCATCCCGCATGGGCCCATGGGACCCATAGGACCATTGGGACCCATCCCTGACATCATAGGGCCATTTGGTCCCATCATCCCATTAGGTCCCATAGATCCGTGTCCACCCATACCCATTCCACCCGGCCCACCCATTCCGCCCATTGGTCCACCCATAGGACCATTCGGACCCATAGGACCTCCAGGTCCCATTGATCCTGGACCCATCGGGCCATTTGGACCCATAGGTCCGGACATCGTACAACTGGGACCAGAGTTCATGCTATTGGACATTGAAACCATAGGTCCGTTCGGTCCCGAAACCATGGGTCCGTTTGGGCCCATGCCAGACATGGGTGGGAACGGCATGTTTATGTTTGCGGTTGAATTCGGGGGATTGTGTTCGTTGGATTGTTGCGAGCCTTCGCCCGGTCCTTGTCCCGAATTACTGCCGCTTTCCGGAAACAGCATTTGCTGCATCTTGCGAATTGTAGCGAGTTGTTCTTCGCGGTGCGCGCGCTGCTGCGGTGTAAGGTTCTCATCCGGTATTTTTACACCTGCTGGAGTCGAAACATAAAATTGCTTTAGAGATCATTCTGTAACATTATGACAAAATAATCACAGCTAAAAAATATATTTTTATAATGCTACAAAAGGTCAAAAGATTGTGCACATATCTTATTGTTTCTTCGTGTAAAATTAAGTGCGGAGATGATGTACAGGTTTGAATGGTGTGTTGCCAGTGTATCTGTTGGTTTGAAGGGTCTGTGTCTGATGTGGTAGTGTGGGATAAAGAGTTGTACCAGTGGTGTGGTGGTACCTTTTGGGCCGGGCTGGCAGGGCGAGTCGCTGGAGTCCGCAGGCGGCGCCGACTCGCCGGCCTCCGAACACGGAGGCATCGACAGCGGCGGCCCGTTAGACATGCCATTCGACATTACCGAGGAGTTTTTCTAGAGATAACATAAATAATAATAGAAACTCTTTTTTGACGTGAATACGTCACTGTACTGATGATAACAAAAGCGGGTGACACAGTTTGGTGTTGCAGCTACATATTTATCGCCTACATCCAAAATTTAATTACACCACTCGATAGCTAAAGGATCAACGGAGTTACGTTGAGTGAGGACTTAGACGCATCGTTCTAGGCGGAGGGGGGAGGTCGTTTCGTACACGTATTCACGTAAACACATGGCCGTGTCTACGACACAGGTACACCCTGATTTTTTTAATCTTCATAGCTGCTACACACTATAGCAAGCCGCAACTGGACGGGAATCTTCCATTTTATAACATTGAATGGAGCTAAGGAACAGTAGGCAGCAATTGGCCTATTCTGTTCGGATTGAACTACGAACTCGCTCTAATAGCTCCCATGCGGTCCCGGTTGCATGATTTGGGTCCGATTGGCGGTCATTTATAGTCTTTGCGTTGTAGCATGGTGCGGATGACAGTTCACTAGAACGTAACTTGTATGCGTTTGCAACATACGACAAAAAAAATGATCTTGAAAAAGGAACACTGAATTTCTTTGTGTTATTTTTTTCTATTCTATCATGACTATTAGATTAACATTAACTTTAAAAATCTCACCTAATATTGTTTTTGCTAATAAAATTATAAAAGTTTATTTTATTTTAATTGCGTGCGGAGTTACATACTATGCTTGCTAGTTATAATTTTTTTTAATAACTAGAGATGTGATTCATAATCGTACGTAAAAACCGATATTAACGTAAAATATCTATGATACAATGCACCGATTCGAATTTCGAGCGCATGAAAGAATGCGATATACATACCTACATTTGGGTAAAACTGTAACTAAAATGTATATTATGCATTGTAATTTAAAAATAAATATATCTTCAGGTTTTAATTTTTTTTTCTCGATAGCTAATCGATAATGTTTGCTTTGCTTTGTGACTCGTTAATCGCCATTTGCTAAATCGATTCAACATCGTTCCATCTCTAGACACGTCAAACTGTAAGCTGTCATCCGCACCATGCTACAACACAAAGACTAGACGCTTTACGAGCGAAGTAATCATTATCATCATCACATCATCATTACTGCCTATCAAAGTCCACTGTTGAAGATAGGCCTACCTGGAGATATATGTTATAGTTGCCACGCTTGGCAGGGGTGTTCGCAACCGTAGGTTTTTAACAAAATAATTAAAAAATATTCTGCATAGAGTTATTTTTAGGAAAATGTTGCTGCCCATCTCATGATTTCTAATTCCGTTGGTTGCCTCTTACGAGAGCGGAAATATTAAAATAACTATAAGACCGAATTCATTTGTAAAGTTGTCTTCTATTAAGTACATGACAAATATTATTATTACATTCTAAATTTAAAGTATATTATAATTGTATTATCAGACAAACAGTAGAGGCAACTAACTGATACGTTTGTAATCACCACTAGTTTTTCGATTTGTAAGTTTAAAAAAAATGTTAGTGATGTCGTTTTTGAACAGATTTACACTTTGGGCTGCGATTATATGCTCCAGTACTTTATTCCATACACTGACTCCCGGTTGCTTAGAAAGTGTTCATGTGGGAAAATGTTTTATATTTGGTCATAATTATAGAAATACTCAAGAGTTACTAGTTTATACTAAAATAATGAAAATATTTATACTCACGGTGTCCCATGGCATTTCACCATCAGCACCGAGGCCGTCCATGACACCACAGGACGGGGTGCCCCCTGGAAACCCATCCATTGGACCCATCCCAGGACCCATTTGTCCCATCTGGCCAGGGGCGCCTTTCATCATCATCATTTGGTTTCCAGGTCCCACCATGCGATTAGGGCCCATCATGTTTGGTCCCATATGCCCCATACCAGCGTGACCCATAGGACCCATGTTCGGTCCCATGGGTCCGCCCATCATGTGGCCCATTTGGTTGGGACCGCCCATCATGTTGGGCCCGCCTCGCATTCCGCTCCGGTTTTTAGCCATAGCGAGGTTGTTGAGCCATTGAGCAGGACTCTGCTTGTTAAATTGACCGATTTTGAGGGGATGTTTCTGCAAATTGAAATTTATAAGCTTAAAATGATGACTTTTATATCTTTAATACAATATTATGCGTACAAGAATTTAAAATTGTATGTTTAAACCATTGCCTTTCAAGTTTAACTCTAATAAAATTATATATTACCTCAAGGTACTTCTTAGTATTGGGCTGAGCACAGTGGTAGGCGATTATCGAATGGTGCTGTCCCGATATAACGGCCTCCGCGCTCTTGTTTGCCAGCAGCGTTGAAAATACGAAGATCTGGCTCTGCTGCTGGGTGAACACAAGGGTTTAGGTTTATCCCTTCAAAACAAACTCAAGTCTAAAATGACACCTGATGGTAGGTGATTAAGCCTAAGACGGTAAAACACACAGATTTAGCTTAAAAAAATTGTATGTAGTAGTAATAGTAGTATGTCGACAACAATGGGGTCGAGAATGGTCAGCGTCTAGTTATCCGATAGTGATAGCGAGAAGGCGGAATTAAGTCATGAAATTCCTGCGCAAACTGTCCGATATGTATTTAGTAGAACACCAAAACTTTGCGCCTGTGCTTGAGATCGGTAAGATTGGCTTTAAGCAGATTCTGGTCACCAATAAGCATCTTAGCAAGCTTTTCCATTGAGACCAAAGCTGCTAGGTGACATTTTGGAGCACCAGCCCATATGGCTGCAGTACTCCATGCATGATCGGATCTCTCTCCTCCTCCGAATCTCAAAGAGGAAGGTTACTTGTACGTCATACCTATCTAGTTCCTAGTTCGATAATCAGCAGACAGTCCAAGCAATTGGCTGTGTCCCTTAAATAACCAAGTTGTCTCCTGGTCACCGCTGGGCGATTGATATAAACACCACGTGTTTACCATCACTCAGATAGTGAGGCCTTCAAGGTGACGGAGGCACTAAAGCAGATGTTATTGCGAACGTACAGAGACGCACACACGTGGGTGGAATTCGTACTCCAGGCAGAATCCAGGATCAAGGTACGCCGCATTCAATGAAAACCAATAATTATAACTGTATCAGGAAAAGTAGGTGTAACTTTCTCAGACTAGGGATGGTGATGGACTGCATTGGGGTTAGAGTGCGAACCTCGAATATTAGAGTAATGAAGCTTGCTACATACTGATCGACGAATATTTATAATTTGAGTATGCAAGATATTAATTTCCGTAGCGTGTAGTGGCAGCGTAAAGAACCCACTACCCAAAGGCACCCCATGGAGCGTGAAAGGCAACTGAAGTAAAATATGGTCAGTAGCATTCTTCCTGATAACAGCTTACAATAATAAAAAAAATTATCTGTCCGCCCGCCAAGCATAGCAACTATTGCAAATATCCCCCCTAAAGACAATCTATGAGGGAGGCCTATGTTCAGCTATGGACTTTTGACAAGCCTTTTAATGAATAAATAATATAAATTTCTAGTTTTTGTTGGGCATCATTATATTCTATTACAACGGTGAGTAATGCTCGACTTAATGAACACAATCCTGCAAACTTCTAGTAACATTACAAATGTGTGCAAGCCCTTAACTTCATTACGAATGAATGTAATGCTCGAAAAGAAGGTATTACATAACAAGTCATTACTCCTGGTCAGTAATCACCTTAAGAATTGTAACTAGGAACGACTGTTACTGTATTTTGTGTACACTGTAACAGTTAAATGCTACATCTTTCTTTTACATATTTTTATATAGAATAAATGTGCCAAAAAAATTAACCTCCATGCTGCCGGCCTGCTTGCTGATGACGTTTGCTGGCAGCGTTTGTGCCTCGCTGGACATCGGGCCCATGGAAACGCCGCCCATATTTCCGCCGCCGAGTCTGCACGAGCCCATTCCTTCGTTACTCGGATTGCGGCAGTTCTGGTTTCCATCCTGCTGAGGAATTGAAAACAATTATTATTATGCTTAATTAAAGGTGCTCGCTGTAAATTTTATAGTACGCAATAAAACTGAGTTCTATCCCCGCCGGCACTAATAAGATTGTCAATTTTCTATTTAATTAGCCTTGATAGCTCCGCGTTTATAGAGATATACAACTAAAGAGCCTATTGTAAATAGCTCTTATAGCTCTTTTTACCTTGAGAATAAGGTTTTAAAGAAGCTATCCGCAGACTTATTCACTAACTTTGTTGACATCAAAATGATAGTCACTTTGTAGTCCATTGCGTCGTATGTATGTATATAATATTCATTCATTTCTAGTGACCCGATCATTTAAGTATTGATTCGTCTTACGAACCGGGTCATTCGAGTCGATCATTCAAATGGACCATTAAGAGTTTCAGTACTCTGAGATCTGTGAGACACTCGATAATGTCGGTCGTCGGACATTACTATACTGTTTGGTCGCAAGTCCTGTCAATCGTTTGATCCTGAACGAACAAACAATGTAATTGCAATCATCAATACTTTCATTCGACCAGGGTTAAATGAATGAATCATTCACGATTGACACATGTCTAAGCTGTGGTAGTTCTTATAGAAAAGCTATATAACATGACAATCTACTACATAGTAATAAACATTATGATCTCGACGATGTTATCGAATAGGCCTACAGATCCCCAAAGTAAAATGCAATCCCGCAAAACATAAATATAAAAAGGGGGCCAAGTTCGGTATAAATGACGTTCGGAGGTGGCGGACTTCGCCGATAAGATTTGGGATCTAACCGGCCAAAGCAGTTTCTCAAATCATAGCTATAGGAATAAACAACGTATTTCACAATTGATTTAAATTTTTTTTTTTAAATCAATTGAATCTAAAAAAGTTACATTTTAGGCTTGTACTAAATATCATCACGTCAAACATAGTCTATTGACTGATATTAAATATGTAAACAAAAAATTCGCAGAATTTTACTTCTTGAATTTTCGGAACCTTTTGACGTGCGTAAAACATCCGACCTTAGAACTCCATGGATTATATCTAAAGCTATAATTACACATGCACTTTCATCACCATATATAAATGGTAGATTTAATATATAAATAAAAGCAATAAGTACATGCACGACAAACACTGATTTACTAATAAGTATTGTACTTTTAGAAAACAATTAACAGAATTATTATCTTATAAAGGCTGCTGTCAAAATCATCATCATCATCATCATTAAAGCCTATCGAAAGTCCACAACCGAGCATAGGCCTCTACATTATATTGCATCATAGTTACCACACTTGGCAGGCAGTGGATATTCTTACGCCGATATTACACGGCTAGATACATGCATTTTGCAAACCTAAAAAAATACAACTTAAGCCAGACTTGCTTAACAGTGCTTCTCATATTCTGTCTTCAAAAAACGAATTTACTTTTCAACATGCTACATGCGAATAATGTAAAAGGCATATTACTTTTTTTACCTGCAGGTTCCCAGTTGAACCTCGTAGGCCGGTTTGTGGGTCCAAAATATCGTTGGAGTCGGATGACAGGCGCTCCGACTTTAAGGACCCAGGGCCACCCATTTCGCAAGATGGTGATTTTGTGGGGTCACCTGAAATACAGATGAAATTATTAATTTATAATAAATTCGACATAGTGCCAATCAAGTTTCGGAAAAGAAAACATTGAACACATACATAATGTGTGCAAAATATATATCTTGTCAAAAAAACTGGATGTCCATTCTTAATATTTTAATTTGATAATCTTTGAATGAAAATTAAATTAACCAGTCTTTGTTAATTTTAGAAGTTATTTGGTCCTGAAATTAGATGGGGATGTTATTGGCAACCAGTCCCCAATTACATGATATACACATAATACATAACAGTTACGCAGGTATCCCAAGTTTACCCATAATTAAATTCAACAGGTTTACGGTACTTTTGGCAGGCATATTGGCTATCGATCCTGCTTCCATGATTGGTATGTGATATATTTGAGATGGTAATTGCACCAATGCTAGGCCTAAAAATCAAAATATGTAAAACGACGAAAATTTGGTCATTCGCTCTCGTAGCGATAAAGACCTGAATTCACCTACGATATGCAAGAGGCCTATGACCAGACTATTTACGGCCTCATTATTTCTCATATTTTCAGTTTATATGTACACATTCAATAGAAATACTTCTATTGATTTAATCGTGTTGAATTTCAAATGATTAACTCTCGAAGTTTCGAGTGTCATACAGTACCCATGGTCACGAGTGTCAAGCACCCAGTCCACAAAATATGTTAAAATAAAACGAAATAAAACCCGTATTATCAGTTTAATTCAAAATTTCCGGTCTGATATCGATGCTTTACCAATGGGCTCTTAAACGCATGGTTTTCTTTAACACATGAAGCATTTAAAATTAATTTAAAAAGATACCCAGGTCAGCGACGAGACGCAGCAACAAAATTACGAAACATCTAGTACTACGATGAAAATTCAATGAAATGGCAAATCCTATAACAAGCTCATTTTTGACATTTTGTTTAAGGGACGTTGAGGAAAAAAATTTCCACAACACCGCAATTTTTAAAAATAGAAACATAAAGGCGCCACGTTCGAAAGCGATGGAATATTTAGAATTGAAGTATTTTTTGCATTATTTGTATGATCAGTAAACGTTACGACACGATATAATTGAGGAGCATTGTGAAGCAACAGTTTCCGGTTGCAGTAAGGATTACGTCGACGCAAAACACGTGTGATTACATTTGTCAAAGCAATGTCGGACATTTACAGTTTACATTTGTTATTTCGAGTGAAAATGGTTGAGCCAATGAGCTTTTGTCAGAAAATTTAACAAAGCTAAGGGATGCGTATAGATTCGTGATTCATTTAAATTGGTATAATTTCTTCACCAAAAAATTTTAAGAGTAGGCGTTAATAATAAGTGAAATCAAAATAATTTTCATAGCTAATTTATTATCACTGAACTTCACGACTCGATAACGAGAGTATAAAGTAGGTACATATTTTATATATGTAAAAGGCTGAAAAACGAGTAAACAGTTTTGACAGCGTACAGGCAACTGAACAGACAGATCTCCAAATGCATGCGGCGGGACTTACGCAACTTCAATACAGCTCGTATTGAAGAAGCGATCGAGCGGAACCAGGGCTCCAAAGTCTTTGCTAGAGATCTGTCTGCCAGAAAGGGCCAACTGTCAAAGCTGAAGACACCTGAGATTTTGAGTGAGATTGAGAGATTCTATGGGCAGCTGTACACATCATCGTTGGAGCCACACGCAAGTGTGAGTAACGATCCAAGAGCAAGTCTTATTCGACACTATTCCGATGATATTCCGGACGTCAGTCTGAGCGAGATTAGAATGGCTCTCCAGCACCTTAATAACAGCAAGGCCTCGGGCGAGGATGGAATTACAGCAGAGCTTCTGAAAGCGGGTGGAAAACCGGTACTTGAAGTCCTTCAGAAGCTCTTTAATTCCGTCCTCCATGGTGGGACTACTCCGGAGGCGTGGAGCAAACGTCTTGTTCTTCAAGAAAGGCGACAACTCTCTCTTGAAGAACTACAGACCGATTTTCCTTCTGAGCCGCGTCTACGTGCTGTTTTCGAGTCATTACGAATCGTCTCGCATGCAGACTCAACGACGTCCAGCCTCTCGAAGAAGCCGGTTTCCGAAAAGGCTTTAGCACCATAGACCACATACATACCCTTCGGCAAATTGTACAGAAATCCGAGGAGTACAATTTGCCGCTATGTCTGGCGTCAGTGGCGAAGCTAGGGCTCCAAACTAGGGCAAGCCCAAGATATGGTTTTGTTATTTATAGCAGTTTTATAAAAATTTACCTGTTCTCTTTTTCGATTTTACCTTTTCCTCGCCGATTAGCACTTTAACACACTTCAATTTATCACAAGGAACACTATTATCCTCCATTTTCACTAAAAATCTATAAAAAAGCATAAATTTTCAACTTGCAATATTTATTCGCTCAAGTAAACACACAGAGTAAACATTGAAATGTGAAGTGAACTTGCAAAAGTATCGCCCGCGCTTGACTAATGACTAACTTCACACTAAAAGCCGGGCTTTTTGCTACGTACAAATTGCTATATAAACAATCGTAGTTATATTTCATTATAGAACATTTTACCACAGGTTAGAAAGGGAGCGATCGTCTTCTCGAATCGCAGTTTTAAGGCCTGTGTATATACAGTAATCTATGGCCTGTGTAGAACAGGTCAGCGACAGCGACAGAGAAGCGCGTGGGAAATTTGAAGTAGTTTGAAACAGTTTACGAGTTATTTTATTAGTTGATATTATTGATTGAGCAGTTTGATAGGGCAAGCACGGCTTCTCGGCTTCTATGGAGGCTTCGCTACCGTCTGGCGTATGTGGACTATGAGAAATTTGGGCGGCGCTGCAGTCCCTTCAGCGGTGCCAAGTTGACTGTCGGTATATCGAAGTGCTGAAGTGTTTGTACAGTAGGGCTACGATGGCTATCAGAGTACAGAACCAGAATACGAAACCTATCCAACTGCAGAGAGGTGTAAGACAGGGTGACGTTATATCCCCGAAACTCTTCACCGCTGCATTGGAAGACGTTTTCAAGCTACTGGACTGGAAAGGATACGGTATTATCATCAACGGCGAGTACATCACTCACCTTCGATTTGCCGACGATATAGTCCTTATGGCAGAATCGCTGGAGAACTTAAGCACTATGCTCAATGACCTCAATAGTGTCTCCCAACGGATAGGTCTTAAGATGAACATGGACAAAACAAAGATCATGTATAACGTCCATGTCACACCTATGCCGGTAGTTGTTGAGAGCACTAAGGTCGAAGTTGTTGACGAGTATGATTACCTGGGACAAATAGTTCGACTAGGTAAGTCCAAATTCGACCGAGGGGTCAATCGACGGATTCAACTCGGCTGGGCAGCGTTCGGGAAATTACGGCACATCTTCTCGTCAGGTATACCTCAAAACTTGAAAACGAGACTGTACAACCAGTGCGTGTTGCCAGTGATGACCTATGGAACTGATACGTGGCCCTTCACTGCTGGCCGTATGAGGAAGCTCAAGTTCGCTCAGCGGGCTATGGAGAGGGCTATGCTCGGGGTTTCTCTGCGTGATAAACTTAGAAATGAGGATATCCCCAGTAGAACCAGAGTGACCGACATAGCCCAACGGATTAGTAAGCTGAAGTGGCAAATGGGCCGGCCATATAGCTCGAAGAACCGACAACCGATGGGGAAAAAAGATTCTCGAGTGGCGGCCTCGTACCCGCGGAAGAAGTGTAGGGTGTCCCCCCACTAGATAGAGCGACGACCTGGTAAGACATGCAGGAAGTCGATAGATGCAGGTGGCTCAGGACCGTGCTTTGTGACATTCCTTGGGGGAGGCCTATGTGCAGCAGTGGACTTGTGAAGGGTTGTAATGATGATGATGATGATGAAGAAGGGAGAGAGAGAGGGGAACGATATACTCGTACATTGTTTATAGGCTACACAGTTAAAGAGATTTTTTTTCTGTTTTCAGGTAAATATTTTACGCAGTCGCTGTTTTTTTTGCTGTGATTTGATTTAAGAAGAGACACATTTTCTAACAACAATGTTTTTAATCAGTCCTCGCGGGTGAAGATGAACGTTTTGATTTTTTACCAAAAAAAATATCGGTCAAAAAAGAACGAAGGATAATTTACCGTCACTATCCATGAGGCCGTCGATCTCAGTCTTGATGCCGTCAACGCCAAGTTCGGCGTTAGCGTCGTCCGATGCCTGTGTGTGAGGTTCCAACTTGACTCTATGCGCCGGATCTTCGGGTTCCTTCTTCAGTGCCGCCGGCGTCGGTAGCGACGCGGATGGCGGACGGGAACCATGACCTAAAGAAAGGTGGAATGTTAACTTAGCTTTTAAATTAACAAATATGCCTAATATCACTATTTTTTTTTAGATGAATGTGTAGTGCCTTGGCAGCTTCATCAATGTATACTTAAGCTGCTGCTTAACAGAAACTCCGAGAATAGCGACCGTTGCTGGTCTAATCTTTCATGCTTTATTAACAAGTCGCACATAATACTAGCGTGAAATATTATGTCTAATATCACTTATCTAATGTGTTTCGCCATGATGGGTGATGAGAACTAGAGACCATTTTAACGAGGAATTCCATTTTAGTCCTCAGGGGTGACAACGTATCTGCGTTTTGATTCTTAATCGAGGAATCGTCTATGGGCCACAAAATCGACTTACCATTACCATCAGCTAAACTGCATGCTCATTTGTCACTCTTTTACTATAAATAAAAAAGTATGTCTATAGAGTATGGACTTCATCAGATGGGCTGTGTGCTCGTTTGTCACTCTTATGCCACCATCAAACATCGAATGCATGGTTTTATTAATGTTATTGAGTAATTAATGACACATTTATTAAATTACTGCATAGTTGTTAATACGTAAGAGGGTAAATTAAGAATAATGAAGTACATCGTATGGCTCCGACCATAAGAGTGAGTTGGAAATACAGTGCTCAACGGATAACTTTTGTCTCACTTATTCATCCTATAAAACTTCACTTAAAAATGGTACTTCTGGTTGTGCCTTTAAAAAAAACGCGTTACCACCACACTAGGATTTTATCCTGTATCGCCGAGGCAGTTTACATACATAAATTGCACAAGGACTAATCCAGACCCGGAACAATTATTTGTAGGCCATACAAATATTTTGTTCCGTGCGGGATCCGAACCCGCGGCACTAAGTGCTGCAACTCATTGCTAAACCACTGCGCCACGGAGCTGTCTAACTTAAAACTTAACTCGCCTTATAACTTACTTTTCTGTAATATATTAAAATTTGTTTAATTACAAGAAAGAATTAACGACAATGAGCATTATTCATATACTATCATCGATCACTTATAAAAAACTAGATTACACAATCCCATGCAAAAGTTCTCTAAAAACTGTCGACAATTGTTTTGACGCAATTCTAGTTGATATAAATATACATTAATGTAAATTCAACCTTAAATGCATTGCCTAAAGTTGCATTCACAAAGCTACGTACAAATTAAAAGCGCACCCAAATGTTCGAGTGGGCGCTCATTCTATAAGGACAATTTTTGTCACTGATTGTGTATCTAGTTTTTTTATTAGTGATCGATGTATACTATAGAATAACTTCTATTTGACAGATCATAAAAGAGTATTTCAATTGAAATAGGTGCCTAATACCCTTATCTTTATTTACCGGTTCTTTATCTATCCCGCTGAAGCATGGGAATATGGGATTTTCGACGTGGTGCTGCAGCCATATTAATTTTATAGTTGTAGCACGAATGGGTCGGCTCGACCGGGGAAGGACCACGCTCTCACAGAATACCATCGTAAAATAGCAGCTTAATGCTGCTGTGTTCAGTATGGTGAGTGTAGAGATCCGGAGACCCGTTTTACTGGAAAAGAGGCATTCCATCTTATTCCTCACAGCTTACAAAGCATCTGCATTTTGATTCGCAAACGAGGATAGATGTAGATGTCTATGGGCCACAGCAACCACTTACCATCAGGTGTACTGTGTGCTCGCTTGTTACCCTTATCCTATTAAAAAAATGGGATTGATTGAGCCGAATTTAAAATGTTACCCAACATCCACACTAGGAATTACTCCCACATCGTGGAGACGTTTGTATAAGTTACTTATAGGCAACATCCAGACCCGAGAATTATGTTTACTATATCTTCTTTCATATCTCATATATTAATTAGGCTTTTCAAATACTTGTTTCGTCTGGGAATCAAACCCGTTGCTCTCCGAGCCAATTAAATGCATTTTTGTAGCAGGACCCGTTAGGTACGTTGTAACTAAACTTGTAACTCATATCAGATCATTAGCAATATCAGAGTGAAAACGTGTGGTAACTCGTTTTTATATTACTTTAGAAGCGTATAATCCATTAATACTTATAGATAAACATTTTAACACGCTTTTAAATAAGGGATTTGAAATTTCTTCTGCAATGTTGTAATTAAAGAATAAATATGTGTACGAGGATTTTTCTAATCTTTATTTAGGTTATGAGTATTAGAGTTAGTGTTTTGTCTAATACGGCCTTATTACAAAAAGTAGTTTATAATTAGTCTCAGGCTTAAGCTAGAATCTGTTTCACGGAAGAAGTCCCGAGGAAATATGCAAACTAATATGTAAATTATGGAGTTGCGACAGCAAATGTCAAATATCGCGAGGACTTTGGCGCTGCCTGACTTCACCGTATATTAAAACCGAGACTATCAATAAACCACTTTTTAACCGACTTCAAAAACCGGAGGTACTCAATTCGACTGTATTTATTGTTATTATTTTTTTATGTGTTACCTCACAACTCATTTCTAGGTGAACCGATTTTGAAGATTCTTTTTTTATTTGAATGCTGGTGCTTCTCGTGTGGTCCCATATAAATTTGATCAAGGTCTGACCAGTAGTCTTTGAGTTATTCTTAATAATTTATATTGAAGTCGGTTGTACAAAATTTTTAATTTTACCACTTGTTGTAATAAGACGTATGATGTCCTATTGTCACGTATTTGTAGCTGTCTTCTTACTTGGTTGTTCTTCCCAGGACGGAGGCCTTCTTTCGATTCAGTAGTAAAAGTAAAAAAATGACATTTAATAAGAATTATTTATAATCTATATTGAATACAAAAAAATTCTATTCTATTCTGTCAAATGCGCGGGAAATATAGAGCCGCAAGTATACTCGAAAAAAGAAAACAAAGGCCACTCAATCGTTTTCACCTCCCAAAAACGCCCTTACATAATTAAAAAAAGAAAGTAAAAAGAACGTCCAGTCCATTCCAGTCTGCTTGGTTGCAAGCGGATGCTGTGGCCCATAAACAACTTCACCAATCATCGACAAAGGTTCAAAATGCAGATGCGTTTTTACCTCTGCGGACTAATATGGAATGCCTCGCTTCCGGTTTATAAGGCCTTCGGTTCTCTACACTTTCCTTACGAAAAACAACAACATTATGCAGCTACTTTACGCTGGTATCATAGGAGCCACAAAACTGCTGCAGAGTGGCTTTCTAAATTCATGGACAATAATGTCCGATACTTCAATTAAGTAATTTTTATAGAAGAAATTGTTTGATTTTTAAAAACAGTATTTTTATAGGTATAATAAACCTAATATTATGAGATTTAAAAAAGATCGCGGTTATAACCAGAATCAATTTTCTTTTTCTAATATCATTATATCTTAGCGAGTAAAAAGTATGCTTTCCAAATGGCAAATAATTCTGATTTTCACACTATGTATTTATATAATTCGTATAAATTATATAAAAACAATGATATAATCCAAAAACGCGTGCCTATTTACACGCCGTATCAGTTTTCTCGGCATAGGCCATTAACTTTACAATCAATAAAGTATTGTTACAAACACTATCCAACGTAAGACGAATTGATTACATGCATCGCTGACATGGTTTGCTTTCACCGTCCCGTCGGGGCATATTTCTATAATTTCTTTTATATCCACTAACGACTAATGGCTCTAAGAAGCTGGAATTATTTAGATGGAATGTAGCGTATTATAACGCGTTCTATCCCATCTAACGGACTTGTTCAGGTTTATTAATTACAAGTTGTGTACGTGACTTTGTTTTAGTGGACTTTATAATGTATGTAACACAAGTCAGTAGGTACTATGAATAAGTGAGTAGATAAATATCTATATAAATAAAATGATAGAGGTTTGCAGTTGTGCGCGCATCACGGAAAAACTACTGGATAGATTTCATTTAAATAAAACTAGTTTTACGGATTTTATCGCGTATATTAACTTATTTTATATTCCAACGGTGGGGACGGAGGTGAATGACGTCCCAATGTCATAGTTAACCACGGCTACCTCCAGATTAAAAATTATTAATTTTTGTCCTCAATAATGGGAGGAACATTGCAAAGGCTATCGATGAATCGATTTTCAAAGCAGTTCCATGTTTTATTCATACTATGCAATTGGCAATCCACAACTCATTTAAAATTGACTATATAGCACAAATTCTTCAAAAATCGAGGCGTATCGTTACTCATTTCAATCATTCAGCACCAGCTCAAAAAAAACTAAGTGCTATTCAAAAAGAACTTAATTTACCTTCACATCTTCTTGTTCAAGATGTTTCCACAAGGTAGAACTCTTCTTATTGCATTATGTTTCGCCTGTTAGAGCAAAAACGATGCGTTTCTTTGTACGTGACAGAAAATACAGTTAATTTTGAGAATTTATCGACCGAGGAGTGGAAGTTACTCGAAAAATGCATTACGCTACTAAAACCGTTTGAAGAGGTGACGAAGATAATTAGTTCAAGTTGCTCCTCGATATCTGAAGTTATTCCTCACCTAAAAATACTGGAAAAATATCTGGAAAACTATACAGACGAAGACGGAAATGAGCAATTAATGGAAATGAAAACTGTATTGCAAAAGGGCTTGAAAACTAGATTCAGAAATTTGGAACAGAATAAATTATTTTCACTTGCAACTTTGCTCGATCCAAGGTACAAACTACAATTTTTTGATAATGAAAATATATTATCAGTAAGATCACAGTTTTTGCTGGAAGCCTTAAAGAACAGTATGAGTGATGATGACGACAGCGACCTAAATAACGACGAGACCAATACCCAAAATTCTAACTCCGAAATGACAGCTCATCGCAACTTTTGGGGAGTTTACCAAGAAATGGTTACGCGAAAAGTGCACAATATTGACAACGAAACATCTAGTTCAGCTCACGAACTTCATTCTTAATGCACATTGCCAGTCTTAAAGCGAACTGAAGATCCATTTAAGTGGTGGCATGAGAACAGTTCTAGATATCCTGAAATTGCTCGTATAGCTAAAGTATATCTATGTTGTCCCGCCAGCACAGTTTATAGCGAGCGTCTCTTTTCGGAAGCTGGCAATGTATATGAGACAAAAAGGAACCGCTTACTTCCAGATCGCGCCGAAACATTGACATTTTTGCATCATAACTTGCCACTAATTAAAAAAAAGATATTTAAGTACTTTTTAAGCATTCATTAGCACTAAACATCTTGTTGCCAATTTTACCAATTTATTTTAATATTGTACAATGATTCCATCACACTATTCTTTATATTTTATTATTCTTAATAAAGACTAATTAAATTTAAAGTAATACTATGGCTCTATGATACCTTGAAAATGTTATTAAGGTACCTATATTATTTTGTTTTATTTGTTATGTATGTGTCATTGATTGATGATACTTAATTTCTCACTGATTCTTAAATTCCTTATAATATGGTAACAGATTAATAATTAATATAATAAAGCGCTGCTAGGTAATTATCATAAAAACAGCTAGCAGCTAACACAGCAGATTAATGAAAAAGTATAATAAAAAACAATTATTAGGAATAAATGTTGGTTTAATTTTTTTGCTAACCACCGATTATAATCGGCATATTTTGTCGATTAGTCGCCGACTAGTCACCGACTGTAAAATATGCCGAATAGACGGCTATCCCGACTAGTCGGCCCATCTCTAGTAATAAGAGATATATTTTTTTGTCTTTTATAAAATATGAGAGCACACAGTTCACCTGATGATAAGACTGTGGCCCATAGATATATCCATTTATCTTAGATTAAGAATCAAATTGCAAATGCGTTGTCACCTCTGAGGACTAAGATGAAATGCCTCGTTTCCAGTAAAAAGGGTCTTCGGTTCTCAACACTCATCATACCAAACACCATACGAAACACAGCAGCATTAAGCTGCTATTCTGTGGGAGCGTGGTCCTTCCCCTGTCGAGCCTACCCATTCGTGCTACAGCCATAATATGACTGCAACATGGCTCTACCACGTAGAGAAGTGTCAATCCAAATAACAAAAATGAATATTTCTATCTGCTGATATCGTTATAATTATCATTACCAAGAGGTCCTGAGATTTTCTTTCCAAATCCTGAGGTTTATAATTTTTATTAAATTTTTGCAAGCAGATCATCGAGCTGTGACATTTTCATAAGTCGAATTTTTTCGACATTTTTTTTTGTTTTTCGCTGCCGATATAGTGCGATAATAGCCTCGGTAAATATTTGACCAAACACAAAGCCACAAGCTCGTCAACATATTTTTCATATTTTTAATGCAAAAAGTAACACGGTCGAAACATTCATTCGACCCAAAAAGAATAATAACGACGCGCGTCGTCTTGGAGGTCAATGGTACTAACCGACATTTTTTATAAAATGGAGCTAAGTATGCTACTGAACGAACGAAAGAAACGATCCATGCTGGGATTAACAAATAAAAGTGGATATTATTTTATAAGTATGTATGTATTTTAATATTAAAATAATATCCACGTTTCATAACAATCATACCTCATATCTCATAAATAGGTATTATATAGAATTCAATTGTTGTTAGTCTCGCTAAAACTCGAAAACGGCTTGAACGATTTTGATGAAGTTTTTTGTGTGCGTTTGAGTGGGTCACAATTGGACCCGGTAGGTGGCGCTGTTGTCGAGATCCAGAAGTCACCCGTGCGAAGCCGGGGCGGATCGCTAGTTATATTATATTTGCAGAAATACCACACATTGAATAAAACTAATTTTACGGATTTTATCGCATTTAATTTTCATCGCGAAAGAACACCGATTCCTAACAAAAGATTTGCGAGGCTATTGAAATTAATCCATCCTAATTTCGATAAAAAATGTGGCTGAGTGCTAGTCAACCGCGTGGAATCTCGTAATCAATAAAATTAAATCCAAACTAGCATGCTTGGGTATGCTAGATTGGAAGATGCAGTAAGATCAGTCTGCGCAGAAGTAGAACGGAGATCTCTACATCTCTACATAGTATAAAACAAAGTCGCTTCCCGCCGTCTGAGATCTTTCAAACTACGCAACGGATTTTGATGCGGTTTCATCTATAAGCAGAATCATTCAAGAGTAAGATTTATATGTATAATACATGCATATTATATATTATTATATAATTCTTCTGTCCGTGTGTATGTGACTGAACTCCTCCTAATCGACTGGACCGATATTGATGAAATTTTGTGTGTGTGATTAAGCTGTTGATTAGAGAATGGTTTACATTCACAATTGTACCCGGTAGGTGGCTTTGTTGTCGAGATCCAGAAATCAACCGTGCGAAGCCGGGTCGAATCGCTAGTAAATTAATAAATATCTAAAGGTTGCTTGAGAATTTATGACATTAAGAGATTTGACCCTTTTGAGTGAATAAAAATATCACATGCTAAAGGTACTAGAACTAGAATGTCGTCGAAACAGTTACATTAATGACTTCATCCTATATTTTGGTATTATTTTTTCTTCAAATTTATATGGGGTCACGTCTGAAGTATAACCTATTTGATAAAAAAATAAATTTAAAATTAAAAAAAAAAACCCGAAACAAACAAATGATCTATCTTCAAACGGCTGAACAGATTTTCTTGAAACATAGCTGAGAGCACTCTCGATTAAGACACCTTTCAAATCAAAAAACTTACACAAATTCGTTTCATCCGTTCAGGAGCTATGATGCCACAGACATATACACAGATACACACTACAAAGTTATAACACCCCTCTGTTTTCGTCGGGGTTTAAAAGTAATCATCAAAATCCTACTAGATCCTACCCAGGCGAAGCCAGGGTGGCGTTATTTAGTTTTAAGATAATCAAAGACATACTCGTAGTCTATCGTGAAAATAAACTTTTTTTTAATAATTATCCAAGTTTTTCAGATAAAATATATTCTAGATAACTCCTCGCACTGCTCTCTATCTGTTTGTGAAGTTTCATTACAATCGTTCAGCCATTCCGTAGATTAGCTCGGACAGACAGACCGACAAAAATTATTCATGTCTTAGTGGCATGCAAATAATCCCCTGAGCTCGATAAAAGGCAATTATTTCGATATTACAGACATTCACTACAATTTTATTCATATGTGTGTAAATGTATTTTCATTGTTCTTTTATAAAACTGACAATAACAAAATGGCAAAAGCCTTGACGGGCAAAACACAATTTACTTTACGTGTACACTTTAAAGTAAGCTCTGTGTTCCCGAACCTGTGACAATATCGGTTAGACCTATTTGGTCTTGATGACTACGACTGACTTACACTGTTACCAGCTTCAGCTTGATTATGATTATATCTAAATAAACGAAGCAGTTAGAGCGGCGCTTAGCTGCGCAGTTGTCAAATATAATATGAATTCTTCTCCTACTTTTTCATCAGCCGGCAAAAGTCCACATCTGGACATGGTCTTTTTTTTATAGGATAAGGGTTACAAGTGAGCACACAGTCCACCTGACGGTAGGTGGTTGCTGTGGCCCATAGACATCTTCATCTATCCTCGTTTGCTAATCAAAATGCAGATGCGTTGTCAGCCGTGAGGACTAAGATGGAATGCCTCTTTTCCAGTAAAAAAGGGTCTCCAGTTCTCTACACTCACCATACGAAACACAGCAGCATTAAGCTGCTATTTTACGCTGGTATTCTGTGAGGTGCTCTCGCATTGTAGCCTTAATCGTCACGCTTGCAAGGCGGATTGACGATCGCATAGCCGGACGTCATGCACCTTTGACGATACTTCCCGTCGCTAGTCTGGATATTTTACACCTGGCGTTAACGAGATTATGCCGTGTAGTAGTGGTGTAAGAATATTCACTACCCCATATAGTACCGTGGAGATGGCCAGCAGCGTCTTCCTAATAACAAATAACAACTAGAAAATAAAAAACTGCGTATCAACCCGCCCGCTAATCGTGGCAACTCTGGCAAATATCATCCTTTTGAGACTTGCAGCAGTGGATTTTAATAGGCGGTAATGGTAATGCATACCACTGTCTATCGGAAAGCCATAAGATTTTTGGCATTTCCCATCGGTAAATCTACGACACCCACGGGACGGAATGGGTTCTCTTACACCACCACTACACGGCCATAACATATTAATAATTTACGACTATCGACTACACAATTGACTGCTCAGTACCATATTTTTATTCATATTATAATACAACGCCATCTAGCAGCAAAGCAAGGTTTCAATTGTAGGTACATAGAACGTTCCGAAGGACGATGTCACGCAAGATAAACGGTGTTATTGTGCCTTTCTACTACACATGATTATATTTTGGTTATTTATAGTATACACGTATCTTTATTACAACTACCTTCTTATTTTATTACGTTTACTGTAGTAAGATATGAGTATGGAGATTTTGAATTGTTAATAAACCGGACAAGTGCAAGTTGTTCTAGCACATTCAGTGTCCCGTGCTATTAGGTCGTATAACAGGCCTAACGTTTACGAGGCTAATCCACACGAGTATTCGTCATTATACGCTTTTTAGTACGTTTGCTGGTATAAAACTATGAATCTGATAAATTATGTCCACGGAGCATCATCGTCATGCTCGAGTCGCTGGATGCAAGCTTCATGACGCCTATGCTATTCTATTCTATTCATGTTATAACGCCTCTACCCTCTACTCTTGCGTGTCATATTAAGCAGGGTATATATCGCATCAAAAATTTGCAGGAACGTTTAATATTTCTTACTATGTATCAATGTATTAAAAAAATTAGAAGGTCAAATAACGCTTTCATTGTTAAACAATATTAGAAATACGAGGAATATAGGATAACATGAACGGCACCTTTATTAAGACATCTTTGTTCACCTGGCTACAGAAGGTGCATTTTGAAACATCTATAAAACTAAACTTTAAGCCTCTATGGAAAAGGCCTACCGTCCTATGTTATTAATTCTACAAGCAAGTATTACATATATACATGGCGAGACAAACGGATGGGTACGGGAGGAAAAGAATTGTAAAAGTATGAGATGAAAAGTGTTGTAAAAGTATAAGCAGAGGCAGATTAAATATCGACAGCGCCCTAGGCTAGGTGCCCTAGGCACCTCATCGGCGCCCCTCTATCGGCCATTCTACTAATCCTACTGATATTATAAACGTGAAAGTTTGTGAGGATGTATGGATGTTTGTTACTCTTTAACGCAAAAACTACTAAATGGATTTTAATGAAACTGTACAATTATATAGCTCATACATCAGAATAACACATAAGCTATAATTAATAAAGATATTGTGTAAATTGGTCAAAATATAACGATAAATGTTAAGTAAGGCGGAAAAAAACACGACGTCTGTCTGAACACGCATCACGCAAAAACCTGTGAACCGATTTGGATGGGACTTTAGCTGATGTTATAAGGAGTTACTTGGGCTACTTTTATTTTAGGGTTCCGCGCAAAATAATTCCACGCGGGCGAAGTCGCAGGGAACAGCTAGTAAAGTATAAACAAGCTATGGTCCTAAATTTGTTTGAACTTTTAATTTTATTTATAGAAATAAAAGGAAAATTTAGTTTTATTTCCATATTGGTGAAAATAAGTATATCACACCTTAATTTTATTTATTCCCCTATATTACCAAGTGTATGTTTGCAATAGTATATGATACGGCTTGAGGAACGTGCAATCGTTATTTATCGTTAGTTTCATCTTCATATCCTAAGTGCCATAGACTACTTTTTATGGTATAACTATGAGTAACTAGCCCAGAAGACTTTTTTTAGCTCTTTCCGGTAGGCAGGATGAGTTTCACTCAAAATTCACTCCGGACTATTTTAACAGTGTAAATATAAAAATTATCAACAACTTGACCACCGCATTGTCTATTGGGTCCAGGTTTTGTGATTTTTCCTTTTAGCCATGGTTCACGAATATAAAATTTGTAAATAACTTGACTGCGACGCCACTATCACGAAATGCCCATAGCTATAAACCATTGTTTCGACAAAACAAATATATTGTGTAAATCTAAATTGGTCGTCATCCAAAAGTTATACAATCTCTAACAGATGAACTAGTGATTATATATATATATATATATATATATATATGTGTGTGTGTGTGTGTGTGTGTGTATGTATGTATAAAGGCGGCATTTGAAGTACATTAAGATCACTGTAGTTTAGTTTTTTGTTCTTTTAATAATTTATTAGAAAATCAATTTTACCTGGTTCAGCAGGATCGTTGGGTTCGTCTTTGATGCGGGCGCCCCCGCCCTTCTCCTTCTCCTTGATCATACCCCTACGTGCCTTCGCCAACTTGACTGTGGAAACATTAAGATAGTCAGACAGTTGTACTAATACGCACTAAGAAAATTTTATTTTGCTCGACTATACACATTTCATAAAACACAACAAAATCACAGTGATCACTAGTATCAACAATAAGGAATTATCTCCTCTGGAAAGTAACAAAGTATGTGACATATTTATAACTAGCTTTTACCCGTGACTTTATTCACATATAACTATTAAAAAGAATCTGTATAATAATTCCACTATTTTTTCACTTTTTTTATTAAACAAAACAAAATACTCCATATTTTTCATATAATATATAGCCAGATCATTCCCCTAAATGTTCTCTATCAATCCTCTAAGTTTCATCATAATCAGTTCAGCCATTCCGAAGATGGACAGACAGACACACAAAAATTTTCAAACTGGTTATTTATGTTTTAATTGCATGCAAATAACTCCCCAAGCTCAAAAGAAGGCAGTTATTTCCATATTATAGACAGACACTCCAATGTTATTTATATGTATAGATAATATATGATATTAAACAACAGAAGGTACTTAGACCATAATATAAAAAAAACTTTGATTAGAATGGATAGAATTGAACAAAATTTTAAAATACAAAATGTTAAATAATTGATCAACATAAAGAATAAACCTTTCTATTATAAAGCCTTTTATAAAATTCATGAAAATATATTTTAAACTATTGTTTTGTGGCAAAAGGAAAAAAGTTATAAATATATTGTAATCTCATAGAATTTTTTTATGTCAACAGAACTTGTATAATACATATGATAAGAAGTAGTATAAAATAAGTGCAATGAACATTAACATCATTTTGTATATTTACCGTGTCTATAAAAATCAGTTCCAACTTATTTTCTATATTGATGTCTTTTTTTACAAGTCATAATGTAATTTAGTTTGTTAAAGCGTTAGAATTTAAGTGAAAGCAGTACTTTAATTAATTATTAGCAAATTTCTTTAAAAATCAGATTAATATTCTTTCAACAGAGAGAAGTTTTTGATTTATTTGTATATAATATTAAGGATATATTTGTACCATTTATGCATCTTTCATATTCTTAATTTCAAATTTTGTTTAGATGTTTTTCTTGTATTAATGTGGCTAATTAAACCAATAATCCTCGTGGTAGTAAGTAGCTTTTGTAGCCCATGACATTTTGAGTAATATTTTTCTTAAAATTACAGGCAGAAATCAAACTTAGTTTGCTTGTGTACTATGAAATTTGGGATGTGTTCGTCACCTGATATACTACTGCTTTTTTCTGTAAACAATTACTTAAATTTTTATCATCGATGACCTTGGGTTAACTAATTTTCTTGAAATATAAAAAAATTGTCATGTGCATAAATAATAAAGTTTCAAATATTATTATCAAAATAAACTACAAAAAAAGCTCTAAATAATTATCAATGAGTTAATTGTTAGTTTTGTGGTTAAAATGAGTAAGAACTTTTTCATTTAGTATGACATGGATTATTATTTAATATTAGTTTATGGTTTAAGAACTTTATTCTCATTAAGTATACAAAATTCACTTATCATGAGAACATAAAAATTTATAAGTTATAACAATATCTGGGGAAACGCAGAGGTTGGGGGTACATTACGAAAACAGTTAAAAGAGTCACAGTGTCAGACAGAGATGCAATCACAGATATAAAGTTGAACTACGCTCACCAAGTTACAAGAAGTGGCTTGAGATACATATTTAGTAATATTTTATTCCAATAGTAATGAACAATAAAAAAGTCTTTATACCTTAGTTGCGCCTTTTTTAATATACTTAATATACTGATTGATTATAATTAATATTTTAATATAATAGGAAGTTTTTAATATAATAGGAACCATTATTTTATAGATTTTATAATATGATATTTTAGTCATTTTTTGAAGCTTACATTTGACTGAGATTCCTTAATGTCTTTAGGAAGTTTTTAATATAATTGCGCCCCTTCAAACATTAGGCTTCTTTTACCATAACTAGTTCTTGGTGCACGTAGAATGAAATCCTATTATGCGTTTCTTAGTTGAATTTTTTGAATGTCTCTTTTTAGTGAAACTTAAATGTGGTTGGTTGGTGTGGTAATCTTTATTTATTATTTTACGAATTACAAATACATATGCAAAATACAAATGCATGTATAATAAATGTACGATTGATTTATATTTAACAGTTTAGTATCATTATATATTTTATGAGTTGGTGTCAGATGAGTTTGAAGTTATTTACCAAATATTTTTAAAAACTATTTTGATCACTTTGGTATAAGATTTTTATAATACATTACTTTTTGGCCTACCACAACCTGTGATATTATTACAGAAAAAAGAAAAAACATAATAAAAATAATTACATTTTTTGTTAGTTCAGACTGAATCTCTCTTACTTCAAAGTTCTAAGGAACTTATTATCTGTGACACTTTCTTTTTTTTATAGGATAAGGGTGACAAGCGAGCACACATTCCACCTGGTGGTAAGTGGTTGCTGTGGCCCATAGACATCTACATCTGTCCTCAATTACAAATCAAAATGCAGATGCGTTGTCACCCGTGAGGACTAAAATGGATTGCCTCATTTCCAGTAAAAAGGGTCTCCGGGTCTCTACACTCACCATACAAAACACAGCAGCGTTAAACTGCTATTTTACGCTGGTATTCTGTGAGAGTGTGGTTCTTCCCCGGTCGAGCCGACCCATTCGTGCTACAACTATACTACTATATAGCTGCAGCATGGCTCTACCTCGTAAAATATAGCTGCAGCATGGCTCTACCACGTAAAAAAACTTATAATTAACTTTGTGCTTTAACTTTCAATTAAACTTTTTGATTACTATATTTGAATATATTCTAATCATCACTTAATTGCATCCATTTTAAAGTTTGTTTAAATAAAACTTCATGCTTAAATGAACAGAGTATAACTGGGCAGTTGACACATCATCATTAATAAATTTAATGAAAATTTAATTTGATTTGCTTCTTTTTATAGTGTCGAAGCTTAATCAGTATGTGTTTATTGTTGTAGTGTATAATATCCACTACCCTGTATCATCTTGTGGGTGTCGTATGGATAACAACTTAAAATAATAAAAACTGTGGTTGCCAACCCACATGCCAAGCATGGTAACTATGGCAAAATCACCCTATGAGGCAATAAAAAGGGAGGCCTGTGTTCAGAAGTGGACTTTTATAGGCTGTAATGAATGTTTGGATTTAAAATATTCATTTGATTTCCTGATATAAATAGGCCTACTTATAGGTAAATAAATAATAAGGTATTAATATTTCTTTATGTGGTGTTTGTTAAGTTTACTTTAAGTTATGAATAATGTTTAACATAAAGATAATTAACAGATAATGTTACTTAACTGACTCATTCATTAAAATATTCAAAATCATTTAAATTTTATTCATTTTAAAATTAAAAATTTCTATTATGAACTTAAAATAATCTATCTTCAAAAATTGTGGCATTCTGAAATGAAAAATAAATCTTGATAAACCCATATTATCATAAAATAGAATTAATAGGAGTAAAGTAAAATTCTATTACAACTAAGTGATTATTATAATCGTAACAAAATCCATAAAAAATTTAGACAAATGAAGAAATACAAAGACAACTTTTAAATGTATAAAATAGTAGTTTCATATGGCAGCAAGCAGTTCAAATAAAAATATGTCTTTTGACAGACATTTGTTTTTATAAAATAAAATTTAGGTCATGCAAATGCTAACAAAACCCATCAATATTTATATTTTAAAATATTGTAGAAATTTGTTTTATTTGATAACCTAATTTGGATAACATGTCCAACGCCTAACAAGAATTAATTAAATACAACAATATCAATAATGATTTGATAAACTTGGTAATATTATTTTTAATAGAAATTACATTTAAAAAACTTGCAAATGAAAGTTTAAAAGCACAATAGAACGAAAAATGATTACTACTGATAGAATCATGTAAACAGAAATCTAAGGCCATTGTATACATACAACACGATCAGTCCGTCAGCCGCGAGGCTTTCGTCACAGACGAAATTATTGGCACATGTCCCACAAATCCACGTCGCGGCACTTCATTACAAAAATGTCATTATGCTGCAGCAAACGATCGAGAAATTATTATAAATAGAGATTTCAAGAAACCTTGGACGAAGACGCTAGCGGCGCCCCGCGTACCCGCGCCGCAGCCGGTCGTCTCCAGGCCCTGATCGTAACCAGCTAATCAATTAAAACGAGAATACACCGTCAACGTCATAAAAATTCCAGGTTTACTCTCCATACATAAACAATGAGATAGGTCGGGTGTAGACGGGCGCGAAGCACACTAAACGCACGCTTATTATGGCCGATTTATTGCCGAAGGCACGCCGTTTGGACGAGACGACATTGTCAGAGAAAGCGTCTAACAATAATTTATATCATTCGTGTGATCTAATTAAGGTATAACGATGGGTATGCAACAAGAAACAAAAAATCGGGATCGCTGACATTTTTGTTTATGGTACATCGACGAGACGAGATCCAGAATCCACAAATAGCAAGCAAACCTACATGATTACCGCCTCCTGACGGATTCACTAGCACCTGATAACACAAAACACAGTATTTCTTCACATTTATGTAAGTTTCATCGTCAAAATATAGTCATATAATTAATTTCTTTCTATGAGCATATAACACAAATCACCACGCACACAACACAACATACATATTATATGTATGTACACCAATACACATGGGATGGATACTTCTCACAAATTTCCTTTTCTACACAAAAACAACAAAAGTGTGAGAACTGTAAGATATCCGTTCGGTTACGCGCATCAGCATTAACGAATATTCTGACCAATTCTGACTAGGTAGTAGGTACTTCAAACGATACTGTTTTAAAAAAACAAAAACCTTAAAAGTTTGTATACAAAATTGAAATTAATTGAAGCAGAAAACTGGAATCCTTATAATATAAAAATTATAAAACAAATAATTGATTTGCGTGAAATTAAATGGGTGAATTTTAATTAAAAAGTATTTTTAGTAGGTATAAATAAAATAACACTTTGCTTGTAAGAAGCTAGAATTTTCTTGTACTAATTTAAAAATATGTCAATAAAATAACTTTTTTTAGGGCACATTTAATATTGTTTTTAGGGTTCCGTTCGTAGGGAACAAAACGGATTCTTTATGAGCACTTTGTTAACCGGATCTTTATTCCCTTTAGGCTGAAGAGCAAAGTGTACATGAGAATTTCACAACTGGAAGTCTTGTAGTTTCGATGTAGACCATTTAATGACATTACATACATAACTAAATATCAGACATAAATGGCTCGATATCGAGAAGTAGATTTTTTATTTTATTTATTGCATTCCTTAATATAAAAGAATACAAAGAGCGACCTTAATGCCTTGAGGCATTCTCTACCAGTCAACCCATGGAGTGGTGAGAATTTGACGTAGGTATAGTAATATAGAATAAAAACAAAATAAAAATGATAATTAACTACGTAATATATACATTTTACTAATATATAAAATGAATAAACTATATATAACCTATTTATATATATATATATATATATATACTTATACTACATATAAATAACTATGAATATGTACGTCTGTTAACAATATAAATGACCTGGATGATTCATGTAAGAAGCGTTGTCTTTAATAGATGATTTAAAGACAACAACAACAAACGTAAAAAACAAACTTATTGGGAGCTTTTCTGATGTTATCGGGCAAGGAGTTCCAAAAGCCTTATATATTTTGTTGTTAGAAGAAGAACGTAGAACCCTATCATGAGATGAGGAGATATAGTGAAATTTAAAAATGGGTCATTTAATATGGAAAAAAAAAGTAATATTCTTCAAACTTTGCAATGTAGAGACATTGAGAAGCAAGCAAATTCTGTCATCAGATGGAATAATGTATTGAATAAGAAGAAGAAAGGTTCTGGTTACAATTCGAACCTTACACCTGTATTTAATTAAGTATATATTAATTAAGTATATTATAGTAAAGTTTTTTTTTGCCTTTATATTTAGGCAAGCGCTTGACTGCTATCCTACCTAATGCAAGTGGTAACTGTGCTTAACATAAGCCTTGTATTATTCACTCTTGTCTTGAAGAAACCCACATTGTAAAAGTATGGCAAGACAGATACTGGGAAATAATTCCACTCTATTGATCCACGCAAGTATATAAAAGTGTACAAACGACGAAGCAAGCCATTTGGTTCAAATGCGTGGTATGTTGACAGTAAAGGGGTGGAGATTGGCCCAACGCCTGGTTGATGTCTGAAGAAATGCCATTATGAATATGTGAGACTAAAATATTTTTATTTCAGAATTAAATAACTAACAATTAAATTTTTTTTAAATATGTATTTTGACATTTTACTAAAAATAAGAAAACTTTGAATTCAGTATATTTTACAATGCGAGTTCGAGAAAAGTGAGCTAATTGACTGCTTTACTGGCATGCACTGACCAAACGGTTTAATATAAATGAACATAATGTATAATATAATTAATATATTGCATATATACTCTTCTTTTATAAAATACACACACACACACACACACACACAACACACACTTAAACACACACACACATACACCCAAACGTGCGTAAACAATTACATTCTTTCTCTCTTATTTGTATTTCCATAGTACAAAGATTGTATTTATCCGAGGGTTGGAGGCCCGGTGATCCATAATACAGGTCTGTACCTAGTTTGGACACCAGTCCCCTACACAAAATTTGTATATTTCTTTAATTTGTGTACAATCAAATTGTGGGAAATAAATAAATGAAATAGGGATTGGATTAGCAGAAGCTTACAGTGGTAGCTTGTTGATTTTTCAAATGCTTTTAACACAGTCAACGACAAATCCATATCCTCATAGCCTTCCTAACTAATCTTAGATTCTCAAACTTAGCTTTGGAATGGTTCTCACCCTATCTTCGCGGCCGCCAGCAATCAGTACAACAAGATTAGGACAAGAGTTTTCAATATAGACTGACATAGAATTAGGCGTGCCACAAGGCGGAATATTTTCTTCTATAATATTTTCTTTATTTATAAACTCTACCACTTCCATTTTCAACTGTTCGTACTATCTGCATGTAGATGATCTTCAGCTCTATATGCAATCTAGTGTTAACGACCTTAACGATAATATTAATAAACTAGCTGTCCCCTGCGACTTCGCCCGTGGAATTTACTACGATTTAAATGGGTTTTAATTTTTTTGCGCGGAACCCTAATTCTTTTTCTAAAATAAAAATAGCCTAAGTTAGTACTTATAACATCAGCTATCTGCCAGTGAAATTCCCGTGAAAATCGGTCCAGCCGTTTCGGAGATTAGCCGGAAAAAACAGATAGACTGACAGACAGACAGACAGACCGACAGACAGACAAAAATTTTAAAAATTAAGTTTTTGTAATAAGTACCGTATACAGTTTCATATGCATTTAGTAAAAAGCTGTTATTTTGACATTACAAACAGACACTTCAATTTTATTTATTTGTATAGATTCAACCACAATCTTAATGCCATAAGAGATTAGTCGTAGTAGCAGGATGTTAGCTAAGATTGTAAATCTAGCGCTGAATGAAACGTGGAGGGCATAGCTGCGCATGGGTACTGTTGCGCACGAATTGAATTACACGAATGCGACTGCAGAGCCAATCAGCGCGTGAAAACGATACGCACGAGCCAATCAGCGCGTGCGAACGACGCACGCCCAATCCGCGACCTGCTTACTACCCCATGATACTTTATTTTCGACTTATGCGCAATATCGGTCACCGCTAGACTTCCGTGCTACTTATATTTTACAATAGAACGTTGCCGCCATTTTGTAACTTTGTCAAAATCTTGGCTTGCATGTAGACCATACGTTAAGCTGGGGAGTTCAAGTTGCTGAAACAAGCCGTAAAGTTACTGCTACCTAACGTTCTCTTTGTCGTCTCAAAAACTTTCTGCCTTTTAAAACTAAACTTCTACTTATCCAGTCTATGATATTGCCCATTATTGATTATGCGGATGTGTGTTAACCACATCTATCTCAATATATTTTAGATAAGTTGTAGCGCCTTCTCAACAATTGCAATAGATTCATTTTCGGCTTACGTAACTATGTTTATGTTTCTCAGTACCGTTCTAAGCTTAAATGTCTTTCTATTCGACAAAAGCGTAGCTCCCGAATTTTACAAGTACTATATTTAATTTTAAATGACCCAAATTCTCCTTCTTATTTCAAGGATAACTTTCAGTACCTGTATTCCACTCACGATAGAGTTCCCCATTCCTAAAAAAGTCTTAAAATTCGTATATAATGGTGGTTTCTTTAATTCCTCTTTTACTGTGCAGTCCATACTGCTCTGGAATGCCCTGCCTGTTGATATAAAAAAAAATAAGTTACAAGAATTCTTTTAAGAGACTAGTTCGAGAATTCTATCATAAGAATAATACCACCTGATTTATCCGACTTTTGTTTTTCTCTCCGTTTCGCTAGTTAGTGTTATTTTTATATGTATTTTAATATGTATCGCGTTATTTTATTTGTATCTTATATCTTTATTACTTATTTATTAAATTTATGAAGTGATTGTTTACACCGGCCATAGTTTTTTAAATCATCCAGGGTTGACTGGTAGAGAATGTCATAAGCATAGATTACTTTATATATACTAGATGCATTAAGTTCGCCCTTTATAACCCTTATTATAAGGTGTGTAATAAAGGTTAATAAAAGTAAATAAATAGTTGTTCAGAATACATACAAACAGATTATTTACAAAAACATACATATACATCTACAAAATACAATAACTGCTATATGATATGCTTCTGTGTGGATATCCGAACGGAAAAATATCCATAATAGAATATTTTTGAGCGATCCGTAGACAGCAGTGTTTCATGGTCTTCTTTGCTAAAAGAATATCTAATTGTCTATGAATAATTTTCATTTGTTCAATAATTATTTATGGCTTCGAGAGTAATCATTTACACAATTATTATTTAGCATACCTTTATCTACACAAAATATATTTTGTACTAGTATGCTAATCATTTTAGAACTTCAATTAAAGACAGAGTTTAACTTTTTACTGGTCTATTTGCGTATTAAACAATTAAAGTAATTTCATATTTCTCACATGTATATAATTAATCATTAGTTGTTGTTTGTTTGAAATGTTTTGAATTTATTACATAATTATTGGCTGAATACCTAAGAGTTCTTTCACTTCCTTGCATACAACATTTGATGAAAACTATTAATTTTGTTGTTGTCTATGGTCATTATAAGCTGAAGGGGGAAGGCTCGGTAAATTTAGCTTCGTTGTCGCTTAATGTGATTCTTTAAGTGTTATGTGACAAAGTTGTTATAAAAGGATTGGATTAAGTGATATTATCTGGTGCTTACAGTGAGTGTTTGACGCTACAACGGCCTTTTGCGCGGCGCCGCTGATAACATTTCGACCGCTCCCTGTGCAAAGTACGTACGTCAGTAACCAAGTATTTTTCATGCTGTTTGTACTACTTGCATATAGTAGGGGCCGTGTGATAGTAAAAGCTGTTGGAAAGTGCATTCATAGAAGTACTTGATGGCGTTAAAACCTATCTCACGTTCCATTTAGTGTAGAGCAGTATGAGTGTTTAGTGAAGTCTTTACAATTTCGATGTTTGTAGCCATTTCAGTGTGCTTGTTCGGTGTTATATTTACGTGTCTGATCTGTATTTTAAGTGATTTATCCGTGGAATTTGTCTGGAGATGATACCCTGTAAGATAATTTAACTATAACTTGCTTCATATTTCAATTATTTATGACAATTCACTCGCATATGCAAAAAAAATATTATTCGTACATTGTATTATGTACTAGAAACTACACTATGGCAAAGGAAAAAGGCATTATAGGTCGTAGAAGTTTTGACGTAGTTCTTGATTGCATAAATCAGAAGAAATAGCACTTGTTCAACGCATATAAAATTTTGCAAAGTTCTGGGTTCAGTGTTAGGGTATTTTTAGGTCAACTATTTCCTTATTATATAGGACATGGGTTAAGATGATAGAATAAAAAGTGATGGAATTGTTTCAGCCATTTATAGTATTATTAGACATTTAATTTCTACATAATCTTAATGACAAATTATCAAGATAGTTTAGGCTTTGGCAACTGAAAGATGACAAAACCTGAATAGAAATTGCAAGTCCAATTGTTGGTGTAATTGGGAAATATTCATTTGCCCATGCTGCATGATAACTCGATGATGGATGCAGGTAATTCTCCTAAGAAATGTAGGTATATCAATTGGTAGGTACACATTTATTGAAAAGGTCTATGGTCATTAATGGAAATAAGTAGCTTGATGAAGAAGTAGAGTATAATATGAGCAAAATATAAAAAAGGATCTTAGTCTTTAATATATTATACAAGTTCACTGGGCATCAAACCTAGGTTCGCATACTGTGAAATTTACAGTGAGAGCTTAACCCCTGATCTACCATGACTATATATGAATACTTTGAGTAGTTTTTACATTAAATCCTGATTATTAAATAAATTAAGAAAATCAATATGTGTCAAGTCAGGGCATATCCAAATGAGATAAGACATTTTGGTGAAAATAACATGATTGAGGCAATTATAAGACAGACCTATGTTTGACAGAGCAATGAAAACACATTGACAATTTTTAATAAGCAATCCCCTTCAACCAAGATTGAACCTTTTTTATCTGCGACCTGTCAGAAACATATGTGAGTTTGAGATAATCAAGCAAAGTTTGGTATACAATTATATAAAATACAAAAGCTTCTCACTCAATAGGTATTAAATATTTTTCCATATTAAAATCCTTAAACAGTTAAAAAGTTCAGAACACTGCAATAATAACAGTAAAATAAGCAATAAAATAAGTATTTGTTTGTGTTAGATGAACATCAAATCTACCATTAAGTGACCTGTGCTCACTACTGTCTAGCAACAGAACCGAGCAGGTTTTAGATAATACACAGGTCTCACAGATCACCGAGTAGTACTGAAACCCAGAATGATCCATTTGAATTATCAAATCAATTCTTGAATAATTGGGTCACTAGAAATTAATGATTGACTCAGCTCAATTCAGCTGTGGACTTTTGATAGGCTTAAATAATTACATGAATTACATTAGCCATGGTAGCTTAAGTGCTAAGCAATCTCTGTAAATTTTACAGCGAGCAACCCAGGTTGGATTTCCGTTGGCACCAAAATGTAAATTGCAGTTATTTGCTGGTTTACTGCATTGTGAGCGGTGTAGAAAAACATAGTGAGGAAATCTGCTTGAGAAAATAAAAATAAAATATTTTGAAGACATTTAAAGTTTTCTAACATGTATTAAGGCAGTGCCATACTGACACACGCAGACGCTTCCTTGCCTCAAAAAACATTCTCTGATATGAGAGGCGGTTATTCCCAGCTGTGAGTCATATAAAGGCTGTAACTTTACTACATGATTTAATTTTCCTTCCCATTTTCACAATTGGATAACTGGAAACTCAGAGTATTTACTTGTTTGTTGATAACATTCTAGCATTCAAACTAAATGGTTTGTTTCTTCATTTGTCTATGTATGTGTCTCAGTAAGATGGTTGAAGACGTGATATATTTATATCCCTAGGGATATAGCTATATACCGGAATATAACTATGATACGAGCACAATCTAGTAATATAACTATCTTACTACACTAATTTAGGGAAATACTTATAAGTTTATGTTGCACAAGAATGTTAGTCAAAACTACTTTTGACTTATACTTTTTGCATTTTTTTTTGCATTTAACAGTGGTAGAGCCAATTGGCAGCTTTTGCTGTTGGTATCGTATATTCGTATGGGCAGGCTCAAGCCGGGGTGGTACCACGAACAGAACCCCCATCAACTTGATAGCGGAATCAAATGTAAGACTACCCCAGGAGGGTACCAGCACCCCTGGAGAATCCCTCGCTGAGCATCCACGACCAAGTTACTCCACTTCTGAGCGTGGGTGCTCAGGCAGCCCCGCGTATTTGGGGGGGGGCAAAATTCCGCTCAAAACAACAACTGTTCGGGGCAAACTGAGCAACAAGACCAAGGCGACCCCTATCCGTTTATTTCTGCAACATCAGGGGACTTCACTCGAGCCTAAACGCCGTCCACTACCATCTCTAGACGGCGAAGCCGGCCTTGCTCTTTCTGACTGACACGCAGGTGTCCTGACCGGCTGATACTTCGTATCTCCTACCCGGGGTACAAATTGGAACACTCCACTCCTCGGGCTGGAGTGTGCGTGAACGTCAGAGAGGACATCTGTTCTCGACGCCTTTGCAATCTTGAAGGTTCGCACCTGTCCATCCTTTGGCTACGCGTAGACAGCGACGACCATCCGCGCGTCAATGGGTGCCTCTATAGGTCCCATAGCGGTAATGCCGAAACAGACCGACTCATCGACCACGTCCAAATGACTACAGATTCCTTGCTACAACAGTTCTCATCCACAGAGATCGTGATCCTTGGCGATTTTAACGCCCACCACGCCGAATGGCTCGATTCACGTTTAACCGATCATGCGGGGAGATCTGTTCATGATTTTGCCTTGGCATATGGTCTAACTCAACTGGTTACTTCGCTTATACGGATTCCAGATGTGGAGGATCATGCACCTTCCCTGTTGGACCTTCTGCTGACCTCTCCGGACAGATATCAGGTCTCCATCGACGCCCCTCTAGGCTCGTCGGACCATTGTCTTGTCCGGAGTGTGGTGCCACTCACACTAACGTCGCGGTTGCATTATGCAGGCTGTCGCCGTGTTTGGCACTATAGGTCGGCCGATTGGGAAGGGATGCGGTCTTTCTTTGCATCCTACCCTTGGCGGCGGGTTTGCTTCTCGCCGGATGATCCCAACGTTGTTGCTAATTCTGTTGCTGATGTGGTACTTCAGGGTATGGAACTTTTTATTTCTTCCTCTGTGGTGCAAATCGGAGGCAAATCTCAGCTATGGTTTAGTCGCTCCTGTAAAATAGCATCACGCTACAAGCAGGAATGCTACCGGGCCTGGGCTGACGCATCAACGTCCGGGGATGTAAACACCAGCGCCCTTAAAAAGAAGAATAATTCCGCCTCCAGATCCTTCAAAAGAGTCATTGCCAAGGCAAAGTCAGAGCACATAGGCAGAATTGGCGAGAAACTAGTTCGCCTTCCTTCGGGAATCTGGTCTCTTGCCAAGGCTGTCCAAGGGAACTTCTGTCAGCCATCTCTTTCATCTCTGCACAGGGAGCACGACTCATTGGCCCATGCCGCAGAGAAGAAAGCCGATCTGCTAGGCTCTATCTTTGCGTCCAACTCGACTCTCGATGACAGGGGGAACACACCGCCAACCATCCCGCGGTGTGAATGCTGCATGCCGGATGTCCTGTTCACACAGCGCTCGGTTCAAAACACTCCTCTCCCTGGACATCCACAAGTCGAGTGGTCCTAACGGAATACCCCCAATTGTGCTGAGGACGTGTGCTCCGGAGTTGGCACCGGTTCTAACGCGTCTTTTCCGGTACTCCTACTCCCAAGGCGTAGTCCCGAAATCATGGAAGACGGCTTTTGTCCATCCGATCTCTAAAAAAGGCGACCGCTCAGACCTGTCTAACAAGGAGGTGATCTCCTTGTTCTCCAAAATAATGGAATCCATTATAAACTGCCAGCTCATGCGGTACCTTGAGGATCACCAGCTGATTAGTGACCGCCAGTACAGTTTTCGTCGGGGTCGATCAGCTGGTGATCTTCTGGTCTACCTGACTCATAGATGGGCGGAGGCAGTAGAGTCCAAGGGGGAGGCATTGGCCGTTAGTTTGGACATTGCGAAGGCCTTCGATCGGGTATGGCACAAAGCGCTTCTTTCGAAGCTCCCTTCCTATGGGCTTCCCGAGAAATTGTGCAATTGGATCACCAGCTTTCTTGCAGATCGGAGCATCAAGGTCGTTGTAGACGTTACATGCTCCGACTACAAGCCTATTAATGCTGGTGTTCCACAAGGCTGCGTGCTATCACCAACGCTGTTTCTTCTGCATATCAATGATATGTTGTGAAGCGGTAACATTCGTTGCTATGCGGATGACAGCACTGGTGATGCTCTATACACCGGCCGTGCCAATATTTCTCGGAAAACGTCGCCGAGTACCGAAACAAACTTGTGTCTGAAGTCGAGTCTTTGCTGAACAAAGTCTCGGATTGGGGGCGACTAAATCTAGTCCAGTTTAATCCTCAGAAGACACAAGTTTGCGCGTTTACCGCTAAAAAGAACCCCTTGTCGTATCTCCTCAGTTTCAAGGCACTCCCCTTGTTGCCTCAGCCACTATCGCAATCCTCGGCGTCGACATATCGAGTGACGTGCAGTTTCGTGGTCACTTGGAAGATAAGGCCATATTGGCCTCTAAAAAGCTTGGCGTGCTGAGCATTGACTGTATTTCATGCCGGCACACCGCCTGCAAATTTACAAGGCGCAGGTTCGGCCTCATATGGAATACTGTTCCCATCTCTGGGCTGGGGCTCCCCAGTGTCAGCTCCTTCCACTTGACCGCATCCAGCGCAGAGCGGCTCGAATCGTCGACGACCGAGTCCTTTCCGATCGGCTAGATTCACTGGCGCTGCGAAGAGATATTGCATCCCTTTGCATTTTCTTTCGCATTTACGAGGGCGACACTGAAAGTTTTTAGAACAGGCCACTTGTAAACGATATAATAAAAAAAAAAATTCAAATTTTGAAAATGGCACTCTTTGCCAATATTATTGTGTATGTATTTTATTAATTTGTCATTTGTTTACGATTTAGCGGCAAATTGAAAATTGTCTGTGTCACGTTAGTATGAATTTAAAGCGAGAAAATTTTCGTAAATGATTTTTTATGATTTTCGATGTCATTTAAGTCAACAAGAAAGTTATGATAGACTTCGATTGGCCTTTCACGATGAAGCCTCATCTCGTGCCACTGTTTACAACTGGTTTAATGAGCTTAAACGTGGTCGCACTAATCTCACCGACGATCTGCGTGAGGGACGGCCTTCTACGGCGACATCTGAAGATAACATCAGTGTTGTGCGGCGTATGATTGATACTGACAAAAGAGTGACTTATCAGCAGATTCGGACAAGCTTAGGCATCGGTATGAGTCAAGTGCACAAAATCCTTTATGAACATTTAGCGGTCAGGAAGCTTTGTGCCCGGTGCATACCTCATAATTTGACAGATGCCCAAAAACTCCGTCGTGTTGATTGGTGTCGTGAAATGGTTCAAAAATTTAACGGACGTGATTCAAATGCTGTGTTCGACATACTTACGGGTGACGAAAGCTGGATGTATTGTTATGATCCTGAAACTAAGAGACAGTCTGCTGTCTGGGTGTTTCCTTCCGAGGAGTTGCCAACTAAAGTGAAGAGAGGTCGAAGCGTGGGAAAAAAGATGGTGGCCTCGTTCTTCGGAAGGACAGGTCATTACGCAACAATTGTTTTAGAGGATCGAAAAACAGTTACCGCAGAGTGGTACACTAACAATTGTTTGCCACTTGTCTTGGATAAAGTTCGGGAGAAACGACCTCGCAGTAGGATCCTCCTTTACCACAACAACGCCTCGTCGCACACCGCCAAGCAAACAATCGACTACTTGGTGGCGTCAGACGTGGAATTACTGGGTCACCCGCCCTATAGCCCCGACCTCGCACCTTGCGATTTTTATTTATTTCCGAAAATAAAAGAAAAACTTCGAGGAAAACGATTTATGGACGCCGAGGAAGCAATGGCTGCGTTTCAAAATGTCGTCGAAGAGACCCCTAAGGACGAGTGGGCAAAGTGCTTTTCTCAATGGTTCCATCGGATGCAGCGATGTATTGATGTAAATGGACACTATTTTGAAAAGATATAATAAAACTAATAACTTGCTAGCTTGTTCAGTATTTGATTTTCTAAGAACTTTCAGTGTCACCCTCGTACCACGGGGAGTGCTCTGAGGAATTGTTCGGATTAATCCCAGCCGCCAAATTTCACGAACGCACATCGCGGCAAAACCCCCGTTAGCATCCACACCATGTGGATGCTTGGTGGTCCACCACTGTACGTTTCACTAGGAGTTTTCTTCCGCGTACGACCTCTCAGTGGAATAATTTACCACCGGCGATTTTTCCGGACCGATACGACTTAGGGACCTTCAAGAAAAGAGCTTATTCCTTTTTAAAAGGCCGGCAACGCACCTGCAATTCCCCTGGTGTTGCAGTTGTTCATTGCCGGCGGTAGTCACTTACCATCAGGTGAACCGTATGCTCGTTTGCCCCCTCTTCTATAAAAAAAAAGAAAAAAAAAAGATTTTTAAATTAAAAAGATCTATTCTTTCAATATTATATTTTATATCATTATAATGTATGCGGCTTTAGGGTGGCCCAAGGGCCACTCCAGTGGCTCCGAAATCTACTGTCAAAAAAGGAACATGAACAACAACCCAACAGGATCTTAAGATCCAATGTCAATGTCGCGAATTTTGTTCCTCCTATACATTCGGGTTATAATTATTATTATTTCACTAGATTAGTCTAGTAAGATAGTTATCAATCGCTTTCATATAACTATATTCTGGTATATAGCTATATCCCTAGGGATATAACTATATCACGGCTTTAACTATCTTACTGTGACACATACAGCAAAAGATTGGAATAGTTTGTTAGCATTTGTCTTCCAATCCAGTTCCAGTTACAATCTGGGTGTCTTCAAGGCAAGAGTGAATAGGTTTTTGTTAAGTTAAGCCAGTGCAAATTAGCATCTTTGGCTTATAATTGTTAAAAATATTATTTATATCAATTTAAAGTGCTGTCACTTCAGAGCACATAGATATTATGTTATATTTACGATTGTTGTTACTTGGTATATTTCCAACATCAACCCTTAAGATTTACACTTATATGATTTTTTTTACTCTCTTTTGTACCTTAACATTGGCAGAGATTCATGACCAATACGATGGAGTCATTTAAAAAAAAATGAAGATTTATTTATATATGATTGACATTTATTCATACTTATTTTACTCATAATTATTATTTATTTACGATAAACCAACCCGTCTGGTGAAATCTGATAGTCTCCTTTTTATTACACCATTCTGTAAGAAAAGGGATTGTTTAAGCTATTGTCCTGTTTCAATACTTTTTCTTAAATGTCCTCTTTTACTGAAGTACAATGGGTGTCCTGTGTAAATTTGTTTTATAATAATAATAATTTTCACTTGCATAAAACATGGTAAATATACAGATGACATAATATGGTAAAATATAAATAAAGAAAGACAGTTACTGTAGATAATAGAATTTTTGATAACAATAAATAGTAACGCATAGATTGGTTTATAGTTGTTGAGCAAGGTTAGTAATTATTGTAAGTGGGATTATATAAGCTTTATGTGAAATAAAGAAAAATTCCAGACAACAGAGAAAAAAATGGTTATGTAAGTTAAGCCTGAAGAAAGCCTTTAACTGAGATTAGATTAGTTTTTGATATAATCTATACAAATAAATAAAATTGAAGTATCTGTGTGTAATGTCAAAATAACAGCTTTTTACTAAATGCATATGAAAGTATATATGGTACTTATAACAAAAACACAATTTTTAAAATTTTTGTCTGTCTGTCTCTCTGTTTGTTTCGACTAATCTCCGAAACTGAACCGATTTTGACGAGACTTTTACTGGCAGATAGCTAATGTTATAAGGAGTAACTTGGTCTACTTTTATTTTAGAAAAGCAATTAGTGTTCCGTGCAAATAAATTAAAACCCATAAAATCCAATCGTAATAAATTCCACGCGGGCGAAGTCGCGGGGAACAGCTAGTAGACACTAAAGTTTTTGGAATGTTGTCAACGGCGATAAGCCAGAATGAAAAGGAATTATGTAGAGGTTTAGCTAAGAAAGTAATTTCAGTTTTTATTAATTTTTAATAATGGGAGCAATTTGAGATTTTTATACATGGTAGCCACACTGCAGCTATACTATGGTTGTAGCAGGAATGGTTCGACTCGACCAGGGATGGGTCACGCTCTCACAGAATACCAGCGAAAAATAGCAGCTCAATGCTACTGTGTATTGGTATGGTGAGTGTAGAGAACCGGAGTACCTTTTTACTGGAAACGAGGCATTCCATCCTTAGTCCTCAGGGATGACAATGCATCTGCATTTTGATTCTTAATTGAGGACAAATGTAGATGCATACGGTTCACAGCATCCACTTACAGGTGGACTATGTGCTATTTGTCACCATTATACAATAAAAAAAAAAGAGAACTAGTAGCAAAATAGTAATTTTGTTTGTTAAAGAGAAGTTTTGAGTGTTGTTTATCTAGATCTACCAAAGAAGAGTTGAAGTTATTATTATTGTATGTATCATCATCAGGTATTAACAAGTAATTTGCTGTGGCATCGTACAAAAATCCATCCCCTTATTTGGTCCCGTGGTTACCTTAAGTGCGATTATGGGATATGCCGAAATAGCATTTTTCTCTTAGGGTATTACTACCACACCGATCGATCGATGGTAGAATGTATTAGTCGACGTCGATCGAGCTGATTAATTATTCGAAAATCCGCCCCGCTCTACCGACCGCTATTTAAAAAAAAATCGTCTAGATAAATTTAAGCTATCTCTGGCCTTAAAAAATCGCATCCAGTCTTCTACGTTTGCGTCTCCGTAATAAATTATTATTAAATTCGTATTAACGAACAAGAGCGTACTGGCCAACAATAACGCGTCCTCTTCTGAATACATTTTGAAAAATACTGATGATTGAACAATGTTTTACCGACTAGTATCCGTCGATCACCTAAAGCTACCACACCAAACGATCGACATCGATCGACGATCGATGTTATTGACATCCTTATAGTATCCGATAGCTGGCGGCAGCGCTGTCGTTTACGCCAGGTGTAAAATACCTAGACCGGCGACAGAAAGCAGCGTCAAAGACGCAAAACAAATCCTTTTGTAGAGGCGAAATCCTCTGCAATAGGAGAGGACCATGTCCAGCTTTAGACTTTGTTTTAGCAACAACTTTTTGCTGCCCTTATTATTCGTTAATGTACTCGTTCGGTCTACGAAGCTGGACGTCGTTTAACTCTGATAGTTCGCACCGATGGATGGGCGTGAAACTCGAAGTTATGTTACCAAAAAGAGAGGCTTTGTATTCAACAGGTGACACATAAAACACCGAAGAAATCTATCACCTACGCCGAAGCACGAAAAAACGGAGTAGACAACCTTGTTTGTGGCTGACAACTTGTTTCTTGAACTGTTTGACTAGTTGAGGAGATGATTTTTCGATTTCTCGCTTAGTTTCCGAGATATCGATACTCAATAATCGAATACTAAAACCGAAACAGCACGTCCCGACTCTACGTAGTCTTGTCTCCTCTACCCCTAGAGTATTTTTGTAAAGTAGCCGTTGCAGAAGTAACTTTGTGTCAATATTCCTGTGTAAAAAGTAATTTTGAGTATCGATATCTCGGAAACTAAAAGAGATATCGAAGAATTTTATTCTTAATTTTCGGAGTATCTCGTCGAGATTTATAGCAATCCTGAATGCAAGGAGGAATTGCAAAATTCACTTAGAATTAGGACAAGCTTTTTCTTCTATTTTTTTTAAAGGATAAGGGTGACAAGCGAGCACACAGTCCACCTGATAGTGGGTGGGTGCTGTGGTCCATAGACATCTACATTTAGCCTCGATTAAGAATCAAAATGCAAATGCGTTGTCACCCTAACGACTAAGATGGAATGCCTCGTTTGCAGTGAAAAGGGTCTTCGGTTCTCTACACTCACCATACGAAACACAGCAGCATTAAGCTGCTATTTTACGCTGGTATTCTGTGAGAGGGTGGTCCTTCCCCAGTCGAGCCGACCCATTCGTGCTTCAACTATACAATCAATATAGCTGCAGCATGGCTCTACCACGTTGTTGTATAATACAATATTGCGTATTTTTAACATTTCCCCAACAAAACAGAAATCGTTGGTTTTCGTGTCATGGAGTGCGCCCACGGAGTGTTAGATTTGGCATAGTTAAGTTTATTTGGAGTAGTGCAGAAAGCCAAAATTTATAATATATGTTTTACAAATACATTAAATTAAATTAAACTAAACATAACATTCATTGTTACATATTAGTCAAATAAAAATAGTCTGTGGTCAAGAAGTCGTTCAGAATAGAGATTGTCGCCAAAGAATTTTAAAATGTTGCCAACAAATAATTTTATGTGATTTCAAATGCCCTTTTTTCAATAGTGTGTGAGTGTATGTCATGGCAAAAAAGGCGTTTATTTTCATATGCAAGACTTCGTTTGCATAGAATAATTTTTAGTAATTTTTTATTATTATATTTTCCTATCGGATTTTGTTCATCATTTCATGGGTTTTTTTGCGCCGAACCCTTATTTTCTTTTTTAAACAAAAGTTGCCTAAGTTACTCCTTATAACATCAGCTATCTGCCAGTGTCAATAGTCCTGTCAAAATCGGTCCAACCGTTTCGGATATTAGCCGGAATAAACAGACAGACAAAAATTTAATATTTTTTTGTTATAATTATCGTATATAATTTTATATGCATTTAATTAAAAGCTGTTATATTGACATTATAAATAGGCACTTCACAACATCACATCATTTTACCTTGTAGTGGCGGTGTAAAAATATCCACTACCCCATATCATCCCGTGGGTGTCGTAAGAGGCGACAGAGGGGAAAAAATCAGGAGATGGGCAGCAGCGTCTTCCTAATAACGAATAAAAATAGAAAATTGCGTTTGCCTACCCGCTTGCCAAGCGTGGTAACTATGGCAAATATCCCCCCTATGAGGCTGTAACGGTAACGGTAATTTCAATTTTAATTATTTTTATAGATATGAGATATCGGTGTTTTAATGTGCAGTTCAAAGCTGCTGGTTTAATATACAATCTTAAAAATTTAAAAAATTTCGACCACTAGTACATTATAAAATTTGTATATGAATTTATAAAAAATGTCGCCCGCAGTTTGTCATTGGTGCCATCTGACAATAAAAAAAATTAAATCGAATAATCGAATTACCATATCTTAGCATCGACCAAAATATAACGTAAGAAGCGTGGTGAAGGCGGGCACTGCGTTCGTACGTTGACCTTTAGCTAGGGACGTCTTCGCGGAAAACGAAACTCGCTACCCCCTTCAGCCCTTCAGTTTTCTCAGGCACTAGATACTTTATCAACTTTTCCCTTTGAATTTTATTCCATGTAATGGATACGAGGGCGACACTGAAAGTTTTTAGAACTGGCCACTTGTAAACGATATAATAAAAAAATAAGTTTAAATTTTGAAAATTGAACTCTTTGCCAATATTATTGTGTATGTATTTTATTAATTTATCATTTGTTTACGATTAGGCGGTAAATTGAAATTGTCTGTCACACGTCAGCATGCATTTAACGCGAGAACATTTTCGTAAAATGATTTTTTATGACTTTCGATGTCATTTAAGTCAACAAGAAAGTTATGATAGACTTCGATTGGACTTTTACGATGAAGCCCCATCTCGTGCCACTGTTTACAACTGGTTTAAACGTGGTCGTACTAATCTCACCGATGATCTGCGTGAGGGACGGCCTTCTACGGCGACGACTGAAGATAACATCAGTGTTGTGCGGCGTATGATAGAGTCTGACAAAAGAGTGACTTTTCAGCAGATTCGGACAAGCTTAGGCATCGGTATGAGTCAAGTGCACAAAATCCTCCATGAACATTTAGCGGTCAGGAAGCTTTGTGCCCGGTGGATACCTCATAATTTGACAGAGGCCCAAAAACTCCGTCGTGTTGATTGGTGTCGTGAAATGGTTCAAAGATTTAACGGAGGTGACTCAAATGCTGTGTTCGACATACTTACGTGTGACGAAAGCTGGATTTATTGTTATGATCCTGAAACTAAGAGACAATCTGCTGTCTGGGTGTTTCCTTCCGAGGAGTTGCCAACTAAAATGAAGAGAGGTCGAAGCGTGGGAAAAAGATGGTGGCCCCGTTCTTCGGAAGGACAGGTCATTACGCAACAATTGTTTATGAGGATCGAAAAACAGTTACTGCAGAATGGTACACTAACAATTGTTTGCCACTTGTCTTGGAAAAGTTCGGGAGAAACGACCTCGCAGTAGGATCCTCCTTCACCACGACAACGCTCGTCGCACACCGCCAAGCAAACAATCGACTACTTGGCGACGTCAGACGTGGAATTACTGGGTCACCCGCCCGACTTCGCACCTTGCGATTTTTATTTATTTCTGAAAATAAAAGAAAACTTCGAGGAAAACGTTTTATGGACGCCGAGGAAGCAGTGGCTGCGTTTCAAAATGCCGTCGAGGAGACCCCTAAGTACGAGTGGGCAAAGTGCTTTTCTCAGTGGTTGATGATGATGTAAATGGACACTATTTTGAAAAGATATAATAAAACTAATAACTTGCTAGTTTGTTCAGTATTTGATTTTCTAAGAACTTTCAGTGTCACCCTCGTAATGTAAGAAGCACCACATTTAAAGTTTTTTTTTGGGTTATTATTAGTTATTGAATAATTTGTAATTTACGAATGATACAAGTATAACTAATAACAAATGTCATGCATTTTAAAAATTTTTGTCTGCCTGTTTGTCTGTCCGACCGGGCTAATCTTCGGAATGGCTGGCTGAACCGATTGTAATGAAACTTCATGAACAGATGGAATGTAATGCTAGTGGTGGTCTAGGCTATATTTTATCCGGAAAAGTTGGCGATTTCCTTGAGATTTTTATTTGAAAAAACTAAAATAAATGGTATACGAAGATTATTTTAAATCTAAATATCGCTAAATGAATACCCTATAACTACATGATTACCTACCCAGGCAAAGCCGAAGCGGGTCGTTAGTATAACAATAAACATAGATCGAAATTCGGGAATAGTGTATCTTTCTATTAGTGAAATTATTTTCAAAAACAAGTTATTTTTTGAAAAATTAACACTTAGGCAATAATTTATGAGTAAATGTGTGTGTGTGTGCATATAAGACAGCCATATGATGGAGTGGTGTGTTTATAGTGGCTTAGTTGTGAGTTGTGACTTACGAAGTTCATTTACCTAGCCCATGTTGTGCAATAACTTAATTGTTACGTAGTTTGAATATATCTTTGGCTGTGTGACATCACAGCATAACTTAAGTAGCTTTAGCTCTATAACAAAATAAAAACACTCTTGTGTATTATAATGTATCCTGCATAACTAGTGGCGTTTGTTATAGAAAATTGTTACAATTTTTTTTTTCTTAAAGAAGTAAGCACCTACCTCTTATCTAACGCGGACTGTGAATATTAATATGATTAATCGAAAAATAATATATTATACTTGATAACTGGTATTGAAGATACCGTTTATGCACGGCGCTATTTTTAACCAACTTCAAAAGGGAGGAGGTACCCAATTCGACTGTATTTTTTTTATGTTCTTCTTACTTCATATCTTTTTCTAGATGAACCGATTTTGATGATTGTTTTTTTTATTTGAAAGCTGGTGCTTCTTATTGGTCCCACATAAATTTGATTGAGGTCTGACCAGTAGTTTTTGAGTTATCCTTAGTAATTTATATTGAATTCTGTTGTACAAAATTTTAAATTTTACCATTTGTGTTATTGTAATACTGGTAGTACCTACTTAATATTTGGAGAAACTCATATAATGAGGTTAATTAGTGAACTGATGAGTAACAATGTCAAATGCCTCGCTAATTTCCGCGTAGGGGACTTCCACTAGTGCCGGACAGTTAAAAGTTTGTTGAAGATTACAAAAATACTGAGTATATGGATATATGTTACTTTTATGATGAGATAATTAATTAAATAAATGTGATGTGATATTTGTTTATCTTATCTTTTTATACTTCTGCAATAATACTATTATAGCAATTTAAATGGAAACGAACAATTTAAAGCAATAGCAAACTGTTCGGTATTAGAGGAAAGTAATTTGCTTGGTAGTAGGGGACAGGCAAGAGATAATAAATATAAATTAAATAACGTTTATTTTGATTAAGCAATGTTAGAAATGTAAAAAATACGCATAGATTTAGAAAAAAGGGTTACGTAGATTATTAAATGAATAACTATATATTTATAAACATAACTTATTCACGGAAGTACTCAATATTGTTTTATCTGATAACGGATTTTCCACGCAAAAGGAGCGAAAGATCTTCCTGCAATGGCCTATGCATGAGCCTGGCTTGCTTTCCGCACATACGTAATCTTATGTTCACTGAATTCTTTTTATTCTTCTTCTGGCTTCTGGCTTCGCATGGTTGATTTCTGTATCTCGACAACAACGCCACCTACGGGGTCCAATTGTCCATTCTCTAATCAATTTAATCACACACAAAATTTCATCAAAATCCGTTGCGTAGTTTGAAAGAACTAAGCGTACAGACGGCGGCAAGCGACTTTGTTTTATACTATGTGGAGAAATCGATAATGTTTTAATTTGCTCTGATACTACGTGTGTCCGGCCCTAAAGGAACTCCCTTAGAGTAACGCTGCACAGTTGTATGGATATTAATATATATGTATATATATATATATATATATATATATATATATATATATATATATATATATATAAGTATGGATAAATATCATCTCATATTTTATTCGAAATAATTGAATTATGTAGTTCAGACATGGCAGCACAACGCTGTAGCGTTTTGTCGTTTTGAATCTTAATTCTTATTCAAGGTTAGATGCGTCTAGTTAGGAGTGTCTATGAGCCAGAGCACATACTTAGCATGAGGTGAACTATGTGCATGTATATGACCCTTATATAAAACTCTTGGCGGGAAATTTATGGGCACACGTAAAAATTTTATTAAACGTAAAAAAAATTTACGATTAATCAAATTGCAGATGCGTTGTCACCACTAAGGACTAAGATGGAATGCCTTTTTTCTAGTAAAAAGGGTCTCCAGTTCTCTACACTTACCATAAGAAACGCAGCAACATTAAGCTGCTATTTCACGTGCTACAACCATAATATAGCTGCAGCATGGCTCTACCACGTTTAAAATGCATTTGCTTGAGCTTACCTGATAAGTGCTAACACAGATCGCAGTTAATCACCATTGCTTACATGTCAGCTAGATATTAATAAAAATTCAACTTTTTCATGAACGCTTTCGCGTAGTATGAGTATCGTTTACAATATGATTATAATCCTGATAAATAATAATGTAGCATGTAATGTGCACTCACGAAGTGTAGCCAATTGTGTAAAAAATTGTCGCTATTTATTTATTTTATTGTAGTAATGTAAACGCTGTGGCGTACTTGTTATGCTATACGAGGGTGGATTGAAAAAATCGCGATCTGAATATGAAAACAAAATCATAAGATTTTAAAATTATTTAAATTTTTAACGTAACTATCACTTTTCTCAATGCACTTCTTCCATCTAGTTTTTAAAGCCATTATACCGTTTAAAAAAATCTCATCTTGATCATCAAGATTGGCATTGACGGCAGCTTCGATCTTTATCTTTTGATATAAAAATTTCAGTTCTAAATGTTTTTTTTAGATTCAAGAAGAGGTGGTGGTAATGTGTTGCTTGATCAGGTGAATAAGGGAGGTGCTGAATTAATTCTAACCCACAGTAATGAATTTCAGCCAATGATTCGAAGGAGTTAACATTCCTAGACAACTAGGAATGTTAACTCCTTCTACTTTCTTAATTTCATCGCAACCGGCGTAAAAGAATGCAATAAGTAAGCAAGTAGAGTTTATGGTGCTTTCTTTCTGTAGGTAATCGACAATCATTCCCAGAGACCTTCAAATCCCAGAATACTGATGCCATAACTTTGTTTATGGACAAAGTTACATTAGCATTATTTTGAAAGTGGTGAGACTGGTGGCCTCCACTCTTTTGATTGTTGTTTTGACTCAGGGGTATTGTAATGAACCCAAGTTTCATCAGTAGTAGCAAAAATCATTCGAAATGTTGTGAATAGATATCAAATACCAACACAAAATCGCGCGAAATCATAAGTCGATTGAGTTTTTGTACAACTGAAAGGGGTCTCGGTATCCATCTCTCAGAAACCTTAGAAAACTATTCGTAACGTTTCTTTCGGAAATGATTTTGTTCATAGGATATGCCTATGCTCTCAGCTATTTCTCTGATTTTCGGAATATCGTGGGGCAAAATTTTTGATGTTATTTTCAGTAGTCGAAGTAGATGTTTCGAATTTTGATTTTGATGTGTCGAATTTTGATGTTTTTATGTGATAGAGCCATGCTGCAGCTATATTACTGGTATAGTTGTAGCACGAATGGGTCGGCTCGACCACGCTCTCACAGAATACCAACGTAAAATATAGCAGTAATTGAGTAGTTGAGGATAGATGTAGATGTCTATGGGCCACAGCAACCACTTACCATCAGGTGAACTGTGTTCTCGCTTGTCACCCTTATCCTATAAAAAATACTACTACTACCAAGTAAAACACCCAGTAGTCAGCCTTTTAGTGAGGACGAAAATTTGATTGAACTGTATTTTAAATATTATACATTATGAATAAAAACAATCATTAATCTCAGAAAGGTTGTTTATTAAATTTACTAAAGAAATCAACAAAACATTATATTTATAATAGAATTATTAAAAAAATCAACATTAAACAAATTATGGCACTTTTTACCAGTAGTCAGCCTCTTACTTATTCTTGCATATTTGGCATAGAAATTCTTTATTATGTATATTTTCAAATATCATCATCATCATCAAAATGCCACAAAGCACGGTCCCGAGCCACCTGCATCCATTGACTTTCTGCATGTCTTCACGCCCTACACTTTGTCTGCCGGTACGAGGCTGCCACTCGAAAACCTTTCTTCCCCATCGATTGTCGGTTCTTCGAGCTTACCGACTACCAATCCTTACCAATCAACTTACCAATCCTTTGGGCTATGTTATTTAGGTTCTACTGCGGATATCCTCGTTTTTAAGTCTATCACGCAGAAAAACGCCGAGCATAGCCCTCTCCATAGCTCGCTGAGCGACTTTGAGCTTCCTCATACGGCCAGCAGTGAAGGACCACGTCTCAAATCCATAGGTCATCACTGGCAACACGCACTGGTTGTACAATCTAGTTTTGAGGTTTTGAGGTATGCCTGACGAGAAGATGTGTCGTAATCTCCCGAACGCTGCCCAGCAGAGTTGAATCCGTCGATTGATCTCTCGGTCGAAGTTGGACTTCGATTTGCCGACGATGTAGTTCTTATGGCAGGAGTCCTAAGCACTATGCTCAATGACCTCAATAGTATCTCCCAACGGATAGGTCTTAAGATGAACATGGACAAAACAAAAATCATGTTTAACGTCCATGTCACACCTATGCCCGTAGTTGTTAGGAGCACTAAGCTCGAAGTTGTTGACAAATATGTTTACCTGGGACAAATAGTCCGACTAGGTAAGTCAATTTTCATATATGTCCCCAGCGAATTCAGTACATTTCAAATGATGGTACATTTTGAAAAGGCAATTGTCATCAATATTCTTTAAGTCAATAATTTCTGTGTCGCTAGTCAATCCCTCTTCACAGTTTTTGCATCTTACTTTGTTTATTGTACATATCGTAGTTTTCTTCCTCCTTTTACTATTTTTGGAATTCAGCAGCTTTTCCGCTTTCCTTTTTTGTAATTCTTCTTTATTTTTTTGACTTTCTTCTTCTTTCTTTCTAATCGCCGCCATAGCTTGTGTTAAATGTTCTTCTTTCTATTGATGGATGGATATTTGACATGATGGAATTTTGAAACAAATGGTTTTCATGCTAAAATAACCGTGCATAAATTTAACCCTTATTGAAAAGGTTTTAAGGTACTATTTTGTGCAACAGGACTAACGGCTTACTACTGAATTTGTAGACCCATTGGTCGGCCCCTGACATGCAATTACATTTGTACGCGGCTGACTACTGGAAAAATACACTTTTCGCCTTATAAGAGTTAAATCCAATGTAATGAGCAAAATCAGTTCCGTTAATTTCAACTATATATAAGAAAATCACGAAAAAACTAGTAGTCAGCCACTTATGGCTGAGTACTGGATCTACCTTAAAAATTCGAAACCCACTAGTCGGCCACCTAAATTACAACATATTAAACAAATAAAATGCGTGTAATAGTTAATTTTATCACAAAATAAACATTTTATTGTAACACAGTAGACACAAAACTTACCGAAAACTCGAGCACGTTTCCTTAAGAAAAAAATTGCAACAGCGACGCATCTAGTCATGTCTTTGGCAGCAGTGCAAATTAACGAGTGTAGCTCGTCGACCAGATATGTTATTGGTTCGTAGGTGTGCATATTATTAGTCAATAAGGAGACACAGATTCAATTAAACGTTATTTTAAAGGTGTAAACAAATTTCAACACTATTTATATGGAAATAGTGTCCGTAAAGGCTGAGTACTGGTGCGGGGCTGACTACCGGGTGTTTTACCCTAGACAGACTTTCTTAGAATGCGCCACTGACTTGAATTATTTGCAAGATTTTTAGCAACAGTCACCACTCTGGAGTGGACAAGCAGGTTCGTAAGCGTAGAGTCGACACCCTTGCTGTTTTATGTCACATATCTAAAATATTTACCTAAAAGATTTTCTTCAACAAGTCGGCCGATATCCCGCCCCAATTATAAAATTATTTACGGTGTGTGCTAGATGTTGACGTCTAACATCCCGTAAATAAAAAACATAAAGTATATACATATTATATCAATACATATTCACAAAGTGCAGCCGTGATCAAAATGTCATTCAATGTCGCTTAAATACAGATGGATTGCAATGTATCCTAGCTATTGTGTAGATAGCACGACCAAATTCTATAGGATATCCTAAATCCCTGTTTAATCCGTTGTGAACACATTTTTATTCGAGTTCAAAAAACGAGATTGTTCTATATTCGAGCATAAAAAACATACGCGTACGTATGTTTTTTATGCTCACCGATTTCTCGGAAATGACTGAACCGATTTAAGTTATTCTATTTTCATTAAATATACTACTTCAGGGGTGGTCTCATATGAATTTGAAGAAAAAAAAGTAAAAACAGACTTCAAAAACAACAAAAAAAAATGTTTTTATTTCTGAAATCGATGCTAAGACATTGTAGTAAATCGATGTGGATTTTTTTAAATTCTTTTTAGTTTTTGAAGTCTACTTTATTTTTATTCAAAATGTATTTTTTATCGTATTATTTGTGTCCATAAATTTATTATATCAATATGAGTTGATCCGTAAGGGTCATCTGTCCCGCATTCCTTTTGAAGTCTGCCTATCATTTTTATCAAATTTTTACGTTTTTAATATATTTTTATATCATTATGAGTTGATTAATAAGGGTCAACCGTCCTGGATTCCTTTAGAAGTCGATTTTTAGCTTTTATTTAACACTAGCTGTTCCCCGCGACTTCGCCCGCGTGTATTTTAGGGTTTTAATTTTTTTGCGCGGAATCCTAATTATTTTTCTAAAATTAAAGTAGCCCAAGTTACTCCTTATAATATCAGCTATCTGCCAGTGAAAGTTCCATCAAAATCGGTCCAGCCATTTCGGAGATTAGCCGGAACAAACAGACAGACAAAAATAAAAAATAAAAAGAAATTGTTATAGGTATGTAGCGTATATACTTTCATATGCATTTAGTAAAAAGCTTTGATTTTGATATTACAAACAGACACTTCAATTTTATTTATTTGTATTTATTTATTTTTATCAATATGACTTGATCAATAAGAGTCAACCGTCCCGGATTCCGCGGGACGCGTCGTAAGAGCAATCGTAATCCCTCATTGTACCTAGTAATAAAGATAATAGCCCCGCAAAATAGCCAATGAGTCCACAATAATCCGCGTTTCCTCGCAAAACTCTTATCTATGCGCTTTGCAGCTGTGCATCCAGTGCTGTATTATGGTTTGAAGGGTAAGGAGAGCCAGTATTATAACAGGCATTATTATATGAAGTTTGTTAACGCTGTGTGAATAAAGGCCTTACCTTTAGATAGGATCCGCTGTAGGGATTCAGGGTAAGAGACATGAGAAATATCAATTTAAAATGCGTAAACCTACTTAGCCTGGTTGCTAAGCCTAGCGAACGTCAATAGAGACCGATACTGGGTTTTGATATAAGAACAAGTTTGCATTTGGTTTGCTTTGTAGTGTATTTCTGCGTTCACTCTTCGTTTTTCTATCTCTTTCATTTTATACGTAGAAGAATTTTAATTAAATTAAAGCTATATTATGGATGTAGCTCGAATGGGTCGGCTAGACCGGTGAAGGACCACGCTCTCACAGAATACCAGCGTAAAATAGAAGGTCAAACCCTTTTTACTAGAAACGAGGCATTCCATCTTAGTCTTCAGGGGTTACAACGCATATCTGGTGCCATCAGGTGGACTGTGTGCTCGTTTGTCACCCTTATTCTATAAAAAAATATGTGGAAGAAGCTTAGTTTTAGTTATTTCGTAAAAAATCCAAAAACCCACCATATTAATCAAAGCATCCTGTAAAATTTAATCACAGACATTCCGAAATTAGCTTTGAATCCCCCTCACAAGAGGGCAAATAGACGGACAGAAATAACATGACACTTGCCATTTTGCTCTGATCCCAAAGAAAAGGAGTAATTTTGTCCGCCGTTGTACAGGCAAGTTTTTTTTTGTTTCTTTTTGTTGGATCGCTTCCTTTGATTAAAAACAAGTCCATCCAAGGATGTGACTCGGTGTCCTTTTAGAAAATTTAATAGTTTATTGCGATAAGTAAATACGTCGCATAATATTATTTTTACTACATTTATTTGATACGTAATTTTATGAACTATACTGTATGTGCTCCTTGTGACTTGTTATATAAGGACACTAATTAGCGTCGAATAAATTAGTGTTAGTGTATATAAAAGCAAGATTTCTCAGCATAGACTTGCTATAAATCCGTACATTTTAAAAGCAACCCACGCACGCGCCACAAATATGCAAAAACGTTTACAACTCAAGCGGGATAATGGCCTAACCTTACCTAACCTACGACAATTATTATTCCGGGAACGGATTTCAAATCCGGAAGGAACACTCAGTTTGTCATTTAGCTTGGCTATTATCCAAGTTAAAGGGAAATATCCTATATGGCAAGTCATAATTCATTTCTAAAGGACACCGTATGTCTAAAGGTTCTACGAATAAATTCTTGTTTTTCTTCTAAATAAACTTCAGCTAGGTCCAATAGGTGTAACTCCCCCTCCCACGAACGGTCGCCCATGGTGAACAAAGGGGAACCCACTTGGCTGGCCCTTTTTTTTGTTTTACATGGGGAAATGCCTACGCATGCCGGGCAAGGACGGGTTATGTCGGACTCGCACCGACTAAAACCCAGTGGTGTTCCACCTTCGTCGCATATTGGCAGGACCACGGGAACGCTTTCACACACATCCGCGGCCCCACCAGTGCCGGTCGCCCCATAGCGGCCCCTTCTCGGGAGAGGACTACTCCTCACCTATCTCTTTCTCAGGTAAGGCGCACCAGAACAGACGACACGCCCTCCTCCGCGGCCTCTAACTTCACCTGCGCAACGGCCGCCCCCGCGTCCGATGCGCAGGTGAGGTTGGAGTTCACGGGTGACCAAGCCATGGCTACTAAGCCCCCTCGCCACGACAAGGCGGGAACCCGTTCGGGGGGTCCGAGTGGGCTTCCCTAATCCACTCGATGTCGATGGCTACACACAGTCGATGGGGAGCAGTACCTATCAAAGAATGTAGCCATCGACATCGACAAGAAGCGAGACGTCTGGTAATGTGATAGCCAATCGAACGTCCCAGTCTGGCGATTTTGGAAAATTATTTAGACCTCCCCCATAGATTGCGTCATATTTATTACAGTTTTTTATGATTGTGAGCTGTTCTCATTGAAGATGCTGCAGCCCATTCGCTGTTTAAGTTTCCCTCTGTCGCCTCTTACGACACCAACGGATGTTATGGAGTAGTGGGTTCCCTTATGTCGCCACTACACGGCACTTCCAGCTAAAGTATATCCACATTTTATCTCTTTTGCGATCCATAAAGTCTAGTTTTACTGCTTTAAAAACGAGTGCATGCGTGCGTGTGTGTGTATTGAAATTATGATATTATCGTCCAAACGACCAATTTAATTCAACACTTGATTGCGTAATAATTGCCGGATTAAGTATTCATTAAAATCGATTCTGCAGTTTTTGTAATAAAAATATCGAACTTGCAATAAGTCCCATGGCAATGAGGACAGGTCGGAACGTGCTTACACTAATTTTTCTTGTAAATTTCAAAAGCAATAAATATACCTATACTCGTATGTTATCGCTTTTATTTTTACTTGATAATTGTGCGTCGTATATAATATGGTGACTGATATAAAATGTTTGATAGAAGATAGATAATCAATGTCACTAACTCATTCAGTTGGAATTGATGTACTCCTTTTTTGAAGTACTTTTTAAGAGAATGTATCTTATGCCAAAGAATTCAAAAAAAAAAACTACAAGGCCATGCTAAAATAATTTGAACACTCTTTGCTAACTAAGACTGAATATATATTGACTAATAAATTTGGAAACTGAACACTTATAATATATATTTAATTTATAATATGTATATTATTAATATTAATATTACCTATAGAGAGATAGTGCGAATTTTGAGTTTCTCTCTATGTGGAGGGTAATCTCCGGAACCACTTTACCTATTTGAAAAATTATTTCACCCTTTTAAAAGTACATTATTCCAGATGGACATAGGCTATATATAATGTAGTTATATATATTTTGGCTAAAAGTTATGATGATATACGTCAACTGATTCGGAAAATGTGGCTCTTGAGAGCTTCCATATCTGTGCTCAATAGTTAGTTACACGAAAATAATTAAGGGCTAAATTGTTCCTTTTGAAAAGTTTAAAAAAAAGTCTGCGACTGCATATTATGTTTATCTTCTAATGATAACTCAAAGTAACCATTTATTTAAAAAAAAACTCACGCGATTAAATAATTACGGTGGCGGTCGGCGCGGCAGTGGCATGTTGGTCTCTAGGTTGGGAAATGTGGAGAATCAATTTATATTAAAACCTCAGAAAACCGGAACAAAAAATTTGGTATACCATGAAGTTTTAAAATAAATTATACACACAACCCAGGAAAATTCGGAGCAAGCCGCTAGTTAATTTTTTAAAAAATGCTTTCGTGAGAATCTGGCGGGAATTTGCTCGCAGCGATAGAGCCCAGCCGACGTGATTTTCGCGGTATGATCTACTATGACTAAGAAGGTTTAAAGTTTCAAGAATGTTATTCTTTTGGCTACTACTCTGAGATCGCTTGTTTATGAGCAGCAGATTTTAATTGGTTTGCTGAATTCCTAATATACTTGACAGGCGATAAGGAATGGTTTTATAGTTATGATCCCGAAACAAAGTGACAGTTGATTTTGCTTTGAAGATGAGCCAAGTCCAACGTAGTGCAACCGTGTGCGAAGCAGCTAGAGGATCTAAGGAAGATTAACTCTTAGTGGTATGTTTGTGCCCTAAAAGTATTATTAGCTTACTGTAACGAGCAATTAAAGTCAAGACTCCGGCACCTCTGGCACCACTATAACACTTGCACATGTTTGTCCTAACACTCAACTTTTTTAATTCAATAAATGTGTCTATTCTACCTCGCCCGTTTTCTTCTGACAACTGTAGTAGGTACTTGGTTCATACAAAACTGTTTAACTATATAAAACAGAGGCCAAGTTCATCTCAATTAAAAAAATCGATAATCTAAGAAGTATCATTCGAGAGTATACGTGGTAGAGCCATGCTGCAGCTATATTAGTAGTATAGTTGAAGCACGAATGGGTCGGCTCGACCGGGGAAGGACCACGCTCTCACAGAATACCAACGTAAAATAGCAGCTTAATGCTGTTGTGTTTCGTATGGTGAGTGTAGAGAACCGGAGACCCTTTTTACTGGAAAAGAGGCATTCCATCTTAGTCCTCACGGGTGACAACGCATCTGCATTTTGATTCTTTATTGAGGATAGATGTAGATGTCTATGGGTCACAGCAACCACTTACCATCAGTTGGACTGTGTGCTCGTTTGTCACCCTATCCTATAAAAAAAATAAAGTATGACGGCTCCATGGCGCAATGGTTTGACATTGAGTTGCGGCGCTTAGAGCCGCGGGTTCGAATCCCGCACGGATCAAGTATTTGTAAGGCCTACAAATAATTGTCCGGGTGTTTGTCCTTGTGCAATTTATGTATGTAAACTGCCCCCACGATACAGGACAAAATCCTAGTGTGGGGTAACGTTTGTTTCAAAATTAAAATTTAAGTTGTATAATCTTTTTCATTTTGAAACATTTTGTAATTAAGGTAATTATATAAGGTACAACCGTCAACATTGTACGATACAGGAGAAAATCCTAGTTAGGTAACGTTTTTAAAAATAAATTAATAACCTAAGAAGATGATGATAGTTGATATTGAGCAATTCAATGTTTAAATAGAGCGAGTGTTCTGTGTTTATATTTTTATTCGTAATTACAATTCCTCTTGTGGATATGACCAATTATACCATTAAAATAATTTAGACTATCAGTCTGCATGGATTTCGCCGCAACGTCCCTCGGTAAATAATATACGATACGTCGCTTCCATATTTCTCAGTTAATTGCTTTGGCAATTACCCTCGTTTGTACACAGTAGTAGTGGGAATGTAACATCTACTTATCTAGGGGACAAGAAATTCTTCGTTTTAATATTCCGTTATTTAAGAAGGCTTTAAATGTGATTTCGGAAAGGAGATGCTGGGTAAAATAATTCTTGTTGTGTTTTTAATTTCAGAGATATTTTGTACTTCTTAAGGAAATAGATTTTAACTTCTTTTTACCAATTCTAAATACTGTAATGTCTTTGTTTATAAACTATTTACAAAAAAAAAAAGCTTAAATACCGATATAACGTACTAGTGCATAGCAATTTCTTAAAAAACTTTGGCTATACGAACATCAATCATAAGCGGTTGAAGCAAAGTTGTAGTTGTTCAACTGCCATTCTCCATCTATATAATATTCTTTTAATGTCATTGCATTGATTTGATAGCTTCCGAAATTATTCGTAAGAGATCGTAGACGACGAGATTTCGTAAAACTTGTGTTATTTTTTGTTTTAACCAAGCACCGAGGTTTTCCGTCCCGATATTTTCATTGCGATGTTCGGTCTTTTAAAAATCAACTTGAATTTAAAAAATGCCTAAAGTTTCTCTGTCTTAAATTAGGACACAAAGTATACTAATTTACAACTTTTATTTTAATATTTCTGCTACTATTAGAAATATTCTGTTCGATACTTAATTACGAGTCATCATCATTATCATCATTACAGCCCTTCAAAAGTGCAGTGCACCTGCATCCATCGACTTCCTGCATGTCTTACCAGGTCGTCACTCCATCTAGTGGGGATCGCCCTACACTTCGTCTACCGGTAAGAGGCTGCCACTCGAGAACCTTTTTTCCTATCGGTTGTCGGTTCTTCGAGCTATATGGCTTCGAGTGTTATGTTATAAATTATATGATTGAAATAGAAACTATTTGGATGCAACGTTTTTTTATAGACTAGTAATAAAAATTATAATATTTGACTTGATAATATATATTTATATATCCGACTTCAAAAAAAGGAGGAAGTTCTCAAATCGATCGTATTTTTTTTATGTGTGATACCTCAGAACTTTTTTCTAGGTGAAGCGATTTTGATGACTCTTTTTTATTTGAAAGCTGGTGATTCCCATGTGGTGCCATAAATATTTGATCAAGATCTGACCACTAGTTTTTGAGTTATCCTTAATAATGCGTATTTAATTGACTGCGATTACATTGATGATGTTCTCATTTTATTTATATTGAAGTCGGTTGTACAAAATTTTAATTTTACCACTTGTTCACGAATTGTAAAAAATCGTTAATGTAACGTTCAAATTAACATTGAAAACACATTACTCAACAAGCATGTGTGACCTTTCGACTTAACTTTCTACGCCCTAAAAATTATACCCATAGGTACCACGTGTGCCTATGGGTATTGAAGTATTCGTATTGAATTCTATAGTGTCATGTTTTTTACAAGTTTTATAAGTGGGTCATTTTAGTTTCATATTCGGTAGAATATTTCTTAAAGGCGTTTCTTATTTATTTATTCCTTATTTAAGCTCCCTCACACATAACTTATTTTATGTTATTCTTAAGATTTACTAACTTTTATTCGTATTCAATTTATCCAAGTTTAATCTATGTTTATGTTATAGTTTTGGAGGAGGAAACATTGAAATACGGTGGTAATAGTTTCGACAAATTTTCATAAGGATATTATAGATTAGTATAGGGTAGTATTCGCTAGGTTGCAGGACTCCCATTTCTGACTAGAACTTCGTCCTGGTCAACACTCTTTCTTACATATTTCTGCCGCCAAGGATAGGTATTAAAGAACCAGTATAATTACAGGCTGTGAGGCAGTTCGATCTTTCTCCTCAGAGGTAACAACGCATCTTCTTTGTTTAAAGTTGATTGCAGATTTCAATTGGCTGCATAGTAGCTAACATCAGGTGGACTGTAGTAAAGGTAGTAAGGCAGTTTCATCACTTTATTTTATAAAAAAAAGGGTATCCGTCTACATCGAAAAACTTTAAAAGCATATGTGTTACAAAGTTGTCCGTTTTTTTCTCTAGTACTCTTTTCAACGCGTTATCAACAGAAGTGATTTTTAAGTGCCAAGGTTGTTAGTGGGACCAAATTATTCATGTACTCTTCACCCTATGCACTTGAGAACGCCCTGGGTGATTTAAAAGAGAGAAAACAGCGTTTAAAATACAGAAGCTTTATAAAGGCTTAATAATCTATATGTTGTAATTATAATATAGTCATTATATTTTAATATTTAATATATATTAGCATATTATATTTTAATGTTTATGTGTATCTATTATTATATAACGAACTGCTCTTACTTTATTCAGGGTTTGTATCGAAACTTTTTCGGTCGTTAATTGAATTATGTCGTTTTTTTTTACTTACGTGAAGGACATATAACGAAAATGTATTCTATGATTATTAAAGTATAGGATATTCGGGAGCTAAAAATATTTTTTGATGGTCGATATTCAATAGAATCTACAAATTAAGAGCTTCCAAATCATGTCTCCGAGAGTTTTTGCCTAAACATGCATCGAGAGAATGATTATTACTAATTAAATAAATAACTTATCTAAAATTTGCGTTGAGCTTATTGTAGTAGAGAAAACGAACTATTTTTACCAAGTAATTGTTATTTTAAGCAACGAACGAAAACATACAATTTCAACGAGGAAACCTTGTAATTTCGCGTTTTTTTGTAATACTCTTCTTAAACGTTAAAATCTTATAAAAATCCGTGATCATCGTAATAATTACTATTATATATAGTATATTATTAAAATGCAATACAATTGTTTCGTGATGCCGTATTTGAAGATTAAAATTAAATTCCAAAGTAACATGTTTGTTGGGTATGGTTGGGCCATAAAACTATATGAATAATGTCTTCCAGACCGAATTTCGGTCACGGCGGCCAGTCTCAACGGAGATTGTGCAGGATAGGATTAGGGCTCCTGCCCACGAGACGGTTTTAACACGGCCCGGTTTTTTACCGGCGCCGGGTAGAAATCGTCCAAGCTTGCACACAAGACGGTTTGTATACGACCCGGTTTCATGGAGGCGAGCACCGTGCCCGGCTGCGCGGTGAGCCGGCGCTAGCGCCGGCGTCGTGTGATTGGCTTCATAATGTCCCATACAATACTGACGACCGGACGTAGACCCGGTTTGACGCCGGGCTTAGCTCCTGCTTTCCTAGGCTCTAGAACACCCTAAAACTGGCCCGACCAAGGATTCGAACCCGGGATCTCATGATCAATAATCGCGTTTACGACCACTAGGCCAACGAAGCAGTCACTAATAAACAATGAAAACGTGGCAATATATTTTTTGACTTAAGACCGTTAAATAAGATCCTAAATTGCCTTAAATTATTTACGCAGACCTAAGATATTTTTTAAGCTGCAAACAAAATGCTACCTTTATAGCAATTTTTTTCGAATATCGCTAACATTAAACTTCTAACGCGACATTCAAGTTTTCGTTAATCTCTCAGCCAGAACGTACCCTGAGCGCTTTACAAAATTTTACTTCGTATCAGAGTTTTCTAGTAACAAGAAAAAACCTGTTTTAAAACTTGATCGCTTTATGTGTCATCCCTTGAAAGTTTCTGCGCTTTTCCATGGCCTTGGGCATGCTGTAAAATATAGGAAGTTCATCGTCTGTGTTCATCGCGACACATTAATCAGGAAACTATAACATTATGGTGTAACAATATCGCGGTTAGACCAATTATTTCATTTTTATGTAACAATCAAAAAGTCATTATCAATGGTTAAATCAAACGGCAGTATCAATGGGTGCTCCTCGGGGTTCAATTCGTGGGCCACTTCTATTCATAATATATATTATCGACTTGCCTTTTCTTGAATGGGTCAGCCATACAGTATTGTTTGCTGATGATACCTCATTAATTTTCAAGCTCAAATGGCAATAATTAGATAATGACGATGTGAATATAAAAGAAGCTAAAACAAAAATTGTTTCCTGGCTCGCTTCCTTAAATTATGACTGGACAGAAAATATATTCTCACACCTAGCATAAGGGCAACTATCATTATTATTAAGAAATGCATCGTTTTATTCTGTCTCTTAATGTTTGTTCATTTATACATTAGTTTTTAAATTTTAAATTTAAATATTGTGTTTAAGCAAACCAAGCTCAATCTAAACATAAATTGATAATGCTAAATGGGTACCCACGATACAGGATTACGTAGTGTAGGAACCAACGGATACTTCAATGAGTTGTAGTTGTTTTCTGTGAAATAAACATTTTTCATTTTTCATTTTCATATCAAAATTAGTAAATAGGTTCAGGCCAAAAATTTGCTTTTAAACGATAAATAGATAGATACTAAAAATATTATATTATATTCTATTCATCAATTATATGGTTATTTGTTTTAGCTCTTTGTGACTGGCCTAAAAATTCGAGTTGAAAACCTCTGTTAACCATATTTTCTAGATATCTTTTATCTTTTATTACGAGGGGTGATCCAAAAGTAATGATAATCGGTTACTTCAGGTCCGCATAAAAATCCAAAAAAAATATTTTTTGCTTGCTTATATACTCACTACGTCAGCCTAAAAAAATCATATAAATAGATCACGATTTCCGGGAGATACATTCATTTGAATACGAACTGTCAAAGAGATAACATCAACATGGAGAAAAACGAAATTAGAGCTGTCATCAAGTACCTCTGTTTGAAAAAAATGTCTTCAAAAGATATACACAGTGACTTAGTGGAAACATTGGGGACTCTGTCCTCCATATTCTACAGTTGCACGCTGGGCCAAGGAGTTTAAACTGGGCAGAACATCCACTGAAGATGAACATCGCGAAGGACGCCCATCCACGTCCTCACTGAAGACAACGTGAAAAAGTCTAAGATGTTGTGTTAGCAGATCGAAGAGTGACCATCAGGCATGTAGCTGAGGTCACAGGATCTCATATGGCAGCGTTCAAAGAATCCTTGCGAACGAGTTGCATATGAAAAAGGGCTCTGCGCGTTGGGTACCCAGAATGTTAACCGACGAGCAAAAGAAAAATCGAGTTGACATTTCGAGGTCAATCTCGAAAAGTTCCAAGCAGATCAAGAAAATTTTTGTTCCGTTTTGTGACTATGGACGAGACCTGGATCCACCATTTTGATCCTGAAACGAAACAACAATCGATGACTTGAAGCGAGCTCTCACCGACGCCAAAGAAATTCAAAGTTTCAAGTTCGGCGGGAAAGGTTATGGCATCTGTTTTTGGGACTCTCAAGGCATAATTATGGTGGAATATTTGGAAAAGGGAGCCACTATTACGGGCTCTTACTACGCAGACCAAATAAGAAGATTACGGGAGGCTATTAAGGAAAAGGACGCGGCAAACTGCGAGCTGGAGTGCTGTTTCACCAAGACAACGCACCGGCTCACAAAGCCGCAGTTGCGATGGCTGCCATTCAAGAAACGGGATTCGAACTGCTCGAACACCCTCCCTATTCGCCAGATCTAGCTCCTAGTGATTTCTATCTCTTTCCTCGGCTGAAGGAACGCCTCCGCGGCAAGAAATTCGAAGACGATAGCGAAATAATGGCCGCTGTTGAAGCGTTTTGGGAGGGTCAAGACAAAGAATTTTTTTCCAAGGGAATCCTGGGTTTTAGAAAAAAGATGGACTAAATGTATTGATTTGTTAGGAGACTATGTAGAAAAATAAATTATTATTTTAACTTTAATTACCGTGTTTTGTTTTCATTACCATTACTTTTGGATCACCCCTCGTAAAAAGAGTGTTGACGGGAACCGTATCGAAAGCTTGTGGTAGATCCGAGAATATGGTAAAGATCTTTTCTTTTTTATTTGTCATAAATAAATAAAATAAATAACAAATAAGTTTGCTGATAACAAGAGATGTCAGTTCGTGAACAGCATCACTAGTGGATTTATTATTATACGAGGACTGATCCAAAAGTAATAATAATGAATATTAAATGTGATGATTATAGTTAAAAAAATTATTTATTTCTCTACATAGTCTCCTAACAAGTCAATGCATTAAGTCCACCTTTATTCTAAACCCAGAATTCCCTAAGAAAAAAAAATCTCTATCTTGACGTTCCAAAAAAAGCCCCAACAGCGTTCATCACTTCGCTATCGTCTGCAAATTTCTTGGCTCGAAGGCGTTCCTAGAGCCGAAGAAATGGATAGAAGTCAATGGAAGCTAGATCCGGCGAATAGGACGGGAGTTCGTGTAGTTAAAATCCCGTTTCTTGAATGGCAGCCATCGCACCTGCGGCTTTGTGACTCGGAGCGTTGTCTTGGTTAAACAGCACTCCAGCTCGCAGTTTCCCCCCGCTTTTTTTCCTTAATAGCCTCCCGCAATGTTCTTATTTAGCCTGCGTAGTAAGCGCCCGAAATAGTGGCTCCCTTTTCCAAATATTCCACCATAATTATTCCTTCAGCGTCTCAAAAAACGGACGCCGTAACCTTTCCCGCCGAACTGGACACTTTCAATTTCTTCTGCGTCGGTGAGGTAGCTCGTTTCCAAACCGTTTATTGTTGTTTGGTTTCAGGATCCAAATGGATCCACCATTTGGATCCTGAAACCAAACAACAATCCAAAAGATCCAAATGGTGGATCCAGGTCCCGTTTATGGTCACGAAACGTGACAAAAAATTTCCTGATCTGCTTGAAACCGTTCGAGATTCCCCGCGAAATGTCGACTCGTTTTTTCTTTTGCTCGTCGGTTAAGATTCTCGGTACCCGACGCGCAGAGACCTTTTTCATATGCAATTCGTTCGCAAGGATTCTTTGAACACTGCCACATGAGATCCCTGTGACCGCTATATGCCTAATGGTCACTCTTCGATCTGCCAATACACATCTTCGACTTTTTTCACGTTTTCTTCAGTGAGTGGATGTGTATGGGCGTCCTTCGCGATGTTCATCTTCCTTGGATGTTCTGTCCAGTTTAAACTTTTTGGCCCAGCGTGCAACTGTGGGATATGGAGGAGCAGAGTCCCCCCATGTTTCCACCAAGTCTTGGATCACCTTGGTATAATTATTAAAACAACAATTTAAAAGAACTACTGTAAAAAGTAAACAAAAATCCGAATTCTCCTATTTTTATAAACAAAAGAAATCCTGTAAAGATGTAGACATGAGAAACCGAAACAGAGAGGTAAAATTAACGAGACATTTTGAACAATTTGAAAACCAAAACACAATTTTAATTTACAATTTATAGTCCAAAGGTTTTCACTTATTTAAATTAATTTAATCCATGCCTTAAAAGCATAATATGTATATATACCTTAAATATTATTAACTTTCTATATAATGAGTTTTCTCCAGAGTTAATGAAGTTTTGTACAGTTTCGCATAAAACTTTGTTTGACTATAATGAATGATCATTTAACTTCGGGGTGGTCGAATTACACTCTGGATTTAGATCAAAGAATCAAACATAATCAACCTCAACTATTTTAATCTTTTTGATCGTTAATGAAAATAAAGCCATCCATAATCATATAGGGACTAGACGTTAGGTGGCGGTACATAATTAACTGAAGAATACTCAAACAGGAAAATTTCGCCAATTGTAATTTTTTATTTAATGAATCCGAAGATGTAAATATTTTCTTTCTCTCTCTTACCAAACCGATATTTGTAAATTTGCTAAAATGTAAGAGCAGCCAGAATTTAATATCAAAGCACAAATCCATTAAAGTTTCAGTCGTAATGCAAAGTCATGTATTACACCTGGTCGTGTGATCGAATATGACAATATGTATATATATTCATCGCCATCTTCTTTTAAATAACTTCTTTGTGTTTGCTTTGCAAAAACTTTCTGCTATAGCTATCACGGATTGTAGCAATCGATTGCGAATGTAGAATTGTTTACGAAAACTCTGTACGTAGACTGAAGTTCTATCGTTTACCGCTTCGTAGGTGGGCCGGGACCGATTGCGGCGATAACGTTTTTTGCGAACGTGGAGTGGTGTAAAATAGGTCGTCTATTTTAATAGGTTATTTTTAGCCAAATGCCGCGGTATGATGGCACCACAATTTATATTTTTTGATTGTGGAAAACACGGACTTATGTTGTTTTTAGCTGACTGCCCCAAAAGGAGGGATAATGTTTTCGAATGTATGTTTTTTACCTTTGTGTATGTAGTGTGTTTGCCTGTTCTTTTGTGACGTCACGGATTTTAAAGTAAGAGGTGCTTCAGAGGACCATAGGCTACATTTTATGTTAATGACACCGATACGATGCTTAAAAAAAACAGCTAATATGATAATTCCTTAAAGCGTATTCTTTCGTGTCATTTTATAATTTATTATTGGATCAGTAGACAGTAAGGTTTTTTCATCATCATCATCATCATCATCATTACAGCCCATCACAAGTCCACTGCTGAACATAGGCTTCCTCCATGGAATGCCACAAAGCACGGTCCCGAGCCACCTGCATCCATTGACTTCCTGCATGACTTATCAGGTCGTCACTCCATCTAGTGGGGGGACGTCCTAAACTCGCCTGCCGGTACGAGGTTGCCACTGAGAACCTTTCTTCCCCATGGTTGTCGGTTCTTCGAGCTATATGGTCGGCCCATTGCCACTAGCTTACTAATCCGTTGGCTATGTCGGTTACTCTGTTCTACTGCGGATATCCTCGTTTTAAGTCTATCACGCAGAGAAGCCTCATAGTTCTCTCTAGCTGCCTGTGCGACTTGAGCTCACACGGCCAGCAGTGAAGAACCACGTCTCAGATCCGTAGGTCAACAGGCACTGGTTGTACAATTTTGTTTTGAGGTTTTGAGGTATGCCTAACGAGAAGATATGTCGTAATCTCCCGAACGCGTAAAGTTTTTTATTTTAAAGTACGTACGTAAGGACGTAAAGTTCTTTATTATTTAATAATAATCCGCTGGTCTCTTGATTGTTGTTCCATTCATTTATTCTTTATAGGTCAGTCAATGCCAACAAAAACATTTAAACTAAGTTTACGTGTCAATATGTCGTACGCAATCAATATATTATTCATATATTATGTACATATGAGGACATCTGTTTTTGACGCTTCGGCAGTCTTGAAGGTACGGACTTGTCCATCCTATGGCTGCGCGTAGACAGCGACGACCATCCCCGCGTCTACGGGTGCCTCTATAGGTCGCTTAACGGTAATGCCGACACAGACCGACTCATCGACCACGTCCAAATGGCTGCAGACTCTGTGTTACAACAGGTCCCATCCGCAGAGATCGTGATGCTCGGTGATTTTAACGCCCACCACGCTGAATGGATTCGTTCTCGTTTAACCGATCATGGGTAGTTTCTTTATGATTTTCCTTGGTATATGCTCTGACACAACTGGTTACTTCTGGCTGCGGATCCCAGATGTGGAAGACCATGTACCTTCCTGTGGGACCTTCTGCTGACCTCTCATCCACGGATATCAGGTCTCCGTCGATGCCCTTCTGGCTCTTCGACCATTGTCTGATCCGGAGTACGGTGCTACTTACGCTCCCATCGCAGTTGCGATCTGTAGCTCGCCGCCGTGTTTGGCACTATAGGTCGGCCGAGGGACGGGATGCGGTCTTTTTTTTGCATCTACCTTTGGGGCGGGTTTGTTTCGTCGGATGATCCCAACGTTGTTGCTGATTCTGTCGCTGATGTGGAAACTTCAGGGAATGGAATTATTTATTCCATCATCTGTGGTGCCTATCGGAGGCAGAACTCAGCCATGGTTTGGTCACTCTAAAATTGCATCACGCTATAAGCAGGAGTGCTACCGGGTCTGGCTGACGCATCAACGTCCCTGGCAAAACCAGCGCTTTAAAGAAGTATAATTCTGCCTCCAGGTCCTTCAAAGTGTCATTGCTAAGGCAAAGTCAGAGCACATCGGCAGAATTGGCGAAATTATCGCCTCCCTCGGGAAATGGCATCTGGTCTCGCCAAGGTTGTCCAAGGCCTACTGTCAGCCATCTCTGATATCTCTGCACAGGGTGGACGACTATCACTGGCAGATGCAAAGGAGAAAGCCGATCTACTGGGCTCTTTGCTTCCAACTCGACTCGATGGGTGCTCCATGCAGGAAGTACTGTTTACACAGCGCTCGGTGCGTAAAGCGTTCCTCCCTGGATGTCAACAAGTCGAGTGGCTTGATGGAGTCCCGCCTATTCTGTTGAAGACGTGCTCCGGAGTTGGCACCGGTTTTAACGCGTCTTTTCCACTATCCTACCCTAGGCGTAATCCCGAACTCATGGAAGACGGCTTTGGTGCACCTGATCCCAGTGGAGTCCATGTCGCCAACGCCAACGCCTCCCGCGTTGGCCGTTAGTTGGCTGGCATAGCAGAGGCCTTCGATCGTCCACAAAGCGCTTCTTCAGCTCTTCCATGGGCTTCCCGGAGAAATGTGCAATGGGATCACCAGTTTTCTGCAGATCGGAGCATCAAGGTCGTAGTAGACGGTGCATGCTCCAATAAAGCCCATTAACGCTGGTGTTCCGCTGTTGTTGCGTGCTATCACTGGGTAGCTGTTTCTTCGCATATCAATGATATGTTGCAAACCGGTAATATTCATTGCTATGCAGATGACAGCACTGGTGATGCTTTATACACCGGCCGTGCCAATATTCTCGGGAAAACGTTGCAGAGTACGGAACAAACTTGTGTCTGAAGTCGAGACTTTGTTGAACAAAGTCTCAGACTGGGCGCGACCAGATCTAGTCCAGTTCAATCCCCAGAAGACACAAGTTTGCGCGTTTACGCTAAAAGATCCCAGTCGTATCTCCTCAGTTTCAGGCACTCCTCTTGTTGCCTCAGCAATTATCGGAATCCTCGGTGTCGACATATCGAGTAATGTGCAGTTCCGTGGTCCCTTGGAGAAGGCCAAATTGGCCTCTAAATAGCTTGGCGTGCTCAGCAGAGCGGGACAGTATTTCATGCCGGCACACCGCTTGCAACTTTACAAGGCGCAGGTTCGGCGCCACATAGAATACTGTTCCCATCTCTGGGCGAGGGCTCCAGTGCCAGCTCCTTCCACTTGACCGCATCCAGCGCAGAGCGGTTCGAATCGTCAACGACCGAGTTCTTTCCGGACTCACTGGCACTGCGTAGAGATGTTGCATCTCTTTGCTTATTCTATCGCATCTATCAGGGGTGTGCTATGAGGAATTGTTCGGACTAATTCCAGCCGCTCAATTTCACCATCGCACATCGCGACAAAACTCGCGATACCATCAATATCATCTGGATGATTGGCGGTCTACCACTGTGCGATTTAGAAGAAGTTTTCTTCCTCGCACAACTTCCTTGTGGAATCGAATACCACCAGCGATTTTTCCGGACCGATACGTCTTCAAGAAAAGATCCTACTTCTTTTTAAAAGGCCGGCAACGCATCTGCAATTCCCCCGGTGTTGCAGTTGTTCATGGGCGGCGGTAGTCACTTACCATCAGATGAGCCGCATGCTCGTTTACCCCCTCTCCAAAAAAAAAACATCAAATCACACTGTTTAACTTTTCTTGTACCAAGTGGTCTCATCAAATTAAGTACTTAACATACAAGTAATTAAGCAAGTACATACATATTATTACAGTTATCACAAACAATAAAGTATTATATGAGCTTACTTGAATAGCTATTAAAATTTAAATCTCGCGCTGACGCAGTGTGGGGGCAATGAAGAGTTTGGTTATTTGCAGAACTTGTTAAGGACTATAAATATATGAAGTGAACTTAGTCAATTTTCAGTCTGGGTCACTTTGAGCCAAGCAAGTCTCGTTCTTATCGTTGACCTAAAATTATTCATGGTACAAGACTAGTTTAAGTCTACCACTTACATTTTAATACCTTTTATTAATATTAAGAAGATTAATTCGAAATGAAAACATAATATATAAATATTTTTATATGGAATAAAACTATATTTACGGATTTTATCGCGTTTAATTAACTTATTTTTAATTCCCGACGTTTCGGGTGCACAGCACCCATGTTCACGGGGAGCGATTGAGGTATTTGACGACTCGATGTCACAGTTAGCCCGGCTACCTTCAGTTTTTGAATATTAATTTTTGGTCCGATCTACCCTGAACGAGCTTACAGTATCTTGAAGTCTTGCAGTGGTATGCTTGGATTTGATTTTGTTAAAAATAGTTTTATTCAATGTACTACACATTGAATAAAACTATTTTAACAAATTCGCGTAAATATAAGAAATCGAAATATTTTCTACCAACTTTAAAGAGAAGACGGTACTCAATTCGACTGTATGTTCTTTTTTTAATTTTTTTTTATGAGTGTTACCTCATAACTGTTTACTGGGTGAACCGATTTCGATGATTCTTTTTTTTATTTGAAAGCTGGTGCTTCTCATGTGGTCCCATATAAATTTGATCGAAGTCTGACCAATAATTTTTGAGTTATTCTTAATAATTTATATTGAAGTCGGTTGTACAAAACTTTTTATTTTAAATTATTAAGTTATACTTCGATCGCGTAAAATAATAAATCTCTATTTCATTGCTTATTTATCGTAAAATCGGCTACGACTTAAGAAACGACAATATGACTACAGGATTATTATTATCATTGGCCCGTAAACGATCTACTACTGGACGTGACCTTTTCCATATTAGCGAAAATTGGCTTATTTTACACGTTTGGCTGGCGAATTGGAGGTGACAGTTACAGAGGTCTCGCATCCGCTGCTTTCCGTCACCGGTCTATATTGTATTCGATTGCCTCGTGGTTCTAGTGGTCGTAAACGAGATCGCTAATCAGTCCCGGGTTCGAATCCCGGGTCGGGCCAAAAATCAGTTATTGGGTTTTTTCTGTCAAGAAATTCTCAGTAGCAGCCCGGAGTCAGAAAGTTGGTGGTGTTTCACCCCCGTGCCTCGGAAAGCACGTAAAGCTGTTGGTCCTGCGCCTGATCTCTCTCCTACCTATACCTGTGCTTTCGCATACACTTGGGCACTATAATCATATCCTGCGCAGATGGCTAGTCTCCGTTAAGACTGGCCGCGGTGACTAAAATTCGGTCTGTAGGACATTATTATTATAATATTATATTTAACATGTGACATTTAAGAGGTGAGTAATGCACCTATATGCCTCCATATCGGGAACCATGAGAATTTCTAGGCCTTCTTTTATCATAGTCAATTCTTATGATACCTACAAGAAGTGATGGGATAGGGTGTTTCTTAACCTGTCACTACAGGGCGGGAGCCATAGGATACAGACTAAAAAAATACCGCAACTAACATATCCGTTATTCGGTCTGCGCCCAGCGATGCAATGTTCGCTAACAGTCAACTGTTTACAGATTTAGGTTGTCTTTATTTATTCTTTATTTTATAGTATAAGGGTGACAAACGAGCACACAGTCCACCTGATGGTAAGTGGATGCTGTGGCTCATAGACATCCACATTTCTCCTCAATTAAGAATCAAAATGCAAATGCTTCGTCAACCCTGAGGATTAAGATGGAATGCTTAGTCTCCAGTAAAAAGGGTCTCCGGTTCCCTACACACTCACCATACGAAACACATCAGTATTAACCTGCTATTTTACGCTGGTATTGTGTGAGAGCGCGGTCGTACCCCGGTCGAGCCGAACCATTCGTGCTACAACCATAATAAAGTTACGTTTAAATTTACTTTTACTTTTTTATTTATGTCTAATATGTATTTATTTATTTAACGGTATCGTATCTTCCTCCAAACTAACGAAGGAAATAATAGAGTACAATCAGCCGTCCCGAGTGTCACAAGTTGGGTCGGTCGACATCTCGTGCAGACGTCGACCAACATTTTCAATGAATGTCACAGTACTCACGTTTCACAAGTTGTTTCTATTTCGAATTGTCACGGTCGGTGTCGGGGTTCGTAAAACTTTGTGTTAGCTGTCGTAGTTGCACTTATATTCGGAACTTTGTATATATATTAGCCTTGAATTCAAGTCCTAATATAACTAAGATTATTATATGATCACAACATTTCTATAATGTCCAGTAGGATGTCTGGTAACTGGATCTATCATCACATATCGCGCTGTTAGTGTAAGATTTGAGTAAAATAAATGCCAATAATATTTTACGGCTTTCCATAGATAGCGAAAAAGCGATTTTGTATATTATGCCAGATTTAATATCGATTATGGTGCGAAATATCTGATAAAAGATGGTGAATGCGCGTTTGGCACGCGCATTCACCATCTTTTATCGTAGCCTATGTAGACTGTGTGGGCTTACAATGACAAGTATGATATAAATATCGATTAGGTGTTACAAAGTACATTTAATTATATTGTTCAGCGAAACTAAATAATACCTTTTCTATCCTATCTTTTTTAATCCACTGTTAAACATAGGCATCCCCCAAGGAATGCTCCAAAGCACGGTCCTGAGCCACCTACTTCCATCGACTTCCTTCATCTCTATGTACCTAGTATGAGATATATAATATTACTTTAATAATACTTTATTACACTCAACTAAAAATGATACACAGGTACCGATTGAGCCCTAGCTCCTGAACTAGGAATCTATACAGGAATATATATTATATATGTACATACATAATATTATATTGTGTAGTATTTATAAAATGTATTATTATATTTTGTAATTTTTTTAGTAATGTAAATATATTTAAGTTTACTGTCATTTATGGTATGTATTACCTTTTATAGTTGTATAGTATGTATATTACATTGAACCATCTATCTTGTACCAGTATCTTTATTTCTAAACGCCTGTGGCTGCTTGAACGAGATCGCTTTCAATGATAAGACTGCCAAATTGCATCTTCTACTTAAATTGCCCTTTTAATGTTTTCTGTATCGTTTTTTTTTGTGGTGTACAATAAAGTATATTAACTTATTAATTCACCTTCAATAAGGTGGAATTATTTATCTTTTGTCTACTTGTATCCCACCATAATGTTGATAAAATCGGTAAATCCGAAAACCGATAATTAATGCTATACACATATTGGCACCGAGCTCCGACTGAGGTTTCAACCTAAACTGAATCTTAGGTCGGCGGAAGGTATGCTAATGACGCCTTCAATTACTCCAAGTTCATATTAATTGCTTCATATCAATGTACGAGGGGTGATCCAAAAGTAATGATAATGAAAATAAAACACGGTAATTAAAGTTAAAATAATAATTTATTTTTCTACATAGTCTCCTAACAAATCAATACATTTAGTCCATCTTTTTTCTAAACCCAGGATTCCCTTTGAAAAAAATTCTTTGTCTTGACCCTCCCAAAACGCTTCAACAGCGGCCATTACTTCGCTATCGTCTTCAAATTTCTTGCCTCGGAGGCGTCCCTTGAGCCGAGGAAAGAGGTAGAAATTACTAGGAGCTAGATCTGGCGAATAGGAAGGGTGTTCGAGCAGTTCGAATCCCGTTTCTTGAATGGCAGCCATCGAAACTGCGGCTTTGTGAGCCGGTGCGTTGTCTTGATGAAACAGCACTCCAGCTCGCAGTTTGCCGCGTCTTTTTTCCTTAATGGCCTCCCGTAACCTTCTTATTTGTTCTGCGTAGTAAGAGTCCGTAATAGTGGCTCCCTTTTTCAAATACTCCACCATAATTATGCCTTGAGCGTCCCAAAAAACAGATGCCATAACCTTTCCCGCCGAACTTGAAACTTTGAATTTCTTTGGCGTCGGTGAGGAGGCTCGCTTCCAAGTCATCGATTGTTGTTTCGTTTCAGGATCAAAATGGTGGATCCAGGTCTCGTCCATAGTCACAAAACGGAACAAAAATTTTCTTGATCTGTTTGAACTTTTCGAGATTGACCTCGAAATGTCAACTCAATTTTTCTTTTGCTCGTCGGTTAACATTCTGGGTACCCAACGCGCAGAGACCTTTTTCATATGCAACTCGTTCGCAAGGATTCTTTGAACGCTGCCATATGAGATCCCTGTGACCTCAGCTACATGCCTGATGGTCACTCTTCGATCTGCCAACACAAAATCTTCGACTTTTTTCACGTTGTCTTCAGTGAGGGAGGTGGATGGGCGTCCTTCGCGATGTTCATCTTCAGTGGATGTTCTGCCCAGTTTAAACTCCTTGGCCCAGCGTGCAATTGAAGAATATGGAGGAGCAGAGTCCCCCAATGTTTCCACTCAGTCACTGTGTATGTCTTTTGAAGACATTTTTTTCAAACAGAGGTACTTGATGACAGCTCTAATTTCGTTTTTCTCCATGTTGATGTTATCTCTTTGACAGTTCGTATTCAAATGAATATATCTCCCGGAAATCGTGATCTATTTATATGATTTTTTTAGGCTGACGTAGTGAGTATACAAGCAAGCAAAAAATATTTTTTTTGGATTTTTATGCGGACCTGAAGTAACCGATTATCATTACTTTTGGATCACCCCTCGTATGTTTGTCTCTGTTTAGCTTCGTGGATGACTGGGACAAAACCTTAAGGCAATAAGTTCACTATAATGTATTTTGCTATTTATGCATAACTTAAATATATACGGGTGATTTCTGGATCTCGACGACAGCGCCACCTACCGGGTCGAATTGTGAATCGCTTAGATCCTCCAGGGTTCCACTCAAACACACACAAAAAACTTCATCAAAATCGGTCCAGCCATTTTCGAGTTTTTGCGAGACTAACGAACAACAATAGATTTTTATATACAGAGATATACTCGTACACAAATATATGTATATTTACTTAAAACTTACATATTTATTATCTTGTAAAACTTAGATTTTATATCCTATTCAGGGCCCAGTTTTCAATCATCAGATATAAGTTCTCCATCAAATAATTATAACCTGACTGAATATAAAAGTGAAACAATTGAACTATTTTTATTTATAAAACTATAACGTTTAATTTGTTTATGCTGTATTTTAACTTATGAATTACTTTCATCTGAAGATCGTGATTCGGCCTTAATTAAATTATGTGGGCTTTTGTTAGTCATATATATATTGTTTATATTTTCATAACTTAAATTATATCAGAAATGTCGCCGTGTTGTGGCGGTATACGAATATCCACTATCCCATATCGTCCCGTGGGTGTCGTAAGGGATACCAGGAGATGGTTAGTAGTCAGTGTCTTCCTAATAACAAACAAAAAAAAACTGCAGTTGCCAACTTGCCTGCCAAGCGTGGAAACTATAACAAATATCCCCCTTACGAGGAAAATAATCGGGAGGTCTGTGTTCAGCAGTGGACTTTGATACGCTGTAATGATTATTTTGAGGAGCTGCGTTGCAATTGATGAAAATGTAACGCTTGTACAAATAACTTATGTTGTGTTGCATCTGAGACCTATATAGTTAGGGCCATAGGAATGGTGATGCACACTGCACACATACATTTCTATATTTTAGCAACGGACTATAAGAACGTAAATTTATACACACACACAAGGGAAAGTAAGAAAGCGTTTACAGAGCTTTGACAATGTGCTCAATGTTGTCTCATCTGTCGTGCTAGTGGTCATTGTGTTTATGGACGCTGGTATTTTATTGGTTGTAGCTCGTTAAGGGGTTACTTTACAAGAAGTGCTCTTAGTGAAATGTTGAGTTTATCGTTTGGAAAAACATTAGGCGTGAATAGCTAACAAAGATTGCTGTTTATTTGAAAATGTTTCTCTATAAATGTACAAAATAACGGGTATGAAGTTTTTGGATGTCGTGTTTATTGTATTTCTTGTTAATAAAAAATACCTATGTACATACGTTTATTTCATATTTTTTCTAAAAAAAAACATTATAGCACACGCGTACGTGAGCACTTTTTGCAGGCTGTGTAATGCAAAAGTATTTTATATGCAGTACAGCCTTTGTGTTTGTACTTATGTTTATTGTTTGAATCGCGGTATAGATGACAGTGTTTGCAATTTAACGAACTAAATAAAATACAGTTAAAAATATACAATTTACCGATCTTTATGATATGTAAAACTTAAAAAAACGTGTTCAAATTTTTAGGAAACTACAAATCTATCGTATATTTTATACATGGTCGAGCCACGTACCAGCTATATTGTGTCTGCAGTACGAATGGGTCGTCTCGACCGGGAGACCGGGAGACCGGAGCAGAATAATAATTATATTATGTTTCTAGTATGGTGAGCGTAAAGAACCGAAGGCCCTTTTTGCTGGTAACGATGCCATCCATCTTAGTTCTCATGGGTGATAGAACATCTGCATATTGATTCTTAATCTATAATAGATGTGTGTCCCAAATTCAGTAGTGAAATTTTGACATGTTGTAACGGTAACGGTAATAGATGTAGATATCTGAAGACCATAGCACTCACCGTTAGGTGGACTGTGTGCTCGCTTGTTACCCTTATTCCGTAAAAATTGTAAGATTGCCTATTCAACAACTAAGTAAATAATGTGTAATGCGATTACTTTAAAAGTTCGTAATCGGCTTAACAACTATACTTTTAGCTAACTTTTCTACTTATCTAAATCGCACTTGCTTCTTAATAGCTTAAACGTTTAATGTATTAAATTATAGGAGATAGGCTTCTTTATCTAGGCTAGATCCGTCTGGGTTGGAACAGATTTTTGTTACTTATTTCCATTATATTATTTTATTATAATGCTAAATTACAGCTAAAAAGGCCTTGGATTGAAGCTGGTTGCAGACGTCTACGTACTGCAGTAGACACTTAATCATGTGGATTCTTAGCTCAGTTGTAACTTTGTAATATTATTTAGAATTGCAAAATATCCCACTCACTTCTTTAATTATTATCGTAGGAAATTAAAGAATATAAAACATCTTAACTTTTGACGAACGAAATTTTTATTTCTTATGTCGAAAAATAAAGAGTTATTAGCGGGTGTATAGAACTCCACTAATAATAATTTTTGCCTTTTCAATGCAATGCAAAAGATATGCACTTTACTCAACATTCAAAGCCCACTTAGTGTGAGTAGTTGCTCTAATAGTGATTACCTTCGGTGTAGTTAGTTGCATAAAATAGCATTCTTCCTTTGGTTTGTGTGTATCCATGCACATATGATTGAACGTACGTATTGTATAATCATATGTAGGTATTATTCATGTACGTATCATCATTGTCATCATTACTGCAGCCCTGTCCATTGCTGAACAAAGGCCTCCACCAAAGAATGCCACAAAGCACATGCACTTTGAGGCATGTGTGTATAATAGTTTGTTTCTTTATGGCCTTTTTTATGACATTATAGGGTCTTAGCGACCTCCCGAATTCTGAAGTGCAATGATCGTTAGATGCGCCGTTATTCCCCGAAACGTCTTATATATACGAGTATGCTACATTTTTTCCACCACTAAGTTCGCGAAATGTGTAATAAGGGGAACACTGCGGTCGGATTATTTGTTTTTGTTAATAATAGGTACTATTGTTTCTGTAGCGTGTTACTGTTTTCCAAACGATGATTCGTTCCTATAAAGTACCGAAAAGAATAACTTTAATAAACCTAGGTGGTGAAAAATAATTGCTGGTGGGATGGTTTTTCGTATCTTATTGAGAGCTATACCATCGGCTCTATCCGAATTGACTTGGGAGCAACCAAAACAATGCTATACTACGTTGGTCTCAAAGCTACTGAAATCTATGCAATAATTTTGTACTTACTAGTTTTACTTTAATACAAATACAGCTCCCACAGATAACAATAGCTGTGCTCGGCATGCGTTGCAATGTTCGTAGTAGGATGAATGATGTAGGAAACACATAGAAAACAAACAATCAAACAAATATTAGTTTTTTGTCAAACTTGACAAAAAACGACGGACGTGCACACAGCAGCTGACCGAAGTTTCGTCGTAATCGAATGAATTGTGTAGGAATGCTGTAGTTTTTAACGTAGTAGAATCACGCTGCAGCTATAATTATGGTTGTAGCACGAATTGTCAGCTTGACCGAGCAAGGATAACGCTCTCACAGAATACCAACGTGAAATAGCAGCTTAATGCTGCTGTGTTTCTGGTGGTGAATGTAGAGAACCGGAGACCCTATCTAATGGAAATGAGGCATTTCTTCTTAGTCCTCAGGGTTGACAACGCATCTACATTTTGGTTCTTGATCGAGGATAGATGTTGGTGTCTATGGGCTACGTGGTAGAGCCATGCTGCAGCTATATTAGTAGTAGGTATAGTTGTAGTACGAATGTACTCTCACAGAATACCAGCATAAAATAGCACCTTATCACTGCTGTGTTTCGTATGGTGAGTGTAGAGAACCGGAGACCCTTTTTACTGGAAAAGAGGCATTCCATCTTAGTCCTCACGGCTGACAATGCATCTGCATTTTAATTCTTTATTGAGGATAGATTTAGATGTCTATGAGTAACAGCTACCATTTACCATCAGGTGGACTGTGTGCTCGTTTGTCCCCCTATCCTATAAAAAAAACAGCATCCAATTACCATCAGGTGTACTGTGTTCTCTTGTCCCTAGTCTATAAAAAAGTTATGAGCTAAATGAATAAACATTCAATTTTATATATTATACTAGTTCCCCACGACTTCCTCGCGTGTAATTTAGGGTTTTAATTATGTTGCGCGGAACCCTAATTATTTTTTTAAAATATAAGTAGCCTATGTTGCTCCTTATAACATCAGCTATCTGCCAGTGAAAGACAGAACGGTTGGACCGAAATCGGTCCAGCCGTTTGGGAGATTAGCCGAAACAAACAGCCAGACAGACAGACAAAAATTTTAAAAATTGTGTTTTTGTTATAAGTACCGTATATATGTCCATATGCATTTAGTAAAAAGCTGTCATTTTGACATTACAAACAGACACTTCAATTTTATTTATTTTTATAGATATAGATGTTACGGCTAGAAGTAGAAATGCGGATGTAAACCTACATAGATATAGCTGGATACAATTAGGTACAGCCGATTGCGGTTGGTTAAACTACTGTTAAATATTTCAATATGTAATACGAAAGCACGTCAAGTAATATCAGCGACAGTAGGTTATTAGCCGTAACATTTATTATTGGGCAAATTAAGTTATTAACCTAATGACAACAGTTATAATACCGAAATGAAAAGTTAAAAAGAGATAATTAAAATAAAATTAAAAAAGATTTATCACTTGTATTTAAAAAAAACATGTGATGGCAAGGAATATAGCTTTTTTTTCGATCTTATTCGCAATCATACAGTAGAATATATTACATACTGTTCGAATCAATGTTGACTAATCTTGTTTAAGTGTGTACAGTCGGAGTGTTATCATGGACTTATATCTTAATTCAATTTCGTCTACAAACACCAAACAGCTCAGTGGTCGGTTTGTGGTTGAGTTACATCTTTGTATTTGTACTTTATTTTTTGTAAATAAATAATGAGGTATTGTTTGATTACGATCCTACTTGATGGTTAGCGGTGATGCAGACTTAGTTAGTAAAACACATTAGGTTAGTAAAAGCCTATTGATTCTTAAAGCTACTCACATTGTATTCGGATGAAAAGAGTGATAAGTACATAAGTGGCAAATTATGCCACTTATATACTGCATAAGTGGCATAATAGCATTTTGCTTTGTCATTGTTATGTTAGCAACAAAAATGACAAATCAAAATGCTTGTCAAATGCTAGGCATGTCCACCGTAAAAGGATGGAAACCCGCCGTGAGTTGTCTATGATGTAGAGGAGATGGTGGTGTAATTCCTGCGCGAACTCCCAAAATTGTATTCTATAGAACACTTAAAGTTAAGTTCTTTACTTTGATACGATAATCTGTATAGATTTTATTTCTTGCGTGAAATAAATCTTTTGGTACATTAGACTTTGTTTATATTATAATTAAAACTTTTGTAAATAGTGGGATGTAAATAGCGCCGTATACATAAATTGCATATGAATATACATTTAGGGCAGGAATTATTAGTTTCAGGCAATTCAAATTCAATAATTGATGGAGTGGGGGGGCCGCTTTACAATTCGCTTACCGGTACGAGGATGCCACTCGAAAACCTTTCTTTCTGGACTTGTGAAGGGTTGTAAAGATGATGTGTTATTGTTGTGTCATTTTAGAAAATTAAGTTTATAATTCTTTTGACATTATATCATATTATGAGAGATAATATTTTTGTCACGGTAAGAGTGTATTCACGGTAAAATCCAGAATCAAATAAATTACTTATGAATCCGTACATACTACGTGCAGGTTTATATTACGTTAGTGGACTGATAAATGCTCGTTTAGCTGAGCCACTGGAGACCACGGACCTGCAGCAAACTCTAAAATAATAAAACTACAAATAAATTGCTTCCTATGATGGAATAGCTTAGTTTAGTTTAGAGCACCATGATAGGTTTTTTTTAAATAAAATAAGGGTGACAAACGAGCACACAGTCCACCTGATGGTAAGTGGTTGCTGTGGCACATAGACATCTATATCTATCCTCGATTACGAATCAAAATGCAGATGCGTTGTCGCCCGTGAGGACTAAGATGGAATGCCTTACAGTAGTGTTAAGCTGCTATTTTACGCTGGTATTCTGTGAGAGCGTCGTCCTTCCCCGGTCGAGACGACCCATTCATGCTACAACTATGGTCAAGAAGGTGTAAATATTCAGAAAGTCTCCTAAGCAGAAAAGGAACCGTACTGTATTATATTATATGTACAGAGGTCGAAAGCTTACCTAAACAACCACAGGAACTACTGCAGTATGGTCAAAAACCGTTGTTTCGTTAAGTGTTTAATTTCCACTCTGACGGACCTATAACACGAGTGCTTACAATCAAGTGTGTGCCGACACTCGATCACTTGTTTGTGTCGGACAAACCTTGCGCGAACGTAGTGTAATCCTATACTTGGCAACGGTGGGCTCGCAACAACGCCAAGTGGTAGTTTAACGATCAGGTTACGTGTGAATGGGGAGTTACGGGACCTTGCTTATTAGTTCAGGTTTGGTGCATTTACGAATTTAGTCCGGTAATCTACGACAAACTTACGTGTCATTTACTAGTTTGTTTTTATTATTGTAATTCTTTTGTATTTTTATTCTTACGATGAGCTGTATAGCAGCAGTAATTTTTTTTCGCATAAATGCTGACTGTGGGTTACTTTATAAAACCTCATTTCAAATTAACCTTTTCACATAATGTTAAGTAGGTAACGACCGTATGAACATTTGCTACGTTAACAAAATTTAAGAACATTGCATCGGTTTGGAGCACGTATTCCAACGTTAGCTATTCACAAATCTCGAGAGTTCGACAGTGTACCTACATTGATATACAAAATTTATATCCATGACAGTGTAAGAAAACATCCTTAGGAATTTCGAATTTACGAGAAATTTAGAATGTCACCTGCATTCGAGCAACATTGTGGGCTAAGTTTTCAATACATCGTTTTGGAAGACAATATTTACGAATATGCTAGGGTTACAGAGTCTTTTTTTTTATAGGGTAAGGGTAACAAACGCGCACACAGTCTACCTGATGGTAAGTGGTTGCTGTGGCCCATAGACATCTACATCTATCCTCGATTACGAATCAAAATGCAGTTGCGTTGTCACCCGTGAGGACTAAGATTGAATGCCTCCTTTCCAGTAAAAAGGGTCTCCGGTTCTCTACACACAGCGGCGTTAAGCTGCTATTTTACCCTGGTATTTTGTGAGAGGCGTGGTCCTTCCCCGGTCGAGCCGACCCATTCGTGCTACAACTATACCAGTAATATAGCTGCAGCATGGCTCTACCACGTAAAAAAATTCTAAAGTCTATTTTGAATTTAAGATTTTATAATATTCCTTTAATCATGTAGTATTTTCGTTTTATTGTATTTTTATTTGTAGATTATAGTCAAGAACTTGCTTTTATACGTGGTAGATTCATGCTGCAGCTATATTATGATTGTAGCACGAATGGGTTGGCTCGACCGGGGAAGGATCACGCTCTCACAAAAAAATTAGCCTAAAATAGCGGCTTAATGCCGCTGTGTTTCGTAATGTTGGTGTAGAGAACTGGAAACCTTTTTACTGGATACGAGGCAGAATGCCTCTCTTAGTCCTCAGAAGCACATTATATCTATGTTAAACTATTTGTGATATGTTGCGATTCATTCATTCATTGCAGCTTACCAAATATCCATTGCTGAACATAGGGCTCCTCCATAGATTGCCTCATAAGGAGAATATTTGCCTTAGTTGCCAAGATTGAGGGGCGGGTTGGCAACCGCAGTTTTTTATTATTTTCAGCTGTTATCAGAAAGATGCTGCTGCCAATCTCCTGTTTCATCTCTAACGACACCTACGGTATGATATGGGGTAGTGGATTCTCTTAGGCTGCCAAATCACGTCAATTTCACCGTTTAATTTTGTCAAACTTTAAAAAAAGAAAAAGAAAGAAAACAATTATATCGTATTATTAACGCTTAATTAATGATAAAATATTATTTACATAAGTTATAATTGCTACTCCAAAGACATAGCACAATTTCAGCTAGGTCTTCAGTTTCCAGTTTCCAGTTATTAAGGAATTTAAAGCATTTCATATCGTGTGGCTCCAATAGCTAAGGTATGAGGAAATTGGCCAGTACCTAATAAATTGTAACCAATATTGTCAATACTTTTAAGACATTGATTAATGATACGGATTTATTTTTATTTAAATCAAGACAAAGATAAGGTTGATTGTTTGAGTTACTAACGCAAAGACATTGTTTTTTTAATTGTTCATCAGGTTTGAAAGGAAAAGAACAAATTTTGTATAAAGCGATCAAATGATGACAGCATAATATTAGATAATATATTATTATGCTTATACAAAAGCCAGGATAAAGAGATTAGGAGTTGAAGAATGATGTATGTAGGGTCAACAATCTCTTATCCCCTATTCGAGGGAGTGTGACGTTATTCTATCACTTAGCTATTTTGATATTAATATTTTTTTACTTGTAATTGAATTATTGAGACAATATTTTTTATAAATTTGTGTAAACTATTCTTGCATAGCCATAATGGATGATTCATTATGGCTATGCAAGAATAGTCTGTGTCTTAGTAAGAGACATTGTTGAGCTTTTCAGTTGTTTGTAGTTAAATACAGTTACAGATTATCAAAAGTCACAGCTGAACAAAGGCCCATCCCATAGATTGTTTCATAAGGGTGATTTTTGCCACAGTTGCCACGCTTGGCAGGCGGCTTGGCAAGCGCAGTTTTTATTTTAAGTTGTTGTTAGGAAGACGCTGATGCCCATATTCTAGTTGGTTTCCCTCTGTCGGCACTTACGACACTGGACGATATGGGGTAGTGGATATATTTACACCGCCACTAAGTAACTAAGTATACGGTTGGTCAGTTAAATATGTATTCAGTTCCATTTAAAACATTTCTGTATCGGAGATCAGTATTGTCTAGTCTCAAGTGGTGCCTAACGATTTGAGGCACGAAATGTGTTTTTAGAGATTGCTCTGTAGCGACACTGTCTTTTATATTATGTGCTAACAATGTATCATGCTTGTACTTTACAAAAGCAGTTCACGAAGGCGTTAAGTAACTATTTTTTTTCTTTTAAAAATACAGATTAAAAATTTTAAGTTTAATATCTTCAACCTCCTCACCAGCCCATAAAAGTATCGCTGCTGGATACGTCCACCATAGTTTGCCGTAATTATCAACTGTCAGGATAACTGTCACTGACGGTTATCCTGATTCTGGTAAATAAGATGTTTATACCGCCATGTATCGGGTGCTACAGGGACTTCTGGGCATTATATAATATATTATATAATTTTTTCAGTAGTTTTTTGTTATGTTGTTACCTGTAAGATATGGAAGAGCAGTGCAACCTAGTAAAAGTATTTTTTTTATAGAATATGGGTGACAAACGAGCACACAGTCCACCTGATGGTAAGTGGATGGTAGTCCTCAGGGGTGACAACGCATCTGCATATTGATTCTTAATCGAGGATAAATGTAGATGTTTATGGGTCACAGTATCCACATACCATCAGGTGGACTGTGTGCTCGTTTGTTACCCTTATTCTATAAATAAAAAACTATAAGATTTCTATTGCAGGAAAACACTTGAAGTCAAAAATCTACAAAATCAATAACATATTCAAAACAATAGATACTGGTGATGAAACCAATAAAAAAAGCTTAAAACAGTACTTTTTAGCAGCAACCGTAACGAAAATCGTGTGGTTTTTTTTCGAATAAAACGATTTCGAAATTGAATGGCGCGTGGCCGTGTTTGTTCACCGCAGCTTTATTGCTTTTTGATACGATACACGACGGGATTACACAAATTTGTATGTCTATGACTATACAGTTTATTTAAAGGATACTGCATTAAAAGCTTAAAATGCCTTTTCAAAATACATGAATTTCGTATGATCCGTTTGATTTGATTGACTCCTATCTCAACTCTTATAATTCCTAGTAGATACTATTCAACACACCTTTTACAATAGTCTCTTTAATGTTGACATGTTTGTGTATGTTTTTAGCAAACTTTTGAGCTGTGTTGGCACATAAGTAGAAAATTTATTCAGTTAAGAACAAACGTGTTGCACTTAAGAAACATCGTCTAGCTTTGGTTTTTCGGATCATCATCATCATCACTACAGCTTGTTAAAGTCCTCTACTAAACATAGGCGTCCCCATAGATTGCTTCTCAAGAGGGTTACTTGCCACAGCTGCCACGCTTAGCAGGCGGGTTGACTACCGCAGTTTTTTATTTTCTAGCTGTTTCTTCATTTTGTTTAGTTTTTCTTGGTTTCTTCCGTCTGTCGCCGCTAACGACGACGAAATCCTTGGGACGCTAAGGGGTAAGTTTGCTCGGGTATGTAACAAAACTAACTTTTTCTGAATACAATTTTCATTCTATATTATTTAGCAATAATCAGTCTGTTGTCAGGTTGAATTTCAAAAGATTTTGAATAGTACTTTACTCTAGTTACTATCTATATCCGCGTTTGTTGGTGACATCTGACTACAACAATGTCGACTCCTTGATTAGCATTTCGGCCTTCCCGATGTCGAAGGAAGCCCGATTATTGATCAGGATTGCCGACGCTGGTTTTAAAAAGATTTATTGTAGTGTAAATAGAATAAAATTTATAATACTACTTTAATATACACAATCCTAGGAGTACAAAACATTGTATGTCAGCGATGTTATCGCACAGTGTAAATAAAAAAAAAAATGCTAATATTTACAATTATATATTATAGCTTCCCGCGGCTTCGCTCGCGTGAGCTTGAATTTAGGAACATCATTAAATGCTGTTCCGTGCCAAATTTAGCAAAATTTCGCCTTGTTGTGGCGGTGGAACAGAATCCGCCAGCTCATATCGTCCCGTCGTAAGAGGCGACATAGGAAAACAAACAGGAGATGGGCAGCATAACATCTTCCTGACAACAGATCAAAATAATAATAGCTGCGGTTGCCAACCCGCCTACCAAGCGTGGCAACTATAGCAAATATCCAGCTACTTGACAATTTATGGGGGAGGCCTATGTTCATTTCAGTGGATTTTTGATAGGCTGACGATAATGAGCTCTACTCAACTTTGCAAGCCTTAATATTTACGATAGAGTAAAAACAAAAATGTAACATACCCGAAAACATGAATGAAATAAAAATTGCCTATATTGCCCCATGAAAAGTAAAAAAGTAGCAGCTTACATGCATGTTACTACTGGGCACAGGCCGCAGAGTTTTTGGCCAAAAAAGCGCTGTGCTGATTCCAACGCGGGATGACCTCAACTGAGAAACTTCTCAGATATGCAGGGTTTCCTTCACCGCCGAGAACGTGGTAAATCGACACTTCAAATTGCAACTAAAATATGTATGCTAAAACATATAATAATGCTTACGTACCATGAAATTTAAGTTTTAATAACTTTGATTACCGCCTTTGACAAGTAAAATAAAATAAACCTTTGTTTAAGTAAAATCTGCTTTCTTTAATTAATGTATTTTTCCGCAAGAGCCTGTTCATTTACACATACTCATATGAGCTATGAAACCAGGACTGTCACAAATATCTTAATATGTCTGAAAATATGAAAGCTATCTTAAATTACAAACTGATTTATCTTTATTTATAAGTCTCATTAAAGTTAAAAAAGTTAAGTAGCAGCTAATATACGTCTCACTACTGTGCACAGGGCTCCTCATTACCTATATTGATTTGTGGGCAAAAAAATAGAGTATGCGCTGCAATGCTTCAATGCATATTAACGGTTTTCACGTCTCCACGACTATTTTAATTACTCAGACATCTAGATTTCCCCACGAAGTTATTCTTCACCACTTTAACGGACACGTGTTAAGTCAGCATGTAAAATTTTCTATAACAGATTCATCCTCGAAAGAATCGTACACGTTTTGCTCCTGTCCCATGATGAAATCTCACGGCGGCCCTCTTATTTGTTTAAATACAATTCATAAAAACTGAAACTAAGCTTTTGCGTTATTGTTGACCACATCTACCTAGTAATTACACATCCAACGATGCCACGAACGAATTTTCAATTATTTACATTCTATTATTTAATTTTATCAGTGACTTACCATTTTAGTTTATTTAGAAGTAAGTAGATGGCGCTATTATTAGGTGAAATAAAGAAAGCCAAAACTATACTGTCTAGTAATATCAGCGATAAAAGCGAACAATATAAAAACCTTATCAATTTTCATAGTTTTGATAGACGTCACTATTATCTATTGAAATTATTACACTTTTAAAATAAAATAACAAAAATACTAAAAAACTAAACGTTAGAATTTTTAAATAATTTTAAAAATCGAATTATTTAAACATAAATTTAAGTTATTTATATTATTTAATTTATTAGTAACTGAAGGCAAAATATACTACTTTTTCCATTTGATGATGGATGGCGCTGTTTTGATAACTAAATCGGTGTACTTTCAAATTATTTTACCAAGGTTATAACTATATTTTAATCGTTACTTCTAAATATGGTATTTATTTGAAAAACACCCGTCATTCCGCCTATAGCTAAGATATAATAGAAAATTAACATCTAAAGGAAGTAAAATACTTAACATTCTTTTTTGAAGTTCCGTAATCGGATACATACAAAATTTCATGTAAATCGGTCGAGTAGTTTTTGCGTGAATCCGGAATGACAGACAGACAGACAAAAATTCTAAAAACCACTAATTTGACTTGAGAACCCTTTATTTAGTCCCCCAGACTTTTTTTTTCAAGAATATATTAGAATTACAGACTCGACTTTTCTACAGATTTATTATATGTATAGATTTAAAAAAATAATGCTTACATTTTATTAACATAATATAAAGAACATTGTTCTGCTGTCATGCGTAGCTCGCCGACGAACCAACAGTACTAAAATATCATTTTCTGTATTCCAAATCTAATCTTGACTGAAATTAAAATCGAGTGACTGACACTCCTCATTAGTGTTTAATATTTAAAATACTTGAGGTTTAACATTATTGCTGTAAGTTTAACTAAATTGATATTATTATTAACTAAATTGTCGCTAGATAAAAGAAACTTCCGCTTCAATCAAGTGTGATTGGATGTAAGATGGAGACTTGGCGACTAACTTTACCATAGACCAAATAAGAAGAATTAACCTTCTCTTAAACTTAATAAATAGAGAAATCTCTAGTGGTACAAGATTCTATATTTGATTGTAATAATTGATATATAAAGAAAAAAAAACTAATAATTATGTACTATTATATGTTTGACGGCTCCATGGCGCAGTGGCTTGGCATTGAGTTGCGGAGCTGTGGGCCGCGGGTTCGAATCCCGCACGGAACAAGTATTTGTACGACTTATAAATAATTGTTCCGGGTCTGGATGTTTGTCCTTGTGCAATTTATGGTTGAAAACTGCCTCCACGATACAGGAGTAAATCCAAGTGTGGGGGTAACGTTTTTTAAACACAAAAAAAAAGATAAGTATATATTTCATACAACATGTGTATTTTTTAATTTCGCTAGTTTTATCATTTTCCGTATATCCTCCTGCCTTAGCTAATCTTACTTCGCTTTTCTCTACCTATTTACCGTATTTTGTATAAAGAACTAAAAATCAGAACGTGTATACTCCATTTTTGGGAAATATGTCTTAATAATAAATAATTCGCACAGTGCACGCGAAAGTTTTAAAACTTTAAGATGCATTCAAAACTCGCTTTATGATGTTGTGAATAGACTTTCGCGCTTTGCTTTCATATCAAAGTTTGTGACTAACCTGAATCATTTATAAGAGCTCTAGTTTACTGTATACATATTGAGCTCGTTGGTATTTCAACTTCAATTTAGGTTGAAAACGTTAAATAATTAAGTTTTTGCCTCACTATAATTTTTTAACATTTGTTCGTAAATATACACTATATCGAAAAAGAAAACTTAGTTTCATGCTCGGTTATTGCTATCGGAATAACACTGCTGAGTGTTGAATTTTTTCGATAATGCGATGAAGAAGGTATAAATAATACTTAGAGAGATGAAGAGAGTGCTGATGCAATGTCTTCACATTGTTTCCTAGATTTGCAATATTTAGTTATCTTTGTATATTGACATGCAGATGTTTACTTTCGCCGTGAGAAAAAGTTTCTGAGAGAAAAAGAATACAAGATAAACTATACCTAATGTTATTATGTGAAATCGACTTATGCTTACATAAATTATTTTATTTTTGATATAGGTACCTGTAGTAATGTTTCTTTAATAGAAACTTAAATCTTAAATACGCAGGTCAGTATAGTACACCATTGTACTTAGTAATTGCTAGGTACACTAAAAGTAGGTAAGCTAAAAATTTCCAACACTAAGTACAATTCGGTTTGTGTCATAAAAGCTGAACGATTTAAATATGAGCATAAATGACTTGTTTCGTATCAACCTGTCGCCGCGTTCCCTCTCAAAGGCAGCTCAAAGCACTGCGATTGAATATGCAATACGCAGTAGTTTGATACCGCCTTTGACCTGAAATCATTCTTCCATATCGCACACATATTCACGTCACTCCGATACAGTTACCTGCCTATTACTCACCTACGGTTCCTGTGGGGTTATTGTGTGTTACCGTTCGTCACGGGACTGAGAATTAAACCATGGAACTTGACCAGACTTTTGGAAACTCAATGCTGTCGGTGGAAACGATGTACCTCATGCTTTTAACGAAAGTATTAATCTAATTTGAAGCAACTTTTTTGACAAATGTTCGACAATTCTGTAATATTTTATTTGTTAAAATATGCAACAAATTTCTGCAGGTAATTAGATAGTTTCACTATAAATTAATGATCGAAAAGAATATAATATTTTGTGCCTGAAAATTTAAAATTCTATAGGGACGAAGTAATGACAGTTTCAATTTAAAGTTCAAAGGACACTAGGTACTCTTTTTATTTCTAAGTACATGGGCGACTAATCTTTAATTGGCGGTATTAACAAAAATTTCCCGGGATGAACCCCAGCTAGATAAACTTAGAAAGTAACATTATCTAAATAAAAAAAATATATCCAAATCGTTAGAGCCGTTTCTGAGAAACTATTTATATATTTATAATGTACATATTATATTATACAAGAATTGCTCACTTAAATTACAGGATTTTTGACATACTAAATAAGAGACGAAGCTGTTGCATTTTGTGGAACGATGGCAGGCTACTGCTTTACTTAATAGTTAGGATAAAACGTTTCATAAACAGTAACATTGATGTTGAATAATAATATGAACTATTTAAATGTGCTTCTTCGATAATGTTTACATATCATACAACCTACGACTTCCTAGGTTATCATACTATGTTCTTATGACTTGTGGTTTGTTGCGCGAGTATAGTCAATAGTTTTATTTTCCTAAACTAACTGTTATTCTTTTTAGAGTTCCGTACCCACATGGTAACTAACGGGACCCGTCCGTTAGTTACCATGTGGGTACGGAACGTCCGTACCCACATGGTAACGTCCGTCCGTCTGTCTGTGAGCAGGCTGTATCACATGATTCGTAATAGCAATAGGTAGACAGTTGAAATTTTCACAGAATGTGTATTTCTGTTGCCGCTATAACAACAAATATAAAAATAAAAATAAATTAAAAATTAAAGGGAGCTCCCCTACTAGAAACCTGTGTGATGGTACGAAACCCTTCACGTACGAGTCCAACTCGCACTTGGCCGGTTTTTATTTATTAAAATGTTTTACGAAAAATGGCGGTTTTGATTTTTTGGCTGAAAAAAATACAATACGAAAAAGGTTTTGATTGATCTCTCTGTACGGTGAAGACCGACGTCGGCGAGTGCTACGAAGACGAGGAGAACGCTTTGCAGAGGCATGTTTTGTAGAAATCACACCATATGGTGGAGGTTCTGTTATGTTTTGGGCAGGAATAAATTCGTTCGTTTGTACGGTATTGTAATTAGTCTTTATCGCAAACGGCACTGACTGGACATCGATACATAACGGAAGTTCTAATTCCTCATGCACAACTCGCATTGGCTGCTCTTGGCAAAAACTCAATTTTTATATTTTATAGACGAAAAAAGGTTCTCGAGTGGCAGCCTCGTACCGGTAGGCGAAGTGTAGGGCGACCCCCCACTAGATGGAGTGACGACTTGGTAAGACATTCAGGAAGGCGATGGATGCAGGTGGCTCAGGACCGTGATTTGTGGCATTCCTTGGGGGAGGCCTATGTTCAGCAGTGGACTTGTGAAGGGTTGTAATGATGATGATGATGATAGACGACAACGCTCGCGGTCACAGGTCTATGTGTATATATGTGCTAGAGGTCGGAATTCGTCGTTTTGATTGGCCAGCTCGAAGTCCCGACCTAAATCCCATAGAGCATGTCGGGTACGTTTTGAAGCGACGAGTGATATCAGTGCATTCGACTCCGCAGACCATCAGAGAGCTAAAGAATGTGATTACCGCTGAGTGAGAACGTATTTCGCAAGAAACCATTAGAGATATTCTCGCTAACATGCCCGGACGAATACAAGCTGTGATTTAAGCGAGAGGGCGTCACGCTCCATACTAAACTTTTATATGCTTTTACTTCTAAAGAAAAAAACAAACAAAAATCGTGTTTCATTTTTATTAAGCGAGCAGGTACAGTACACAGCTTTGAACTTTATAATTTTTTCTCGTTAATTTAATCAAATGTAATGATAAAATTGACGAATACTATTTCTTGCTAATTATTTTACAAAATTCTGAGTATAAGACTACCTAAAATTATCAAATAATCCAATAGTAACAATACAATTGGTTCCTTGTTTAAGTACTTGATGTTTCAACCGATTTCAAAAAGGAGGAGGTTTTCAATTCGTCGGAATCTTTTTTTTAATGTATGTGCACCAATTACTCGAAGACGCCTGAACCGATTTGGAAAATTCTTTTTTTGTTTCAAAGGGTATATACTTCCCAGGCGGTCCCATTTAAATTTTATCGAAATCGATCGAGCGGTTTAAAAAAATCAACCATAAATTATTTATATTGAAATTGGTTGTTTTTCAAAATAATTAATTTATTGTTGAAATTTTTTCACTTTTACCACTTGTTTTTTTTAAAAGCAAAAGAGTGTACTAACTGTGTGAGTGTGCGGTCTTTAAATAAGCGTTTGGCGCTGCGGGTTCGCTAGTTGAAATTCCGCACGGTACAAGATTTTTTACGCCTTTTTGTTCCGGGGTCTGGATGTTTATTCCAGCGTTACGTTTAGTTACGTGGAATTTGAAAAATAATATTTTTATACCAAACATACATTATCAGGAAAAAAAACTTTCAATAAAAAGTTAAAGACGACTTCAAAGAAATAAAAATAATAAAATAACTTTCCATTCTGAAGGTGCTAAGACATAGATAGAAAATTTAAAGCCTTCACAATGTGAAATTATTTTCTTTTTAGTTTTTTGAACTCATTTGTGGACTAAGGAATATCACTTTATCAATGTAGTCTAAATAGTTACACTAAAAACTTCGTCCCCTATTTTGCCACCCTTATGGGTGGAATTGTTTCTCCAAATTTATATGGGACCACCTCTGAAGTAAAACCTATTTAATAAAAGAGAATCATCAAAATAAGTTGTTTTGATTTGAAAGTGACAGTACAGTAATGACAGAGTGGGGATCGCGAACTCTAAGGTCGTGGGTTCGAAGTTTTCTTTATATATATATAGGGACATGCGTAACATCTGTAATCCCCTATGTATAATATATAGCAGGCACTCTGAACAGACTTTTTTTTTAAAACGTATACCAGTAACGTTATTAACATTACTAATACTCCCTTAACCACTGTAAGTTAGCATAAAAATGGGCGTCAAGAGTAGTTCACTACAGTAGTCAAATGGTGGATTCGAACCCACGATTTTCTGAGTTTGTAGCCTGAACCGTACCATTTAGCTACTGTCGGTAGGCTTAGCCAAAAAATATGGGTATAAATGGAAAATTGTGAAATAAGTGATAGGAGACTAGCCAATCGCGCACACATTTCTAGACCCAATATCCATTAGTCACCTTTTACGACATGCTTGGCAAATAACACAGTCGGTACATTCTTTTTTCTTATACCAAGTCTCCCATAAACATGGAGATCCTATTAGTACCATTCCAACATGGGACAATCTTTTACAGATGTAAAATGATTGAGCTTTAGAAGAATTCGGTTCAATTATTTAGAATTGCTTGTTTTTAACACAATTTAGTTAGATTTATTTTGTTTTTGACAAAATTTACTCGCTAGTTCGTTAGTTAGTCGAAGTTGTTTGTGTGAAGTTGTTAGAAAATTTGACCTATTTGCTCAACATGAAATCAATATGAAACTGCAAATATTTGTCGTTTCGTTATCAGCTCACTATTGCTTTTTTTAAGAATTTCGTTGACTGTTTGAATTTGTGGTCACTATTATATACCACTTCACCCTGGTTTAAGGTTCATTACTGCAAGCGAACATTTCTTGAAAATATTAAATAAATATGGGTGAACGCAAAATTTCCGACTCTATCACCACTCTGTAGGATTCTCGGGATATTTGGATGTTTTTTTTCATCAGTCGTCCTTCATTACTCATTAGGTATTTGTCAGTCAGATTAGTGAGCCTCGTGTCGATGAGGTTGCCATGAGGAAAGTTTGTATATTGCCCCTTATCTATAAAATAGAACATTATGATGGTAAGATGGTAGACTAGCGTGGCATGGGTATGATAACAACAAAAATGTTGGATGTGAAAGTGGATGGATATAAGAGTTGAGGCAGGCCCAAGAAAAGATGGATGGACTATGTGAGGGATGGTATGCGTGAGAAAGGAGTGAGAGAGGAGAAACGAAGACGAAGATCTACTATGCCGTCCCCAAATAACTTGGGCAGGGTAAGAAAACACGATGGTAAGTGGTTACTGTCGCCTACAAACACGTTTATACAATCTCTTTAAATAATCACAATATGGATGTGTTATCACTTCTAATGTCTAAAATGGATTGCCACGTTAATAATTGTTAGGTGTAGACTATAACAATCATGAAGGAGCTTAAGTACGTATTAACTTTTATAAGTCCTTAAAATATCCACACATTTCAAAGACGTAGTGTGAATTGAAGGACTTTATATGTACATGCGATGTATTTCTTTCGTTGTAAATCAGCACTAAAAGTTTGATTAACAACACAACATTGATTAAGTACACCACTTTATCAACCTCGAGATGCTTACAATGAAATTTAAGGTAATCGCCTTGTTCCTGAACTATTACAGGATTATTTTTTACTAGCTATTCCCCGCAACTTCGTCCGCGTGGAATTTTGTATGATAGGATTTCATGGGTTTTAATTTCTTTTGCGCGGAACTCTAATACTTTTTCTTAAATAAAAGTAGCCCATGTTACTCCTATAACATCAGCTATCTGCCAGTGGAAGTCCTATCAATATCGGTCCAGCCGTTTCGAAGATTAGCCGGAACAAACAAACAGACAGACAGACAGACAAAAAATTAAAAAAATTTTTGTTATAAGAACTATATACTTTCATATGCATTTGTTATTTTGACATTACGAACAGTCACTTCAATTTTATTTATTTGTATAGATAATAGAAAAGAGTCATTTTCGCAAAGTATTGATACAAAATGTACACTGCTTTATTTTCCGTTATTATTTGAATACACGCATAGATTTATACAGAACGACGTACCTTTTCAAAGGTATCTTACCGTTGAAAAGGTAATGCGCATTGTACATACAGAGGTGTGTGAAATAATAACTGACCGTACAAATAGAGAGTGTTCCATTTAATGTACATTGGGTTGCCACACGTTTTAGGGCCAAATCGGACATGCTAAAGTAGGTGGTGGACATTTCGCCCAACAACTATTTTATAGTCTATCTAGAGTCAGTATAAAATTAAATGTAACATCTCATTAATGATAACAATGTAACATCTCATTGAGCGGCGCTGCGGGTTCGCTGATTGTTAGAACACGCACATGCATCTTAAATAATTTACAACCAAGTACAATGTTGACGGTTGTACCTTATCTAATTACCTTAATTACAAAATGTTTCATATGAAAAATGCTACCACAATTTTTTTTTTTAAAACACCGTATCCCCACACTAGGATTTTGTCCTGTATCGTGGAGTCAGTCAGTTTATATAAATAAATTTCTAAAGGACAAACATCCAGACCCGGAACAATTATTTGTAGGCCATACAAATACTTGCTCCGTGCGGGATTCTAACCCGCGCCCTCAGCGGCGCAACTCATTGCTAAGCCACTGCGACACGGAGCCGTCAACCACCACTTAAATGTCTAATAATAATTAATTGTAACCAAACAATTTATCTGGTTTAAGTGCACGGGGGTACCTTAGCGGTAACTTATGAATACTAATATACATTAAATCATAGATATTTGTAAATATAATAATATGCTAGGGTACAATGTCCATATAAGTGTCTTTTCACCTGGCAACCCTACACTTGACCCATCTCACGAGTGAGGTCACCGTGAACACAACGTACTCTATTTCTAAATTGTTCCACTGTTCTAATCTACATTTAAGTGTCGCCACTTTGGCGAGTGTTGGATCGTTCCATTGGAATGTTCTAGCAGAAATATGATATTGAAAGAAATTTGCACAGTAGTACTTTCACCAATGTCGTTAATATTTGCATATTTATCTCTTTAGACAAACATTTCAAATGTGTTTGTTAATTTATTTATATCGTCCGTAGACATAACATATTTTTACTCATTATTTATAAACGATATAATAAATTAGTCATACTCGTAGACAGGCCTTGTAGAGAGATTAATTTGCACTGTATTTTGCAATTATGGCCTGGAGTGCACTAAGGATTTTTTTTAAACGAATACATAATCCACCTGATGGTAAGTGGTTGTTGTGGCCTATAGACATCTCCACCATCAGTTAAGAATCATAATGCAGAAGCGTCGTCACCCCTGAGAACTTAGATTCGTTATTAAAGGTCTTCAGTGCACCTGCATTTGCTCAGGATTGCGGATTTTTGGGTGGCGGTTATCAATTACTGACTAGATGAGCCGCATGCGCATCTGCCACATATTTATTTAAAAAAAAGCGACAGGCAATGCAATCGTCGAGGATAGATCTGACCTGATCTGAAGACGTTTGACATGGCACATCGTTTTTTATATAGTGACAAACGAGCTCACAGTCCACCTGATAGTAAGTGGTTGCTGTGGCCCATAGACAGCTACATCTATCTTCGATTATGAATCAAAATGCAGATGCGTTGTCACCCGTGAAGACTAAGATGGAATGCCTCGTTTCCAGTAAAAAGGGTCTCCGGTTCTTTACACTCACCATACGAAACACGGCGGCATTAAGCTGCTATTTCACGCTGATATTCTGTAAGAGTGTGATCCTTCCCCGGTCGAGCCGACCCATTCGTGCTACAACTATACAATGAATATAGCTGCAGCATGGCTCTACCACGTATTAAAATTCGTTGACAACTATTAATTATTTGTAGAGGTGAAGCGAAATCGAAGCAGGCCGGTTGGATTTCGCAATAAAAGCCAAACCATACGATCGGGAATGTTAGCGCTTATCTTCCATACTTCATCACTTGCAGAATTAATTTGTTTACTTAGGCTTTATACGGATGGTATTTTTAAGCATTGCTACATTAAAAATTTAGAATAAACTACACATTATCCTCTAAACCGTTAGAAATAAAAGTCGTATATACCTACATACAATAAAAAAAGCTTTTAATCTGATACGTGTTCCTTAATCCTTTCGTTTTACGCTGCATTGCTTCGCGTGACGAGAATAAGCCTCCTGCTTAAACTATTTTCTTTTTATCCATAAAATAATAAATTCAATAAAAATTTTCATTTCACGATTCATAAGTTTTTGTTTGTAACAAAACAAGACTTAAGTTGCGTTTTGTTTTGTGGTGCATGCTGTTAAATATTTTATGAAGTAATTTAAAAAAAATCTGCTCGTTGTTTTCATTTATAATTTATTTAAATAGATTTTTTTTGCAATACGTGACTGAATACCACTAGATAGAATGACGACCTGATGCAGAGTCGATGGATGATATGGAGAAATAACTAGCAATCCGCGCCGGCTTCGCATGGGTGATTTCTGGATCTCGACAACAGCGCCACCTACCTTGTCCAATTGTGAATCTAAACCACCCAGGGACCCATTCAAACACACACAAAAAATTTTATCAAAATCGATCCTGCCGTTGAGGAAGAGTTCAGTGACAAACACACGTACTTACAGAAGAATAGAATAGAATAGAATATTTTTTTATTCAATATGGATTACATGTAATTCTTATTGAAAGTCATTTTTATACTTTACCACTGGTTCGGAAAAAATCTCTGTCCTGGGAAGAACCAGCAAGATACCCAGCCGGACTTTTTTTTAAAGTAAATTATACAATATGAAAGGTTTTACAAACTATTTACAAAATATGTTTTAGACGGCTCCGTGGCGCATTGGCTTAGGAATGAGTTGTAGCGCTAAGGGCCGCGGTTCGAATCCCGCACGGAACAAGTATTTGTATGGCCTACAAATAATTGTTCCGGGTCTGGATCTTTGTCCTTGTGAAATTTATGTATGTAAACTGCCCCTACGATACAGGAGAAAATCCTAGTGTGGAGTAACGTTTTTTAAAAAATAAGAAAGGAGAAAAATTCCATGGGGTTATTATCAACCATGTATTGATTTATATTATAATAACCCTTCTTATACAGTTTTCGTTTAATAAAATATTTAAACTTGTAATAGAGAGATCTCGTATACTTTCTTCCTGGGACTTTGTTGTAATAGCGTATACTTTGCCCCAAGAATGAATTACTAAGTCTGTGGAGTCCAGAAACTGGTATCACCAGCTTGTGTTTGTTCCTAGTGTTTGCAGAGTGTATATCACTGTTTTTTACTAAAACTGTTTCTGTTTTTGTGAACATACATTAAATTTTTGTAAATATTCTGAGACACCAAAGTTAATACATATATTTATTTCTTTAAAATTTGTACTGTACACGTTTAAACGGAACGATGTCGTTTGGTGACTATAGTCACCATGGACAGGTGAGGCAATAATTTTTTTGGGGACTGTAGTCACCGTGGACGGTTGTGTAGTTATGGATCTTTTCTGCAAAACAAAAATATTTTCTAAATAAATTATGCTATGGAAATAACTGAAATAAACTAATCTATCTGTCTTGACACTAGTGCGACCTCTAATTTAATATTAATAATTATAATATATTTATAGAATATGTAAAGATAAATAATATTTTTGATGTCAATTATGCTTTTTACCCGTGGTTCGCCTCCAAAAACCTTTAGATCTTTGCAGAAAACCCTTGGATGCTTATAATCAAAAGAAATTATTTTTTCTACGAAATTATTATATTAAATTATCACATCATGTCCAGTGTAGTTTAAATACCTGTCGTTTATAGTTAAAAGGACATAAAACTTTTGTCAAAAGCAGTCGTCAAATAAGTTTGACGTCTTAAATATGTATGGCTAATGTGTGTACCATGTACCTGCCAAGGATTATAGATACAAATCTTCTGAGTGTTTTATACGTGAAATAAAATTTCTTCAGTTATTGATGCAACGGAATAAAAATTTTGTTTATCGAATGCCATTTTTTTCCAATCTGACCGGAAAATAGTATCCTTTTACAAGTTTTTATTTAACTTAGAGCAACGCTGCAGTTACTCGTATATTATGGTTGTAGCACGAATAGATCGGCTCGACCGGGGTAGGACCACGCTCTCACAGAATACCAGCGTTAAATTGCAGCTTAATGCTGCTGTGTTTCGTATGGTGAGTGTAGAGAACCGGATACCCTTTTTACTGGAAACGAGGCATTCCATCTCAATCCTCAGGGGTGATAACGCATCTGCATTTTGATTCTTAATTGAAAATAAATGTAGATGTAGACCCTTTTTACTGGAAAAGAGGCATTCTATCTTATTCCTCACGGCTGACAACGCATCTGCATTTAAATTCGCAAACGAAGATAGATGTAGATGTCTATGGGCCACAGCAACCACTTACCATCAGGTGGACTGTGTGCTCGTTTGTCACCCTTATTCTATAAAAAAAAAAAATGTCTATGGGCCACAGCATCTACTTACCATCAGGTGGACTGTGTGCTCGTTTGTCACCCTTATTCTAAAAAAAAGAAACTTCACGTACGTGTGGGTCAAATCTTGCAACTGAATTTTAAACCAGTTCCACCCAACCGACTGACCTGAAAATTTTAAGTGCTGGTGACAATACAATCTATAATCTAATAATCTCAGTTATGTAATTTTTTCAAAATGGCCGCCGCTCTGAAGTGGTAGGTATATTTACCTCAGTATTTTATGTCATGATATCAAATTAAAGGGCATCTCAAGCAGAATACATGACGAACTTGTTTTTAAAAACAATTTTAATATTTTATTTATAAGTCCATAACCCATAGCTAAGCGGCTTTCTCTTATGAACTTTAAAAATACCATCGATTCAAAAGACGAAATATTGATTACGTAATAGTGCTCCTATTCTGCGTATGAGTCCGTAATCGTATAGACAACCACCATCTTACCTATTTTGATGGCCCGCCAACTGGTCGGTTTACGGAGTACCTGTCCTCTGAGGTAATAACGTCTGTGGATTTGTTTGACGTTGTTTACAGGTGTCTATGGGCTGCAGTAGCAATTTACTATCAGGTGGATTGTAAGCTTCTTTGTCACTATTATAATGTTATTCAAAAAATCGGCAACAAATTCTGAGGTAATAGTCCTTTTTGTAAATAACCAAAATACCATTTTATACATATGTATAGATTGATAATAGCATTATCTCATTAATTATGACTTCGGTAGTTGTTAACTAGGGGGAGGATATGGTGGGAACCTGTGTACGGCTACGTATATACTTGTCAGTGGCTAAGAAATAAATCAGTGTGTTACTTGCAAGCAGTTGTTTCACTCGTGCCCCTCTTACGCATACTTACCAGAAGTCGTCCAATCATTTCTGCAAACAGGTAAAGGCTTCTATTTGTCTTTGCCTTCTAAATATTGATAAGTTTTTATTAAGCCTCTATCTATATCCACAATAGTCCTTCCAATGTTTTTTTTTCTTTGGTATATCATCATCATTACAGGTGTTCACTAGTCCACTTCTGAATATAGGCCTTCTACAAGGAATGCCATAAAGCACGGTCCAGAATCATCTACACCATCGACTTCCTGCATCTCGTACCAGGTCGTCACTCCATCTAGTGAGGGCATCTAGCATCTACACTGCGCTTACCAGTGCGAAGCTGTCATTAGAGAACCTTTCTTCCCCATGGGTGTGTCAGCTCTTCGGAGCTATGGCTCGTGATGATTTTGGACTACCTGAAAAGAGGATTTCTGATTCGCTCACACTTAGTCAACTGGTTCCCTCCGTTTCACTCAAACTAGAATCTTAAGTAACAGGCTTGAGGAAAGCCTTGGGGAACACAAAAATCATTTTAGACAGGTAAGGAAAATTTATTTACCATTACCATTTTTTTCCATAATTTAACAACTAATCTTGCAAGTGTTATACCATTTTGGAATCCTTATGAAATGCGCCAACTTTTAAAGTTACTTGCCAAACTCGTGTAGTACATTTTTTAGTACAGTCATATAAAACTGGGCAAAGTTTGCTTGGCTGGGAAAAAAATTACATTTCCTTCTGGACTGGAGCATTTGGCTGTAAATTGCTTTTTTTGGCTGCAACAGTTTTCAGAAGCATTATTCAGAATTACATAATAAAAAAAAAGGTAGCAACAGGAGTTAAAAGACCATCACAGGATGTAGATTTTCTCGATTTTTTTTACAAATGTCTGTAATTTTTAAAATACATAGCAAAGATTTTTTTAAATATTTTTCTTTTAACGATTATGACTTGACCTATTACCTGATTCCGGCTTGACGTCGACTTCAGGGACATCCTGTATTTTGAGGTATTTATGTCATATAGACATTATAATTGTCAAAGTAAAAATGATGAAAAGAGAACACGTATACATAATATGAATGGCAAAGCTTAGATGAAAAATGACTGTCCCGAAGCCTCCTCGTCTAAGGGCTTTAAAAGACGTAGCTTCAACAGAATTTCGAGCAAACGATATTAATGTTAAGAACAGATGTTACTTGTTCTGACATTTTTCGTATATTATAAACTAGCTTTTACCCGCGGCTTCGTGCGCGAAAACCTTAAAGCAAAATCTATATTAATGGTTTTTAGGCGAGACTCATTTTTCGCTATTGTCTCAAAAACTATGTGCGATATAGGGAAATATTTAGAATAAAAAATGTAAAGATCTATGATAAGATCTTATCACCTTATCCGTTAACACTTATAGTTTTGTTGTAAAATGGTATTGAATTGAAGTAAAAAAAATGTTAAAAATCGATTTTGCATCTGAACTTTTTTTAACTTTAGTAAGAACCTTTTTGTGTAAAATTGCAATCCAAAAAAGTTTTGATCAAAACATTCTGTATTGCTTATAGTAGGTATATGATCATTATTTTGATTTCACAAAAAATCCTTCATGTTTTAGGATAAAATAAAGCCTAGACCTCTTATGGTATTGCTCTCATCTGTTTGTGAAATTTCTTCACAATCGGTTTAGCCATTCCGAAGATGAGCACGTATAGATAGACAGACATGTCGAAGGACAGACGGACAGAATTAAAAAAAATGCTACTCTAAAATGTGCTTTGCATTCTATTTTAATTAAGAGTTAGAAATGGTTTGTAATTAGTATGTACATAGAATTCTTGCAAACAATCAACATCTCAGACTTGCTTGACATTATTTAATTAAAGTCACAAAGACTGTATAATTTGAGGATCAACGTTTTAATAATTTGAAAAGTTACTACTCGATCGCTGAGTTGTGAAACAAGTCGGGCCTTATGTTGGTTAATTATTCACGAGAGACGTTTCCTCAGAGACAAACGCTTACGATGAAATTTCTTTAAAGATTTTAGAATGGAAATTGAATAAGGAAAAATTGAAGAAGTAGCTCTGCGACGTACAATTTATAAAAATGTTTTAAAAGCTACAGTAGTCTAATGGTATAGGTTACGGACTGGGAAATTAAAAAGTCGTGGATCCGAATTCGCTATACGACTAACTGTCGTTAACTAGGTACTCCTTTTTTGAGAAATAATGGCTCGAATACTTGCCTTGCAATACAGAGACGGTTAATGTCGAACTTGTTGGGAGTTTAGCACAAGCATTTTAAGTAGCTTAGATGGAGTAGCTCACGGAAATTTTAGCTGTGCTTATATAACATTGTTTGTTTTCGTTTTAAAGAAAAAAACATTTGAATTTCGTAATATCCAATTCTTCCGATCTTATCGCATAAGCATAATATAATTAGGTTAGGAGGACCAGATTCTTCGTGTTGTGCATACACTTGTGCCCTTAAAATATCTCTTTCGCAATGGATCTTCCTATAGTAAAGCCACCGTGGTCAAAATCGACCAGATGGATAGATGATAAAGAACAAGAAAACTTAAATTACGTTTCTTTTACTTAATTAATTTTATCTATAACGCATATTTGACATGTCTGACAAATAAGAAAAAAAAAATTCAAAGACATGTGAAGTTCGCCAACACGCATTGGGACAGGGCGGCGAACATTTCCTTGCCCTAAAACCATCTCAGAAATAAGAGGAGGCTTGTGCTCAGCAGTGGGACGTATATAGGGTGTAAATTTAACTTTTATATTTTGTATCTTTTAAGTACAAAAAATATAAAGAGAAAATTTCACTTAGTTATAATTAGGGATGCATCCGATACCGATACCGATGCCGATATATCGGCGATACTCTAAGTTTGCCGATATATCGCCATCGGCGATATTATTATGGCCGATTCAATGATACTTTTCAAATTTCGCGCCTTAAAAATGTAATGTAAACGTGCGTGTTGTCTCGTCTATTTCGTTGCGAACGAGGCATGAGCTATGCTCGGGGAAACCCCGCCCTTTATTCAGTGTCTTGTTTAGCCACAATGCTTGATCCTCGTTACAAAGCACGATTATTTCAATCACAGTCTACTATTACTATGGCAAAAAAAGCGTCTTGTTCAGTTATTTGATTTTAATGTAGCACTGTATTCCGAAACTATTTCAGACACGGTCACACTTACATCTAGTACTGTAGCTGTAAGTTCTGAGATGCCTACGAGTGGCGGGCTGTGGAGCGTTTGTGAAAATATTATTAGAGAGTCCGAGGAAGATGAGCCCCTTTCTGCTCTGAGCTGTAATTCTCTCAAAGAAGAAGTCGAGAGATACCTAAGGTCTCCTAATATATCGAGAGGCGCAGATCCGTTCGTTTTCTGAAAAAAATGGCGCATAAGTACTTTTAGTTTCCAGATGAGTTCTGTCGCATCTGAGAGACTATTTTCCACCGCAGGTCTTATTCTAACAGATTTGCGGAATCGCCTTTCTCCGCAAAACTTAAGAATACTTTTTACGTTTTTTAAACAAAAATCTCATCAATGTTAATTTTAATTACCAAAATTATTAACTAATCTCAACCTGTCTATAGTTTTAAACGGTTTTATTTAGTTTGTCCTATTATTTGTTCTTTTTATATTAATTAAAAAAAATAACCTGACTTGTGTTTTATTTATTTTACCTTCATTTTTGAATTCAATAAGCGTATCGGTATCGCCGATATTTTTATAAGAGCATCGGTATCGGTATCGTATCGGCAAAAAGGCGTATCGTGGCATTCATAGTTATAATTTTAATTGCAACATTCCTTATTATTCGAATGTTCTGTATTTGTTTCTCCGTATATGTAAGCTATTAATTTCCAGAATTGATTGGTCGCACCGTTATCAGATCTTCCGCTTTTTCATGATTTATTCCATGAATACTCTGAAACGGCACACTAATCCCAGGTTGTTTCGATTGCTATGCGCACTTCCTTTATTGCATGTTTACGTTGCTCGACTTAATTGAATTCTGGCTTTCATGTTTTTATCATGTTCCCTCGCTGTGCTCTTCGTTACTTACACCGATTAATTGACTTAGTGATACTATATATTCGCATATATTTCGGTGTATATGCATTGTCTTAGAGCCACGTTGCAGCTATAATATAGTTGAGGCACGAATGGGACAGCTTTGTCGGGAAAGGACCGCGCTCTCACAGAATACCAGCATAAAATAGCGGCTTAATGCTGTACTGTGTTTCGCATGATGAGTGTAGAGAACCGGAGACCCTTTTTTAGTGAGGATTAAGATGAAATACCCCAGTCTGCAATTAATACTGGCTTTCTCACACTTATAACCAGAAGACAACAGCTGGTACACTGCTACTCCTTGGATGAAAAGGCAACTGACACTGTAGTAGAAATTTCTCTTTTTAATTAAATTAGATTTAGAGACCTTAAGACTGTGCGTTTAGTGTGGTTTAAACAACTTATATTCAATATAGAAAATTGCTAACAGGATTTTAGAAAAGCAATTTAGTACTTATATTTGAAATAAAAATAGCTATCGATATTAGTAGGTACTTTTAAGAAACGTTCGGAATTAAATTTTAGTTTAAATTAAATCTATTATTTTACTTATGTTTAAATTTAATAATAAGTTATACTAATATATATTATAATACTACTAAATATTATTTAACGGATAGCATTCGCGTTGATATTAAACATGGATTAAAATCATAAATATTGCTAATCATCATCACCATCATCTTTATAGCTTATCATAGTCCACTGCTGAATATAAGTGCACAGCTGGTATTGAATACCCTCGCCCTAGAAAAGTCTGTGAATTAAACTCAACTGAGTTCGTTGTTATTGCACGGATTTTAGTCCGTTAATCTTTCGCCATCACCTCTTCCATTATTTAGCAGGCTGTGTCGCAAGCAGACAATAAATAGTATCCCACCCTCAGGCCCTAATTATCCCTAAATTATTTGAAAATAAAATATACACTGTATTCCTTGGTTCATATGTGTTAAAATTAAATACTTATAGAGCTTTAGGTATGCGCTGCGAGCTAAAGCGAGTTTTATATAAAGGTAAACTGAAAACACAATGTGACAACGGAGAACATATGAAAGACGAAAGGGAAGTCGCGCGTGGACGGCTGGATGTTTTCCTTTGCCTTAACCGTCTGGCGCCGTGTTTTGTTATCCAGGCCTTTGTCGAGGTAGTTGAAAACATTTTTCCTATGTTCCTCGCCTTTTTGGGTCAATTTAGAATTGTCGAGGTTGATCTTTGCTGCATAGAAATTGTCATAGTATTAAGTAGGTTAAGAAGAATTGCCGGTCGCTACGCTCATAAAAGATTCGCATTTTCTTTGTGTGTAAAAGTATGAAAAGGTCCTTTATAAAGTAGCGTAGGGTTCTAGTAAAAAATAACTTTCGTCTTTTCAGTAATAATAAGAGACAATGTAATATGTTTTTCTGTCAACATTGTCTTTTATTTAGTAAATGTTTTATTTTTTAAAACGCTTTTCAATTGGTTTTAAGAGAATAGTAAACAAGGTGATTTCTTATTCGAGCGTCACCAACCAAGTCATCAGGATTTTATTAACTTCTGATCGATTTACGCAAAAAGAGCTTATAGTGTCTTAAAGTATTGGCGTGTTGTGCTGTACTTCGGATGTAATTTTATTGATCTGTGGATCCTAAGACCACATGAGTAAATAAACGGAACAGAGGCAAAGCTTCATACAACCGCGCGAATCGGTTGTACTACAAGCACACGGGGCATGTGTGCGTGACCACTGACCGCTTGTACACGACAAGCGGCCAGCGGCGAGACTGGAAAAAACCGGTTCGCTGGCACAGCCAGTGGACAACAATATCAGAGTCAGTGCTACGCACGTTGTTTGTTTTGTTAGTTGCAAGTTTAAATATTTTAATGTAAAATCGTGGTATTATTAATAATGGTTGTTTATTGTACTGTGTGTATGAATAATACTAGAAAAAATAAAAATATATCATACTTTAAATATCCCAAGGAGTACTAGGTAAGTAAATATTTGATTACTTATTACTTTTTTCAAATAAGTACCTTTATTTTATTGTATGATCCTATTTTTAATAATAAGAGGGTACTACACGGTGTGTTTTTACCTTTTTATTGTTATTACAAGCATTTACTAAACATTTGTAGGTATGTGGGTGGGTTGATAAGGTATGTAGTAGGTATGTGGGTTAAGTTCACATATTGCAAGTAAGATTTGAACCACTTCCCGATGTCTGATTGAGTTGAAATTTTGTATACCGTAACTTCAGTGACAATACAATAATATGATAGATATTGTTTTGTTTAATTTGTCTTCACCTATTGTGACAACCCTACCAAAATAGGTAACAATTTTGCACGTTCTTAGGAAGCTTTGCCTCTGTTCCGCTTATTTACTCATGTGCTAAGATGGTGGCCCAGCGATCCCCATTGAAATTTAGATATTTTTAAATTTAAATAGCTTCACTATTCATACAGGGTAGGCAGGAATCGGTGTTATTTCGCGAGGATTTGCTGTTTATGAAATCTGATAATAACGGGGTCTATCTTGAATATATTCGCAAACTGCCGCCAGATGTAGGTCAAGAAGCGAATATATATCTATAAATAAATCATTTTACAATATTATATTGCACATACAAAAGGTATAAAAATAATATCATTAAAAAACATGGCTCTAATAACTGATCTTGTTACTTCTTGTATGAAAATTTCGTAAAAAAATATGATAAGAAATTGTGTGAATAAATATATTGTGATGTAACTTCCCGCGAGTGGAAAAATTTATCTCCGCGACCTGGTCACGTACAGTACATCATACGAATAGAACAAGGTTATCAAAAAGAGCAACGAGAAGTGAATATGTAACTGTCACTAGCATTGAACAAAGGGTGACTGTTTTTTTTTTATAGAATAAGGGTGACAAACGAGCACACAGCTGATGGTAAGTGATTGCTGTGGCCCATAGACATCTATATCTATCTTCGTTTCCGAATTTAAATACAGATGCGTTGTCAGCCGTGAGGACTAAGATAGAATGCCTCTTTTCCAGTAAAAATGGTCTCCGGTTCTCTACACTCACCATACGAAACACAGCAGCATTAAGCTGCTGTTTGTAAATAACTTTGAATTAAAAAGAGACGACAAAAATACTACTAAACAACTAAAAGTAAAATTTCTTCATTACAATTTGTTTCAAATAGCTAGTTACTTACGTGGAGTTGAAATACTTCATTAACACATAGCATTCATATTCGAGACGATGGTTTGTACAGCAGAACCAGAGCAACTGTAATATCCCAATGGATCAGTTAGTTGAAGTAGTTATGGGGCGGCCATTTAGCTCAATGACTGACAACCGATGGAGAACAAAAGGTTCTAGAGTAGCAATCTTATAACGGCAAGTAGAGTGTACGACGCATCCACCCCATTAGATGGAGTGACGACCTGGTAAGAAATGCTGGAAGTTAATGGATGCAGGTGGCGCAGGTCCGTGCTTTGTGGTATTTTGGAGGAGGCCTGTGTTCGGCCGTGGTCTTGTGAATACCTGTTATGATGATGATGATGATGCAAAATCCAAGTGTTTTACTGTTATTCGTTATGCAAGTGCAGGGTACAATATTGGTAAATCCAATTGGGCATGCCCTAAGCGTATTAAAAAAATTACATATAACATGATTATACGGAATTTTTTAAAGTAGTTTAAATACACACAAGTTTTCACTAATAACCTTATTATACTTCCAATTTTCCGATAATTTTATGTCAAACTTCAATTTAAAAAAAATTTTTGAAAATACAAAAGTGCACGACTCATAATGCTCATATTATCATCATATCATCATTAAGGTCACTCCATAAAGTCCAAGACGTATTCAAGTATAAATATTACATCCTACTTACTTTTAGTACGTACTACTATTATTTATTCTGTGCTTTTAAAATATTGTAATAAAAATCGATTTAAAAGAATATTAATGAGTTCAACAATCATTTATCTTTCTGACAATGTGCTTTTTATATCACTTATATGTACAATATGATTGCTAGATACGATTTCACGCGATAAAACGTTGGAATCTTAATTTTTAGGCCCTATTAGAACATACCGGCGCGCCAGCGCTTACGTCATGCAATTTTATAATTGATGCTTTGTTTTATTAAAGAGCATTAATTTAAAGCAACATTTTCGAGCCTGCTATGACGTCCATAACTCCGGATGTTTTTGAGGCTAACAGTACGCACTTATAAGGGTGTCTTGTTAATTTACCATTACAAGGGTTAGTTAACCACTCCGACTATTCTTTAATGCTTTATTAGGGGAGACTGATGAGTGAGAGTTGATTGACCCTTCGCACCTTAAAGCCTTAGTACCGTGTTCGTTTTTGCCTCTTTTTAATTAAACATTTCGTATGAAATTGGAATAAATTGTTCGTTCATCGTTCATCGATATTGCGCCTCCCTGATGAAACTATTTCAGGTCTGATGACTTACATCGTTCAAAATTAAACGGAAAATGAATTGTGTAAATATGCAAATTGATTAATCAATGGCTTCGGAGTTTATTTCAGTAAAAAGAGTCTCCGGTTCTCTACACTCATCATACGAAACACAGCAGTATTAAGTACTTTACGCTGGTGTTCTGTGAGAGCGTGATCCTACCCCAGTCGAGCCGACCCATTCGTGCTACAACTATAATATAGCTGCAGCATGGCTTTACCACGTATAACTCTACACGTATATATTAATAGACGTGGTTATTCAGAGACAATATAGAGCTTTACTCAAACTTTACAATGTCAACATTTGTGTAACGCGGTCTAAACTGAAATTTTGCCATTGTGGAATTTCAGCTTAAATCCGTGAACAGGTACCGGCTTAAACGTGTGGCGTTTTATTAAATAAAAATTGTTGTTCCGTGTCTGAATGTTTATCCATACGAAATTTCAACGCTTGACTGGGTAGGCTCGACCTGGAAAGGACCACGCTCTCACAAAATACCAGTTCAAAATAGAATCAAGTTGCTTTTGTGCTTTGCACAGTGAGTGTAGAGAATCGTAGCCCTCAGGGATGAATATGCATCAGCACAGGCACAGCATCCATTTACCATGAAGTAGACTATGTGCTTGCCTTTACTTTTAAAAAATTCTCTTAGGTACGGGGGAAGGGGGGGGGGGGTTTAAATAGTACTCAAAATTGACATTACACAAACTCACACCAAGCTTTCCTCGGCGTCTTGCAACTTTAAAATTTCTGCTTATTCGGATAAAAATAGCTCGGACTTTGCAATGAATTGTTTTCGACGAGATCAACCCAGATTTTTTTTTGGTGATGTTTTTTTCGGTAAACGAGCAGGCGGCTCACATGATGGTAAGTGACTACCGCCGCCCATGAACAACTGCAACACCAGGGGAACCAGGGGAATTGCAGATGCGTTGCCGGCCTTTTAAAAAGGAGTAGGCACTTTTCTTGAAGGTCTCTAAGTCGTATCGGTCCGGAAAAATCGCTGGTGGTAATCGATTCCACAAGGAAGTTGTGCGAGGAAGAAAACATCTTCTAAATCGCACAGTGGTGGACCGCCAATCATCCAGATGGTGTGGATGGTATCGGGAGTTCTGCCGCGATGTGCGTTCGTGAAATTTGGCGGCTGGGATTAATCCGAACAATTCCTCAGAGCACTCCCCGTGATAAATGCGAAAGAAAATGCAAAGGGATGCAACATCTCTTCGCAGCGCCAATGAATCGAGCCGATCGGAAAGGACTCGGTCGTCGACGATTCGAGCCGCTCTGCGCTGGATGCGGTCAAGTGGAAGGAGCTAGCACTGGGGAGCCCCAGCCCAGAGATAGGAACAGTATTCCATATGTGGCCGAACCTGCGCCTTGTAAAGTTGCAGACGTTGAGCCGGCATGAAATACTGTCCCGCTCTGCTCAGCACAATTTGGCCTTCTTCCAAGTATGCTGGTGTTTACATCCCGAGCCGCCGAAGGCCTGATAACACTCCTGCTTACTGCGTAATGCAGTCTTGCAGGAGCGACCAAACCAAGGCTGAGATCTGCCTCCTATGGGTACCACAGATGATGGAATAAATAGTTCCATTATCTGTAGCACAACATCAGTGACAGAGTCAGCAACAGCGCTGGGATCATCCGGCGAGAAGTAAACCCGCCCCCATGGGTAGGATGCAAAGAAAGACCGCATTCCGTCCCAATCCGCCGACCAGTAATGCCAAACACGGCGGCAGCGTGCAGAACGCATCCGCGTAGGGAGCGTAAGTGGCACCACACCCGGACAAGACAATGGTCCGAAGAGCCGAGAGGGGCATCAACGGAAACCTGATATCCGTCCGGATGAGAGGTTAGTAGAAGGTCCAACAGGGAAGGTTTATGATCCTCCACATCTGGAATCCGCGTAGGCGAAGTAACCACTTGTGTCAGACCATATGCCCAGGCAAAGTCATAAACAGATCTCCCGCATGATCGGCTTAACGTGAACCGAGCCATTCGGCGTGGTGGGCGTTAAAATCGCCAAGGATCACGATCTCTGCGGATGGGACCTGTTGTAGCAAGGAATCCGTAGCCATTTGGACGTGGTCGATCACCCGTAGACGCGCGGATGGTCGTCGCTGTCTACGCGTAGCAGGTTGGACAGGTCCGAACCTTCAAGAATGCCGAGGCGTCGAGAACAGATGTCCTCTGACGTATACGCAAACTCCAGCCCGAGGCACAAAGGAGTGTACCAATTTGTACCCCGGGTAGGAGAGATACGAAGTATCAGCCGGAGAGGACACCTGCGTCTCGGCCAAAAGAGCAAGGCCGGCTTTGCCGTCTCGAGATGGTAGTGGACGGCGTTTAGGTTCGAGTGAAGTCCCTGATGTTGCAGAAATTCTCGGATAGCGTTTCTCGGGTCGCCTTGGTCTTGTTGCTCAGTTTGCCCCGAGCAGTTATTGTTTTGAGCGGAATTTTGCCCCAGAATACGCGGGGCAGCCTGAGCACCCACGCTCAGGAGTGGAGTAGCATGGTCGTGGATGCTCAGCGAGGGATTCTCCAGGGTGCTGGTACCCTCCTGGGGTAGTCTTTGATTTAATTCCGCTACCATGTTGATGGGGGGGGGGAGCTAATATACCTCCGGTCACCTGCACTCACCAGACGAAACGCAGAAGCAGAGCTTCCACTTCGCGCCGGTATTCTGTGAGGTCGTGGTACCAACCCGGCTCGAGCCGGCCCAAACGTGCAACAGCAAAAGCTGCCGCGTGGCTCTATCACCGTTAAACAGGATACCATTGATTTACCGGTTTACTGGTTTACTTAGACGTTTTTGTGATTTGGTATTCTTGGAAACTATCGGATTTGAGGTTCGAATTAATGATTGAGTTTGCGGTTGAGGTAAATTAACCCTTAACAACAGCCGCAGTAGCTCAAGCGACGTCTCGCCTTAAATATTACACGAGCAACCCGAGTTCTATTATTTGAGTTCAATGAATTTGCTAATCGCAATTAAGTGCTAATATACAACATGGTCATCTGGGAAATTACATATCTGCCTCGTTGTCTTTTTACTACCATAACCCCTTCAGAAATTAGAGGAGAACTATTCTCAACAGTGGGCAAATTAAATTAAAAGCCTATGTGAGATGTTACTTAACTTATTGTTAATATTTGACCAAAATCAACACATTATCGACGAATTGTTAAGGCTGATTTACACGGGGTCAGTAACAGGCGCCAGTGCTGGCGCCGACGACTGACTTGCACCGTTTACACGCAGTCAGTAGTCGCGCAGACAATGCTGTACCGACTTCAAATCAATTTACATTATGCCAGTAGCGGGTCAGCACTAACTTGCATCGAATTTGGAGCCAGTAACTGTCCCTGTGTAAATCAGCCATTAGTTTCAGACCATTCTTATACTCGGACCAACGAATACAGATAGAAAACGACATAAATTTGAAGTGACGTTATGCCCAGCTTGTTGACACGCACTCACGCACACATCTTTCTTCTTGTTTTGTAATCAACCTATAAAAGTCTATTGCCCGACGCACACATAATGCACCTAAAAAAAAATTGTTCGTTGCAAATAATTTTAGATGCATATTTGTACATGTGTACGTTGTGTGTTGTTACAATAAGTTGAGCAGTGTTTCTGCTTGTTTTCGGCGTCACTAAAAATATAGCACTGCTAAATAAATCGATCGGTTTAATATGAGGAGAAATGAGAACAAATATCTGTAGTAAGTACGTCTCCGTTACGCATCGATGAAGAAATCTGTTCGCTACTAGAAGACGTCACTGTGAAATTGTAACCGTTAGCAGTAAAACAATCGATTAGGTAAGCTTTTGTTACTGATCCCTTGTTTAAGACGATGTCATGCTGGCGCATTGTGAATTGCGCTCGCTAAACGAGTTAGACTTTCAGTGCACATTAATCTGCCTGTCCGCTCCACGGATTCCGCTAGACGCAAACTCTGATAATAAAGCAAAAGTTGTGTCTTTACAGATGTGTACTTCCATTTTCTAAATGGACCAACTGAAAATATAAAAATTAAAATTATTTCAATTTACAGACTGACCTAAATTACGAATTTTTGAAACAAATGTACGTTGTTAAAAGCAAAGTTGGTCTAAAACCTTATTTCATTTGAGAGTTTTGCAATAGAACATCCATTATGAGATTCATTCAAGGTGGTTACGTTTCTAGAAGAAATATAGTGTCGCGGAAGTGATAATGAAATGAATTGTCTACGATTTCCGTTCGTTAAGTGGAACTTTATTATTGACTAGCTGTTCCCCGCGACTTCGCCCGCGTGTAATTTAGGGTTTTAATTGTTTTGCGCGGAACCCTAATTATTTTTCTAAAATTAAAGTAGCCTAAGTTACTCCTTATAACATCAGCTATCCGCCAGTGACAGTCCCATCAAAATTGGTCCAGCCATTTCGGAGATTAGCCGGAACAAACACAGACAGACAGACAAAAATTTAAAAAATTGTGTTTTTGTTATATGTACCGTATATACTTTCGTATGCATTTAGTAAAAAGCTGTTATTTTGACATTACAAACAGACACTTCAATTTTATTTATTTGTATAGACTAGCGATCCGCCCTCGCTTCGCACGGATGATGCTGGATCTCGACAACAGCGCCACCTACCATGTCCAAATTTGAATCTAAACCATCTAGAGACCCATTCAAACACACACAAAATAATTCATCAAAATCGGTCGACCGTTTTTTGAGTTTTAGCGAGACTATTTGCAATTGATTTTCTAAATATAGAGATAGTTATATTTTCTTCTTCTTTACCAGCCCGTTAAAGTCAATTTCTGGACATGGAGCTCTCCACTTGTAAGGAATTTGCTATAATCACCACGCACGGCACGGCGATCGGAATAACAGATCACTTTTGAACGGAAATTGCTATCGAGCGAGTACTCGATAAGAAAGTTTTGAAACAGTTAGCTCCTCAGATCATAATTAGCTCATACGATTGTGGTTACGTAGAGTGCCGCAGGGTTTAACTTAATGCTAAGTTCCAATTTCTATTGATTCCGCTTTGGTGGTAAACGTTGGTTGCTGATGAAGCGGCGGCGCGATGAATAATTTGGTATTTAAGTCGTCGGCAATCGGAACATTTCATTGCTAATGTCGAGCGGAACACGCGATGTTATATCATGTAGTTGACATAATTTGTTTATAATGGGTTTTTTCTTACTATGAGGACAAACTTGTAGGAATATAATCATAAAAAAGTATAAGCTTTTTCTGTATTGGACATAGGGACATGCAATTGGTGGGTGTGTTCGATTGCCATACTAGGTTAAGAAGTTCAATAATTATCTTATACATATTTTATTTAGATATGCCTATAATAATACTATACATAAGATACAGTGTTATGCAGTGTCGGCACGTAGTACCTACTATTATTTATTCTGTGGTGTCGGTGACTTTTGATTCGTGTTTTTAAGAGCTTGTTGTGTTCGTCGTTAAAATATAATTTGTGTCAGAATTGTTACACTCTATAGCTTTACTATTACTATAAAACCTTATCAAAACTAGCAATCCTTACAATCACAGAAAAATCTAAAACGATTCTTGTTCTGCACTCGTTAAAATTTGAGCACTTATCATTTCCATAAAGTCAAATTAAATTATTTTAGACGGAATGTTCTTTTGTTAACGTCAAGTTTTAATAGCGTCTTAAAGTCCCATCTATTACATATAATCTCAGCTTTAAGAAATCGGCCGCTTTAGAGGAACAAAGGCAGGGAAATAGCGACGAGGGGATTCTAGTAAAAATACAATTATAAGGTTACCGATAACACCGACGATGGCATTATCCATGTATTAAATCGGACGGGTGACGTAAGAATCTTGGGATTTGGAGATTTTCTCCGGGATACTGGGATCGACGGACATGTAATTTACAATGAGCGCTTCCCCAACACAACGGGAAGCTCCGAACGAAAGAGTAACTAACTACATATTATATTATGTTTTGTTTAAGTCAAAAAGTCTGATATATTGTTAAATTTAATGAAATAATTTAAAATAAATAATACATTAATATACATTCGAAATTTACAAATATACATATTTATGTAACATGACATTTAAAAAATAAAAAATCTCAGAGTTTCTTGTCTATTCTTCTCTGAGAAGGTCTTTTTTATCAATCCGATATAGATTTCAACGTTCATGAAAGCTTTAATTAAATAAAAAGTTTTGAGTTTAACTTGAAATAACACTGAGTTAACTTTTCTACATTCTTAATAATTGTAGGGGGTACCCCATTTTTTTTTATAGAATAAGGGTGACAAACGCACACAGTCCACCTGATGGTAAGTGGTTGCTGTGGCCCATAGACATCTACATCTATCCTGATTACGAATCAAAATGCAGATGCGGTGTCACGCGTGAGGACTAAGATGGAATGCCTCGTTTCCAGTAAAAGGGCCTCCGGTTCTCTACACTCATCATACGAAACACTGCAGCGTTAAGCTGCTATTTTACGCTGGTATTCTGTGAGCGTGGTCCATCCCCGGTCGAGCCGACCCATTCGTGCTACACCTATACTATTAATATAGCTGCAGCATGGCTCTACCACGTAAAATTTTATTTGATTTATCAAAAAAATTATGGTTTATGGTTTTTCTTCGCACATGGATTTCTACAAAAGAGAGTTTTCTGAGTAGAGAGCGTGCGGCGTGGCGGGATGAGTACGTGTAGCACACAGTTTGATCGGCTTTCACTCCGTCACTTTAGCACAAGATGTAAGCACACCTATGAAAACTTGATAAAATCATGATTCCGATTTCCCCTGTTTACTACTCCATAAACTGGACCGATTTTTTTCCATGAACAAAATAATATGGATGTCTTTATGTTTTTAACTTTTTTTATGTTCGTTAAATTTTTTTGCTGGTATAGCTTCTGTAGTAATTTTTAAAATTAAATATTTAAGTTATGGAAAAAAGCAGGAACATGGCAGTGGTAGATATACATTGTATCTTAATAGAATATTTACCCTAATATCATTATCCAGGAAGACAATAGATGAATACGTTTGTATGCACTAAACGCCGCTCAGATATCCCCGGATATAAACGCTCAAACAGAGCGGTCACAGATTCTACACTAAGCTTAGTTATTAAAATTCAAAATATATAAAATGTAGGCTATGTATAATATACTATAAAACATCCTTAATATAAAAATATTTCTAAATATCCAATATTATAATATATATAAGAAAGCGTTAAATAACTACTCTACTTTCTTAATTTTCTTAACGGACCGTTGGGGTAAGAATTAGCAGCTTTAACCCCCATCATTGTTTCTCCATGCAGAAACGGACCCCCCGTTTTTTTAAACCGTGTAGTGGCGGTGTAAGAATATCCACTACCCCATATCATCCTGTGGGTTTCATAAGAGGCGACAGAGAAACAAATCAGGAGATGGGCAGCGGAAGCAAGGAACCCCTATGAGGCAATCTACTGAGGAGGCCTATATTCAGCAGTGGACGTTAATAAGCTGTAATGGTAACGACTTCTTAATTTTCATTTCAATCCTGGTCACCCGTTGTTTTTTTTAAATATACAAGGCATATTTAATATACCCATTATTAAAAACGATCAAAATGAAACATACATGTTGCGGCACTCTTCGTATCAGCCGCTAGCTTTGTCTTTATAGTCATTCTGTGTCTTAAGCTCGCGTCGGGACGTGAGGTTTGTGCTAAACGTTAGTTCCAGCAACGCCCTAGTCGGATTTCAGATGTTTAGTAGACGTTGCAAAATAGCTTTTGTTTTAAAAAACCCCAAAATAAACCGGTACCAAACATGTGATTACAGAAAATATTGAATAATTTTATTATTTTTATACGTGGTAGCGCCACGTTGTAGTTATATTATAGTTGTGGTACGAATGGGTCGGCTCGAGCAGGGAAGGACCACGCTCTCACAGAATACCAGCGTAAAAAGCAGCGTAATGCTGCTGGGTTTCGTATGGCGAGTGTAAAGAACTGAAGACCCTTTTTACTGGAAACGAGGCGTTCTATCTTAATCATCAGGAGTGACAACGTATCTGCATTTTGATTCTCAATTGAGGATAAATGTAGATGTATATGGGCTACAGCTTCCACTAACCATCAAGTGGACTGCGTGCTCGTTTGTCACCCTTTTCTAAAAAAAAAAAAAAAATGCCTCAGCCTTACAATAATTAAGACAAAGCAACTGCTCCGAGGTTACGTTACTCTTGGTAATCTCTTTTTGTTCGCGAAATAATATTAAGTATCACAACTAGCAATTTAGTATTGTTCTTTCAGTTTAGTTGGACCTAGGGCCTCTTCAAATATTTTCATCTTTAAAGAAATCTTTTAGCAATAACGAGTCTGCTCTCCATTCGTATCTTCATCAACCCATTAATAGAACAGTTCTTAGTCTCTTTAGTGTGACGTTCTTCTTTTAGATCGTTTCTTCTTTTAGAGCGCTTACACAATACTGTGGTGTGAAATCCACGGGATGGTGTATTCTCTGATGTAGTCAACACACGGCAATTCGTATAACTTACTGGCAGTTGATTTTAATTTGAAAAAGCTCAGTAAATTTTCATAAATATTATTATTTTTGAATAAAACTATATTTACGGATTTTATCGCGTTTAATTTACTTATTTTAATTCCCGACGTTTTGGTACTTTACAGCAACCCATGGTCACGTGGGGCCCGGCTACCTTCAGTTTAATATTCAAAAACTGAAGGTAGCCGGGCTAACCATGACATCGGGACGTCAAACATCATATTATTAATTAGAAATAGTTTTATTGAAAAAAAAAGTTAAAAGTAAACTATCATAAAATATTATAGTACATTTCTGCTAAAGCTTCAATGATTACAATACCCGAGCCGGTTTCGAAGCTATAACTGCGATTACTAAGGATATCGCAAGATATATACGAGTAAATATAGTTCCCTCACTCGCCAACATCTTCCTGTGTCCGACGTTAGTGATAAGATCGGAGAAAATTGGATGTACTCGTAGTATCAGTGACTCGAGAAAAATCACTGTACATCTTGTCCAGCCCTGTACATCTTGCCAAACTGATAAATGCATCTTTTTGTAAGTATATCTGCCTTATTTTTAGCAACCCTTCGCTGAGTAAACTGCTGACACCATTATCAACAGAGAGAGCTCCATAGCTCTCTCTGAATAAAGAGGGTTTGTTGTCATTATAACGTTTTACAAGTTCAGGTAATAAATTCAAAACGATGATCACAGAAGCTTCGAACACTTATTAATACCGTTGCTCTCCGTTGGCGATCTGAGTATTTTATATCTGGAAGTTGGTCTGGATATCTTATGACTTCCGGCAGATGGCGGTAGTATCAATGCGTCTTTCAATTAATTTTCTCTATGCGCATCTCATGGGTTGTTTTTGGCATTTTTTATTACATATTTTTAACATATTATGTAATGAAAAAAATAATAAAATTTATGCATCAATGAAAATCTAATGAATTTTATTTCCAAATATCCTTATCCTTCAAGTATTCATCAGTTTGAGGTCTTGGTAATAAAGTTATGTTCAACATTGTTTTTAACATCTCTATCTGTATCTCTATAGAAGATTCAGTACAATGTTATCTGGAATTTATATAACATTTTTATAGATCTATTCACGAGAGTTCTTTCGTTTTAGTTTAAGTTAATTTAACACTGGGATAGTTCAACTTTCTTTTAAAATATGACAGACCTATAAAGATGATAGACCTATAAGAGGGGTACATTTTTGCAGTCGCATATAAGATTTAGTCGCCACACCAAATTCCCCTAAGACTAAATTTGCTCGCAATCGGTACAAAAACATCTCGTCTCATTTATATAATAGAAGAAGAAAAAAACTTACTGAATGAACAACATTAGAGTTAATTGAAGTAGAAAACCTATTAAAATTAGGATTTTGATATGAGGATATTTATGTGTAAATCACTACACTACTTATTACATACATACACACATACACCTGTACATGTAACTATGCTCAGTGCCTTAACGCCGATCCCAAGACCTCTTATGTCGTAGGGCTGTGCAGAGGGGAAACGTATGAAAACTTTCACACAACACACATTCCACGCACATACACTACACACATATTACACACAATTTTTTTACTTTCCAAATTTTTTAATTTTTGTTTTTAATTATGTTGTTTACGCTCAGCGATAATTTTAGTATAAGCGGTTCTTGCTTTTAGTAGTAAGCTAGTAAATTTTATGATAAGGAAGAAGGGCTTACTTCTGATACGGGCGCATTTCGCGTTCAAAAGAAGAAGTCTACCATTGTATATCTACTTGTAAGACCGTGTTTATGAATAAAAACTTTTTATTTTATTACGTGTAGCCAATTTACTTAATAACAAAATACAAAGTTTTATTTTTATGGTAATCTTCTTGGCATTCAGTGTCATTATTATGTAAGTAGGAAACCAATGACGCAGACGCAGTTAGAAGGTTCGTAGATACTGCGTTTATAGATAAATTTTATTGTCCTTTAAATTAGTATTCTAAGCGTTGTGGACGATACCGAATACGCACATTGTTTGTTATCGTAATATATTTACATAATGTATGTATGTGTGTCCTTTGGCATACACAAGAAACGGGTTACGATTAGGGTTGTCATAATATCGCATATATATACTTGCTTAGGCCCAGATTAGTATGTAATATTTTTATTTATTTACTTTTTCAGTCCGTAACAGTAAGCCCTTCTCTTAGTGGGGAGATTGCCACTCGGATTGCCAATGGCTGACATCTCGCACATTTTCACTCTGTTTCCCCCCTCCTATCTAGTTCATAAGAGACTATTAAAGGACTTAATATCTGTTTCGCTTTTCCTATAGCAGCCTAATAAAACTCCTACGGGACAATTTATATTAGGATGATGAATTATTTTATGTCACCACCACATGTGGTACAGCCACGCTGCGGCTATATATTACCAGCGTAAAATGGTAGCTTAAAGCTGCTGTGTTTCGTACGGTGAGTGTAGAGAACCGGAGATCCTTTTTACTGGAAATGAGGCATTCCATCTTAGTCCTCACGGGTGACAACGCTTCTGCATTTTGATTCTTAATTGAGCATTAATGTAGATGTCTATGGGTCACAGCATCCACCTACCATCAGGTGGACTGTGTGCTCATTTGTCACCCTATTCTATAAAAAAACACGGCAATATAAATTAAGATCGTATGTTATATATAATAATTTCTACCAATACCACCTAAATATTCATTCGAAACAATAATTGATTTTGATCACACACAAGCTTGAAATATAAAACTACTATCGCGACTAGTTCGTCGAAATATGTATGTACATATTTAAAATTATATATAACCGCTAGTAAACAATCTTTAATAGTCCTAACTATTGACATAATATGAAAGATTGTTTACAAGTGTAAGTGGACTGCCGAAGCTCGACTTGATAAAGTTCAAAATAGAATTTTACGAGTAATTCTCACAAAATGAAGTTGCCAAGCCTAGAAATAATATAGTATAAGCATAGTAAGTGAAGCATCCGTAGCCCTAATGGCATTGCTACGTGCTCTATCTGCGACGCGTGTCGGAGAAGTATGACGCCCGTCAATGGGCTATCGGAGTCTATCAATTAAGTATGGCACGCTTGCGTTAGTTACACCCTCGAGTATCGAGGTAATCTTTGCTAATAACTCAGTGAGGGTGTGTGTGCATGGAATTGCATATGATGTGCTTTTATAAATACTTAATTTGGTATTAATACACACATTATAATTTAATGCGAACCCGACATTTTAAAATATTGTTATTTTCCAATGAATTATGGTCACAGAAAGAAAGTTGAATAAATGTCACGTTTAATTATGATAATTCATGGAATTTCTGTTGATTTCTTAGGTACACGTTAAGAGGTTGTAAAATAATAAAGTGTAAGAATGTATCATCCACTTGTACTCTTGCTTACGCAATTAATCATTAAAAGCGATAAAACAGCGTAACGCACTACACATTCAGCTTAGCGCAGTTACATTTTAATCATACCGTAATATGTGGCGGTCACTCGTAGAACATGTACTCGTAGTGTAATGTGACGAATAACAACAAAATAATTTTAGTATGCAAACCTACAGCAACCATCATTGTTTAGCAGATTATAAATTGAAATTTTTATATTTTAGTCTTTGCTGGATTTTTTAATAATATTTGAGTGACACCGAGCTAACAGTCCGCTTGATGGTAAGTGGCTGCGACAAACGTCAAACAACGACAACCACAGTTGCGTTATAATCCGAAGAGTTAGGACGAAATGCCCCAAAGGCTGTAGTTATACTGGCTCTCTTACCTTTCAAACTAAATGTACTGATACTGCTGCTTATCGACAGAAATGGATAATGGGATGGTTTATCTTCTATAGATGCGGTGTTAGAGAATGCGGCACCACCAGGAAACATCGACATTCAAAAAACAGTAGTGTCAAGTATATCTATCCGAATTTAAATAATCGATCCCGTCGCTATAGTAATTCGAAAACTTTGAAAAAATCTGAATAGTATTCCCTCTGAAAATTTTATTATAATGTAATGGGGTTGTCTAATACTTACGGCGCTTCAGCTCTGATTTTGTGTACTATTTTATTTATCTTTGATGTATCGCGATGTAAGTGAGATAATGCTACATTATCCCCCAAATGTCAATCTTACTTTCATATATTGTATTCTGTTGTTTTATTATGCGGCTTTGGCGACTGACTTGTGGCGGAAAAATCTATCCAGGAAAGCCTTATCCAAATTTAACACGTCATGTGGAGCAATATCACCAGTGGAGCTCTCCAACCCACCTGCCCCGCGTTGTGAGTATGTACAGGCTCTGGCTTCCAAAAATTCTTGCCAGCTGCCACTTTCTTAGAAAAGCCTGTCCAACAGCAAACTTAAAAATCTACAAATCATGTAACATCTAATTTGATGAGAAAATAATACTACGTATATTATGCTTACTATTACCATCTTTCATTTTGATTTATTTTCTCAAGCATCATGGGTATCATTTCTTCCGGTCTCTTGTTCGTTTATCCATGTAGGTACTGTGCTGGAAATATCGCTGTGTTTACTACGACGCGAGTTACCAATCCCTCTGTGTACGTTACACTGTCAATCGATCAAAACATTCTCCGTCAACATCCGTCGTTTTTTAAAATAGAGCGTAGAATTCATAAAAGGTTTTATTGTGCCGTTTTTTATTTAAGCGCATTTTTGTAGCCGAGATCGTAATTTTTAAATACGGCCGCTAGTTGTTCATGCATATTTTAAGAGACCTAATGGAGTTTATGGCGTTGAAAATGTTGATGTAGCGTTTTAGCAACAAACGACTTAGTGATAAGTTTTAAAGAATTAAAAGTAAACTATAAGCAAGACATTTCTATCGGCTGCCTTTTCTTTTAAGTTTTCAAAAACATCACCGTAGTGACTTTCGAACTGAAAAATTATCCAAATGGATCTTTTGGATCTAGATATGACGAGCCTTAGAGCCCGTAAGTGATTGTTTACAGTTTTTTTAACGTCATTATCCTAACGGTTGTTTATGAAATGCAATAATGCGGAAGTGGGTTCGAATCCGTCATTCGATCACTTGCGCTAGGACAAGCATTATTTATAATTAAGATACCTTGTGCACTGCTATTATGACAAAAATTTATCAAACTGTAGAGTTTTAGGTTTGAGAAATCCAAACACTTTTTGTAGACCACAACTAGCTAAATCATCTTTATTTGTGGTGACAGTTATTATATCATTAGGTTATAGGTATTTTAAAATAGCGTAATGACGATCAAAAAATGCATGTGCCCATTTAGGCTGTTGCGAGAAACAACGTCTAAATTTCGTGGTTTGAGGCCATGATCGCCAATCCGTAAATGTCTGGCATGGTGATCATAGATTTTTTTTAACTTGGGAGAGGCCTAAGTCCAACTGTGGACTGTTACAGCCTGATGATAAAAGACGTATTTTGTTTATAAATCGAGACCGTAGTAAACTTGCCTAGAATTATCATTTATCATCATTATCGTAATCATAAATTTTATCAGTCTCTTAACAGTCTACTGTTTGATTGTTGGTAGTTGAGAGGTATTGCCATAAATGCTATGCTCCTCGCCGCCAATCCGAATATGTAAGGTTTATATTAGTTCTTTTAAATCTATACTAGGTAATTATTCCGCCATCTGTTGGAGGTCACAAGATCTTAGACCTTAGTCATTCTGTTATTTGCCTCTGACGATACCAATGGGAAGAAGTGAGGTGATTCTCTTACACCGCCACCACATGCTTAGAGAAGTATAATTATCAACATCAATATTTATACAGAAAGATACTAATTACTAATTAACATGTTTAAAGACTTTGAGCAAACAGTAAACTACTGTCCTTATCGCAAATGATGGCAGTCATTTAGAGACATAAATAAAAGTGAGCGAATCGATTATAAACATCGCTTGAGCTGTAAAGGTACTATCTGCTTAATAGTACATCATTTGCAACTGATAAGTATCGTTTAAGGTACATCGAGTTTTAAGATACTGCGGTGTATTTTATCGACTTAGAAAACAAACGAGTTACTAAAGTGATGTATTTAGAAAGTACCGATAGATAATATCAATTTTAATATTTTCAACCTTGAAAACTTCATAATCCACTTCTACAGTAGATATAATTTGCTTATCATGGGACTCATGGGGCTAGTAGTAATATAAATTAAAGTGATAACTGCTGCAAATTATTTTTTTACACTTAACCGCTCGTAATCAAAAGGATATCAATTTTAATCCCAATAAAAGTGTTTTGTGAAAATATGCACCTTTTTCGCATGTAGTGGCGGTATAAGAGAATCTATTATCCTAACACATGCCGCATAAGTCATAAGAGATGACTTAAGAAATATCCGGCGGGTTTGGTGGCTGATAGATCTGATGGCTGATAGTCGATATAACGGTTCAATCATCTCATGTTTGTCATTGTCATTTTCTTAATCGACCCGTAAAATCCCACTGCTGGACACGCTTAGTAGGCGGATTGACTATCACAGTGTCAGACATCTTGTACCTTTAACGCTGCTGTCCGTTGCCGGTCGGGATATTTTACATGTGACGTAAATTTATACGTGGTGGAGCCATGCTACATGTGTAGCACGAATGGTTCTGCTCGTCCGAAAAAGGACCACGCTCTCACAGAATACCAGCGTAAAATAGAAGGTTAATGCTGCTGTATTTCATATGGTGAGTATAGAGAACCGGAGACTCTTTTTTACTGGATACGAGGCATTCCATCTTGGTTAAATCTAGATGTATATGGGCCTCAGAATCTACTTACTATCAGGTGGACTGTGTGCTCGTTTGACACTCTTATTCTATAAAAAAATGATATTGTTTATTGCCATTTATTTGATGCTCTAAGATTTATCTCGCATTTTCCATAATCACACCCACCGGACGAAATGGGGCGATGAATTCACTAACACCGCTACTAGATAGCATCTCATGTAAAAACGTAAATTACTTCAATCGACAAGGGGAAGCAGATTCAAAATTTAAAGACGTCAGAACGTCGTAGTTTGTATTTTTGCCTGTTTGTTATGATTTCGTATAAAAATAATAAATATTATGAAATAATCTAGCAAGAACTCAAGGCGTAATAAAAAAAAAAAAAAAAATGCCGACCTCCTACCGGCGTCAGCGTAGTTGCTACGCTGACGACACGCTGATACTGGCACAGGGGGTCGTACGAGGCAACGGCGGAAACTATGACACGCGGGGCTGCGATAGTCGTTGAGAGGATCCGGCAACTGGGTCTCGGGTGGCTCTGCACAAGTCCAGGCCATGCACTTCCATGGTCCTCGGAACAGCCACTGGGATCCTCAGTGATGGTGGGAGGGTATCCATCGGCGTCAGTCGATGAAGCACCTAGGACTCGTCCTCGACGGCCGATGGAACTTCGTTGAGCACTTCCGACGTTTGGCTCCCAAACTGGAACGGACCGGGGCTGCCTTCAGGCGGCTCCTGCCGAACCTGGGGGCAAACGCCTCCTGCCGGAGGCTCTACGCGAGGATCGTAGGTCCATGGCCCTTTACGGGGCGGTGTGGGCGTGGTTTGGCGCGGCTTGCCGTCCACCTAAACGCGCCCCAAAGGGTGCCGTAAAGATGGTTCGCGGCTACCACGATCTCCTCGAGGCGGCGAGCCTCCTTGCTGGATTGCCGCCATGGGATCTGGAGCGTAGTCCTCGCGCGCCTGCACGATGGCGGGAGGCGCACTATGCCGGGGAAACCCGCTGCCGCGGCAAGTTGTCGCGCAGCGGACAGACTCCGGCATGATCTCATGGCGACATGGAGAGCGACTGTCGCAACCCCGTGCTGGGCACGCCACTATAGCGGCGATAAGACCCTCTTTGAGGTGGCTTGAGACGCCACGGTATCTCACCTTCCGCCTGACGCAGGTCCTCACCGGACACGGTGTGTTCGGGAGTTCCTGCACCGAATCGGGCGGGAGGCAACGCCAGTGCTCCCACTGCGAGGATCGACCGGAGGACACGGTGGAGCACACCGTGGAGGTGTGCCTGCGGGCGAACACCGCCGTGTATCGTAGCGGCGATAGGCGGCGGCGACCTCTCGCGTCCGGCCCTGGTCGACCATGGTCCGGAGCGAGACGAATGGGATGCCGTCACCACCTTCTGCGAAGCAGTGATGCTATGAAGGAGGTGGCGGAGCGGGAGAAGGAAAGAGCAACAGCTTTCCTTCCGCCGCGGAGACGCCCGGGCGTCGGGGCTACGTCGTGGCCTGACCACCGTAGGCGCGGACCTGTGGACGGCGAGCAATGGGTAGCTCGCCGTCCGTCCGTCTAACGACGACAGGCCGTGTCGACGGCGCGTTTTGTTCCACGCGCCTCAAGAGCTGTCAGCAGCGTGAAGGGGCCCGCAAGGCCGACGCCTGCCGGGGCTGCGGGCTGTTCGAAAGAGATACCGCGGCTCCGGAACGTAAGGGCACTGAAGGAACACGGATGGTTTTAGTCAGTAAAGTCGGCACTCCTTCCGCTCCACCCAGCGAAGGCGTCATTAGATGATTTTCCATCCGCAAAAAAAAAAAAAAAAGGCGTAATAAAAATATCTAAGTCGGACAAATTTGATCCCGGATAGTCCCAAATGAGATTACGCAGTTTGAACGAACGCATTGCAAACTTTGAAGTTTGCTGTGATCTGATTGAAATAAGATTAGTTATCTCTCGATGGATAACTCTTTTAAACGAATTTCTATATAGTCTTTCTATATAGTCAGACCGAGGTTTAACTTGTTTACTTAGCCAAACCACATTATAATATGGTATACTTCTTTCTTATAGGTTTTACGAAAACTACAAGAACGACATTTTTGGTATAGAAACTCCTTGAAAACATTCTAATGTATACAGGCTTTATTGCGCCACACCTCCATTGCCTTTTTAGATTTTATAACCCAATATAAAGAGGTTAAGGTCTACATCAATCACGGCTTTTTGCACTATATATCAGTCGTGATCTATTGCCATACGCAGCAATATTAGTTGTAATTTTACTTTACTGGATGGTTAATTTCTATTAAATCTATACGTACCATACGTATGACTAAAAATCGCACACTATCACAACAGTTTTTCAAAGTCCACTGGTGAAGATAGGCCTCCCCATAGATTAGACATAACAAAGGGTATATTTGCCTCCATAGATACCACGCTTGGCAGGCGAGTTGGCAACCGTTTTATTTTCTTGTTATTATTAGGAAGACGCTGCTGCCAATCTCCAGATTTGTTTCGCTCATACTACACCAACGAGATGATATGGTTTAGTGGATATTTTTACACCTCCACTACTAGGTGAAATATATTTAAATAATCAATATGTAAAAGGAAAAGTAGGCCGCTAGTTCCGCATAGTTCTTAAACTCGACGAAACAGCTTAACAGCGCTTAGTAATCTTGTCCACTGTCAAATGTTTAACTTAGCGTTTCCTCTCCCAAGCAACGAGCTTGTTTGAAACTAGTCAGCTGGAAAACTCTTGCAAAACCTGCAAAAGGGTGAGGCGACATGAGCATTCCTCTATTTTTCGTGTTATGTAAGACGTGGAATGGTCCTCAATGTAGTTATATAAATGTTCGAACGTTTAGGAAGTAAATAAAATTAAATAGTTAAAGTGCGTCAAGTGCGTTTAGGGAATAAATAATAATAATATAGTATCTTTGCTGTAATGTAATTTTGCTGCAAAAATTTATAAATGCCTTATATGTACAGTGCATTGCGACTATCCTCATGTGATCTTAGATATTTTATCTTAATAGGACAATAAGAAGTCAGTACAGTAGAACAGTAATAGTAACTATCCGTAACAGTGAGTTCACAATATTAGGTGCGGTTCATTTGATTCAGTTTTTTTATTATAGTTAAGCCGGATCCAAAATCTTAAGCATTCACATACAACTTTTGTGAGTCGGTTTCTGATATATTAGAACATTAAACGTTTTGTGATTTTACATATTATTATATGAGAAGTAATTAAATGTTAAGCCGTCATAAAATTTAGTTAGCCACAAAACCAGCATTTAAATCATTTCGTTAGCATTCAAAGATTCTGTTTGCAATTTAAAAAAAAACATTCGGCAATTCTTGTTTCGCAAATAATCTTGATAATGTTCAGTAATTTAATCATAAGTAGGCAGCTTACAATAATATGAGTTTGCCTAATAAACAGTCAATCCGCAAAATAACTACTTGATCAGCAAGATTCACGATTGGTTAGCAGAGACTGTGCTAACCCTTTAAATAACACCCATTATGAAAGTGAACATTTTGGTGTTTTATTCGGTGCAATTGCGAGCGAAGCGAGCTCGGGATTTGGTGCATCCCGACTCGGACAGGTTAGGTTTGAAGGGGTTGGTGGGATCGAGTGAGCGAGCGAAGCGAGTAAACAGACCCCTCTATCCCCTTCGTGGTTATTTTTTTTATAAATCACCCAGAAATAGGAGCCCTGCTTAGTGGGCATCAGGGGGCTGCCAGTCGACACCGATACCAAAGCGGTAGAGGAGGCTATCAGGGCCAAAGGATTCCCCATAAAGTACGTAAAGGCAATCCCTCCCCGCAGAGGTAGACCGGGATGCCTTTACTTCGCACAGCTGGACCACCTAAATCTGGAACAGCTTAACAACCTATATAAGATCGACGAACTCCTCTACATGAGAGGGATCGTCATAGAAGCCTGGCAAGGACGAGGTTACTGCAGGTTAAATTATTATTTTTTATGTCGCAGATTAATATCAACGGAATAAGAGCTTACTCCAATTCCTATTATTATCAAGCTATTTAACTTATTAAATACATAATATATTGTGGTGAATTAAAAAAAAATCATCTTTTCAATGCGCCCGCAGGCATATATTTCTTGGAGGATTTGCCTATACTTACTAGCCTGGGGCTGCTGAGCGCAGTTCAATATTTTCGCACTGGTAATTTAGAATCGATTTTACATTGGTAATTAATTTCCTCACAAAAATCACTTTAATTTCTCTGCAAACGGCATTACAGGTTTCTTCTTCTGATGACTGGTCGGTGTTAGTAACCTTTCTATAATGTTGTGTGCTATTTTCTTTTTAATTATGTCTTAGGCACGCAGCATGTACGCAGCTGGCTTTCTAAAACTTGAACTTGGATGTTGTGTTAATTAATTACTTCTCTAACGTCAGTGCTACTTTTTTCTGTTGACATTGATAAAACAAATGGCAGATGTTACATCAAATAATTGTGTCAGGCCCATTAATATTTCCAGCACAAGGCACAAGGCGTAAAATATTAAAAATGAAAATTGCTTAGTTTTTTTTTTTTTTTTATAGGATAGGGTGACAAACGACACACAGTCCACCTGATGGTAAGTGGTTGCTGTGACCCATAGACATCTACATTTATCCTCAATAAAGAATCAAAATGCAGATGCGTCGTCACCCGAGGACTAAGATGGAATGCCTCTTTTCCAGTAAAATGGGTCTCCGGTTCTCTACACTCACCATACGAAACACAGCAGTGTCAAGCTGCCATTTTACGCTGGTATTCTGTGAGAGCGTGGTCCTTCCCGGTCGAGCCGACCCATTCGTGCTACAACTATACTACTAATATAGCTGCAGCATGGCTCACCACGTACAAAAGTACCTACTTTTAAATTCTAAGACGTAGCAAGCATTTCGACATTTTAAATTCCTATAATTTCTGACTCAACCTACATACAGGTAAAAAACCGCCGTAAAACCCTTAAAATATACCAAGGCCATGTGTTTAAATAAAGCCCTTTAAATGCAAATGAGAAAAATCGAATTGACATTTAAGTCCATTACTAAGGTTTCTGTGTAGTCGATTATTCGTAATAAAGAGTTAAATTAGACTGACCTGGACGTGAGTCGGCAATTAGTTGGTTGCGGTGTAGCATGTGTAATTCCAGTCCGCTTACGGTACTTCTGTACGTGGCCGCTGTAAACGCTCAATTTCAGTAATAGAGTACTTGAGCGTACATTTACTAATAGTACAGACATTTGTCCATCTTTATTCTTTACAAATATAAATTATTTGAAGAGATTTATCAAACTTCCCCATATCGAAAAGAAGTATAACTTCGCCTCCAGGTCCTTCAAAAGTGTTATTGCCAAGGCAAAGTCAGAGCACATAGGCAGAATTGGCGAGAAACTAGTTCGCCTTCCTTCGGGAACCCGTATTCTGGTCTCGCCAAGGCTGTCAAGGGAATTTCTGTAAGCCATCACTACCATCTCTGCACAGGAGGACGACTCACTGGCCCACGCCGCAAAAAGAAAGCCGACCTTTAGGCTCACTTTTGCGTCCAACTCGACTCTTGATGACGGGGAACACACCGCCGACCATCCCGCGGTGTGAGTGCTCCATGCCGAATGTGCGGTTCTCACAGCGCTCGGTCCGCAAAGCCTCCTCTCCTGGACATCCACAAGTCGAGTGGGCCTGACGGAATCCCCAATTGTGCTGAGGACGTGTGCTCGGAGTTGGCACCGGTTCTAACGCGTCTTTTCCGGTACCCTACTCCCTAGGCGTAGTCCCGAAATCATGGAAGACAGCTTTTGTCCAACCGATCCCTAAAAAAGGCGACCGCTCAGACCCGTCCAACTACAGGCCTATCGCCATCACCCCCTTGTTCTCCAAAATAATGGAATCCATTATAAACTGCCAGCTCATGCGGTACCTTGAGGATCACCAGCTGATTAGTGACCGCCAATACGGTTTTCGTCGGGGTCGATCAGCTGGTGATCTTCTGGTCTACCTGACTCATAGATGGGCGGAGGCAGTAGAGTCCAAGGGGGAGGCATTGGCCGTTAGTTTGCGAAGGCTTTCGATCGGGTTTGGCACAAAGCGCTTCTTACGAAGCTCCCTTCCTATGGGCTTCCCGAGAAATTGTGCAATTGGATCACCAGCTTTCTTGCAGATCGGAGCATCAAGGTCGTTGTAGACGGTGCATGCTCCGACTACAAACCTATTAACGCTGGTGTTCCACAAGGCTGCGTGCTATCACCAACGCTGTTTCTTCTGCATATCAATGATATGTTGCAAACCGGTAGCATTCATTGCTATGCGGATGATAGCACTGGTGATGCTCTATACGCCGGCCGTGCGAATATTTTTCGGAAAAACGTCGCCGAGTACCGGAACAAACTTGTGTCTGAAGTCGAGTCTTTGCTGAACAAAGTCTCGGATTGGGGCGACTAAATCTAGTCCAGTTTAATCCTCAGAAGACACAAGTTTGCGCGTTTACCGCTAAAAGAACCCTTTGTCGTATCTCCTCAGTTTCAAGGCACTCCCTTGTTGCCTCAGCCAGTATCGGAATCCTCGGCGTCGACATATCGAGTGACGCAGTTTCGCGGTCACTTGAAGAAGGCCAAATTGGCCTCTAAAAAGCTTGGCGTGCTCAGCAGAGCGGGACAGTATTTCATGCCGGCACAACGCCTGCAACTTTACAAGGCGCAGGTTCGGCCTCACATGGAATACTGTTCCCATCTCTGGGCTGGGGCCCCCAGTGCCAGCTCTTCCACTTGACCGCATCCAGCGCAGAGCGGCTCGAATCGTCGACAACCGAGTCCTTTCCGATCGGCTCGATTCATTGGCGCTGCGAAGAGATGTTGCATCTCTTTGCATTTTCTTTCGCATTTACCACGGGAGTGCTCTGAGGAATTGTTCGGATTAATCCCAGCCGCCACATTTCACGAACGCACATCGCGGTTGAACTCCCGATACCATCCACACCATCTGGATAATTGGCGGTCCACCACTGTGCGATTTAGAAGATGTTTTCTTCCTCGCACAACTCCTTGTGGAATAGTTTACCACCAGCTATTTTTCCGGACCGATACGACTTAGGGACCTTCAAGAAAAGAGCCTACTCCTTTTAAAAGGCCGGCAACGCATCTGCAATTCCTCTGGTTCCCCTGGTGTTGCAGTTGTTCATGGGCGGCGGTAGTCACTTACCATCAGGTGAGCCGCATGCTCGTTTGCCCTCCTATAAAAAAAAAAAAATATCGTCCCGTGGATGACCTAAGAGCCGACAGAGGGAAACAAAACAGGAGATGGCCAGCAGCTTCTACCTTTAACATCTAACACCTAGAAAATAAAATAAATGCGCAGGATATGGACAGCAGCGTTTTCTAAAAAAAACTATGGTTATCAACCCACCTACCAAGCGTGGCAACTATGGCAAATATCCCCGATGATGCAATCCATAGAAGAGGCCTATGTTGCCAATAGTGAACTTTTGATAGGCTGTAGTGATGATAATAATGATGATTAGGTTTCGCGGGACCTATACATATTAATGCAAATTCTCGCCGGGTACTTCACAGCGTTTAAAAAAAATCCATGGTGCTATTTCACGTCATAATCGATTTCTATAGGGTAGTAAGCTTTTTTAGAATCCTCCTAGCCGTTCAAATGTGATTGAAATACAAACATCCAAGCATACATTCATATTTTTATAATATTAAGTAAGGCAAAAGATACTAACCATCAAACCTTAGATAAATAATTGCATCGTTAGCTTATAAAATCATTCAGTAGAAAAAACCTTACAAAATAACCAACATGAATTCCTTATACCTTTTACATATATCCTCTTTTACCATGTTTTTCTTACTGCAACTGTGTGCAATTCTATTCGTTTAGAAAATAAAATTCAATCTCCGTCAGACCCCTCAAGACGTCGCTTGTAATAGAGTTGGAAATGGAAAATAAAATAGTAAACTTTTAAAGTCGTTGCTTTTAATTTCTACAGTTCTATAGCTTGGCTGATTAGAGCCGTGATAGCGCAGTGGATAACAAACACTACACATATGCACATAAATCAAATTAATAATATAGAAAGGAATGAGTACTTAGTGCTTGATATTCAAGACGTAAGTCATTAGCATTACAATGCCTGTTTGGCGTGCGTGTGCGTATATTAGTATGAATGTGTGAGCATTGCCCAATAATACAAAAAAATTATAACCTTAATATCGTTGCAAAACCGTTGTCGTGGTGTTGTAGTTGTGGCAGCTTACATTTGCTGGTTTGCCTAGTGGCCACCATATTAATTGGAATCAAAGAAGGCTAATTTGTCATCCCCTGAGAAGTCTAAGATGTAATGCCTCATATCTATCTCATATATATCTCATCCAGGCTTTCTTACCCTTAGATATCCTTAGGATAGTACCAACCGAGACGGATTCTTCGTTGAGAGATAGGGTTAATTTTCTACCCTACCTACCTAGAATTTATTGCTATGTAATTAATTTTTTTTTATGGAATAAGGGTGACAAACCAGCTCACAGTTCACCTGATGGTTTTTATCCTACATTTATCTTATCCATCATACGAAACATAGCACATTAAGTTGCTATTTTATGCTGATATTCTGTGAGACCGTGGTCCTACCCGGTCGAGCCAACCCATTCATGCTACAATCATAATATAGCTGCAGCATGGCTCTTCCACGTGTAAAAATCTGCGTTTTTCTTCATTTAATAATCATTAAAATGGTAGATATATATTTAGCAATACATAATTTATGAGATGATAATTATTGTAGATGTACTTATTAAATGTCTTAACATAGGATTGGATTTTTAAGAAAATAAGATATTTTACATATTCTAAGTGATCTCAATCGATTCTTGATTGAGATAATAATTACTAGGGTCGTCTAGCTTTTGTCTTTTGAGTATTTCTTTTTCTGTACAAATTTATACAGAATGATTACATATGATATAATTACTTTAATTACTGATATGTTTTATTCTCTGCATCTATCTTGTCACCTCCGCATCTGCGAATATTGATGATGAAAGATCGTGATGGAATAGGCGTCATTAATGATAATAAGCAGATTATTTCTAATGTTTTCTAAAATTTAATGTAACTTTACTTTTTATAATTTCAATTAAAACTATTCAATTATATCTATATCAGTTGCATTATTTATATTTAAGGCGCTAAATACCGCCAACAACCTTGCCATCACACTCCTAAATAAGTCAGACACAAGCACGCCCTCACACGCACGCACGCATGCGTCTTAGCTATGAGGCCTTAAAAGGAAAAAAATAATTTTATGTTTAGAATATATCTTTCACAACCCCTAACCTAAATATGTAAAGAATTGAAATATAAATTTTCATTATCTTCCACGTTGTAAAATTAACAGCTGCTATGCAATCATCTTATGCACTCCATTACGTTGATTACAACGATAACCGAGTTCCGAAGGGGTCCGAGTCCGACACGTTTTAGAGCTTGTTAGTTAATCATTGTTGTCAGAAACGAAAACTTGATTAGCTTTCGCGTGATTACTGAGAAGTTTATTTCTTTATTCTTGCTTCACGCACTACTAATGGATTTAGTTTAGTTTGCTTAATTCTAAACCCGACATACTCTTAAATATATTTTTTTATTCTGGGCTTTAGTTCGGAATGTCAGTTTTAACAGTTTTAAATTTGCAATAAGTAGAAGGTAAGCATAATTTTCCAACTTTAAACGGCATTTTTTTCCGAAGCCCGTATGCTAACGCAACGAATCAGAACGACACATCGATCAAATGTGTATACAATATAAATATAGTAAATGAATCATCAATGTACCTCAGAGCTGGCAGTTTATAATGAATCCCATTATTTTGGAGAACAAGGAGGTGATGGCAATAAGCCTGAAGTTGGACGGGTCTGAGCGGACACTCATTACACCTTTTACTGGTGTTATTTTATTAATTATGTATTCCAATTTTTCGCCTTTAGCAGCCTAACTTAATACACTGCTGGTAATAGGACTTTTCCGAACGGACATACTTAACCTAAGATACCCTCGCGATAGTGATGCTGTTCCAAATCATCATTCTGTGGGATTTGAGTTAGGCGCTTTCAAATACTCGCTATTTGCTCGCACTGCACTGCGTGTAAAAAAATGTTACCAAGTACGAGTATACGTGGACTTCATGTAAATCCAGGAGGATTTGAGGTAATACAAGGAAACTAATTAGTAAGCTGAAGTGGCAATGGGCCGGCCATATAGCTCGAAGAATCGACAACTGATGGGGAAAAAAGGTTCTCGAGTGGCAGCCTCGTACCGGTAGGCGTAGTGTAGGGCGACCCCTCACTAGATGGAATAACGACTTGGTAAGACATGCAGGAAGTCGATGGATGCAGGTGGCTCAGGACCGTGCTTTGTGGCATTCTTTGGGGGAGGCCTATGTTCAGCAGTGGACTTGTGAAGGGCTGTAATGATGATGATGATAATGATGATGAAGGAAACTAAGTTGTAAAGGTTTTATTGATGTCTAAGTTACTTTATAATATAAATAGTGACAGTGGGATAGCATAAAAAATTGTCGTTTTTAATTTAAAGCCTGCTTAAGCCTAAAAGTTGGCTTAGACAATAAAGGTTAGTCATTCCTAACTCGACAAAACATAAAAGAACTACTTTTTATTTAATTATATTTTCCGTCACGTTCAACTAGGGAGCTAACTTTGAATTGAAGTGGTCGACTAGTTTTTACTCCACCATCGCGGTAACTAGAAAACTCATAAACTGGTTACAAGTGTATTTCATTTTATTAAATGTGATAGATTTATTTAAACTTTTTCATGAGAGGAGGCTTGTGATCTAACAGCGGGACGTATAGACTCTTAATTGAGAACTAGATAACGGTTTCAATATGGTACATAATTATCCGAAATGGCAAGACCAATCGTAAAAACTAATAAAGTAATTTTTATTAATAATGCATAATTTGTCCTTAATCCTTCTTCTTCTTCGGTACGTATAAGTCAATGGCCGTTGATATTTTACGTTTGACGTAAAAGAGATTGTTTGTTGCCATCTATAGGAAGTTACAAAAATTTCCTCGCATTCTCCGTAGTCGCCTCTTACGACACCCAAAGCAAGAAAATGGGTGATACGATTTGACACGATGACGACGACGATATGATATGACGACGATATGACATGAATTTGCCCTTTATAATACGCATAACATTTTATTAAATACTTGCCTGCACATGAATGCCATATTTTTAATTTTTAAGTTTAAAATTAATTGAGATTTCCAGATAAAAGCACAACTTTTAACATTTTTAACTAATTTTTTTCATGAGGTTATGTTAAATAATAATTTTTAATACATAATATTAATTATTCTTGAAACAACGTTATGTCGAAACAATAATGTTTTCTACGCAGACGTTTAATCTTATTAGTGGTTTGATCTGCATACGAATCCTTTAGGGAGAGTTTTAATTTATCTCGCTGGTTACAGCAACATTTCATTTCATCTGAACTCAATAAAGCTTTATTCTGATAAATACTCGGGGGAGGTTCCTTTGTGCGCTATTTGAATGTCGGTAAAATTAAGTCTGTAATCTGGATATCGTTTCGCAAGATCATCTGCACTTTTCATTCTCATCAAAAACGTTCCTATTTTGTAAAAAGAAAATTAGTAAGGTCATTTGTGTTTTATTGCACTGAGTTCTTTGTAATAAAATGCTTTCTTTGATATAAGATATTTGCTGTAAGAATTACACTTAATTATTTAATGGGATTGTTTAGTATAAATTGAGATAAGAGCTTATTTAATGCTTGCTATTATTTTCTCCTAAGTTCAAAGCTTGCTAGCCTTAGACAGCCTTAATTTTTTTTTTTATAGAAATAGGGTGACAAACGAGCACACAGTCCACCTGATGGTAAGTGGTTGCTGAGGCCCATAGACATCTACATCTCTCCTCGCTTGCGAATCAAAATGCAGATGCGTTGTCACCCGTGAGGACTAAGATGGAATGCCTCTTTTCCAGTAAAAAGGGTCTCCGGTTCTCTACGCTTACCATACGAAACACAGCAGCATTAAGCTGCTATTTTACGCTGGTATTATAATTTACACAATGTCTTAGACTGCTATTGGTTTGTTCAACGGAGTACGTAATACTCCATAATGCAGTGTTTGTACTTTTGATGTATTAATCGAGTTTTCACTAATTACTCGTAGATCGTTAAATGCAGGGATGTTTGCAGCTTTTATAATTAGAATAAAATCAAATTGGCATTGTTGCTTGAGCTTGAGGTAATAGATAAATTTCTTGAAAGGGCTGTTTGTGAATGAACCTAAATATAATGATGTGTGTCACTAGTTCTAAGTAATTATGGGCTTTATATGAAAGTATAGCTCCATTAACCAATGTTTGGTGGCTTGCACTTTGTATGAACTTTAGGCTATTTTAATGCCTCTCTAACTTTTTATTTACCCACAACGTCACTGGGACGCTCCAGGCCGTTTATTTCTATTGTTTTTTAATTTAGTACATCTAAACAACTAATTTTGAATTTCTTTTCAGCTTACTTATTATTTTAAGATACTTCAATCATATAATAATCATTATTACAGTCCATAATGATTCCACTGCTGAATACCTACAGGCACAGTTTAAAGAACTTACAGTTGGGAAACGAATGTACTTGCGCAGAGCAACGGTGGGGGCACTGCGAAGCGGGGGGCGGGCCGACCTTGTGCTAGCGCAATTCACTGAGTCTGATAGACAATACATGCGGTTGGCGCGAGCGTGTTTTATAATACTACTAATTTTAAGTGCAGTTTTCGAAAAATATAATATCTATAATGTTATAGTTATATGAGCTACTAAGTAAAATTGAATTCAAATGACGGGCATGCTTATGTTTTCCTATTTTTTTGATACAATTGTTTATCCTATTGAGAATACACTACATAATTAAATTTAACAATCGAAAACTAAAACAATCTATAAAAAGAAAGTGTCACGAAAATATTTGGCAGTGTAACACTTGTAAATGTGTTTTTCTTGTAGTAATAAAAAATGATCTTGTTCGATAAATGTTTTTAACTTATAAGTTTGTACATAATGTTATGTATTATTATATCCAAAATTATTTTATTTCCATTTTCGTGACAACCCCTAGCATACACGCTGGCCGCGTCAATACCTACGCGGGCGGAGGCATCGCCTGACATCAAAGGCGTTTCACAACTGTAAGGTCTAAACTGTGCTTACCTCTTACCACAAAGCTAGGTTCGTCGACTCCCAGCATGTTTCATTAGGTCATCACTCCATTTAGTGGAGGGTTGCCTAACACTATGAACTTGTCAGTACAAGAACTTTTTTCATTCACGTCGGTTGTCAGTTCTTCGAGCTATATGGTTGGCCCATTGCCACTCCAGCTTAGTGATCTGCTGGACTATGTCAGTTACTTTTGTTTTTCTACAAACATTCTCGTTATGAATTTTATCATAGTAGAGAGATCATAGTTCGAGCGTACACCTCTCCATAACCGATTTGAATTCTTATATTTACGCGAATATCAAAGTTAAGGCATGATTTTTTTATCAAAGAATATTAGAATACACTTAAGCTAACTGGATTTCAATCATAATTCATACCCATAGTGTTAAATATTTTTATTTTCATAATTCATCATCGTGACACAACTTTCTAGTTTACAAGCGATAATAACTCTTAAAAGAGTATAGGACGGATCAATGGGCCTCAAGAGAACAGTTAATACGTTCTTCAGCGATTCCCAGGCTTGTGTAGCGAAAGTAATTGTCTATTACTTTTTCTCATCTTGTGTCCCTTGTCTTAGGTAATAAATACAGTCTTTCTGTTTGTACTGCAACGAGTTTTTAAGTTTATTATTACATTAGTAAGAAAATAACGATTTTCTTTCTCTTTGCTCAAAGTGATTTAATATGTAGGTAATCATCGTTAAATTCCCCTAGGCATAGTATAGTTTTAAATTAAATTTATTTTTCATTAGTAGGTTTCATTATAAATCCATAATATATTTATCATGTTAATATAGTTTATTACTGGACTGCCTCATTGGTCAAGTGGTCATTAACGTGATTGCCGATCATGATGAATTTCCGGGTTCCAATCCGGGTCGGGCCAAAATCAGTTATTGGATTATTGTATTATAGCAGTGACTCCGGACTTCCTGAAGTTGGCGGTGTTTAACTCCCTTGCTTCGGAAAGCATGTGAAGCCGTTGGTCCTGCACCTTTTTTCTCAGTGTCAGCTTGCCGTCCCGTCGGATTAGGTATAAGAGTGAGGGAATAGAGAGTCCACATTTGCTTGCGCATTCAATCGGGCTCTATAATCCTGTCCTGCGCAGATGGCTAATCTCCCTTGAGACCGGCGCCGGGTACGAATTTCGGTCTGCAGGACAATATTATTATTATTAAAGTTTATTAAATTGTTGAAAATTTTAATAAAAACGAATGAATGAAAAGATTTATCGCAGGCCATGGATACCCGTAATGACCTTTCAATAAAGAAAGTGACAGATGCTTAGTCCCCTGGGAAGATTAGTCTCGTACCCTGTAATTGTCTGATTTATTTAACCTGTTAACCGCATCAGATTAGTGGGTGCACAAAGCACTACTGATTAACAGCAGAAACATGTAAGACGTACCTACTTACAGAATCTTAGGCAAAAACGGCTCCCTACACTTGGTAATGGGTTACCGATCCTAATGTTTAACCCCCGACGAAAACAAGGGGGTGTTATATGTTTGTAGTGTGTATCTATGTTTCTAGGTATCTATGTATCTGTGTGTCTGTCTGTGGCATCATAGCTCCTGAACTAATGAACCAATTTTGATTAAGTTTTTTTTTAGTTTGAAAGGTGTCTTAATCGAGAGTGTTCTTAGCTATGTTTCAAGAAAATCTGTTCAGCCGTTTGAAGATCGTCAGCTCTTTCTGTTTCGAGGGGTTTTTTAAATTTTAAATTTAAGTTATTGTCATAAATTTCATTTACGGTACTTGTGACGACGTTCATTACATTATTGCGATGTTGTATTTGTCATTAGTCATTAGTTCATTAGTTTTGATCAGCGTTAGGAAATTACTTAGACACCTTACCTGCGTCGTTAGGCATCAATCGAAACCATAGAGAATTAACTCGTCAATTATTCAATCTCCGGTGTCACACTGAGCCGTTTCTCGGGTCAATGGCTATAATGGAATCCTTTATTGCTTCAATGCTAAATAATTTGGGTGTAAATGGAATTATCATACGTGTTTATATACAATAAATATAAATTACAGGATTAGATGTACTAATAACTTCAGTCTCTAAACGTCAAGTCCACAGTTGTGACAGGCCGCTGTATTATTCGTCGCATCAGAGTCGCTGCGTTAAGAGTACATTTAAAAAAAATACATTAAAATACGGCATTTCAAATAATAACAAATTATTGTTAAATATATTAAAGTTTCATCTTCGCACACCCACAACTCCTCTTATTAGACTAATAGGGTTAATGTCATGGATATTTTGTGATCCGATAGCTTTAGGAATATCTTATCATAAAAAAAATCAATATTACCTGTAAAGAGAAGCAGTTTGTAAAGTGTATGAGCGGTCTTGTACACAAAAGTAAATTCGCCTGCAAAGTGTAGTGAACGCAAATCCAGCAGTCAAAAGCTGCATTATTATTATTATTTTTACAGAAGTCCATTGTTTATAGAACTTTTCCATAATCCATGCAGGGAATTGTTGCATGTTGATTGGCAATCACACTAAGTGCAGTTTATGTAGAGATTTTTTTAAAACTTATTATAAGCCAGTGCATGACCACAATCCCACCTGGTGGTAAGTGGTGATGCAGCCTTAGATGGCAAATCGCACTGTCTTAGCGTAACAAAAGCCTTGCCTTGAAGACGCCCAGATTGTATTCGGACGGAAAGATAGACGCCGGCAAATTATTCCACACCTTTGCTGTACGCATTACAAAAGACGAAGCAAACCGTTTGGTTATAATGCATGGAATATCGACAACAAAGGGATGAAGACCCGCCGACCGCCTGGTTGTCCGATGGTGGAAAGGAGAGGGAGGAATTAAAGCGTGTAATTTCTGCGCACACTCACCGAAATGCATCCTATGGAATACCGAGAGACTGGCTACTCTGCGCCTGTGCTCAAGGCTGACAAGATTGGTTTCAACCAAATCAAGGTCACCAATGAGCCTCTTAGCACGAAAAGATATAGAGATAGTTGCTGTTGTCTGTTTGATTACTTATTATAATGAATTTAGTAGTCACTAGTCAAATGTTTTGTTGGCTGTGCATTATTCTAGTTTCAGCATCTAGAAATTCGCCATAAAACGTCTATCAAGTACAAATATCTGACTTGTCGAAAAATCCATATGTAGCTGTAGTTCATTTATAATATTGGTTTTCGATTAACGTACACTAACCTTTAGATTGCGATTTTAAAGCATTTCGAGGGGTTCCAGGATACAGGCGAGCATTAGGTAATTATTAATACTGATGAATCAGCGGTCCGCAGACGAGCCGAGGCTCGCGTCCGAGTCGCATACCATTACAATGCTTTTGTTTTATTTTTGCAATGAGATGCGTCGAATCCTGCGCCTTTATACGCTCGCGAGCTTTAAAAATAACGATGCATTGTGTCCAGTGTAGTTTGGATGAGCGAGAAGTTTTATATTCATAATTTTTAATAATGATGATGATGAGAATGGGAATCGAAATTTGGTGATTTTCATGCCTCTAGAATTAAAATTTATATAATTACAATATCATTAATTAAACATTGGATTTATAATTTTATTTTTACTAAACATTTTTTTAAATAAACTTATAGATCATTTTATAGATTTTTATATCTATCAAAAGTCCACTGCTAGACATAGGCCTCCCTCATGGATTGCCGCATAGTGGGGATATTTTTCATTGTTGTCATGCCTGGCGTGAACAAATCTTTCAGATTCTTAGCGTCGAGTAAAAAGATTAAAAAAGACTGATAAAGGAGAAGATGATACTGATATCAAACCTATCATCTAGCTATAGCTATCTTAAGCTAACTAGGGTGTTTATTATATCCTCTACCTATGTTGATCCTTTTAGATGTCAAATTTTAAATTCTGCTTTCATAGAATTTTTAGCTTGGGGATGTGACTCAGACACAGGTGCAACCAGTCCGATTTCCGGTTGTCCATTCCTTACTTTGTCTTTCCTTTTTAGTATCGATTTGTTTTGTTTTTGATTAACCTTAGGTGAGCTTTTAACCATTCTCATTTAATGAAAAGAAAACGTATTTCTTTAATGTTTAATTTTGCTGCGCTTTGCAGGTTGTTTAAAATAATAAAAGGTACAAAGTTTAGTAGTAAATATAATTTTTAAGGGTAAACTTTTAATTTTTCGATTAAAATTAACCTTTTAGTCTTCAAAAGTTAGATATATTATGTTATAAAACAATATAACTTAAATTATTTCCTTTCCTACCACAATTTGCTTATTTATTTGAAATATATTAGTCTTATCAGATTATAAAATATCTGCTGACATTTTATAAACTGATAAGACTAACATATTGATGATGATGATGCTTGTAATACAAGCATTTTTCCCACAACTGGGAGAATTTGTTATAATTCTCATGCTTGGCGAGGTAGACGATCGCAGTCAGTGTTACCAACTCGAATTTTTCTAAATCCGTAGATTGGTATAAAAATTTCCGTAGAATTCCGTAGATGCTATTTCAAAATATCCGTAGAGTTCGGATTTCGTTCTAACGAATCCAAACTTTACTGATAAAACGAACGAACAAATTTTTGTTTTTCTCATAGAATAAGTAGATTCTTGTTGTAAGTTCAATTGTAGTATTCGAATCAAGCTGCACATATTATAAGAAAAAAGTACCATAAAAATTTGATTAAAAATTAATTGTTTTCTTTGAATTAAATTATTTTTAGTAAAAAAAACAAAATAATTAACTCTTAAATATTTGTGGATAGTTATACTAAAAAATAACGTTACAAATTTGTTTGATGCTCAAATAAATGCACCTTTACGTATTTGAAAAAAGAATATCTGCCTTTCTTATCTGTCAAATTCAATTTTCCCGCTGAGCTGTTAAAATTTTCGATTGTCGGTTGTCGGCTAAGTTCACACTCATGATAAAAAATGTTTTTTATTTGTTACGTTTTTAAAAATCTAATTATTCTGAAAGGACTGTGAAGTACAAAAAAGAATTATTAACATGGAAATTAAATTCCGTAGATTTCAACTCAATTTCCGTAGTTCCGTAGACGAAAAAAAATCCGCAGATCTACGGAAAAATCCGTAGTGTTGGCAACGCTGATCGCAGTACCACACGTTAAGCAAATTTCGCGCTGCGCTATGAATGACGAGAACTTGAAACTCTTTTTACTGGTAACGTTCAATCTCACTATGGGAGTGAGTAGGGATGTACATTTTAATTTTTAATCCAGAGTACATGTAGGTGTCTATGGGCCATAGCATTTAGTTAACTGACTGCCTGGGTATTTAGTGAACTGGGTTCGAATCACGGGTCGTGCAAAAACTGGTTTTGGATTTTTCTGTCAAGAACTTCTCTGTAGAAGTCCGAAGTCAGAATATTGCCTGTGCTTCACCACCGTGTCTTGTTGATTATGTGCCCGATCTCTCTCCAGTCGTGTCGGACTGCCATCTTATCAAATTATGTGAGTAAGGGAATAGAGACTGCACCTGTGCTTGCGCACGAGAGTGTGCGCAAGCACTGTGTCTTGTACTGTAATCATGTTCTGCGCGATGGGCTAGACTCCATTGAGACTGGGCGCCGTGACGGGAATTCGGTCTGGAGGACATCAATATTATATTTTATCTGACTAAAATTATAGGTATGCTAATTGTGGTAGCATTATTATTCATTATTATTAATTCTCAATAAAGAATTTCTCGACATTTTCAAAAGCTAAAACGTTTATTTCGGTTTCGATAAAATAAATAGGAAGCGTGTCACGTCAACATTCGGTGCAGTTCAGTTACTGACACCATGACAAGAATCCACAAATAGGACTGCGATATTGTAAGAAAAGAAAATTAAGAAATATATTTTTACTGTAGTTGTAAACATGGCTTATAATATTTTATTTTTATAGTGTTCTTCACTTTCTATGATAAAAAATATACCTTATGTTTCGCTTAGCCTCAAAAAGATATTAATACTAACATAGATATGTTTTCATCATGTTCAACATAGCAGTTAACATAATTAAGAAACTAAAATTCGAAATATGTACATAGGTTTTTTTTTACTTCTTAATCTAAAGCTAATGGCCTTAGTTTAAGACTAAATATTTGCCGATGCCGATGCCCGGATAAATAATTGGTGCACGAATCGATTTTAATTGATCGAGTTATGTAGTTGGTTGAACGTCCACTGTTCTCTTCAATAGAAGTTCAGATGCCAAAGTATACTAGAAGCGAACTTTAATTAAGTTAAATAATTTATTTAGAGAAAATTAATTTACAGGGCCGATTTAAATCTCACAAGTTAGTGAGTTACACATAAAATTAAAAGTATGTTAAAAGAAGTATACATAAATTATAAATACATGCTAGCATTTATAGAAAATAACTTTTTCATAAATATATCTGGTTTACGGTTAGTAATAATGTCGATATAAGTGAAAATAAGTTAAAATAATCGCGATAGAATCCGTAAAATTTGTTTTATTCAATGTGTGGTTTTTGTGCAAATATAAGAAATCTTTAATCTTAAACAAGTAAATTATTTTAAAAAAAAAAACAAAGAATTGTAGGGACTGTTAGGAGATTAAACTAATATATTCCATATTATATGATTTAATATATTTGGATTTTGGAATGAACCGCGGGCTGCGTTCATGACGAGGAGGGTGTTTGCATACGCATAATGACTTTTTGTTATTTTCATTTTCATACAATATTACAATTTTGTGTAGATACATATGTATGTACATTGTACATGTATAGTTGACTTTAAATCTCGTCCCATATCGTCCCGTGGGTGTCGTAAGAGGCGTCAGAGGGAAACTAAAACAGAAAACGGTCAGCAGCACCTTCCTGGCAATAACTGAAAATACCTAATAAAAAAAAACAGTGGTTGCCAACCCGCCTGCCAAGCGCGGCAACTATGGCAAATCTGCCCTATGAGGTAATTAATGGGAGAGGCTTCGAAGGTTCAGTAGTGGACTTTTATAGGTCTCAATGGATGGATAGACATATTGGTAATTTATTTATATTTATTGTATTTTATTTGTATAGTATGTGTTATATTTATATTGCACCATCTACCTTGACTTGTAACTATATTTCTTTACGCCTTTTATTGCCTAGCACTATTAACGATAAGGCCGTTAAATTGTATACCTAACTTGCTTTTTAGCGTTTTCTGTTACTTTAGTATATTCATCATTCATTTATAACGTATATTTTCAGTTTTATAAACCTAATAAAAAAGTACTCATGTGATACTTATTGTACACAATACATTTTTGACGAGTTTATGTCAGCTATATTAATTTTTTTGTATACCTCATACAGTCTATGTTACCCGTATGTCTAGTCTATGTAACCATATGGAAGGGTAGAGGTATGGAGGACTCTTCGTGTGCCTATAGAACATATCGGTAAAATCGAGTCAATAACTTAAGAACTTAAGATCTGTACTATAGTAAAATTCCCAAATTTAAAAGGAAGCGCCAAAAAACGGAGAAAGATATTATTATACATCTGCTTTATGCTTCGTTTATTATCTTTGTACTTTTGCGACAACGTGTGCGCCATATTTAATTATATAATTTAAATCTTTAAAAAAAGAAATTGAAAAATTATATCTTATCAACATCAATCACTTATCACAAGTTGTCGCCCTTGGCACACTTTACGTCAATGGTCATCGCCAATGTCAGATCTTACCCGGATTGCTTACTAGCGCCATTCTGGGTAGGTACTGGGTATTTACTTATTACTTTTACTAGGAGTACTTTTTCAACCGAATCCTTATGAGAGAGTCTTACTCTTCATGGTTACCTGCGCAATTGTGATACTTCAATTGATATACATCTGTCAAGATCCGACAACTGGTTTAGGAGTTACGGGCGGGCATAAAATTTATGTAGATACATAAATACATTCACGTATATCCCTAAAACATTACCCTTCTGGGTTTCGCCGCTGTTAGGTCAATAGGTACCATCTTTTTCTTACTCATCAGCTTGTAAAAGTCCATTGCTGAAAATGTTTCTATTCCGGTAAAGAGGATTTGCTTCTAATTTTACGTGGTAGAGCCATCCTGTAGCTACAAATGGCTGCGAACGGATGTGTCGGCTCGACCGGGGTAGGACCGTTCTCTCACATAATCGAAGCGGAAAACTGCACAATAATGCTGCGTTTTGTTGGGTCAGTGTAGAGAACCTAAGAACGTTTTTACTGGAAACGAGGCATTCCATCGTAAACCTCAGGGGTAACAACGGATCTGCATTTTGATTCTTAATTGAGGTTAAATGTAGATGCCTATGGGCCACAGCATCCACTTACCATCAGGTGAACTGTGTGCTCGTTTATCACCGTCATTTAAAAAAAAAATCGGTACGCTTGGCAAGCGGATTGGCGATCGCAGTAATAGATGTCTCGCAACTTTGACGCTGCTCCCTGTCGCCAGCTGGGTCTAGCTTAAACAAGATGGCTATATCGCCATCCATCAGAAACCATGAGATTTTTCCATTGTTCCCCTTACGACACTCACGGGATGTAATGAGGTGGTGGATATTCTTACTCCGCCACTACACAGTTAAATAGGGACCATAATAACTGCTCTTTTAATATAATAATTGCTGCTTAACTATTTTATGTTATGTTATTAAAGCTTAGTATTATCATTAGGTAACCTAGTTTTTCCTCTGGTTAGCAAGGTTTTTGTTCCGTAGCGTTATGCGAGAAAAGATAATTAGGTAGCTATTTATTCAAGACCTTTTCTTCAGCAGGTACAATATCCTACTGAATAAAACAGCATTAGCTATCTCACATTGTAATAGTTGCTGTTTATTATTATGTATTTAATAATTTAAATATCATATTGTTTAGAAAAGGTGTTAGTAAAGCGTGAATTTTAACCGATTTCAAAATAGAAGGTTATGTATGTTCACCGATATCCCTGTATTGGCTTCATGAAGTAGGCTATATAACCCATTTAAAAATGAAGAAAAAATGCTTACTTTAAGGGTAGAGTAATAGGGGATAAAGTTTTTTTTATAGTAAACATTTAGACGACATTCTATAATATATAGAATCATTACCTTGAGTTCGTCATATTGCTTAGTCCATTCAAAAGGGTAAAATATAAATTTTTAACACAAAGTAAAAATCGACTTTTAAAACTAAAAATAATAAAATAATTTCCACCTAATAGCTTCTGAAGTAGATTCAGCACCGAAGCTATTAAGTGGAAATATTTTATTCTTTTTAGTTTTATAAGTCGGTGTTTACTTTTTATTAAAAGTTATTTATTTAGATTATATACACGTATATTATATTCTGAAGAAATCATTGTGAAATTTGCTTTGATAAAAAACTAATTCCTAATAATTTTTAAATATTATGATTAGGTACTGAAAAATATTTTAAGAGACTTAAGCTTATACAGACAAGAACTTGATCAAAATGCCTACATTAAATTATTAAAGGGTTATGTATGGAAAATTCATGTATGCACACTTTAGTTTTTTAGGCAACATATCTTCCCGTCGAGTGATAATTTGCATTCATTCTTCTCTTTTAATAATATTAAATACTAAAAAAGATACCACAATTTCGATGTCCACGTATTAATATATTATAATTTAGTTACCTCACTAAGAAACCTACTGTCTGCTGTCGCATCGATCACATTAGTGGACCTAATAAAAGTCATTTACCTAATCGTGTAATCGTATGTTATGACTCGTAAGCAGATTTATCAAGCTTAGTGTTGGATCAGAGATAATAGCGATTGATCGTAAATCAACAGCAACAAATTACAATAACTGCGATAAATTATTACTACTAGCTAGCTACTGTCTTGTTTAGAAAGATTATTTGAGTGAATTACTTTCTTTAAAATCACAAACAAAATATTTTCCATGCGAAATTGCAATTATTGTTTGCGGAAGAAGGCAGCAAATAACTCTTTCGTTGCTAAATATTTTATATGATATTTATCCTAGAATTTAACTCAGCCTTTGCGTTTATTATTTCGACGTTGATGTTCTTTCAACTATCAACTTCGGCGGTATTTCACGACAGGACAGATTTTCACCATAAAAAAGTTAGAAGTCCGCTCGTGAGTGGAGTATTGCTGCCACATATGAGCTGATGTTGCCCTACACTTTGCTTCATCGGTTGTAGGTTCTTTGAGCTATAACGTATGTTATCATAATGTTAAAAACTTATTTTATATAGCATAAGGGTGACACACGATCACACAGTCCACCTGATGATAAGTGGATGCTGTAGCCCATAGACGTCTACATCTATCGTCGATTAAGAATCAAAATGCAGATGCTTTGACACCCTGAGGGCTAAGATGGAATGCCTCGTTACCAGTAAAACGGATCTTATTCACGGCATTAAGCTGCTATTTCACGCTGGTATTCTTTGAGCGCGTGGTCCTCCCTGCTCGAGCCGACCCATTCGTGCTACAATCAATAAAACTATATGTTGAAATACAAACCTCTTATCAACTTTATATTGTTGTTGCAGCAACGGACCAGTGGAGGGCGCGTATGGTTCGCAGCACAGTCCGGTGTCGCGCTCGGACGCTTCCACCGAGGACGCGGAGCTGTCTGCCGCACTCGCTCATCAGCACCACCTCGCTATGCAGGTATGAACATTTTTATAAGTACCTACTATACGTATATGTAATATCCGATTCCTGTAGAAATCTACTGAAGTCTATTAATTGCAATATTCACTATTGATACAACATGTGCTCTGCAGCGTGGGAAAACGTTTTGAGGAAAATATTTATTTGTGAAAAATAAAACATATTTTGATTGTATTTTTAATTAGTGATCAAACATCGGGGGCATTTTCCTCTCTGCTTCATCACAATTACTGGCAGTTTATGTATGTTACAGTCCGATTCCCGTCGGATTTTACTGAAGTTTATTAATCGCAATATTTACTATTGATACACGTGCTCTGCAGCGAGGGAAAACGTTTTGAGGAAAATATTTATTTGTGAAAAATAAAACATATTTTGATTATATTTTTAATTAGTGATCAAACATCAGGGCATTTTCCTCTCTGCTTCATTACAATTACTGGCAGTATATGTATGTTACAGTCCGATTCCCGCCGGAATTTACTGAAGTTTATTAATCGCAATATTTACTATTGATACACGTGCTCTGCTGCTAGGGAAAAAGTTTTGAGGAAAATATTTATTTCTGAAAAATAAACCATATTTTATTATATTTTTAATTAGCGATCAAGCATCGGGGGTATTTTACTCTTCTGTTCTGCTTCATTACTACGAGTATTATTAGTTCTAGGGTTACAAAAAAAAACAATGAAAAATAGCTTTTCAATGTCCTGCTTTTTTTATAGTGGAAGGAGTTAAAAAAAATGGCACTTTAGTAGCAGTTTATTTATATAACATTTCATTTTTTTTTATATAAAAGTGAAGTGACTAACGAATTTAAAATCTACCGATTGGTAAGTGGCTCTGCAGTCCATGGACTTCAAAGTTCAAATAAAGAAGGCTACAGATGCGTTGTCACCTCTGAAGATTAAGATGAAAAGCCTCACACAGTCTGTATGGCTCTCCATGTCCTTCAGACGACCATATCCATATGATGTCGAGAGTTCGACTATCTAGTAAACATTTTAACATTGCAGATTTTAAAACTCCCTTCAGGTCACTAACGAAGTAGTAGGATTAATCTGATGTTTGATTGCAGTTTACGGGAATTGCAACCAACATCAAAAATAATTTTCAAAGTTGCGTTGTCATCTCTGAGAACTAAATAGAACTAAAACCTTCACAGCCCTGTTACTGTACTAGCTCTTCATATCCTTCTCCAAACGGAACGCGATAGTGAATTCGCTTCTCCTTGATCATATAAATAGGTAAGAGGCTAAGTAGCGTTTATCTAAACGGATTCATAGGCAAAAGAAAAGTGTAAAAAGTTGACATTCATCACGCGAATATTTCAGACTCTAATAGAGACATAGTCCATCCAGGCTTATAGAAACAATAAATTCGAGATGTAGTTACATACTAGTTCTTTTGCCCTTTAAATGGGAAGACAACAATGTATGCGCTGCGTTGCTAAGTTACCAAAGGTATAGTTCATATTATGCTGATGGTTTTCATTTCGACCCTTCAAGACAGGGAAGGAGCCTTCCCACATAGAAAAGTTAGCTATTTTGATTGCTGCAGAATGCACAGGAAACAGAAAACCGTTTTGTATGTATTGGCTGCAATTGATTAATTAATTTTCAGTGTGAGTAAAATGAAAAAAATAACACGAGGGAAGAAGGCAATCTAGCAGTGTAATCAGTACACAATACGGCAAAGAAAGTCAAACAAAGTTGGTCGTATTTTTATTTTTCCGTCTTGAGCTTTTTAACATGAGAAAGGGACGTAATAGAAATTCTTTTCTTATATTATTTACGAGATAAAGTTATTATTTATTGTTTGATTTTCTTAAAATCATTTAAATAAATGCTCTTAGCATTTTACTCAGGGCTATAGAGACGGTAATGTTATCAGTATCACGTAGATTTTTCATTTTGTTGTTGTTATTTAACTATATTTAATTATGAAAAACTGCGTAATATTTTATTTTTTGTAACATGTATATCTCATCATCATTTTCATCATTACAACACATCACAAGTCCACTGCTGAACATAGTCCTCCTCTAAGGAATGCCACAAAGAATGGTTGTGACCCACCAGCATTCATCGACTTTCTAGTATACGTATAATATATGTACTTACCAAAGTTTATCCATAAAAACCTTAAACTAATCTTAAGGACCCTATTTAAAGTAATTATAGTGCCAAGAAATAATTGTTTATATCGTCATCATCGTCATCACTCATCATCATCATCCTCCTCCTCCTCTTTACTGCCTATCAAAAATTACCCGTTGTACATTGGCCACATAGGGATATTTGCCATAGTTGCCACGTTTGGCAAGCGGGTTGGCACCCCAGTTTTTTTTAAATTTGTTATCAGAAAAATGCTGCAGGCCATCTCCTGTTAAATTTCCCTCTGTCATCTCTTACGACACCCACGGGATGATATGAGATAGTGGTTTTCTTACGCCGCCACTACACGGCCTAAATAATAGTTATTTAACGGATTTTATCGCGTTTAGTTTTAACATATTTTTAAATCCTGACCTGTCCTGGTGGCATAGTAAAACCTGCATACCATTAGCTTTTAAATAATACTTTTCGGTCGGACCTACGCAGAGCGAGCTTACAGCATTTTGATGCCTTGCAAGCGTACTTGTATATATAGAGGTCAGTGCTTGCAAGGGTTATACTTGGCTGTATTAGTACTAGCTCGTGAGTCACTAAGTAAATGGCGTCGCTTTGAAAGAGGAAGGAAGAATTGTCAATAACTACTTCTTTGGTTTTCACTTTTGAAACTTACTAAAATTTTCCTTTTTATTTTTGTTTTAAGATTTTTACCTTTGTAAGTAAAGAGCAAAAATAAAGGTAGATGTCAAAATTTATTAGGGTGATACAATGAATTAACGCACCAGGTGACGCCATGCCCATTGTCCAGTAGTCAGTCGCCCTGTACTGAGTAATTGAATGAACAAGAAACTTAATGTTATATCGTGTATAAATGTACCATATCTACACAATAAATAATTAGTTTATTGAAATCGCGTGCGTCACTTAAAAGCCAGCGTAGGTTAACTGACCCACGTGTCATCACTGGTGTCTGACCCGCGGGTCATAGGTTCGCCATCACTGCTCTTATAACTTAGGTACTGGTTTTAAATTAAATACGATTATATACCGAAACAATATTCTGATATTAGGCGTTTGCGTGACGGGTTACGCAAAATTTCGAAGTACTACCTATTATATATTCTGTGGTACTTGCACATTATTTTCATTTATATAATATACCGACATGATAATTTTAATTTATATAATTTTATGCATGAAGTACCTGTAAACTAATAGTTCGATCTACTTTCAGGATTTTATTTGGAAAGGCAAGAAAACAATATGATATATATTCAATCTGAATTACCGAATATGCTTGGGTTTACTATTATGCCTCTAATTTTATATATCTATGTTTAACAACTCTATATTACAGTGGTTAGAGGTTTGTGGTATTAAGGTTTGAGTACTATAATAGCACACAATACATAATAGTACTACGTAATAACAGGGTAAAGACACTCATGACAATTGAAATACTTTTTTATGAACTGTTAAAACGAATCAAAAGAAATTGTATGGAAAAATCAGTACATGCCGTTATGGTGTCTTGTAGTCAAATAAATACCTCAAAGGCTTATAACATTACCGCACTAAATTCAGAAATCCTAATTAGAATTAAGAAAAGCAAGTGAATTTGAATCTCCTGATTACACTGAACTGAATACAGGATCCTAACTTATTCTGAGAGTAAACGTCTACGCGGGTTGGTGGAAAAGTCGTGTACTTACACGACTTTTCCATTGGCGCCCAACTTGGTCGAAGCATTAAAAATAGGATTTGATACGATATTAACGATTGGCACTATTGAAATTAATAAATACCAAACGTAAAAGAAGGAGTTTGATGCACGAATATTTGTTATTACTTAATTTTTTTTTTCTAGAACAAGAGTAACAAACGAGCACACAGTCCACCTGATGGTTAGTGGAAGCTGTAGCCCATAGACATCTACATTAATCCTCGATTAAGAATCAAAATGCAGATGCGTTGTCACTCCTAAGCACTACGATGGAATGCCTCGTTTCCAGTAAAAAGGGTCTCCGGTTCTCTACGCTCACCATACGAAGCACAGCAGCATTAAGCTGCTATTTTACGCTGGTATTCCGTGAGAGCGTGGACCAATTTTAAGTGTTGATTTACCACATGCTCGGCGGTGAAGGAAAACATCGTGAGGAAACCTCCATGTCTGAGAATGTGAAGTTCGCCAACACGCATTGGGGCAGCGCGGCCGACACTTCCTTGCCCTAAAAACCCTCTCAGAAATGAGAGGAGGCCTGTGCCTCAGTAGTGGGACGTATATAGGTTGTAACTTTACTTTTTTACTTTAATTAATAAAACCTAAATTTATTTACAACGCAAAACCGGCAATTTTAACACAATAAAAGAATAGCTAATTTAAATTATATGATGTTGCGATTCATTAATGATGGTGTCGACTACCCCATTGTGTTATGATTAAACGAGAGATGTATTAGCTAACAATGTCTATTGTCTTACTAGAAACCTACCGCAATTAGTAGGCTTAGTGAATTTTATTGGGCTTAAAGCTGACAACGAGACCTGCGCGGATTCCATCGCGTAATTTTAACTTGTACCCAAACCCAAGGATACTACTGCAAGACTAAGATACTGTGAGCTCATTCTGCGTAGATTGGAACAAAAATTTACATTTAAAAGTTGAAAGTAGCCGTTAACCATGGCATCAGGACAACAAACACCTCCGTGACTAAAGAAAGCGTTCGAAATGTAGGTAATCAAAAAAGTTAAAATTAAACGCGATAAAATCCGTAAAATTAGTTTTATTCAATACAGTTTCTGCTCTGACGAAATTAAGAGAAATTCACTGATGCATTGTCGATGGATCTGTTTACTGTTTTGCCAGCAAATGTTGCGCTGGTCATGGCCTGTACATGGTTGTGTTTTCATCAGTTGTAATTTATCTAGGTTGCGTTTAATAGAACAAGCAATGGATACCAGCTTTCGACGTCCTACTGCTGGTCACAGGTCTCCTCATATTTCTGAGAGTGTTTGGGATCGAGGATGAATTCGCTGCGCTACTCCAACGATTGTTGGCAATTCACATGTTTTTTAAATGTTTTTAATTTTTCAGATTTGCAGGCTGTTTTTTACCTTCACTGTAGAACACGTGATAAATCAGTAAAAAAAATTTTGTAGTTAGTTATGCCGACGGGAATGTTCACTGTAAAAGGGTGCCCTGGCTGAATTACCAAAGCTCCATCCAAGCTTAAATAAAATATAAATGTGAAAGATGGCTTTCATAGTTGCGTTAACTATGGTAATTTAAAGTTTAGTTTTATGTTATTGCTATTTTACTGTTTTTTACTGTTGCGTTAATTATCAACAGGCTGGGGAGTATCCGGTGGCCGGCGTGGAACCAGATTACGGGCAATATGTGTCGTCACCAGCAGCTCACTACAACCACATGGGGCACCTTACTATGGCACCGTCGCAAAAGTACCCACACGTGAGTTACATTAAATATTACATCACCATCATAGTTGCAGTCGATCGTAAGTCCACTCTTGAACATAGGGCTGGCCTAAAACTGCCACAAAACACGCCTCCTTTCAAGTATCATCAGATCGTGAATCCATATAGTGAGAGGATCGCCGTACACTGTGCATTACTTGATAACATTCAATTTCACATAAGATCGTTATTCTTTACCACTAGTTAAAGTAACGCGAGAGATTAGGTAGTATATACATTTAAGTAGGAATCTTGACTAACATCGATTGCTTTTATGATCTGTTACGGCATCTAACGAGAAATTCATTAGATAAATTTTGTTATGGAAATCTGGTAATTGTTATATATAAAGTAAAAAGTAAAGTTCCTTTATTTCATATATATTATCATAAAAAGTTAAATTAAAGTTATATACAATTTACTTACTACAATTTATAGTTTCTTATATTTATATTGACCTCTCCGTGGCGCAGTGGCTTAGCAATAAGTTGCAGCGCTAAGGGCCGTGGTTCGAATCCCGGACGGAACAGGTATTTGTATGGCCTACAAATAATTGTTCCGGGTCTGGATGTTTGTCCTTGTGAAATTTATGTATCTAAACTGCCCCCACGATACAGGAAAAATCCTAGTGTGGAGGTAACTTTTTTAAAACAAATATGAGATTAGGTTAAAATAATTAAAAAGTTATTAATTAGTGCTCTAGAAACTCTACGAAAGTGGAACATATTTTCGACCGTCGATAGTTAACTTTTAATTATGTTTCAACAATCGTGTCTGTTTCAATCTGAATCTAATTCCAAATTTGAATGTTCTCATTATTGCAGAAAAAAACTTAGTTGACAATGTTCATTTATTACAGAATAAAAAAAATACTAAGGAAAGAATAACATTTTAACTAACAATTTTATACCAAACTAATTCAGGATGATCTTTACGTATGATGAAGGTTTAAATGCGACATATACTCATCGGCGAAGGAGGAAAGGTGTCCATAAAAAATATTTCCCTATCTAAAGTTTTCTAATTTGGAGTACGATGCCGGCTCGATGGCTTTTGAAACTACGTCAGAAACTCACTCGCAAAGTTCGGACCACTCATATGATATTTATAATGACAGAGACGAGCTATATTATTTCATTATAGTATTACCTTGAAGGGGCTAAGTCTCTTCATATTAATATTAATCATTAGTTCATGAATAGCCCCGTTCTCATTAGTTATGTTTTGGATGCAGGTAATACTTGTTGTTCTAACTAACTAAAACATTCCTTTATGGGAAGCGCAGATAATCATCTGCTGGCGAGGGACGGTGATTTAGATTGTCGCGGTTTCTACGGGATTTTCTAAATTATCTGCGTGTAAAATTAGTTCTCGGGTAAGTGCTTTCATATTTGTCCCGTGTTTGTCCTCTCCAAAGAAGCGTGCAGCACCGGAATGTGTACATAGGATCTACCCGGGCACATCCAATGTAACGATTTCTGTAGTGCAATTAAAATTAATTTTTTCTTAATTTAACAAACGTACGAAATGTCTATTTAGTCTCCGCATTAAAACTAAGAAGCTTAGAACTTATTGTTTATGTCGTCAGGTGATGGATTCGGTGTCGGTGAGCGGGGGCGTGTACGGCGGCGGGGCCGGCGGCGCTCACTATGGTACTTACGCGCACTATGGCGCCGCTTACCCCGCGCAACCCGCCTACCTCGTGGAGCCGGGAACACAAGTGCCTGCGTACATGACGCAGGTTAGTTCGCAAGAGTTTTTTTTATAAGGTTATATTTATACGTAGTAGAAATATGCTGCAGCTATAATATAGTTGTAGTACGAAAGGGTCGGCTCGAGCGAGGAAGCACCACACAGAATACCAACGTAAAATTGCAATTTCCTATGGTGAGTGCAGAGAACCGGGATGCCCCTTTTACTGGAAACGAGGCATTCCATCTTAGTCTTCAGGGGTAACAACGCATCCGCATTTTGATTCGTAATTTAGGATAGATGTAGATGTCTATGGGTCACAGTATCCATTTATCATTAGGCGGACTGTGTGCTCGTTTGTCACCTTTTCTATAAAAAATAATTGAAATAAGCTAACACTTTAATTTATGGTATATGTCTATTGCAACCAATGGTTATCAGCACCAATATTCAAACAAAAAGGGATGCGAAAGCGATGTTACCCCAACAGCCTTGGCCAAGTTGACTTTTTACAATCGTTACAGCGATTGGAATCTATGTTAAGTCATTTGACGTTTGAGTTATGACATTCCGTTGAGATTACGTCATTACCATTATTTTTTTACTTTTCTATTATAAGTGTCAACAATTACAGAAAGGCAACTTCCCTAGCCCTGCTGAGGTGGAATGTTTCATTGCTTGTAATTATGCTAACTGTACATACCTTTCAAACCGAAACGTAACACTAAACTCCTTTGTAAATCCTAAAAAATCCGAATAAACCACTTTGTAAATGACTACAATAATAATATAGTAGTACACAAGATATTAAGAGTACCACGGTCTTTCCTGTTTCTGCCCCTCATCAACGGTTTTGAGCACACTCTTGTCCTGGTTTGAAGTTGACAGATAGCCAGTATTACTAATTATGGGTAAGGCATACTTTTGTATTTTGCTGTATCATGGCTTCAGCACAAAACCGAGCGAGTACCACGCACTCATTGAACACCAGCGTTAAATAGCAGCATAGTGCTGCTGTGTTTTATATGGCAAGTGCAAAGCAAAACAAAGCATTCTATCTTAATCCTCAGGTAGGACATCTTTGGGAAATGTGAGATAGATCTCATTGCCTTCGATAAATAACGAAACAACCATCTTTATATGTCAGATGATAGATACAACTGGATACAACCATAATTATTACATATAATGATGATGGGATAAACCATAATTATATGATAGATACAATCATACAACCATCATTATACGTGGTAAAGCCATGCTGCAGCTATATTATGGTTGTCTCGACCGGGGAAGGACCACGCTTTCACAGAATACCAGCGTGAAATGGCAGGTTTACACTGCTGTGTTTCGTATGGTGAGTGTAGGGAACCGGAGACCCTTTTTACTGGAAACGAGGCATTCCATCTTAGTCCTCATGGGTGACAACGCATCTGCATTTTGATACGTAATCGAGGATAGATGTAGATGTCTATGGGTCACAGTATCCACTTACCATCAGGTGGACTGTGTGCCCGCTTGTCACCGGTTTTCCTTAAAAAGAAGGTTCTGTTAAGTATAAGTAAACAGTAAAACGAACAGTAAATAAAAGTAAAGTTATAGCTTTTACACGTCCTATATCTGGGCACAGGCCTCCTCATTTATAAGAGGATTATGGAGCAATCCGCTGCGCTGCTCCAACGCGTGTTGTCGGATTTCACATGTCCTCGAAATATTTTATTTCTTAGACATGCTGGTTTCCTTACGATGTTTTCTTTATCACCGTCCAACACGTGGAAAATCTGTACTTAAAATTTCATTGGTTTCAGTAGAGATCGGTACACGGGTCGATCGCTTACTGTTAAACTTACAGCTTAGCATCTAGCCGCTGAGCTACCACGGCTCTTCTAACTACTACTGACAAATAGTAAAGAAAACATTTTTGTTATTGGAAAATAAAAAAGTAATATCATCTTTATTAAAAATTGCAGGAGTACGTGGAAGGCGGAGGTAGTGCATCACCAAGGAGCGCTTCGCCTGGTGCGCTACCACCGCAACATAATCTTCATTTGCAGCAGAGGTTCGTATAATGTAATATGCCGTATATTTTTCGCCAAAACTTAGAAAATTAAATTTTGAAACTAAAAGTCTCTTGATCGAACTTTCAAGTGCTAAAATGAAATTTTCAATTTTGCTTTATTATTACAAGTGCTTTGTTTAAAAAAAAGTAAAATATATTATTATTATTAAACCCTAGTAATTCACAAAATATTTTTCAAAAATTTGATTTCTATTCTTTCTTCTAAAACAATATCTCTTAGGAATAAAAGACTGACAAGAAATCAGGCTTTACATTAATCGTATTTTACTATAAGCCAATTTCTTCTGTGGTATTACAGATATATAATAATAGGATTGTATGTGCATAGATAATAAACTACATTTTGCTAAAGATTAAATTTAATTTAATATCACTTGGTTTTCTTACATATTTTTTTATGCATTGGTATGAAATTACCATGTTACTAATTACACTCAAAACAACAAGTAACATTAAAAAATTATTCCTTAGGTATGATTCTGCATCACTGGAGCAATTAGGACGGCACTATTGCGTGACGTCACCGCGCGGCGAGTATGCAGGCGACGCGTACGGCTACCAACACTACCCGACAGCATACGACCCACAACCACACCAGCCGCCACCATTCAAGGTTATAGCTTATATACGTCCATTAAAGTTTACATTACTCTGGCATTTTTTGTATTGAGGATATGTTTGTTATAGGAAAGGATTCTAAGGTCTCTTAACCTTTTTAATTAAATATGATATGTAATTCATTAGTTTGATTTCTGTGGGATCTTCTTCTTCATCAGCTCGTAAAAGTACAGACATGGACCTATTCCGTTGAAGGAAATTTGCTTTAATCTTCACGCTTGGAGCGCGGATTGATGATGGCAGTACCAGACGTCGCGTACCTGTGAGGCTGCGCTTCGTCGTCGGTCAGGATATGTTATGTCTGGCGTAAAAGTCGGAAGCCATATATCATTTCCCATAGTCTCTTCTTGCGACACCCATGAGGTGAAGTGGGGTGGTGGACACTTACACCACCACTATATGGGACTTTGATTTCCCAGGGATGACAAAATTTTTTTATTTTTCAGGATTCCCAGAATGGTTTAAGCCTTGGAAGTACCGGAGGTCAGTCAATGTACGGGGATGAAGACGAACTGCAAAAGCAAATGGCTGGAATGGCGTTAGGTGAGCGTCTTCTTAATTTGTTTTTTTTATTCTACCGTTAAAACTACGATTTGGTTTGTTTAAAAAAATTATTGCAATTTGGACAACCACAAAATGCATCACTTCCTCCCACTTTCCCTCCTAATCACAATTTATTTTAACTCGCTCCCTACCTAATGATTGCTCACAAAATAAGTAAAAATGTGTTTATTGCTAACATATCACTATAAATACATATTATTATATGACTAGATGTTCCCAGCGACTTCGCCCGCGAGGAATTTATTACGATTGGATTTCATGGGTTTTAATTTTTTTGCACGGAACCCTAATTATTTTTCTACAATAAAAGTAGCCTAAGTTATTCCTATAAGGAATCAGCTATCAGCTAGTGAAAGTCCCGTCAAAATTAGTCCAGCCGTTTCGGAGATTACCGGAACAAACAGACAGACAGACAGACAGACAAAACTTTTAAAAATTGCTTTATTGTTATTAGTATCGTATTTTCATATGCATCTAGTAAAAAGCTGTTATTTTGACATTACAAACAGACTTTAGTTTTATTTATTTCTATAAATGGTCCTTCGAGCCAGATATTTATGTTTTATATTTGTATTTTTTTCAGTTCATCCTAGTGTGGGTAGTCGCGAGGACGGCGGAGGACTACAATGGCGTGATCCAAATTTGCCCGAAGTAATCGGTTTCTTAAATTCGCCTTCGGACGTGGTTAAAGCTAACGCTGCGGCTTATTTACAGCATCTTACTTATATGGATGACCCGAACAAGCAAAAGACAAGGAGTTTAGGTATGATTTTTGTTTTGAGACTTATTATTTGTATTAAACACAGGTGCAAACTAAAAAATGATATTTTATCGAATTGTAATATTTTACTTTGCGGAAGGCAGCGGCGTGGGAGTGCGATACATAAACATATAACGATGTAGTTAATATACTGTTGTCAGTTCAAGTATTTTATTTTACTGTAAAAGAATGTGTAGATCGATGAATCGGATTCAATATTAAAAACAAATCAGATTCATTATTTTATTTTTAATTGATTAATGCATAAGTAGGTACATAACCACAACTTACACTGAATTAAAATTTTATGAATCGTGTACGTAAATGTTTTGTACAGAAATTGTATACGGTACCTAAAACGTTCTGGCGCTGCAAAAGTAAACGTATCGTTAAGAAACGATATGGCTTAATACTGAAATTTTAGGGAGCCCTTATGTAACGATATCGTTTTCCATGCTTGTATAGATATTTTGTCACGACGGACGACGAGCATCACTTGTAGTTGTAATGTGTTTTTTTTTATATAGATTAAGGATTACAAACGAGCACACAGTCCACCCGGTGGTAAGTGGATGCTGTAGCCCATAGACATCTACATCTAAACTGCAGATGCGTTGTCATCCCTGCGGACTAAGATGGAATGCCTCGTTTCCAGTAAAAAGGGTTTCCGGTTCTCTACACTCACCATACGAAATACAGCAGCATTGCGTTGCTATTATTTTGTAAACGCGTGTGCTCGTTTATCACCTTTATTCTATTAAAGAACATCATGAGGCAAGTATTTCGGGTTTCCATAAAATTCCAGTTAAAAGTGCGCACACAGAGTGTATAAGGCATGTTTGTGTGGTTGCAGGGGGCATCCCGCCGCTGGTGCGGCTGGTGTCGCACGAGAGCGCGGAGGTGTGCCGCAATGCGTGCGGCGCGCTGCGCAACCTGTCGTACGGCCGCCAGAACGACGAGAACAAGCGCGCCATCCGTGACGCCGGCGGCATCCCCGCGCTCATGGCGCTGCTGTGCCGCGCCACAGACATGGAGGTACGCAACCTGTCATACGGCCGCCAGAACGACGAGAACAAGCGCGCCATCCGTGACGCCGGCGGCATCCCCGCGCTCATGGCGCTGCTGTGCCGCGCCACAGACATGGAGGTACGCAACCCGTCATACGGCCGCCAGAACGACGAGAACAAGCGCCATCCGCGACGCCGGCGGCATCCCTGCGCTCATGGCGCTGCTGATTGTGCTAACATAATCTTAGTAGGAATGGGAAGGAAAGAACGTAAACGCCGCAATAAACTCATAGCAGCAAAAGTCTTTCTGCTAACTTCTTTCAGTTGATGAGACCACGAGAAAGTAGTGTCGAAGTGTATACCAAGATTTTTAACGGTGCTACTGTAAGGTATTACAACACCATTCAATACTACCGAGGGAAAGTTATTCCAGTCAACTCTTGAAATCATGCCAGCACTACCAACAATAATGGCCTGAGACTTGCAAGTATTAACCTTAAGCCCATAGCATTTCCTCCATTCGCTTATAGCCGCCAGGTCAGCATTGATGGCAGAAACAGCAGTAGGCAGGTTCTCAAGTGTTGACTGCGTATACACTTGAAGATCGTCTGCATACATGTGATAGAGAGAAGAAATTTTGTGACAGATCGAATTAATGAAGATAGCAAAGAGTAAAGGAGACAACACACCACCTTGAGGCACTCCAGCTCGCAGTTCACACCAAGAAGAAAATTTATCTTCAATGCGAATACGCTGCCGTCGGCCCCTAAGATAATTTTGAAACCATCCAACCACTGATGGAGATATGTTAATGGAACGTAACAGACTCAACAAGATATCAAAATCAACGGTATTGAAGGCATTGCTAAAATCTAATAATACCAACATAGTGAGCTGTTTACTATCCATACCTCGTCAAATATCGTCAGTAACTTTAACCAGAGCTGTAGTCGTACTATGACCCGACCGGAAACCGGATTGAACAGGATTCAAAAGGCAATTTCTATCTAGATATATACTTAATTGGTGAAAAACTAGTTTCTCTAGGACTTTAGATAGAAACGGAAGAATGGAAATGGGGCGAAAGTCGGTAAAATGAGAGGCTTGGGCCTTCTTAGGGAGAGGAATTACTTGGGCGCTTTTCCAAGCGTCAGGGAATTTAGACGTGGAGATAGATTTATTCAGGATATGGGTGAGAATGGGAGTAACAAATTCAAGGATAGGTAAGATCATGTTACGACTAACACTGTCATCACCCACGGCTTTAGACGAGATGGATAATATGTTCTTCTTAACATCACAGTCAGTGAAAGGAGTGAACTTAAACGGTGGGAAATTATGAGTTGGCATTGAAGAAAGAATACTCAGAGTGCGTTCTTTGTCTGAGCTGTCAATTGTACTAGAAGAAGTAAAATGTTGGTTAAGGAGTTCAAAATTATGCTGAAATGAGCTAGAAGATGCTTTACTGTTTTAATGCTTTACTGTGATGCCAAGTGATTGAAGAATTTCCAAACCTTGGCAGTGTCGCCGTTTTCGACTGATTTATGAATGTGGCGTCGTTGTGCATCCCTACACAATGTATTGCAGTGATTCCGAACATTTTTTGTAGTTTCGCAGATTTTTGTCAGATCTATCGGCCTTGAGTTTGCTTTTCGCGAAGCCTTTTTTGATAATATGATATTTGAGGTCATCAGTCAGTCATGGCGCAGGTAAGTGCATCATCTTTATTGGTTTTACTGGAGCATGAACGTCATACAGTTATATGAGAGAAGAGTTAAACAACTCAACTTTCGTATCGTTCGTAGTGGCATTTGCCACAGCGGCCCAATCCAAAAGACGAGCATCTTTAATAAGACGTTCTTTGTCCATTCCACTAAAATTACGTTGCAGAAGGATTCTCGATTTTACTTTAGGAGGACGAACTTTGTATGTAAGGAATAAGAGATCGTGGTAAGAAAAAACATCAGCCTCGTGTTGGCCGTGCTTCTGGACAAAATCAGGCGAGGACACAATAATTAGGTCAAGTAAAGATGGGGTACAATCAGGAAGCTTATGTGTAGCAGAAAGCGGTAATATATGTAAGTTACACGCCTGCGTAATCGATTGTAGCTTCTTACACCGATTGTCTCTTTTAAGTAAACATGTATTAAAATCACCCATAATTATGGTGTGACTATAGGACGGGGACAAATTTTCTAATAAACATTCAAAGGAGGAGAAGTAATCAATGTGGAGAGACGGACTGTAACAAACGCCTAGAAGAATTTTCGTATGAGACAGAGTAACTTCAATAAACAAATGCTCGACCGCATTAGAAGGAGGAGGCTGAGTGGACAGACTTACAACAGTAAAGGAATGTAAGAACGAGGTAATCGCCACCCTCCACCCCTTACCAATACGGTCGTTACGAATGAGATGAAATCCCGGTAATGAGTATGAAGTGGATGGTAAACATGGCTTCAACCAAGATTCGGAGACGAGAATAGCGTGAATGTTATGGGACTCAAAGGACGCAAGCATATCAGGATAGTGGGCTGGAATACTTTGTGCATTAAAGTGAATTACATTCGCTCATGGCGCTGCTGTGCCGCGCCACAGACATGGAGGTACGCAACCTGTCATACGGCCGCCAGAACGACGAGAACAAGCGCGCCATCCGTGACGCCGGCGGCATCCCCGCGCTCATGGCGCTGCTGTGCCGCGCCACAGACATGGAGGTACGCAACCTGTCATACGGCCGCCAGAACGACGAGAACAAGCGCGCCATCCGTGACGCCGGCGGCATCCCGCGCTCATGGCGCTGCTGTGCCGCGCCACAGACATGGAGGTACGCAACCCGTCATACGGCCGCCAGAACGACGAGAACAAGCGCGCCATCCGTGACGCCGGCGGCATCCCCGCGCTCATGGCGCTGCTGTGCCGCGCCACAGACATGGAGGTACGCAACCTGTCATACGGCCGCCAGAACGACGAGAACAAGCGCGCCATCCGTGACGCCGGCGGCATCCCCGCGCTCATGGCGCTGCTGTGCCGCGCCACAGACATGGAGGTACGCAACCTGTCATACGGCCGCCAGAACGACGAGAACAAGCGCGCCATCCGTGACGCCGGCGGCATCCCCGCGCTCATGGCGCTGCTGTGCCGCGCCACAGACATGGAGTACGCAACCTGTCATACGGCCGCCAGAACGACGAAAACAAGCGCGCCATCCGCGACGCCGGCGGCATCCCCGCGCTCATGGCGCTGCTGTGCCGCGCCACAGACATGGAGGTACGCAACCTGTCATACGGCCGCCAGAACGACGAGAGCAAATTACCGTGTAGTGACGGTGTAAAATACCTACTACCCTATATTATCCCATGGGTGTCGTAAGAGGCGACAGAGGGAAACTGAAAGAAGAGATGGGCATCAGCACCTTCCTTAATAACAACCCAAAATAATAATAAAAAAAACTGCGGTTGCCCACCCGCCTGTCAAGCGAGGCAATCTATGGGTGAGACCTATTTTCAGCAGTGGACTATCATAAACTGTGATGATGTGATTAAAATATGATGAGGATGCGACAGCCCTATCTGGGCTGTCCTATCCGATTCGGACAAACGCCGCAAAATATACGCGCCATACGCAACAGGTGCAACATACCCGCGCTTATGACTTTGTTGTGCCGTTGCATTGACTTGTAGGTATTGTTTTTTATAACAATAACAAATTGGCTAACCATTTACTTGATGGTACATGACTATGAGGTCATAGACATCTGCAATCAATAAAAAAGAAAGATATAGGTTTGTTAGTATTTTTATATATATGCTACCTCACCAAGCTATGTGTAAATCTGTATTTATTCGTAACAGGTAAAGGAATTAGTTACTGGAGTAATTTGGAACATGTCATCGTGCGAAGACCTAAAGCAGTCGATCATAGATGACGCAGCTCAAGTGATAGTGAACAAGGTCATCATACCGCATTCTGGATGGCATCCCACCAACCCAGGCGACACATACTGGTCCACAGGTAAGTTAATATATCGTTATAGCTCTATACTAACTTATTAATGCATATTTCTTTGCAATTGATCGCTTTTAGCAATAGGGGACCAAATTCGATAATAAACGGATCCATCCCAAATGTCTGAGCTATCATTAGAGTTATAATAGAGTTTTGAGACATAGGTTTAAAAATAGTGGTCCTCGTTCCATATAAGGTTTTCGTTGGCATTATGTATGACCGTCGATCTTACAATAGTCATTATTATCATCATTTCAGTTAGTCGGCTGCTGAACACAGGTCTTCCCCAAAACTGCTAAAAGCCTCAAGTAAGAGGTTGTGTGCGTGTTGACAGTGTTCTGACCTCGCGGTCTTAGATGAAGCGAGTCAGCGTCTGGCTCAGGGATTACTAAGTGTTCGGGACACATTGCATTTTTTCTATAATCCCAAATGTGGGATGTCGTCCTCGAGAGGACATGTTTGGGGCCTTAGCTTAAAGCCCCGTATCGATTATGTGCTCCAAGAGGTCGAACATTGGCGCGTTCCACCCGCGTGAAATGGATACCGCCTTGGAACGCGCGCCAAATTGTTCGTTGGAACGTTCAAACGTGGAGCGGGACGTTCCATCTGGTGTCGGATTTTTACCGCGTATCAAAGTAGTTAAGTTTTAGCGCGCGCGCGCCGATTGGGACGGTTGTGTTCATCATTCGTGTGTTCGTTGCGTTCCAAGCTATGGATAACCAAAGTTGTCGTAAATTGATAAAATTATATGGTTCAAAGGAATTGCTGTGTAATAGCAAACGTCGTTTTTATCATAATAAAGCGCTCAGAGAAGATGCATGGAGAGAAATATGAAAGCGGCAGCTGTTTGTTTACGACTGACATCCATGTTGTACGGTCAAACACTGGAACAGCTGCCGTGCGCGCCAGGCGCGCTTATTTGATATACTTGGAACATTTGGAACGCGTTCTGCGGAACGCACTGCTCGGCGCGGTCATTCATGGCGCGCGTAATCGATACGCGGCTTAAGTTTAAGAGCCCCGCTCCGCTATTCACGATGTCCGAATGTTCCAATATCTTAGAAAAAGAAAAGCTTTTTTTTTTTCGTGAAAAAGGAAATTAGGAAGGGAGGACAGTTGTAAGGGGGCAGTCGTATTGGGTGAGGCTTGAAGAAAGGTAAGGTGCATTTTTAAAATTAATTTAAATTTCAAAAATGTCTAAAGGTGGACTGATGCCGTTAAGTCTCGTGCTGTCTCCTATCACTTTAAGTCAAAGTGACTGTGCTACCACCAGATTTAACGACATCTTAAAATTGAGTAGCGTTTGAGTATTTGTGCATCAACGTTTTAGGCTCAATTTTCATTGCTGCGGAACGGAATGGAGGCGAATTTTTGTAACGAAATTGTACATAGTAAAAAGAATTTTATGTTAATTGTGTAACGTGCAAAGTAGATATGAGCCAAAAAAGAAGACGCGCGTCTTCCGTGCAATTCTTGCGTATTCTCAAGAATTCCCGTAGCTACTGTCGGCGCAGTCTTTGGAATCCGCGGGAAGTAGCGCGAAGGGTGACGTTTTCATTTCTTCCATAAATTATGAACCCAAATATTTCTTTTCCTTTTTCTGATATTCTTCCTTTTCTCATCATTTTCTTATTCTGCTTCACAAATAAGTAATATGAAAATAATATCCAATCAACTCTTCTTATCAAATAAAAGATCTAGACTAATGCACATAGTCATAAGGCACAGTCGAAGCCTTTCCGTGCGACGAGGCGAAATTAACGCTTCCGTTCCATTCCATTCCGCCGCAATGTAAATTGAGCTATAAGGCGTTGTGTAGCAGTGAAGCTGCAAGTGGTCGCGTTGTGTGCGTGCGCAGTGTTCCGCAACGCGTCGGGCGTGCTGCGCAACGCGTCGTCGGCGGGCGAGTACGCGCGGCGGCGGCTGCGCGCGCTGCCCGGCCTGGCCGAGGCGCTGCTGCACGCCGTGCGCGCCGCCGTGCGCGCCAACGCCATCGGCACCAAGATCGTCGAGAACTGCGTCTGCGTGCTGCGCAACCTCTCCTACAGGTCACATATATTACACTCTCAAAACACCTCACACTAGCCTCACAATACAATACTCTTTATTGTGCACCAAGTAAAAATAAACAAATATTGAGAGAAAACAAAAGCAATCTGCAATCTCTTCCAGACAACCCAGAAAAAGAATTAAATAAAAATAAAAGAAAGGTTAACGGGTAGGGTGTACTAAAATAAGAAAATATAACAACTTATGCACTAAAAAGACAACTTACTTTAGGTAGATGAAAGACCAATAAATAAAATAAGAGTATAAAGAGATAAAAGTAGGAAGGGAGAAGGGTGAGAGAGACCAGACAGAAAATTGAAAAGTCCTGACAAATAACCTAATTTCCATAGAAAAGTCCGGACATTTTGTTGCAAACGTTATTAACTACTGTGGAGAAAATTAATTAATCAATTATTGTTTTTGTATACTCACGCGATCAACTCACGTCGCAAACTCCATCTCTCCCACGTGAAATATATACTTTATATTATTGAAGTATTAAAAAAGGCTGACATTTTCAAAATGTGACCACAATCCTGACTAATGCCATCTCTACGTGAAACTATTTAGTTCTACTAGTGGTCGTCCGATATCTAATATACAAAATATAAAATTTCTGCTTTTTTGCCGTGACATACACTCCACAGACTATTGAAAAAATCACACAAAATTCACAACTTATTCAGTCAATGAAGGCATCCACGACTTTTTCTGCTATAGTGTTGGGAGGTTCGGGAATAAATAACACGTCTAGTGATCTTGACTGTAGATTTATTACTGTCCAATTCATCTATCGTACATACACATGAACATACACTACACTACACGCCCATCAGCAAAAAGAAAAAAAATATAATAATATTTTTTTTTTTTTAATGTTACACAACTTGGAGTAAAAGAAATCAAAAAGGTGTAAATTATTTTAAAATATTAACATTCTTAATCTATAACATAATAAAAAATATATCGTAAACACTTTATAAGTAGAAAATTATTTAAATTTTAAGTAAAGTTTATTTGTATACATAGTAATATAACAATTTCATTATTTTATATATGGTCTAGTGCGATTTTTATGTATTGACTTATGTTTACCTTTATAATCTATTGTTACATTTGGTTCACAATCTTCGATAACCTGAAATGGTCCTATATAAAGAGGATCGAATTTGCTTACACGTAATTCATTCTTAGGAGTATCATATCACGGCATTATACTTAATTGATTTGTATAATAATCATACTTTGTTTTCCTACTCTGTTTGCTTAAAATTAAATTATTTCTTGCATCATATTGCGATTTTTGAAGTCTATATCTGTTGCTGTGGGTAATCATATGGGTTATATAAAGGGTCTATATCTAAAGTTAAATTAGTTGGCAAACGGCAAAGCTTCCCAAAAACAAGCTCATATGGAGTATACTTGGTTTCCGTGTGTACAGTGTTATTATAACCGAAACACCAATACGGTAACCAAGTACTCCAATTATGTGGTTCATTACCTGTTTGAATTCTGAGAAATGACATCAGATTTTTGTGGCTGTTTTCTAAGGAACCTATAGATTGGTGATGGTATGCCGTTGACGTTACCTGTTGGATATTGAGTATACGGCACACATCTTTCATCACAGTTGAGACAAATTCTGTCCCTTGATCAGATATTATTTGTCGAGGAATACCATATCTCAAAACAAAATTATTTATGAAAGCCGATGCCACTGAAATAGTATCCTTATTTTTCAATGGATAAGCTTCAACATACTTATTTAGATCACACTGGTGTGAGTATATAAACATTACTATCATTATCCTTACATAAGGCCCCTACTAATTTAAGTAAACTCTGTCAAAAGCAGAATATCCTGTATCGGTTATAACCATTGGTTCTTTTATATATTTATTTAAGTGTTTATGTCGCAAACACTTGTCACATCGATTAACATAATTAGTAACATCTTTCTAATCCCGGCCAAAAGAATCTTTCTTTATGTTGTTTATCATTCGCCTTATACCGGCGTGCCCGCTAGTTGGCAACAAATGATAGTCGTTTAATATTATACGTTTTGTCTCATGATCGTCGACCTTATGGACACCATACAAAATTAATATTCGCGGTCCGGACCTATTTGGTGTCTCATTTATAACACGAGTTAACTCTTAATTAATATATTATTATTATTATTTAGTATAATATACAGACGATCCTTTCGCTTATTACAAAAGCAATCCAACCCTCACAAAGGCATCTCGTGCACAATATGATCGGAAAGAAGGATTTACATAAATAGTTGACTTTGGTGAGACAAAACAAAATAACTTAGAATTAGAATAGAATTTTTTTCATTCTGTTTATCTTTTCCCATTCTTTTCGTCTACAAACAATAATTCAGTGCAATCCTTGGTTTTTAAGTGTTCCCACGACTTTTGGGTGATCAGTCCAATCGTTGGTGGAAACCTTATCTACCATAGGGTTGTCACACTTATCTTGTGCTACCTTTTCATCCATCCGCTTTTGCGCTCTTGTTAGGACAGATATGACCTTTTCATTCATTTCTTTCAAATCTTCACTGAGATTTGGATGCGACAAAGCATCTGCAGCTGCATTGTCAGCTCCTACATACCTGATAACAAACTTATATTCCTCAAGCAATAACCTAAACTTCGTAAGTCTACTTGACGGATTTGTCATGTTGAATAAATATACGAGAGGCTTATGATCTGTTTCAATAATGAATTCGCGTCCATATAAATAAGGTCGAAAGTATTTTACTGCCCATACTATCGATAATAATTCCTTTTCGATAGTAGGATAATTTTTCTCGGCTTTGTTCAATGCGACTAGCATATGCAACCGGTCGTCCGTCATGATTACATAAAACTGAGCCTATAGCAAAACCAGACGCGTCAGTTTTTAGAATAAATTTATGATTTTGGTCAAAATTTGGATACTGGAGTATGGGAGGAGTCGTTAAAGCTTTTTTGAGCATTGAAAAAGATGTTTTACAGTTTTTATCCCAATGAAATTTGACATTTTTGCGACATAAATTGTTTAGAGGTAAAGCGATTTCAGAAAAATTTTGGTATAAATCTTCGATAGTAATTGCAAACGCTACTAGTCTTTTACATCGTTGGTACTTTGAGGAATTGGGTAATTTTGTAATACTGATATCTTTTGGGTCAGGCTTAATACCTTCGGAAGAAACAACATGGCCAAGATAAAGTAGTTCTTTTTAGAAAACACATTTTTAGGGTTTAACTTTAAGTTTACTTTTTCTAAGCGAGATAATATTTCTATTAAATTTTATTATGGTTATCTAAATTTCGGCCAAAACAAATGAGGTCATCTAAATAAGTGAGCGCTTTTCGTAATTTAAACCAGCCATAGATATTGTAATTGCACGAGAAAGGAACTTGGGCTTGTCTTAAGCCCATTGGCATTCTGGTCATCTGATATTGACCAGAGGGTGTAGTGAAAGCCGTATACCTTCTACTAGATGGATTAAGGCTTAATTGGTAAAATGCTTGATTAAGATCAAGGTGGGAAATACATTGCCCTGATAAAGAATCCAATATGTCCGTAATATTGGGTAACGAAATTTGTCATCTACAATACAGTTGTTTAATTTTCGAAAATCAATAACCAAACGCCAGCTCCTGTCTTCACCGTTCTGATTTTTAGGTAAGAAGTACAGGACTTGACCACTGCTACAAGATGGTTCAATAATTCCGTCTTTTAACATATTTTTGACTTGTTTTTCTATTTCGTTTCTCTGAGAATAAGGTAATCGATACTGTTTCACATACACTGGGTCACTATTAGGTTTTAATTGTATATTATGTTCGTATAAATTACAAGTTGTTAATTGATCTCCTGGCAATAAAAATACGTCGGAAAATTTTGCACAGATATTTATAGAAGATTTTTCTCTTTATTTAAATGATCTAAATTTAGTAAATTTAACATTTTACGAACACGTTCGGGATTAATGAGACTTTTATCAAACTTACAAATTGAGTAATTATATAAACTATCGGTTTCGGGTCTAAAATAACTAAGATTAATTTGATCCTCGTGTATTTAATATTTGTATTGGTATTTTCCCGTTATTTACTTTGACAATTCCACCAGACAGAAAAACTCCTCGCATAACTCTCTCGGAAAGACGACAATCTTCTTTCATACTCGTGTTGATATAAAATAAACTCTCACATCTCGGAGGTATACTCAAATATGTATTATTTCCCAAAATACCCATATGCAATGGTAAAGTTACTAATTCATTCATATTATGCAGTGTAATATTATTCAATTCAAAATTTATGTTACAATTAAACTTACGTAAAAAATCTATACCTAGAATTCCAGAAGTTTCAGACGGCAATTGCTTTATAACATGAAACTTATTATTAAATTTCAATCCGTTAACAGACAATGTTAAATAAACATATCCCACGGTTCGTAATTTGCCTCCAATTCCGTTTATTGTAATCGGTTTTTGTAATGATATGTTGAGCTTTCTGCGTGTCATATTTAATTGCGCATAAAGAAGCCCCGGTATCTACAAGCCATCTACATTTGATACTACCTATTGCTAACTCAACACAATTACTATATTCGCAACCAAATATACTATGAGTCTCGAAAAAATTCTAAATTATTATGGTTATTAGGGTTAATTTCAACATTTTGAGAACTTTGCGATACGCGATATTTTGGCGTCATAAAATTAATTCGTTGGGTATTGTAACCACGAAAAGATCCGCGATTCTGGTATGAGTACTTACCTGTATTACCGCAGTTACCTTTTTCCACGATGTTGTTGATTTCCGCGAAAACTGTTGGTACGGGTTTCCTCCAGTTGACGCTATTTTTTGCATGGGTAGGCAAAGGGTATGTTTGACGTGGTACATTATTGTATGTATACCCACCGCAAATTTTACGCATTCCTGAACCACCTCGATTCCCGAAAAAATCGATGGTTCGGTGTACTCGTTAGGTCGAATACAGGACGCCTCCTCATCCTTTGCTGCTCTAATTGTTTCTTTTAATGTATTATAATTACGTGCTGACAAAATAGTACTGAGTTGTCGATTTCGCAAGCCATTTGTGAAACTTTTAATAGCAATCTTTCATTTATCGGACGTAAAATTTATGCGCGTTTTGGTCGCCATCGGCTTGGGAAATCGTCAAATCTACGAATAATTGTTCGATTTTATTGCCATAATTATCTATGGAACTACTATTTTGCCTTATTTGCATTAGTTCGTTATGAATGGAAGTGCGATTTCTTTGTTAAAAGATGGTTCCGCATATCACTTATAAGCGTCTCGCATGAGTCATAGGAATCTAATAGGCGTAATTTAGCGCTTTCATTCAAACGAGTTTTAAAACAAATTTTATTAACATAGACTTACCTTCTTCTTTAAGCGAAGAGCTATATAACTCTATCGAGTCCATCAAGGTTTTGGTGACCGATTCCTCGCCCGTCATCACTGGCAGGAGTGACACAGCAGTTTTAAAGTCGAAACTTTCCATGGTGACTACTTCGCTTCGAATAGTGCCCTCGGGTTGATTGAGAACTGTAATCCTTACTACAAAAGTTTTCTATTTGTATATATATAAGTCCTTAATTAAATCGCAATATGATTGTATTTCAACTAATGCTTTACTCTTAATTTGTTTACTTTCTATCTCTTTATTTAAAATTATTAAACAATTATCAAATTCCTCACGTAACTGTATTGATTCTCTAATTTTGTTAAAATACTTTTAGTTCGCCTAGCATAACTTAATTTAACCAAATTATTTTTAATACTTTTAAATTTTCATATATAATTATTAATTCACTAGACATGAAAATACAGTTAAAAATACACTTAAAAAATATACTTAAAATACAGTGTATACATGGCTATTTTGAATTAATATTAATTTCTTAAACTTAAACTATTATATATTTTTAATTTCCACCTTATGTCCATTTTTTTTTTTCACTTTGACGCATTGTTGTCTCCCGGTGACCATCGTGGCGGCACTCACAGCATACACGGGGTACACGAGGTCCTGGGTCAGGCGACCGCACAAAGAGCGACGCAAATTTTGCATTACCATCTCATTCCGCATCCAGCTTGTATGACACCTTTATATTTTGTATACACCATAAACAAGAGCCAAGCCCAAAACTGTGCATATTATAAGCAGCACGACGGATATCCCAGATAGATGCTTTTAATTTCTCTATATGTGCAGAATTTGAGCCTCCTGAAGTATCTTGCGTAATGAACACTTGGTCTTTCTTAAGTTCAGAACGACACATTTTTTTTTTTTTTAATTATATAAGTCCAATATTATTTATTCTTCATTTTCATATTTAATTTGTATTCCACATATTTTTAAACGCGGCCCATGACCGAACCCAGGCAGACCGCCGATGAACTGGCAGGGTCGCCATATAGTGTTGGGAGGTTCGGGAATAAATAACACGTCTAGTGATCTTGACTGTAGATTTATTACTGTCCAATTCATCTATCGTACATACACATGAACATACACTACACTACACTGCCACCAGGGCGGCGCCACTTAAAAAGTGAGGTATAATGTTTGTCAGATTTCATAAAGGGGAAGTTAATTTGTTCGGAAAATGTAAAGGTTAATGTTTTTCTGTACTATTAGCTATATTTTATATTAATAAGATTAAAAATAAATAAACCAAACCACAAATATTCATAAAAGTAGAAAATTTGAAAAAGTTAAAAGTGCAAAAATTAAAGAGCAACCACTGAGGCATTGTTTTGTGTATTATAATACCTAGAAACTGATAAACTTTATTAAAAACTAACTTCTCAAATAAATGATATTGTGTAACAAAAACTTTAACCTCAGTGTCAACTAGCGACATCTTGAGCAGAAAATTATTAGCCTCATTCAATTCAATTCAATTTATTCAGAATAATAGTGAGTTGCTCATTAGAACGTAATTCAGCGACGTCCCCACTTATTACCTACCTACCCATTCCGCGAATTTAAAAACGCATCCTCGTATTTTTTTAATTTGTCATTTGTTTACGATTTGGTGGCAAATTGAAAATTGTCTGTGTCACGTCAGCATGAATTTAACGCGAGAAAATTTTCGTACAATGATTTTTTATGACTTTCGATGTCACTTAAGTCAACAAGAAAGTTATGATAGACTTATATTGGCCTTTCATGATGAAGCCCCATCTCGTGCCACTGTTTACAACTGGTTTAATGAATTTAAATGTGGTCGCACTAATCTCACCGATGATCTGCGTGAGGGACGGCCTTCTACGGCGACAACTGAAGATAACATCAGTGTTGTGTGGCGTATGATAGACTGACAAAAGAGTGACTTATCAGTAGATTCGGACAAGCATAGGCATCGGTATGAGTTAAGTGCACAAAATCCTCCATGAACATTTAGCGGTCAGGAAGCTTTGTGCCCGGTGAATACCTCATAATTTGACAGAGGCCCAAAAACTCCGTCGTGTTGATTGGTGTCGTGAAATGGTTCAAACATTTAACGGAGGTGACTCAAATGCTGTGTTCGACATACTTACGGGTGACGAAAGCTGGATTTATTGTTATGATCCTGAAACTAAAAGACAGTCTGCTGTCTGGGTGTTTACTTCCGAGGAGTTGCCAACTAAAGTGAAGAGAGGTCGAAGCGTGGGAAAAAAGATGGTGGCCTCGTTCTCCGGAAGGACAGGTCATTACGCAACAATTGTTTAAGAGGATCGAAAAACAGTTACTGCAGAGTGGTACACTAACAATTGTTTGCCACTTGTCTTGGAAAAAGTTCGGGAGAAACGACCTCGCAGTTGGATCCTCCTTCACCACGACAACGCCTCGTAGCACACCGCCAAGCAAACATTCGACTACTTGGCGACGTCAGACGTGGAATTACTGCGTCACCCGCCCTATAGCCCCGACCTCGCACCTTGCAATTTTTATTTATTTCCGAAAATAAATAAATAAAAATTGCAAAAATTGTCTTATGGACGCCGAGGAAGCAGTGGCTGCGTTTCAAAATGCCGTCGAAGAGACCCCTAAGGACGAGTGGGCAAAGTGCTTTTCTCAGTGGTTCCATCGGATGCAGCGATGTATTGATGTAAATGGACACTATTTTGAAAAGATATAATAAAACTAATAACTTGCTAGTTTGTTCAGTATTTGATTTTCTAAGAACTTTCAGTGTCACCCTCGTAATACAAATCAAGCAATCAATCTGTTAGTAATTATTTATTGACATTTAAAAAAAATTGGTGATAATCTTGACTCTGTGCCAGTCGCACAGAGTCTTTTGAGTCTTTTAACCACAGACTATTATGTTTAACAAAATAATTGAAATGAATTTTTATTTTACTTTATTTAATGTACACACAACATGCTTTAAGAGAGGTACAAAGATTTCACTTGACGTATTAATATATAGATGTATAATTACTTATTATACTAACTATAGATGATAATGTTGACTATTTATTTTCACAACCGTTTAGCTTTTTTTTCGTCTACTATACGTTATAATAAGCATTTGATAAAAGTTAAGAACTTAAAAGAATAAAATGAAAAAGATAGCTTTTATTCTTTTTAATCGTTTGAAGTCGACTTTTACTTTTATTATAAGTCAAATTTTTGACCTTTTTAAGGAACATAAATAGTTACATTAGAAACTTCATCCACTATTCTTCGACCCTTAAGGGTGAAATTTTTTCTTAAAATTTATATGGGACCACCCTTGAAGTATAACCTGTTTAATAAAAAAGAAAGGAATACTAACCAACCTTAATTCCTTTTGTCCGTCTGTCCTAATGTGAAATATATGTTAGGATATTTTTTTACTTTTTATATTAAATTGTCTGACTCGGAAAATGTTGTTCTATCTTTTGAAGTAGGTGGCGCGATTAGTTTCATTCCGGACTTTTTACATTGTAAATATTAAATTTATTATAACTCTATCAAGTCATTTTGGTCTATAAATTAATATTAAGAATTGTTACCTATCGTTTACCTATCACATTACAGTTCAATATTCACATAAAGCCTATGAAAATTCCACTGCAAAACATAGGCCTCCCCCATAGATTACAGAGACAGATTTATAGAATAAGGGTGGCAAACAAGCACACAATCCACTTAATGGTAAGTGAATTCTGTGGCCCATAGACATTTACATCTAATCTCTTAAGAATGAAAATACAGATGGTCTCCGGTTCTCTACACTTACCATACGAAGCACACACTTGCCATAGTAAGCACGGCGTAATAAAATCCACTGCCCCTTATCATTCCGCCGGTGTCGTAAGGCGAAGGCGACAGATGGAAATGAAACAGGAGATGGGTAGTTACATCTTCCCAAATAAATGGGCAATCTATGGGGGAGGCCTATGTTCAGCTAAAAATCAGCATATTATTATAGTTTAGAGGTTGAGTTAATTCTATAATATTATAATATTATACCTTGCAGGTGTCAAGAGATCGAAGACCCGTTATATGATACGAGGGCTCCACCGACACAATCTTCTGGGCAGGCCAGGATACAAGCCAGCGCGTCTAAAGGTATAAAAACAGAAGCAAAGTTAAGATTTTTTTTTCCAAATTAATTTCTAGTATTTCTTCAGCTTTTTAATTTATTCTTGAAATTTAATTTACAATCAAATGAAAAAATTGGATATTTATTCTCCAGGCGAGAATCTTGGTTGCTTCGGTGGCAGTAAAAAGAAGAAGGAAGGATCGTCATCGTCGAACTCCACCAGTCCACTCGGTAAAAGCGATCCCGACTCGCAGCCGCTCGGGGAAACTGGCTCTAATACGCAGCTCGGATACAGTGTTCCCAAGGGCACAGAAATGTTGTGGTCACCTGAGGTTACTACGTTTTTTATTATTTTTAAAATTATATTTCTATTAATAACTCAAAACATTGTAATATGTCATTCCTTTTCGGTTATTATTACTTTAATTTAAAACTTGTTGGATTCGAATCCTTTACTTTCCTTACTAAAAAGAAGGTTGATAAATTTTTGTTTGAGTTCGTGGAAGTTCTATAAAAGGAAAAATTACAGACAACGCAGCGCAAGGCGCGCAACGTGTCCAATCGACTGCTAAGCCAATTTAGGCAAATCTCTCGTATGAGAAACTTATGTCCGATAGTGAACTGTTTATAAAGAAGAAGATAAATGCTACTGTTTTATTCCCTGTCTTTTAAAATTAAGCTTTTACCACAGAATAAATAATAGCACTAGAACAGAAGTATCACTATCTGATAGCAAACTTGCGAGTTTAAACTTAGTTACTACGTCGCTAATGTTCATAATACTTTGCACGCCTTGGATACGACCTTCGTCAAATTAGCCTACCGATTAAATCGTCGAAAAAAAATTAATGCGGCGCGCGTATTAAATCAAAATGCACCTTACGTCCGCGTGCGAAAGTATGTATAACTTAGCCCGTTACGCGCCTTTGTTAAGGCTTCACCTACTGTAGGGTTAGGTGTTGTGAGAAAACAAATTGAATCCTTTAATATTAGTTGGTAGTAGAATACACCGAGGGAACATTATTGTTCAACGTGAGGAAGGTTTATATGCAACATCGAGAAAAATTAAGATTATAACAACGTGAACGTCTTTGAAACTCAGATAATTTACCTACTTATCATTTCTAACCGACTTCAAAAAAGGGAGGAGGTACTCAATTCGACTGTATTTTTTATGTGTGTTACCTCAGAACTTTTTCCTAGGTGGACCGATTTGGTGGACCGAAGCTGGTGCTTATAATTTATATATCCCATATACTGATCTGACCAGTAGTTTTGGAGTTATCCTTAATAATGCGTATTAATATTGAAGTCGGCTGTACAAATTTTTTAATTTCATTACTTGTCTCTCTTCCTCTCTTTTTAAAAAACGTTACCTACACACTAGGATTTTCTCCTGTATCGCGGGGGCAGTTTACATACATAGATTTCACAAGGACAAACATCCAGACCCAGAACAATTATTTGTAGGCCATACAAATACTTGTTCCGTGCGGGATTCGAACCTGCGGCCCTTAGCGCCGCAACTTGCCTGTTTCACATTTCTTGCTATTTAAAAACATGTGACATGCGACAGCACTATTTATGAAAGAGTAGCAATGAGAAGTGCTGCTATTTTCAATATCTTTCTTTTATCGACCAAGTGTTAAACTAATAACTAACAGTATATGCTAATCTTGCATTAGTAGGAAGTCACTGGTACTGAGCGGTCTACTTACACTGAACGATTTTTAAGGTTATTGGCATTATACGCGAAAAAAATCGAAAACTGCGAAGTTGTGGTCGGGTCGCTGAACAAATAATAAAAGTGTAACTATGGCGTCAGTAACTAGGTACCTAATTATCTAGATCTACCTATAAATAATAATATCTTAACTTATCTTCGGTATCCTATCTTCGGTATCTTATCTTAGGTATCCTTAGGAACAGTAAAGAATGAAAAGTCGACATTCCTATTGTTATTTAAGCACCCGTATGCTATGCAGTATCTTTTGGCTTTTTGAGAAGCCATACTCGAATAAAAACTGAAATAAATATCAAAAGTGCCTAAAAACTTATAAGAGAAAAATACTTTTTTGTTAACGTAAGGCTCACGTCAGCTCGAGCACGCGCCTGACAAGTGACAACCTCACTGAATTAGCCCCTTGTATGGGGCCGCGGAGCGTAGGTATATTTTCATGCGTAAAGCGCGGAGTGAGACAGGCCTGCTTATACTTATCCAGTCTCTGATATTTCCCGTTATTGATTATGCGAATGTGGTTTACCCAAATCTATCTCATAATCTTTTAGATCAGTTGAAGTAAGTGTTTTCTCATCAATTGTGTCATATCCATTTTCGGCTTACGTAAGAATGACAGCTTTTTATTCGTCAAAGGCGTAACTCCCTTTGAATAGAACTATACATATGATTTTAAATAACGCACATTCTCCTTATCTTAAGGTTATTTTCAGTGTCTTTATTCTAACCATGATCGAGGTTTTCGTTCTCTTCTAATCTTAAGATTCATATTTCACCACGTAACGTTGATATACACTGCTCTGGAACGCCCTGCCCGTTGGTATCAAGATATACTAGTACTAAGAATTATTATTAAGAAACTAGTTCGAGAATACTATCTCAGAAATAATTGCATTTGTTTTATCTGTCTTTTTTGTCTCTCCATTTCGCTTATTATTTTATTCTTGGTCCAGCAGTGTTTCATATAAACCATTCAGTGTTTTATATTATTTAAAAAAATATATAAGTGCCCATTTATATTTTTATATTGTAATAAGTATGTATATTTTACTATACTTATTCCATTTATCTACATTTTATTGTATACTAGCGATCCGCCCCGGCTTCGCTAGTATACAATATTTGACATACACAAAAAAAATCATCAAAATCGATCGCGCCGTTTTTGAGTTTTGGTGAGACTAACGGACAGCAATTGATTTTTATATATAGATTCTCATATATCGATTCTCGCCTTTTCTCTACTATAATATGCATATATTATACATATAAATCTTACTCTTGAATCATTCTGTCTATTGATGAAAACCGCATCAAAATCCGTTGCGTAGTAAAAGATCTAAGCGTACAGACGGCGGGAAGCGACTTTGTTTTATACTATGTAGAGAAGATCTTATCTCGATTACTCATTTTATTTGGTTTGTCTCTTTCGTTTGCCATTTAGTGAAGAGAGAGAGAGAGAGAGAGAGCGAGAGAGAGAGAAAGAGAGCTACTTTATGCATTACTTCAATTGACGTTGATTTGAATGATTAAGGTTGTTTATAAATTAAATAAATTTTGTATGATCGCAGGTGGTACCGTTATACATGGCGTTGTTGCAATCGTGCTCGAACCCGGAGACGTTGGAAGCGGCGGCCGGCGCGCTGCAGAACTTAGCGGCCTGCTACTGGCAGCCCTCCATAGATATACGAGCCGCCGTGCGCAAGGAGAAAGGTTCGATTCCATTACCAGCATGATGTACGATTTAACGTGCATTATTTTTAGTGTTCCACGCTTAAAAGACAAAAAAGTAATTCCGTATGTGTTTCGCCAATTAGTTTTATCTAAATCTATTTGACGTAATAATTTGAACTACTTGGGGTGACCGAGCTTCACTCGGCATGGGAGAAGACGGGAGGACACTTGTCTAGATAAACGTGGAAAGTAAAACCTTATCTAATTACAAAATTTCACTCAATTCGTTAGAGCCATTTCCGAAAAACTTCACCTGAATTGCTCACTGAAAAAACAAAGATTTAGTGATGGCCCAATTGTGGGCATAAAATAAACAGTTATTTTATTTAATTGATATATCGGAAAGAAATTCAACAATACTTTTAACATTTTTTTAATTTAGAAAATCTAATATGCCTATAAAGTATAAATATTATATTATCTTTACTCTGTAAGTATTTTTTACGTGGTTTTATATGTGGTAAAGAAATCATGCTGCAGCTATATTACATTGTATGGTTGTAGCACGATCTCACAGAAACCGGCGTAAAATAGGAGCTTAATGTTGCTTTCTTTCGTATGGTGAGTGTTTACTCAATAAAAAGGGTCTTAACGCTGTATGTAATCCTCAGGTTGGCAACGCATCTGCATTTTGATACTTAATCGAGGATCGATGTAGATGTCTATGCATCCACTTACTTTCAGTTGAACTGTGTGCTCGTTTGTCACCCTTATTCTATAAAAAAAGTTTATTTATTGGCAGACTTCTTTTCTGAGTAAACTTAGTATAGACGGGTGGCTCCCTCTTAGGCTCTTTTACGCATTGTATTCATAGGCTGCAGTATCCACTTAACATCGGATTGATTGTTACATCATTCGCCACTTTAATATAAACAAAAATAATTGTTTACGGCAGTGGCTTAAGCTTAAGGCCTAAGCGGTCGCCTTAAACCACGCATGTTTTCTTTTTTGTTATAGGTTTACCAATCCTAGTAGAGCTACTGCGAATGGAAGTCGACCGGGTGGTATGCGCAGTAGCCACAGCGCTCCGGAACCTGGCCATAGATCAGCGCAATAAGGAGTTGATCGGCAAATATGCAATGAGGGACCTCGTACAAAAACTTCCCAGCGGGAATCAGCAGCATGATCAAGTTAGTATGATTACTTAACCATTCCTTTTCCATTACTTCAACCAACCTGTCCCGTGAGTCATATATGAACATTTCGATTGTTTAACTATTGTGTATTTTTTGCGTACAGGGAAGTTGTTAACATGATTGTTACACATTTAACGAACCGCTATTTTCAACTTTGTGATGGAGACGTGATCACGGATCAGTAAGCTGAAGTGGCAATGGGCCGGCTAATAACTTGAAGAACTGACAACCGATGGGGAAGAAAGTTTCTCGAGTGGCAGCCTCGTAACAGTAAGATAAGTGTGGCGTGTGTGGCTTAGTGGGCGGCGGTTATCGGCACTAGAGAGAGATGCAGGAAGTCGGTAGATGCTCAGGACTCTGCTTAATAGCTTTCTTCAGGGTAGTTCTAGTAGAATTGTGAAGAGCTGTAACGATGTTGATAATAATGATGATAAATAGATATGTCTGTAGTCAAAGCCCCATATGAGATGGTCCGTGGCTGGAATCCTTTTCTGTCCAGGAGTCCGTCTGGCTAGGTACCATTCTCTTGCTTATTTCAACCGCCAAGCAGCAGGGCGTGCACTGTTGTGTTCCGGTCTAAAGGGTTTAGAGAGCAAATATGATTACAGACTGTGAGGCATTCCATCTTGTCCTCAGATGGCCTTCTTCGTTTGAAGTTAGTTCCAAGTGTGTATGGAGTGCAGGAGCCACTTACCATTAGGTGGACTGTATGCTCGTTTGTCACTTCAATTTTGTAAAAAAAACTCCGTATTCGGGTTAAAAGAACTCTACTTATGTACTGTTACTGTTAAGGGTACATCGGACGATACGATAGCGGCGGTGCTAGCAACACTGAACGAGGTGATCAAGAAGAGTGGAGAATTTTCGCGTTCGTTGCTCGAAGCTGGCGGGGTAGAGCGTTTGTTAAATCTTACGAAGCAACGTCACCGTCATACGCCGAGAGTGTTAAAGTTTGCTGGTAAGTTAGAATGCTATTTAATAAAATGACTCAACAAGTATTTACATGGTTATTGGCCAGTACAATTATATCTTGTCTATTTTTCTACACATTTGGCCTTATTACATAAAGTAGTTTATAATTAAACTTAAGATGGAATCTGTTTCACAAAAGAAGTCCCGCGGAAATATTCAAAAATGAATCTTTTCCAGTAAAAAACGTGGTAGAGCCATGCTGCAGCTATATTAGTAGTATAGTTGTAGCACGAATGGGTCGGCTCGACCGGGGTAGGACCACGCTCTCACAGAATACCAGCGTAAAATAGCAGCTTAACGCTGCTGTGTTTCGTATGGTGAGTGTAGAGAACCGGAGACCCTGTTTACTGGAAATGAGGCATTCCATCTTAGTCCTCACGGGTGACAACGCATCTGCATTTTGATTTGTGATCGAGGATAGATGTAGATGTCTATGGGCCGCAGCAACCACTTACCATCAGTTGGACTGTGTGCTCGTTTGTTACCCTCATCCTATAAAAAAAGGGTTTCCGGTTCTCTAAACTGGCCATACGAAACACAGCAGCATTATGCTGCTATTTTACGCTGGTATTCTGTAAGAGCGTGGTCCTTCCCCGGTTGAGCCGATCCATTCGTGCTACAACTATACAATTAATATAGCTGCAGCATGGCTCTACCACATATAAGTTGACTTGAAAACTCCAAAGCTTTTTCAAGCATTAACAAAATATTATTAGGGATATTGATATTAAAATCTTGCCAATATTACTAGTATTTAGCATTACTTCTGTATAAAATTTTATTTCTTTTACCTTTAATTTAGCACTATACACGTTTAGACGGAGTTTCGGAAATCAGCCAAAGACAATCTTAATTTTTTTATTAATTCTGTGGATCCTATTTCATCCCATACGAAATAACTTAAAGGATACTCTTGCGATATTACAAAATTAATGATTGGTTTATTTTCCAGGTCAAGTTTTGATGACAATGTGGTCGCACGCGGAACTCCGCGAGGTTTACCGCAAGCATGGATGGCGCGAAGCAGACTTCCTTACTCCAGCCAGAGCGGCGCAAACTCGCAGCTCTTCCAACAGCAGCGGTTTGTAGCAAAATTGCTTACTTTGCTCTCAACCGGTCTGTGAAGACGGTCTGTAAAGAAGTGTTGGCATTTTCTTCTAGTTTGTCCATGTGTTGTGTATTTTAATGATTTTATTGGAATTGATGTTTAAAAAGTTACTACATAATCAATTAATGCTTATTTGTCTAAAGCCTCGTTTGGTCATACTTGTATTACATATAAGATGAACTGTGTATGTTATAACATGAACACAAAGATTGCGTCTGTTTAATTTGTGTGTGTGTGTGTGTGTGTGTGCGTGCGTGCGTGCGTGTGCGTGTGTGTGTTGTGTGTGTGTGTGTGTATGTGTGTGCGCGTGTGCGTTAATGTTCATCTTGTACGTACATTGAGATTTGATTACGTGCGCATTTTCATCTATGGTGAATGTATCGATATCATTACGCCTATAATCAAAGTCTTTGGGTATACCACAAAAGATCATCGCCTATCATCTTAAGTCTGGTAGCGGTACTAGCATTTATTTAGTGCAGATCATTAACATCCTATGCATACAGTGGATAAAACTGTATAATATGTATTGCATACGACTGTACTCTGCCATGCTCATTCGTATATTATCATCCGATGATCCGATGATACATCGCCTCGAAGATATTCGAGGCGATGTATATTCGCTGATGCACAGTTATAATGGGAATTATGATGGGTGATTCATATTTCAGCGGTAACCATAACGTGGTACTTTACAAGGCTGCCATCACTTCACAAGTAAAAAATGTATCTGCATTCTTTCTACGTGACTTTATTACTATCTTTCACAAGTCTACTGCTGAACATAGGTATTTTAATTAATGCTTAAATTTTTTTAGAAAGTGTTCAAATGGTCAATCTCCAAATATATTAGAATTAAATATTAAAACCCATTACTATTGACCCTTTTTAATGACTCCATATAATATGTATGTAGCTTGATTTATAAAATGCAGATATGTCTATATTTTTACGACGGCAGTACTGTACTGTACGCAGTCTTGTTCATTCAGGTTTGTTTTGTGGACTATGTACATCATGTACATATTGGCGATGAATGTTAATTAACAAACCATGCACGCGACTGTACATACCGCATGAATCTGCATTCCGTTAACATATCGGCCGCGTGTGCGTGTATATTCGGGTAGTGCTCCTGATACGAGGTTAAAAAGTATACAACACTTATTGCACGCGACAGTACATGCCTTTCATCACAAAATAAAGAGACTACACAGAAGTAAAGCTCATTTATGTACTTCACCTTTTATACCTAGACGCGGCCGTAGTACTAGAGTTGTTAGTTACGACTAACGTAAAAAAATGTCTGGTGCATTGTGATTTAACGTACTTTCCGATCTTCAATTGATTGAACTAAAATTTGACATACGAACATATTATACAGCTTTGCTGAATGCTTGTAATAATATCGTACCATTGTCACAAAAACCTGTTTTATATTTGAAATTTATTTTATAAAATGTAGTTGCCTACTGTAGTATTGACACGACAGACATTATTTAAGGTTTTTAATAACACTATTTGAAAATTATGTTGTTTTATTGACTATCGTGAATGAAACAGGAAGTACAAATAAAAACCAACAATAAATTATAAAATTCAGATTTATGCAATAAATTACATTGATTTATTGAGGTATTACTTTTCTTTTTTCCGCCATATCTCACTTGATAATAGTAAAGTGAATACGAAAACTAAATCGTCGTAAAGCGTGTGCCAACAGCGCGTGGCACTCACGTTCGCACTGTTCTGAGACGATGATGTTCATGAGCGGTGTGTCCGTATGCGTTGCTGGGGCGCACAATACATGAAGCTTTACTTCTGTACTCCGTTTATTTTGTGGTTTCATCAATATTGCTCGTGTGTGCGATGTACATTCGCGCGGTGGTCGTGAGATTCGAAAGTGTGTAACACTCCTTGCACGCGACTGTACATTGCGCACGCTGCATTCCTACATTCGTGTGGGCGATGTACATTCGCGCGATGGGCATGAAATTCAAAGGCATACAACACCCATCGCACGCGACTGTACATGGCGCACGCTGCCTTCATGAGAATCGATTGTATACAACACTCACTGCACGCGACTGTACATGTACATGGCGCACGCTGTCTCCCATTAACATTCGTGTGGGCGATGTACACTCGCGCGGTGCGGTGCACGGGTGCACGGTTGTGACGCGGACGCACGCGGACAGGTCAGGGCACGCCGGCCGGGCCGGCGGGCGGCAACGCGCCGCACTCGCCGAGCAACGCCAACAGCACGCTGAGCCGCCCCATGGCCTCCACCGGCGGCACCCGCTACGAGGACCGCACCATACGCAGGCATCGAGAGGTAACCGGGGCAGTGGGGAGGAGGGGGGTACAAACATTCCATTGCTTTCTTCATAGTGCCTTTCAGCCTTCATGCTGTGCTAATCGTTCGGTTGAGGTGGTTTTGTTATGGTATTTGATAAGAAAAAGAAAGTATTTTCTTTTTATAGAATAAGGTGACAAACGAGCACACAGTTTACCTGAGTAAGTGGATGCTGTCGCCCATACACATATTATATAAATATATATATCCTCGATTAAGAATCAAACGTTTTTTCGACGTGGAAGCAGGCATGCTGCAGCTATATTAGTGGTATAGTTGTAGCACGAATAGCTCGACCGGGGAAGGACCACGCTCTCACAGAATACCAGCGTAAAATAGCAACTGAATGCCGCTGTGTTTCGTATGGTGAGTGTAGAGAACTGGAGACCCTTTTTACTGGAAACGAAGCATTCCATCTTAGTACTCACGGATGACAACGCATCTGCATTTTGATTCGTAATCGAGTATAGATGTAGATGTGTATGGGCCGCAGCAACCACTTACCATCAGGTGGATCGTGTGCTCATTTGTCACCCTTATCCTATAAAATAAAATACAGATGCGTTATCACGCCTGAGGGCTAAGATTGAATGCCTCGTATCCAAATTTAATTTTCAAAAATTAAAGTTCTACTTATACATAGCAATTCAAGTGTTAGTCATTTTGCAAAATATATAACGAAAAATCAAAAAAGATATTTTGTGGATTAAGTCTTGAGAGTTTTGATAAATTGTGTCCAGTAAGGGACGATTATTATTAATCAAAATTTGAAATAAAAAAAACTTGCCAAATCTTTTCTCTTCAATATCTTAATTTGGCGTTTTCAGAACGATGATATCCCAACGATGGACGTGAACAATTATCAGGACGGCTTGGGCATGGGTAATCCGAATGGGCGGCCGATGAACTTACAAGGCGTTCAGGCTCAAATGCCGATGCCGCCTAGCAGTCGTTAGCCGATACAAATCAACGGTGGGCCTCGACTCAGCACTTGACTTCGTGGGAACAACTTACAGACTTCTGTTAAAAGTTTCGTTATATACTCCATGAAGGCAGTTATTATTTTTTCTTGGAATTGTTATTCCGTAATATTATTCCATTGATGGACAAACGCTTATAATATATCTAAACATTAATTTATAAAGCAATTATTTTAAATGTTAAATATTATGATCAAGTGACAACGATTATTGTATTATACTTATTTATTCTGTGATTATACTTCTTGTACTATTATTTATTCTGTGATTATACTCAATTTAAAACTTTAAAAACAAAGAACTTTAAGAGCGCGTACAAAGACCCCATCTCAACAAAGCAATTGTCACTGATTGCCAATCAGATAATTAATACATGAATAGTGTCCGAATGAGATGGATGACCGTGTCTTTCGAAGAGAGGCACCTTGTAGGTGAATATAATATGACATACTCTGTGATTTGCGAACTAAATTGCACTTTATTGCATCGTTCCAAGAACTGCTATTTATTTAAATGTTTTTGTGGAGCGATCCTTTCTCGATCTCTGCTTTGCCTAATGGTTGACTGGGAGAGAATGCCTTAAGGCATTAAGTACGCCATATGTGCGATTTTATTTTTTGTGCATAAAAGTTTAAATAAATAAATTTAAAAAAAATCCTTCTATACCTTTTAATATTAAATATTCTATGGTGTTCCTCCAATTATATGATACGTGATAGACAGATACATTGCCATAAACAAGAAGGAGAAGAATTTTTAGTGTTGACCTGTTATAGTTGACATCGCATTATTTGTACAATTTAAGAAGTTAAAAAAGTCAAAAAAAATGTATTAAAATCAATCTTTATAATTCTCTCTAATTACAGTCAGTTATTTTATGATTCCGTTTATGTTGCTAACCGTTTGTCTATCAATGATGATTTTGCCTTTTGCTTTAAGTGTTTAGTTAGATTCACGAAGTCAATATAGATATAATATTTATTCATTAGGTGGGAGTTCTTGCAAGATGTCTGATGCATATAACATCGACTTGTTTTCATTGATCAACAAAAAATATATCAAATGGCGTACAATTTATGATATTTCAATGATACTTGTGTCGTTTCGTTTGACTTACACTATACGTTAAGTTTTATTTGGAAAAAGGCCTATCAAATAAGAAAATATTACCGAATTTGCTACTCCCTATCGCACAATGCTCATATTATACATTTATATCTCGCATAGATCATCTTATTGTAGTGTTTCTTTGTAAAAATAAAATAAAAATAAAGTCAATTCCCCATGTACATAGTCGTGCCATTCTTGTATTATTAACGTATTTAAAAGGGGTTTCATGTAGATGTTGTGTATTAAATTTAATCATTCGAGGTTCATCAAATTGACGGGAAAATATACGGAATTTCCATTCTTTCATATTTATGTCATGTCGTTAATATCCATTAACACTACATGGATGACACATTGTAGTCCCATTCTAATGTTTAAAACTCATTACATTTCTTATATTCAGGATTTGAATATTTGTTATTATTTATGAATAGTTAGTCTAGTAGTACGCTGTCCTATTCGAGCGCAAATCGCCAGCAATATTGAAACGATTTCCAGAATAGGGCTGTATAGATTATATGACGATATGATATACAACTTTGTAATATTTTGTATTCATTCCACGACCCTCTATGAAATAATTGTAATATAGGTGTCTATGGTCCTCTAATAAGTCTTAAGGAATATCCGTCTTATGTATATAGAAATAAGATTCATGAAACCAAACACATTTGTGTGGGCTTTATATGGTTTCTGTTTGTAATACGCTCGTTTTCTCTGTAAACGGGTTACTGCCGTGTACGTATTGGAGTGATCAAAATAAAGAACGAGATATTAGACAGTACATTTAATAATAATAAAAAAAAACAAGCAAAACTTTCGGAAGTTTGTCATCCTTAAAAGCGAAATCAACAAATAAATAAAATACTTAATTATAAATCAATTTAACAATGCGCTTCGGATTTCCATCATGAAGCGCATACACAATAACAGACAAGATATATATATATATATATCCGAAAGCCGGAACTGGGAAAAGGTACTAATATCGTAAATTATTAATATGCGTTAGTTTCCTGATAATATATAAAGCTTGAAGAAGTTAATATGAATTATTAAAGCTCACGCAGAGAATATTAAATTTACTTGTACTGTTCGAATTCCTGTTCTTTAAAATGTTACATGCAGATAAAATGGCGATGCAGAAGAGATAGCGTAGGTTTAATAAGCAGTCTGCTTAAAGTATAGAGATTTAGACGATTACAGAGTGTTACATTTAAAAAAGCAATGGCGAAGGATATATTGTCAATAGAATATTTGTAAGTATCTTAAAGTATTTGACATATTTTTTTAATTACTCGGTATTTTAACCATTCTTAATTTCACTAGCCCTATCGGTATTTTGATATGTTACACTGAGAATAGTTAAAAATACCATATTTTAGTAACATTATAATATGTATTGAGCTTTTAGTTTAGATATACAAGTTTTGTGTAGATAACCAATACATTACATCTAAAACAACTTATTCCAACGCCATTGTTTTCTTTAAACAAACTACTGTGGTTTCGTCTCGATGAGCAAGAGAAACAAGATTGATTGAGTTGTGAGTGACGGCAGCTTTGTGGTTTTATTTTGCTCCATTACCCTCCGTTTGACTTTGTGTTAGTTTTATAGTTAGCGATATAAGTATTTATTTTTTTAACCCATTTAACTTACATCATATATAATTTTAGGTAGGCGGTAAGTGATAAGGGTTTTTATGATGAGATGGTATTCTTTTTTGGATATATTTTATGCACAATAAATGCATTTCGATACGTCCGCGTCAGGATGGCGATGTTGACTGAGTAACCTGGTACAAACTACCCTCATCCAGTGCATTATATTGATTTAAGTACGTGTAAGTTTTGTATATTTTTATTATAATAATGTAAACAAATATTATATTAACAGTTTTGATTACATCATGCTTGCCAGGGCAACGTCGCTTCTATGAAGCGATCTTTTTGATAATATTGTTTTCACAAAATAAATCTGTTTTCATTTAGGTAGGCTTAAGATATATATATTGTCTTTTTATTTAATTGTTCACTGTCACTTTACACTTATAATTTTGTTATGTAACCAGAAAATGTGCAGGCATTATAATCGATCATTTTTTATATTATATAACTTTTTTAAATTATACTCTACGCGTAGTCCTTGTATAGATAAATTTATAAATAATTTTCTTACTTTTCGTCTAATGTACCGATTCTTGTCGTTCACCTTCCATTACACAGATCTCTTAAAATTTCGAAGTAATTTTTAAGTCATAGTAGTTTCACGTGTACGGAGATCTTATCTAGTGTTATGCCATGGTTTAAAAATAATATATTAATGTCTATGGTTTATCATAGATAATATAGAATTGTTGGAACGGTAATACTCGATTATTTATATTTTATTTAAAATTTTATATTAAGAAAATTATTTAACAAAAGCAGTCTTCGTTTGTCGTTACGACGTTATGTAGAAATAATAAAATAGTTTGTCTTATGTCATGTTGTATGTAGATTTTAATAGAAAATAAAATATTCTCTTTTACATAAAAAATATATTATACATACTTTTCATAGAGAATAAATTCAATGATTTTATGTTGTTTTTTTTTGTTTCTTTCATTTATTTGTTCCTTTGGTTTAGTTTTTTTTTATACATAAGAAACATTAAAGTCTACTTAAACAAGTGTATTGAGGGCTTATTTTTACAATTCGATTATAAATTATCAAATGTAGATATAACAATAGTGGAATATTTAAAAAACATGGATTTGCTTAAAATGTTATAATTACTTATAAGACTCAATATGGAATTACAAGTTTTTGGAAATTTTTACCATAATTACATTGATACTATTATATTAATGTAATATCATTTGTTGACACGTTCATTATTTTAGTACCATGAATATCCGATTTTCGTTTTTCATTTTAAATTATAATTTAGGATTCTTTATATGCTTTCACGTGAAGTTTTCTAGTTAATATTTTTTACCGAATAAATGTAATGGGGTATTAGAAAATGTTAGTAATATTTAGTATAATATTGACTATTGTAGAAAATGTCATTATTCATGGATAAGGACTATTTTCCATAACCTCTCGATTTCTGAACGCAAAAAAACAGTTTGAATTTCGAATGCGGTTTAAAACTGATTCGGCGTAAGAATTTCATGGCAATTGATTCATATGAAAATGCGTAAATTATAAAGTGAAAATAAATCTATCTGTATCAATGCTCACGTTTTATATATTTATCAGTAGTGTCCTTAACGTATTACTAAAATTAATCAGTTATTGAATTTATAGGTGTAATAGGCGCGTATTTGAAGTTGTATTGAATATTGTAAGTTGCATCTTAGAAAAGTGCACGGTTTTATTGGTGATGATGCGTTTTTTACTATGTACTCATCGTACACTAATTGTTATGGCGGATGTTCTAAGTGTGGACACCGTGGCGTTACAATGATATTCCAAAACAGTATTACTCTGTAATCTCATGTACCAACGTTGCTAATACACTTAACTACATTTAAATAAAACGAGAGTTTTATTCTAATCCCTTTTTTATTTTAGCGGTATAAAATACCATCTTAACGAAAAAAGAAGAACGATTACTGTGATAACTGACAGCCGTAGTAGCTCAGGGATTGGATTGCCTAAAACTAAGTACCCCGTAGTAGGTACGTGATAAATCAGTTCAAGCACAGAGTAAAATAATAGTTGGTCTCCGGCCGACTTTATAATTTGTAGCTCCGGCGTTACTTTTTACTAGAATATTATATAATAGAATAATTTTAATTCAATATAGATTAAAAGTAATCCTTAATGACAGTAATTTTTTTACCACTGGTTCGGAACAAACCTGTCTTGGGAAGAACCAGCAAGAAACCTAGCAGGACTTTTTCAAAGTATAATTATACAATAAAACAAGTTATCATAAAACTATTTAAGGAACAGCTTTGAAGCTACGATCTCATTCCCATGGGTTATTATCATTAAATATAGTTTTGGTTTAATAAAATATTTAAATTTGGTAATAAGAGTGACCTTGTATATTTTCTGCGACTGTTGTAATATCGTATACATTGGCCTATAAATGAATTACTGACTGTAGAGCCTAGAAACTGGTATCACTAGCTTGTTCATGATGTTTACAAAGTGTACAACACTTTTCTACCGACAAAAAGCTTGGTGCTTTTCATGTGGTCCCATATAAATTTGATCAAGATCTGACCAATAGTTTTTGAGTTATTCTTAATAATTTATATTGAAGTCGGTTGAACAAAATTTTTAATTTTAAATTATTTATTAAAACTTCTGTGAAATCTTTTGTGAACTTATATTAGGTCTTTACCTATGAAATTGCCGTTTTTTATGAAATAAGTTAACGTAATTTTTTTCTATATTTTTATTTCTTTTAATCAAAGTAATCACCCATGCAATCGATGCATCTTTGCCAACGCAGTTTCAGTTTATTGATGCCCTTTCTTGAAGAAATCAGATGGAAGGTAGGCAACAAATTCTTCAAAGGCATTTTGTACTGCCTCTTGGGTACTGATTTTTTTTCCCGCCAAAAAGATCTCGTGAGTGCGGCGAATAATGGAGAGCTTCCAACCCCAGCTCTTGTAACTTGGAGACCGTCTGTTGTGCAGTATGAGGTCGAGAGTTGTCGTGCAGGAGCAGCGGGGACGAGCGATTAACTAAAGCTGGTTGGAGACGTGCGAGCTTCTCCATCATTGTGTTCAGTTCTTCACAGTACACATCTGCAGTAATGGTTATCCCGTTTGGTAAGAAGCTGTGATGAATCACACCGGCGCGGTGCTAGACCACCAAACAGTGACTATCCCTATTCTAGGGGTAAGTTTTCGTTTAGGGCATCGTTTGGGTGCTAAACCAGGATCTAACCAACTTGCTGAGTGCTTACGATTGTCGAACCGAATCCATTTTTCGTCGCAGGTAACATTGTGTAACAATTCCATTACGCTATGGAAATAATTGAAATTCAAATATATATTGGTAAATCCAATTGGGTATGCCCTAAGCGCATTAAAAAAAATTAAGTATAACATGATTATACGGAATTTTTTAAAGTAGTTTAAATACACACAAGTTTTCACTAATAACCTTATTATACTTCCAATTTTGCGATAATTTTATGTCAAACTTCAATTTAAAAAAAGTTTGGAAAATCCAAAAGTGCACGACTCATAATGCTCATATGATCATCATATCATCATTCAGGTCACCCCATAAAGTCCATGACGTATTTAAGTATAAATATTACATCCTACTTACTTTTAGTACGTACTGCTATTATTTATTCTGTGCTTTTAAAATATTGTAATAAAAATCTCTGATTATTATTATTATCAAGTATGTAAGAAATTTGGTTTTTCGAATATTGTATATTCGTACAGCGATTTTGATTTTTTGAGCCGCTGCAAACAACCGATACAGTGTCCACTCACGACGGCGATTGACGCCGAACCACAGAACACAATTACTTTCTACCAAGAGCGCCGAACTAACTGAGTGATAGAGACTGCGTCGTTAGTAAAAAAAAATCATACAAGGCTGCTAAAACACCGAAAATTTTGACATTTCGCAGCCGAAAAATATTAATTATAATTAAACAAAACAAAATTAAACTGCCATTTACATTCAATGGCTTCCCACATGATAGATGAAGAGTTTTAAAAATAGATTGAGTTGAACAATTGATATTTTCAAAAGTTATCGTGTTTACGAAGCCATGCGGACTTGATAAATCCACACCATTAGCCACTAAACCCCTTTTTTATGTAAAAAGAGCAATTAAACGATTTAAAAAAAATATTAATAAGTTCAACAATCATTTATCTTTCTGACAATGTGTTTTTTATATCACTTATATGTACAATATGATTAGATACGATTTCATGCGACAAAACGTTGGAATCTTAATTTTTAGGCCCTAGTAGAACATAAGGGCGCGCTTAGCGCTTACGGCATGCAATAAACTAATCTAGCTGTCTCGATACTAGTGAGACTTCTTATCTTTTTTACAACATAAGATGGAGAGCTTAGTCTGCTTGCTAGTTTGGATATATAGAGGGCCCACTGAGGCTTTGCATCGAGTGTAATGCCGAGAAAAACAGTGGAATCGACAGGGCTCAGTTCTTCCCCATTTAAAAACGCATGGATATTTAGATTTTTAACATTTGGTGTTGTAAATTTTATACATTTAGTTTAAATGTAAATGAATAAACCAATGCACTAATTTTAATATATCACTTCGTCATATTTAAATGATTGCCGTTTAGGTAGGTATAAAAATAAATGAGGTACCTATCATCAGCAAATACTATATCATGATTATCCACTATGAGGGAAGGTAAGTCATTTATATAGACTAAAAATAGGAATGGGCCGAGAATTCAGCCCTGAGGAACACCCGGAAACGAGGCATTTTTAGTGCTCACGGGTGACAACGCATCTGCATTTTGATTCGTAGTTGAGGATGGACACCGTATAGTGGGTTTTGGAGGAATGCATGGCTTTAGAGATATCCTCATACATTTCCTCCACCTCCTCATCAGGATGTGCCGAGGTTGGTGCGTAAACCTGTATGACCTTCACCGAATACCATTTGGTGATTCTGAGTATAAGGTACGCAACCCTCGTCGACACACTCACAATCTTTACAACGTTGTTAACGAGATACTTGTGGACGATAAATCCGACACCTCCTTGGGACAGATGGTCGCCCTCCCGGTGATAGAACAAGTTGCCAGATTCGAGGGTTACCTTGTCCTCCCCCTCTCTTCGAATCTCGGGTAATCCTATAATATGCCAGCGTAACTTGTCTATCTCTTCTTCCAGCTCCAGGATCTTCTCGTCGGTCCTCAGGGTGCGTGCGTTGTATGTTGCCAGGTCGAGTCGTCTTAGGTGGCAACCGAACCTCCACCGGAGATTCTTAGCACCCCTGCCCCACCGTTACCAGATGTAGATGTCTATGTGCCACAGCAACTACTTACCATCAGGTGGACTGTGTGCTCGTTTGCCACCCTTATCTTATTAAAAAAAAACACTTATTAGTACAGGTGACCTGTAAGAACTTTTCCCATTGATAATAGCTATGGGGTATTAGTTAGGTCTTATTTGCTTTAACTTTCTTACATATTATTTCTTTCGACTAGCAGCAACGCGTGCACTACCTTGTTCCGGTCTAAAGGGTAAAGAGTGCCCGTTTAAATAAAGCATGTGAGGCAGAGAGTATATTAAGAATTCTATACAGGAACTGTGAGGCGTTCCATCGATTTTTTGAAGTTGTTTGCATGTGTCCATGTGCTGTAGTTGCCGCTTACCGTCAGGTGAACTATGAATTCGTCATTATCACTTCAATATTATTTAAAAAAATTGCACTAAAATTGTGTTTTATAATTTTAAATAATGGTTTATCATGTGCTCGGCGGAAAACAAACCCTTTATGTCTAGGATTTTTTTTTTCAGGATAGTTATTTATATTCTGCCAACACGCGTTGAGTCAGTGCGTTGGACTTTATTCTACTAACTAATCCCATCTGATGTGGGTGATCTATGTCCAGATGATGTATGTGTGGTGGTAGAATGAAAAGGGGAGATCTCCCGCCGGGCAAGGTGTTATGCCCGGGGAGCGGTCAACGCTCCAAGTGGCGCGACGACAGTGCCGCCACATATGTAGTCCGCTACTTTTTTTCTTTATTAATATTTATGACATTAGGACCACGAATCACGAACTTGCCGTTCACCTAATAAGTGTGGATTTAGCTTCCTAATGGGCAATAGACACCTGGATCCACACAGAAGCTTTAGCTACTATGACTATGTTTTCTGGTTAACGACGTTGTGATTTTCGAATTCAGTTCAAAATTCTGTCGAAATATTGCTGTCTCGTTTGACAGAGATAAGCGGGTGCGGGGCGCGATACACAGCTACACCTATTACACTCATTTTCATTCATACTATAATTATAACTACAATACCCCGCAAATACAAATACCCCGCAATTGCAAACATTCCAATAAATAGCAATTTTGTTCAGTTAACATTAAAATATTGACTATTTGCGTATTTTTATTTTTGTTAATCGTTAGTAAATCTACTGATTTATCATCATCAGCCTGGGGCAGTTCACCGCACCTCGGAGCGTAGACTTCATTAGTCGCGGGCTTTTTCAATCTTGAAATCGATATTCAGAGTGCCTCGAACAAGTCAGTGATCGCTTCCGGTATTAAACCTATTGATCACTGAGAAATTTCTGAATATGTATTTTTTGTCCGTCATGATGAAGTCGATCTCATTATTCGTCACGTTGTCGGCGCTGCGCCAGGTCCATTTCCTTTAGGGTATTTTTGAAAATAAGAATTCATTAGATGAAGCCTCTCCTTTTCGATGAAGTTGATCAGCATTTTCCGTGGTGGTTTCTGCTTCCAAAATCGTGCGGTCCTATAATCAATTCACCACCTGTATGCTTCCCAACTTTGGCGTTAAGGTCCCCCATGACGACATTAAAGTGGGCTTTAGTGGTATCGTGTAAAGCCTTCGCTATGTCTTCATACATAGCTTCCAACTTCATCGTCCGAGTGTGTCGAAGTTGGTGCGTAATCTTCTACAATCTTTACAGTATATTTTTTAGTTAGTTTCAAAATAAGATACGCTACACTCGTTGACACACAGGAAATTTCCAAAATGTTGTCACAGAGAACTCTACGACGAGAATGCTTACTCCTCCCTGGGAAAGATCATGTCCGTCGTGATAGTAGAGTAGGTTGCCTGATTCCAGGATAAGTGTTTCCTTTCCCTCTCTTAAAACTTCACTCAACCCCAGAACGTGCCATCTTACATTTTTCAACTCTACTTCTAATTCTGCAATGTTCTCATCGTGCCGCAGAGTTCGTCCACTGTACGTCGCCAGGTCCAGTTTGTGGTGGTACCCTGGCCTCTCCGGGGGATTTTTGGCACCACCTGTCCCACTGTTGCTATGACCGCCACTCAGGTAGGTATATAGGAACGGCCGGGAACTGGGGGCCGTGTTTTTTTTTGATGCTTACCATTGTGTGGTTATGCCCTTGATTGCAAAGCCCACTTGACATTTTGGGCCAGCCATTGTGGTTTCTTCTTGGTTCACCGTGTGTGACCAAGCCACGACTAAGATGCTAACGCGTCGCGGCAAGGTGGGAACTACTGGTTGATCAATAAGTTTTTGGAAACGCAATGAAACTCTATTTTTAGTTCTTCGGAAGTTTCCTCGACGTTTATTCTTCAGTTGTTCGCGTAGTTTTTTGATTAATGATGCGTAATAATCGCCGGTTATTGTCTTGTTGATCATTATTATACCTTCCGCATCCCAGAGGACAGAGGTCATTATTTTTTCGCATTATTTTGACGCAGACAACTTGAATCACTAGGCTGGCAGGGAAGACGGTCTTTCCACACCTTGCTTTGGTTTTTCGCCTCCGGGTCAAAATGCTGTACCCACGTTTCATCAACGATTACGAAACGAGCGAAAAATAATCTGGATCTTATTCAATTATTGCTAAATTTAGCTTTGAGATGTCAAGTCTTGCTTTCTTTTAGGCTTAAGTTAACATTCCAGAATGGGTTTCTAGCACGCGGCCACCTTTTTGAATTTTAAGGTATGAGTTAAAATAAACTGAATTGTCCCAAACGAAAGCTTTAGAATCTCAGTTAAATAACGGATGATCACACGTCGACCTACCCATGCAATTTCTTCGATTTTTTTAACGTTTTCTTACGTAGCGGCCGTTGTTGGCCGCCCGGAGCGAGTGTCGTTATTGCAGATGTTTCTGCCGCGTTTAAATTCAGCGCACCAGTATGCCACTATAGAATAAGACGCAGCGTTGTCTTCTAAAGTAGACTACAATTCTTCAAAAACACTTTTCGTAGAAACCTTTTCAGGCAGAAATGTTTAATAACCGCACGAAGTTCGAGTTTCTCCATTTTGCAGACGAATCAAATTTCCGCCAAATGTGAAGTTTCAAAAAAATTGGGTATAGTTTTTAATTTAGTTTTACCTTGGCTTAGCTACTAACGAATTTAACATTCGAAAAATATTTATAAGTATAGGACACTTATAAATATTTTTCGAATCTTAAATTCGTTAGTAGTCAACCTAGTAGTCTGAAAACTTACTAATCAACCTAGTAGTTTGGTGGGGAAAGTCATCAGCCTGAATCAGGTTCATGAGTGCAAACACAACGTATTTTATATCTGTTTTTCTATCCAGAGTGCTTCGTTATTTACGTCCATTTATCTTTTTACAAGAAACTATCGTCAATTCCGTCTAGCAAGAAAGAAAATAATTAATTCGCCGCTCACCCCGGCGCATTTAGCCGCGTCTCTGTAATTTATTGCACTAAAAAGAGCAAAATTAAACAGTTTAAGCGACGCAAGACTTTAATGTAATCTTATTTAAGATTCAGTAAAATAATGTCGCATTAGCTTTTAGTTACTGACGACAAAACGTTGAGGTTTTAGGTTTTTGTAATGTAGAATATTTATTATTTCTTTAAAGGGAGTCCTTCAGATTGATTTTCGGTCACTGTAGCTAGTCTCAACAGAGACTAGCGATCTGCGCAGGGCTGGCTCATAGTGGATGAATGTGTGTGCACATTGTCTGTACAGGTGCACTCACATTTCCCTCATTATTATTCAGATGTAACAGCAATCCGACACGTTCGAAGACAACTTCCTGACTCTGGGCCGTTACTTAGAATTTTCGACAGAAAACCCCAACAACTAATTTTCGCTCGGCCCGGGATTCGAATACGGGACTTCATGACCAGCAGTCGCGCTTACGGCCACTAGACGAGGAGGCAGTTAATGATAAGTATGAGAATTTATTGGTGCCTGCGGGTTTCGAACCAGGGTTGTGTGCACGTTCTGTGAAGTTTACGTTGAGCGTTTAACCCCTGAACAGCCACGGCTCGATTCAACGGGTCTCAGTAGCTTTAAAACCCCGGACATACTTCACTTCATACTCCCAGTATTCGATTAAAACAATGAACAACTTCGTGATGAAGGTGATGGTTAATATTTGGCAGGAGAACTGACAATCGCATCACGGTACCAGAGATAAAGCTTAAGTTAAGATTTTTTTTATAGGATAGGGTGACTAGCGAGCACACAGTCTACCTGATGGTAAGTGGTTGCTGTGATCCATAGACATCCACATCTATCCTCAATAAAGAATCAAAATGCAGATGCGTTGTCACCCGCGAGGACTAAGATGGAATGCCTCTTTTCCAGTAAAAAGGGTCTTCGGTTCTCTACACTCACCATACGAAACACAGCAGTGTTAAGCTGCTATTTTACGCTGGTATTCTGTGAGAGCGTGGTCCTTCTCCGGTTGAGCCGACCCATTAGATATAGGCCGTACCTTATATGTACAATGTTTTAGACTCAAACATAGTATAATGAGGGTGGTACTAGGTTGTAGGACTTCTATTCTGCCTATTTCTGGCGCCAAAGAGATATTACCGCACTCTTATGTTCCAGTCTGAAAAGTATAGATAGATAGTTAGACATTTCAACTTAGTCCTCAGAGATGATAACGCATCTGTATCACAGGTGATGGGTAACAGCATCTTTCCGATAACAACTCAAAATAATAAAAACAGCGGCGCCAACCCGCTTGACGAGCGTGGCTATTATGATAAAACCTTCCCTATGAAGCAATCTATGGGGGAGGTCTATGTTCAGCAGTGAACTTTTATATGCTATAATGGATGGATGGATGGAGTGCTAGGAAAGCCTTACCATATGAATGATACAACTGAACCGTTAATTTTAAGTAGGTATCATCATCATCATTACAGCCCTTCACAAGTCCACTGCTGAACATAGGCCTCCCCCAAGGAATGCCACAAAGCACGGTCCTGAGCCACCTGCATCCATCGACTTCCTGCTTGTCTTACCAGGTCGTCACTCCATCTATCTCATCTCATCTATCGTCGGACGAAGTGGGGGGTCGTCCCACACTTCGTCCTACCGGTACCTTTCTTCCCCATTGGTTGTCGGTTCTTTGAGCTATATTGCCGGCCCATTGCACTATATTCCCGGCCCATTGCCACTTCAGCTTACTAATCCGCTGGGCTATGTCGGTTACTCTAGTTCTACTGCGGATATCCTCATTTCTAAGTTTATCACGCGGAGAAACCCCTAGCATAGCTTTCTCCTTTAAGTAGGTATAGTTTAACTAATTTAAAATACAACACAGCGAAGGAATGAAACTAAACAAAACGTTCTATTATGCTTACCACTGACAAATATATTTAGAGCTGCGGTTCTAGGGATTAATTTAAAGTAACAAAAACAAATGCAACGGCACTATAGTCTTTAATGGGATTACGTTAACATTTCTTACCTCGCTATAACTGTTTACGCAACGCAAACTTGCTATTTGTCAGGCACTATTATATTATGTATTTTGTAAATTAAGGTAAGTTTGACCTTAATATATAACCTATACATCCTTTATATTATATCATCAGTTGGGATTGTTTTTTTTTTTATAGAATAAGGGTGCTAATCATAGAGTAGAGTAATATATACCGGAAATGAACACACAGTCCACCTGATGGTAAGTGGATGCTGTGGCCCATAGACATCTAAATTTATCCTCGATTTAGACATCTGTATTTATCCTCGATTAAGAATCAAAATGCAGATGCGTTGTCACCCCTGAGGATTAAGATCGAATGCCTCGTTTCCAGCAAAAAGGGTCTCCGGTTCTCTACACTCACCATACAAAACACTGCAGCATTAAGCTGCTATTTTACGCTGGTATTCTGTGAGAGCGTGGTCCTACCCCGGCCGAGCCGACCCATTCGTGCTACAACCATAATATAGCTGCAGCGCGTTAAACCAATTTTTTTTTACATGGGGAAATACCTACGCATACCCGCCTCGCGGGGGCAAGGACGGGTTATGTCGGACTCGCACCGACTAAAACCCGATGGTGTTCCACCTTCGCCGCATATTAGCAGGGCCACGGGGCTTTCGCACACATCCGCGGCCCCACCAGCGCTGGCCGCCCCTTCTCGGGGGAGGACCTCTCCTTCCCATTCTCCTTCTCAGACAAGGCGCACCAGGAACACAAGGCACGCCCCCATCCACGGCCTCCAACTTCACCTGCGTAACGCCCCCCCCCCCGAGTCCGATACGCGGAGGCCATGCGGCCAGGAAAATCGAGCGCACAGTAGCACACGCTTTCCCGACCCCAGCGGCGGATCTGGTCTCTGGCTCCGCCGCCAACCAAGTTTCGGCCGCGGAGGGTAGGGAGAGCGGAGCCTCGCAATACCGACACTCCTCTCCCCCCGCGGCCCCACCACTACCGCATCAAATAACGGTGCGGCCTCGTCAGAGTCGCGGAGGATAGGGCGAGTGGAGCATCGCCATACCAACACTCCTCTTCCTCCGCGACTCCACCTCGGCTGTAGCGGTAGGAGCTATTAACCCTAGGTTAACCCGACGTTTTGGATAAAGTGGAATTCATTCGATTATTGGCGAGTTTTCCGAGGGATCGTTTTGGTGACAACTTTCGAATAATCGAAAACTCTGCAAGAGATATTATAGTACCTCAAGTATACGCGCTAACCTCAGAGGTAGTCAATCCTAACTTACTCGTACCCGATACGTTTGTCTAATAAGATCGGACGTTGAGGAGAGTCTGGGTCACAAGACATCACAAAAACGGGCAATAGAAACAACATGTGTTTTTGATTAAAAGGCTCACCATTAAGATCAATAACTGTAATAATACGGGTTAAAGTATAAAGTTGCCATTTTAATGGAGTAGCCACCTCGAATTATAATATAACCTGCATGCTCCCACGATTCGATATAATTTTTTTTTACACAATAACTATAACATTCTGTGTGTAGGTATGTATGTATACGTATGTATATTGTTTAACTCACCCTGTAATCTAAACAACTTTTTTTCTTTTCTTTTTTCTTTTGTTTTTTTTTTTTTTTTTTTTTTATAGGATAGGGTGACAAACGAGCACACAGTCCACCTGATGGTAAGTGGTTGCTGTGACCCATAAACATCTACATCTATCTTCAATAAAGAATCAAAATACAGATGCGTTGTCACCCGTGAGGACTAAGATGGAATGCCTCTTTTCCAGTAAAAAGGGTCTCCGGTTCTCTACACTCACCATACGAAACACAGCAGTGTTAAGCTGCTATTTTACGCTGGTATTCTGTGAGAGCGTGGTCCTTCCCCGGTCGAGCCGACCCATTCGTACTACAACTATACTACTAATATAGCTGCAGCATGGCTCTACCACGTAAATGTTAGGATTTAAAAATTAGGATTTTCTCCTCCACACTAAGATTTTATCCTGTATCGTGGAGGCAGTTATTTGTAGACCCGGAACAATTATTTGTAGTCCATAAAAATACTATCGTGCGGGATTCGAACCCTCGGCCCGCAGCGTTGCAACTTATTGCGAAGCCACTGCACCACGGAGTCGTCAAAATGTGTGGGTGTTGTTAGATTCCATGGGTACCATGGTTTGTTGAATACGAGTTCCGACGTGGCTCTAACGCAGCAGAGACAGCTCGCGATATCAAGATAGAGATTTTTAGTTTAATCGCTGAAGTAGTGAAAACTTCGACTTGACACGAATGAGACCAGACACAACGATACCAAACAGATAAAAAGACCAGATAAATAACGAAGAATTAAAAGAAATGGCGGAAGCCGATCCTTTTCAAACAATTAAGGAATTAGCGTGATAGTTTGACATTAGTATTGCATGCATATTGACTCATTTGCACCAAATTGGTAAAATTAAAAAAAAGTCAAGAAATGGGTAGGTAGGTACTCTTTTAATAATAATAATAATAATATATTATTATTATTATTAAAAGTACTATATAATAATAATTCTTTATTGAACACAGATATAATCATATAATATATCTTTGAATTAACTTATGTGCATAGAGGAGCACGCGTTGAAACGTGCCTTGGTTTGATGAACAGGTAAAGAAATTAAGGAATCTTGGACAGAGCTAAATCGTGTGATTACAAGTCCACTGCTAAACATAGTGGAACTTCACTACGACACAATAATCACAAGTAATTTTTTTAAAGGACTCTTACCCAACATTCCGAAAGGAATGCCACAAAGCGTGGTCCTGAGCCGCCACCCACGAGCATCATATCACTATATCTAGTTGTAATTACACTTCGCTTACTGGTATGAGGGCAATATAGTATTAATTACCCCGTGAAATCACCTTTTTTTAAATTTAATTTTTTTACTACGTTTTTTTAATCATATTATCAGGTCTTTACCTATAAATTGCCGTTTTTTATGAAATAAGTTAACGTAATTTTTAATTTTGAATTTTGAATTTCTATTAATCAACGTAATCACCCATGAAATCGATGTATCTTTGCCAACGCAGTGGCAGCTGGATGGGAGGCAACAAATTCTTCAAAGGTATTTTGTAATGCCTCTCGGGTATTGAATTTTTTTTCCCGTGAAAAGGTCCAAATTCTGGAAAAATTAGAAGTCTGTAGGCGCAAGGTCTGGTGAGTACGGCGGATGACGGAGAGCTTCCGACCCCAGCTCTTGTAACTTGGAGACCGTCTGTTGTGAAGTATGAGGTCGCGCGTTCTCGTGCAGGAGCAGCGGGGAAGAGCGATTGACCAAAGCTGGTTGGAGACGTGCGAGATGGATCACTATCATTGTGTTATGTTCTGCACAGTACACATTTGCAGTAACGCTTGTCCCGTTTGGTAAGAAGCTGTGATGAATCACACCGGCGTTAGACCACCAAATAGTGACCATCACTTTTCTAGGGGTAAGTTTTCGTTTAGGGCATTAGGTGCTGAACCAGAATCCAACCAACTAGCTGAGCGCTTGCGATTGTCAAACAGAATTCATTTTTCGTCGCAGGTAACAATGCGGTTTAAAATTCTTCGTTTGTGTGCCTGTTGAGCAGTGCAAGGCACCTGTCAACGCGTACTTTACGCTGGCGATCATTGAGTTCGTGGGGCACCCATTTGTCAAGCTTTTTTACCTAGCCAATTTCATGCAAATGGACCAATATTGTTTTGATGCTAACGCCGAAAGCTGCTGCTAATTCAGCCGTAGATTGAATATCATCAGCTTCCACAACCACCTTTAATTCGTTATTGTCGACCAAAGTTTTCGGACGACCACGGGGTTCATTTTCAGGTCGAAATTTCCAGAACGGAAGCGGGCAAACCAATAACAGGTGGTGCGTTCGTTTGTAGTATTCGCTCCGTAAACGTCGTAGATGTTGCCGCTTATGCCACGTTGCTGCCACGACGGTACTCATATTCCATAATTAGTCGAATTTGTAACGTATACATGATGACGAAAAATATTTAAATGCGATGAAAACATAACGCTTATCAATAAACAAATGCTAATCAAAATTTATTTTGATTTGAAATGGCCACTACTGCAGAACGGCAATTTCATAGGTAAAGACTATAGTTCAAGTTTTCAGCTCATCGGGAAGTTAGTTTAAAATCAATTACTAAATTCCACCCGGAACGACAGACAGACAAACAAGAAAGTGACTTAATAAAACCGTGGTAATAAGTAATTGTATTCTCATTCTAAGTGGATTCGACAGACGACGCAGTCCGCAAACTCGTTTCAAAAATAATAAAAGCTCTATATTTATTTAGATGAAAAGTAGAAACGATAACATCTTCGAGGGTAAACAAAAGCAAATTCTAATTTCTAAAGTTTACCAGAATGAAGTCGGCTTGAAGCTGTTCTATGCATAAAGTAATACAACTCGGCGGTGGCAGCGTCTTAAAAACTGCTTTAAAGTTAGTGTCGAATCGCCATTCTGAACGTAACTGCTTTTACAACCACTGTCTATGATGTGACCAAACTTTTTGAATCTATAAATATTATTTCGGCTTAAAATATTTTCAAATAAATTTTTTTAAAACCTGCTTTAGTCTTGGATTATTTAATTATAAAATATGTGAGTGTATGTGAGTACACACCTAAGGTTAAGAGATTTAAAGAATAAGTCGGAGCCCATTTTAGTAACTCCTTCCTTCTTCATAATAAGTTCTATCAAGAATTTTAACGATGGCAGACAAGTTATTCAGGTTGTTTGAAATTCTAGACTAGCGCCCAGCCAGCTCAGAGCTATCGCAGCACTGAAATTTAAATAATTTTAAAATTAACATCTGATACACACAAATTATTTTTTGAGACCCGTGTCACTAACATGCTACTTTGCACTTCCATTTATTTCTTAGATAGAACAGCAAATATCAGTCACTGCTGGGCACAGGCCTCTCATCCTTGTTTAAAAGGTAGAGAGTGACCTCCGCGCTGCCCCAATGCATCGTAGACGTCACATGTCTTAAATTTTTTTCTCATTTTTTAGGCATATTTTCTTTACCGCCAATCACGATGTACATCAGGACTGAATATTCCAATTAGTAGTACGCATCCTTGTTTCTGTTTCGGTTGCAGTAATTGTTCAGTTATCACAATTTGTGCGCGATGCTCAAACCTATGTTTACTGTTCTTTTTAATTGTTTAAGTTTTACCCACATCTACAGTTAATATTCTGTATGCTCGTAATGGATTCCTTTATTAGTGTTTGTAAATTGTTTAATTTCTTGTAAGCGATTTATAATCTTTTGAGAAATAAATAATATCTTAAATCTTAATTTCATTGGTGCCAGCGGGGGTGGAACTCAGTTTTAAATGAAAATGTAAATGTTTTATTTGATAGTTCGCTCCATAAACTGTTAGGTTATGGAGTTATGGTTCTCAAAACAGGCATGCCGAGACACTGCTTGTTCGCATACAGGGAAATTTTATTTAGTATGCCCTGGATGCTAGTGACATTGGCAGAATTAACGGAACTAAGGCCAAGCTCCAGACCCTACCCAATAGACTTGGCAAACTTTTTAATTCTGAAGAAGCAGTGTAAGGTACGCCTTTGAAGAGTTCATCGATTCTCGTGTAGCAAACTGCTATAGCAAGGGCAACAACAAAATAAAATCGAAAGTGGATGTTAAATATGTAGTTTAAGCAAATAAATATTTTGATGAATTTTATTTTACAAACTTTTTATTTCAATTTTCCCACACAAAATGGCAATTTCATATATAAAGACCTAATCTTGTAAATCCTGAGATTTGTGTGTAATTAGAGTTAACATTAAAAAAAATCTTATGACGAGTCTCATAAAATCCTGCAGACATGGTGCAAATACACCAGTGGCAAAATTTTACAAAAGCCATTACTTGCTTGGCGTGACTCGCTAACTTGTTTTAAGTGACGCTTTCATCTCTTATCCTTTTCACACTTACAATAATGCACTATTTGTTCCATCGACTGCCTAGTTGGTCTAGTGGCCGTAAGCGTGCCACCATGCATAATCGCGAAGTGTGCAGCCTCCATAATTACTTTCTGACGAGATCGGATGATCCATTCTATAGGGACGTCATTTCTTGTGATAAAGGACTTACCTCTATCGCTTACCCAACGAGCAATGTGAACCCGGCAGTACAGAGCATTTCCGACCGGGAGACCGTATGGATGGAGAAGGAGCTCCACGGGAGGTTCTAAGAGCTCTACATGTGCCTTTCGTAGACACAGTTGCCTCCCTCCACTGGCTATTTTGGTGCCTCTTTGGGAAACCAGGGTTTTTTCTGTGCGATACAGGATCAGTTTAAGACCAGCAACTATCGGAGATACATCCTAAGGATGGCACCGTCGACATCTGTCGAGCTTGTCCCATCCCGGTGAGTCACTGGGCATGTCATCTCCGGTTGTTCAGCGCTTTCTAACTCTGGTACTTGCACAGGCACAACCAGCCAGGTTACACCAGGAGCTCGCTCTGAAATACGGTCTCGTGGACCGGAAATTGCCATATTACAAGTACTTGCCAGGCCGTGCTCGAAAATGACCGCGCCAGGCTCTACTGGGACCGGGCCATCATCACAGACAGGACTATTCTTGCGAATAAGCCTGATATTGTGCTGATGGACCGGGCACAATCAGGATATTTTGGTCGACATCACCATTCCGTATGACGAGAACCTCGTGAAAGCCGAAACAGATAAGCGAACAAAATATCTGGACCTGGCTCACGGTGACCATGTAATGGGGTGGTTGCCGACCAAATGCCTGTAGTCGTCTCTGCGAACAGGTTAATCCCAGTCAGCCTCTCGGGTCATCTGGGGCGACTGGGACTCCGTGACGGACCGCTTCAAGCTCAAATGCAGAAGGCGGTGCTCCTCGATACCGCCCGCATCGTCCGCCGGTTTCTCTCCCTTTCCCCCTAACCCTCGGCCGTTTGGTCTCCCCTGCCGAGGGTTTCCATCTAGTTGGGTTTTATCTATTTATGTATAATTTATTTATTTATGTTAGTATATTAAATATATATTTATGTTTATTTATTATTTCCTTTAAAATATTTATTCAGCCCAACCAGATGAGAATACTATATAAATACCCCAAAATAATAATAATATATTATTATTATTATTAAAAGTACTATATAATAATAATAATTCTTTATTGAACACAGATATAATCATATAATATATCTTTGAATTAACTGATGTGCATAGAGGAGCACGCGTTGAAACGTGCCTTGGTTTGATGAACAGGTAAAGAAATTAAGGAATTTTGGACAGAGCTAAATCGTGTGATTACAAGTCCACTGCTAAACATAGTGGAACTTCACTACGACACAATAATCACAAGTAATTTTTTTAAAGGACTCTTACCCAACATTCCCCAAGGAATGCCACAAAGCATGGTCCTGAGCCGCCACCCACGAGCATCATATCACTATATCTAGTTGTAACTACACTTCGCTTACTGGTATGAGGGCAATGTAGTATAAATTACCCCGTGAATCATCTTCTTTAAAATTAAATTTTTTACTACGTTTTTTTAATCATATTATTAGGTCTTTACCTATAAATTGCCGTTTTTTATGAAATAAGTTAACGTAATTTTTAATTTTTAATTTCTATCAATCAACGTAATCACCCATGCAATCGATGTATCTTTGCCAACGCAGTGGCAGCTGGATGGGAGGCAACAAATTCTTCAAAGGTATTTTGTAATGCCTCTCGGGTATTGATTTTTTTTCCCGTGAAAAGGTCCAAATTCTGGAAAAATTAGAAGTCTGTAGGCGCAAGGTCTGGTGAGTACGGCGGATGACGGAGAGCTTCCGACCCCAGCTCTTGTAACTTGGAGACCGTCTGTTGTGAAGTATGAGGTCGCGCGTTCTCGTGCAGGAGCAGCGGGAAGAGCGATTGACCAAAGCTGGTTGGAGACGTGCGAGATGGATCACTATCATTGTGTTATGTTCTGCAGTACACATTTGGTAACGCTTGTCCCGTTTGGTAAGAAGCTGTGATGAATCACACCGGCGTTAGACCACCAAATAGTGACCATCACTTTTCTAGGGGTAAGTTTTCGTTTAGGGCATTAGGTGCTGAACCAGAATCCAACCAACTAGCTGAGCGCTTGCGATTGTCAAACAGAATCCATTTTTCGTCGCAGGTAACAATGCGGTTTAAAATTCTTCGTTTGTGTGCCTGTTGAGCAGTTCAAGGCACCTGTCGACGCGTACTTTACGCTGGCGATCATTGAGTTCGTGGGGCACCCATTTGTCAAGCTTTTTTACCTAGCCAATTTCATGCAAATGGACCAATATTGTTTTGATGCTAACGCCGAAAGCTGCTGCTAATTCAGCCGTAGATTGAGTATCATCAGCTTCCACAACCACCTTTAATTCGTTATTGTCGACCAAAGTTTTCGGATGTCCACGGGTTTCATTTTCAGGTTGAAATTTCCAGAACGGATGCGGGCAAACCAATAACAGGTGGTGCGTTCGTTTGTAGTATTCGCTCCGTAAACGTCGTAGATGTTGCCGCTTATGCCACGTTGCTGCCACGATGGTACTCATATTCCATAATTAGTCGAATTTGTAACGTATACATGATGACGAAAAATATTTAAATGCGATGAAAACATAACGCTTATCAATAAACAAATGCCAATCAAAATTTATTTTGATTTGAAATGGCCAGTACTGCAGAACGGCAATTTCATAGGTAAAGACCTATTATTATTGCATTGTCATCCGAATTTGAGGTATATTCAAAATTTCAAGTTTTCAGCTCATCGGGAATTTAGTTTAAAATCAATTACTAAATTCCACCCGGAACGACAGACAGACAAACAAGAAAGTGACTTAATAAAACCGTGGTAATAAGTAATTGTATTCTCATTCTAAGTGGATTCGACAGACGACGCAGTCCGCAAACTCGTTTCAAAAATAATAAAAGCTCTATATTTATTTAGATGAAAAGTAGAAACGATAACATCTTCGAGGGTAAACAAAAGTAAATTCTAATTTCTAAACTTTACCAGAATGAAATCTGCTTGAAGCTGTTCTATGCATAAAGTAATACAACTCGGCGGTGGCAGCGTCTTAAAAACTGCTTTAAAGTTAGTGTCGAATCGCCATTCTGAACGTAACTGCTTTTACAACCACTGTCTATGATGTGACCAAACTTTTTGAATCTGTAAATATTATTTCGGTTTAAAATATTTTCAAATAAAATTTTTGAAAACCTGCTTTAGTCTTGGATTATTTAATTATAAAATATGTGAGTGTATGTGAACACACCTAAGGTTAAGAGATTTAAAGAAGAATAAGTCAGACCCATTTTAGTAACTCCTTCCTTCTTCATAATAAGTTCTATCAAGAATTTTAACGATGGCAGACAAGTTATTCAGGTTGTTTGAAATTCTAGACTAGCGCCCAGCCAGCTCAGAGCTATCGCAGCACTGAAAATTAAACAATTTTAAAATTAACATCTGATACACACAAATTATTTTTTGAGACCCGTGTCACTAACATGATTTCACTTCCATTTATTTCTTAGATAGAACAGCAAATATCAGTCACTGCTGGGCACAGGCCTCTCATCCTTGGTTAAAAGGTAGTGAGTGACCTGCGCGCTGCCCCATTACATGGTAGATGTCACATGTCTTAATTTTTTTTCTCATATAATTTTTAGGCATATTTTCTTTACCGCCAATCACGAGGTACATCAGGACTGAATATTCCAATTAGTAGTACGCATCCTTGTTTTTGTTTCGGTTGCATTAATTGTTCAGTTATTACAATTTGTGCGCGATGCTCAAACCTATGTTTACTGTTCTTTTTAATTGTTTAAGTTTTACCCACATCTACAGTTAATATTCTGTATGCTCGTAATGGATTCCTTTATTAGTGTTTGTAAATTGTTTAATTTCTTGTAAGCGATTTGTAATCTTTTGAGAAATAAATAATATCTTAAATCTTAATTTCATTGGTGCCAGCGGGGGTGGAACTCAGTTTTAAATGAAAATGTAAATGTTTTATTTGATAGTTCGCTCCATAAACTGTTAGGTTATGTAGTTATGGTTCTCAAACCAGGCATGCCGAGACACTGCTTGTTCGCATACAGGAAATTTTATTTAGTATGCCCTGGATGCTAGTGACATTGGCAATTAACGGAACTAAGGCCAAGCTCCAGACCCTACCAACAGATTTGGCAAACTTTTAATTCTGAAGAAGCAGTGTAAGGTATGCCTTTGAAGAGTTCATCGATTCTCGTGTAGCAAACTGCTATAGCAGGCAACAACAAAATAAAATCGAAAGTGGATGTTAAATATGGTTTAAGCAAATAAATATTTTGATGAATTTTTTTTCTACAAACTTTTTATTTCAATTTTCCCACACAAAATGGCAATTTCATATATAAAGACCTAATCTTGTAAATCCTAAGATTTGTGTGTAATTAGAGTTAACATTAAAAAAATCTTATGACGAGTCTCATAAAATCCTGCAGACATGGTGCAAATACACCAGTGGCAAAATTTTACAAAAGCCATTACTTGCTTGGCGTGACTCGCTAACTTGTTTTAAGTGACGCTTTCATCTCTTATCCTTTTCACACTTACAATAATGCACTATTTGTTCCATCGACTGCCTAGTTGGTCTAGTGGCCGTAAGCGTGACTGCTGATTATGAGGTCCCGGGTTCGCATCCCGCGTCGGGCCAGAATTGGGTTTTTAGATCAATAAGTTCTCAGTAGCAGCCCGGGCTCAGGAAGTAATAAAATAAAAATAAATAAAATATTTATATTTTAGTTGGTGGTGTTTCACCCTCGTGGTTCGGAAAAGCACGTTAAGCTGTGTCTGATCTCTCTCCGATCGTGTCTGATTGTCGTCCGATCGGACTATGAGAGTGAGTATACTCTCACTATAATCTTGTCCTGCGTAGATGGCTAGTCCCCGTAGAGACTGGCCGGCGTGATCGAAATTCGGTCTGGAAGTCAATATTTGTTCCATTGAGATATTATGTAATCTTCAATGGTTTGTTATTTATTGTGGTGATAAAAACAGTGATCACGAACTGTTGATTATATAAATACATGATAAGATAGATAATACATATCCAATATTTATTATTATTCTACCTTTCCCAGGTTGGAATACTATATAATGATAATTTTGAAGGAATCCATTAACAGTAGAATTTTTTTATTCATTCCCAAGCAGCACACAAGCGTTATGAACATCAATATACCATCCCACATAGAACTTAGAGTTCTTTTAAAAGCGTATAAGAGTGTTGAAAAGAGGTTGTATCATTATAAGAATGGTTTATGAGTTATTATATGAGTTATATGAGTTATTAGATCCCATAATACAGACTTTTTTTTTCTAAGTAATCAGAATATGAAAACTCTAGTATACAACTTTAAGTATTTTGTAACACTTCAATCTGATTTTATCATTAAAGTTGTATAGGAGCTGTTTTTTTGCATGCAGTCCCTTGCTTATATAGCTCTATGTGTTATTATACTATCAATAAAATCTTATTCTCTTCTAAAACTTATTCTTATGGTGTCATTGTACACTTTTGTAAATACTGTAGTTTTATGACTTCTGTCTATGAGAGTAATATAAAACTAAAAAAATAAATAACAGCCATAGAACAACTTAAATCTATATAAGTGACAGAATATCGCCATTTTGCATGCGTTGCGTGTTTATATTGTGCTAGTGAACAAAATCAATTTGTTATCAATATGTGGAAAAAAGAAAAAGATTTGGTGCAGTTATAAGATCATGTTAAATCTAAATTAAATTTATCCAACACTGTTCCCAAGACAAGGTTTTTCATCTTTTATACGTATCTCTAAAGAGGATTATATGTTATGTTGAAAAAACTGCTACGTATATACAGCGTAAGTAATAAAAATATCCTATTATAGAACTGATTAAAAACCAATGGCTACATGATATAATCCATAACATACATAGTACAGCTACTAAGACTATAAGACCCTCGAAATACCGTTTAGGCTGTTTAGCAAATTGTCGCCATTTTAAGACCCATAAGAACAAAATTTTAAATATAATTTTGGGAATATTATAATATTGGGAACATTAGTCTAAGCCTATACCATTAATTTCAGTTTGACTAATGATCACTGTGCCTCAATGTGCCTTCATATACATTTTTTTTATTCTAACATATACAGCCGATATTTAGTTACCGTATTTAGTATTTTGTCCTTATCTACATATTTTGTTATTTTGCTGGCGCGGCAATTTTTGGATAGAAAACATATACAAGTTTACCGTAAATCTAATTATTCACTTTCAATTCACCAATTACCGTCACAACTCAACTCCAATCCTAATATAATATTAATATGTTAAATATATGTTAAGACATTAAATGTCGCCATCATTCAATAAACGTTCTTTTTGTTTTATATAAATTTGTAATCCCGTTCAAAAACCAATTTAGAACGTTTGTCTTTAAAAGTTACTTATAAGACAATATCTGTAGTGTAATAGTTTTCTTGCACACCAAATAACAGCTGTAATACAGCAGTTATACAGCCTCTTTTATTCTTGTACAGTATTGTACAGCGCTCCTAACGCACAAAGCTGCATAATTTGTGCCAATTTTTTACTTATAAGAACTGTATAAGCGCTTATACAGCTTTTACGCAGCCAGAAAATACAGCCTCTAGTATAAAAACAAAATTCAATACAGCTCGTATACAGCTTGCATGCTGCTTGGGTTACTACCTTAATTTTTTTATAAAATACTTAGAGGTAACAAATACTAAGCAATTGCTACTATACTGCCCTTGATTTTGTATGCGTAAAAGGATTAGGAAATAAGAAAATTGAGTCTTAAAATTAGAAAGAAGACTTGACTTATTTAGACTTTTACGAAGAATTAATGTAAATATATAATTTTTGTAATTTCTGTGCATTAATGTGACATAAATCCATTTTTTTAATAGAATACGATATAAACGAATATAACAAATGAGCACACAGTATACCTGATGGTAAGTGGATGCTGTGGCCCATAGACATTTATCCTCGATTAAGAATCAAAATGCAGATGTGTTATCACCCCTGAAGACTAAAATGGAATGCCTCGTTTCCAGTAAAAGTTGTCTACACTTACCATACGAAACACGGCAGCATTGAGCTGCTATTTTACGCTGGTATTCTGTGAGAGCGTGGTCCTATCTCGGTCGAGCCGACCCATTCGTGCTACAACTATGTATAATATAGTTACAGCGTAGCTCTACCACGTAACGTAACGTGAAATCCATATTATCAATCTTAAAAGGATTTTTTATAGAAGAGGGTTAAAAGCGAGTACACATGCAATCATCTGATTGCATGTGATTGTATGTGTACTGATGATCTAGTAAGTGGATGCATAAACATCTACATCTATCTTCAAATAAGAATCTAAATGCAGATGCGTTGTCACCTTCGAGACATTAGATGGAATGGCTCATTTCTAGGAAAAAGGAGCTCTGGTGCCTTAGGAAACACAGCATCATTAAGCTGCTATTTTACGCTGGAATACTGTGAGAGCAAGCTGAGTTATTTTGGGCTAAGAGCATCAAGAAGATGCTGCTGTGCATCTCCTTTTTTAGTTTCCCTTTGTCGCCTCTTTCGACACTCACGAGATGATATGGGGTACACGGATGTCGGGCGAATTATGGATTTAAGCATAGCACAAATACGGGGTTTAAAATAAATATATTTATTATAATATATATATATATATATATATATAATTAATGTATTTGATAAAGAGTTCCTGTTTTTATTTCAAATAAAAAGATATAGAAAAATGGTAGAGTTCACAACTTTGCGTTGTATGTAGTATCCAAGGAACTTAGATAATCCTAAGTGTACCCAGGTAAACCTAGATGTACTCACTCTTCTAAGTTTACCCGTAACATATCAATCACATAATAAACATCATGCACGCCTACTATAAAAAGCAACCAACTTAGTCTCGTTTAAGAATATTGCTATTTCGCCGATGGCCATCAAGGGCAGGAAAGAAAAACACGATAAGGAAACCTACTTGTAATAAAAAAATATGTCAGTCACAAGATTTAATATATTTCACAATGTAAAAGCCTTGTAACTTATTATTATAATGATATGATTCAAATTTGGTAATTGGTTTTGTGTGAAAAAACTTTGGTTGCTACTTGACTTAATTAAAAATATGATTGAGGTTGTAATATGTCGGTAATTTATATCTACCTATTAAGATAGATATTTTATACTATGCGTCAAGTATTAAATGATATCATGATGTCATATTGAAAAAGATTTGTTGAACTAATAATTTTGTGGAATTTATTCCGTCTATAAATTATTAATATGTGTAATTATATATATATATATATATATATTTGACCCATAAAATCATAATAAAAAATTTGTAACATTTTGATTATTTTATTATATGTATACAACAAATTCAAACATATTAGTAAGTCCTCGGTAGTATAGTGGTAAGTATCCCCGCCTGTCACGCGGGAGACCGGGGTTCGATTCCCCGCCGGGGAGAAAACCTTTTTGTGTATTTTGAGTAGAAAATAAAATATTTTGACGAATTTTCTCTTTTAATGTATCGTACTATTAATTATTATTACTACTTAAATTTTAGTTTGGGTCATTATGATGAAACATTTTTGTATTATAATAATGACACAAACTACATTTTTGTCGGTATGAACTGCTTACTTAAAAAGTTATGGCATTATAAAGTAAGATACTTATATATAATATACTGTACATAATAATGCCCTGTATATTTTTAAGTATTGTTTAATTTTGTAGTAACATGTTAAACACAACATAATCAGGTTTTACTTTTGATTTCCGATGCGTATTAAGTGACACATAATTTAGAGACTTTACAACGTGGCCTCCATAGCTCAGGGGTTAGAGCACTGGTCTTGTAAACCAGGGGTCGAGAGTTCAAATCTCTCTGGGGGCAAGGCATATATATAATTATGGCACAAATTTTGATTTTAGTAAGAAGAAAAATAATCTTTTTGCATGCAACAATAAAATGCAGCAATCAAATTATTATTATTCGTACAGTCGTAATTTTGCCGATATCAAGTAATAGGAAATTATCCTTTATAATAATTTATTCAAAAACTTCCCACAATATGTTGATGCGTCACATTGCGGGTTTTTTTGTGAGATTTGAAGACAATATAAGACAAGACGGTCGATGACGACAGTATCTCAAGTTCTCAAGGCTCAAGCGTAGCACTGGTTTCGTCGCTTCCATTAATACGTACGTAAATCTACTTCATACCATTATTTCGATACCTCCTAAGTATAATGAGTCAACTACATAATTCAAATTTTACAGGAGCGCCTGTCAAAGATTAATTGTTTATAACTTTTTCAGTTTTGGTCCTGGAATGTTGATTTTTTTAAATTCGTACTATTTTAAGATTTGGGACCCTTAGATAATAAAAGAGTAGACCTATTTTAGTGAGTTTCCAAGATAATGTACTTGACTTAGTATACATCATATAAACTATGGCCTATAATGAGCTAACTGCCACATACACTCGTTTACAATGTATTTGTAAATTTACCATATCTTAAGGAAAATGTATTAGGTTTATAAAAACACAAATACAGAATTGTATTTCATTTTCTTGGATTAATTTACTGACATTGTATCTACAGTATAAACGATAATAAATTAGTTGACTCATTATACACTGATTTTAATGTCCAAAATCGGTTTGATGGAGTAGCAGTAAATTGATATATCTGCAAAATAATCAAGATTTTAGCTTGTTTATTTTTCATATAAAAGAAAATGACTTTATTTCTTGTTATTTATTATTTATTGAAACCTATTCAATTCACAATCAAGCAGTTAAAGTATATATATATATATACCTTCCATAAAACGTTGCTTACACCACGCATAAAGGTAGAAAACAAAATTCTAATCTTTTTTAGTATTAAAACTAATTAACAAAATAAAACGTCTTATTCCTCTTCTTAATCCAATTAATTTTTTGGAAGTATCTGTTTTGTTAGTAAAATTCAATAAAATAAAATATCTTCATGAAAAAACAATATCTGAGTAGATGAATCAGGTTCTTTTAATCACAGTCAGACTCATCATTATTAATATTGCCTGTAATCAGACTATTATAAAATAAGTGATATTCTTTTGGTATCTGACGTGACTTTTACCAAGATCCATAAGGTCTATGTGTTTATTTTTGTCAATTGGCAGGGGTTTTTCATAAGCACTGACTAGAAGCAGATCCAACTTTTCTTTTTTGTTTCGTGTGTTCTTCAGTTTATTCATGCAGTTAATCCATTTAACAGCATCGTATTCATAATAATTGTACTTAAATATAATTTTAAAGTGATCATTTCCTTGTATTTTAAATACACTTACATTGTTTATGACATTTTAGTTCCATAGCTAGTAGTTGTCCAATTATTGCAGTGCTTGAAATGTGTTTTAAAATCAAGAATCAACTCCTGTGACATTTCAATAACATTATAGAGCTTCCCATCTGTTTTAGGTCTGGGGTATAAATAATCCTGTCTTTAGTCTGTCAATCAAGGCATGCATGCTGTTCCCTTCGTTTTGGGTATGACCAAAGGCAAGGAAGCGATGAATAATACTTATATTAAATTTGTTACATACATAAATATACAGTAAAAATACGACTCTGTTTCAATTCTAGCCTCCACAATTGTCAGACCAGAAACGATACTCTTTTATACCTTTGGGTATTGTCATTTCAATAAATTTATAAACACAGCTTGCAATTTAATTAACTCCTCTTTTAGCTGTCTGTTGATTCCAAGAATAGCAAACCTTGTAAAGATACCATATCAAAAATGATAAAATTTTACATGGACGATTTTCTTTTACAATAGAATGTACATTTAACATTTCTGTAAATCAAAAGTACATGCTAAAACCTCTTTATTTGCATTGCTAATTCCTTGTATTTTTTTTGAATTTTCTAGCTGTTTCCTTTTCTTTCAAATGATTTCTTTGTTTTTGTATTTCTTCTTGGTAGCCTGTGTTTTATTTCCAAATGTGTGACATTTTTCGCATGCGTCTTTTTTGGTCTTATGAAAGGCAATATTTATATTTTTGTTTACAATATTAAAATATTGTCGTACATTAGACGCTTTGCCAGAATAAACATTTGAATCAAACCACTCTTCATAATGCTTGTACATCTTGGGAAATGGCAATGAGCCATCCAAATACTTACATTTCAGATCTTTGCGAGTGTAATGAGCTTCAAAAGGCGGGAGAGCTTCAATAATATGATCAATCACACCACGTAACATATTGAATGTTATAGTTTTTGGATTGTGATCGGATTCTACAAACACTTTTCCACGATCAAATCTTTCTAGAGTGGTATAAACAAAGTTGAAACTTATCGAGAGGGTTCTAAGAAACATTGTTTTACAAACAGATATTCTTGTTATCTCTGCATTGTCATTTGATTCCATAAATAATATTAAATAGTATAAAGCTGCTTCGAATTTTCAGAAACAACAAAACGCACTTTTGGTATTTTCATAACGTACTTAGTAATAAAATCCCATTGTCGTGAATGATTGCCAATCCTCCAAAACATCTCAAAAATTATTTTTCGATTCTCTTCTGATATCCTATCATAACATTTTTGACGGCAGCATTTAGGACCAGGGCAGGATGTATTTTTCTATTTCTACTGGTCTACTCCATACCTCTATTCATTTTGTATTTTCTCTGGCTATCCTTCTATTCTTGCTTAAATTACTCCCTTAAGCAACCCTTGTCCTTTTTAATATTTGAACTTCGCTTGCGTCGATTACTTGATTAGGAGTACTTACTGCAGAATCGGTATCTTCTATGTAAGATTAATCGCTGGTATGATTATCAGGTAGATTAAAACTAATGTTTATGTAACTATTTGGACTAGAAAACGAAATTGCTGGCGAAGGTATGGGGTTATAATGCTCTTAGTCTTAAGTCCATTTACAGGTATCTCGATAGATGAGGATTCTCTTGAATTTTCTATTATTGATGGCGAATAGACTGATTCAGGTGACGTATCAATAATACCATCAGGAAATGTGGAGGCTTTGGATGGCAAAATTTCTAGAATACGTTCACTATATTCTAGGTCTACGTGATCGATAATTGACAATTCATCTTTGGTAAAGTAAGCACCAGGTGGCAAAGGGGACATGCCATTAATGAGGTAAATTATGGCAGCACAGACTGACAGACAGACGACTGTTTAAAATTAATCCATTTACTACTAAAAATTAGAATACTAAGTCATGTGTAATATTACTGCAAACTATCACGACGTATACTGGTCTATCTCAACTTAACCCAGTATAGAATGTACAGAACTTTTAATAATTTATAATCTAAAAATAATGTGATTCCGATTATTTACTGTCATAATTATAATTTATATAAGCTCTCAAGTCGCTCAAAGTACGCCACCCGCGTCCCGCGTATACTGAATCCGAGTAGTTAGCTTAGAATACGTCGTATTGAAATTTTAAATAACACTACATGAACCAGTACACGTTAGATTATTTCCAAAAGTACTAACGAATTTTAGGTTTTTTCGACATAGTCTGATAAAAAACATGTTTTTATAATCAATACCGTCAAAACCTGAAAATACCTAAAATGTTATATGACTCACTATACTTAGGAGGTATCGATTTAAACGATTAATAATCTACACAAATAAATAAATATGAAGTGTCTGTTTGTAATGTTAAAATAACAGCTTTTTACTAAATGTATATTAAAGGTAGTTAAAAAAAAACAGTTTTTAAAATTTTTGTCTGTCTGTCTATGTGTCTGTCTGTTTGTTCCGGCTAAGCTCCGAAATGGCTGGACCGATTTTGACGGGACTTTCACTGGCCGATAGCTGATGCTATAAGGAGTAACTTAGGCTACTTTTATTTTAGAAAAATAATTAGTGTACCGCGTAACTAAATTAAAATCCATTTTAATATATTTAATAACTAGCTGTTCCTCGCGACTTCGCCCGCGTGTAATTTAGCATTTTTTTTTGCGCGGAATCCTTACTCTTTTCTTAAATAAAAGTAGCCTAATTACTCCTTATAACATCAGCTATCTGCCAGTGAAAGTCCCGTCAAAATCGGTCCAGCCATTTCAGAGATTAGGCGGAACAAACAGACAGACAGACAGACAAAAATTTAAAAAATTGTGTTTTGTTATATGTACCGTATATAATTTCATATGCATTTAGTAAAAAGCTGTTATTTTGAACTTACAAACAGACAATTCAATTTTATCTATATAGATTTTATACATGGTAGAGCCATGCTGCAGCTATATTATGGTTGTAGCATAAATGGCCGGGGAAGGTCCACGCTCTCACAGAATACCAGCGTAAAATAGCAGCTTTATGCTGCTGTGTTTCATATGGTGGGTGTAGAGAACCGGAGACCTTTTTAACTGGAGAGAAATTCTATCTTAGTCCTCAGGGGTGACAACGCATCTGTATTTTGATCGAGAATAAAATCATTTTTTTAATCAATATAGATTACATGTAATTCTTATTGAAAGTAATTTTTTACTTTTACCACTGATTCGGAATAAACCTCTGTCCTGGGAAGAACCATCAAGAAACACAGCAGGACTTTTTCAAAGCATAATTTACAATATAAAATTTATACAATTGTTATGAAAATATTTAGAAACTGGTAGCGATCACCTCATTCCCAGGGTTATTATCAGTCATGTACTCTTTCGTAGTATAATAACTCTACTAAACAATTTTTGCTTAATAAATATTTTAAACTTTTTGATAGATAAGGTTTGCATATTTTCTGGGACTTTGTTGTAAAAGCGTATACATTGCCCCATGAAGGAATTACTGACTCTTTGGAGTCGAGTAACTGGTATAACTAACTTGTGCTTGTTTTTGGTATCTACAGAATGTACATCACTATTTTTATTAAAACTATTATTATTTTTGTGTACATACATTAAATTTTCGTAAATATATTGGGATACCAAAGTTAATATATTTATTTCTTTAAATTTTTCTCTAAGGGATTCCTTCGGACCTAGGTATAAATTGCTCTTATGGGTCTCTTCTGCAAAACAAAGAACGATTCAATGTCAGTCGCATTACCCCATAGCAAGATTCCATATTATGACATTATGCTATGGAATTAACTAAAATAGACTAATCTAGCTATTTCAACACATGTAAGGCCTCTAATCTTTTTTACAGCATATGCTGCAGAACTAAGTTTGCTAGCTAGTTTAGATACATGAGGGCCCCATTGAAGCTTCGCGTCAGCTATGATTCCGAGAAAAACAGTGGATTCAACAAGAGGATAATAAATGTATATGTCTATGGGCCACAGCATCCATTTACCATCATGTGGACTGTGTGCTCGTTTGTCACCCTTATTCTATAAAAAAATATTAACATTAAACAGAAGTTCCGCTGTAGGTCAAGTTCCAGCTCACAGAAAACTATGTACTAGTCGCAGATTCCAGCCAAACTTTGTATTAAAAAAATAGATGATAAATTTTTTGCACCTAACATTTTTTCTTATCGTTCCTTGTCTTATTTTTAAGTATTTTTTGTTGCATATTCGCATCATTAAAATTTATTGCTTATAATATTTAATTATTCGGGCGTCGTTTAGTCTACGCCAGTATATTCTAAGTCTATAGTTTAGTCCATACAAAGTTACAAACGCATTTCTTTGTTTTCGCCCCGGATAATAACACAAGAGCAAATAATATTTTACAATATACAATCCTATTCCTATCCCATGTTCTGTTTTTTTCCATAAATTAAATTTTTTTTTAAATATAGGATAAGAGTGACAAACGACGAGCACACAGTCCACCTGATGGTAAGTGGTTGCTGTGACCCATAGGCATCTACATCTATCCTCGATTACGAATCAAAATGAAGATGCGTTGTCACCCGTGATGACTAAGATGAAATGCCTCGTTTCCAGTAAAAAGGATCTCCGGTTCTCTACACTGACCATACGAAACACAGCAGGGTTAAGCTGCTATTTTACACTGGTATTCTGTGAGAGCATGGTCTTTCCCCGGTCGAGCCGACCCATTCGTGCTACAACTATACCAGTAATATAGTTGCAGCATGGCTCTATCACGTAAAAAAATACTTGAAATATATATATATATATATATATATATATATATATATATATATATATATATATATATATATATATATATATATATATATGTACACATACATCAACTTTATTATTAAATACTTATACATATAGGTAAACTTATATATATAAACATATAAATAAATAAATATACATACATACAATATACACACGTACACACTCACTTACACATATTATATTAAATTCTTTTTGTGTCAATTAGCGAATTGGACATCTAAATTGAGATGCTACTACGGATTTATAAAACTACGAATGCTACCAACATAAACAATAAAGATTAATTGTCTACTCCTATCAAAGCATGTACTACCTTTAGTTTAAATGAATTTTTTGAATGGATAAATGGGTCAATATGAGAGAATTTACTGTTAAAAATTTTGACCATTCTGGTGAGGAGACTATTCTTGCCATAATTAGTATGATGTAAGGGAACACTGAATAAAGGTGTATATCTAGTCCTACGTCGGAGCACTTTAAAGGAGATTTGTGAAAGCAGAACAGGGCAATCTAGTTGAGCGCGTAAAATATCAAACAAAAAACCCATGTCTAACATCGCACGGCGTTCTTCTAACATAAGAAGATTAAATTTACGACAATTATCACTGTAAGACATGAATGTGTGCGTGGTGACGTCGCACCTGAAATTTAGAGATTTTAAAAACTTTTTCTAAATACCATACCGGACTAGCGTACTCCAATATGCTTCTCACGTATGCAAAATATAACGTTTTTAATGCTAAAGTACTTTTAAACGGTTGACAGGTTCTTAGAACAAATCCAAGCATACGGTAAGCTCTATCTGCTATATTATCATAATGCATATTAAGGAGTATCTTGGAGTCAAAACAAACGCCGAGATCACGTACATCATTGACTCGTGTTAATACTTGATTATTAAAGTTATAAGGAAAGACAATTGGACTTTTTTTGCGCGTAAAGCTTATAATCTGACATTTTTTAATATTGACATAGATCTTATTGTGTTGATAAAAAGAAAACAAGTTATCCATATCGTATTGTAATAGGTGATTAGAATAAGAAAAACAGTTGGCAATGTCAAAGATGTACGCATTGTAGAATAGCGGGCCAAGGTGCGATCCCTGTGGGACACCCGAGGGAACAGTTACATAATCGGATCTGTATCCGCCCAGCACTTCCGCCTGAGAGCGATTAGAAAGATAGGAGCTCACCCACCGGAGTAGGTCTCCTTGAATTCTAAGCAAATAGAGCTTGCGGAGCAGAAGGTCGAGGTCTACACGATCGAAAGCTTTTTCAAAATTAGTGTAGACCACGTCCACCTGACCACCATTCTCCATATGCAGGAGGACATAACTTGAGAACAGAGACAAATTCGATACCGTAGATCGTCCTTTTATAAAGCCATGCTGTGTTTCAGGAATACCACGGATTATAATGGGGTAGATGAAGCTGTAAACGATTTTTTCAAAAAGTTTACTGATAGTGTTCAAAATTGAAATCGGACGGTAATTTTCAATTGAGGTTTTGGTCCTTTTTATGTATGGGAATTATATTAGCTGTTTTCCATAAATCGGGGAAAATACATTCATCGAGAGAACGGCGAAACAGAATAGTAATAGGTAATTATTATTCTGAATCTGACTCTCCTAGCATGAAAATATCTTTTCCGTAAATTAATTTATTCATTTTAGTTAACATATCATTAGTAGGCCTGAAATCAACACAGTTTTTGCTATTTCTTTTGATGGATGGCTGGGTCAAAAATATTTCCTTTTATCGTTTTGGTTAAAAGTTTATTATATATATATATATATATATATAGCCGAATATTCGTTGCAAGTCTAATGGAAACTGAAAGCTAGGCATAACGGTAATTGCATAGCCCTTTACGCCAATGGTTTTAATATTCTAATTTAATAATTGGAAACTCGCTATGGATCGCCAGTGGATATTTAAAAGAAAAAAGGGCCGGTTTTAACTTGTCACATATGAAACTAATATAGTAGTTTAACTATATAGAAGCGACAAAGGGAAACAAATAAGGAGATGGGCAGCAGCGTCTTCCTAATATAGTATAAAGTATTATCCATAAAGTATTCTCATCTGATTGGGGTATAAATATATAAAAGGAAATGATAAATATACATAAATATATATTAAATATACTAACATAAATAAATAAAAAATACATGAATAAATAAAGGCCCAACCAGATGGAAGCCCTCGGCAGGGGAGACCAAACGGCCGAGGGTTAGGGGGAAAGGGAAAGAAACCGGCGGACGATGCGGGCGGTATCGAGGAGCACCGCCTTTTGCATTTGAGCCCGGAGCGGTCCGTCACGGAGTCCCAGTCGCTTCAGATGATCCGAGAGGCTGACCGGGATTAGCCCGTTCGCAGAAACGACTACAGTTATAATTTCGGTCGGCAGACCAGCTCATATGTCGGTCACCTCGTGAGCCAGGTCCACATATTTTGTCTTCTTATCTGCTTCGGATTTCACGAGGTTCTCGTCATACGGAATGGTAATGTCGACCAAAAATATCCTTGAATGTGCCCGGTCCATCAGCACAATATCAGGCTTATTCGCAAGAACAGTCCTGTCTGTGATGATGGCCCGGTTCCAGTAGAGCCTGGCGCGGTCATTTTCAAGCACGGCTTCCGGCAAGTACTTGTAATACGGCAATTTCCGGTCCACGAGACCGTATTTCAGAGTGAGCTCCTGGTGTAGAATACTGGCTATTAAGTTGTGCCTGTGCAAGTACTCAGAGTTAGAAAGAGCCGAACAACCGGAGATGACATGCCTAAGTGACTTTATTATTATTATTATTATCCACCCTATGAGGTAATCTATGGGGGAGGTCTATGTTCAGCAGTGGACTTTAGTAGGCTGTAACGGTAACGGTAACTATATATAGAAGATGTCACACCGCCTGCGTTGTGAAAATTATGTAGCAATTTCGGTATAATAGTATAGTCTATCAAAAGTCTACCTCTGAACATAGGCCTTCTCCATAGATTATGACATAGGGGATATCGCTATAGTTGCCACGCTTGGCAGGCGAGTTGGTAACCGCAGTTTTTATTATTATCAGTCGTTAGAAGATGCTGCTGCCCATCTTCTGTTTAAGTTACTTTCTGTCGTCTTTTAAATTACCCACGGGATGACATGGGGTAACGAATTCATGCAAATTTTAATCATCTTTATAATATATAATCATTATATATAAAATTCTTCTGTTCGGATGTATGTGACTGAACTCCTAAATGGCTAAACCGATTTTGGTGAAATTTTGTGTGTGATGAAGTTGATTCAAAAATAGTTTAGATTCACAATTGGACCCGGTAGGTGGAGCTCTGTTGTTGAGATCCAGATATCACTAGTGCGAAGCCGTCTCGGACTCGCGGATCGCTATTGTAATTATAAAGCTAATATTAAAATAATAATAGCAGTTATTTTCTACATTTCAATTACAGTGATTGAATAATTAGAGATCCAAGTTGGCTGTCCAATTGAAACAATATGTCATTGTTTTGTTAATTAAAAGCAACAGTTCGATGTAGTATGGTCGTTATGGCAACGGTGTTTGCTTTGTGCCTTTGTACCATATCTGGTTCTCAATACATAATTCCATAATAATGAGTTTATAGAATGAGCGTATAATTTTATAAATTACTAAAATTTTATAATACAACGTTTGAACAGAATGTTCCTTACTTCTATGTTACAATTTTTCAAAATTTCACTGCTTAACTTGCTAATCCACTTGCAGGAAATCTATGTAGGAGGACAAAAACAATGTTCCATAATTTTAAATACTTTTTTTATATTATACTAAGCCAGCGTTTAACTACAATCCCACCTGATGGTAAGTGGCGATGTAGCCTAAGATGGTGAAGCGCACTGACTTAACAAAAGCCTATTCACTCTAGCCTTGAAGACACCCACACTGTAATCGGATGGAAAGACAGACGCTGGCAACTTATTCTACTCCTTTGCTGTACGCATCACGAAAGATGTAGCAAACAGTTTGATTCGAATGCGTGGTAAGTCAACAACGAAAGGGTGGAGACTGGCCGAATGTCTATTTGTCCGATGGTGGAAGGAGAGGGAGGAATTAAATTATGCAATTCCTGCGCACACTCTCCGAAATGCATCCTGTAGAAAACCGAAAGGCTGACTACTTTGCGCCTGTGTTTGAGGCTGGTATGATTGGTTTTAACCAATTTTGGGTCACCAATAAGCCTCTTAGCACGCCTTTCCATTGAGTCCAAAGCTGCTAGGTGGCATTTTGCAGCACCAGCTCATATATGGCAGCCATACTCCATGTACGATCGGACTTGAGCTTTATATAAAGTAAGCAGCTATCCCGGCGTGAAGTATCGCCGCACCTTTGCAAGGACTCCTAGCTTCCTTGCAGCTGCTTTGGCCTTGGACTCAATGAACCGCCCGAAGTTCAGATTTGAGGATATTTCAACCCCCAACAACAGAAGGCGGTCGGTGTATTACAGTGTATACATTTCGAAAGAAGAAGCCAAGATGAGCTGGCTCCTTTTTGCAGTGAAGAGACACGCTTGTGTTTTGGAGGCGTTGAATTTCACAAGATTGTCATCGCCCCTTTCGGAGACTGCCTGTAGTGTGAGATTCACACGCTCTACTATAGCTTCTCTTTCGGACTGGATTTGATCCCGACTGGCCCGAGGACTTATTTGGTATCTCTCCACAATTGTGCTATCGTCTGCATACTCATAGATACCGGGCATAAGCAGATCATTAATATGCAGCAGGAAGAGAGTTGCGGAGAGAACGGACCCCTGAGGAACACCGGCGTTAGTCGCCATAGGATCGGATGAGCAGCCATTGACGACGACCCGCAGAGACCGTTCACTCAGAAAGTCCTTTACACATTCAATCAGACCAGGGGATAAGCCGCACGCTGGAAGTTTACTCAAAAGGGTAGCGTGCCGAAATCTGTCAAAGGCCTTCAAAACATCAAGGGAAACAGCATGTGCTTCCCCACTGTTCTCGAGTGCCTCGCCCCATACGTGTGTGCCATACGCTAGAAGGTCCCCAGCTGCCCGATTTCGGCGAAACCCATATTGCCGGTCACTAAGGAGGTCATTCTGTTCTAGGTATGCCATTAAGCGGGCGTTCAATATACGCTCCATAATCTTGCAGAGTATGGAGGTAATTGAGATTAGCCGATAATTGGCAGGGTCGGCATGGCTGCCTTTTTTTGGAACAGGCTGCACGTTGACCAGCCTCCAGGATTTTGGCACTATTCCAGTCCCAAATGAGAGGCAGAACAAGCGTGTCAGCACAGGAGACAACTCAGGTGCATAAGCCTTTAGAACTATAGCTGGTATACCATCTGGTCCACTAGCTTTATTCACATCTAGACACCGCAAGGTTTTAAGAACTTCCTTATTTGTTAAACGAACCTTCGACATAGAGGTCCCACTGTAAGGTAATTTAGGTGAAACGTTGTTGCCACTGTCCAGACGTGAATTGCAGGCAAAGAGAGACGCGAACAAGTCCGCTTTCTCTTTAGTCGTATGCGCCAGTGTGCCATCCGGTTTTACCAGCGGAGGCAGTGTAGGCCGACAGAAGTTTGTCTCGACCGCTTTGGCGAGAGATCAAAAAGCTCTAGTGCCGGATGGTCTGGCAGGAGTTTTGCTCCAATATGTTTAATGCGATCGAAACTAGCTTTATGTAATGGTTTTTGTAGGACTTGGCAGCCTTGTTGAAAGTTCCCTTTTTGGAGCCTTGCGGTTTCGAGCGTCAACCCAGAATAGGTACGCTAAATGCTTGCGCTTTTCAGCTAAGGCGCATTCAGCGTTAAATGATGGGCTAGCTTTGCTACCGGTGGGAGCGTCAGAGAAGGGGATAAAATACTCCATAGCTTGACGCAACACATCCGTTATCGCAACCGCTCAGCTCGACAGATCCGCAGAAGAGAAACAGACCCCCCGCCAAGGATAGGATGCAAAAAAGTGTCGCATCTCATCCCAATCAGCTGACTTATACCGCCATATTCGTCGAACACCTTGGGACTCGTAATCAGGTGGAGAATATGACGATATAGATTTTACCAGGCAGTGGTCAGATATATCCAAAGGGGAGGTAACCTGTACTTCATACCTGTCTGGGTCGGTAGTCAGCAGAAGGTCCAAGGAATTGGCTGTGTGACCGTCTACCCTTTACCAGCTGAGAAAGACTTAGCGTCAAGGAAAAATTCCACGCTTCTCTTCCAGCATGGTCGGTCTTCTGGTATGGGAACAGCCAGTCTTGGTGACAGGCGTTAAAGTCCCCCAGAAAGACCAACTGTGCAGTAGGATACCGATTTAGGACCACATCAGCAGCCTCACTAAGGTGATCAAATAATCGTGTTATCTCCTGGTCACAGCTGTGCGATCGACAGACACAGGCATAAAGGTTTTTATCAATACCTGTGTCTACCATCACCCAGATTGTCGAAAAAGTGGGGTCTTCAAGGTGACGGAGACGCTGGAAGCAGATGTCATGCTTTTGTGCTCCAGGGAGAATCCAGGATGGTCAAGGTACACCGCATTCAATGGACATCCGATTTGGGTCTCCGTCAAGAAAAATAGGTGCGGCTTCTTAGTCTCAATATGGTGATGGACTATGCTGAGATTAGAGTGCAATCCTCGAATAGAGAGAGGTGCACTTTTAATGAGAGGACGTGCAATCGCTGTTTAGCCATACTTTTCTTTTTAAGGTACATATTAAGTGTTGAGAGTGAATATGGATGGAGAATGGCAGTTGAACGAGGCGTTGCATTAGCAACCAAACGATACTACCAGAGTTACTGTGCCCACGGGAACTTGATCTGGAGACTGCGGGGACACCCGAACCAACCCAGAGATCGCCATCGGGTTCTCTCGCCCGGTCGCTAACCGGAACGATGGAGTCACCTTGGGATTTTTCGCTAGTTGGCGGGGCAGCCTTTCATGAGTAGCTAATTCACTAATTGGGCCTCAACTACCTGCCAGCGGAACACCGTGCTTCGGATCCCGCTACCCTCCACGACCAAGCACCCGACACAGCAACAACTGATGCTTCGCACTCGGTTCACACACACAACGCTACTGTTCAGACCTATTCTCCATATGGCTGCACCAAGCATCATGCCGGAACACGACAACGTCATTTGGCGACAAGATTTTGCATTGGTGGGTGGTAACCGAAAAGCCGGCGGCCGAAACCTACCACCGGAGAATTAAATTTTTTTTTCTAGTAGTTTTGTACTATTTAGTATTTTGTAGTATTATAAGAAACTTGTATTCTTTTTTAGCAGCAGGGGGTAGACATTGCTGTTTTCTGTGAGCATTTATTTGTATGGTTACTGCAGCTTATGAAAACCTGCAGTCAATTTTAAGCAAAGAAGTTTATAAATCGTAGTCATTAAAGGTGACTAATGGGATATTGGGTGTATGATGGACTAGCCAGAAGTATGTTTTTGCTATAATCGTCACACGTGGCAGGTGGATTGGCGATGGACACTATTCGCCTCTCAAATTTGCGGCCGCTTTCCCGCTTTTCGTCGCTGGTCTTGGCATTTTACGTATGGCCTAAACGTAATGGTTATTAAGGGACAGTATTTCATGCCGGTACACCGCCTGCAAATTTACAAGGCGCAGATTCGGTCTCACATGGAATAATGTTCCCATTTCTGGGCAGGGGCTGCCCAGTGCCAGCTCCTTCCATTTGATCGCATCCAGCGCAGAGCGGTTCGAGATGTTGCATCTCTTTGCATATTTTATCGCAATAATTTAATTGTTCGGACTAATTCCAGCCACTCAACGCAACGCATCTGCAATTCCCCTGGTGTTGCAGTTGTTCATCGGCGGCGGTAGTCACTTGCCATCAGGTGAGTCGCATGCTCGTTTGCCCCTTTCCTATAAAAAATCGACGGTAAATCTTTCTGACATTTCTCTAAGTCACTTGTTACAACACTCACGGCATTATGCCAATTACAAAATTTCGGATACCTGACAAAATATGTCATAACATTACTTGATGTTAAAACGCCCACAAACTACCAGAACAAATTTTGATTTGAAATTTTTGATGAAAATTGTTTTATAGGAATAAAGGTGAGACAAACAAGCAGACAGTCCACCTGATGGTTAGTGAGTGTTGTGGCCCATTGACAACTACGTTTAAATGTGTCCTGTCAAACCTATCCATGCAGGTAGTTGTTGGAAGCACTACGCTCGAAGTTGTTGACGAGTATGTTTACTTAGGAGAAATTGTCCGATTTCGACCGACAGGTCAATTGATAGATTCAACCTGGCTGTGCAGCTTTCGGGAGATTATGACACATTTTCTCGTCATGTATACCAAAAAACTTGAAAACATTTGCGTACACCAGTGCGTGTTGGGGGTGATGACATATTGATTTGAAATGAGGTCCTTCACTGCTGGCCGTATGTGTAAGATCTTGGTCGCTCTCAGCGTGCTATGGATAGGAGTTTCTCTGCGTGATAGACATAGCTATGAGGATATCTGCGGTAGAACCAAAGTAGCGGATCAGTTGGCTGAGGTGGCAATGGGCTGGTCATATAGCTTAAAGAACCGACAACCCATGGGGATGAAAGGTTCTTGCGCAGCCTTGTACATACCGGTAAGCGAAGTGAAGGGTGGCTCCCACTAGATAAAGTGACGACCTATTACAAAATTCTGGAAGTCAATGATGCAGTTCGCTCTGGATCGTGCTTTGTGGCATTCCTTGGGGATGCTATGTTCAGTAGTTGAATTGTTATGGGCTCTAATGATGATGATGAAGCATCAAATTGAAGATGCGTAGTCCTTCCTGAGCTCTGGGATGAAATGCCGCGTTACTTTACACCAACAAGGAAAGTTAGACAAAACATTTTAAATAGCGCTGAAACCATCCTCAGCTTATTGTAAAAACACGCACATAGGCACACATTAAACTTTAAATAGTTACAAATTATCGCGCTATTGCTGCGGGTTCGAATCTCTCACGAAACAAGTAATTGTAAGGCCTACAAAAATTGTTCCCGGTCCGGATGTTTGTTCTTGTGCAATTTATGTATGTAAATTGCCTCCACGATACGTAAGAAAATCCTAATAACGTTTAAAAAAAAAGAAAAAGAGAAATAGATAATCATATCGTAAATTATTTTATTCATTGCAAACAGATTCTTAATAAACACCTCGGCTAGTTGAATTTCTCTCATTTACATAATCTTAGTATTAGTTTCCTCTTGTGCTACACTGCACAGTAATCAATGTAGCGAACCGCAGATAATCATAACCCGGAGATTATGTTGCGAAATCGGATATCAGTTGCATTGCAAGTGACGAGGGGAGAATTGTTGGTATGCAATATTGAAAAATTAATGAAATAAGGAAAGACGTTTAATACATTCATATACTTATATAATCATCATCATCATCATCATTACAGCCCCTTACAAGTCCATTGCCGAACATAGGCTACTTTATATTGGTATAAAATATAATAAAAAACAAATGTCAATCGGGAAGTTGATAAAACGAGTACGTACAACAAATATTCAATAGTTGTGCGATGTCAAAAAGGATAATCTGCGAGGTAACAGTACCTTATACGTGGTAGAGTCACGCTGCAGCTATATTATAGATGTAGCATGAATGGGTCGGCTCGACTGGGGTAGGACCACGCTCTCACAGAATACCAGCGTAAAATAGCAGCTTAATGCTGCTATTTCGTATGGTGAGTGTAGAAAACCGGAGACCCTTTTACTGGAAACAAGGCTATCTTAGTCCTCAGGGGGGACAACGCATCTGCATTTTGATTCTAAATCGAGGATAAATGTAGATGTCTATTGGCCACAGCATCCACTTACCATCAGATGGACTTTGTGCTCGTTTGTCATCCTTATTCTATAAAAACTTCACAAACATCCCTTCATAATTAAGGTACAGAATAGATAATGTACGACGAATATAAACAAAAGTTCATCAGTTTCTAGAGTAATAAATTAATACACAAAACAATGCCTCAATGGTTTGCTCTTTAACTTTTTGCACATTTTTAACTCTTTTTTTAATTTTTCTACTTTTATTAATATCTGCGGTTTGGTTTATTTATTTTTAATCAAATTAATATAAAATATAACTAATAGTATAGAAAGGAACATTAACCTTTACATTTTTTGAACAAATCCCCGGTATTAAATCTGTCAAATATTATACCTCATTTTTAAGTGACGCCGCCCTGGTTGCAGAAAAGTTTGGGGATGCCCTTATTTTGTGTTCTTAAAATACCTCTATCATAACAATATTGCACTTATACGATAATATGAGTAGCCGTATATCAAGAAAACGCTCTAATTATGTAATCCATATTATATTTTCTAAAAAATCATTTTATATTGCTAGAAATAAAACGGTTTGAAAAAAATTTTACACGGGCGTCTGGATATTGATTTTGTATGTGGTCACGATAACTCCCGAAAAAATTGACGTATCGACACCGGGTTTTTTATTAACTTGAGAATTACATCAACTGGTTCCCTATTTCATATCAATAGCCTAGTACGCGTAGTTTGTTAATAAAATGATTTTCAAAATTTTTATAAGTTTTATTGCTATTATCATTTTAAAGGCGCTTTCATATTTTTTAGCCCTTGATAGACAAAGGACAAATGTACCATAGCCCACAGAACACAATTACTCTCTACCAAGAGATACAGCCTATATCGATTTTATACTTTGTATAATCGATTTATTTTGGTAAACATTATTAATTTTTTTCCCTGTAGGTGACACTACCTGTTAAAATAATAGAGCGCTAAATTTAAAACACGTAAATAATGTATTTTAAAAGTAAGGAATACAATTTATTTTTTTCATCAAAATTAAATGAAACGCTCATGAGGAGTGCATATTTGGATTTTCCAAACTATTTATTTTTAGTTGCTATCAAGAAGACGTTGCTGCACACACTCAGGGAGATTTGAACTCTCGACCCAATGCAGGCAGTTTAGATTTATTTCAGATTTTTAATATTGCTTATTAACGTCATTTTATAAATTTTTAATGAAATATTTCTTGTCATTTCATTTCGTATGTTATTGTTAACTTCTTATATTTTTATTATTGAATGCTTCTATATACGTATGTATGCATAAATGTAATGGAATTTATTAAATCAATTCTTAATACGTCTGAAAATATCAGTAGCAGAAAGTCAGAAAGTTGGCAGGCACAACAATCAGAACAACAATCTCTCTCAGGTCCGTCCCATAGGAATATGAGAGCGAGGGAATAGACGTGTGCTTGCCCATGTACTCAGGCACTATAATCCTGTCCTGCGCAGGTGGTTGTCTTCGTTAAGACTGGCCATCGTGACTGAAATTCAATCTGGAAGACATTATTATAACTCACTGCTGGGCCACAGGTTTTTCTCATTTCTGAGAGAGCTAGATAGCAATTAGTCCGTTGTGCTGTTCCTGTACGTACTGGTGGACTTTACATGTCTTCGAAATATTTTTGCTCATCTATCCAGCCATCTACATAACTAAAGTCCTAATTTCTAGATTTAAAGTTTCGCAGCAATATGCTTGAATTTGGATTTAATTTTATTAGGTAATTGCTAATTATTATTAGTTTTTCTATTAATATTTTTTTTCTTTTTTTTTCTTTTAAAGAACGTAACCTCTACACTAGGATTTTCTTCTGTATCGTGGGGGCAGTTTACAAACATAAATTGCACAAGGACAAACATCCAGACCCGGAACAATTATTTGTAGGCCATGCAAATACTTATTCCGTGCATTCGAACCCGCGATCCTTAGCGCTGCAACTCAATTGCTAAGCCACTGCGCCACGGAGCCGTCAAAAAATTATTTTGATCCTAAGCCGACGATTCCTCCACATCCACCCTCTACCCTCACGGACCACTTGGCAGTGTTTTACCTTGTTTTCTAGTACGGTGTTTTTTCTGCTAGAATGTGTGGTCTATCAAATATGTTGTAATGGTGGGGGTGATCCTGTACATGTTCGCAAGCCGTACGAGAAACTTTTTTGGGTTCTGAAAGTGTAGTGAACGCAAAAATAGTGTTAGACACTTCGATCGCCATTGACCGAAGAAACCTTCGACGTCGTTGATCGTCGGCTGCAGTTTGCGCGTCGGCTGGCTGTTGCTTTTAGTCGACGGCTGCAATAACTGCAATAGAAATACCGTCAGCTAAGTAACTGTGAAATTGAGATCGAGATTGTGTTTTTGTCTTGATATGCCTATTTTACATCAAACTTTTTGTGTATATCAGTGTATCTAGATATTTTACAACTTTAATGTATAATCAAATGCATATTTTAGGTATCCAGGATTTGGTATTTCCTCGCTTTTTACTTACGTTTTTGTTACCAAAATAAATGCAGATGTAGACATATTTAAACATTTCTACTGTTTAGTTATCTTAAAAGATAATACAGTCACTTATATTTTATTGGTAGGTACCAGTTTTAATACGTTTAATAAACATAATATTATGCGTTCTTTATTAATTAAACAAACCAATCAACTTAGACTGCAACTTAGTTAAGCTAATCTTCTGACGACTATAATCTGTTTCACGTTACATGTTCCACGTAACACCCGTCGCAACTAATTAATATAACATTATGTAGATGATAGTGTTTCAATGTGCATAGTATTGACTGAATGTTGTGAAGTGAACGACAGACTATATGATACACTGTGTCACAGAATCTGTCGTTCGTAATTTTTTTAGGAGTAGGTATATCGATCTTGGAAAATCGTTTTAAAATATGAAAATGAGTACAAAATATTGTCCTAATTCGTATGGGCGTATCTATAATTCCGTGATAATATAGTATATAACTATATTTATATTTGTTACAGCCACGGTGTAGCTGTATTACTTCTGCAACACTAATGTGCTGGTTCGACCGGGGAAAGACGCAGCTCTACAATACCATTACCAGCATAAAATTGCAGCACAATGCTGCTGAGTTTTTGTTGAGAATTGAGAAGCGGAGACCCTTTTTACATTAGCAAAGATACTTTCGATTTTAATACTCAGGGATAACAACGCAATCAGTACTTTGATTCTTAAACGAGGCAAGATAGTGCCTACTAGTATGTGCTACAGGGATTACTTACCATCACCACCATCAGGTAGACTGGAGTGTGCTCGTTATCGCCTTTACTTTTATAAGATACGTAAAATATAAATGTGCAAATAAACATACGCCGAAGACGTAACCTTTCCTTTTTACACTGCCGGATCGGAGTAGTCGGATAATCTGTAGCTTTCTTTTGAAGTTGGTTGTAGGTGTCTGGGCTGCAGTAGTTACCATCGGTGGACTGTAAGTAAGTTTGATTTTATATAAAAAAGATCTTTATATTGATTTAATATAAAAAGAGATCTTTACAAGTTTTGTAAGGATGTTAGACCTACACTCACCAACACACCTACGCAACGTGATGTGTATGGGCAAATCTTTCAAATCTTTGCCAGTTGGCGCATTTGGAAAGACCAATGCCCAGCAGTGAATCCAAAAGGCTGTTAAAGAACAACACTACTAACAAAGCTAAGTTTGGAATCCAGTAAAGAACGGAATGATTATGTGGCCTGACCTCACCTAAATCGTACTAGTCATCTTTCAGTCCTGTGATGATTAATTCGTTACCGGTAATGGTGCTTTGTGCTTGCCAAGATTTGGTTTAGAAAGAAAAAAGATATTGTATTTTGAATTAAAATGGAATAAAACTTGAATTAATGTAATATGACTTTAAAATCACTCTTTCATTGAAAATTCTATTGCTAAGAGCATATTATTTTTCCTTTTTGTTGGCAAAACGTCGCTGAATGTATTCGTTGAGAGAAGCGCAAGAGTGGAGTAGGTACATTATGCAATTTCCTTTCACTGCGGTTAGACTTAGCGAGAAAATTGCATGAACCATGTCGAATAGCCAACGACCTGCCTAGCTGACCTGATGTTGAAGATATCTTACAGCTAAGTTAATATGACTGCACTTTTCCCATAATTTAAAATTGTTATCTGTTTCTACCTATTCTATTATCGAAATTTATAAGTAACATCAAACATATAAAATTTTGGCAACGATGTTTTTGTATTGATGGGACAAGGATTATATTTATGCTTAGAAAAACGTGAAAACGTTTTTCCAAGAACGTTGGTCTTTTCCATAGATCCTATGAACAATGGAGCTTGGAGTCCGTTTAGATCTCAACTCTTAAATCGGCGAAGCCGATAACGCTAAGTGTCGTTTGTACCGAACGTGGCTCCTTTTTACATTTTTATGTTTTTGGTGGGATACATTAACACCGCAGATCTGTAATGGATGTAAATTACGGTAATTAGCACTGTTAGTTTTAGAATCGAACATAAATTCAAATTATGATAACAATTATTATACTTTTAGAATCATAGTCACTAGTTTAATGGTCGTTTTGACATGGAAACTTTTTGTAGGCCCAATTATACTTATATCATCGTTAGTGTTATCATTAGCTTTGCGGCAGTTCATTGCTTAATCTTCGAGTAAACCTCCTCTCAAAAAGCATCGCTTACTTCGATTACTACTTTATACATTCCGTTTCTGTTAGAGGCTTTCAGCTTAGAAGTTATCGCTGCATTTAGACAGTGGATGCGGTTTTTTTCTCTAGAAAACACCTACTATAATGATGATAATATTTTTCTATAATTGCTAACTCGACTCTGGCTCTGGGACTGATTTCTTATGTAAAATTTGTAGGATATGTATGTGTTGTTTATGAAAGAGAAATCGAGCATTCGTTCGATCCAAATTCCCACTTAACCTGCACGGATAGCATCCGTCTGATACATTTTCGTGTTTTTGTCGACTAACTGATAAAGGACTATTCATCTTTTTTCTATATCTTTATCTATATCTTTTATTTATTTATCAACCAGTAAAACTGTTGGACGCTGTCACGCTTGTCACGCTTGGTCAGTCGCATTAACGGTCGCAGTACCAGACCTTTCGCATCTTTGACGCTGTTTCCCGTTGCCGGTCTGGGCATTTTACGTCCAGCGAAAACGAAGTGTTATTTTTTAAACAACTTTACCTCCACAATAGGATTTTCTCCTGTATCGTGGGGGCATGCGTACTTACAGTTTACATACATAAATTTCACAAGGACAAACATCCAGACCCAGAAAAATCATCTGTAGGCAAGACTGCAAAGTATCGCGAGTAGGGGTAATTTTTCCAAGAAGCGCCATTTGATGTCGTATTCTTGGAAAGGCCGGATGATAATGGCTGTCAAAGAATATGTCTATATTCAAAGGATGTGTGTTCGTGTCGAGTGAATCCATTTATTACACCAGATAATGTTTGTTATATTCCCCTATCAGTGTTTAATTTAATACAAATGAAGTCAAACAATAATTATTCATTTTCACAGATTAATCGCCCCATTATAAGTTGTTTAAAACATTACCGTGTGGGCTGTCCATCCATTGTTCAATTCGAATGCATCCGTTATCAGATTAATTTGGTTTTCCATCATTATTCATTCCACTATTATGATGGTATATTTTCATAAAATCAACTTGTTATTTATATTTTTTAATATATTGTTCGAGCAGCTATTCAGGTCTTACAAGATCAGTATAACTGCGACCTTTGTTTTATTGTTTTACTAGTTGCTTCCCGCGTCTTCGTCCGCGTGGAATTTATGACGATTAGATTTCATGGGGTTTAATTTTTTTGCGCAGTACCCTAATTATTTTTCTAAAATAAAAGTAGTCTAAGTTACTCCTTATAATATCAGATATCTGTCATTGAAAATCCCGTCAAAATCGGTCCAGCCATTTCGGAGATTAGCCTGAACAGACAGAAAGACAGACAAAATTTTACAAATTGGTTTTGATTATAAGTACCGTAGATACCGTTCCAAATATGGAACAATAAACAGTAACACAATATTGTAATAATAAACAGAGCCTTAAAACACAACTAACTAATTATGTAACCCACACCGTTATCCACAGCTTGATTGACAGAGTTGTGCTACTCAAATCATTCCAATTAAAATTTTCCAATTTTGAAAGAAAAAAATACATTTTAAATGAAATTACTTTTCTTAATAAACACTATTCTTTTAATCGGCATTATTTGTTAGTAAATAAATTACACGATTTCTAAATTCGTGAGCAGATGAGGCAAATATATTGAGTTATGTAAACTTGCTATTGAAAAATGCAACTAGTTGACGCAAAGGTGCAGCCCAGCGTTAGTCTTACACTACGAAGACTAGTATGTTCTATTGTGATTACTGCTTAATAGTTCACCGTTAAGCTTTCACTCTCAATGATTTTCAGAATTTGCTTAGCTGTGAGGTCTTTTATTTTCTTTGGGCTCAGTAAGTAATTTCCCAGGTGGATGCTACGTTTAACGTGTAGTGGCGGTGTAAGAATATCCACTACCCTATATCATCTTGTGGGTGTCGTGAGAGGCGACAGAGGGAAACAAATCAGGAGGTGGGCAGCAGCGTCTTCCTAATAACGACTAAAATGCTGTAAGGTCTTTTACTTCTTTTGGGCTTAGTAAGCAATTTCCCAAGATGGATGCTACGTTTGCTCATTAGGGTAGTAGAGGTTTATTCAGTAAAAAAGTGTAGTGGTGATTCATCCACTATCAAAAAAAATCTACATATCCTTATTTTGCTGTTCCAGATACACAAATCCTTGTTTTGCAGTTCCAATTTTCCAAAAATACTACTACTTTAATATTCATAGGGTGTTAGGACTCTTCTGCGAGACCGTCTGGGTCATCATCATCTATTCTATTTTCTGTGATGTTGGTGCTGTTTGCACGACTCTTACAGCTTCATCTGATACAGGGCTCGCGGTCTGAAAGGCCGCAAGCTATTTAAAAAGGAAAAGGCAATGATGATGAGGATGAGGATGATGATGGTTTATGATTTGGTATTCTTACCAATCATCATGTCCTCTCTCTTGAGGATTATTGAGCTATCTAGCCGCTGTCCGAGTGGGGTGTGCGTACCCTTGCATCTGACTGCTTAGCTCGTGTCGGTCGATGTTCTGGGCGGTGAGAACCGCACAGGTACGCGGGTGTACGGTGCGTATGCGGTGTTTGCTGGAACGCGTCGTGCACGCCTACGGTTGCGACGCGCCCCATCCGTTATCCTGCTTGTGCTTATCCCATTTGGTGTGGGTGTAGTGTCAACTCTTACCTATGCCGTCAAATAACAGTGCTTGCACTTTTGTATTCCGGTCTCAAGGGTATAAAGTCCTGTATAATAACAGGCGGTGAGGTATTCCATCTTAATCCTCAAAGGTGATACTGCATCTGTAGCCTTCTTTATTTGCAGGAGTATTCATAGGCTGTGGTAGATATTTATCATCAGGTGGAGAGAGTTGGTTTGTCACTTCAGATTTATAAAAAAAAATTGTAGGATATCCACAGAAGAACAAGAGTGATTGACAGAGCCCAACAGGATCAGTAGGCTTATGTACCAAAGGATCGGTCCAAATAGCTCGAAGAACTGACAACGAATGGGAAAAGAAAGGTCCTTCAGAGGCAGCCTCGTACTAACAAATGTAGTAGTGGGCGACCATCTACTAGATGAAGCGATGAAATGATGGAACATGCAGGGAATCAATGGATGTAGGTGACTTAGGACTATACTTTTAGCTATCTGTGCCTATGTTCACCCGTGGATTTGTGAAGGGCTTCTAGACATAATTCTAAAGTTCGTTTTTTTGCGATAATTGGGAAACAAATCACGACATGGGCAGCAGCGACTTCATAATAACAACTTAAATAAAGCGGTTGCCAAACAGCTTGCCAAGCGTGGCAACTATGGCTTAATCCTCTATGAGGGACTATGTTCAGCAGTGGACTTTGATAGGCTGTTATGAATGATGGAACCAGGAACACGTTTCTAAAAATAAATAAACGTTTGAAATAATTATTTAAATAAACCACGCTGGAAAATAACACCTCTATTTTATATACGAGTATGTGTACATAGAGAAGTCCTCAATCATTTTAAAGTATTTGCACAATATCCTAAATATCTGTAGGAGCGATAAAATGATATTGTTCTGACACTATGACCCGGGATGGTGTAAATGCTAGCTGATTTACTTGCAAAGCACAGGTATTGCATCGCCAAGGACAGACAGAAAATCAGTCGCGTAATTAATATAACTTTGCAGAGATTAACCGCTTTTTGTTGTAATTTGTTTCTTGTGGATGCCATCGATAGGCATTATAATCTTTTTACCCGACAGTTGAGTCTAGAAGGAGGGTAATGTTTTTGTCTGGTATGTAATATGTATGTATTTATTACCGCCGTTAATGATATCTATATCAATAAATATTATTGTCGTTTGTTTTGACAATTGACTTCTTAATCGATTAGTCATAATTGCACGGGTAACATCACGGAGATATGTATTATATCATACGTGGTAGCATAGACTATACCATAAAATAGATGTGGCTGTCACGAACTGTCAAAAACATGCGATTTAAATTTAAACTTGTAGGTTCTTATACAAATGTATCGTCTATAGTATTACTTGATATTACTAGAAACCTATTAATAAGTATTTTAGTTTGATTACATGCAACAGTCGGGTTTTATGTTTTTTAATATACATAATATAGTTTACTTGTTATTGTTTATTTTGATATATAATGAATCGATTGGAAGTATTATAAAACATTGATGGTACCAGGTTACAAGTCTATGTTCTTCTAGTCAATTTTAATAACGGTGACAAGTGACAACTAGTAATCCTAGAAAATTACAATTTTGGAAGTGTATTTCTTCATCAATCATGTTAAAATGGGTCTGAAATTTTGACGCACCGACATCGTTTGTATTTGTTCCCGAATCAGGAAAATTTGTGTGTCGGCAGGGCAAGGGTAAATTTATAAGCTTTTGTTAAGCTGAGTCAGTGCGCTATGTGGGATAGTAGTTAAGCACTGGTTTATAAAAAGTTAAAAATAAAAACAATCTCTAAAGCCGCATCAACCTGTGATTTTTTCACACACACACACACACATAGGTATATATATATATATATATATATATATATATATATGAATGTAATGGAATTTTGTAATTCAGTTTTCACCCTTTCAGTTTCCAAGCGTCAGAATAATCTAAAATTTTGTAGACGTATTAAAAACGGTAGCACTAAATATTTTTATGACTATTAGCTCGTATTCTCACTAGGATCATCACAATTCATGATCAATGCGTGTTGTTTAAATTTTATTAAACTCTAATATTATCATCATAACCTTAAGTCCATAAAAGTACAGACTGCTAAGAATTTGCCTGTAGGAACAAGTGTTTTGTGTATACATACCTATATCTTTACATATATCGTCTGTCAGTGATCATGTAACTGCTGGACTAATGTAGGTAAATTATATTACTAATTCAGATCAACAAAAAAGATAGATGCACCACTTTGTACATTTTAAGCGATGCCGGAACCATGAACAACTTCTTGACACGCTTTACACATCATTCTTCCTTTACCAGCCCGTAAAAATTTAGTGTTGGACGGACATGTTATACATGACTTGGAACCATGTTGTTGCTAATGATTTTAGATGCATATGTGTACATGAGTGCGTGTTCTTACTTGGTTTGTTAGCATGGTTTTGTATTGCATTACTCGAAATGTACGTACTGTTCCTTCTTTCTTACTTTGTTGGTCTGAGTTAGGTACTTATATGATGAAACTGACAGACCTTTGAGCCAAGATAGATAAATGATACATTGAACAGTAAAGTATTAATGAAACAGTTATTCAACATAAAACTCACTGTAATTGTACAATCAGATTATGTATTTATTATATTATTTTTTTTGCTGATCGTACCTACTCGTACGTAGTTACTCAATAAGTTGCTATGGCGACTGTCGCTAGTAGCTTGTAATTAATGATTACACCTAGAATTTATCCACGATATTTACACTTAGAACAAGGCGACAAATAATGACGATAGTTACGTAATCAAATTAAAGCTGTTTGTAGTCAACTTCGAAAAAGAAGGACATTCTCAATTCGACTGTATTTTTCTACCGACTTCAAAAAGGAGGAGGTACTCAATTAAACTGCATTTTTTTATGTGTGTTACCTCGTAACTTTTTTCTGGGTGAACCGATTTCGATGATTCTTTTTTTATTTGAAAGCTGGTGCTTCCCATGTGGTCCCATACAAATTGATCAAGGTCTGACGAATAGTTTTTGAGTTATTCTTAATAATTTATATTGAAGTCGGTTGTACAAAATTTTAAAATTTAAATTATGTATGTATTTTACGCGAAACATAACACAATTAAAAACATTATTAAAATAAAAGTAGGTGCATCAAGTGTCATTTTTTAATTAGGGTTTTACATGATTTAATTACCGTTACAGCCTATTAAAGTCCACTGCTGAACATAGGCCTCCCCCATAAATTGCCTCATAGGGGGGATATTTGCCATAGTTGCTACGCTTTGCAAGCGGGTTGGCAACCACAGTTTTTTATTTTTAGTCATTATTTAGAAGACACTGCTGTCCATCTCCTGATTTGTTTCCTTCTTTCGTCTCTTACGACACCCACGGGATGATACACGGTAAAGATTTGATTAACTGTGTAAAATTTGAAAATTATATTATATCTTTTACTATTATCGATTTTATATTTTATAACATTTTTTCTTGTAAATGTCTATTTTGTATAAATATACCATCATCACATAATAAAAATACACCAAGTGTCCCACCCAAAATATTAGAGTGGAATCTTTTAAATTAGAAATTTTCAGTCAAAGAAGACATCAGAATGTTATAGCACAAAGTTAAATGTAGTTTCTTGTTGTTTTAATACTATTTTCAAGCTTACTAGTTTATTCTCTGATCCTGCATGGACCATTAAATTAACTGCCTGTTGTTGCTGATCATGAGATCCGGGGTTGGAATCCCAGGTCGAGACAAAATTAGTTATTGGGTTTTTATGCCAAGAAATGCTTAGTAGCAGGTCGGAGTCAGCAAGTGTTGCACCCCGTGCCTCGGAAAGCACGTAAAGCTGTTGGTCCTGCGCCTGATCTCTCTCCGGTCGTGTCGATTTGTCGTCCCTTATAATAGAATAGAGAGTGCACTTGTGCTTGCGCATACACTCGGGCACTATAGTATTTATATCCTATAATCCAGTCCTGCGCAGATAGATAGTCTACGTTGAGACTGGCCGCCGTCACCGAAATTCGGTCTGGATGACAACATCAAATAATCAAAATAGAACATTAAATCATGAAGCATGTGCCAATAATGTCTATACTGGTTTCTATGCATTTAAATTAATAATGAAACTCGTCTGCAGTATCTGCATAGTTCATTTTGAATTCGTTGCGGGTCTATTATAATCTATATAAGGTATATACGCATTGAGGGGAATCTAATCTGACATTAGCCTTTAAAGGTCGCTACTATGTTGCGTCCGCGCAACGCAAATGGAAGTCTAGTATCTGATCTTTTAAGGTTAGAACATAGTGTGGATGCGTTTAGACAATTTATGTTTTTGCGACATTTTTAGTAAATTGTTTTTTTTTTTAATTCTTACACAATTCGTTCCCATTTCGTTCCGTGGGTGTCGTAAGAGTCAACAGAGGGAAACAAACCATGGGCACCAGCGTCTTCCTAATAACAAGTAAAAAATATGAAACTGCAGCAGTGAACTTTTTGCGATGGCCTGTGACGGTAACAGATTTTTTTTTTATAAAACTAAAGTGTAAAACGAAATTACACTCCACCCCATAGCAAGTACCTATGGACACTTGTAACCAACTTCAAACAAAGAAGGCCACAGATGCGTTACCACCTCCGAGAACTAAGATGAAATGACTCACAGCCTGCAGCTACACGGGCTCTCTATACCCTTTAGACCAGAATATTGCAGTGCAGGAACGGTAACCTACCAAGACGGACTGCGGTGGAAGAAATAGGTGAAAATGTGGTATCTACCTACCCAGACGGAGTCTTAGGCAGAAACTGAGTCCACCACCTAGAAAATGGATAGGTTTCGTGTTTAGTTTTTGTAATATTATATCTTGATTTTTGTACTTATGCTTTCAATTTTTAATCAACGAAGTGTGTTGTAAGATATAAGTACTTGTGTATATGAAATAAGACGCTTTGTTCTGATGCAGGAATATCTGAAGTTCTTCATCAAGTGTCGATTTCATCAGCACACGGTGCAAGGCTACTAACGGAGACGTAGACACAGTAAACGAAATAAGAGACACTATTACTGTTGATGCATGAAATATTTAAATCGGTTAATCCATTCAGTATCACATAAAACAAATAAAACAAAAGTAAGGAAATCAAAAATATAATAAGTATCACAAATTATAATTTCACTATCAATTAAAGATCAAACAGTGCACAATCAAAAAAAAAAATTGAGTAAGACCACTATTTTAATAACTACGCTAAGATTACAATGTTACGTTTTGCCATGCTTAACAGAATAGGATTTAACTACAGTATTATGTTGGATATAGTGCCAGCATTCTGTTAATCCGCCAAGTTATCAGTTATTAGTTCAAAATACACCATGCGTTTGTCAAACGCAACGTGATATAATTTATAGGGATAAATTTTTTTACACGTAAATATATAAACGCATATAAGATATATAAATGCGCAGCATATAAAATAACATTTTTTTAAATTATTATTTCTATATGCGCATTGTCGGTGAGGTTACCGCATGGTCTTCATTCTAACCTCTGTGTGGTAACAACCTAATAGTTAGATATATTATATTTGTATTTGTACACGTATATATATAAATGTTTAGATATAAATTTGCAGCATTTAAAACAAAAGTTTCTTTTAAATTATTTCTATGTGTGCATCATCGGTGACGTAAGCATGGTCTTTATTCTTATCTCTATATGTTCATGAAAAAAAATTCCTATTTTCCTTTTCCTTTTTAAGGTAGTCTGTGGTAAGAACTAATGAGTATAACACATTGGAGTTTTGGCGGGAACTTGATCTGCGGCGGTTTGCTGCTCCTGTATTATTGTTTGAATAATGGTTTGAAGTGGATTTTGATATGTAGAAGTGGTGCGATTTTGTGTATTAAGTGTCTGCGCATGTGAACTATTAGTGGAAACGGTGAAACAAGTGCTCTGATGGTGATGTGATTCTCAAGATAAGGTGTCTATCTGCATAGGTGCCTTGAGATACCATCGCCAACTGTCAGCTGTCTGCTGACTCAAGTTGCCGTCAAAATCTCCCAAGGACTGCACAATGTGACGCATCAACATATTGTGAAGCATTGTACTATGAAGAAAATTATAATAAACCAAATAAAAATACCTAAGACTTGGCCAAAAGGTCTAGATACCAGGCCATAAACTCCAAAAAAAAAGTATAACACATTGTTTTTTTTTCCAATTATTCCTTAAAATGTACACAGCCAGTTGCAGAGATGATTTTGATGTAATTTTAAAGGAGATATTTTATGTGGATAATCTTTCACCTTATATAGGTAACAATGTAAAAGCATTAGGACGGGTCATTGTTATCTATCGCAGATATTTAAATTGGTTTTGCTGGTAAGAACATTTGGAATTCTTCACGCCTTTCATTCGATTAAGAGATAAGCGAGCACAACGAGTGTGTGAATGCAATATTAATCAAATACTGTTCTAGTGTTTTTCGTTTCTTGTGCGCTTTAATGATGATGTACAAGCATGGTACATGACTAGCTTTTTAAAGCTTTGGGCATTTTATGATATTGCGATCTGACCTTTGAAGGTTGGGTACCGCCTCGTAGATGATGTCATTATCATCAGCTAGTAAAAGTCTACTGCTGGATATGAGTCTCGCTCGTTTTAGAGAGGATTTTCCTTAATCGTGGAGTTTGGTAGGCAGATTGACGATCGCAGTACAAGATGTTGCACACCGTATAAGATCTTCCTGGCATAATCCATAGTCGCCTCTTACTATACCCAAATGATAACCCAAATGGCCGAAATGGGGTTATAGATTCTCTTACGCCGCCATTCCACGGCAACATTCTGTTATTCTATTTATTTACATTTTATTGTAACTTGTTTCGCATATGTTATATTCGCATCTACCTCAGTTTCTGTTTGCATCTACTAAGGGTTGATTGGTAGATAATGCCATAAGGTATTATAACTACGCCTTTAGTAACCCTTGATGTGTAAGGTTTATAAATATTAAATAAATAAATCTTGGAAGACTACTAATGTTAAACGCAAATAAATCACAATGTAGCAATGCTTGCGTTCACGTCATCGATATGGGCAAGCGGTAAGTGCTACTGCGCGGGCGCAAATGGCCCGTTCCTGACAGGACTGCGATTGTGTTCCTTACTCAGATACCTTCACGATAGCGCGCAAGTGTGGTCCAGTCCTAACTGCACTAACACCGTTAACTAGCGGGGTACCTATACAATGAATTAATTATTTTGCAGCATTTTGCATTTTTAATAGTATTTTGGGTTTTATTTAAAGATTTAGTCATTTATTTATAAATTAATCTTTTTGAAAACTGTAGTTCCTAGATTTTGGAATGACAATGATTGCATGTTTTAAATTCGACTAAGGCTACTCAAATAGTGAAAACTGCTCTAACAATCTTTTCTTCGTGCTCCAGTATATTCATCCTTCTTCATCAATAAATCATTTTCTATTACAATTAATTTAATAATATTAAATAATACGGTTGTGAAACTCCTTGCCTCATATACAATCAATCCCCAATCCCTTTTTACTTTAAAAATATATATTTTCCATCATACTTGCCGTCTTTTCTTGTACTGTCTTCTTTCCCCTACTGTCATCATCATCTTTTGTTTTTATTTTATTTCATTTTTAACTTAATTGTATAATTTATGTACACCTTTCGTTGCCTTGCAAGCCATTCGTTGCGAACAATTTTGTGCGTAATAAGGTTGTCTGGAAGAAATTGCTTCCAGAACGGTAAGACAGCCTATTGTACCATCTTTATTTATTTCATTTTGTTTTTGTATCAATGTATATTGGGTGTACAATAAAGAATATATTATATTGTATTGATTGATTGATAAAAAACCGCATCAAAGTTGTTTACTATTTTATAATAGCTTTCATTCCCTATTTTCCCCTCTAAGGGTGGAGTATACAAAAATACTTAAAGACGGGTTACTTACTCAGCTTTAAGTATTTTTGTATACTCCACTTATTCAGCACCATGTATTATTGTTGCTTTAGTAATTGACGATTTATCATATTATATATCTTTTAATTAAATTTTTTTAAAGATTTCTTTTATTTATATATATATTTATCTGTAGATTTCGTATCACACAGCTCGATTTTAACTTTTACACGATACTTAAATATTTAAGAATCTATAAAAGACCAATAAACATACAAGATTTAACAATGTAATTACAGATGGTCTCTAAACTCCGACATATTTTTTAACGTTGTGTTCAGCTTACCATTAATTACACTAAGTTCTAGGTATTTACCCCTTAGAGGACTGCAAATGAAAGAATAAATGAAGCTTAAAATAACGTCATCAAAGATATAATTAAAATAAGAATAACGCCGACGAAATTCAAAGTATTTGATGCTTATACAAGCAACCGATGCTTTTTTACCCGACTGCCCCAGAAGGAGAGTAATTTTTTCTTTGGCACGCTCTGTAGCCTAAACGGCTTGACGGCTTTTAACATATATTATGGTGTGTCGTTAGATTCGTCTTAGTTCTGGAAGTGACATAGGGTATAAAGTTCCCGTTTTAAGTAAACCTTTTTACCCAGTGGTCTTTTCACTATTAGGCTTGTTTAACTATTACAAGCTAGTTCTTGACTACCATCGCATGATAGTAAGTGGTGATGCTGTTGCAGCCGAAGATGGCAAAGTGCACTGACTTAGCTTAACTAATAGTCCTTCTATTCACTCTTGCCTTGAGGACATCCACATTGTGATGTGATGGAAAAGCAATCGCTGGCAAATTATTCCACTTCATGCTGTAAGCATTATGGACGACGAAGCAAGCCTTTTGGTTCTAATGCGTTGTATGTCGACGGCTAAGACGAGGAGACTAGCCGAGCGCCTGGTTGTTCGATGATCAAATGGGCATTATGTCATGAACTTGCTGTGCACACTCTTCGCAATGTAGAACAACGAAAGGCCTAGCTATTTTGTGCCTGTGCTCGAAACTAAACGTAAAATTTGCCTAACTTTTTTATGTGAAAGAGAGTGACAAACGAGTACACAGTCCACCTGATGGTAAGTGGATGCTGTAGCCCGTAGACATCTACATTTATCCTCGATTAAGAATCAAAATGCAGATGTCATTCCGATGGAATGCCTCGTTTCCAGTAAAAGGGGTCTCCGGTTCTCTACACTCATCATACGAAACTCAGCAGCATTGAGCTGCTATTTTACGCTGGTATTCTGTGAGAGCAAGGTCCTACCCCGGTCGAGCCGACTCATTCGTGCTACAACCACGCTGCAGCTAGCAGCGTGGCTCTACCACGTATTTCTTGTCACCAATAAGTACCTTAGTACGCCTGGTGGTAAGTGGTGATGCAGCCCTAGGTGGTAAATCGCACTGTCTTAGCGTAACAAAAGCCTATTCACTCTTGCCTTGAAGACGTCCAGATTGTATTCGGACGAAAAGATAGACGCCGGCAAATTATTCCACTCCTTTGCTGTACGCATTACAAAAGACGAAGCAAACCGTTTGGTTCTAATGCGTGGAATATCGACAAGAAAGAGGTGAAGACCCGCCGACCACCTGGTTGTCCGATGGTGGAAAGGAGAGGGAGGAATTAAAGCGTGTAATTCCTGTGCACACTCACCGAAATGCATCCTATAGAATACCGAGAGACTGGCTACTCTGCGCCTGTGCTCGAGGCTGACAAGAATGGTTTCAACCAAATAAAGGTCACCAATGAGCCTCTTAGCACGTCTCTCCACTGAGTCCAACGCTGCCAGGTGGCATTTTGCAGCACCAGCCCATATGTGACAGCAGTACTCCATGCATGACCGGACTTGCGCTTTATATAAGGTAAGAAGCTGCCCCGGCGTGAAGTACCGCCGCACCCTTGCAAGGACACCAAGTTTCCTTGCGGCTGCTTTGGCTCTGGACTCAATGAAACGCCCATAGTTGAGGTTCGGAGAAAATTCATATCAAAATTCATATTTTCATTGAATCCAAAGCTGTCAAGTGATATTTTGAGGCATCAGTCCATATATTGCAGCAATAAATATAAATGTCTTCCAGACCGAATTTCGTTCAGGGCAGCCAGTCTCAACAGAGACAGGCGCAGGACAGGATTGTGATGAGTGATTAATAAGTGCACAAGTGTGATCGCAAGCCGGGTCAACCCTATTTTCCCGCACTCCTATAGATCGATGAGTCTGCAATCCGACACGACCGAAGAGAGATCAGGCGCAGGACCAACAGCTTTACTTGCTTTCCGAGGCACGCGGGTGAAACACCACTATCTTCCTAACTCCGGGCTGCTACTGAGAATTTCTCGACGGCAAAACCCAATAACTGATTTTGGCTCAACCTGGGACTCAGTCCCGGAATTAGAACAGCAACCGCTTCTACGATCACTAGACCAACGAGGCAGTCAACACAGAAAAGTATGTTGTACAAATAATTGTTTTGGGTCTGTCTTACCGTAACCATTACAGTCTCAAGGGGGATATTTGCCATAGTTGCCACGCTTGGGAAGCGGGTTGGCAAACGGCAGGTTTTTTATTTTTAGTCGTCACTAGGAAGACGCTGCTGTCCATCTCCTGAATTTGTGTTTGACCATTTGTAATTTATATGTGCTAAATGTCAGTCACTACGATACATGGCAATTTTTCTACCGACTTCAAAAAGGAGGAGGTACTAAATTCGACTGTATGTTTTTTTATGTGTGTTACCTCATAACTTTTTTCTGGGTGAACCGATTTCGATGATTCTTTTTGGTTTGAAAGTTATTCTTAATAATTTATATTGAAGTCGGTTGTACAAAATTTAAAATTTAATATTATTAAACCAAAAATATAACTGTCTTCTTACAAATGTCTAAAATATATTACGTCGTCCCATCTTTAAACTGCAATACTCGTTTGCGTAATGTCGTCTTACCAGAAATATGCTACTGTCGAGACCACAGTCTAGATAGTTTCGCTAGGATATCTTTAGGATCGTGTAGGTGTACAAACTTGCCTTTACCTGGACGCTGTAAGCTGATCGAAGTTGACATATATCTGATGCGGCGCATCGAATGTGGTGTTTCAGGTTAACTTTATCGACAACTTAGAACATGTTCGATAACGGGAAGGGTTTAGAATTAAAGTGCGTCGTTACTCGGACGTGTTTAGCTAACGTAGACGTTTTCGTCTAAGATAACGTTAAATAAATAACAAGGGTTCCCTAAAGAACACTGTCGGTATAGAAATTGTATCGTTAGATTTAGCGGAGATAGCAATCTAGGCTTTAGGTGTAATTTATTTTTAAGTAGTTTCAAAAACTATGTTAATGAATAATGTTTAATGGTGATTAAATGTAATGAAGTTTTGTTAGTAAAATTTATTGATTTTCTGTTATGTAATTAATATAATATATGCTGTCCGTTAGTCTCGTAAAAACTCGAAAATGGCTGGACCGATTTTGATTAAATTTTTGTGTGTGTGTTTGAGCGGGTCCCTGGATGATCTAAACGATTCAATTGGACCCGATAGATGGCGCTGTTGTCGAGATCCAAATCACCCGTGCGGGGCGTATCGCTAGTTTATAATAATAATCAAAATTATCATACATATTATACAGTTATAATGCCAAGAATGCTGGCTGCGTTATCTAGGTGATTGGCTTTACTTACCCTTTGGGCGAAAAAAGGACCAGTAGTCTTGTCATCTGAGGCATTGACCAGTTGCGGATACAGTTCCTTTAGAAACGAGTTCATATCCTCACGTTGTAAAGTTTATTGACCTGACAGTCCCTACAGCAAATGGCACAAATATAGAACCACTTTTAACTTTTGTTATCTTCCTCTTAAATAGTCCTTTCCAAAAGCCATTTTATTGGAAGATTTGCGCATGCTCACAACGGCTTGGTGAGTGCAGTGCTGACACCCTCGCACTGGTAACCACATCATAAATCTGTGCTATTTGGGTTTGGCATTTTTAGATGATTTTTCCACCACCATTCAGTTTCCGTCAGTCAGCAGGTTAACATTGGAAATATTAAGTGAAATGTAACCACATATCTCCCCTTGGATGTCATAAGAGGCGTGTGTATGTACAGAGGTGAATTGAAACAAGAGAAACAGGATTGATAACAAATTAATAATAATAAATGAACCTCGTTCGTCAACACGCCTATGTAATGTAGCTACTATGACATTTAACCTCCTATGCACTATGTTCAGCAATATACTTATGATAGGCGAGGAAGTATATGCTGTAACTACATTTAGACGTCTTACTGCTGGGAACAAGTCTCCTCTCTTTTCTACGGGAGCTGTGGACAAATCAATTTGCCACGCTGCTCCTGTGCGTGTTGGCAAACTTCGCCTTGAAATATTTTATTCCGTATACATGCATTTTTCTTCACGTTGTTTTCCTATATTGCTGAGCACGTCGTAAACACGTCGTTATAGAGTTTCGCTAGTGCAAAAATATTAATCCAGAAGTGGTTTTCATACTTATGTTATATTTATTTAAAAACGTTAATCGGGGATATCAACACGCCCTTCTTTATTGTTATACATTAGTGTTCAAACCTTGTTTTTGCTTCAAGCAACATTATAAACACGTTACAATTTAAACCGCCATTAAACCTTTATCAATCGCCACAATTTATCAAATGCATAAATTAATCGTTTTAGGATTTGTTAATGTGCTTATATTGAATTAAAATTATAGAATTTCTTATCTTTTGTTAACTTTTGTTTATGTTACCTTTTGTTAGAATTTAATTTTTTTTTAGTGAATCTCGACTCCAAAGAGCCAGTAATTCGTTAATGGAGTAATTCATTTACACTTTTACAACTAAGTCCTGGAAAATATGCAAGGCCTTTCGATCAAAATGTTTGAATTTTTATAACAAACACAAACAACAAATGCTGTATAAAAAGGATTATTTCATTATTTAGAAATTATAACAATACGTATTGCAAAACTTAATAAGAAAATAGTTTTATTCGTTCGTGTTTTTTTAATATTAATTCGTTTTTCTTCACGTATTAGTGCAGTGAAAAAATAATAAACGAGATTTAATGAGAGCGAGCAGCGTCATCTTATAAAGTCGACAATCAACCCCAACTACTCCGCTTCGCGTTCGAGGAGTGTAATACATGATCGATAATAATTCCTGGGGATAAGGTGCTACTATGCTGCTTTCTAAATGTTTTCATATTTAATTGCGTTCCGATCACTTTGATCCACAATCATGATCCACAGATGGATCCTTATTTTTAGTAGTTCTTTTACGCGCCTTACATATAGAATATACTATAATAGAATTACGTGGTAGAGCCATGCTGCAGCTATATTAATGGTATAGTTATAGCACGAATGGGTCGGCTCGACCGGGGAAGGACCACGATCTCACAGAATACCAGCGTAAAATAGCAGCTTAATGCTGCTGTGTTTCGTATGGTGAGTGTAGAGAACCGGAGACCCTTTTTACTGGAAAAGAGGCATTATATCTTAGTCCACACGGCTGACAACACATCTGCATTTAAATTCGCAAACGAAGATGGATGTAGATGTCTATGGGCCATAGCAACCACTAACCATCAGGTGGACTGTGTGCTAGTTTGTCACCCTTATTTTATAAAGAAAAAAAAAAAGATTGAACTGGCGGAAATCGTAGTTGTTATATGAATTATTCGCAAAACCTGAGGATCTTGGCAAGGATAATGGGACAAACTATTTAAATTATAGCATTGTCATGGGTCCTTGATAAGTGTGCGAAGTTTTAAATCAATCCGACGTTTTAAAGGGGATGAAAATCACATTCAAAAATTCCGTTACATAGATACATATATACATACCAAGCTAATAAAAGCGTGTTAAAAACTATTTTTACGGTTTTATCGCGTTTAATTTTACTTGTTTTTAACTTATTTTTAATTCCTGACGTTTCGGGTGCATTGCAGTAGCCGTGGTCATGAGGGGCAAAGTCGAGAATTAAAAATAAGTAAAATTAAAGGAGGTAAAATCCGTACAAATAGTTTTATTAAATGTTAACTTAACATCAAAAGTAGAGTAATTTACCATGAGGCTTCACCACCTTTTACTACTCAGCCTCGTGTGGCCCGGACGGTTTCACCAACTCGTACCTCTTACACAATATTAAGCTCGCCTAGTACCATAAAGTAAAAAAAGTTAAAGTTACAGCCTAAATACGTCCCACGGCCCGGCATAGGCTCCCTCTCATACTTTAATAAGTTTGAGCAATTAATTCTGCTCAATTATATGTAGGTGGACTTCACATGTCCTTGAAATATCTTTATATCTTAGATATGCAGGTTTCCTCGTAATGTTTTCCTTCACCGTCGAGCTTGTGGTAAATCATCACTTAAAATTGCAATTAACAATTTGATTGATGTTGGCGGGAATCGATCCCAGGTCGCTTAGCTCCTGAGTTACTACGACTCTACCAATATAACATACTATATTATATGCATATATAGAATAATATCTTTATCTCGGAGCTTCGCCAGCAGCCCGCAGATCAGAGCCCACGTTCACCTTTTAACTTTTGCTTTTAACTTTGACTTCGTCCGCGTAGTCGGAAATAATAACATTGTTGCTACAATACAACATTAATTATAGTTTAAATGATGTATTATTAATTATTTAAAAGCATTTTATTCACTAGGTCAAAGCAAACATTTTATATACAAGTACGCTGTTCCCCACGGTTCAAAGATGACACAGTTGTGCTATAGAAAAACTTCCCCATTGGAAGTAAACATATATTCTGAAAATGTCCAAAGTATCTCTATATTCGACTCTTCGAAGTGAAAAAATTATTATATATTAATTCTTAATGTAAGACAAAATAATATAATGTAAATAAATATAAATAATAGTCCCGATGGGATTCTAGCTGATTCTTCCCAGATCAGAGGATTTTTTCCGAATCAGAAACTTTGACTGGACTGTGTGCACATTTGTCAGCCTGACTTCTATAAAGAAAGCGAAAAATAAATATAAAACATTTATTTTATTCATTAGTATTATTTGCAATGAGTACTTTGTAAATAGCTTGCAAAACTAGCTTCGTTTTATAAAGCTTAAAATGTCAAAACCTCGGTTATCGGACAGGATAAGAAACATAGGCATTCTACCACATTCGTATCTGTTTGTTTGACGCTTTACAAGATATTTACCTACCTACAGCTCTGCTAAAATGTTAACTCGTAAATAGCATGTTAGGAAACGCAACAAGCCTTGTACCTTTCGAGTTCAACCGATTACATGCAGGTGGTTATATGCAATTACTGAATAGACATGATTGATAACTATCTTTATTGCTTGTTAATGTATCGCTAGTTGTATAAATTTTATATAATATGATGCTTGAAATAATACAAACTACTTATATATTATTACAACTGGACTGCACTCGAGAGTTGAATGTGAGCATTTTTGTCGTAAAAGTACTATGTGCTAAATTAAACTTTTAATAAAAAGTAAAATAGAAATTTAAAAAAAAGAATAAAATACTTTTCACTTAATAGCTTCTGAAGTCGGTGCTAAAACATAGTGTATAGAGGAAATAAAGCTAAAGTGTAATGCTTCAGAATCTATTATTTGGAAATTATTATAACATACCTAGATCTTTAAAATGTCGACTTTTAATTTTTATTAAAAGGATTTTTTTGATTTGAGTTAATTTTTATTCTTTTGGATAAGTAATGGAATATCATAATCTCAACGTCGTCTAAATATTCACATTAAAATCTTCATTTATCCCCTATTTTTACACCCTTGGGATGGAATTTATTCTAAATTTCTAGTTTTATATTATATTATAGTTTCTATTATATTATAGTTACAGTTATACACTGTGTAAAGAATAATTGAAATCGGTTCACAAGTTACAAGTAATTAGAAATTTCTAATAGTTGTATGATATTTAAGTGCCAAACTGTTCCGAAGAATTCAGCGTGTATGGTAAATTGTAACGCCCTTGTATCACAGTACGGCTAGAGAAAACAAAAGTGCGGAAGCTTCAATACAAGCGTCTCGCAACGCACGTACACAAGCGCGGGGTTTACCTACAGTTCACCTTTTCCCTGGCACCACATTTTCTCTGTAATCAGACAGAGAAAATAACGCGATATCTAGTAATACCATTGCGTTATTTTGTCTGTCAGCTAGACTCAAATTTTGACATTGTGTAGTTTGAGTTTAGACTCGAAATTGTTTCTGAATTCCTGGTTAGGTAGGTGTTCTTTGAAGTAAGGTCTGAGTGACTGAGTGGATTGCGTTTGGCGCAGCGTCCACACACACATGTTCTCCACGCAAGAGAAGAGAGTGTACAAGCGCGTGTACTTACAATTTGAGTGGCCGTCATTTCTTTTTCTAAGTTAAATCTAATGGCATTAGTCGTAAGCAGGATTGTGATCTCGGATTCGAATCCCGGGCCGGGCCAAAATGAGTTACCGGATTTGTCAAGAAATTCTCAGTAGCAGCCCGGATTAGGAACTTGGCGGTGTTTCACACCCGTTCCTGAGAAAGCACGTAAAGCCGTAGGTCCTGCGCTCGATCTTTTCCGATCGTGGCGGATTACCGTCGCATCGGACTAAGAGAGTGAGGGGATAGAGATAGAGATGCGCAAGCACAGGTGAACACCTGTGCTTGCGCATACACTTGCACACTATAATCCTGACCTGCGCAGATAGCTAGTCTCCATTGAGGAGGAAATGATTATTATCAAAGGCCTCAAGATATTCTTGGCATTTAATTAAAACGACCATTGAGAACGAAATCCTTTCTTACACATTCTGACATAGCTAACGTCAACCACCACTGTGAACAAATTTCATGAGAATTTAATCTAATCTTGGCAGGCAGATTGACGTTTGGCATTTTGACATTGCTGCTCGTCACTTGTCTACGTATTTTAGTATTTTACGTCTGGCGTAAACAGAATGTTTATACCGCCATCTATTGGAAACCATAAGACTTTTCCACTATTCAGATATAATATCTATTTAAAAAATATAAAGCGAAATCGGCTTTTATTCAACTGACGGATCATTCAAATTTGCCGATTAAATGAAATAGAATGTGTACAAAGCCTAGCCTTTGCCTTAAAATCTGTAGATCTTAGTCTATACCGCGCCTAGATACTATTGTAAATGCTATACCCTCCCACATACTTGACTGTATCGAACGCACCTTTGGCACTCCTTAAAACATTAAAACTATTAATTTATGATACAATTTTTTTATATTAACCTATACATTATTTAAACCTTAAACATTCTTGTGTGTTTCGAAACTAGGTAGAGTTATAAAACAAAATTATATTATCGTCCCGTATCATCTGTGTTGTTCCCCTCTGGTACTGTCACAAGAGGCAACAGAGGGAAACAAACCAGAAGATTGGCAACAACGACTTTCAAACAACACCAAGAAAATATAAAACTGTGTTTACAACGCCGCTTGCCAAGCACGGCAACTATGGAAAATGTCCCCCTTTTGAAGAAATCCATGGTGAGGTCTCTGTTTATCAATGGACTTTGAGAATGTGTAACGATGATAATATAAATAATGCAAAGTACAAATGGCTTTTTTCAAACTAGTAGTAATCTCTAAGGCCCGTATTAATAAACGTTACTCAGCTCAAGTACACGCACTTGAGTACAATCTTGAGGTTATGATCTTATTAATAAACATATCTCAAGATGCGGTTTAGGTTTACGATATCAGCTGAGTGCCACACTGATTAATAAACGAAACTCGACTCTCAAGTGTGTATACTTAAGTGCAAGTCACAGAACAGTATTCCTAAGTACAGCGTTTTGAGATACTGTTTTTATGTGTTTATTAATTAGCAACGATCTTGAGATGCTGATTTCGTAATGAGGGCGTATCAAATAATTACGCACTTGAGTTCGTCGTTGAGTAACGTTTATTAATACGGGCCTAAGTCTGACGGATGGTTGATATAATGCACTAGACGTTTAGTACCTTTAGGTATGTGAGGGAGAATGTGTAAACTTTTTTCTTAAAGTTTAGCTCTATTGGATAGACGTGGTTCTGGCGACTGACTAATAGCAAAAAGTAAAAGTTAAGTTACACATATAGACTATATATATATATATATATGTTCCACAGCTGAGCGGGGACCTCCTCTAATTCTGGAGGTCTGGAGCAATAAGTCCGCCGCGTTGCCCCAATGCGTGTTGGTGGATATTATCGCCCTCACAATCGCGTGCACTTTCATTGCCACCGTAGCCACCACTACACACCACTCTAACCTAAACAGTAAACCCACACCACTATCGTAAAACCGGCGCGTGTTTCGCCTCTTAATGATGCATAATCATGTGAAAATAGACTCTGCGATGTCAAACCACTCCCTTTGCGGTTAGATGTTATTAAAGATATTTCAGTGTTATCAGTACTCATCTTTAAATCTATAATGAGTTCCGCAGAGTAACGCCTGATTGCGCCTGATTATATTAATTAGTGATAGATTCCCTTACACCGCTAGCATCCGGCGAGACATTTTGTAATAACGTACAATTTATCATTCTTATTCATCTCCTTGAATACTCGTTCTGCTTTCTTGATTAGTTTTGTCCGTTGTATATTATGTATGTATTTCTTTGACTGTCTCGTTGATCTAGTGATCGTAAGTTTGATTGTTGATCATGTGGTCTCGGGTTCGAATTCCAGGTCGGACCAAAATTAGGTATTGGGTATTTCTGTCAAGCAATTCTCAGTTGCCGCTCGAAGGCAGGAAGTTGGCGGTGTTTAACCCTCGTGCCTCTCAAAGCAAGTAGAGTTGTTGTTCCTGCACCTGCTCTCTTCTGTCGTGTTGGATTGTCGTCCATTCGGACTATGAGAGTAAGGGAATAGAGAGTTCGCCTTTGCTTGTGCAGACTGCGACTGGAGGAGCCATTACAATTCTGTACTGCATAGATGGCTACCATTTCTGTTGAGACTGGCTACCGTGGCCGAAATTTGATCTGTAGGATATTATTATTATGTTATGGGGTATAAATGTATTTTTCTCATGTCGTTGGGCTGCTAAATATATAAAATAAAATGATAAATATACATTAATATAGTAAAATTTATAAAAAAAATATGTAAATAAATAAAATCCCAACCAGGTGGAAAGCCTCGGCAGGGGAGACCAAACAGCCAGGGTTAGGGGGAAACGGAAAGAAACCGGCGGACGATGCGCGAGGTATCGAGGAGCACCGCCTTCTGCATTTGAGCCCGGAGTGGTCCGTCACTGACTCCCAGTGGCCTCAGATGACCCGAGATGCTGACAGGAATTAGCCCGTTCGCGGAAACGACCACAGGAATAATTTCGGTCGGCAGACTACCCTACATATCGGTCACCTCGTGAGACAGGTCTAGATATTTAGTTCGCTTATCTGTTTCGGCTTTCACGAGGTTCTCGTCACACGGAATGGTAATGTCGACCAAAAATAGGCTTTACTGTGCCTCGTCCATCAGCACAATATCAGGCTTATTCACAAGAATAGTCCTGTCTGTGATGATGACCCAGTCCTAGTAGAGCCTGGCGCGGTAATTTTCGAGCACGGCTTCCGGCAAGAACTTGTAATAAGGCAGTTTCCGATCCACGAGACCGTATTTCAGGGCGAGCTCCTGGTGTAGGTTCCTGGCTATTAGGTTATGTCTATGCAAGTACTCAGAGTTATTATTATTATTAGAATAGTAAGAGACCGGTAGCAATATCCTTTTACCTCGCGTATGTATGCACAAATAACCCTCTCCAAATTTCAGAAAGGTTTTTAGAGCAAGGTAGAGTTCTCCGCGATAGACAATTAACATGCAATCGATTTTGTTTATTTCTCTGATAAGCAGGTTTCTTCTAGACGTTTTCCTCCACTGCCTAGCACATGGTAAATCAGCATTTAAGTTGCTTTTAATAATTACATTGTTACAGGCGGAGATCGAATCTGTATGTTCGCGAATAATTACTAAGTAATTATTATTATTCAATGCGAGCGATAATCTCATGGTTAATTACAAATTACATTGATCGCTTCAGCGTATTTAATAAGTGTCACATAACACTGTTTTTTTTACATATTGGCGTACCTTAAACTATTAAAATTATTATGATTGTAAAGCGTTTATAACAAATGACGGTCTATATAGTCTATAACGACAAAGCACCTTTTTTAGATGGGATAATGCCTACGTATACTCGTCTCACGGGGGCAAGGACGGGTTGCCGAATTCATACCGAATGAAACCTAACGGCGTTTCATCCTCGTCGCATATTGGCAGAGAAATAGGAACACTCAGGACACTCTTTCCTCCCCGCGGCCCAACCACAAACGCATTGACGGTGCGGTCCTCCAGAGTCGCGGTTATAAGGCGAGTGATGGTGCATCGGGCCAGGTACTTCTTTGTTTACCGTGGTTGATCAAGCTACCGTTGGTGAAGTCAACCTGAGAGGGTACGACAAAGCACCCTTTTTACATGGGAAAAAGCCTATGGTTTATAATTTATATGCCTTCGGCCGCGGAGTGTAGGCTGAACGGCGCCTCGCAATGCTGCTCTCCCATCGCGGTTGCGTTCTGCAGGTTGCCGCCGTGTTTGGCATTATAAGTCAGCCGATTGGGACGGGATGCGATCTTTTCTTGCATCCTACCCTTGGAGGCGGGTTTGCTTCTCTCCGGATGATCCCAGCGTTGTTGCTGATTCTGTCGCTGATGTGGTGCTACAGAGAATGGAACTATTTATTCCATCATCTGTGGTACCTATCGGAGGCAGAACCCAGCCAGTGGTTTGGTCGCTCCTGCAAAATTGAATTACGCTATAAGCAAGAGTGCTACCAGGCCTGGGCTCACGCATCGACGTCTCGGGATGCAAATACCACCGCTCTTAAAAAGAAGTATAATTCCGCCTCCAGGTCCTTCAAAAGTGTCATTGTCAAGGCAAAGTCAGATCACAACGGCAGAAACTAGTTCGTCTTCCTTCGGGAACACGCGCATTCTGGTCTCTCGCCAAGGCTTTCCAAGGGAACTTCTGTCAGCCATCTCTCCCATCTCTGCACAGGGAGGACGACTCACTGGCCCATGCCGCAAAGGACAAAGCCGATCTGTTGGGCTCTCTTTTTGCGTCCAACTCGACTCTTGATGACAGGCGGAACACACCGCCGACTATCCCGCGGTGTGAGTGCTCCATGCAGGATGTGCTGTTTACCCAACGCCTGGTCCCTGGACATCGACAAGTCCAGTGGGCCTGATGGCGTCCCTCCTATTGTGCTGAAGACGTGTGCTCCAGAGTTGGCACCGGTTTTAACGCGTCTTTTCCGGTACTCCTACTCTCTAGGCGTAGTCCCGAAATCATGAAAGACAGCTTTGGTGCAACCGATCCCTAAAAAAGGCGACCGCTCAGATCCGTCCAACTACAGGCCTATCGCTATCACCTCCTTGTTCTCCAAAGTAATGGAAAGCATTATTAACTGCCAGCTCATGCGGTACCTTGAGGACCGCCAGCTGATTAGTGAACGCCAGTACGGTTTCCGTCGAGGTCGCTCAGCTGGCGATCTTCTAGGTTACCTATCTCATAGATGGGCGGAGGCAGTGGAGTCAAAGGGGGAGGCGTTGGCCGTTAGTTTGGACATAGCGAAGGCCTTCGATCGGGTTTGGCACAAAGCGCTTCTTACGAAGCTTCCTTCCTATGGGCTTCCCGAGAAATTGTGCAATTGGATCACCAGTTTTCTTGCTGATCGGAGCATCAAGGTCGTAGTAGACGATGCATGCTCCGATTACCAGCCCATTAACGCTGGTGTTCCACAAGGCTGCGTGCTATCGCCAACGCTGTTTCTTCTGCATATCAATGATATGCTGCAAACCGCTAACATTCATTGCTATGCGGATGACAGCACTGGTGATGCTTTATATACCAGCCGTGCCAATATTTCTCAGGAAAACGTCGCCGAGTACCGGGACAAACTTGTGTCTAAAGTCGAGACTTTGTTGGACTAAGTCTCGGACAGGGGGCGACTAAATCTAGTCCAGTTCAATCCCCGGAAGACACAAGTTTGCGCGTTTACCGCTAAAGAACCCCTTCGTCGTATCTCCTCAGTTTCAAGGCACTCTCCTTGTTGCCTCAGCCAGTATCGGAATCCTCGGCGTCGACATATCGAGTTACGTGCAGTTTCGTGGTCACTTGGAAGAGAAAGCCAAAAGTTCTAAAAAGCTTGGCGTGCTCAGCAGAGCGGGACAGTATTTCATGCCAGCACACCGCCTGCAACTTTACAAGGCGCGGGTTTGGCCGCACATGGAATACTGTTCCTATCTCTGGGCTGGGGCTCCCCAGTGCCAGCTTCTTCCATTTGATCGCATCCAGCGCAGAGCTGTTCGAATCGTCGGCGACCGAACTCTTTCCGATCAGCTTGACTCACTGGCACTGTGAAGAGATGTTGCATTTCTTTGCGTATTTTATCGCATTTACCACGGGGAGTGCTCTGAGGAATTGTTCGGACTAATTCCAGCCGCACAATTTCCCCATCACACATCGCGACAAAACTCGCGATACCTATCCATACCATCTGGATGACTGGCGGTCCACCACTGTGCGATTTAAAAGAAGTTTTCTTCCTCGCAAAACTTCCTTGTGGAATCGACTACCACCAGAAATTTTTCCGGACCGATACGACTTAGGGACCTTCAACAAAAGCGCGAACTCCTTTTTAAAAGGCCGGCAACGTATCTGAAATTCCCCTGGTGTTGCAGTTGTTCATGGGCGGCGGTAATCACTTACTATCAGGTGAGCCGTATGCTCGTTTGCCCCCTCTCCTATGCGCCCCCACCACCATCGCGGAGGATAGGACGGACCAGCCAAGTGGGTTCCTCTTTGTACACCGTGGGTGACAAAGTTGCGGTTACTAAGCTCTTCCCCCACCCGCCACGACAAGGCGGGAACCCGTTCGGGGGGGAAGTCATAGCACCTTCTCCAACATTACTAATACCTAACACAATGAACTGTTATGAAGCAGTCATAACAGAAAATGATTTAAAATAATGATTAAGCCATTTGTAGAATCCTGAGTAAATCTGTGTGCCAAAAATTGAAAACATTTGAAGCACACCTGAAACCGCTTTTCTCTATCTCATAACCAGGCCAGCGGATGAAGCTTCAGGGGTTCCACAATAAAGAGACCTCCATAATATATGATTTTTTTGTAAAACTGTATAATGGACTTTTGTCACATTAATACATTTCTTTATGCAGGTGTTAATCTTTTAAGGAGTGCCAAAGAAACAGTAAAATACGTGAGAGAGTATAATACTTTAGTGATAGCAGGCGCGTTATAGACTAAGATCATTTTGAGGTAAAAACTTGTATATGTACAAAGAAAATAAGATAAGAAAAGTTCAATAAACCGGATTGTTTAAATTGTTGTCATAAACTATGAAGAACTATATATATTTTAGGTGACGGTAATATTCCTAACATATCCGCGTTGAGACCGACAAGTGACGACATACCTACTTTGAAAAAAAAATACAATAAGCAAAACACCTATATTGTTTATTGTTACTAACAAAAGTCGTTCCTTTGATTTCTTTATTTCTATCTTATTTAATACTAGCTGGTACCGGGCGCGTTGCTGCCACAGAAAAAATAATTGTTGAAATATCGTTTTAAATTTGGAAGAGTTATATTGTTTAATTAGGAGTGGTAATACATTCATAGAAGTTGAATGATTTATAACTTTCAAATAAATTTGTTGGTACGATACGCGCGCCACCTATTGTAAGCTAATTCGCACAAGTGCATCGACAAAGTTTTAGCGCAATCTAATGAACGGAACAAACAAAAATAAAATTTTATATATTAGATTATTGAAATCTGTACAACTATTTACATTTTATCGCCATGAATACTGCGTAGAAATTTCTTTTTATTTATTTATTCAAAGAGATTTATTCACAAATTATAAATTCATAAGTTATTGTATTCAAAGGAAGGTATGGATGGATGGTTATACGCAAGTTTTCTTTGCATCATAAAATCTGTAACGAAGATATTCATAGCAGAACTATGACTTAATGCCATAAGACAATAAGGCCTGTATAAGTATAAGGTATGTACTATGCTTTACAAAGATTGCATAAATAAATTAAATAAAAGCAACTGACATAGTCCAAGGGATCAATAAACTGAAGTGGCGATTGTCTGGTATGATTATTTTAAGCCTTGCTCAAAAACCAACTTTTATCAAACAAGTGGTAAAATAAAAACATTTGAACAACCGACTTCCATATAAATTATTAAGGATAACTCAAAAACTACTGGTCCAACCTAGAACAAATTTATATGGGATCACATGAGAAGCACCAGCTTTCAAATAAAAAATATGCATCGAAATCGGTTCACCAAGAAAAAAGTTTTGAGGTAACACACAAAAAAAAGTCGAATTGAATACTTCCTCCTTTTTGAAGTCGGTAGAAAAGGTTACTCCAAATTTATTAGTTTAGTATTTACCAAGATGGGACAAACATTGAGGCCCATATAAATTATTCGTAGGTCATACAAATAATTATACCGAACAGGAATCGAAATTTCGTAGGAAGCTACGTGATGCGTAGCAGCGTTTTCTAAAAACAACTGAAAAAAAAAACTCGATTGCCGACCTTACTGCCAAGCGCGGCAACTGTGGCAAATAACCCTATGAGGCAATCCATAAGGGAGGGCTATTAAAAACAGCATTAAAGTACAAATGATACATGAATTAATAAGGAAGATGACAATACATTACGTAATGTGCGATCCTTAAGCTATCCCAAGACAAAGTAATTACTAGAACCAGTTAATAACTTAAGGAGGGCAATAAACGGCATTCGCTTTAACGCTAATGTTACTTATAACAAATCAAACGCACCGCTGTCTTATCTACCGGGCTATATTGGCTTGGAGTAAAGCTCGCTATTCATTGAATTGTTTTTTATTTGTTTAACCAAATTTTTATATCGGCGATCGTCCACTGAATTTGGTTAAACACGGTATTTTATTTTAGCACGCGGAACTTGGCCGTGGCAGCATCATCCTGATTACAACTGAAAATAATAAGAAACTGTGGTTGCGAACCCGACTACCAAGCGTGGCAAGTATAGTAAATACCTTCAATTGGAGGCAATCTATGGGGTCGCCCTTTTTTTACGTGGGGAAATGCTTACGCATACCCGCCTCGCAGGGCAAGGGACGGGTTATGTCGGACTCGCACTAACTAAAACCTTATGGTTTTCCACCTTCACTTCGCATATTATCAGGACCGCTTTATGGGGGAGATCCATGTTAACCTGTAGACTTTTGATGGGCTGTAATGAATGAATAAAAGAGCGCAAAATTTAAGTTATTAATTTTATTATGGCTATTAAACATTCTTTCTTTAGTAATGTAAATGGCTGTAAAATGTAAAAAAGAGGAATTTTAAATAGAAAATCATTCCATAAAGGAAGTGACGTCGTAGAGAATCTGTAACTGGAAATATTACCAGACTGTTTCAGAGAAACAGTCTTTAGCTGGGTACAGAGACATGCAGCCGCTTATCAAGTGAGGGAAGTGAGGTGAATGCGGCAAATTATTAAGAATTTTGTGAGCCCTACGTTTATTAGTGGCCTGCTTCTAGGTTTATGTAGGGAACAAAATGTAATAAAATATTATTTTTATAAGAGATACTAGCTATCACGATTTATGTGGGTATTTTATATTAGAATAAGTTCTTTTTTCTTGGGATATCTAATGTATTAATATTTTAAATGTCCTTAAGACCTATGAAAGTAATATATATACATATATATATTAGTTTTTATTATAAATTACTATAATAATATATTATATTAATCTGTTATCAATCTTAATTTGCAAAAATTACACTATGCTTATACATATTATATGCTCTGCGGCAGGGCAGAGGCCGCCTCACATTCTTGGATGGGTGTAAGGGTGTAAGGACGGTTCCGCCACGCTTTAATGCGTTGTGATGTAGACAGTTGGCAGATTTCACAGTCGTTTATAATGCGTACAGCAAAAGAGTGAAACAATTTGTCAGCATCAGTCTTTCCATTCGATAACAATGTAGGTGTATTCAAGGCAAGAGTGAATAAGCTTTTGTTCAGCCAAGTCAGTTCGCTGTTACATCTCCGCCTACATCACCTACCATCAGGTGGGATAATAGTCAAGCACTGGCTTATAATAGTTAAAAAGAAAAAGTGGTAAAATTAAAAAAAGTACAACTGACTTCAATATAAATAAAGTGAGACCATCATCAATGTAGTCGAAGTCAATTAAATACGCTTTATATAGGATAACTTAAAAACTACTGGTCAGATCTTCATCAAATACCAAATCACATGTGAAGCTCCAGCTTTCAAATAAAAAAAGAATCATCAAAATCGGTTCACCTAGAAAAAGTTCTCAGTCTGAGAACACACATAAAAAAATAAAGTCGAATTGAGAACCAACTCCTTTTTTGAATTTCTTTTACGTGAGCTTGATCTTTAAAATATTTGATAAAAGAGTTAAAATGGTCTGTCCATGTTAAAGCCATTTGGAATCAATATTAGCCCAAAATATTAAAAGCGTAAGCGTAATTGGCAAAGATTTATTTTTTGGGTGTTATAAAAATTTGGGGTATTAAGCAGTGGCATTTTTTAACGGAGCTGGTGGCGTGAATGGGACAAGCAACAAGGCCCGCGGGAGCGAATGAAGTCGCGAAGCTGCATTCTTGTTACTTGGAACATAAGACTACCTAAAGCGGATTTCTAAAAACTTTTTGAAAATAAGGAAGTTTATAAAATACCGTGATTCGTCAAAAACTTTTTATTTACGGGTAGAGCCACGCTGCATCTATATTATGGTTGTGACACGAATGGGTCGGCTCGACCGGGGAAGGACCACACTCTTATTAAAAAGGGTTGCCGGTTCTCTACACACACTTTAGGTATTCTAAGTGAGTGTAGAGAACCGGCAACCCTTTTTACTGGAAACGAGGCATTCCATCGTAGTCCTCAGGGGTGACAACGCATCTGCATTTTGATTCTTAATCGAAGATAAATGTAGATGTCAATGAGCCATAACATCCACTTACCATCAGGTGACTCGTTCGTCACACTCATTCTATAAAAAAAAACTTGGTTCATGTTTTATTTCACGCGATTTTTACACGAAAATTAGAGCCACCATGTTTGACATCACGTTCTTTAAATGAGTTATTGAATCAATTATATACATATTTATTGGACTCAACAATGATGATAGTGGTCAGCCTCATTTTATCATTGGTGGTCAGGGTATTTATTTCTTTATGGACCTGTCTCGTTGTAAGGAGGATTTGCCTTCATCGTCACATTGTCAGGCGGATGGACGATCGCGGTACCAGACGTCTTACCTTTGATGATGCTGTCCGTAACCGGTCTAGGTATTCACGTCTGGTGTATCTAGTACAGCTATCTATTGCAAGCCATAAGATTTTTTTGGCATTTCCCGTAGTCATCTCTTACGACATCCACGAGAAGAAATGAATGGATTCATTTATGACGTCACTACACGTCACTACATTTGCATGGACGCAACGCTGCCCAGATATATTCTTAAAATAAGAAGTGAAATGAAATGAAATATGAATATATATATACGACCCGTGGTAGCTCAGATGGTTAGCGCTCGCTGTAAGTTTAACAGTACGCGATCAACCCTGGTTCGATCCCCGCCGGCAACAATGAAATTGTTAATTGCAATTTTAAGTAATTGTAATTATGTGGTAGAGCCACGCTGCAGCTACATTATGGTTGCAGCACGAATGGGTGGGTTCGACAGGGTAGGACCACGCTCTCACAGAATACCAGCGTAAAATAGCAGCTTAATGCTGCTGTTTCGTATGGTGAGTGTAGAGAACCGGACACCCTTTTTATTGGAAAAGAGGCATCCATCTTAGTCCTCACGGGTGACAACGCATCTGTATTTTGATTCTTAATTGAGGATAAATGTCTATGGGCTACAGCATCCACTTACCATCAGGTGGATTGTGTGCTCGTTTGTCACCCTATTGTATAAAAAAAGTGCTGATTTACCACGTGCTCGGAAAACATCGTGAGGAAACCTGCGTGTCTGAGAAATAAGAAAAAAATATATATTTCGAAGACATGTGAAGTTCGCCAACACGTATTGGGACATCGCGGCGGACATTTCCTTGCCCTAAAAACCCTCTCAGAAATGAGAGGAGGCCTGTGCCAGCAGTGGAACGTATATAGGCTGTAACTTTTCTTTACTTTTATGAATATATACAGGTGTCCCAAAAAGTATAGTAAAGCTGAAGCCCAGAGATAGAGCACTCCTAGACAGACCCGAATAACCCTATGTATATTCTACGATTTTTCGTAGTTTTCGAGTAGTGATTTTTTAAAGTTTTTTTTTAAACAGTTTCTGATTTTCAAGACATTTTTGTGAACAGTGATGTAGTTAGCATAGTTGCAGTCATGATTACTTTTTCTCACTTAGCTGGATACATGACTAGACAAACAAAATCATCACCTTTGTCCTCACATGTAAACACAGAGCAACAAAAAAAAGTAATTTCGCAAAACAAACAAAACAAAATTAAAAAAATCTTTGAAGGCTTTAAAAAAAAACCTCATGATTTCATTCCTATTTTAAAAACATGTCTGTTTCATCATCTATCTACCCTGAAAATTTCATCAATCTGTCTTTTCAATTTCATAATAAATATTTGATTCAAACTATGGTACACCTAAAAATCTTGGGTTTTCAATGGTACAGTCTAATTGAATAAAACAGTTATTAATGATTTCCGGGTTCAGTTTACAAGAATTTTTACCTGCACGGGTGTGTCATGGGATGTAAGAAAAGGACGAATACCGAATAATGTGTTAGAAAGAGACAGAGCAATGTTTCTTCCTTGTTGAACTCCTTTATCTAATTTTGTTTTTAGTCGTTTGCTTGTCTTTGGGCGCTACGATACGTTCTTTTTGTTTATTCGCTCCTGATTTACGACATCTTTAACTTTCATTACGAAATTCTTCTTCTTCTTCTTTACTTTATGGATTTTCTTAAAAGAATTCTGCCAACATTACGAACTTTTGAGTGAGTGAATATCGATTTTGACTTTGACGCGCTGTTTTGACAACTTTGAGGTTTCAACTGTTGGACTCTTTGAATATTTTTCATCATTTACATCTCGTGTCTATAACGCTGCTTTATGGGATATAAAGAGACAACCACGAGAAGAGCGATGTTTCTTCAGCAGCGTTATAGACACGAGATGTAAATGATGAAAAATATTCAAAGAGTCCAACAGTTGAAACCTCAAAGTTGTCAAAACAGCGCGTCAACGTCAAAATCGATATTCACTCTCTCAAAAGTTCGTAATGTTGGCAGAATTCTTTTAAGAAAAGTCATAAAGTAAAGAAGAAGAAAAAGAAGAAGTTCGTAATGAAAGCTAAAGTTGTCGTAAATCAGGAGCGGATAAGCAATAAGAACGTATCGTAGCGCGCAAAGACAAGCAAACGACTAAAAACAAAATTAGATAAAGGAGTTGAACAAGGAAGAAACATTGCTCTGTCTCTTTCCAACACATTATTTGGTATTCGTTGTCCTTTTGTTACATCCCATAACACACCCGCGCAGGTAAAAATTCTTGAAAACTGAACCTAGAAATCATTAATAACTGTTTTATTCAATTAGACTGTACCATTGAAAACCCAAGATTTTTAGGTGTAGTTTGAATTAAATATTTATTATGAAATTGAAAAGACAGCTTGATGAAACTTTCAGGATAGATAGATGCTGAAACAGACGTGTTTTAAAATAGGAATAAAAGAAAAAAGTCATAAGATTTTTTTTAAAAGCCTTCAATAAATTTTGAAATCTTGTTTTGTTTGTTTTGCGAAATCACTTTTTTTTTGTTGCTCTGTGTTTATATGTGAGGACAAAGGTGATGATTTTGTTTGTCTAGTCATGTATCCAGCTAAGTGAGAAAAAATAATCATGACTGCATCTATGCTATCTAAATCACTGTGCACAAAAATATCTTGAAAGTCAGAAACTGTTTAAAAAAACTTAAAAAAAGCATAATTCGAAAACTACGAAAAATCGTAGAACATACATAGAGGTTATTCGGGTCTGTCTAGGAGTGCTCTATCTCTGAGCTTCAGCTTTACCATACTTTGGGACATCCTGTATATGGCATGAGTGAATAGGCTTTCCTACTAATCCGCTAATCCTACTAAACCTAATCCATTTACCCCATATCATCACAGGGGGGTCGTAAGAGGCGCGAAAGGGAAATGAAGCAGGTGATGCGCAGCAGCATTTTTGCAGTTATCAAGAATAACGTTACCGCTACAGCCTCTTAAAGTCCACTACTGAACATATGCCTCCCCCATAGATTGCCTCTTCAGGGGGGATATTTGTCATAGTTACCACGTTCGGCAAACTGCAGTTAATTTTTATATTTAGACGTTATTAGGAAGACGCTGCTGTCCATCTCCTAATTTGTCTCCCTCTGTCGCCTCTTACCGCACCCACGGGATGATATAGGGATAGTAGATTCTTACCACACCACTACACGGTCAAGAATAGCAACTCAAAATAATAAAAAACTGCGCTTGCCAACTCGCCTGGCAAATACCAGCAGTGGACTTTTGATAGGCTGTAATGAAATGGAATTGATGGTCTCGCCCCTCGCTGAGTAAAGAACTCAGGTTGTTCATGTACTGAGAAATTTAAGGCTTTTCCCCACAGGTAATACGATTCTCGGTTATTTTCAAATAACCTACATTCATTCAACTGCTTTGAAAGATGTTTATTCCGACGAAAACCATTTAAGATGATAAAACATTTATTAAGCAATAATGCAACTCTAAAGATTTCTTGTCCGCCATTTACAAATCTTATTTATATCATATTCATTACTATAACTCTGAATCGACGCGCGGTAAACTACAGAACGTGACTTTTGCCTCTCCTTCTGACAAGCACGCATCTCGCTCTCTCGAATTCCGGCTCTTGATAAATGCTATTGTTCAAGTTTTGGGAAAAATATGTAGAGTTCTACATGCATACGCCTTACGTTTTGTTATCTTTGTACACAAGCAATCAAAGTTCATTCCCTGTCAGCACTTATGAAATGGTTTGTATTATTAAGTGCTGATTTACTATGTACGAGTATTCAGTGGTGAAGAAAAACATCGAGAACAAATCTATTATTTATTTATTTATTTTTTATTCACATAGGCTCAATTACCAGCTCTTATGAATAGTCAAGAGAAAGAAAAAATATTGTAACAAATTAACAAATTTTAACACATACATAAATCTAACAATTTTAATCAATGTCAAATTCCATGAGGGCTAATAATCCTCCGCTCACCAGATGTCGCCAGTTGACATTAAGTAGTATATTAAGAAAATAACAAATCTTACTCCGTAAAAACCTTACCTACATTCCTTCAGCAAATACCTTATTATAATTAGAATACATAGTCTATATCATCCAGTGGATATCGTAAGAGGCGGCAAGGGAAACGTTAGACGGATCTCTTAGCTTATGACAGATGGCAGTATAACCATTTAATTGACACTAAATTTATAGTATAAGGGTGACAAACGAGAACACAGTCCACCTGATGGTATGTGGATTCTGTGGCCCATAGACGTCTACATTTATCATCGATTGAAAATTAACATACACATGTGTTGATAAAGGTCTCCGATTGCCCACTCTCACTATAAGAAACACATCATCATTCTAAAAGCGTGGTCTTTCTCCGGTTGTACCGAACCATTCGTGCTACAACTATAACATAGATGCAGCGCGGCTCAACCACGTAAAACTACTAAAACTACTTCGATGATAACTTCAAGTGAACAACAAGCTAGATAATCTTTTCGTCCATCCATCTGAGTTTATATAAGTATTTTTTTTTACCTATTTCTGTTGCCAAGCAGAAGTAGACCTACCGCCGTGATCCAGGTCGAAGGGTAATAGAGTCAGTGTAGTTAGATGCTGTTAAGCACTTACTCTTAGCCCTTAAGATCAAATCGGATGCAGTATCAAGCGTATGGGGCAATCACAATACCAGGTCAAAAAACAAGGAGTAAATTGTGTGATGTTGAGTCCTTATCTCGGATTTAAACCAAGGACCTGAAACTTAGTGATTTCCCAATTCTAACCACTTAGCCATGCGACGTTTCTCGCCTTCGACTATCGTGTTATCACTTTGAGAATTACCAGAGAAATTTATATTCTTTACTGTAACACATACTCAAAATGTCACGTACAATATTTAAATAACTCATATCATTAGTGAACCGAGCACGGCGCTTTACAATAAGACTTACATGCGATGTTTATTTCGGCCGCGCTGGGATATTTTCTTTGTATGTTTCCATTAAAATATTTTCGTACGTCAACATTAATCCAAACTTTATCGGTTCGCACGTTGCTATCGGGCGGTTTCAATAATCCAACCGGAGGTTATAAATCGACGTATCAAGAGCGAAGGCACCTCGTATTTTTGAAGAGAACTCTTGATATATGTAACATGAAATTAAATACCGCGATCCTGGAACGCTCGTTGACAATGTTCCGATACTGAGAACATATTTTATAGCATAAATGTTATGCGGAAATAAATTCTTACAGATAAGTAATTGCGTTTGACGTTAGTTATGTTAGAAAGTATAAAGTTTTCGTTCTCAATAGTCGTTTTAATTTAGAATGCCAAAATATCTTCAAGCCTCTGTTAAAATCATAGACCTCAATTACGCTTACGCTAAAAGTATATAAAAAAACTAGTTGTGATGTGCAGCCGCGATCTTGGAACCGTTACAGCCTATCAACAGTCCATTGCTGGCCTTCCAAATATCCTCATAGGGAGGATATTTGGCATAGTTGCCACGCTTGTCATGCGGGTAGGCAGTCGCAGTTTTTAATTATTTTTTGTTATTAGGACGCGGCTGCCCGTCTCCTGGTTTATTTCCTTCTGTCGCCTCTTACGACACCCATGGGACAATTATATCGTCTATGACGTTTCACATCACACATATTAACATCACGGCGTCTTATAGATTGTGATGATGAGTATAGAGACCCGGAGGCATTTCATCTTTGTTCACAAGGTAATATAATACAGCATCTTCTTACCATCTGGGTAAGAAAGTACTCGTTGTCACCTTACTCCATAAAAGATAAAAACATAACATAAACACTCCGCCTGTCACCCAGAGGGGTAGGCAGAGACTACGGACTTCCATTTGGCACGATCCTGACACACTTTTCTCGCCTCCTTTACATCCATATATCTACGCATACACGCTCGTCGGTTAAGGATACTCCTAATCTGGCCCATTTTCAATATATCGCCAATTTGGTCGATAAACCTTCGTCTAGGGCCCTTCCTGACTCTTCCGTTCACTTGCAACATAAATTTGCTTGTCACTTTTCCTCGTTCATTCTTTCTACATGACCAAACCACCGAAGCATTCCTTTTTAATCCTGGTCAAAACGTCATCTTGCAAACCACACTTTCTCTTATCACACTATTTCTCACCCTGTCATTCAGATTCAGCCCTTAGCATACTCCTTAATGACCGCATTTCTCAGCATTTATTCTACTCTCATGTTTTTCCACAGACCAACTTCATCACCATAAAGTAGGGATTAACACAATTATGAATTTCCATACGTGCCTTTTTGACACATTCTGACTATTATAATTATATATAATATACATAAAAAGAATATTCCAAAATAAGTATAAGTAACTAATTTAAAACACAATTAGAATTTTTTTCCGCATTACATTTATGCTGTAAAACATGCACTCGGTATGGTCATGATTGTAAGGATCGGCAGTGGCAGTGTAAGAATATCCACCACCCCATACGTAAGGTAGGCGTCAAGAGGCAACAGGGAAACTGAACCATGACATTGACAACGGTATCTTCTGATTAACAGCTGAATAAATATAAAACTATAATAAAATAAAAAACTGGGGTAAACTGTTATCAACCCATACAAGCGTGGCAACCATGGTCAATATCATCTATGAGGTAATCTATGGGTATATCTAATGTTCAGCAATGGACTTTGTTAGATGTTATGATTAGATGATGAATGGAAAATATATTATACTTTCGATTAAAGAAACGAAGATCATATACACTGGAAACATATTGTACGCACGATGTTTAAGACCATTTAATTAGTAGCAAAAAAATGTAGATGGCGCTGTGTGATTTCACGCGATTTTTACACGAAAATTAGAGCCACCATGTTTGACATCACGTTCTCTAAATGAGTTATTGAATAAATTATATACATATTTATTGGACTCAACAATGATGATAGTGGTCAGCCTCATTTTATCATAAGTGGTCAGGGTATTTATTTCTTTATGGACCTGTCTCGTTGTAAGGAGGATTTGCCTTCATCGTCACATTGTCAGGCGGATGGACGATCGCGGTACCAGACGTCTTACCTTTGATGATGCTGCCGTAACCGGTCTAGGTATTCACGTCTGGCGTATCTAGTACAGCTATCTATTGCAAGCCATAAGATTTTTGGCATTTCCGTAGTCATCTCTTACGACATCCACGAAAAGAAATGAATGGATTCATTTATGACGTCACTACGGCACTACATTTGCATGGACGCAACGCTGCCCAAATATAATAAGAAGTGAAATGAAAAGAAAAAGAATATACATATATATACGACCCGTGGTAACTCAGATGGTTAGCGCTCGCTGTAAGTTTAACAGTACGCGAGCAACCCTGGTTCGATCCCCGCCGGCACCAATGAAATTGTTAATTGCAATTTTAAGTAATTGTAATTACGTGGTGAGCCACGCTGCAGCTACATTATGGTTGTAGCACGAATGGGTCGGCTCGACCGGGTAAGGACCACGCTCACAGAATACCAGCGTGAAATAGCAGCTTAATGCTGCTGTGTTTCGTATGGTGAGTGTGAGAACCGTACACCTTTTTATTGTAAAAGAGGCATTCCATCTTAGTTCTCATGGGTGACAACGCATCTGTATTTTGATTCTTAATTGAGGATAAATGTAGATGTCTATGGGCTACAGCATCCACTTACCATCAGGTGGATTATGTGCTCGTTTGTCACCCTATTGTATAAAAAGTGCTGATTTACCACGTGCTCGGAAAACATCGTGAGGAAACCTGCGTGTCTGAGAAATAAGAAAAAATATATATTTCGAAGACATGTGAAGTCCGCCAACACGCAGTAGGGCAGCGACCGTACACTTCCATGCCCTAAAGCCCTCTCAGAAATGAGAGGCCTGTGCCAGCAGTGGAACGTATATAGGCTGTAACTTTTCTTTACTATTATGAATATATACAGGTGTCCCAAAAGTATAGTAAAGCTGAAGCCCAGAGATAGAGCACTCCTAGACAGACCCGAATAACCCCTATGTATGGTCTACGATTATTCGCAGTTTTCGAGTTGTGATTTTTAAGTTTTTTAAAGAGTTTCTGACTTTCAAGACATTTTGTGAACAGTGATGTAGTTAGCATAGTTGCAGTCATGTTAATTTTTCTCACTTAGCTGGATACATGACTAGACAAACAAAATCATCACCTTTGTCCTCACATGTAAACACAGAGCAACAAAAAAGTAATTTCATAAAACAAACAAAACAAAATTTAAAAAATCTTTGAAGGCTTTAAAAAACCTCATGATTTCATTCCTATTTAAAAACATGTCTGTTTCATCATCTATCTACCCTGAAAATTTCATCAATCTGTCTTTTCAATTTCATAATAAATATTTGATTCAAACTATGGTACACCTAAAATCTTGGGTTTTCAATGGTACAGTCTAATTGAATAAAACAGTTATTAATGATTTCCAGGTTCAGTTTACAAAATTTTTACCTGCACGGGATTATTATTATTATTTACCTCTTCAGGATATTTGTCATAGTTACCACGCTCGGCAAGTTATAGTTAATTTTTATTTTTAGTCGTTATTAGGAAGACGCTGCTGCCCATCTCTAATTTGTCTCCCTCTGTCGCCTCTTACCACACCCACGGGATGATATAGGGATAGTAGATTCTTACCACACCACTACACGGTCAAGAATAGCAACTCAAAGTAATAAAAAACTGCGCTTGCCAACTCACCTGGCAAATACCAGCAGTGGACATTTGATAGGCTGTAATGAAATGGAATTGACGGTCTCGCGCCTCGCCTCGCACAGGTAATACGATTCTCGGCTATTTTCAAATAACCTACATTCATTCAACTGCTTTGAAAGATGTTTATTCCGACGAAAACCATTTGTGATGATAAAACATTTATTAAGCGATAATGCAACTCTAAAGATTTCTTGTCCGCCATTTACAAATCTTATTTATATCATATTCATTACTATAACTCTGAATCGACGCGCGGTAAACTACAGAACGTGACTTTTGCCTCTCCTTCTGACAAGCACGCATCTCTCTCTCTCGAATTCCGGCTCTTGATAAATGCTATTGTTCAAGTTTTGGGAAAAATATGTAGAGTTCTACAAGCATACGCCTTACGTTTTGTTATCTTTGTACACAAGCAATCAAAGTTCATTCCCTGTCAGCACTTATGAAATGGTTTGTATTATTAAGTGCTGATTTACTATGTACGAGTATTCAGTGGTGAAGAAAAACATCGAGAACAAATCTATTATTTATTTATTTATTTTTTATTCACATAGGCTCAATTACCAGCTCTTATGAATAGTCAAGAGAAAGAAAAAAAATACATTGTAACAAATTAACAAATTTTAACACATACATAATTCTAACAATTTTAATCAATGTCAAATTCCATGAGGGCTAATAATCCTCCGCTCACCAGATGTCGCCAGTTGACATTAAGTTGTATATTAAGAAAATAACAAATCTTACTCCGTAAAAACCTTACCTACATTCCTTCAGCAAATACCTTATTATAATTAGAATACATAGTCTATATCATCCAGTGGATATCGTAAGAGGCGGCAAGGGAAACGTTAGACGGATCTCTTAGCTTATGACAGATGGCAGTATAACCATTTAATTGACACTAAATTTATAGTATAAGGGTGACAAACGAGAACACAGTCCACCTGATGGTACGAGTATGTGGATTCTGTGGCCCATAGACGTCTACCTCTATCCTCGATTGAAAATTAACATACACATGTGTTGATAAAGATGGAATGCCTTGTTTCCAGTAAAAAGGTCTCCGATTGCCCACTCTTACCATAAGAAACACATCATCATTCTAAAAGCGTGGTCTTTCTCCGGTTGTGCCGACCCATTCGTGCTACAACTATAACATAGATGCAGCTCGGCTCAAAACTACTTCGATGATAACTTGAAGTGAACAACAAGCTAAATAATCTTTTCGTCCTTGCATCTGAGTTGATATAAGTATTCCTTTTGACCTATTTCTGTTGCCAAGCAGAGAGACCTACCGCCGTGATCCAGTTCGAAGGGTACTAGAGTCAGTGTAGTTAGATGTTGTTAAGCACTTACTCTTAGCCCTTAAGATCAAATCGGATGCAGTATCAAGCGTATGGGGCAATCACAATACCAGGTCAAAAAAACAAGGAGTAAATTGTATAATGTAGAGCCCTTATCTCGGATTTAAACCAAGGACCCGAAACTTAGTCATTTCCCAATTCTAACCACTAAGCCATGCGACGTTTATCGCCTTCGACTATCGTGTTATCACTTTGAGAATTACCAGAGCAATTTATATTCTTTACTGTAACACATACTCGAAATGTCACGTACAATATTCAAATAACTCATATCATTAGTGAACCGAGCACGGCGATTTACAATAAAACTTACATGCGATGTTTATTTCGGCCGCGCAGGGATATTTTCTTTGTATGTTTCCATTAAAATATTTTCGTACGTCAACATTAATCCAAACTTTATCGGTTCGCACGTTGCTATCGGGCGGTTTCAATAATCCAACCGGAGGTTATAAATCGACGTATCAAGAGCGAAGGCACCTCGTATTTTTGAAGAGACCTTTTGATATATGTAACATGAAATTAAATACCGCGATCCTGGAACGCTCGTTGACAATGTTCCGATACTGAGAACATATTTTATAGCATAAATGTTATGCGGAAATAAATTCTTACAGATAAGTAATTGCGTTTGACGTTAGTTATGTTAGAAAGTGTAAGAAGTATTTCCTTCCCAATGGTCGTTTTAATTTAGAATGCCAAAAATATCTTCAAGCCTCTGTTAAAATCATAGATCTCGAATTACGCTTACGCTAAAAGTATATAAAAAAAACTAGTTGTGATGTGCAGCCGCGATCTTGGAACCGTTACCGCCTATCAACAGTCCATTGTTGTCCTTCCAAATATCCTCATAGGGAGGATATTTGGCATAGTTGCCACGCTTGTTATGTGGGTAGGCAGCCGCAGTTTTTATTACTATTTTTTTTGTTATTAGGAAGACGCGGCTGCTCGTCTCCTGGTTTATTTCCTTCTGTCGCCTCTTACGACACCCATGGGACAATTATATCGTCTATGACGTTTTCACATCACACATATTAACATCACGGCGTCTTATAGATTGTGATGATGAGTATAGAGACCCGGAGGCTTTTCATCTTTGTTCACAACGACAACTCATCTCCATTTTGATTCTAAATCGAGGATAGAAATGTAGATGCCTATATACTACAGCATCTTCTTACCATCTGGGTAAGAAAGTACTCGTTTGTCACCCTTACTCCATAAAAAAGATAAAAACATAACATAAACACTCACGCCTGTCACCCAGAGGGGTAGGCAGAGACTACGGACTTCTATTTGGCACGATCCTGACACACTTCTCTCGCCTCCTTTACATCCATATATCTACGCATACACGCTCGTCGGTTAAGGGTACTCCTAATCTGGCCCATTTTCAATATATCGCCAGTTTGGTCGATAAACCTTCGTCTAGGGCGTCCCTTCCCGACTCTTCCGTTCACTTCTGCAACATAAATTTGCTTTGTCACTCTTTCCTCGTTCATTCTTTCTACATGACCAAACCACCGAAGCATTCCTTTCTTAATCCTGGTCAAAACGTCATCTTGCAAACCACACTTTTCTCTTATCACATTATTTCTCACCCTGTCATTCAGATTCAGCCCTAGCATACTCCTTAATGACCGCATTTCTACAGCATTTATTCTACTCTCATGCTTTTTCTGCCAGACCCAACTTTCACTACCATACATTAAAGTAGGGACTAACACAGCATTATGAATTGCCAAACGTGCCTTTTTTGACACATTCTGACTATTATAATTATACATAAAAAAGAATATTCCAAAATAAGTATAAGTAACTAATTTAAAACACAATTAAGAATTTTTTTCCGCATTACATTTATGCTGTAAAACATGCACTCGGTATGGTCAGCGATTGTACCAGGATCGCATAGTGGCAGTGTAAAATATCCACTACCCCATACGTAAGGTAGGCGTCGTAAGAGGCAACAGGGGAAACTGAACCATGACATTGACAACGGTATCTTCTTGATTAACAGCTGAATAAATATAAAAACTGGGGTTATCAACCCGTTTGCCAAGCGTGGCAACCATGGTCAATATCACTCCTTATGAGGTAATCTATGGGTATAGGTATCTAATGTTCAGCAATGGACTTTTGTTAGGATGTTATGATTAGATGATGAATGAATGGAAAATATATTACTGAATACTTTCGATTAAAGAAACGAAGATCATATGCACTGGAAACATATTGTACGCACGACCCAATATATTTAGTAATAATAAGTATAAATAAATGTATGATAACTAATTTTATGAAATTATCCACGAACTAGACACAAAAAATGGTATCATGGAATTAAATGTATTTTTTTATGGAATAGTTGAATCAGCCCTGTTAACGCCAGTGCAATGAATCGATATAAATTTCTTGTTACATTATCGTATCTTGATCAAATATCGATCTTTCCCATCGCTTGATGGTGACCCCCCGCGAGTAGTTTCTTTAAATAATTAATTTTAATGACCGGTTTTTGTGCGGACCGTGCGTAATGTTTGATTTGAGAATTCCTTGTGCTGTTATTAAAACGCTTAGTAGATTTTTGACTAATTAATCACTTTATTTAAGATTTAATAGTTATATACAATATTTTATTATATACAATATTAAAAACTATAATGAAAAAAAAAACTAAAACTAGTAATTTCATTATCAAACAGTCCTACTCCATGCGGTATCGTGCAAGAACGCTGGCTGCGTTTCCCGCTGAATGGCTATACTTAGCCTTTGAGCGAGAAAAGAGCCAGCCCTCTTATCACCAGCAGCAACGACCAGCCGCGGATGGAGTTCCTTTAAGAACTTCACCGCACGTGGACCCACGTGCGGTGAAGTTCTTCTCTTTCGATAGTCTCTACAGCAAATGGCACAAATATGTAGTCATCTCAGAGACTCATATTTGCGCCACTTACTCAGTTCAGCTGCCTCTGATGCCGCCCGGCTCTAAACGAGTACGAGACGAGATTTTAATTTCACTGCAAACGAATTCCTGATAGACCTTTGATTTATCATTATCATTATCATTACAGCCATTCACAAGTCCACTGCTGTACAAAGGCTTCCCTCAAGGAATGTCACAAAGCACGGTCCTGAGCCACCTACATCCTTCGACTTCCTGCATCTGTTTCCAGGTCGTCACCCCACCAATTAATTATTTTGTTGAAACGTTACCTTCACACTAGGATTTTCTCCCGTATCGTGGGGGCAGTTTTAGTTTAGTTGGTTAGTTAGTTACTTAGTTAGTTTGATTTGTTAGTTTTTAAGTTTCCATCTAGTGAGGCCACCCTACACTCGCTTACCGGTACGAGGCTGCAATTCGAGAACCTTTCTTCCTATATATGGATCGGAGATTTGGTCCGTCACTGCTGGCCGTATAAGGAAGGTCAAGGTCGCTCAGCGAGCTGTGAAGAGGACTCCCTCGGAGTGACTTCGAAATGAGGATATCCGCAGTAGAACCAGAGTAACCGACATAGCCTGAAATAGCAATGGGCCTGCTATATAGCTCGAAGGCCTTTGATTACAAAAAATTAAATATTTATTTGAATGGCGGATTCGCCTATCTAGTCCGCAGTTCGTAACCTAATTATGCTTCTGTCTCTTAGCACTTTTTCATTTATTTATTCATTACAGCCTTTCAAAAGTCCACTGCTGAACATCGGCCGCCCCCATAGATTGCCTCATAGGATTTGCCATATTATTTGCCATTGTCACGCTTTGCAAGCAGGTTGGCAACCGTAGTTTCTTATAATTCTGATTTATTATCAGGAACATGCTCCTGTCCATCTTCTGATTCAGTTTCACTTTGTCGTCTCTCGCGGGATGATGAGGGGCAACCCCCTATGTCGCAGCTACACAGCGCAAGCACATTAGCAATTTTAGAAAAATTAAATTAGTATTAAGTGACATTTATCGAGTGTTGGCCTCGTACGAGAATCCTAACCCAATTTCATCCCGTGGGTCCCGTGGTGATGACGCTACCATCGAAAATGTCAGATAAATGTTATGGCTTGCATCCATATGTCAGATGCTTGAAGATGATTTTACAATATTTTCTTCTAATAGGTGCCCATAGAGCCATCTCGTTTACGCCAGACGTGAAATACCTAGACCAGCGACGGGGAGCAGCGTCAAACGTCTGGTACTACGATCGATCGATTGATCGAACGATCAATCCGCCTGCTAAGTGTGGTGATTAAGACAAATCCACGTTACAACAGGAGAGACCCATATCTAGCACTAGATTATTACAGGTTATTAAAAAGAAAACACTGTATAAAAAAAGTAAATTATACGGAACTTGTAAACGTTGCGGCGGCTTACTCTTGACGATGGCTAGTGTCATTAAATATGGGGATTGAACATACTATACAAACACGAAATTAATAACGTTGCCCAAAACGAGTGATTTAGATGTTCATAAAAATAGATTGAATTTGGAAAACGTTTTCGATATACCTAATTAGCATTACGTAGTTGGGCGATTCAAAGTGGTACGACAGTGTACGTTATAGTTGTACAATAAATCTTTTCATCTCAGATTACACTTATACTTTGAGATAAAGCATAAAAACTTTGAGATCGTAAATATTTATTGTAGCAAAAACATTTTATGTAAAAAAGTAGATAAGCTTAAGATTTTTTCATTTAATTTTTAAGATTTAATGTAGAATTGATCTAAAATATAATATTAATAATAAAATAATAATATTTGATAACTGATTACTAGTGTTATGTAATGGGTTGATTCATCCAGAGAAAAAATATAACCTTACGAAATACCATCCTAAAATAACAGATTTTTGCAGTTATGTGAGCTTTGAGAAACGGTGATGAGTCATTAAATTTTAGTCTTTACAGTTGACTGCTTACTTGTAACTAACCCTCATGGCCAAATACTCAATCGCTAATCAATTTTAAGATGTCGTTAAGTCTCGTCGTGTCACAGTCACTTTGACTTAAAGTGATAGAGACAGCACGAGACTTAACGGCATCTTGAAATTGAGCAGCGTTTGAGTATTTGGGCATTCCATCCATCCATTACAGCATATAAAAGGCCACTGCTGAACACAGGCCTCCCTCATAGATTCCTTCATGGGGGGATTTTGCCATAGTTGCCACGCTTGGCAAGCGGGTGGGCAACCGCAGTTTTTTATTATTTTGAATTGTTATCAGGAAGATGCTGCTGCCATCTCCTGTTTAATTTTCCCTTTGATGGCATCCTTAAAAGTTAAAAAAAAGATACATCCTATATACGCTTCACTGCCGGGCAAAGTACTCCTCTTATTTCGTAGAGGGTTATGGAGCATTGTTTTATTCTTTAGGTATGCAGCTAGACGAAATTGGCGGTATATTGAAGCGGGGCCTAATTGAGAGTACCCTTAACCGACGAGTATGTATGCGTAGATATATGGAAGTGAAAGAGACGAGAGGGAGAGGTGTATCAGGATCGTGACAAATGGAAGTCTGTAGTCGCAGCCTACTAGACTGAGTGACAGGTGTCTAGGGTCCGCTATTTCAAAACTAGCGATCCGCACCGGCTTCGCACGGTTGATTTCTGGATTTCGACAACAGCGTCACCTACCGGGACCAGTTATAGCTAAGAACCATCCAGGTGACCCCATAAGTACACCATAAAAATTTCATCGAAATCGATTAAGCCGTTTTATCTATATAGAAGATGTATAACTAGAAAACATCACGGCGTCTTATAGATTGTGCTACGACAGTCTCCTTGATGCTAAATAGAAAATACTCGACCTCTAGACGGGGAACGGCATCAAAGGTGCTAGCCACCTGGTACTGCGATCCTATCCTACAGGCTGGACTGTTATACGTTGATGATAATGAAATGTGCCACTACTAATTATAACCTTATATATTATAGTTACAGCCAATTAAAGTCCACTGCTGAACATATTGCCTCATAGGGGAGATATTTGCCACAGTTGCCACGCTTGGCAAGAGGGGTTGGCAAACGCAGTTTTTATTTTTAGTCGTTATTAGGAAGACGCTGCTGCTCATATCCAGATTTGTTTCCCTCCGTCGTCTCTTACGGCACCTACGGGACGATATGGGATAGTGGATATTCTTACACCGCCACTACACGGTTCACTACTGGCATCCAATTATTTATAAACTTTGAAACTATATTGAAAATTAAATCATTTTAAATATTTTTTAAGCTTGTTAAGCTCTCTATTAAGGAAAGACAATCACACTGAATCACTGATATAAAATAGAAACTTTACAGGACCCTTTTAAATTTTAAAGGTACTTAACATGAATTATTCATATGTGTAATTGGTTTTCCTGGTAATATTCGTAAGAGAATGTCCCGGTTTTTGAATACGGACACTGTCCGGGTGAAATGTCGGCAACTGGCGTGTGCCTAACTAATTAGTTAAATTTTCTCCCTTGTTCTGAATCAATTCTTGTTAATTTATATATTTTGTTTAGTATTCTCTGTGAAATCTGGTCGATCGTGTCTTACATTAGCAAAGATTAAAAACCCGCCTAGGCATATGTTTAGGGCATTTCTGCCTTCTTCTATTAATAATAAATAACTGGCCAATCAAAATTTTACGATGCTCTTGAAACATGGTTGGAATTTTCTTGTAAGTTTTGTAACAACGTTGTCAAAGTATCTTGCTCTTCCATAGCTATAATAGATAGTGGTCAATTCAATCCTTAAAATAAAGAAAAACATTATGTTTCATTAAAAATTAATTGTGTGTGTGTGTGTGTGTGTGTGTGTGTGTGTGTGTGTGTGTGTGTGTGTGTGTGTGTGTGTGTGTGTGTGTGTGTGTGTATGTGTATGCATGTTATGTATAGCGAATGTGCGACATTTATGTAACAGATGTAAAATAACTAGGCGTAACGGAAAGCACTGTCGAATACACGTCAAGAATTAAAATGCTCTTTACAGCTAAGAATTCTTCGTTACCAGTAAAAAGGTTATCCGCTTTGACGATACGAAATACAGCAGAATTTGTTGCTATTTTAAGCTGATATTCTGTAAGAGCTTGATTGTTCTCCGGTCGAGACGACCCATTCGTGATCCCATAATGGAGCTGTAGCGTGACTGTACCACATACGATTTCACATTAGTATAATTTTCTCTTTTCCGTACAAAGGTATTGTACACAACATTTAAATATGGGTTAATTGCATTGCAATAAATCATTTAAAGACTTTTACTCATCAATCGGATCTAATGTAAGGCTTTTTATAAACACCAATGTGTATTCAGAATGTCGAGATCTGCCGTCACGTCTGTCACCTGTCAATCAGTAGAGAAATAAATGGATTATAAGCTTGAGACACACGTGTGTTAAATATAGTATTTAACTTTCAATGAAAACGCACTATTTTTGTAAAAGTTCACTAGTTATTGAAACGAAGTTCTTTATCGGACGGTACGAATTTGGCGGATGGGGGCTAGGCGAGAAAAAGTGTAAGATTTTTTCGTCACGACCCCTTCTGACGTAGTGTATACGGTATTGGTGGCTATAAGGAAGCGAGATGGAATAATATCCATCTCCCTCGCACTTTTTCTTATCTTGCCATGAAAGAAATATTATTTTATTTTAAATGACGCTTCATTTTAATAGAGTGATTCATTTATTTGTATTTGTTAATCAATAATATAATACGTTTATCAATAATAATATACTACGAAAGAACTTCGTTCCAACCGAGTGTTCCACGACACACATGTTTTTATTTTTATAGAATAAGGAAGAATAAGGGTGACAAACGAGCACACAGTCCACCTGATGGTAAGTGGTTGCTGTGGCCCATAGACATCTACATCTATCCTCGATTACGAATCAAAATGCAGACGCGTTGTCATCCGTGAGGACTAAGATGGAATGCTTCGTTTCCAGTAAAAGGGTCTCGGTTCTCTACTTACTGTTATTTTTGCAATTTGCCGCCAGAATGGTTTCTGATAGTAAGAACCCTCCTTACTATCAGACCTATTGTGACCGAGTAATATTCTTTTATTTTAATAATTTTGAGGATCATTTCTAATATTAAAAGTGCGAGTAAAGCTTTTTCTTGTAGCTCTACATTCTAATTTCTAACAATATAATATATTTAGACGTGGTAGAGTTACGCTGCAGCTATATTATGGTAACTTATTTGTTGTGTTTAGTGTGTATTCTGGTGAATGCAGAGAACTAGAGGCCCTTTTTACTGGAAAAGAGGCACTATATCTTTTTACTACACTCTCTGTTATAGAAAATGCATAATAATTTTAGATCATTATCATCATCATTACAATCACAGGCCTGAGGAAGCATATGTTCAACACATGGGCCTCCCTCAGGAAACACGTTAAAAATCTATCTTGTTTATATTTATATATATTATATTTGTATATCTATTGATTTAGATCATTTAGAATTAAATTTAAGCTTATATTAAAAAGTATATTTATATTTTTATAAACCTAAACCTCTAAATAGAGTGTGTTCACACCTTATAACCCCGTACAGGTGGGGGGTACTAGTAAAAAGTGAAAGCATTCACATCTTCGACATCGTACATGACCTAAGACATTACATTTATACGTAAGGAAAAAAGTTTCTTAAAATTATGAGAAATCGTGCATTATTGTATAGCAGATGAATTAACAAAGAAGTTAAATCGTGATTTTGTGTAATCAAATTCGATTAACCACGTAATCTCAAAGATTTACATTATTTTCTAATGATAACATAAAAATGTTGAAAAGTCAACTGAAAGTTTATTTCATAGAATAAAGGTGACAAATCTCCACACAGCCCAACTGCTGGTAAGTGGAAGTTGTGGCCCATAGACATCTTCATCTTACCTCGATTAAAACTCAAATTGCAGATGCGTTGTCACTCCTGAGGAATAAGATGGAATGCCTCGTTCCCAGTAAAGGTCTCTCTCCACTCACCATACGGAACATAGCAGCATTCAGCTGCTGTATCACACCGGTATTCTGTAGGAGCGTGCTCCTTACCCGGTCGAGCCGATTCATTCGTATTACACCCGTAATATTGATGTAACGTGTCTCCTACATGTAAAAAAAGAAAAGTTCTTAATTTTAAGTTCGTTACGTTCATCAGGATCCCCATTCGAATGTAACATTAAATAATTAAGGTAAAACTGGACAGTACCTACAGTACAGCTGGAGTTGGCTCTGTCCGGTTGTAGACAGCGCTCGCCTGCTAAAGAACGATTGTTAGCAGGTGAATTATTAATGATTGCAGTGACATCTTTGACACTTGACCGCTAGCAGCGCCGTTACCCATCGCCGGTCTGGTTATTTTAGGCTTGGCGTAAGCGAGATGATTATTTCGCCATCTATTGGATGTCATTCACATTCAAGTTTTTCTTTCTCCAATGCCTTCTTCTTCCTCTTCATCAGCTCTACTACTGGTCATGGGCCTTTCCTAGGCAAGATTTGCCATAGTCGTTTTTTACGTGGTAGAGCTATGCTGCAGCTATATTAATTCTATAGTTGTAGTACGAATGGGTCGGCTCGATCGGGGAAGGACCACACTCTCACAGAATACCAGCGTAAAATAGCAGGTTAATGCTGCTGTGTTTTGTATGGTGAGAGTAGAGAACCGGATACTTCTTTTACTGGAAAAGAGGCATTCCATCTTAGTCTTCAAGGCTGATAACGCATCTGCATTTTGATTCGCTAACGGGGATAGATTTAGATGTCTATCGGGTCACAGCAATCACTTAGGTACCATCAGGTGGACTGTGTGCTCGCTTGTCACCCATATCCTATAAAAATATAATAAACTAAAAATCGTCACGTTGGCCTTTCCCTGCCAAACCCGCCTGCGGTCAACCCCAGAGATCGCAGAGTTCGATGTCTCGCACCTTTGACTCTGCTGCCCGTCGCCGTTCTGAGTATTTTAGCGTCTGTTGTAAACGAGATGGTTATACCGCCATCCATAGGAAGCCATAAGATTTTTCTGACATTTCCCATAATCTTCCTTTAAGACACTTTTCAGGACGAAATGGGATTTTCTTACGATGCATTCATACGGTAATGCCTTTAATAATAGGGATTTGAATGATTCGATTTTCAAACGTATATCTAATGTTCCAGTATTCAATCATCCTTAATGATATACATAATAGTTCTTAAAATTGGTTGATGAATAAAAATATATTATGTGCAAAGTTACTTTGTGAAGTTTTGAAGTAGCGCATTAAAATGCCATGACAAAAAATTTTTAATGCTATTGTAAGAATTTGAGTATAATATAGTATAATAATCTTTTTAAGATCTTATTTAATATTAGGTACCTATGAAATTGCGGTTTTTTATGAAATAAGTAAAGGTAATTTTTTTTCTATATTTTTTATTTCTATTAATCAATGTAATCTACCATGCAATCGCTGCATCTTTACCAACGCAGTGGCAGTTTATTGATGCCCTTCTTGAAGAAATCAGCTGGACGGGAGGCAACAAATTCTTTAAAGGCATTTTGTACTGCCTCTCGGGTATTGAATTTTCTTACCACCAAAAATTTATCCAAATTCTGGAAAAAGTAGAAGTCTGAGTACGGCGGATGACGGAGAGCTTCCAACCCCAACTCTTGTGACTTGGAGACCGTCTGTTGTGCAGTATGAGGCCGCGCGTTGTCGTGCAGGAGCAGTGGGGACGAGCGATTGACCAAAGCTGGTTGGAGACGTGCGAGATGGATAACCATCATTGTGTTATGTTCTGCACAGTACACATCTGCAGTAATGCTCATCCCGTTTGGTAAGAAGCTGTGATGAATCACACCGGTGCTAGACCAACAAACAATGACCATCACTTTTCTAGGGGTAAGTTTTCCTATAGGGCATTGTTTAGGTGCTGAATCAGGATCCAACCAACTTGCTATGCGCTTGAGATTGTCAAACAGAATCCATTTTTCGCAGGTAACAATGCGGTTCAAAATTCCTTCGTTTGTATGCCTGTTGAGCAGTGCAAGGCACGTCTCGACGCGTATTTCGCGCTGGCGATCATTGAGTTCGTGGGGCACCCATTTGTCAAACTTTTTTACCTTGCCAATTTGACGCACAGGACTAAAATTGTTTTGATGCCAACGTCGAAAGCTGCTGTTAATTCAGCCGTAGATTGAGTATCATCAGCTTCCAAAATCGCCTTCAATTCGTCATTTTCGACCAAAGTTTTTGGACGACCACGGGGTTCATTTTTCAGGTCGAAATTTCCAGAACGGAAGCGGGCAAACCAATAACAGGTGGTGCGTTTGTTTGTAGTATTCGCTCCGGAAACGTCGTTGATGTTGGCGTTGCTGCCACGACGGTACTCATATTCCATAATTACTCGAATTTTTCACGTATCCATGACGACGAAAAAGATTCAACTACGACAAAGAAAATATACACTACGCGAAACTACGATGAAAACATAACGCTTATCAATAAACAAATGACTAATTTTGTAAAAAGAATTCCATCATGCGAAATCATTATGAAAAGAATGGAATTCTTTTCATAATGAAAATTATGAATATAATTAATAATATTATGAATATAATATATCATATATAAAATATAATATAATGAAAGTTTTTAAAAATAAAATTAATTTGAAATTAGAATTCTTAGCCAAACAAAAATTGTTTTGATTTGAATGTAAAGACGAAGATAGACGGGGTAATTTTTATCAGTCAGTTTTTGATGCGGTTTTCATTTGTAATGTTTGTATTGGACTCTTGGTTAGTGGTGGTTGTGTCCGCTGTCCGATTTATATGGCTGTTGCCACTTTTGCATAAACCATTATTGATATAGAGTGCCTTATGAGATTAGGTATAATGTAATATATTAAATCCTTGTTAAAACCTTGTAAAAATAGAAGAAAAAGAAATAGATTGACAGTCGACATCTGTCGGTAGAGAGTAATTGTGTTCTGTGGTCGACATTGTCTGTCAGTCAGTTGAAGTTCAGTCGCAAGTGATTTTAATGTTTTATATCTATAAAAGTAATAGTATTCTGTGTTAAGAGATGGACTCTTTTTTTATCTGCGTGTTTATATAGTTTTCTTACTTGGTTGTGTCAGACAGAAAAATTAATAAGTAACTAAAGTAATACTGAAAAATTAAAGGAAAAATATATAAAAATTGTAAAAAATAATATATTTTAGAACAACTATATTAATCTATATATATAGATTAATATAGTTATTATATGAAATTTCCACCTATGTACTGACTAATCATGATATCTCTGGAACCATAAGACCTAGATACTTAAAATTTGGTGGAAATTGTTTTTTCGCCGAGTAGAGGTCAGCTAAGAGGGCGGACTTGCGGGCGGATTTTACGAAATTCCACCCGCAAGGGGGGTTGCGGGGACATTAATTTAAAAAAATCACATTTTCAAAACTCTTATAAGTATATATTTTTTTGTTTTTGAGTATCCTGGATGGTTTAGATTCACAATCGGACCCGGTAGGTGGCGCTTTTGTCAAGATCCAAAAATCACCCGTGCGAAGCCGGGGCGGATCGCTAGTCTTAATATATACCTCCGCTCATCTACCAATTTATAATTTATTGTTAATATTCATATATGTTAGTATTTGTATAGGTGTAACTTTGCCGTTGCTCTAGTGGTCGTAAGCGTGACTGATAATCATGTGATCTTGTTTTCGAATCCCGGGTCGGGCTAAAAACAGTTTTAGATTTTTCTGTCCTGTCTCTTTCTGTTCCTAGAAGGAAACTAAACCTTTCCTAGTATAGCAGAGACGCTGAAAGAATGAGATCAGTTTTAAGCGAATAAATTTTCCTGTCGGCATGATATAACTAAGACTATCAGCGCAGAACCAGGTGCCGCTGTGGATCTTAATATCAGCTGTTTTTCGCACGGCCAGCACTACGTGTGAAATAAAAGCATAGTTCTGTGAGAGCGTGGAGTCCCCGGTCAATTCGAACCTTCTTCTGCAGGGTGACTCTACCACATAAGTTAACATTTTTATGCACATATTTAGTGTAATCCTTTAGAAACCAGCAAAGCAGCATTTCTTCTTGATAACTCAGAGGCTGGGCGCGTTTTTTTTTCTTGTTTATTTAGTTTAGTTGTATCTCTACCGGCACCCACTTCCTTGTTAATTGCAGTTAAAAGTGCTCATATATCACCGTGACGGTTAGTGGCGGCGTAAGAAAATCCACTACCCCATATCACCCTATGGGTTTCGGCGATAGACGGAAATAAAATGGGATGGGCAGCAGATTCTTTTTTTTTTTTTAAAAAACGTTCTCCTCGATTACAACGCAAAAGAGTAAAAAAATGCGGTTGTCAAGCCAAGCAACTATAGTAAATATCCCTCCTATGACGCAATCTATGGATAATGATATCACGCGTTTAGTTAGGAAGGAAACAATTTAAAGAAAGAAACTTACAGTTTAGTAACTTAAACAACACACACTTATCCTGAGCTGTAATTAACCTATGTGAGAATGCTAGGTAATAGTCATAATAATAATGTTTTGTCATCGGTTTTTAATGCGTCTGCAAAATTTTAGGTTATTTAGACGTCCTGAAGTGGGCGAAAAGTGAATTGTATTCATCCATTACATTTATACATACAAACGTTACTTCAAAAAAAAAGTAAGTAGTAAGTAGGACGTAAGTTGGCTGTTGCTTTAAGTTTTTTTTTATTGGATAAGGGTGACAAGTGAGCACATAGTCCACCTCATGGAAAGTAGTTGCTGTGGCCCATAGCCATCTACATCTATCCACGTTTGCGAATAAAATGCAGATGCGTTGTCAGCCGTGAGGACTAAGATGGAATGCCTCTTTTCCAGTAAAAAGGGTCTCCGGTTCTCTACACTCATCAAACGAAACACAGCAGCATTAAGCTGCTATTTTACGCTGGTATTCCGTGAGAGCGTGGTCCCAACCGGGGAGGTTGAGCCGACCCATTCGTGCTACAACTATACTATTAATATAGCTGTAGCATGGCTCTACCACGTGTAAAGCAACTTTAAGTTATTTACTTTGATATAAAACATACCTCCTGTCACAAATAACAGTTGTTGTTATAAATAGGCATATGTGATGGTTTTAAAAATGTAGCACTGAGTAAAAATATACATTTTTGGTGTCTATAATACAAGTTATTCAAAATTTCGTGTGAAAAAGTGGTGTACATTACTTCCACTCCCCTGAGGTTAGAAGTTGAAGCTGGGAAATTTTCATAATTTAAAAGTACATCTCATAGCTTTTACAAAGAGATAATGCAGCTACCGCGCTTAGTGCAAAAACTTTTTTTTTTAAATATTTAAACCACAAACGAGTTAAATGTCCATCCGATGGTAAGTAGCTTCTGCAGCTCATGGTCTTTTTTTATAGGATAGGGTGACAAACGAGCACACAGTCCACCTGATGGTAAGTGGTTGCTGTGACCCATAGACATCTACATCTATCCTCAATAAAGAATCAAAATGCAGATGCGTTGTCACCCGTGAGGACTAAGATGGCATACCTCTTTTCTAGTAAAAAGGGTCTCCGGTTCTCTACACTCACCATACGAAACACAGCAGTGTTAAGCTGCTATTCTACGCTGGTATTCTGTGAGAGCGTGGTCCTTCCCCGGTCGAGCCGACCCATTCGCGCTACAACTATAAACTACTAATATAGCTGCAGCATGGCTCTATCACGTATAAATTTATTGTATTTATTGCTCTACCACGTGTAAATTTATTTGTAGCTGGTTGTCACCTGCAACCAGCTAGAAATAAAGAAGGCACAGATAGTTATCACTTCTAAAGAACAATTTTAAATGTTTTTAAATGTTTTAAACTTCTAAAGAAACATTTTAAATGTTACGCAGCCTTTAATTATATTGGCTCTCTAACCATTCCAACCGGACCACAAGTGGTATATCAGTGTACGTGGTAGATCCAGCTCGACCGGGAAAGTATCCCTCTCGCACAAAATACCAGCGTAAAATAGTAGCATAATGCTGCTATATTTAGTGTGGTGAATGACTAGAACCGGAGATCCTTTTAACAAGGCATTCCATATTAGTCATCACGGGGTGACAACGCCTTTGCATTTTAATTCTTGATCGAGGTTAGATGTATGTTAGATGCATATGGACCATAGCGTTTGCTTACCATTAGGTGGACTGTGTGCTCGTTTGTCACGCTTGCTTCATTTAAAAAAAATGCAATTGATAATTTCATTGGTGTCGAGGGGGATTTAGCTCGGTTCGTTCGCGTGCTGTGAAATAATGAGACGCATGCCTGAGTTACCACTTTTGTTCAAAATGTATTATTTAATATATTTGTTTTTTTTTTGTTGAAGATATTTCATAACCTCGTTGATCATGAGGTCCCGGGTTCGAATTGCGGGTTGGGCCGTAATTAGTTTTGAACTTTTTACCAAGAAATTATCAGCAGTGTCGCCGTGACAGGTAGATGGCGGTGTTTCACCTCCGTGCTTCGGAAACCACGTAAAGCCAATTCGTCGATTTCTCTCCGCCCATGGCATGTTGGTTGTCCTTACTGACTAAGAAAGGGTGAGAGTAGATGGTGCACCTGTGATTGCGCACACACTGTTGCATTATAACACTATTCTTCGCAGATGGCTAGTCTCAGTTGAGACTGGCTGTCGTGGCTGAGATCCGCTATCTTCGAAAAGTCTCTCGATTGTCTGTTGGCTATGGTAGTATCTCATTGGAGATAGACACTTTTGTGATTACGCTTTCAAGTAGATTGGATTTACCGTCGTCGATCTTAAACCTTACCGAAACTTTTCAGCCTTTCGATCCATAGTCGGTGGCCGTGGAACCGTTACCTTCGCACGAGTAATGCTTCCTTCCTGACCAATCTGCGAAACTTAGTAATTATAATAACTTAATATTTAGTAATTCTCATCATCATTACAGCCTATCAATGTCCACTGCTAAACATATATGCCTACCACTTAGATTGCTCCATAGGTTGTTATCAGAAAGATGCTGCTGCCCATTTCTTGTTTCTGTTTCCGTCTATCATATCTATAATTCTCATCATCATTACAGCCTATCAATGTCCACTGCTAAACATATATGCCTACCACTTAGATTGCTCCATAGGTTGTTATCAGAAAGATGCTGCTGCCCATTTCTTGTTTCTGTTTCCGTCTATCATATCTATAATTCTCATCATCATTACAGCCTATCAATGTCCACTGCTAAACATATATGCCTACCACTTAGATTGCTCCATAGGTTGTTATCAGAAAGATGCTGCTGCCCATTTCTTGTTTCAGTTCCCCTCTATCGCGTCTTACGCCACAGGAATCTCTTACACCGCAACTAAACAAAAAAATTAAAACAGTACCTAACTAATAAATGTTACTATAGTACTAATGAATACTTTACAAATAATACTTATATAGGTTTTATAAAATGATCACTCATTTAAATTTAAATTGAATTCTATCTCAATAAACCACAATGACATTCTTATAAGTAGTTAAATACGCTTCCTCTCTCAGCGTGCCCAACAGGGTCTATAACACTGGTCTCACATTATTTTATAACATCTTGTGTACATTATGGTTTAGCAATAAATGTTTGAGTTTGAGTTTTTATACGTCAAATTATTTTAAATATTTACCCGTGCGAAACCGGGGCGGATCGCTAGTACTTTATAAGTATTTATGAATCCCAACCAGATGAGAATATTTTATATACTAATAAAAAATAATAATAAGCACATATTAAATTTCAATATGAATATGGAAGGAAATTTTTATCATCAAACGCTTGAATCAGTTTTACATTTTTAGTCTGTCCCATCAAATACTTGACGCATCAGACATTACTTCGTGCTATCTTCATCGTTTTCATAAATATCGCCTGGAGGACAAATTTATTGTGCACAGATAACAATCTTCAACAAAATGCTTGCAATTTCAGCGATTTCTTTTTTAAGACGTTCCCTCAACAAGATTTGGAGGGCATATTTATTATCATGTTAAGATAACGTTGTTTTTAGGCTTAAATCAATTAATCTCTTTTTATGGGTTTTGATGGCTTAGTAGCGCAGTGAGTAAGCGTGCGGTTACGGCGTTGTGCGCTGCGGGCTCGATTCCCCCACGGAGCAAACGTTTGTTATATGTATTTATTTCGGGTCAGGATGTCAGTCCATGTGAAATTTATTTTTTGTAAATTGATTCTAAGATTCTCCTGAAGTTACTAGTGTGGATTGTATTTATTACTTGTGTGTCGTTTATTATAAATAAAAAATTGGGTCTGGGTGTGGTAGTAACGTTAAAGGATCCATCACTTCCACATACAACATACCGAGGGTCACGTCACGTCAGTATCAGACGACTTTGGGTAACACCAGACAGATCATAAGGCTAGTGATATATTGCAGTGTAATCATCTCGTATATCATTTATTACTGCATATCAAAAGTCCACTGCTAGACAAAGGCTGCTGCATGCTGAACATTTGCCATAGTTGCCATGCTTGGCAGCAGGTTGGCAATGGCAGTTTATCTTCTGTTTTATTTCTCTCTGTCGCCTCTTCGATACCTACGTGATGGTAGTGGGTTCTCTAACCATCTGGTATATACATACCAGATGGTATTAGTTAAGTTAAGTTAATAGATGGTTGATTAAGAAAAATAGTGGCCCTCGGTTTGGGTATTTTTATTTCTGCCATGAATGAGATGGTTACAATATTTGGGTTACGTAAATATGATCACATTTCAGAATTTCGTAAGCGTCTCAAGTGGTTACTGGTTCGCCTCTTCTCGCGACAAGCTTTTATATCATATAGATTGTGTAATGTAATAAATTGATGGGGTTGATTTAATTAATTTTTTTTAAGCATTTACATAAAAGCATGTTTTTAAAATGTACTCATTTTTTATTTATTAGTTATCGCTAGACATGTTTCTAAATCTTTTCATTTCATTTAATGTGTCATTGTTGGTCATTGATCACCAACTTGGACCCGCCATCTAGTTTTTTTTATATCGCCAGCAGTTGACCATTTTTCGGTCCCTACAGCATTATCAACCTTTGCCAAGTTATAACTCTTTAAAATTGGTATGGCGGCCATGTTGTTTTCATCCATTTTGAATTTTTTTTTATCACCGCCAGAATTCGCCCAGGGTGTAGGTTAAGACACGACCCCGCTAAGTCTTACCGCTTAGCCGGGCAGTAGTGCATCATTTCCTCGAAGAGCTGAACACGGACGACATTTTATTCGTATTCTTCTCAGCAAACCCTTTCATTTGATATCCATATCATGGGGGTGCATAAAAAACATAGACCGACATCTTTGGGTGTCCACCATATTAGATTTATCCCTTAACTAACTATGTCTTGTCATCCAAACTAAATATATATGCAAAATTTTAGCTCAATCGGTTGAGGGTAACTTGCTTTAAAATTCAGTTGTAAGGTTTGACCCTAACAAACATACAAGCATTGCAAGTTAAATAAAATATTTAAAAAATAAAAGTAACCTAAATACGTTTCACTACTGGGCACATGTTTCTTGCTGCTGGTAAATTAGCACTTTAAATCACAATTAACCATTTTATTGGTGCCGGCTGGGATTAAACTCTGTTACTATATGCAAATACCAAATATGTTATCAAAGCGCACTAAATGCAATAAAAATACTAATATCTAGTGGTAGGAGCTAGCTACCACACCACATGAAACCGAGAACTTTTTTTTAACTATAAGCCAGTGCTTAACTGCTATCCGTAAGTGATGATGTAACCAAAGATGGCAAAGCGCACTGATTAGCTTAACGAAAGTCTATTCCCTCTTGCCTTGAAGAATCACATTATCATCGGATGGAAAGACAGATGCTGGCAAATTTTTCCTTCCCCCTTCTTTCCCTTCCCTTCTGTGCATCACGAACTACGAAGCAAACCTTTTGATTTGAATGGCCATACCTAAACCACACATTCGACAATCAAGGGGTGGAAACCAGCCGAGTGACTGGTTATCCGAAGATGGAACGGAGAGGGAGAAATTAAGTCATGCATTTTCTGTGCATCCAACTTTCGCTGGTATCCGAGAATGATAAGATTGATTTCAGGACTAAGGGCACGACTACTGAGCATAATAACTACTTACATTATGCTCAATGTGATGAACTCTGGCTTGATGTTTGTTGAGCAATCTATATGATGTCTTAACATTATTGGTAGAAAACGGGTTCGCTAAGTCGACTTTCTATAATCGTTAACACAAGTAGAAAACTTTAGAGTTTAATTAAATCACACGTTCATGACTATGACAATGCCAATCCCATTAATTTTTATAGGTGCCAAGTCAAATTTGGCACAAAATAAAAACTCTCTTTATTCTAATAAACGTTTATAATTTGACTACATCTTTCCAATTACATGATTAATAATTTTATACCTTTTGCCATTATAACCCAGCCTGTGAAGACATCTTCAAAGAGCCCTTTATAAATTTAAAAAGGCGTACCTTCGAAATCTTTCGCCGTTATCTTGGGGTACCATAATTAAATTACAAATTCATGCATAAAATTTCCGTTATGCTCTGATGGGATCGTATATATGCGATCAAACGATTTTTCGATCTTGATTCGACAACCGCTGAAATCCGCGATATATTGGTGCGATGCTTTCAACATCTTTTCATACGCGTATATTATTTGAAATTGTACAAATTATAACAATTAGAATGCTCCATGATGACCGAATAGCGTAAATAGGAAGATGATATTCCTTATTGGATTTTTTTAATACAATTAAGGGTGAGAAAAGAACACACAGTTCACACAAGACGGTAAGTAGATGTTGCGGCTTGTAGGCAGCTACATATGAGTATATCCTCGATTAAGAATCAAAATGCAGATGCGTTATCACGCCTGTGCACTAAGATGAAGGGAGGAAATGGAATGCCTCATTTGTCATTAACTATACGAAGCACATCAGAAATAGGTTATTGTTTTATACTGGTATTCTATGAGCGTGGTGCTTCCCTGGTAGAGCCGACCCATTCATACTAAGCATTCGTGCATAATTATGTCGTACGGTCACGACGGCCATTCTCAACGGAGACCAGCCATCTGCGCAGGACAGGATTATAGTGCACGAATGTGTGCATAAACACAGCTGCACTCTGTAGTCCTTCACACTCATAGAGTCCGATGCGACGGATGACCGCAGAGAGATCAGGCGAGCAGAACTAGGGTAAAACACCGGCAACTTCCTGACTCCGGACTGCCACTGAGACTTTCTTGACCCGGGATTCGAACCCGGGACGATTTTTTTTATAGAAGAGGGACAAACGAGTATGCGGCTCACCTAAGTAAGTGTCGACCGCCGCCCACGAACACCTGCAACACCCATGGAATATAAGCAGCAGTCGCACTTACGCCCAGTAGATTAATGTGGCCTTAGTGCATACTAGTGTCTGTACTACGTATTTTGATAGAAAAGTGAATTTAAAGTCAAAGTATTATCTGTTTCCCCCCACTTAATTTTTGGTAATTCAGTGAAATCTATGTATGTGAAGCAGCAACAAAATAAAATTGGACGTGGTAGAGCCATGCTGCAGCAACATTATTCTTGTAGTAAGAAAGGGTCGGCTCGATCGGGGAAGGACTACGCTATTACAGAACACCATCGTAAAATAGCAGTTAATGATGCTGTGATTCGCTTGATGAGTGTAGAGAACTGGAGATCCTTTTACTGGAAACGAGGCTTTCCATTTTAGTCCTCAGGGGTGGCAACGCATCTGCGTTTTGATTTTTAATTGAGGATAGATGTATGTAGATGTCTATGGGCCACAGCATCCACTTAACATCAGGTGGTCAGTGTGCTCTATTGTCATCCTTATTCTGTAAAAAAAATTATTTAGTTTAACACGAAGTAATATTTATAATATACACACACATATTACGAATAAAAATGTGCCAATTAGTCAATAATAAGTCATGGCGCGTCCCTCTTATTTAGGTTTTTCTTTTAACATTTCAGCCCGTAAAAGTCTTTTGCTGAACATGTCTACGTCATGTTTGGCATTATCGGTCGCTGTACCTGGATGTTTTGCACCTTGGAAGCAGCATTTGCTGATCTGGATATTTTACATCTGACGTTAATGAGATGGTTTAATCACCATCTATATATCCCTTAAGATCTTTTTTGCCATATAATAATATACCTAACAATGTAATTAATAAAAAAAAACAGATTTATACAAATTAAAACAAATTATAAGTATTGAAATAATAGCCAGCTCAACTAAGGCTGCAGAAAACAGCTGCAATACTGATTTGCAGCTGGTACCAAAAGTTTCTTCCATTTAGTGTTCCCTCCGATAAAAACCTATCATTCTACCTATATTCTGTCTTATTACAAAAAGTAGTTTAATAGTCTCAGGCATAAATCAGAACTGTGTTTTGTAGCAGTTACTTGAGGGAGGCCTATGTTTAGCAGTGGAGTTGTGATGGGGTGTAGTGATGATGATGATTTTATTGTCATGATTTCTGTCCTTATCTGCCCCTGAAATTAATGTCCATAAAACACAGATTTCGTTTTTGCTTCAGATTAAAACAAACAAGATGGTAAAAAGGCGTAACGAAAGGTTGGTATCACATTTTAAATGTAAACAAAATAGTTCTCATGATTTTTTAAAGTTTAGATTGGACGTCATGATTGGATTAATTATATTAATTTTAATGTAACTATCTGAAAACTAAATAACATAGCATATCTAAATAAATAGTTTTAATTTTATTTATTAATAACTCAAGTTTCTCGTAGTTTATGAACTGATATTTTTTAAATTTTAGAATCGATATTTAATCGATAGTTTCGATTGAGAACGTTTTCTGTTTTTTCATAATAAACTAGATACCGGCGTGTGCTACTACGCTAAAAAGGAATACATTTTGTTTATTTGTTGAAAAAAAAGGAAATTTTGTTTATTTATTAACTTTTTTATTTATTCTGTTTTAGTGGTCTAAAACCATCCAGTTTGGGGCACATCGGTTGGATGGTTTCAAAGTCTATAACGGATATAGGTTATAGACTGAAACATTTTCTGTGTTTTATATAGATAGATTTCATTAAATTTTACTAGCTTTATTATTAACTTTGATTGGGATTTTATCTCAAATTAAATTTAAAATTTAAAAATCAAATCAAGAACAAAACATTATAGTTCCTAAGCTTGAAAAAATTAAAAAAAAACATTATTGTTTATGCAACGTACGGGTGATGAATGGCGCGCAAATAAATATTAATATATTGCAAACTATATCGTTGGAACGTAATTGCTTTGAGAACTAAAAATACAAAGGAAGCAATAATTTACAAGTCGAAATGTACAACATACCCTCGGGTTAGTAGGCGGTTCGGTTTCATTTTAACAAATTACAATTAACTTGATTTACAAGTTGCAAAATAATGAATGCAATATTGCATATTATGTCAACGTTATGGTCTATAACATTCACACATCCAAAAGGTTTCTTTCACAGATATAAAATACCTAATGCTTAGAAAGAAAATAAAAGAAGAACATAAACTATTATACTGTAATAATAAACGCAGATTAGGTGCGATAAGGTAAGCTCATTGGTGACGTAGTCTTTTTTCTGCCCCATTACGACCAGGGCCAGGACACGAGTGTACATGCAAACAAGAGGCGTTCACTTGTCCTAAGATAAGTGCGTTTTAAGTAGCGCTTAATGTCAGAAAGAGACGCTGCAGCTACAGCTGTATTATAGCTGCAGCACGTAAGGTTCCGGCTAAACTAGGAAAGGACCACGCTCTCACATAATACCAGCGTAAAATAGCAGCTTGATGCTGCTGTGTTTTGTATAATGAGTGTAGAGAACCGGAGACCCTATTTACTGGTAACGCGGCATTCTATCTTAGGCCTTAGGTATGACGACACATTTTTATTTTGATTTTTAAGCGATGGTAGATGCAGCTGTATATAGGTAACAACATCAACTAACTATCGGGTGGACTGTGTTGTGGTTTGTCAGCGTACTTCCTTTGTATAAAACAGGACGTTGAGCTAGATTTTAGATTAGATACTACAGTGAGATTACTCGATGGTAGAACTCCTTTTAACCGGCTTCAAAAGTAGGAGGTACTCAATTCGACTGTATGTTTTTAATGTGTGTTACCTTATAACTTTTCTAGCTGAATCGATTTCGATGATTCTTTTTATTTGAAAGCTGGTGCTTAATCAAAGTCTGACCAGTAGTTTTGAATTATCCTTAATAATTTATATTGAAATTCATTATACAATTTTTAATTTTATTTATTTATTTAATCTTGTTTGTTGACACCTTAACAACAAGGGTAACAAAGGGCGAACTTAATGCCTAACGGCATTCTCTGCCATCAACACGTGGAGTGACGAGATTTTGTGTGGGTGCAAATACATACATACTAAGATATACATATAATATACAAAAACTTTACATATAGTGTATGTAAATATATGAACAAAATATGTATCATACATACATATAATATATACGTTACATATAATAATAAAATACATATATTGAAATTGCAAATAATAAAACATCTAAATGTATCAAAATATATCATCATCATTCTTAACATATAACATCTTCGTTTCAAAAGCCATGTACCAACTTTTTAAAACAGTCCTTACTTGGCGCTCTTCTTACCTCTTCAGGCAAGGAATACCAGAGTAGTGTTGCCTGAATAGTAAAGGAATTGTTGCTTAAACCAGCCAAATGAGATGGAATACTGATCTTATGATTAGACAAGGAGCGAAGAACCTTATCATGAGTTGAAAAGAGATATTGGAATTTGTCCTTGAGATATGTTGGAGAAGTTGGATTATTCAAAATTGAGAAAAGAACAAGCAGAATTCTAGAGTTTCGTCCAGGCGGCCACGATAATGATAAGTGATCATATTTTCGGAGACCAAATATATATCTAATATAATTATTGAAAAGACGCTCTAGCTTGTTAAGAAGATTTTGGTTCAAATCTGGGTAGCACACATCTGCGTAATCAATTATGGGCATTATAAGTGTTTGCGCAAGTGTTAGCTTAGTCTTGATTAGAAGAAAGTTCTTCAGGCGATAGAGGGATCGTAAGGTGGCAAAGACTTTGCGGCTAATTTCGGTGACATGCGTACACCAGTTCATTGTGTTATCCATATACAGGCCAAGATTTTTTTACAGAGGAAGAGAACAGTATCAGCTTGCCACATCAATTTTGGACAACATTCTCGAGCTACCTACGATTATAGCTTGACACTTCGTTGGATTAACTGATATTCAAAACGCCTAGACCATTCTTTTACAGCTTCCAAGTTCAAATTTATCATTCTTATAGCGTCATGGAGCTCTTCAATAGATGAGTGCAAGTAAATTTGGAGGTCGTCAGCATACAGATGGTACGAACAGTTCAGAATAGATGTGATCAAGTTTATAAAACTGAGAAAATTAATAGAAAGTATACCGCCTTGCGGGACGCCAGCATCAAGACTAGCCCACTTGGAACTCTTCTGTCCCAAATGGACAGACTGCTGACGCCCGCGAAGATATGAAGAGAACCAATCCAAGACTGAGGGTGCAGAATCTTAAATAGGACAGGATAGATAAAAGAATATCATGGTCCACTGCGTTAAAAGCATTAGAAAAGTCAATAAGCACCATTAGAGTAACTTTCTTCTTTTCATACCTTGTCTGATGTCTTCCGTAACTTTGAGTAATGCTATAGTGGTGCTGTGACCGAGACAGAAACCAGACTGATAATCGCTGAGTAGATTATTTTAAATACAAAATTAGAGACTTGCTTATGTACGCAGCCCTCCAGAATCTTGGATAAAAGGGCAATATAGATACAGGACGTAGGTGATTAGGTAATGTAGGATTCGATATTTTGGGAATAGGGCGTATAAGCCTTTTTCCAGACATTTGGGTACTGACCTGAATCCAGCGAAAAGTTAATAATGAGTAAGTGCAGGTAGTACATACTCCAGTATATTGACTATCATAGTTCTACTGATTTCATCACAACCCACAGCCCTGGATTTAATGGCTGTAACAATTTTTTTAATGTCATCCTGGTGAACTGGAGAAAATTGAAAAGAAGGAATTTGAGGAGATTGGATAGAAGCTAAATTGGCTATCGTTTGAGATCGTACAGTAGTGTCCATAACAGGAGCAGAAGCAAAGTGGAGATTAATGTCATTACAAGACAAGTAAGAGGCGCACTCAGAGTAGACTCCATCTCACCCACGCCAATTGATCTAAAAACTTCCAGACATTAGCTGGCGAAGAATTAATTATATTATTTTGGATATAACGGCGTTTGGCGTTACGCACCATCTGATTGCATCTGTTCCTAGCTTTCTTAAAACATATCCAATTCTCTTCCGTACGCTCTCTTTTGAAACGCTGAAAAGCCCTGTTCCGCCTTGTCATCGCCATCCGAACTCCCTCAGTCATCCAAGGAGAAGGTTGATGTTTAAGTCTAACTTTACGTACAGGAGCATGGGTGTTATATAGACTAATTATTTTATTATTAAAGATGGATAACATATCATCGACAGTCGTTGATAATTTTAATTGATCAAAATTTAAATTAGAAGCATCACTTTTTAGTTTATCCAAATTTATTTTAGAAAAGTTGCGCAAGTGAATAAATGTAGGCAACGATTTAGATTTTAGCTTGTATGCAACATAAATGAGGTCGTGACGCGAGAATCCTGGGGCGGAACACTGACCATGTGATATCACATGATCAGGAGAAGCTGTAATAATAAGGTCAATCAAAGAGTCCTTGGAATCGAAATTATGATGTGTTGCCCTGAAGGAAGAATGTGGAGATTGACTGACTCAATGATTGTACGAAGTTTTGGGAACGGTTAGAATTTATCAAAGGTCGGTGTTAAAATCACCCATGATTATTCAGTGTGCACTCAGAGACAATTTTTCGAGCCGATTCTAAAGTGGCGAAATAGTCAATGGAAGGAGGACAATACACTACTCCAAGAATCACCTTTACGCCTCTGACACTGACTTTTAAGAACAAGAACTCGGAGAACCTGAATAAAGGAAGGTGAAGCTAAAATAATTTCATACGAAAATGACGAGTGTGGGTAAATAGCAACACCGCCTCCTTTTACCAACACGGTCATTTCTAATTAATACAAAACCGGAAGTGGATACAACGTCAGTGAAGACTTGGCTTCAGCCAACTTTCGGAGATTAGAATAGCTTATCAAGTTCGGGTTAAAAGACGCTTCAAGCTCAGAAAAGTGACTCGGAATACTTTGAGCGTTAATATGACAGATATTAAAAGATTTATTGTTAGATTGAAAAGTTTCTTTTAACTGTTTATATAAGGTATTAGAAATGTTTATAGAATCGTTACACGATAAGAATGAAGAATCAGAACTGTTAAATGAATGAAATGAATCGGTATCGAACATTATTATATGCAATAGATTAATAAATAATTTATATCATATATATATATTTATATATACATAAAATATTTAAAATAAATTTGCTATAATACTAATAGCTAAAAATTTAAACTATTTAGTAATCTCACAAAATACCATCCCACCAGTTGACTGTTTACACAGCATGAAAAATTAAACATCTTAATGATAACTTAATGATTAATTAGTTACATACTCATACTGGGCTACACTGCTTCACCAATATGTTATATAATTATTAATACTACAATTGAAAACCGCCCAATTAACACACTGGTAATACTTTGATGGGAAATAAAAGAAAATTATAAAAAGTTAACTGAAACAATAATAACTATTCACTAAATAAGTAAAACATAAAATGTTGCATGCAAATGACAGCGATAACAACTTATACAATTTGTTCCATAGACTTAGAATATACTAGCGTATAGACCACCTGACAGCCCGAAAACGCGTGACCAATTTTGATTTGTAATTGTGTGCGTTAGCTAGTGATGTATATTTTACTTAAAAGGACTATCGAAAATGAATGTTAAGGAAGCTGTAAAAAGATTATAAAAAATTGTTTAGTTCATGAAGTTGAATAACTTCAAAAAATAACTGAATTTTACCATGACAGTTCTAAAATAATTAATAAATATTCATATAACATGTTCCTGGGAATAAGCTGAACCTACTTGCCTTTTGTTGGATTTTAATTCAAATGTATAAAATCCCAGGTGACTACCGAAAAACTTAAAAAAACTCCCCAATAATCAGATCAGAATGATGTATTTTCGAGCTATGATCTTTGGAAAAAAATATTTACTGCCGTGTGCAGTTTCCCCGGAAGTTATTTTTTAACATATTGTTATTATAAATAGGTAGATACATGACTAAGTATATACCTATTTATATTTTGATTTTTAAGCGATGGTAGATGCAGCTGTATATAGGTAACAACATCAACTAACTATCGGGTGGACTGTGTTGTGGTTTGTCAGCGTACTTCCTTTGTATAAAACAGGACGTTGAGCTAGATTTTAGATTAGATACTAGAGTGAGATTACTCGATGGTAGAACTCCTTTTTAACCGGCTTCAAAAACTAGGAGGTACTCAATTCGACTGTATGTTTTTTTATGTGTGTTACGTCATAAATTTTTTCTAGCTGAACCGATTTCGATGATTCTTTTTTATTTGAAAGCTGGTGCTTGATCAAAGTCTGACCAGTAGTTTTTTAATTATCCTTAATAATTTATATTGAAATTGATTGTACAATTTTTTTAATTTTACCACTTGTTTGCGCAAATGATCAGCCTGGCTGTTCTGCGCGGAAATGCAGCGAGCATTCTTGCCACCATTCCATGCGGGCATGATTTGTACAGTAATTAGTTATAAGTTTTATCTGCTTAGAAGTACCACCTTCCTACCTATTTCTACCGCCAAATAGCAGTGTCACTACTGTTTCTGTGTGCAGGTCTGAAGAGTATAGAGAGCCATTATTATTGTGAGGCATTTCATATTAGGCCTCAGAAGTGACACCAGCATATGTTGTCTTAATTGTTTGAATTTTGCTACAAGTGACCATGGACTGCCGTAGACACTTACCTAATTTGTGCTTTTGTATAGATACAGACTCTCGCAAAAATTTTGGCCACCCAGTCGTATAAATAAATACACCCAAGTATAACTAGGTAAATTGAATGCATTCCTGATTTTTATTTTTTTTATAAAGTTACTACTACTTGATAGGGATTCTGTATCGTGGAAGCGTTTTATAAACATAAATTACGTATGTGTCGGTGTAAGAATATTCCCTTGCCCATATCGTCCCATGGATGTCGTAAGAGGCGACAGAGGGAAACTAAAACAGAAGAATGGCAGCAATATTTTCCTGATAACAATTCAAAATAATAACAAACTGCGGTTATCAACCCGCCTGTTAAGCGTGGCAACAATAGAAATCTATAAGAGAGGCCTACTTTTAGCAGTGGACTTTAATGACTTTTCGTTTAAGTAATATTTACCACTAGCTGTTACACGCGGCTTCGCCCGCATGGTCACTGGGAAATGAACTATCCATTACTTTTTGAATTGAAAGAAAACTGAGTTTTATAGATTTGTCAGAGATGCAGCCATTAAAAGGAAACTGAGCAAAATTGATTCGTCAGCCTATTTAAATGTTTTGAAACGCAGCGTATAGGAAAGCATGAAAATAGCCTGTTTATTCCAAATGGAAATGGGATATTTTTTTAATTAAAGGAAACTGAGCATAATTATCCGTCAGGGATGCAGACTTTTGAAAAGAAACTGAGCTAAATTGATTCGTCAGAGATGCAGTTTTCTGAATTGAAAAACTGAGCCAAATAAAAGATCCGTCAGAGATGCAGCCTTTTGAGTTGAAAGGAAACTGAGCTTAATAGGTCCGGCAGCATTTGGAATTGAAAAGAAAACTGAGCTAAATAGGAAATTTTGAATTGAAAGGGAAGATCTGTGGGAATTCTGATTAATTGATTGTGGGAATTTTGGAAAAAACTAACTGAACACTATTTTAAGACGCTACTGTACACAATGTTATATGTTTTTCCATTCGGGGAAAGAATGTGGAGATTCTGGGCATTTGACACACGCAAACATGCTACATACAGCTGACCATGAGAGAAGCACGGTTTTTCTAAGTTGACCCCCGCTACCTGTAACGTTTGCCCTTGCGCTTTATTAATTGTCATTGCAAAACTGAGCTTAATAGGGAACTGCAACCTTTTGAATTGAAAAGGAAGATCTGTGGGAATTATAGGGATCCGTGGTATAATAACATTTTCACCTTTTCCTACGCCTGTCAAAATTGTAGCACCGATTATGTTCCGTCCAAGATGTGTCACACGCAGCCTTGTCGCGTTACATAACCGAGGAGCATCTAAATTTCGCATTAGCATGACTGGGACGCCTAATTTTAATTGAAGCTTATGTGAGGGCACACCTGACAACTCTAGAGAATTTAGAAACTCTACGGGATATGAAGTGCTCTGTTCTGTGTCCATAACTGTGTCTACTGACAAATACTCTGTTATTACTCCTGCTACTTCGCTTAATATATCTGAATTTATTTTGTTAACGCTCTCATTTTTTGGTGCAAGAATCGCCCTTTCACATAACCATTTGTCTTCATGCATGTTGTTCGTTAAATCTGAATAAACGCTCGCAATTAATTCGGAATGACTCTGTACTAAATTACAAAAATCTCGTCAATTTAACGCAGCCCTCAGCATCCGTTTCCAACCGCCCATCGCCAATTTTAATAGTGTGTCAGCATAGTTTCCAGCATTGATATCATTATACAAATGCACTCTCATATTCGTAGTTAAACTGAATTTTGTCACCTTGTTCCATAAAATAGACGACTTGAGGCATGCTTTAATTTCATCTGCAGGTGTGCCCTTTTGAATGACTGGTAAAGTTTGGCGAAAGTCACCAGCCAATAAAACCACCATTCTTCCCATTACATCGGTATTGCTGCGCAAATCCTGGAGCGTTCGATTTAGTGCTTCTACAGCTTTTTTATGCGACATTGTACTTTCGTCCCACACTAAAAGTTTGCATTGTCGTAACATTATACCTCGTGCACTATTTTTGCTAAAGTTACAGATCGGCGATTCTTCCTGGGCTAGATTTAGAGGAGTTTTAAAACAGAATGTGCAGTGCGGCCCCGCTTAGCAGCGTGGCGGCTATACCGGAGGAAGCTACGGCCACAGCAATGTTTTTATCTTTCCGTACTTGCGTTAATAATAAATTTAACAAAAATGGCTTCCCAGTTCCTCCAGGGGCATCTAAAAAGAAAAGTGCACCATTTCCAGATTCAATTTGTCCTATTACTTTGTCAAAAACTCGTTTTTGTTCGCGAAGCAAGCAGGGTACAAATGCGGCTACTTGCTGCTGCAAAGCTGGTATATCGTAGTTTGTTTCACGTATAATTTCATCACTTAGTTCATTTTCGGTTGTTCGCTGAGGGCTTATCATTCTTATACTTCATTATAAATGTGTTCATTGTATGTCATGTTCGCGTGTGTCTGCTGTAACCTTCGCAATTTCGTGCTCCACATGGACCGTGAATCATATTTCGGACGATGGTATCATACAATTCTTTATCTTGCTCAGGATCCGGAATCTCGGCGCTTATTATGTCGTCTATTTAGCTGGGCCGCAACTTCTCTTTAAGCCATATTAGAATGTGGGCATGCGGTAATCCTCTTTTTTGCCATTCAATTGAATACATGAAGCACTGCACCTCTCCGAAAATTTTCCCTTTGTTAATTACATACATTAATTTTTGTACTTTTAATCTAAATACTCTAGCAACTAAATCGTGTCTGTCAGTACTTTTTTGGCCCGGCATTAGCTCCTCGGTTATTTCTTTCCATGTGGGATTGCAAGTAAAAGTAACTAAAAGATCAGGTCTTCCGTAAGTTCGTACATAGGCGAATGCGTCTTGTGTGTACTCATGTAGGTAGCGGGGACTGTTAACGAATGATGAGGGCAGAATTACCATTTTACCTAAATCCCTGGGGTTTACATTGGCGTCGCTAGAAACTGCATCTTGTAAATGTATATAATTCTCTACGCGCAGCTTTTTTTGATTTAAAGATATATGACGGAGACGTTCACTTTCTACCTTCACATACATGTCTACCAAAAATTGATGAAATAATTGTCTACACCGGCTAAGAGGTTAAAATCATTTTCTCGCAACATCATATGATACGCATAAAAATCCATACATGATACTTTTTTGTTCGGAGTAGGCTCCTTTATGACCGGGTTAATGAGTGGAATTTGAAAATGATAACCCTCTTGTCCTTTGCAATAAATCAATGGGTATTGCAGAGCGTCATAAAACTTGTGTGTATCGGCTACCCGTTGCAACGTATCATCACGTGCTCGCAAGACAATGTCTCGTGAAGAAAATTGATCACCACTAATTACGGCTGCTATTTCGTTTATCAAAGGTGCATTGTAGCGCCTTTCATGCTCTCCTCGGGGTCCGATCTGCGTGAATGACGACTTTATAATCCTCTTCAGGTAGGTTTTCTAAAGCAGTTTTAAATGTTTTGACTAAAATGTTACGTTCATGCAAGAATCTTTGAATTTTGAACACTGTGTCTCTCTCAACTCCCTGGATAAATTGGCAGCGACGGTCTACCTCAATTTCTTCGTCACCCATAAAATATACTTGTAAAATTTATGCTGTTCGTTTTCAGCTGGAAAAAGTGAACCTATTCTATGATAAATTTGCCCTTACACCGTAAATGTAGGAGAAAATCCCGGCATTATTATTTCGGTCAACCTAAAGGACGTCATTTGAAAGCATGAGTTATATTTCCGGATCCTGTTTAAAAGCGCCGTGACTCATTAGCATCATATAAAAGAGAGTTTTCAAAGGTTCTTCTGGTTCCCAAGTAACGGAAGAGACACTTTGCCATTGAACAGCACATGCCTGCGGTCTCATCTTTCCATTTTAAAGCGCTGCAAAATCGACACGCCTTGTCCATCAGTCCGATAACAACTAACCTGTGATTTTTATAATCAATCAACGGATCATAATTGAATGCTGCGTCATTAAAAACCGACCAATTGTTTCTTTGAAAATTTTGTCGACGTTCAGCTTGGAGCTGTGCATTTGCATCTCTTCGCGTCTGTTCTGGTGTTTCAGATGCCCTTATAGTAGATTGACGTTCAGCTTGCTCAATGAGTCTGTGTTGAGTTCCATCAGGTGTTTCCGCGGCTCTTAAGGCGGCCTGACGTTCCGCTTGTTCGAATAGCCTTTGCTGACTTTGAGCAGGTGTTTCAGTAGCTCTTAAAGTAGATTGACGCTCTGCCTGTTCAAGACACCTTTGCTGACTTTGATCAGGTGTTTCAGTAGCTCTTAAAGTAGCTTGACGCTCTGCCTGTTCAAGACGCCTTTTGCTGACTTTGAGCAGGTGTTTCAGTAGCTCTTAAAGTAGCTTGACGCTCTGCCTGTTCAAGACGCCTTTCCTGACTTTGAGAAGGTGTTTCAGTAGCTCTTAAAGTAGCTAGACGCTCTGCCTGTTCAAGACGCCTTTGCTGACTTTGAGCAGGTGTTTCAGTAGCTCTTAAAGCAGCCTGACGCTCTGTCTGTTCTTGCCTTCTCAGTTCAGCATCTTCTAAAGATTCTAGCGATCGAGCTAATCTTTTCGCTTGTCTTTGAGAAGATACTCTTGAAAGGCTGGACTTACGTTTGCGAGGCATTATGAAGTAAGAAAAAACCTATTTATAAAAAAACGTTAAAATACCTAAAAGGAATTAAATTTCCTTTTAAATATTTTTTTTAAAAGCAAATCCAAAATATCTAAAAGGAATAAATATTCCTTTTAAATATTTTTTAAAATCAAAACAACAAAACCACTTCAAGACACAACATGAATCCGAAAACGATAGCCACAAAAAAATCGAATCAACTTAAACCAAATCACAAAACAAATCGCAGAAAACCGAAATCGAAAGCAGTATAATATAAATATAACCAACGAAAAAAGAAGTAAGTGTATAGGTACCGTATACACTATCTATACTATTAATATTCCTTTGAAATATTGTTAAACAACCTAAAAAAACGAAAACCAATTCACGATTCTAAATAAAGAAAATCCAAAATCAAAGCCAGAGTCTAAATATGTATAAAGGAATACCAACCACATCAACAAAACCGATCCAAGAAAATACACAAATCTGAAAATGAAAGCCAATATAAATCCATTCAACCTTAACCAAATCACAAAGCAAATAACAAACAACCGAAATCGAAAGCAGGTAGTCGAATAAGCTACGAAATAGAAACAATTTAAGCGTATAGGTACCGTATGCACTATAAGTTGACGCGCGGCTCAACGGCGGGAGTTAAGTACATGTCAGGAAACATTTCGTGACCGCATTTTAAAAACCTAGTAACGACATCTAGCGGAATCAATTTAAACTATGTATATGTTAGTTAATAAGAACTCTTAAAAAATATTTTTCTTATAATTTTGCACAATTTTTCTTATTGTAATACCGATTCAGTCATAACCACATATAAGAACTGTATTCATTTCCGTTCAATAAATATTACTAAGGCTTATTAATAAGGCTTACTAAGAACTGTTTCTATCATTGTTAAGTAATAGTTAAGGGTGAAAGCGTGACAGGTGGTGATAGTATTTCTGATCCATACTTATAATCACGCCTGTAACCCTTGCGGGGTAGGCAGAGCATCAACGGATTACTTAATATCGTCTTTTTTTATAGTATAGGGTGACAAACGAGCACACAGTCCACCTGATGGTAAGTGGATACTGGGGCCCATAGACATCTACATTTATCCTCAATTAGGAATCAAAATGCAGATGCGTTGTCACCCGTGAGGACTTAGATGGAATGCCTCGTTTCCAGTAAAAAGGGTCTCCGGTTCTCTACACTCACCATACGAAACACAGCAGCATTACGCTGCTATTTTACGCTGGTTTTCTGTGAGAGCGTGGTCCTACCCCGGTCGAGCCGACCCATTCGCGCTACAACCATAATATAGTTGCAGCGTGGCTCTAACACGTAAAAAAACCTATCCCCTATTCTGTGAATTACGATGCACCAAAACGTTTGAAGAAAATCAGCTGGTGAATTTTATGTTTTTTATCGCTCTCTTCCCGGTCCTGCGTGGAAAAATACAGATCCATACATTTTTTATCTTAATTTTGGTAAAAAGACATAATAATCCAGATATTCTGACCTTCTGTGTTCGTCCATCGTACTGTCGTCCGTCTTGTAGAATCACGGTGGCGCCACCTAGCTGAATTTAATTTTGCAACATATTCGATTTTCCCACGGGAATGATATGTTTTTCCGCGGAAAAAAGTAGCCTATGTCACTCTACAGCCACCGAACTATCCCCATACAATCATGCCATGCCGACGCTGTGTTGCGACGTGAAAGAAGGACAAACAAACAAACAAACACACTTTCGCATTTATAATATTAGTATGGATTAAAAGAGCATAACATAACATAAACTTCGCCTGTCAGCCAGACGGGTAGGCAGATACTACCAACTTTTATTTGGCACGATTTTTACATTCATATTTATATTTACATCTTTATATAGGTATAAAAATTACGTGTCACATTGTTTGTCTGCGATGAACTCCGAAACCACTCAACTAATTTTGAAGAAATTTTGTAAACGTGTATTGCTTGCTCCAACTTGAGAGATAAGATTTTATCCCGATAAGTGACCCTCAATTTTTAAGATTTTTTATAGGAGAAAGGGTCGTCGGAAAGGGCAGAACAAAGTCTGCCTGGCCAGATAGTTTATTATATTTTATTTATTCATACGATTACGATTGTCAGGGTATAAATTGGAACAATTGATAAGGGTGAGATTAGGTGACATATACCTATAATTTATGTTATCAACACACCGTGAGTGAAATAAAAATATTGATTTATGTAGCTTTTTATGGATTGTAGGAGACAGCCTTACCTAAAGTTCGAAGTAGGTTTCCTTGTTCACAGGATCCTTACTGACAACATTGTGGAAATCTCCAGTGTGTCGACACGGGTAGCATACCTTGTACTGAGGTTATCAAAGAGATACTTTCTAAAGATTGTACAAGTTTATGCTCCGACCTCGGCACATTCGGATGATGAAGTTGAAATTATTTATGAAGACATTTCTAGGGTCTTACACCACTAAGGACCACCACAATGTTGTTACGGGGGATATTTATGCCAAGGCGGGTAATTATAAGCTAAAGCTAAAGTAAAGCTAAAGTTTCATCATCGTCTTAATTACAGCGCATCACAAGTCCACTGCTAAACATAGGTCTTCCCCTAGACAAGAGACAAGGATTAGAATAAACTTGGAGAGAGTGAAAAAAGCGTCCGCGAAATTTATTGTCTCTCTACAAATGCATATCTCAAGATTCGGCCCGTATAACCGCAATGATGATGGGGCTGTGTGAGTTGGAGGGACGCCTTGGGGTAAGGCTTCAGTACATAGTGTTTGGCGGATCGTGCAGAGCAGCGACACACAAGCACACTTTATATCGTATTGCGGTGTCTAGGTTACCTGCCGCTGAATTTGTATGGAAAACGCGAGGCTATACTTCAAGCTTCATCGAACGTTCTTCACTAATCTAATGCATTTTCGGCTGCCACTCAAGGCACTGAAAGTCTTCTTAAGATTTTAATAATATTAGAATTAATAATTTAATCTTAGGAATGGTTTTTGTGTTGTATGCAAAGATGATATCTTAACGATTATTTTGAAAACAAAAATAAAACTGACACCTTTATTAGTTAATCGGCAACTCTGTTATCTCACTAATGTCAGAACTCCTTTTCTACCTATAATATTGTCTAAATAGGTACTACCTTCTTACTTATATCTGCCGGAAAGCAAATGTGTTTCCGTCGAAGGTTAAAGAGAGCCAGTATAACTACAGCCTGTGACGCATTCTTTCTTAGTCTTCAGAGGTAACAATGCATCTGTTGCCCTCTTTGTTTCTTTGCTTGTGCTCGTTTGTCGCTTCACTTTTATGAAATACTAGCGATAGATTTCAAAAATAGTACCGTCTACGGGTCCAATTGTAATCTAAACCATCCAGGGATCTACTGAAACACACGAAATTTCATCAAAATCGGTCCAGCCGTTTAGGAGGAGTTCACTGACAAACACGCGTACACAAGAATTATTTAAGTAAAGAAAAAAAATCTCAGGGTGAGAAAAAGCACACAAATCACACCTCTCTCTCTCGTGAGATTTCTTCTTTTTATTTTTTCTGAAACGCACTCAGAACGTGTTCCGTTGGACCATGTTGTTTTATTGTACTTTTTTACGCCCTTTTTTGCACGTTTTTGCCTGCAGTTAATGCCTGTTAGACCGCATAATACGACGTTCCCAAGTCTTTTAAAGGCCGAGTGCTAAATTTAACGAATTGTTCCTCCATTTAGACTTCGCTTATGTTTGATTGATTATGTGTTAAACTATCTGATTAATCGTATTATTTAGGATCACGTCGAATGAAACCTCTGCTTTGGAATTATTTGATTGGTATTTCACGTCATTTTTAAAACAAGATAGTATATTAATAATAATGTCCTCCAGACTGAATTTCGGTCATGGCGGTCAATCTTAACGGAGACTAGCTATGCGCACAGGACAGGAACAAGATTACAGTGCACGAGTGTGTGCGCAAGTGCACTCTCTATTCACTCAATTTCATAGTCCGATGATTCTGGAATCTGACACGACCGGACGGTGATCAGGCGCAGAATCAACGACTTTAGGTGCTTGCTTCTTCTGAGGCATGGGGGTGAAACACGCCTTCTTCCTGGGTTACTACTCAGAATTTCTTGACAAAAAAACAAAATAACTGATTTTGGCTTGACCTGGGATTCGAACCCGGGATGACACATGATCAGCAGTGGCTGTTTACATTACTTACGCCCGTTAAGCACTCCAAATAATTTTAAAGTACTTTTACGCTCGTGTTAGGAGGTTCATGACAGTAGTCGAATGGCGGATTTCAACCTAACACTTACTTAGTTTTGACAGTATATAATAACTAACTTGTGATTACTGTTCTTTCTACAGCTCGATAAGGTTGTTTTTGAGTAATATTATTTATATAAATTAAAAATATCTACAGCTACTACCAGCGTATTATTTGACAAGTAGGTATAGTGGTCATCAAGTCAAGTTAAGTCAAGTCAAGAATTGACATAGTAGTGATCAGTCTTTATTTCCAGGGGTTATTATCATTCATGTTTTGATAAATAACCATATAATAGAGCTTTTGTTTAGTAAAAAAAAATAACTTTTTAATTGATAAGCCTTCCATTTTTTCTGAGACTTTGTTGTAAAAGAGGATTGATTTTTTTTATAAAATAAGTGATGTGAAAAACAAGCATACAGTCCACCAAATGGTAAGTGGATACTGTAGCCCATAGACATCTACATTTATCCTCTGCTGCTATTTTACGCTGGTATTCTGTGAGAGCGTGGGCCTTCCCCGGTCGAGCTGACCCATTCGTGCTACAACCATAATATTGATGCAGCACGGCTCTACCACGTTGAAATTAGATAAACAATTTTCCAATGCTATAGAAAGTCAAATGCAAAGCAACATACTCGTATCTTTACGTACATATTCGTTCTCTTTCCTTCTTAACCTGTAGTTTCACAGTTGGACTTACGCCTAACTCATTGCACATAGCAATTGTTATATTCACCGCGCTAAGTAGACGGATTAGTGACTGCAGTCTATCTGATGTCCTTTGATGTTGCTTCCGTCACCAAATTTGTTATTAACATCTATGATAGATGTTAATTACAACATTTATTATATAATACTAGTGATCCGCCCGGCTTCTCGCGGCTTTCTGGATCTCGACAACAGCGCCATCTACCGGGTCCAATTGTGAATCTAAGCCATCCAGGGACCCACTCAAACGCACACAAAAATCATCAAAAACTTTCGAGTCGTTTTCGAGTTTTAGCGAGACTAACGGATAGCAATTGATTTTTATGTATAGATATTATTAATCTTATAGTACTATTATTTATTCTGTGCCTATACCAAAAGAGGCCACGACGTCTTTCTGGACTCTCCCAAAGTAGTCAATGAGAGCATCCTTAAAAATTACAGTCGATTTGCGTCGAATTGAGAACTTCGCCTCTTTTTAAGGTCAGCTAAAAAGCATAATAATAATAATAATATTAATGTAACTTTAAAAGCTTTTGACAAAAACATTTTTTGAGTATGCAATTTAAGCGGTATTACTTGAATGTTGAATGCAAATAAACACAGATATCTTAATTAAGCAACAGATAAGTGCTTAATTTATTCGATACTTTCTTGTGTCATTATAAAAAAAATCGATTTAGTATTTTTACGTTAATTGTTTTTACATTTCCATAAATTTTAGTGCAGAAATCACAAAGTTATTCCGGAGTTATCCCTATAGCTTTTACAAACTTGTATAGTTTTCTCATTTATTTATCTTCCCCTGTATCTTATAAGTATCTTTTAATTATATTAGTATCTTTATTTGTTAATGCATTTACATGATTTTAAGAACAAAAATGTTTTAGAAACTGCATTTTATAACATTATTTGTTAGTGTTGCGGCTGTGCTGGGCCAAAGATAACAATTGGCAGTTAATTTTTAACACGTTATGATATCATTTTTAACCAAGTTCATAAGACGAGAAGGTTCTATATTCGGCGCTTTTGTTTTTTATTTATGTCTGCCGATTTCTCGGAAACATCTGAGCCGATATAAATATTTTTTTTTAATAAAATAGGTTATATATAATTATAATTATATTTTTATAGGGGAAGTGGGTTTAAAAGTTTAAAGAAAAATTCTATCTGGGCTTTATTTATTTGATACACTATGTCCTAGCATTGACTTCAAAATCAATAACGGTATTATTTTTTTATAGTTTTCAAAAATTATGACGGTTCCGTGGCGCAGTGGCTTAGCAATGAGTTGCAGCGTCTGGGGCCCGCGGGTTCGAATTCCGCACGGAACAAGTATTTGTATGGCCTACAAATAATTGTTCCGGGTCAGGATGTTTGTCCTTGTCCAATTTATGTTTGTAAGCTGCATCCACGATACAGGAGAAAATCCTAGTATGGGGGTAACGTTTATTAAAAACAAAAAAAATTAAATCAAAAAACATTTATTTCAGATTATTCATTCATAGTTGTTAGTAACAATTACAATTTAATCTATTGTTATTTTTATTTTATTGTTATTTTATTAATAAAAAAAATTAACCTATTTACCAATGCGTCCAGAATGCTGTTCGAAGTATCGCAGACAAGTAGCGAGGCTTTCTTGCGGATGATAGTAAAGAAGCAATTATTTTACGCCTTGGAAAACGTAGCCGACGCACTGCAGACACGCGGCAACCTAAACAACACCCTAAACGCATTGTTATACTGAATACTTAGTACTGTATTGCTTTTGAAGGTGGATTTTACTTTTATTAAAAGTGTAATTAGGTACTTATATACATTTCTCTTTGTCTCGTTAAGGTTAATAATACAGAACCGTCCGATTATCTAATAATACATTCGGAATGATACGTAGATGTAATATTGAAAAATCTAGACGCTTAATTAAATTTTCATTCCTGAGAGGGTTTTAGGGCAAGGAAATGTCCGCCGTGCTGCCCCAATGCGTGTTGGCGAACTTCACATGTCTTCGAAAAATTTTTTTTTTTTATTTGTCAGACATGCAGTGAGGGAACTCACGATTTTTTCCTTCACCGCCGAGCACGTATTAAATCAGCAATTAATATTGCAATCAACAATTTCATTGGTGCTGGCGGGGATGTATAATGTTACCATTTTTATGGATTTGTGTTTACGAAAGTAATTCGACGAAATTTTTTGGCCACTGTGATCTATCTGTATTCTCATTCTTGAAAAATCGTTTTCATATCTTCGCTGTGATTCTAAAAAAAAACTCGAAGCAGTTTAGCATAAGCGTCTTGTGCAACATTTACTCGGTTTTATGTGAATGAATGGATGCACCTTCAACGTTTTACGTATTCAATCGAATGATTTTAAATTCAGAGCCTTACAGAATATACAAGCTTGTATTAAGTTACAAAAACATTCGGTTATAATTGGATGTATGTAGGATGACAACACTACGCAAGAGACATTTAATAGTTTTTTTGTATTATAACTGTAGCACAGATAGGTCGGCTCGGTCGGGGATGGACCACGGTCTTATTTAATTCCAGTTCATACAACTAAAAACTATAAGTATTTTATAAGTAGAGCAACGAGAACTGTGACCATTAATTTTAACTAGTAACGCGGTATTCTATTAGCCGTGTGATGATAGTGTAAGATAATCAACCACCCCATTTCATCCATAGGGTGCCATTCGAGGTGGCTGTGGGAAATACCAGAAGATCTTATGGTTTCTGATAGATGACAATATAACTAATATTTTCAAGCCACAACAGCGTCAAAGGTGCGATCGTCAATCCGCCTGCAAATCGTGACAAATCTTCCATATTTTTATTTTTATTTTAAACTAACGATCCGCCCCCGCTTCGCACGGGTGATTTCTGGATCTCGACAACAGCGCCACCTATCGGCTTCAAATGTGAATCTCAACCATCTAGAGACCCATTCAAATACACACAAAAATCGGTCGAGCATTTTTTGAGTTTTAGCGAGACTACCGGACAGCACTTGATTTTTATATAATTACTAGCTCCCCGCGACTTCTCTTGGAATTATTTTGCGCGGAACTCTAAAATAAAAGTAGCCTAAGTTACTCCTTATTACATCAGCTATCTGCCAGTGAAAGTCCCGTCCAAATCGGACTTTCACTGGCAGATAGCTGAAGTCGGAAAAAAGTGGTTTTTTTCCGACTTACTTAACATTTATCGTTATGTTTTGGCCAATTTACACAATATCTTTATTAATTATAGCTTATGTGTTATTCTGATGTATGAGCTATATAATTGTAAAGTTTCATTAAAATCCGTTTAGAAGTTTTTGCGTGAAAGAGTAACAAACATCCATACATCCTCACAAACTTTCACGTTTATAATATTAGTAGGATAGAGATTATTGTAGCAACAAATAAACATGTTCTTTCTTCTTTTCTTGCTTGCTTTCTACAAAGGGAGAGGCTCATGTCCAACAGTGGACTTTTATAGGCTAATAAAGAAGAAGAAGAATGTATTCCATGTTCGTCCTCAGCGGTAATACCGTAAATGCATTTACGAGTTCTGTAGCAGGACTCTCAGGTGAACTATATTACTTGGTAGCGTAGTGACCTGACCAAGAGCTTTGGTAGCGAAGCCGCGAGTCGCGGGTTCGATTCTTTAACAAGTATTTTTGTATGGCGTACAAATATATGTTTCGAGTCCGGAGATAACTCCAACCCAAACAATAATGTTTCATTCCATGTTCAATTCATGTATGTAAAACGTCTCTACACGATCACGACCATATGCGAGAAATAGAAATAGACATAGATTTTATTTTATCTAGATTATAAAAATAATACTTATTGAAAGTCGTTTTTCATCCTCAAAATTCTTGAGCCATCATCCATCTATTCCTCAACATTTTGTAATACTTATTGAGTATTCGATAATATCTCGATCTGGTTTGTAAATGTAATGTTGAGAAAATAATACGTATGATTTTTAGTTATGAAGCAACTTTTACTGTCGTTTACATGGCCAGTAATTATAATGATTGTTGTTTTTTAAAGCAACTTAAACCCCATATATTAGCGCAAAATTTTATGAAAAATAATTAAAAATTTAAATTAAAAAATAGCAGCCTATTTTATGGCCACCCAAATTTAAATCGAGATGAATACAATTTTCATACAAATGCTACCTACAGAAGCCGTAACCTGTGCGAGATTGCTGTGATATCAAAAAATAATGAACACTTATTTAAACAATAACAATAAAGTGATGTTATCTCTTTCTTTTAACCTTTTAAATGTGTAGTCGAGTATTGCATCTGAACGTCATAAATGTTTCACATATAAAATGGACTAAGATTGCTTTTCATCCTAATTTTAAATAATGTTATGCGATAATCATCAAATATAGTATAATATAAGATTGAAATTCGAAGAAATAGATGTTCTATCCCATTTTGTTCACTGCGACAATGTCTGAATATTACTGTAAGTTAACAACTGCACTGTATATAATATATAATATATTATTGTGCGAGTGTACACCTTAACACAAAGGTAACTTTCTCATCCCTACCTGTATCCAATGCTTTTACGATATGATCAGATGGAACGGTTGAATCCAGTGTCAGAAGCAAGGGGACAATCACAGTATTATGCAGACTTGTAGAGCCGAAATAAAACCGTACAAAAATTGGACCATAATAATTATTTATTCATTAATAAGCTTACTTATTTTTAGGAAGCTCCTCGAATATTTATGTCTATAGAACACATTGCGTAAGAGAATTCATAACCCTATATTGATTGTCCAGCGAGTGTCATAGGGGCCATTCATTAATTACGTAAGGGTCTCGAGGGGTGGGGGTGGGGGAGGTTTAAATTCTCTACATGCCCTTATCTTGAGGAAGGTAAAACCCATTCTTACGTAATATTTTGTAAGTTGAAATTTAATATTAGAAATCTAATTCCATGTCGGATGCCAAATGGTGGTTATAAATAATAATTAAGAAAACCTTTGTCGCTCTTTGTTCACTGCGTCGCCTTTGACCATTTCTTCGCATTCCTACGAAAATTATGATAGACATAACTGAGGACCAGCTAAATAAGCTTGAGACTTCAAAATACTAGTATTCGGTTCATATTTGGATTGCGTAAATTTGACCATATTTCCCAATTTTGCTCACGTCTCAAGTGGTTACTTATCCGACTTCGCCGGAACATGCATTTCTAGTCTGTACTGTGTATTATTCCTACCTTCTACTCCTCTCTATTTAAAGGAGAAGTTTAATTTTGTAGGGCTTCCTGGGGATCCTCTATGCTCTTCAAGAAAATCATTTTAAGGGTACCAAATCACAATACATAATTTTTTAATAAATCTTTTACTGTCCAGTCTATTAAGCTCTGGAATGCCCTACCTTTGCATATACGTGAAGCACAAACTATTGTAATCTTTAAACCACCAGCTTTCAAATAAAAAAGAATCATCCAAATCGGTTCAGCCAGAAAAAAGTTATGAGGTAACACACATAAAAAAAAAACATACCGTCGAATTGAGTACCGTCTCCTTTTTGAAGTCGGTAGAAAATGATAGAATCTTACGTAAGAAGAGGGAGGGGGGTCTTATGTCAAAAATGGTAGAGGCCTATTCCTAGCAGTAGTCTTTTACAAGCCTATAATGAAGAACAAGAAGGAAGACATCTCGCATTTCCGATTAAGTTTCCAGTAGGGTATTTAAACATCGAGCATGATCAGTTGATTGAAGCTTAAGTGGGAATGGACAGTCACATAGCTCGAAGAACCAAGAACCGATAGGAAAGAAAGCTTCTTGAGGGTACTGGCAAAAGAAATGTAGGGCGGCCCCCACTAGATTGAGTGACGACCTGGGAAAGCATGCAGGAAGTCGATAGGTACAGGTGGTTTAGGACTGTATTTATGGAATTCCTCAGGCCTATGTGCAGCAGTGGACTTGTGTGCTAAAATTATGATGATAATATACAAAATGATTATCCTCCTATCAAAGACCTGAGGTCTACGTGAGTTTTCTTATGGTCAATTTTTTTTTATATAGAAGGGGGGCAAACGAGCGTGTGGTTTACCTGATGATAAATGTCGACTTTCGCCTATGAACAAATGCAACAACAGAGGAATTGCAAGTGCGTTGCCGGCCGTTTAAAGAAGTAAGCTTGTTTCTTCAAGGCCTCTAATTCGTATCGGTCCAGAAAAATCGCCGGTGGTAGATAGTCGTGCGGGGAAGAAAACTCCTAGTAAATCGCACAGTGGTGGGCCGCCAAGCATCCAAACGGTGTGGATGGTATCGTGAGTTTTGTCGTGATGTGCGATAATGGACTTTGACTGACTTGATTCTCCTATGCCGTTACAACACGACGAAGATTATTTTTATTAAAATATCTAGTAAATTATTAAAGCAATTATTGAAAAACCTCTTCAGAGTTTAGGAGTGAAGCGTTTGCGGACTGTCAAAGGAGCATATTTTGAAATAATTTTTATAGCTTTACGTAAAAAGTAATTTGATATATTTAAAATTGTTAAAAAAGATTTTGAAACACTGTTGATTTTCAGAAACTTCTTATTTTACTCACAGGTGTTATAAAAAAAAGGTTTAGAATAAGGTACATTGTATCTTCAAGCTTTTGTTGGCTCTGGGTGCAGACGGTAAGCTGTTTAAGGGTCGAACTGTTATTATCATGCATTATTATGCCTTAAACACTAAAGCCTGTTCCTGTATCATCGTGAAGGTGCGTGGAATGCGGTCTGGCTCACGCCTGTTGCCAATTAACTTCGTCCGGAACGAATGTGAGACCGGTTGAATAGAGGTGGCGAGCATTTTTAAATAGCGCTTAATGAATTGGCGAAGATTTACAACTTTAATAGGCAGCTTTTAAAAGGGTTTATTCTGCTTATCCAATTTTAAAAGTATTTAAAATGGATATATTAACAATTACCTTTGAATGTTTTAGAACATGATGTTGGCCAAACTGTATTTATGTTTATTTTTTGACGCTGCAGCTATATTATGATTGCAGCATAAATTATTTCCGCTCGGGAAAAGTCTAGGCTCTCACAAGAATATCATTGTGAAATTAAAGCTGCATGCTTACGTGCTTCGTATGATGAGTGCAGAGAACTGGAGACTTCTTTTACTGGAACAAGGTATCTTCTAATCTATTTTAGTGTTCAGAGGTGATAACGTATCTGAACGTGAACTGTGTGCTCGTTTGTTATACTATAAAGTATGTTTTATTTCCCTACTATTTTAAATTATAATACATTAGTGATATTACCACATTATTTACTGTATATTTCAAAAATCGCAACAGTTTCTAAAATCTTGTTCTTTCCGTTAGCTGTCAATATGCTAGGAAGAACATTCGGAAATTAAACCTGTCTAATATATTTTGAATATGTAGCTTTTAGTTAGGGATTGAGTGAAAACTAAAAGGAATATTGATGCATATTAAAATAACAAGAGCCGTGGCAGTTCAGGATAATTTTAGCTCGCTGTAAATTTCACAGTACGTGAGCACCCCGTGTTTGATTCCGCCGGCACCTATGAAATTGTTAATTGCGATTTTAAGTGGCATTTTACCATGTGCTCATCGTTGAAGGAAAACATTGTGAAAACACCTAAATGTTTGAGAAATTAAATAAATATTTCGTAGACGTGTGAAGTCCGCCAACACGCATTGAGGCAGCGAGATGTACTTGCTTTTAAACCCTCTCAGAAATGAGGGATTAGAGACAGATTAGAGGTCGCAGTATAGATTTTTATAGTTGTAGAGTTACACAGCAGCTGTACTGTAATAACAGCACGAATGGATTGTCTCCACCGGTAAGAACCACGTTCTCACAGGATACCAACGTAAAATAGAAGCTTAATGCTGCTGTGTTTCGTTTGATGAGTGTAGAGAACCGGAGACCCTTTATACTTCTAATGAGGCATTCGAGGATAGATTTTTGTTACGTGGTAGAGCCATGTTGCAGCTGTATTAATAGTATAGTTGTAGCACGAATGGGTCGGCTCGACCGGGGAAGGACCACGCTCTCACAGAATACCAGCGTAAAATAGCAGCTTAATGCTGCTGTGTTTCGTATGGTGAGTGTAGAGAACCGGAGACCCTTTTTACTGGAAAAGAGGCATTCTATCATAGTCCTCACGGCTGACAACGGATCTGCATTTAAATTAGCAAACGAAGGTATATGTAGATGTCTATGGGCCACAGCAACCACTTACCATCAGGTGGACTGTGGGCTCGTTTGTCACCCTTATTCTATATAAAAAAAAAGATATGTGGGTGTCCAAGGGTCACATCATCCACTTACATCAGGTCTTATTATCGTGTGGATTGTGTCCTATCATTTTAATACAATATGGGGGGCTCGTTTGTCACTCTTATTCTATAGTAAATTATAACTGTTTGAATTTATTTCCCGACGCAGGCTTAGGGGCTTTTGCATTTGGTGTACAATACTTAATGAAATTTTGCCTTTTAATGGGTTTTTGATGTCTTATTTTCTACACTGACGGGAAAATGAGACGATTCTCTTACGCCGCCAATGTACGGCAATAAAGTATAACTTGAAGTCGATAAACCCTAACATTTTGAAAACAATTAAAATATTTTCTTTACAATACGACTCTTTAAGACTGTAAAATAATCTTAACCTTATTTTAAAGGAACAAAGTTCAGTTTCCACCTTCGTGTTTAAACTGTGTTTCTTTGAAAATCATCATTTTGAATGAGCAATCAATATACGAGGTACTTGTGTGATGTCAAACTTTCTATTTCGTTTGTCTTGAATCGTTCTGCTATTCGTTATTACTTTAACCATATTAATATGTTTAAAACCTAAAGGAGTGTAACATTACTTTACTTACTAATACTTTATTGATTAGACATTAACGTTTAAAATTACTTGTGCTTAAAATTTTAAATGCAAATATAATTTTGTTACTCATTACGTGACATTAAGTATACTTTCATCAAGGTAACGGTGTCTAATTGTGCGTCAGTTTACGAAATTTGATTTATTAAAAATGTGTTGCACGCCTTCAAAACAACGCTTAATACGATTTCTACTCAATAATAAAATTAAAATATTGCATTCATTACCCCTTTTGCAATTAAAAATGATTAATTAACTTTTAAGTGATCACTAAAATCAAGTATAATAAAATGAATTTTATATCAATCTTTTACACAAGTGTTGTAAGTTTAAACCATAGACTTAGAATATACTACGCCAGTATATTCTAAGTCGATGGTTTTGCTTAAATGGTTTTGGAGCAATTTAGCTCAGACTTTTAGGCTAGAATTTAAATATGGGGGGAGTCCCGTGTTTAGCAGTGAACTTTAAAGCAGCTCCTTAAAGTCCACTTTAAGAAAAAGAATAAAGAGATTAGAAGTTATCACAAGTGCCCATCAAAATTCTTGACATATTTAAGTCTTCCCCAAAGTGGGAAGCATTTGCCATAATGACCACGCCAGATTTAGTATACATAACTGACTTTCACAACATGATTAACATATAGTATGGTATACTCGTACTGTGCTATATTACTCATCAAGTTCTGCACGCGACCGGTTACCTTTAAAGAGCACGGATTCTGTATTTGACTTGTTTGTTTACGACAAACAAGCATTTACGAATTTGGTGTTTTGTATTATACATTGTAACAAGATTTTATCACTGTCAAGGGTCCTTAACATAAAAATTCGGATTTCGACTGTGCAAGACAACATCGAAATTAATGTCTCAGATGACAACACATAAAATGTCACCTGCGGCAGCGGAATGTTTGTGGAAGATTTGCATATTTTTATTGCTTATTCGTAACTTGATATTTGAAGGGACGTAGGCGTAGGTGGGAAAGGGCCTTCTATAGTTAAATTTTATGGGGAGATATTACTCATGGCAGTTACAGATAGTGGGATTATAGAAACATGGGAGTCGTGTACGTGATTTCTATTTGAAAGCGAAAGAGGATCGAAGTTATTAATTGTGACAAAGATAATGTATCATTGTAGTGTTACCTTAATGAAGTATTAAACATAGTATGTTTAAACTAGAAAAGTAAGAGAAAAGAGTAAAAAAGAGTTTAAATTTTAATGCATGGAAACATTGTTGTTGTTGACAATTTTGACATATTGTTTCCAATAGCGTACTAAAATTATGTTTCCTTCAATCTAAACGTGTACCAATAAGATTACTTTAGTAGGTGATGGGATACGTTTTCTTTCTGGGGGTCAATTGGGTTTATATTAACTTGTTGATAATTTCTGCTATGAAGAAACACTGCTGTTTATTGGTTTGAGGGAACAGGCTGTGAGGTATTTCATCTTAGTTCTCAGAGATGCCAACGTATATGTGGCATATGTGCATAAAGTGGGCTGCAGTAGCAACTTACCATCAGGTTTCCGTTTGCCATTCTATTTATTTTGAGATTGGTTAAAGAACATTTTAAAGGAAAAGTATACAGAACTGGCTTACATTTTTGTTGCATGTTATTAAATGATCAATATTTATATTAAAATATTATCTATATATATAAAAGGCAAACCTGACTGACTCATCTATCAACACACAGCCGAAACTACTGAACGGATTTCGCTGAAATTTGGCATACAGACAGTTGTAATGACGTAAGCATCCGCTAAGAAAGGATTTTTGAAAATTCGCCCCCTAAGGGGGTGTAAAAGGGGTTAAAAGTTTGTATGGAAGTCCGTCATTTTTAGAGCTAGAAGCCTGAAACTTTGTTTTAGGTTAACGATTAAAAATAAACAATTACGTGTCCCAGGGTTTTTGAAAATTCATCCTCTAAGGGGGTGAAAAAGGGGTTGAAAGTTTGTATGGGGAAACAAGATTAGTTAAACTATTTTATTCGAAACTTCACAGGAGTACGTACTCCTATCAATAAATGAGTAAACAAGTGTTTCAGGCTCTTTCAGAATTTCAACCCTAAAGGGTGGAAAAGGGTGACAAAATTCTGAAAATCAACATGGGTATCGTTTTTATGGTTTATCGGATCGCTGATTACGAAAACAACAACAATTTCAAAATCCAACGTAGCAGACGGAAATACCTACCATCATCCCCTGTGAAGTGCAATGTGGTTGAAATGTCAATATGGGTGTTTTTTATGGTTTTTGGGACGTTAATTACGAAAATGGCATCGATTATGGTTTGAAACCAACATGGATGGAAGGATGGATGGATGAATGTTTGTATGTAAAAATCATCATGGGTTGGGTGACTTGGGTGTCATTTTAAGGTTGTTGGGTCGTAAATAACGTAAATGATATTGATTAATATTTTAAACTTAATTTATTAGAATAGAACAGAATATACTTTTATTGCACAAAAACATAAAACAAAATAGAAGATTTGTACAAAAATTTGCACAAAATTACACCTGAACAAAAAATACTAATTTAAAAATTAAAAAACAATGAAAATAAACAAACAAACCAAATATATTTTTACAAATTAATAAAATGGCAAAACCAAAAGAAATACTTAGTATTCTATTTTGTATTGATCTTCAAGTTCCAATCCCTACCAATAGATGGCGTTGGTATCGTTTTAGAACGCGGTAACGTTGTGTTTTGCGAACTAATATAAAGTGAATGGTGAGTGAGCGCTTCGACCTGTACCACATACGGTACCTATTCACTGTCAACGGATATTTGACTAGACTTCGACTTTGTTTGCTTGCTTACGTTAAAGTTGGAAAATTTACTTTCCCAATATCCGCTCAAGAATAATAAAATGATGTATCTTACCTAGTTTGGAAAGCACTTCCGCCCTCCCTCAATTGCGTGCACTATCCCCGTCACCACTAATCCCAGCACCACTACTCCCACCACCACTACACTAGGAAAGACACACCACCTACGACAATACGACACGTGTTTCGCCTCTACACTAAGTGAGCGGCGAGCATAAAACAGCTGTTTTGGCTCGCCGCTCACTTAGCGGTCAGCAGCCACCGTAGAGTCTACTACACCTGAATATGAAGTCAATTAAAAGTGCACAAGAAAGATATAGGCAGAACAAGCCAGATTCAAATCGTAAAGCTGTGTCCGTTTATCAGAAAAAAATCCCGATATACACAGGCAAGCTGTTGCAAATTACCAAACTGCGAATCCACAAGTGCATAGAGCAATTCAGTCACGGTATGAGGAAAACATTACACTGCGTTTATGGAAAAACAAGGTCCATTCCGCTATGGAGTATGACCCTGATATTGCTTATAGAACTGACAGCAGTGTAGCCTTGGGTTCTATGACATACAAGTGTCAGTGGTGCAATGCGCTGAAATGGATGGATGAGACACCTGGTATGTGTTGCAGCGCTGGAAAGTGCAACTTGATCTGTTGAAACAACTGCCTGAACCACTCTTTAGTTTGATTAATGATCTATACCAAGATTAGGACCATTGTATGGGTAATATTCCTAAGTATAATGCCTGTTTCAGATGACTTCCTTTGGTGGTAAACAGGTAACAGCAGATGGTTTTTCACCAACTTTTAAAGTACAAGGCCAGGTCTACCATTTAATTGGAAGTATATTACCAGAAGCCGAACATGACGCTCAGTACCTTCAAATATATTTTGTAGGTGAAGATGATCGAGCAAAGATTCGATGTTCTAAATTTCCTAACTTAAATCCAAATTTAATCAAACAATTGCAGAATATGCTGCATCAAGTGAACCCGTATATAAAAGATCTGAAAAGTGCCATTGATAAAGCCCCTCCTTCAGAGTCATACAAAGTTGTCATACATGCTGATAAAAACCACCAGAAGAACATAGAGGTAGGTACAATGCACCAACTACAAATGAAGTGGCTTTAGTGTTAGTGGATCAACAATTTCATCGAAGGGACATCATCCTCGAGAGCCGAAGTAATTCACTTCAGCGTATTAGTGAGATACATCGAGCATATGATGCGCTACAGTATCCATTGATGTTTTGCTGGGGAATGATGGGTATTCAATCAACATACCACAACGCGATCCCACAACTAAGTTGCCGCTTAATAAAACTGTCTCTTCTGCAAGTTTCTATTCGTATAGAATAATGATTAAAGAAGGAGAAGATAACTATTTAATCAACTATCGTGCCCTTTTTAGTCAATATTTGGTGGATGAATACGCCAAAATGGAAACAGAGAGATTAAATTATGTCAAAATAATCAAGCCAAATTACGTGCTGATAGTTACATCCATTTAAAAGATGCTATTGGACGACAAGACGCAGCAGTCAGCCAACTAGGAAAAATGGTTGTCCTTCCATCATCTTTTACGGGGACCTAGGTTTATGCACGAAAGAACACAAGATGCTATGACCTATACAATGACTTTACAAGACTGGGAAAACTAATAAAAATGTACAGAAGAAAGCAAAGTTATAAAGACCAAATTATGAATGAACCACAAAAGAGTGGATGAACAAACGTATCATAACAGAGATCAATGAAAGAAACCTGATGTGGACAGAACTACAGAAGAACCCAGAAAGAGAAGACCTGAGAGAAAAGTTTAACAAAGAGAGAGGAAACAAAGAAGTCATATTATAAGAAGGAATTTGACAAATACAGTGGAAAGCCCAAAAGCTATGGAATTTACTCAATACCCTTACGAACAACAAATTTAAACCAAGGTGCGCCTTCAAAACTTATTGTTAATTCAAAGAAGTTACAGATCCTCATGAGATATGAAATATATTTAATAAATTTTTGCTACTGTAGGGCCATATTTAGCTAACGAAATACCTATTCAATACCATGTCAATTACATTCACGCACTACCAAAACCACTTTTACAAAATTCGCAAATGAATAGTTTAGACCCATGCACTGAAGAAGAAACTTAATATTATTAAAAACTTGATTCAAAAGTAGTCTTGGTCTGGATGGTATTTGTACAAAGGTTATCAAGTGTATGAAGGACTTAATAATAAATTCATTAACGAAAAACTTTAACAAACTTTTACAAAACAGATCATTTCCAGACTCACTTAAAATAGCCAAAGTAACACCTATTTACAAATCAGGACCTAAAACAGAACTGGGCAACTATTGACCATTTCCGTATTGCCAGTATTATCAGAAATTCTCGAAAAGTCTTACATACACGGCTACAAAACTACTTAGACTCTATTGATTTTTTTGAGAGACAGTACGGATTTCGTTCTAAAAGTAATACACTCACAGCTACAATTGGTCTCGTAACAAAATCAAACATAACATTGATAAGAAAACATCGTACTAGGAGTATTTATTGATTTAAAAAGGCGTTTGACACCGTAAGTCATAAATTGCTCTTAAAAACTGAAGTCATTGGTATTACTGGCATAGCCTTAAAATGTTTGAGTCTTACCTCACGAATAGGTCCCAGATCGTAAAATAGACAGTAGCACCAAAGGCCCCCACAACCCATATCCTGTGGAGTTCCACAAGGTTCAATACTGGGTCCTCTGCTATTCTTAGTCTATATTAATAATATACGTGAGTTGGGCTTGAATGGCAATATCACACTGATATTGCTTATAGAACTGACAGCAGTGTAGCCTTGGGTTCTATGACATACAAGTGTCACTCAGAAATGGAAGGATGAGACACCTGGTATGTGTTGCAGCGCTGGAAATGTGCAACTTGATCGGTTGAAACAACTGCCTGAACCACTCTTTAGTTTGATTAATGATCTATACTCAGATTAGGACCATTCTATAGGTAATATTCCTAAATATAATGCCTGTTTCCAGATGACTTCCTTTGGTGGTAAACAGGTAACAGCAGATGCTTTTTCACCGACTTTTAAAGTACAAGGCCAGGTCTACCATTTATTTGGAAGTATATTACCAGAAGCCGAACATGACGCTCAGTACCTTCAAATATATTTTGTAAGTGAAGATAATCGAGAAGCAAAGATTCGATGTTCTAAATTTCCTAACTTAAAGCCAAATTTAATCAAACAATTGCAGAATATGCTGCATCAAGTGAACCCGTATATAAAAGATCTGAAAAGTGCCATTGATAAAGCCCCTCCTTCAGAGTCATACAAAGTTGTCATACATGCTGATAAAAAACCACCAGAAGAACATAGAGGTAGGTACAATGCACCAACTACAAATGAAGTGGCTTTAGTTTTAGTGGATCAACAATTTGATCGAAGGGACATCATCCTCGAGAGCCGAAGTAATTCACTTCAGCGTATTAGTGAGATACATCGAGCATATGATGTGCTACAGTATCCATTGATGTTTTGCTGGGGGGATAATGGCTATTCAATCAACATACCACAACGCGATCCCACAACTAAGTTGCCGCTTAATAAAACTGTCTCTTCTGCAAGTTTCTATTCGTATAGAATAATGATTAAAGAAGGAGAAGACAACTATTTAGTCAACTATCGTGCCCTTTTTAGTCAATATTTGGTGGATGAATACGCCAAAATAGAAACAGAGAGATTAAATTATATCAAAAATAATCAAGCCAAATTATGTGCTGATAGTTACATCCATTTAAAAGATGCTATTGGACGACAAGACGCAGAAGCCATCCAACTAGGAAAAATGGCCATCCAACTAGGAAAAATGGAAAAATGGTCCTTCCATCATCTTTTATGTGGGGACCTAGGTATATGCACGAAAGAACACAGGACGCTATGACCTATGTTAGGAATTACGGCCGGCCTGATCTTTTTATCACTTTCACATGTAATCCCCGCTGGGACGAGATAAAAGAGCAATTGCTTCAAGGACAACAATCTCATGTTAAATGTAATGTGATACATGGACCATGTGGAACTTTAAATCGAAAGTCACCATGTATGAAAGATAACATGTGCAGTAAACGATACTCTCATAAGGGAAACTCAAACTGGTGAAGACGGTTATCCGCAGTATAAAAGACGTTTACTAGATGACGGTGGGTTCTCTGTTGATATCAAAGGCACAACCATTGATAATCGCTGGGTAGTCCCTTATAATCCAGTATTATTAAAAACATTTAACGCTAACTTAAATGTGGAATATTGTCATTCGGTGAAATCAATAAAATACGTCTGTAAATACGTAAATAAAGGTTCAGACTAGGCACCGTTTGCTTTAGAGAATGAGAAGGATGAATTTAAAACCTACACAAGTGGAAGATATATAAATTCATCATCATCATCAGATGTCGTATGGCGAATCCTTAAATTTCACATTCATGAGCGTTTCCCTCCCGTAGTCCACCTCGCTGTTCATTTGGAAAATGGGCAAAGGGTTTATTTTAATGAGCAAAATCTGAGTGAAAAAGTGAATAGTCGTCCAACAACCACAATCCTATCCTTTTTCGATTTGTGTAAAGTGGATATCTTTGCAAAACATTGCTATACCTAGAAGTACCTGCATACTACGTTTGGGATAAAAGAAAGTTCCAAAGGAGAAAGAGAGGAGCAAACGTTGAAGGCTGGCCAGGGGTCAAAAAAGAGCACGTTCTGGGCAGGGTTTATACTGTGCATCCGAACAATACAGAATGCTATCACCTTCGCATGCTTCTTCATGAGATCCGGGGCCCAATTTCGTTTGAAGCGTTAAAAACTGTAGATGGTCATGTATATTCCACGTTCCAATCAGCGTGCAAAGCTCTCGGCTTGCTTGAAGATGATCAGCATTTGTTCGCAGCAATGGAAGAGGCAGCACTTTACCAATCACCGCAAATGATTCGGGATCTTTTTACGGTTATTTTAGTGTTCTGCTAAGTATCAGACCCTTTAAGCCTTTGTGAGAAATTCAAAGAATACCTATCTGAAGATTTTAAAAGGCAATTAGAAAGACAGGGAGATGTGGATGTAGAGCACATAACAGATGTGGTATTTAACAAATGCCTTTCGGTAATAGAAGATGCCGTATTAGCGTTGGGTGGTCGGCTACTAAAGAGTATGGGTTACCTCAACCAAGCAAAGAACAACAATTTGAAAATAGAGAGTTTCTTAAAGAGACAAGTTACGACTTAGCATCATTAGAAAACACAGTTAATAATAATGAAGGATCACTGAATGACAAACAAAAAGCAGTTTACAATCAAATTAACACAAAAATTGAATCAAATGAGGGTGGAACATTATTTTTAGATGCTCCCGGTGGAACAGGCAAAACATTCCTCATAAATTTGCCATTAGCAAAAGTTAGAAGTACTCGCGGAATTGGTTTGGCTGTGGCTTCTTCTGGGATCGCAGCTACACTGCTTGAGGGTGGACGAACTGCTCATGCTACCTTCAAGTTACCACTCAATTTAACAACAGCTGATACTCCCATTTGTAATATATCGAAACAAAGTAATTTTGCTGAAGTATTAAAACATACGAAAATGATAGTGTGGGATGAAATAACCATGGCTCATAAGGGTGGCGTCGACGCTTTAAACAAAAGTCTACAAGATATTAGAGGAAATAAAAAGTTAATGGGTGATAATAAAATCCGTAAAAGTGGTTTTATTCAATGTGTAGTGTTCGCGTAAATATAAGAAATCATTAAGTATTTGCACCAGTTTTTAAGTGAAAAAAAAAACAAATTATTATTATTTTTTCATCATATAAATTTGAACACCCACTGTCCCTCCTCCCCCCTAAAAGAGGTTGCTTTGAAACATCGCTATATATGTATTCATTTACACTTTACAAACTGTAAAGCCCCAATTCATCCTCTTATGGGTTGAATTTAAAAAAAATCTTTCTTAGTGGGTGCCTACCTTACAAAGGGCAGTTACTGTCCAAGCTTCTGGTTTGAGCTATGCGTTGATAGATGAGTCAGTCACTCAGGAAATCCTCTTTTATATGTATAGATAACCCTTTATATAAAGTCTGTGTATTGTAAAGAAAATTGAACTTGTTAATACAGAGCCCTTTTATATTTTCCGAGACTTTGTTGTAAAAGCGTATACGCTGCCCCATAAAATGAATTACTGACTCTTGTAGAGCTGAGTAGCTGGTGTGGCTAGATTGTGTGTTCCTGGGGTTTACAGTGTCTTTATTTTTTTTAATCAAATTTACTTTTCGTTTTGTAGATATAAAAAAAGGGAAAGATATAAAATTACGTAAATATACTGAGAGGCCAAAGTTTATATATTTATTTCTTTAATTTTTCATTTGAGAGACTTTCGACTTTATGTTATAAATGTCTCTTTCTCTAAAACAAAAACAATTTCGAAATCAGCCGCATTGTTACCTAGCAAAATCGAATAAGACATTATGCCAAGAAAATAACTGAAGTAAACTAATCTATGTACTACTGACTGACTGACGGCTCCGTGGCGCAGTGGCTTAGCATTGAGTTACGGCGCTAAGGGCCGCGGGTTCGATCCCGCACGGAATAAGTATTTGTATGGCCTACAAGCAATTATTCCGGGTCTGGATGTTTGTCCTTGTGCAATTTATGTATGTAAACTGCCTCTACGATACAGGAGAAAATCCTAGTGTAGGGTTACGTTTAAAAAAAATGTAGCTATCTCAACACTACTGAGATTTTAATATTTTTACAAGATAAGGGTTCTGCAGCTTATTCAGCGTAAAATATCTGCTTGTTGTTTTAGATAGGTATATAATGGGGCCGCACTAAAGTTGTGCGTCGAAGCTAATGCCATGAAAAACGTTATAATCGGCAAGGTTCAGATATACCGATATGAAAACACATCGCTCCTCAGATTTTTAACATTTGTTGTTGTAAATTTAATACATTTTTTTATTGAGTCAGGTTTAAAAACAATCAATTTCTGTTTTTATTTTATTGCATCAAGTTTGAAAACAATTATTTTCTGTTATATCCTACTTAAAAAAGAGGAGATTTTAAATTCGTCTATAGATTTTTTTTATGTATGTTCGGGCATAACTTCTTTATTTATGAACTGATATTAATGATTCCTCTTTTATTAAATAGGTTATATTTTTGAGGAGGCCCAAAATAAATTTGGGAAAAAATAAACCCTACAAGTGGGAAAAATAAGGGTTTTTAATGTATTTAGACGACATTCTAGTTGTAACCTCAAATTTTGTTCATTTAAATAGGATAAAAAAATAAACTTAAAAAAATTTTGGTTGGGTTTTCAGTTATTTTATTTATTCATTTTAATTATTATTGTTATCATTATTTCTATAAATTATAAGTTATATATATGAGACATGAAAAATATTTATGTCCAGTGGTGCCCTCGACTTGCGCTACTGGCATTAACGTCCTCCGTTTCCCGTTTATTGCAATGCGTGACGCAGGAATGAGCTTTTGACCCGTGCTAAACATTATGTTAAAAATAGCATTTCATTTTTTTATTATATATTGCCATTGTGACGATTCGATAACACGCTGATTTAGTATCCGTGGATCATATTTTATAAGTAACGATTTCCCTTATAAGCCTTTATAAGTAGGCGATTTCTGGATCTCGACAACAGCGCCTACGGCCTCTACCGGGTCCAATTGTGAATCTATGCCATCCAGGGACCTACTTAAACACACACATTTTTTTATCAAATCGCTCCAGCCGTTTAGGAGGTCCAGTGACAAACACAAGTACAGAAGAATTATATATATAAAGATGTGCACTTACTACGGTATGATCTTTTCGTTTTTGTGGGGCGTAAAATATCCCGATTAAAAGATCCCGGGAAACAGCACCAGAGGTGCGTAACTTCTGGTACTGCGATCTTCAATCCGCTTAACAAGCATGACGACTGAGACTGAGGTCTTCCTACAACGGGACAGAGTCCAGGGGTGAAATTTTACGGCCTGATGATGAAGAAGAAAAAGTTTGCGTGTCGCACTGCCTGCAAAGTGTAGAAATTATGGAAAAACCTCTCCGCAACAGAAGAGGCACATGTCCAGCAGTGGACCTTTAGGCGTTGAAAAAGATGAGAATCTCAGGATATTCATTTGGTAAGTTGAGTGGATATTGTGGACATGAAACCGGATCACATTACCTACTTTGAACATTTTTTTAATATTCAAGCGACTTCGAAAAGAAGGAGGTTTTTATTCGTCTGAATATTTTTGACAACTTTTTACCATATATTCCGATTTCAACAATTCTTTTTTTGTTAAAAAGAAGGTGGTCTCATATAAATCATCAAACGCTTCAATTAGCAAAGTCATCTACACGAGATGATAATGAAACAAAAGTTTAGTACGCAAGTAAAAAAAGCATGTGTTATTTACAGTATATTTTTGTCGTATTTATTTCTTTAATACATAAATCATTAATTTGCTTCAAATATAAAAAGATTTGTATCAAAAAGTCCAATCTGCAATGGACAGTTTTCGTACCAATGAAAGAACGTTAGCTGTTTGAATTACGTGCAAATAATTGCGTTCATACAAAACTGTATACAATAATCGAACGATAAATCGCTCTTACGTGCGAATCATCGAAAAATAAAGGTAACTTATCTTGTGATTTATTTATTTAACGGTCGGTCGTTCAATTTTATATGGTGCTCGTGGAGTGTTGATCCGTATCGGCGTTTTCGTTTATTCATTTTGATTTGTTGTATTTGTTCTGTGTAATATTTTATGCGGGCAATGCGGTGTTGGCGGCTCTTGTAATTTTGGGTCTTGAATTCGGATGCCTTTGCCCACTTCTTTGTTTATGGTGTAGGCGTAGATAAGATCTTGCTTGATGTGTTTCCATGTTGGATCGTTATACTAAAGTTAGGGATTTGTTGTTAAAAATTGCGCATATTATTATTATTATTCGCGTATCGCGACTTCACATGCTCTCTGTTAAAGCACCTATCTATTCTTTAATCAATTCAAACTTATTTTTTTTTTACATAATGTAAGCCAGTGGTTGACTATAATACAGACTGTCTTAACGTATAAAAATCATATGCTGTCTCGCCGGCAGATTATCCTACTCCTCCAAGTCGAAGCAAACCGTTTAGTTCGAATGCATGAAATATCGATAACAAAGGGGTGAAGACCCGTCTATCGCCTGGTTGTCCGATGGTGGAAAGGGGAGGGATTATTTTAAGCTCTAAATAAAAAAAGTTACAGTCTATATAGGTACCTACCATGACTGGCCCCAGGGTCTCCCTTATTTCTGAAAGCGTTATGGATCAATATGTCCGCCAAATTGCTTCAGTGCATGTTGACGGAATTTACTCGAATATACACATACATATATTATTACTCAGACATGCAGGTTTCCTCACAATTTTTCCCTAGAGCCGAGGACGTGGTAAATCAGCGCATATAATTGCAATTTACAATCTTAGACCAACAAAGTAAGATAGACGGAACTTAAACTATTGATACGCACTCACCAAACATCTTATCTTCTTTTATATACGTGGTAGAGCCATGCTGCAGCTATATTAGTAGTATAGTTGTAGCACGAATGGGTCGGCTCGACCGGAGAAGGACGCCTTACCTAAGAGCTTAACACTGCTGTATTTCGTATGGTGAGTGTAGAGAAGCGGATACCCTTTTTACTGGAAAAAACGCATTCCATTTTGATTCTATATTGAGGATACATATAGATGTCTATGGGTCACAGCAACCATTTACCATCAGGTGGACTGTGTGCTCGTTTGTCAGCCTTATACTATAAAAAAATGCAGGTTTCCTCAAAAATTTTCAAATCAGCGCTTATAATTTCAATGTTTAATCTTAGACCAACAAAGTAAGATATACGGAACCTAACATATTGTGATACGCACTCACCAAACATCTTTCTTCTTTCTTTATCTGCCCGTAAAAAATCATGTTAGTGCGTGTTCATACTATAAATTGAGTATGGTTTTTGCTTGATTTTTGCGTCATTTGATATATATGCAGATCATCTTTCTTCTGTCATTTGTCTGAGTTTTCAGTTTCATTGAAGCGTGCGGGAGTGAAACTTGCGTGAAACTTACGCTGCTGACTGCGGGCTGTAGCTAATTATTGATATATTAAGTTTTATTAATTAATGATATCCTGAGAAAACTTAATTATAATTCTGATTGCGATGGCCTTTGACTGACGGCGCAGCAATTATCACAAAGTTATGACGTCGAATTTCGTATGTTGTGGAGCCTGTCGGCTTAAACAAAGGACCACGCTGTCACAAAATACTGCGTGAAATAGCAGCACAAAGCTGTAGTGTTTTGTATAATGCGTGTTGAGAACAAGCCAACCTGGGGGCAACTTTGTCCTGTATCAAACACAACTGCATTTTGATTCTTAATCGTAAATAGTGCTGTCTTTGGGCTACAACACACATTTACCACCCAATGTTTTGAGTAAATCTTTGCCACTCTTACTTTAAGATTAAAGAGTATTTTAAGTATTTTAGTGGTATATTGTATTTACGTGTTTTCGAGATATTTTTTGATAGGAAAATGTAGGTATCCATCATCAAAACTTGAAACATATTCGCACATGAACGACGAAATAAAGGAATTTCATTCATTTTTCATTTCATTTCATTCATTTCACGTAGTACTGTTACACCTTACACGTTTTATGAAATTGCAAACTGTAGATCTTTGAATCAGTGAACATTCTATATTACTAAATCATCTAATTCATTTTACGCCAATATACATCGAAAGTCGGTTTACGACCTTTACTTACGACCTTACGACCGCGCGGGATCATAAGAAAATAAGGTATTACGACTAAAGAAGTGTCAGTGTAGCAATTTTATTTCGCTCTTGAACGAATTTAGTACAGCCTGTAGCTAATTTAATGGGCGACTAATAACCCGATGGGTCGCGCGACGAATCATCCAACCGGTTGGGCGTGCCACTCGGGTCTGTTGCTCTCTGTGAGATCCCAATTATCTTTTTTTATCAGTAACTGCACGTACTTAATAACATGCGTGCCGAGGTTTTGTTCGAGTGGATGCTGTAAATCACTTTATTGATAATTAGATTACATTTATCGCAAAGATATTTTATAGTTGATTTGCTCACAAAATAAACCTTGTTGATCAACATTTGGATGAATGACCGCAGTATATTTGCGTTATGAATAAAAAAAAGAAAATGGGTGTAGGGTGCGATTTGATTTGTTCTCATTGTGATTATGATATTTTTGTTAAAAAAAGCCTGCAGAATCGATTTGAATGAAAACATTAAACAATAAATTGATAGAATCAAGATGGCGGCGGACATTTCCACACATACGAAACGTCTGATATTGCCTTAGAGTAATTACATACCTATATTGCAATCGTGTTACCTGTCAAGCGTGGCGATCACGGAAAATATTTCCTACTGTACATAAGATCCCATAGCAATGCATTTCTAGCAGTCGATTATTACGTTTTTGAACAGAGAGGTCACTATCTCCATCATTTTTATTTGTAATATATAATTATAGTATATATACCTTTTTAAGTAAGTACACATTACATAAACTTTCTATTGACATTTATATAACACCTTATTACACGCCTAGTTATCGATCACTTGTGTACAAGCACAGTAATCACTTTGTCGAATGTTCCTACAATATTCTTTACACGGTGAGCGAGCAAACCAATATTGAATCATACTGGAAGTGACAGATTTTGTTATTGCGTATTTAATTTGCGGGTATTTTACGACCAACCAGCTCAGCAGTGAACTGAGTTAAGATTTAGATAATAGAAACTAATATTCTTGCAATTAAATGTCTGATCTTAATTGTGTCAATTTTGTGGAACTTACAATTGTTACTTGTCATTTGTACTTGTAAATGCATCTTAATAATTATAAATTATGAAAGTATATTTATTTCGACGTTTGTTCGATTGTGTTTGAACAGCAGAATGGATTCGGATGATATGCATAGAAGTCGATTATGTTGTGGGTATAAATGGTTTTACGTGTGCCACGGAAAACACGTAAAACCATTTATACGTGGTAGAGCCACGCTGCAACTATATTATAGTTGTAGCACGAATGGGTCGGCTCGACCGGGGTAGGACCACACTCTCACTGAATACCGGCGTAAAATAGCAGGTCAATGTTGCTGTGTTTCGTATGGTGAGTGTAGAGGAACGGAGACCCTTTTTACTGGAGACGAGGCATTCCATAGACGAGGCATACATAGTCCTCAGCGTCCATTTACCATCACGTGGACTGTGTGCTCGTTTGTCACCCTGTTCTATAAAAAAAGCCGTTGGTCCCGCGCCTGATTTCTTACCGGTCGAGTCGAGGTCGAAAGTGAGGGAATAGAGAATGCACCTGTGCTTGCGCATACACTCAGGCACTATGATCGTATCCTGCGCAGATAGTCTCCGTTGAGACTGGCCGCAGTGACCGACATTCGAAATAATACTATAAAAATGTTAATGTATGATTATTTGGCATAGAAGTCTATTAAGAAGAAGTTTAGTCGTGGAATAGGCTTAAGGATACTTTTTATAACAATAATTTATTATCATCATATCTACAGCTGAATACAGGCCTGAGGAGCTCCACTTAGTGTGGTCTTCAGATTCATGCATCCATTTCTTTCTTTGTGCAGATCGTCGCTCCATCTAGTCAGTGGGCGCCCACATAACGTCTATCTAGGTGCATACTTCTACCGACACTTTAGCGACAGACGTGACAGATAATAACAATTATTACCACGTTCTATTTAAAAAAAAAACAACTTTTTACTTTTGCTTGTTCCAATATACGAGTATCCAATAAATATGGATTTAAAAATTAAATATATTATACTTTTTAAGTGTTATATAAGATAAGAAAATAAGGGAAAACATGTTTAAAATTTCTTTAGTATTTAAAAAATAGGCCTATAGACACTTAAATGTTATTGCTATAAAATAGTAGAGTAAAAAATTTTGTCTCTTTTAGAGTTTCTGATTCCGTTAAACGGAATTCTTTTAATGTCAAGCCCAAGCTGCTCTGTAGGGGACAAGCAATAATTGGTTAAATCACTTAGGACTAACTGCTTTTATTCGCTGTTTCCGAACCGTTACAACATTATGTGTTACTTCGAGTCACATAAATATATCGATAACTCCCACACATGTACAGGTGCTTATTATAGACAAAAAGTAATATATTGTACCTATTGCAGTAGATTCGATTTTTGAATTTGTTTCTTTTTCTTTTTATAGTTCAACTTTAAGCGTTATCATTGAATTACAAACAAACGACACGAACCCCTTGATATGGCGGAATAATAATCTAGTTAAGTTTTTAATCGCTACTATACCTAAAATAGATTTAAAAATATAACTTCTTGTTTTTATACACTATCATTCACCACAAAAATAAAATTAGTTATTTTTTTTTATTACCCAATATTTTGTAATTTCTAATTATGGAGGCTTTATCGTTCTAATTCTCTAATTCTTTTAAACATCTAAAAAGTTTCTTGGAGGTATTCCAACCACAATAAGTCACAATCTTACTTTATCTGACAAAAGTATTCCGTTTTCTTTTTAATGCGTGCGCCTAGGAATTGAAATTCTAAACTAGCGTTTTTAATTTTAATTTTTAATTTTATCACTAGTTGATATGAACTTCAATATCTTAATTTATTGTTTGAATAATGGTGCTATGTGTTACACAGAAGTAATAATTAAGTGTTGGTGGCGGAGGAAACCCATGTACAAATTCGTCCCGTGGGTATCGTAAAAGCTGACTATGGCGAATGTCAGAAAATTCTTATGGTTTTGATTGATGATGTTTGTGTTTTGTTTTCAAGCTGACGGAATTTCGCGAATGGCGAAACGGGTTTAGGCGCCGGCCGCGTCATGCTTTCTATCACTGTGGAATTTTGATGGTGGTACTGGTGCTAACAGATTTTTCGGTGGAGTTTCTCCTCACGCTGGATGTCATCGTCGTTATCTCCTCTTCTTCGCGCGACTCTGTCTTTGCGAACGTTTCCTACTCCCTTGTCATGGTGTCTTTTTCCCGATCATCTCCAATTCTCTCCTGCCTTTTTATTTCAACTCTGTAGCCACCATCACAGTTTCTTTTGTCTTCTGCTGTCTTCCTTCTGCTTTCCATGGTGTAGGTATCAGAGATCTCCTGCTGGTCGTATTTTGCGTGCTATCTCTTTCTTCTTCTTGTCTTGTGATCTTCATGGAATATTCGCTATCGTTCTCTTTATCATGTCTTTCGTGACGACATTCAACGCTGTAAGTGGTGCCCTTCTCATTTACGCTGTGTTTCTTCTCTCGTGTCCTCAATGTATCTTGTTTCTGAAGAGCGATCGATTTTGGACTCGCTCACTCGTCGGTCGCTGTGGGTGAACTGGTCCAATGCTGCGCGGTCTTCTTTAGTATGAATCTCACTGTACTTAGTTCCAGTATCGCTTCCAAACTTCTTTGTGGTTGTGATAGCAGCGAGTCCGTGGATCTTCGAAGGTCGCTCTCCTTGGTCTTGCAGCAGTTTCTCCAAATCCTCAGGCTCCGTGGAGTAAGCGGTAAGGAAACTGTGTCTACAGGGTCTCCACCATTTTAGAATGATATTCTTGACGGATCACCGTGCCCTTTTCTAGACGTGATCTTCGAAATAACTTTGGACGGACTTGGAGCACGGTACTTCGGTTTTTCAGACTCGATTTTCTTGCTGCTATATGTTCTTGCCGTGGAAGCAACTTTTTCAGATTCCTGTTAGTAATCCACGAAGGTTTATCTTCCTACAACTGTTTAGAAATAATCTTTTTCCAATATCATTCACGGTTTTGATGATAGTTTCCTTTTTCTTTTCAACCTTAGTCTCTTGCTGTATTGGCCTCCTAGATTCGGGACTTGGAGATTTTTCTGGACTCTGCGATCTGCGTTCTGAGCTACGCTTCTCCTGAGGAGACAGATACCTCTTTCCATTAGTCTGCACAATCTCTATGACATCCTCAGTTGATGTATGTTCTGTTATGTTTTTCGTGATAGAAGCTGATGTTTGATTGATCTCAACTGCTTCATCTTTTTCTATTCGTGTAACCGTCTGTTCTTGTTTAACAAGATTTTCAGGGGACTTTTTAAGTTTCGATGGAGGTCTTCATATCTTCCGTTTTAAGACCGATCTTTTTCATGTAAACAGAGGCATAGTCGCTAAATCGATTTGATGTAGGTTTAGTCGTGGTTGACTTGGTCGGAGAGGCAGGTCTGCCTGATTTATTTGGAGATGCAGATCTAGCTGATTTAGTTGGAGAGGCAGGCCTGGCTTGTTTAGTTGGAGAGCAGGCCTGGCTTGTTTAGTAGGAGATATAGGTCTGGCTAATTTACTTGGAGTGGCAGGTCTGGTCGATTTTGTCGGGGAGGTGGATCCTGCTTTTTATCGGGACTCGCAGGACGTAGTGGGCTTTTGGATATTGCAGTAGATTTCTACGGAAGTTTCGACGGACTCTGTGGTCTTTTGTCAACTAAGATCTTGCTTGGTTCTTGAGCGTGACCATTAAACAAAGTCGTTTGATCATTCGGTTTTGTTATGTCTGGTGAAACAGTTTTCGATCAGAGATTTTTTCTGGTGAATGAGTTTTCAATATGGGGTTTTATCGTTCTAATTCTCTAATTCTTTTAAGTTTTTGAGGTATTCCAGGTATTCCAAGTTTCTTGGAGGTATTCCAACCACAATAAGTCACAATCTTACTTTATCTGACAAAAGTATTCCGTTTTCTTTTTAATGCGTGCGCCTAGGAATTGAAATTCTAAACTAGCGTTTTTAATTTTAATTTTTAATTTTATCACTAGTTGATATGAACTTCAATATCTTAATTTATTGTTTGAATAATGGTGCTATGTGTTACACAGAAGTAATAATTAAGTGTTGGTGGCGGAGTAAACCCATGTACAAATTCGTCCCGTGGGTATCGTAAAAGCTGACTATGGCGAATGTCAGAAAATTCTTATGGGTTTTGATTGATGATGGCTTACACCAGACGTAAAAACGCCAGGCGTCGAACAGCAGCGTCAAAAGTGCGAGACGTCTGGTTCTGCGATCGCCGATCTGTCTGCCAAATGTGGTGATTATGGCACTACACTATTATATATGTATATATATATATATATATAATATGTTACATATATATATATATATATATATAAAGAAAATTCTTATGGGTTTTGATTGATGATGGCTTACACCAGACGTAAAAACGGCAGGCGTCGTATATGCCAATTATATATATATATAAAGAAAATCCTTATGGGTTTTGATTGATGATGGCTTACATCAATCAAAACGTAAAACCGTAAGACGTAAAAAGACGTAAAAACGCCAGGCGTCGAACAGCAGCGTCAAAAGACGTCTGGTTCTGCGATAGCCGATCTGTCAGTATATATATACATATTATATAATAAATAGTGGTGTTGTCTGATAGATTATTAGGAATGCCAGAAATTTTTTAGGGCTTTCGAACAATAGTTGTTAACACCAAAGGTCAATTACTAATTAGGTCCAAACTAGGGCAAGCCCAAGATACGGTTTTGTTGTTTTTAGCAGTTTTATAAAAATACACCAATCTTGATCTGTCTTCACTCTTCAGTTTCATATTCAGTGCTGTCGAGGACGTGTTTAACAAAGCACACAGAAGGCATACTCCTAGATAGATTGTATGACATATCAGCAAATGCATACCTTCGGTGGCTTTGAAAAAAGTCGTTTGGGTTTGCTTGAGCGAAAGAAAAAGATATTTACATACAATACAATACATGAACAAAAGAAAAGCATGAACACAGTACAAACAAACTATGTACAAAATAAAAAAAAACAAATTATTTATATTCTAAATCGAATCGTCTCTCTTTCTTAAGGAAATATTTGATTACGTCCGCGTAAAATGTTGGTGAACGTTTTAATTGTACCAATAACTGTTTTTCAATTGCGATAATTGATAAGTCTGAAAGACGCTCTTGACCTTGTGTATTTTCAAATAAGTATGGATGCGCTTCAAAGATGAGAAAGCACGTTCCGCGGAGGAACTTGTGGCTGGAATAGTTACGACATGATAAGCTAACTTTAAAAGCTGGGGAAAGGCCTCTTCAAGACTATTTTCGTTTATAAAGTCAATGAGTTCGAAAACATTGCGGTCTTTTAATTCAGGGGAGGAATACAATGAAATCAATTGGTTTTTCAATGTTTGTTTATCAAAATGGTTTGCGTAATTTTTAAATAATGAATCTAATGCCTCTAAAGGAAAATCTGAACGATATTCTTCGAATAGTTTGTTGTTGAACAATTGGAAAAAGTTTAATTTGAAAATTTCAGAATATCGGCCATTAATTTCTGAAGATATGTTAACAATTATTTCAACAAAAAGTCGTTTGTATTCTGTTTGAGCACAGCGCACATTGCGTCTCAAACGAGGAGCAGAGTTATTTTATTTTGCAATGTGTTTTCTTAAATGTGATCAAAATACACAGATCAGGCGTTGGTTTCGGCGTGGATATGAGCTGTTTTTTCTCAACAATGTTTAAAGATTTTACCTTTTCCTCGCCGATTTGCACTTTAACACACTTCATCACAAGGAACACTATTATCCTCCATTTTTACTAAAAATATTTAAAAAAGCATAAATTTTCAACTCGCAATATTCATTCGCTCAAGTAAACACACAGAGTAAACATTGAAATGTGAACTTGCAAACGTATCGCCCGCGCGCCCCCGCGCTCGATTAACTTCACACCGAAAGCCCAGCTTATCGCTCCATACTAATTGCTATATAAACAATCATAGTTATATTTCATTATAGAACATTTTGCCACAGGTTAGAAAGGGAGCGATCGTCTTCTCGAAAGCCCGATAAAAAGTGCGAGAGAGACCACTAATCGCTCAACTCAACTCCTTTCTTATGACAGCAGTATCGCGCAGTTTTGCCGCGACCGGGGTCCATCTAGGGATGAAACAATACGAGTAAATACAAGTACTTACTCAATACATTCCTTCCGATACCAAGTACTTTTTGTATCGATACTTTATAACTGAGTATCAAGTAGGTATCGGTCCAAAGTATTTGTATCGGTATGCCAATCTCACCCTTTTATTTTAACACATTGATGGATAGATAATACACTCATCTATGCTAATCATTTTTTTTAGCATAGATGAGTATATCTTGAAAATTTTGAACACGTCCTAATTTTGTTAGTTTTGTGTAGTTGGCAAGTTTGTTAGTCTATGCCCGAGAGAAAAAAAACTGTCTGCCAGTCAGTCGCCATACATGCATAATGTTTGTGTCGTCTTTGTTTTCATTCTGCGTTTGTAATTCTAACCTCTGACTGTCCTCGTTGTTTGTTTTGTGTTTAAAGCATTTTAATTCTTCAACTGATTGAAAATGGGACCCCAAAGTAGACTTTATGAAATATTGACAAACACTAGAGTGTTTGGCAATATTTCATAAAAAACGATGAGAAATTTAAAAAGCCACTCTGATTATATTGCACCTGATAACGTATCAATAAAGAATATTAATACTATTTACTGTTTTAATTTAGTTTATTCCAAATTTTACAAATAAAAATCGATCGATATGTGTAAGTATCGTATATACTTTCCAAACGATACTGAGTAACTATCGATACTCTACGACCGATACTGTATCAAGTAAAAGTATCGATACCCCAGTGGTATCGTTTCATCCCTAGGTCCATCCATATTGCACTGCTTTCATTAATTTTGACAGCCCATTGCGTGTTCGCTTTGAGACAGAGAGAACATGAATTAGTGTATTTCGAATTGAAAGCAATCTGCCAAGTGTTGACGTTATATAATAAGGCTACGAGGTCATGACCTATGTAGAACAGAGGAGCGCGCGGGAAATTTGAAATAGTTTGAAACGTTTACGAGTTATTTTATTAGTTGATATTATTGATTAAACAGTTTGATAGAGCAAGCCCGGCTTCTCGGCTTCTATGGAGGCGTCGTTACCGTGTCGCAAGTGAAAGCGCAAACTTAATATCCTTATATACTCGAGTCTGATGTATCCTATGTTTTAAGTGAGCAATTCAATGTAGCTGGGAGTAGTTACAATAACCGATATAATTTGGTCAAAATCACTTTACCCAATATTTTTGCAGTTAAGTGGTTTTGACCAACTTTTTTTTATTGTATCAGGGTGACCATATATATCTACATCTATCCTCGTTTGCGAATAAAATGCAGATGACAGCCGTGAGGACTAAGATGGTATGCCTCGTTTCCAGTAAAAAGGGTCTCCGTTTCTCTACACTCACCAAACGAAACACAGCAGCATTAAGCTGCTATTTTACGCTGGTATTCTGTGAGAGCGTGGTCCTTCCCCGGTCGAGCCGATCCATTCGTGCTACAACTATACTATTAATATAGCTGTAGCATGGCTCTACCACGTATAAAGTCAAAATTAGTTTTGACGCGGTTAGTCAAAACTAATTTTGAATGTAAAAATCATTTAAAAGTGGGATATATATGTCCCAGTCAAAACTCATAACTGGTCAAAACCACATTTAACTGCAAAAATCAGACAAAAATGGTTTTGACCGATGCCCTTAGTCAAAAACAGTTTTGACTGATTTTTGTAGTCAAAGGTGGTGTTGTCTAATTTTCAGACTATCGGTCAAAACTCGCAGTAATTGTAACAGTAGGTTAAGGTGCGATTGGGGTGGCCCTTGGGCCACCCTAAAGCCGCGTATATTATAATGATATAAAGTATAATATTGAAGGAATTTAACTTTTTAATTTCAGAAATTCAAAAAGTATATGTCAAAAATAGTTTTGACTAACATTCTTGTTCAAAACCACTTTTGACCGATGCAATGTGGTCAAAATCACTATTACCCAGTATTTTTGCAGTTAAAAGTGGATTTGACTAAGGTCCTTAGTCAAAACTACATTTGACTGCAAAAAATCAGTTAAAAGTGCTATTGACCGGTTATGAGTTTGGACTGTAACATATATACCTTGCTGACTTTTTTTAACGAAGTAGATGCCTATGACACAGATATTTTTTTCAAAGTAAACTTTTTAAATGATTTTTATTATTATAATTACCTATTATTTATGTAGTAATAGGCGAGCAGCTTGTAGCTGTTGCTTGTTGCCTATATTTATGTTGGTGTTTTATAAATAGTTCAAGTCCATACTCAGAATACATTAAATAAGATTGCCTTTGCACCATTTGTCCAGTCTGTTTTTAAAGCTGATTACAGAGGGAGCATCAACCACGTCTTGAGGCAACTTGTTCCATATGTTTATGACTCTGTTGTTTATTGTGTGATGTCACACATTAGTGTATGAGCGGGTTTCCACCTATCTCATATAGTTAGAATGTCTAGTTCGGTGGATACTGATATTAAAAATATAGATGTTTAAAAAACACGAGATTAATATATAAAACTTATTCTACGATTACGAAACAATTTCTTCAGCTGCATCACCACTTAACGTCAATAAATATATATAATATATAATAGTAAAAAAGCGATATTGCAAATCAAAGGGTTTGCGTCGTCGTTCGTCTTGCGTACAGCAAAGGTGTGGAATTAAATTAAATGGGCTTTGCTAAGCTAAGTCAGTGCGTTTTACCATCTTGGCTGCATCACCTCTTACTTCTGAGGTGGGATAGTAATCAAGCACTGACTTATAATAGTTAAAAAAAACCTAAGCTTTCGTAATGTTTTTCACATACTTGCACTTGCTTTACTGCGAATCGTCATTAACAAGTTCCCTATAAAAACCTCTATAAATCTTCATTTTAATTAGCAATAGTAATTAAACTTTACAATTGAAAAAAAGTAAAAAACGCCTTGCGATCGAAAAGAAATTCCACTTTCGAGGAGCAATCATGATTTAAACGCGAGATAGCGGTCACTGACATTGATAGAACCGAGTTGCAATCTAAAGATTGAAACGGATGTGACCAAACTAAACCGTCTTCTCTCGATCCCTTGATCGGTCCTTGCTATTCTTCGTTATCCTCCGCCATTCCGCCATTTATCGCGTTCTCGACGCCATTTCTCGCCATTAATAGTTCTTAATGAGCATTTAAGACGCCTTTGGAGAGGTTTGCAATTGTTTTATCCTTGTAATTAAGAACGTCTGATCTATATTTTTGTAGATCCAAGTGCAAACAATTGTTGAATAGGTTTTCAGAGTTATGTACCTTGATTATTTTGATTACATTTTACTTAAGAAGGAAGTATTTACTGAATTGATGATTGAATGAAAAGATTGATTGAATTGAGTTTTTTTGTAATGATTTGCGTGTTTTTATTTTATAAATAGAGAAGTTTTAAATTCCTTCATAGGGTAGCTCAAAGTCCATAGACTATTTAATAAAATACCATTTATAACAAACTAGCCGTACCCGACATGCGTTGTCAATGCCTCTTTTCTTGTAAGTAAGCTTCGCTGGCGCGTTCACAACAAATCACTAAACATTCATCGTAATCGGATGAATGGTGAATAAAGGAACGTGCAGAAGATTAACAGAAAATTTGTTTTATCAGAAACCATCGCGGGCATTCGCACTTTTAATACTTTACGGACTTTTCAATAAAAATAAAATTAACATTTTTTTATAAAATTTAATTAACAAGTTCATTGTCTTCTATAGCTCTGTCCACGGATGGGCACCAAAAGGAGATTCCCCTTTAACAAGGAATTTAGTGTACAGCCATTTTCTCTGTCATTCATTCATTTATTCTGTCAAAAGTGCACTGATAAGCATGAGAGGATATTTGCCATTGTTGCCTAGGCGGGTAGACAAACGCATTATTTTTTAAATTATCATTGCATTCTTATCAGGAAGATGCTGCTGCCCATCTTTTGTTTGCTTTTTCTACTGTCGTCTTTAACGACACTCTAGGATGATTAAGGGAAGTGGATTCGCTTACGTTGTCACGAAATGGTGTTATAGCCTTGTATCCGTGAGAGTATTTCATATATTGGACACTATCATTAAAAATTGAAGCTTGTTTAACTACTGAACTAAAAGTTTTTTTTTTATGATTAAAACTCCTTAATGGAGGTTCGCAATGGAGTTCATCTATTGTCTTAGAATTTTATACGACCTTCGTATATCTAGATTTTTAAATAGACACCTACATCGATCCATTTAAGATTAAGATTTAAGAACGAATCAAAAATGTAGATGCCTTGTCACTCCAGAGGAATTTTATAGAATGTCTTATAACCAGTAAAAAGGGTATCCTGTTCACTACCGGGGAAGGACCACGCTCTCACAGAATACCAGCGTAAAATGTCTCACAGAGTACCAACGTGTTTCGTGTGGTGAGTGTAGAGAACCGGATACCCCTTTTACTGGAAACGAGGCATTCCATCTTAGTCCTCACGAGTGACAACGCATCTGCATTTTGATTCGTAACCGAGGGTAGATTAGATATCTATCTATAGATTATCTTATAAAAAAAATTAAAAAGGAAAATTGAAAAGAAAATAGTGTAACTTATTAAGTGGTGATTATTGTTCATTCATGTTTGACAGAACGCTGATACTTAGTCTATTCTATATAAAAAAATATTTTGTCTTATTTGTTCATGGTCGAAATTTGATAACACCTTTTCAAAAAGAGTATAATTAAAACGTTACACTTATACAACATATTAGGCTGTTGCAAAATCGAGTCGCTATCACTTTTGAATATATTATTAAGGTCTTATATTGAAAAGCGATGTCTAGGAGCGAGTACGTAACAATTAAACCTAAGAATACCAAGTGAAAGTAGTATGCCTAGGTGGAAGCGACTGTGGGCATTAGAGACTGCATTCCGCAGTTATAAACAGGCTTGAATAAGTAGTTATATTAAACAGAAACTTGCTTACATCTTTGTTTATAAGTTTATTCAGGATGTAAACATAGAGAAATCAAACTAGTGGTTACATAATAAACATAATAAAATAGTTATTACTTATTAGCATATTACGTAATGTTTTGTTTAATAGTGTGTGGTAGCCGCGTTGTCATCACCACCACCACATGGTGTGGATCTCTCCACAGAGAATTCATCACCATATTTCGTATGAGTGTCGTTTGAGGCGACTAGAGGAAACCCCAGAAAGATCCTATGACTTCCGATAGATGGCGATATAACTATCTCGTTTACGCCACGCGTAAATAACCAAACCGGCGACGGGCAGCATCAAAGGTGCGAGAGGTCTAGTATTGATCTTCTATCTGCCTGCCAAGCGTGCTTAAGGCTAGATTAAATTCTCACTATAACGGAAGACGCTCATGTCCGACAGTCGAATATATGGGCTCTTGAAAATACCGTGTAGTGGCGGTAAGAGAATTTATCACATTTACTAGTACAAGGATTAGACAGGTTGATTTCTTATATTTACGCCAACACTACACATTGAATAAAACTATTTTTACGGATTTTATCGCGTTTAATTTACTAATTTTGATTCCCGACGTTTCGGGTGCTTTACAGCACCCATGGTCACGGGGGCGACTGAGGTGTTTGACATCCTAATGTCATAGTTAGCCCGGCTACCTTCCGTTTTTTGAATATTAATTTTCGGTCCGATCTACGCGGAATGAGCTTACAGTATCTTGAAGTCTTGCAGTGGTATGCTTGGGTTTGGATTTAATTTTGTTAATTATAGGATCCCAAGCAGATGGCAGCACCATCCATCTTCTCTATTGTAATTAGGATGTTTTTTAATCTCAATAGCCTCGCGTATCATCCTTGGTAGGAATCGGTGTTCTTTTCGAGAATTTGTGGTCTATCAAATCTGATGTAGAGGCGGGGATGATCTTGAACATGTTCACACACTGCAGACTTCCCGGAACGTTGGTGCTTTACGTCAGCTATATGTTCTTTTACGCGGGTTTTTATAGATCTTTTTGTTTGTCCTATGTAAGAGAGACCACATTCACAATCCAGCTTGTACACTCCTGCATCTTGTAGAGGGATATGACACTTGACGGATGGTAAAAATTGACTAATCTTCTTCAGCGGCTTGAAGTATGTTTTAATGGAAGCTCGCTTCAAGATGTAGCCAACCTTGTCTGTGACTCCTCTGACATAGGGTAGAATAGCAGGCACACGCTCGACTGTGGCCGGCTTCACTCGGTCACTGTGACATAGGCGCGGGACCCGAAGCTTTTTGTCTTGCAGTACTTGCTCGACGTGCTGAAGCCCGGCGGCCAGATGTTTTATGTCACAGATCCCTCGTGCTCTCTGAAACAAAGATTTTCCCACGGTAGCTAAGTGTAACAGATGATGGTGCGATTCACCATTTATATAGCGGTTGGTATGGGTCTTTTTCCTATACACAGTGTGACCAATTTTCGATTAGATTTCGGATGACTGAAACATCTAGGAAAGCTAAAGAATTGTTTGCCTCTAACTCCATTGTGAATTATATTTTAGAGTTTATGGAATTAAGGTGGTCTAAAAATGCAGTTACTTTGTCAGATGGTAAAATTGTAAAAGTATCGTCTACGTACCGCTTGTAGAATCTTGGAATTACAGGAGCAGTAAGAAGGGCTTTCTCCTCAAAGTCCTCCATGAATATGTCGGCGACTACGGGAGATACAGGTGAACCCATCGCCACACCATCTACTTGCTTGTAGAATTCTTCCTTCCACAACAGATAGCCAGATGTGAGGCAGTGTTTTAGTAATACTGCATATTCTGTAGGCATGTTGTTATCTTCTTTTTTTTTTTATAGGAGAGGTGGCAAACGAGCATGCGGCTCACCTGATGGTAAGTGACTACCGCCGCCCATGAACAACTGCAACACCAGGGGAACCAGAGGAATTGAAGATGCGTTGCCGGCCTTTTAAAAGGAGTAGGCTCTTTTCTTGAAGGTCCCTAAGTCGTATCGGTCCGGAAAAATCGCTGGTGGTAAACTATTCCACAAGGAAGTTGTGCGAGGAAGAAAACATCTTCTAAATCGCACAGTGGTGGACCGCCAATCATCCAGATGGTGTGGATGGTATCGGGAGTTCTGCCGCGATGTGCGTTCGTGAAATTTGGCGGCTGGGATTAATCCGAACAATTCCTCAGAGCACTCCCCGTGGTAAATGCGAAAGAAAATGCAAAGAGATGCAACATCTCTTCGCAGCGCCAATGAATCGAGCCGATCGGAAAGGACTCGGTCGTCGACGATTCGAGCCGCTCTGCGCTGGATGCGGTCAAGTGGAAGGAGCTGGCACTGGGGAGCCCCAGCCCAGAGATGGGAACAGTATTCCATGTGAGGCCGAACCTGTGCCTTGTAAAGTTGCAGGCGTTGTGCCGGCATGAAATACTGTCCCGCTCTGCTGAGCACGCCAGCTTTTAGAGGCCAATTTGGCCTTCTCTTCCAAGTGACCGCGAAACTGCACGTCACTCGATATGTCGACGCCGAGGATTCCGATACTGGCTGAGGCAACAAGGGGAGTACCTTGAAACTGAGGAGATACGACAAAGGGGTTCTTTTTAGCGGTAAACGCGCAAACTTGTGTCTTCTGAGGATTAAACTGGACTAGATTTAGTCGCCCCCAATCCGAGACTTTGTTCAGCAAAGACTCGACTTAGACTCAAGTTTGTTCCGGTACTCGGCGACGTTTTCCCGAGAAATATTCGCACGGCCGGCGTATAGAGCATCACCAGTGCTATCATCCGCATAGCAATGAATGTTACCGGTTTGCAACATATCATTGATATGCAGAAGAAACAGCGTTGGTGATAGCACGCAGCCTTGTGGAACACCAGCGTTAATAGGCTTGTAGTCGGAGCATGCACCGTCTACAACGACCTTGATGCTCCGATCTGCAAGAAAGCTGGTGATCCAATTGCACAATTTCTCGGGAAGCCCATAGGAAGGGAGCTTCGAAAGAAGCGCTTTGTGCCAAACCCGATTGAAAGCCTTCGCTATGTCCAAACTAACGGCCAATGCCTCCCCCTTGGACTCTACTGCCTCCGCCCATCTATGAGTCAGGTAGACCAGAAGATCACCAGCTGATCGACCCCGACGAAAACCGTATTGGCGGTCACTAATCAGCTGGTGATCCTCAAGGTACCGCATGAGCTGGCAGTTTATAACGGACTCCATTATTTTGGAGAACAAGGGTGATAGCGATAGGCCTGTAGTTGGACGGGTCTGAACGGTCGCCTTTTAGGATCGGTTGGACAAAGCTGTCTTCCATGATTTCGGGACTACGCCTAGGAGGTAGGAGTACCGGAAAAGACGCAGTTAGAACCGGTGCCAACTCCGGAGCACACGTCCTCAGCACAATTGGGGGATTCCGTCAGGCCCACTGACTTGTGGATGTCCAGGGAGAGGAGTGCTTTGCGAACCGAGCACTGTGAGAACCGCACATCCGGCATGGAGCACTCACACCGCGGGATGGTCGGTGGTGTGTTCCCCCCGTCATCAAGAGTCGAGTTGGACGCAAAAAGTGAGCCTAAAAGGTCGGCTTTCTCTTTTGCGGCGTGGGCCAGTGGGTCGTCCTCCCTGTGCAGAGATGGTAGTGATGGCTTACAGAAATTCCCTTGGACAGCCTTGGCGAGAGACCAAAATGCACGGGTTCCGGAAGGAAGGCGAACTAGTTTCTCGCCAATTCTGCCTATGTGCTCTTGTAGCTTCCTAGTTACAATTGAGATGCAGTCTTCAATAGGTGAGTAGTGACTGAACATTAAAACTGACCATAGTTTCATTATCAGCGAGATGTAGGTCTTTTATCTCACTAACAAAATGGTATGAAACCTTTGTGACTGCTCTAGTATGTCCTCTCTGTCTACTGTGGTGACAGTATTTTTGCCAAGTGTTGAGCCAACTTATAAGTTGGTGAATCGATCTGGCTTACTATGGGGCATAGTGGAGCGTTTGGTTTGTGTATTTTCGGTAACCCATACAACCTCGGTGGTTTGGCACATGATGGTATTGTCGAATTCACGTCGAGATTTAATTTTTCGGAGTATTTCTTTATTAAGTCGGTAGTAGAGCAATGCAATAGCTGACCACTCAATTAAAGAAGGTCTAACTGAAGAGATATGAAGATCAAGAATCTACAAGCGGTACGTAGACGACACTTTCACAATTTTACCATCTGACAAAGTAACTGCATTTTTAAACCACATTAATTCCATAAATTCTAAAATACAATTCACAATGGAGTTAGAGGCAAACAATTCTTTAGCTTTCCTAGATGTTTTATTCATCCGAAATCCTGATAACACTATTATAATATTGGTCACACTGTGTATAGGAAAAAGACCCATACCAACCGATATTTAAATGGTGAATCGCACCATCATCCATCACAGTTAGCTACCGTGGGAAAATCATTGTTTCAGAGAGCACGAGGGATCTGTGACAGAAAACATCTGACCGCCGAGCTTCAGCACGTCGAGCAAGTATTGCAAGAAAACAAGCTTCGGGTCCCGCGCCTACGTTACAGTGACCGAGTGAAGCCGGCCACAGTCGAGCGTGTGCCTGCTGTACTACCCTATGTCAGAGGAGTCACAGACAAGGTTGGCTACATTTTGAAGCGAGCTTCTATTAAAACATACTTCAAGCCGCCGAAGAAGATTAGTCAATTTTTACCATTCGTCAAGTGTAATATCCCTCTACAAGATGCAGGAGTGTACAAGCTTGATTGTGAATGTGGTCTCTCTTACATAGGACAAACAAAAAGATCCATTAAAACCCGCGTGGAAGAACATATAGCTGACGTGAGGCACCGACGCTCAGGGAAGTCTGCAGTCTGTGAACATGTTCAAGATCGTCCCCGCCGTTACATCAGATTTGATAGACCACAAATCCTCGCAAAAGAACACCGATTCCTACCAAGGATGATACGCGAGGCTATTGAGATTAAAAAACATCCTAATTTCAATAGAGAAGATGGATGGGTGCTGCCATCTGCTTGGGATCCTATAATTAACAAAATTAAATCCAAACCCAAGCATACCACTGCAAGACTTCAAGATACTGTATCATTCCGCGTAGATCGGACCAAAAATTAATATTGAAAAAACTGAAAGTAGCCGGGCTAACTATGACATTGGGATGTCAAACACCTCAGTCGCCCCCGTGACTATGGGTGCTGTAAAGCACCCGAAACGTCGGGAATTAAAATTAGTAAATTAAACGCCATAAAATCCGTAAAAATAGTTTTATTCGACGATTATACAGGTTGCCAGTCAGTTAGAGGATTATCATAAAACGTCGGAAAATGGTTACACAATAGTGGGAAAAATATTTTTATGACGTGACGTATGTGGTAAAGCCATGCTGCAGGTGTATTATGTTTGTAGGGGTCGGCTCGACCGTAGGATGACCACGCTCTCACAGAATACGAGAGTGAAATAGCAACTCAAAGCTGCTGTGATACGTATGGTGAGTGTAGAGAACTATATGCCCATATTGCTGGAAACGTGGCATTCCATCTTAGTCCTCAGAGGTGAAAACGCATTAGCATTTTAATTTTTAATCATAATATGATTAAAAATTAAAATGCTATATATATAATCATATAGATGTAAATGTGCACGTTTGCTTATTCTATAAAAAAAATTACTTTCATAATGCTTGTATTTTTTATTCTTACATTGAAAACTAAACAGCTTTCGTTTCGTTTCATTATCGACTTTCTTCATTTTTCCCATGGCTTATTTGCAGATTGAAGCGTTTACGCCAAAGTGCACGATCTGTTCATTATTCGTGCTCTAACCAGTGGGTGTATTAGTATTTAGAGTCTTTTGTGTTGACGTTATATTATGTTCCTACGTATTCAAAAATTGCTGTTATTTACTCTACAATACCGGTGCTAAGCTTCGCCCACTCGATAACCAAAAAACTTAGTGATTATATACTCTTTGGAAGGACCTTTCATGCTAACATTCAAAGTTTAGGCACAGAAGTGACATTTGCTCGGTTTTCTGTCGTACACACTGACCTCTATATTGTATATATACTATATTGTACATAAAAGCTTGGCATGCTCAGCAGAGCGGGACAGTATTTCATGCCGGCACACCGCTTCCAACTTTACAAGGCGCAGGTTCGGCCCCACATGGAATACTGTTCCTATCTCTGGGCAGGGGCTCCCCAGTGCCAGCTCCTTCCATTTGATCGCATCCAGCGCAGAGCAGCTCGAATTGTCGACAACCGAGTTATTTCCGATCGGCTTGACTCATTGGCATTGCGAAGAGATGTTGCATCTACCACAGGAGTGCTCTGAGGAATTGTTCGGAGTAATTCCAGCCGCTCAATTTCACCATCGCACATCGCGACAAAACTCCCGATACCATCCATACCATCTGGATGATTGGCGGTACACCACTGTGTGAATTAGAAGAAGTTTTCTTTCCCGCACAACTTGCTTCTGAAATCGGCTACCACCAGAGATTTCTGGACCCATACGACTTATTGATCTTCAGAAAAGAGCCTACTCTTTTTTAAAAGGCCGGTAACGCATCTGAAACTCCCCTGGTGCTGCAGTTGTTTATGGGTGGCGGTAGTCACCATCAGGTGAGCCGCATGCTCGTTTGCCCCCTCTGCTATAAAAAAAAAGTATATGCTCGTACTCGATTGTGATTTATACAAAACAGACGACTTCGCATAACAAGAAAGCGCGTAGCCGACATATTACAAATTGCAAATTTAAACTCAAAAAACCTCACGATTAAATAACTTTTTCTAAGACTCGATGTATCCCGTCAAAATAACGTAGGATGGTTAATAAAACGGTAGAAGTTCTTTTGGGACACAATTGAAACCGCGAGCAACAGCTAGTATAATCCTATACTTGAAGTGTGGATCTTTTCCAAAATTATTTTACAAATTATTTTTAAGATTTCTCCAGAAAGTAATAATTATACTTGTGTTGAAGATTCCACACTCTTACCTTTAGGTTACAAAAAAATAATTTGAAAATAAGTCCATTACTTATTATTAACACAATATAATAATTTGTAGTAGTGACTAATGTAATTTACCCTATCTATATTGTAAGTTTCATTATAGTAGAATCACTGACCTCCATATATACTACTACGCTGTATAATAGAAATCAGTGAATAGAATAGAATATTTTCTATTCAACATAGATTATTACATAATACTTATTGAAAGTCATGCATTTATTTTACTACTATTAATTTTATTGAAATCGTTAAAGCCGTTTTCGAGAACGTGATTACTAAAAACAAACAAACAAATATATAAATTTTGCTCGTATTAAATATTATAAGAATATACAACAGAGCCGTGGTAGCTGTGATGGTTAGCGCTCGCTGTAAATTTCCAAGTACGCGAGCAACCCGGGTGCGATCCCCGCCGGCACCAATGAAATTGTTAATTGCAATTTTAAGTGCTGATTTACCACGTGCTCGGCGGTGAAGGAAAACATCGTGAGGAAACCTGCATGTTTGAGAAATACGAAAAAAAATACTTCGAAGACATGTGAAGTTTGCCAACACGCATTGGGCCAGCGCGGCGGACACTTCCTTGCCCTAAAACCCTCTCAGAAATGAGGGGAGGCCTGTGCCCAGCAGTGGGACGTATATAGACTGTAACTTTTTTAACTTTTTATATAACATAGTCGTTTATGTATTTCGCATGTAATTTTTGTTTTAAAAGTATAATAGTCCCTTGCTGTAGTTTCATGGCATCATCGCATCGCCTTATTAGTTCAAACTAATTCCTAACTACTAACAACTAAGGCCTAACTTCTTAAATAAATAACAACCAGTTGTAAACCTAGATGACCAGCGTCTCAAAAACATGTAATGGTTATCATTATCAGCATTATATAGCCAAACTATTTAAAAATATTTCAACTTGCTATAAATATATACAATGTTTATTGGTTTTAATAGACTGTCATAAAATCTCCACCCATTCATTACACTCTACATTTGTTTCATAAAGTGTAAGTAGTAATTAATAGCGTTATTCCAATGTACAAATTTATATGACTGTATCAAATTAATCCTCGCCTACCACATTTATAAAGCTTATAAAAGAGTAGTAGCCCGAACAAAATATCAATTCGGGCCGCTTTGTCGTTTTTTATATACAGCTCTGTAAAACATCAGACTCGCGTGCATAGGGCCTTATGTGAGCTTGGCACGCGACGGTACATTCGCGGGAAAAAGTGATTAGCCCATTTCTCTGAGTACATTTCTGTTAACTTCCTCATAACATCCGCCATATATTCTCTCTTCGTTTAGATGTTGTTACTGGGCTTTCATTTGAGATTAGGGTGTATTTTAGTCTATTTTTATTGCTCGTTAATGACCGGTATCATTTTAGGACCCGGTCGAATGCCCATATAGAGTAATTGTTGAAGTTTATTGCCCGCTAAGGAAATAAGTTGCGTTAATAATAAACGTAAATTACTATTTACGGTTGCCCTTTTTACTACACACAATGATTTATATGTGGCAATATTGAAAGAAAGTAAGAATAAACGTAAAAAGTTTATATGCCCATAATATGTATCTAATCACCCTTGAGTGGTGATCTATTCATTAATACGTAAGGTTGTTCATTATTACAACCCTTCACAAGTCCACTGTTGAACGTAGGCCTCCCCCAAGGAATGCCACAAAGCATGATACTAAGCCACCTGCATCCGTCGACTTTCAGCACGTCTTACCAGGTCGTCACTCCATCCAGTGATTGTTGAAGGTTGTTCAAGTCTTACCAATCAAGGAAAAATTTCACTAGCTGGCAAGATATATTTTCATCGTTCACATCAGTCGGCAATTAATCCACTGGTAGTTTTTCACTACTCATAGTAGTTCTTTGCCGTAATCACCACGCTTGGTAGGGAAATAGCGAGCGCAGTACCAGGCGTCCCGAACGCTGCTTCCTGCATCAAGTTTTGGTATTTTACTTTAGAGGTGATAGTACCGTCATCTATTGGAGGCCACCAAATATTCCGGGTATTTCTATAAGTCGCCGCTTATAATACACATGGGATGAAATTATATTTTTTTTTATAGAAATACGACAAACACAAAAGCGTAATTGGATGCAGTACCTCAAAGACACATATCTTTTACGAGTGACAACGCATGTGCATTTTGATTCGTAATCGAGGATAGGTGTAGATGTCTTTGGGCCGCAGCAACCATATACCATCAGGTGGACTGTGTGCTCGTCCGTCACCCTTATCCTATAAAAAATCTTCGATTAAAAGTCCAAAACCAAATGCGTTGCCGCCACTTGAGGAAAGGTGTTTACTAGTAAAATGGATCAGCGGTTCTCTTCACTCACCATATGAATGGTTAGTTACACAACATTATTATGCTACTTTACATGCTTGTATTCCGTGCGTGCGAGGCCTTTTCCCGGTTGAGCTGACCTATTTGTTTTTTTAGGATAGGGTGACAAACAGCACACAGTCCACCGGATGTTAAGTGGTTGCTGTGACCCATAGACATCTACATCTATCCTCAATAAAGAATCAGAATGCAGATGCGTTGTCACCCGTGAGGACTAAGCTGAAATGCCTCGTTTCCAGTAATAAGGGTCTCGGTTCTCTACACTCACCATACGAAACACAGCAGCATGAAGCTGCTATTTTACGCTGGTATCCTGTGAGAGCGTGGTCCTTTCCCGGTCGAGCCGACCCATTCATGCTACAACTATACTACTAATATAGCTGCAGCATGGCTCTACCACGTATAAAATTCGTGTTGCAGCCGTGATATGATATGCTGTAGCATGGCTCTACCACGTAAAAAGTGTGTCTATTTGTGAAAACTTGTGATTGGCCTTCTTCCTCAAATTTTATTTTCATGTATTACTTGATGTTTTTAGCTGTAAGTTTTCCAATATGATAAAAGAAAATAAAAAAATAGCCATACATGGTCATTTACAACAGCCCTTTATGCAAATACTTGAAAATAAAAATAAAAAACATATCAAGAAGGCAAATTTTAATAAAAGTATTTAGTTTTATATTATGTGCTATGATTCATCACTTTCCTATGATACTACATGAATCTACATACCAGGTACATTGGTTATGGATAAGTTTTCGAAGAGTTACTCTATGTTCGCGCATACATCTGCTTCACTTTCATATTGTATTGAATTTTGTGAAGTTGGACAGTATTTCGAAACAGTCACCGTGATTAAAATCATAAAATGTGTCGAAAACTGTGATCTTGAGTGCTGGGTTGAATCCAAGTTCGCAAATATTTTATTTTCATGTCTTGATGTGTTGCGATTGTGTTTTTATACGTGGTAGAGCAATGCTGCAGCTATATTAGTGGTATAGTTGTCGCACTAATGGGTCGGCTTGACCCGGGAAGGACCACGCTCTCACAGAATACCAGCGTAAAATAGCAGCTTAACACTGCTGTGTTTCGTGTGGTGAGTGTAGAGAACCGGAGACCTCACGGTCCTCACGGGTGACAACGCATCTGCATTTTGATTTTTTATTGAGGATAGATGTAGTCTATGGGTCACAGCAACCACTTACCATCAGGTGGACTGTATGCTCGTTTGTCACCCTATCCTATAAAAGAAATTGTTGGATACGACATCTAAACGTACCTCCATACCTTCCCATATTTATATAATATACCTGTGTTTCATATAAATGTGGGAAGTTATGGAGCACCTGTTAGTACGAGTACTTTATCGAACCATAGGTGTGCAACTCACTTTCGTTAGTATTAAGTGTGATAAAAGTTATTTAAACTATTTCAAACCAGTTCAACTAGGAGGATAACATAATTTGTTAATTATTTTAAGAAATTTCAAAATTAAAACTTATCACTTCTTCACACGAAAGTACTCTTAACCCTTTTTTGTTTTTAAAAGCGAAGCCTCAGCCAAGAATGATCGAATGCTCCGAATCCATGTTATACATTTAAAGTTATCCGATTTGAAATGTAGTAATTTGTTAACTATTAAAGAAACTGTCGCGACGTATTTGATTTGCATCGCAGCCTTCGCAACCCACGTCACGTGAGCGTTTTACTCAATTATGCTTTTGATATAGACTTAAAATGTTAATTAATAAATGAGTAACTCAGGTGAAGGTTCAATATGTGATCTTTTTAATACTTTACTTCAAGTTATATTTATATCTTTATTACATATAAAAATTACGTGTCACATTGTTTGTCCGCGATGAACTCCTAAACTAATGAACTGATTTCAATGAAATATTGCACATTGTGTGCAGTTTGGTTCAACTTGAGAGAGAAGATAGTTATAAGTAACCCTATAAAATATTTTTATTGTAATTTTAAGGATTTTTCTAAGGGTTGTCGAAAAGGGCAGAACAACGTCATTCGGCCAGCTAGTATTCATAGTGTTTTAATTGGTTTCTCGTAAACGGCTCTAACGAAATGGATAAAATTTTGTATTTGGTTAATGTTTTACTTTTCCATGTTTATTTAGATACTTTGTTCGCGTTAAATTAATTACGATCCTTAGGTTACAACAAGAATTTATAAAATTCACAAAAATTTATAAAACTCATCTTGTGAGTCGTAACCTAAGGATATATACGTATCGAAATGTAAAAAGTTGAACGAACGCAAGAAATATCTCTCCTATATTTTATGCTAACAGATTTTTGTAAATAAAGTTTTTAGATTTTGTGGGTTAGGTATTATATATAGATTCGTAAGCACGCCACATACTTGCCCAAGAGAAAACAGGTGTTTTCTAAATATATGATGCTACCTTATGTTTTAATCCTTGGGCTTTGTTAATAGTAACTGCGCAGCGTTCGCAGTTATTCAGAGAAACTGCACTTATTAAACTGGAATGGCAAATCCGTCGGAATAATCGAAATACGGGAATCAAAACATTTTCTCCTTTTGCTATTCCAGTCATAATTATTTCTGTTGTGATATTACCCTTGAGGTGTATAATTTATAACCGTGTGCCATTGTATATTCTTGGCACATCAAGATTATGCATTAACAGGACCAGAACACTAACTTTCAGTCTCAGCTTCTGGAAAGCATTGCTGACAATACTAAAGAGTTACGTTTTCTGATAAAGTGTGGAAGGTGAGGTATATGTGACATATTTTTTTAATTGATCTATCCGACAGTTTCATCCATCAGTGCTAAAATTACTCTTTCACAAAACCATTCTCTATTTCTCATATTTTTTAGAGTTCTAGACATTATTTTTAATTCATATAATCATATCGTTACTATTTGTTGTCATACGATCTTTAAGTAGTGTTTATGCCTTTCAGCCAACATTAAGCAACGTGGCGGCTATTCCAGAGGAGGCTACAGCAACAGAAACTCCTTTAGATATTCTGATTTGGACGGAAAGCAGATTTAAAAGAAAAAAATTACCGGTGCCTCGCGGGGCATCCAAAAATAACAATTTCTTTTTTGAACAACATCATCAAAAACTAAACTTTGTTCTGAGTTCAAATGAAGTAGATTCGTAATCGAGTTCTCGTATTAAATCACTATTAACATCCCCAGTTCTACGCAGTCTGCTCATTACAAAATCTGTTAATCTTTTCCAGTGATAGTTATCATTTGGTCTTTAATCTATGTAAGGGTCTCGCAGTAAATTAAGTTCTGAATTAAAGTAAATCAAATACAATTGTTGAGGATTTAAGAGTCCATATGTCACTATTAATATAGCAAAAAGCTCTCTCACCTCAACCCCTGATCATTGTGCAGCCTCTTCCACTGTTACATCCCAGTGATTGTCAACCTCCCATAATTATTTTGCCTTAAGTGTTGAAAATTCCTGATTAACGTTTAGTAGTATACGTGTGCAACGACGTCTGCCCTTTCGTGTCTGCCGTTCGGGTAGACATAGTTAGGAATGTGAACCTCACAACTCACTGCACTCATGCGCTTTGCTTTTACACTAATAATTACGCGGGAAAGGTTTTCGTAGCTATCTGTTTGCCAAATTTTATAGGATATGTACTATCGTTTTGTATGTATATAAAAATATAAATATTACAGGCAAATTGTGTAATCAACCCCTATTTTTACCCTTGAGTGATTCTTTTACAAAAACGATAAAACACGAATTCTTCATTTCCTACCTAAAGCCAAAATATTTTATAGAATGTTGGTGACAAACGAGCACAATCTACCTGATGGTTAGTAGATGCTGTGATCTATAGACATCTTCATTCATGCTCGATTAAGAATCAAAATGCAGATGCTTTGTCACCCTTGAGGACTGAGATAGAACCTCGTTCTTAGTAAAAAGGGTCTCCGGTTCTCTACACCTAACTTGAGCAATAATGGGATCCCCATACAGACTCTCATCTTCTTTTTCACCTCTTATTCTTTTTTGGTACAAAAGGTAGGTTCTTCAATCAATTAAGTTAATATATTTCCTTGCCCAATTTAATCGAAATCTTTGAGTTCATTTCTCTTCTCTTTTTCATGTTTGTAAAAATCGATTTCTGGACACGAGTCACTTTCGTTGAAAGTCGTATTTTTCGTTATCGCCACGCTTGGCTCATGGATGATCGTAGGCCTAATCGTAATCTGCACAAAAAATCAATTGAAATATATTTGTCAAAATCCAATTTAGAAGATACATGTGGACGTAGAAATAACGGACGTTCCAACCACTTTTCACTTTTCACTGCAGTCGGGTAAAAATTCACTTAAAGACCTAACAAGGCTACGGATGGTAACTTTATTCCATGGACGCCTCTAACCAACTTCTAACAAATTCAACTTTAAACAAAATGTAATGTGGTAGAGTCATGCTATATTATGCCTGTAGCACGAGTGGGTAGGTTCTACCGGAGAAGGGCCACTAAAATAGCAGCTTAATGCTCCTGTTTCGTATTGTGAGTGTAGAAAACCGGAAACCCTATTTACTGCAATCGAGGCATTCGATCTTAGTCCTCAGGGGTGACAACGAGTTCTGCATTTGTTACTTCTAGGGAATCAGTTGATGTTTTAATAGGGATCATTCTTATCATTTGAATGACTTTTTAAAATTTAATTCGGGCAAATAATCGAATGTAAAATAATAAAAATATATTTAAAGTTAACGACGCTCACATGTTGAAACTAAATTAAATTAGAAAAAATGCAATTTAGCTCCACAACAAAATGTCGTGTTGTACAAACATAACACAGCGGGGACTTTAAAAACTGATTGTTTTTATTTAATTTTGTTTATTGTGATCTGCGCACGCGAGAATCGAACCTGCTCACGGCGGGAGCCGTCAAACCTGTTGTGAGCAACAAGAGCAGCAAAACAGGCTTGCACTGTCGTATGAATAAACATTTCTTAACAAGAACCTCTGCTTTAATTGCGACAAGGTAATTCGTAAAAGTAACTGAAGAAAAATTAGGTCTTATTAAAGAATAACGTACACTTATATATAAATAACTTATAAAGGTCAAGGTACAAGGTCAGAAGTTATGGTATCCTATAGCAGCGTCAAATGTGTGATACATTTGGCACTGCAATCGTCAGGTGGTCCATAGACATCTTCATTAATACTCGATTAAGAATCAAAATGCAAATGATTTGTTACATTTACGTGGTCGATATATATATTTTACGTTGTAGAGCCATGCTGCAGCTATAGTAATAGTTAGTAGTAACCACGCTCTCACAGAATACCAGCGTAAAATAGCACAGACCCGGAGACCCTTTTTACCGGAAAAGAGGCATTCCATCTAAATCCTCAGGGGTGACAACGCATCTGCATTTTGATTCTTAACCGAGGATAGATATAAATGTTTATGGGCCATAGTATCCACTTATCATCAGGTGAACTGTGTGCTTGTTTGTCATCCTTATTCTATAAAAAAGGATAGCAGGTGGATTGACGAATACTTCCTTCAACAGAAGAGTTATGAACTGTTAGGATAGAGTAGAAGATAGGAAGGTGGTGGTCTAAGAAAATTTGTCATCTCATATTTTCTCGTGGGTGTCAAAACGAGACTATTGAAGGTCTATGGAAGGTGATCAGGTAGATCTCATGGCCTCCGATAGTTCGTAATCTGTCTGATAGCGAATGGTTTATGGCAGACTCATACTAATGAGAGAGGCCCAACTCAAGCATTGGACTGTTACGGATTGATGAAGAAGATAAGATAAAATCGAAATGTCAATTCTTTATAATGTTATTTCACATACTTACGCCTATTAGACAGAGAGGTAAGGAGAGAGTATGATCTTCCATTTGGCACGATCTCGACACACTTCTTTTGCTTCTTTCACATCCATATATCTACACAAGGTCGTCAGTCGAAGAGTATGCACAAGCACAGGTGCACGTTCTATTACCTCACTCTTATAGTCCGGTGGGACCGCAACCCGTCACGATCGGAGATAAATCAGGCGCAGGACCAACGGCTTTACGAGATTGCCGAGGCACGGTGGCGAAACACCGCCAACTTTCTTACTTCGGGATGCTAATGAGAATTTCTTGATAGAAAAACTCAATCTTTAATAATAAATAATAATCTTTATTGATAAACATATTACATTCACAAATATTTACAGTGGTCAACAGCCCCTAAACTAGGATATTATACCTGTATTTCAGGGGATAATTTTCATTCCCTATTCTTAGTTGTTATGAAAATAAAATAATTTGTTTATTGATATATAATTAATAATGTTTATTATGTTTACAAATATTTCTTTAAAAGTAACTTATGAAAATTAAAAAAAAGTGTAATAAAAAAAAAAGAAAAATGATATGAAAATGTGTGTGTGTGTGTGTGTGTGTGTGTGTGTGTGTGTGTGTGTGTGTGTGTGTGTGTGTGTGTGTGTGTGTGTACGTGCGTGCGTGCGTACGTGCGTGCGTACGTGTGTGTGTGCGTGCGTGCGTACGTGCGTGCGTGCGTGCGTGCGTGCGTGCGTGTGTGTGCGTGTGTGAGTGTGTGTGTGTGTGTGTGTGTGTGTGTGTGTGTGTGTGTGTGTGTGTGTGTGTGTGTGTGTGTGTGTGTGTGTGTGTGTGTGTGTGTGTGTGTGTGTGTGTGTGTGTGTGTGTGTGTGTGTGTGTGTGTGTGTGTGTGTGTGTGTGTGTGTGTGTGTGTGTGTGTGTGTGTGTGTGTGTGTGTGTGTGTGTGTGTGTGTGAGTGTACATCCAAGAAAAAAGGCTCGCCGTACCTTCATAATCAATTTTTTTTAGCCATTCTGTAATTTTACTTTTCACTTCAAAGTTATTTAGTGATCTTATGTTATGACATCTATTAAGTTTGTTGTATAGCCTAGGTGCCAAAAAGTCAAAATGTCTTCTAAACACAGCACTATTTGGTCTTGGAATAGGACATCGTTTCATCCTCTTTGATATCTCCTTATCTCCTTATACTTTGAAAAATAAATGTTTTACGGACAGATAACACTTTCGCTCTGTCATATACAGACACTGTTAATTGGCGAAATGGTAAACGAAAGATTACTTTTAAGCACTGTTAATTGGCGAAATGGTAAACGAAAGATTACTTTTAAGACAGCTCTTTGTGCGCGTTCAACCTTAATTAAATAACTATTAGCGGCACCGCCCCAAGAACAAATGCAGTAATTAAAGACACACTCTCCCGATGCTTTGTATGTTTTAGTAAGTAGTTTGCAATCGGTCACCGTCCGTAAACTTTTAAATATATAAATGAGTTTTTTTAGTTTATTAGCCACTGCATCAGTATGGGCCTCCCAAATTAATTTGTTGTCAATTATTACACCAAGATATCGGATCAGATCTGTTTTAGCTAAATTACTACATTGACATGGTGTAAAGTTTATAGTGCGATTGCTAGGATACCTGTGGATAGTAATTTTAAAGTTTCTAGTTGTAAGAGAAGCATTAGTCTTACCGAAACATAGGTATTTGGTCTTTGAAACATTAAGAGATAGTAAATTATCTTCAAGCCGACTAGTCACTAACCTAAGACCATTTTCTGCGAGTTGTGCTACTTTATCCCAAGTATCGCCATGAAAAATCAATACAGTATCGTCAGCAAACATAGTTAAATCGGCATTTATCATAAGAAAGAGCGAAGGACCTAAGGTACTTCCCTGTGGTACACCGTAAGAGGAAGAGGAAGTGCTGGTTATGTACTTGTCGATTCTGACACGTTGGCGTCTATGCGATAGATAGTCCCTAAACGAGTTGTAGACAACACCTCTTATACCCAAGTTTTGAATTGCATAAAATCTAAGAAAATTGTTCGAAATAATACTCTTCTAAAATTAAAATATACCGACTATGATGCTATTAATAATTATCTGTCAACATACTATTAATAATTATGTGGCAAAACCTTTTTAATATAACTGATGCAAATATTGCTGCAGAAGTGTTTTTAGCAAAATCACAAACTGTGGTTAGTAATAACACGGTCATCAAGGAGTTACCTAAAAAATTTGACCACTAAAACCATGGATTACACATGGCATCATTATTTCCATACGTAAAAGGAACAAGATGCACCTAAAATTAAAATTACATCCTGATATTGAAGAACTTCTCGCAAACTATATAAAATATCGTACTCGTAATATGTGTAATAAATTTATTAAATTGTATAAAAGGCAGTATTAAGAAAAAGCTACATGTTAATGCTAAAAATAATAACGAAACATGGAAAATAATAAAAGACGTGTGTAACATACATATGAAAAGGAAACTCCCAATGAATTACTTGATGTTGATATTTCCCCCATTAAATCTCTTGACAAAGTATATTCGTATTTTACTACAGTGGGGCGTAACCTAGCTAACATTACATTTCAAAAACTAAACACGAGTGAAAATGAATTGGCAATAAAGGCTAAAATCCCGAATGCACCTCTTATGTCTATGTCCCTCGAGCCCACAGATATCGAAGAAATTAAACGCATCATAATAGGCCTAAAAACAAATAGCGCTCCTGGATTTGACTCTATTTCTTCATATTTCCTAAAGAAGTATATAAATGTGCTCTCTGAACCAATAGCGTATATCTGCAACTTAAGTTTAGAGCAAGGTGTTTTTCCTGCTATTTTTAAAGAAGCTACAGTTTGTCCTATATACAAATCTGGTGATAAGCAGCTCCCTTCTAATTATAGGCCAATTTTACTTCTTAGTACTCTGTGAAAAATATTGGAAAAGGTAGTGTTAGGCACTGGCTTCATCATGAATGATGATGCAGCCAAAAATGGTATGACGTAATTATTAGCTTATTAAAAGCATAATCACTATAGAATTGAAGACACCCGCATTGTAATCAGATTAAAGGACAGATGCTGGTAAATTTTTCCACTCCTTTGCTGTACGCGTTATCATCGATGTGAGGTAATATTTCGTCATTATTTTGAAGGAGACAAGTAAGAGTTTTTGGATATAGATAATACGGCGCTTTTCAAAAATATTTCAGATACTAATTAAAGGAAGTAAATTATATTTCTTACTTCTTCGCTTCTTCGTTTATATTTATTAAATTATCATTTTACTTCACATTCACTAATTCCAAGAAGGACCACTGATTGATCAGAAAATATTTTGTTGTCATAAATTAATTAAAAATGCGCCCGAGAAATGATTAAATAAATTCCGTAACTGATATTGAATGTTAAGTATGGACTAAAGGTATACTTTATTTTAGAATAAGAATTAGGGTTCCGCGCAAAAACAATTAAAACCCATAAAATCCAGTCGTAATAAATTCCACGCGGAAGAAGTCGCAGGGAAGCTAGTACACAATAAATATAATCACAGACAGACGAAGATTTTAAATTTAGTATTATACAACCATGCCTTTCTGGAAGTTTACACCACAATACATCCTCCTCTCCGATGTTATCGTATTTGAGTGCGTCACGTCGGATACGGAAGGGTAAACATGAAAGGATGCCCCTGTGTATACGCTAATATTTACAACAGTGTTATAAAAGGAAGAAAATTTTAGGCGCTAACTGCTATAAATACACGTATTATAACCGTTGTGAATAAAATCGAAAGTAACAAACAATTAAACAGTGATATCGTGACGTGGTCAGAACATTGAGTCCTACGGGAAAAGGCAAGTTGATTTTCTACAACCGTTAATGCTAAAGAAAACAAAAAAAGAAAAGGAATGATATAATCTTAAAAATTGTAATTCTTTATTCTAAACGCTATTCGTGGCAGCCGCGGTGGAAGACGAAGAGGAGTGGTAGTAGTATGAACAGACGCCACTAGTCCTATCTCCCACGACTCTGGCGATGTTGCACCGCTGATGATTATTGATAGCAGCTCTCCCTACCTTTTGCGACCGAAACGTGGACGGCGGCGAAGCAACAGACCAGGTCCGCTGTTGGGGTCAGGAAGACTTAAATCGCACATTTTTCCGGGCCTATGGCTTAAACGTAACGAACTCACTATGAGTTCGTTACGTTTAAGTTTAAGCACAAAGCAGTGTCATAGTCATAAAGAACGTTACAATTAAAATAATTAATATTAATCGATGCACTGACTTAGCTATAGCTCGTAAATCAAATACTACGAATATAATTATTCTGGCAATACAAGGCTATTAGTTAACACCCGCAGAATGTGCAAAACAAAAAAAAAACTATTTAAATAATATAAAATTGTTATTCGCAGCTTGAAGCATTTAGCTACATAGTCATTACTAGCCGTGGTAGCTCAGATGGTTAGCGCTCGCTGTAAGTTTCACAGTACGCGAGCAACCCGGGTTCGATCCTCGCCGGCACCAATGAAATTGTTAATTGCAATTTTAAGTGCTGATTTACTACGTGCTCGGCGGTGAAGGAAAACATCGTGAGGAAATCTGCATGTCTGAGAAATCAAAAAAAAATATTTCGAAGACATGTGAAGTTCGCCAACACGCATTGGCGCAGCGCGGCGGACATTTCCTTGCCCTAAAACCCTCTCAGAAATGTGAGGAGGCCTGTGCCCAGCAGTGGGACGTATATAGGCTGTAACTTTACTTTTTTTTTACTTTATCATTACTAGCTGAACCGGAATAAACTTGTGTCTAAAATCGAGTGTTTATTTAAAAAAGTCTCGGATTGGAGGCGTCTAAATCTAATCCAGTTCTCAAAAGGCACAAGTTTGCGCGTTTACTTTTAAAAAGAACCCCTTTGTCGTATTTCGTGGTCACTTGGAGGGGAAGGCTAAATTGGCCTCTAAAAGGCTTGGCGTACTCAGCAGTGCGGGACTATATTTCATGCCGGCACACCGCTTGGAGCTTTACAAGGCGCAGATTCGGCCTCACATGGAATACTGTTCCCATCTCTGGGCCTGGGATCCCCAGTGCCAGTTCCTACCACTTGACCGCAGGGCGGCTACTTCGTAAGCATATAATATTTCTTTTCGATTGTTTAAAAGTCGAACTCATAAAGTAATATAACAACATGTAGTTTAGATATTGTTGTTGTTTTATCAAAAAAAAAAAAAAAAATTTGTAGTGGATAATTTAACCGAGAATTCTGTGTAGTATGTTCGCTTAGGTACGGTCGCCTTTGTGTCGCGCCAAGGGCACGTGCCGCATTTTGTTAAAGGCGCCGCCGCGACATCAAAGGTCACCACGTGCGGCGTACACCCGAACGAGAATTTGGCATTTAAAAACGAACCGTCGTAGTGAAAGGTTCCCTTACTTGTTTTTATTATTTATATTCGTATTTTATTACAATCATCATAACAATCACCAATCATAGATATACATTTTACTTAACAAACACACTAAAACATAATCAAATAAAAGCAAAATAATAAGTGCACCTCCGGGTGTACCGACACTATCTTAGCGAACAGACTATACAATAATGATGATCACGATTACGAAGAAAATGATGGCGGTGATAATCATAATGACGATAATAATAACACACAACAATGATGTTGATGATGTCGATGATGATTTAGACGATGAAATGATGAAAATGGTGATGACAACAATGAAAATGGTGACGATAATGACGATGACGACAAAGATGACTGTGACGACGATGAAGATGACGATAATGATAATTTCGACAATGAAGATGTTTATGAAGATGACGATAACTATGACGATAAGGGCAATAAGGATGACGATAATAATGACGATGACGATGGCGATAACTATAACGATAGCGATAACTATGATGATAAGGACGATGGTAATATTGATGATTATGATGATTTCTAGAGAAGGACCGAACATGGGTTTCACCGAATAGGAATTGTATTGTTGAGCAGTGTATTGTTGAGTAATTGGCATCACGCCATTCGCGGGTTAGCCCCGGATGTGTAAGTGAGTTGCCCCTTTACCCTTGAATCTCCTTTCGGATGACTCTTGCGCTTATCGCGCAACTGATGAGTTCCGTTGTCCTCAGACAACAAGAACGAAAGTCACCTCACCCAAACTCTTTGGTTTGGTTGGAACGATACGCTTATGCGCAGCGGGCGCCATGCCCCTACGTTCCAGCCGATAATCCGCCGAGTGCGGTATCGCTGTGAAGCAATTTACGTAGTGACCGTTTCGATCTGATGGATCTCTTCAGTAGTGGGTAATACCACTAGACGGTACTGGTTATTCAGCATAGACCCTTTTGGGTGCTGCACTGTCTAGTCCCTAACGGGTAGGGCCTTTCGGCCGCCTAGCAGTGTATTGTTGAGTAAATGGCATCACGCCATTCGCGGGTTAGCCCCGGATGTGTAAGTGAGTTGCCCCTTTACCCTTGAATCTCCTTTCGGATGACTCTTGCGCTTATCGCGCAACTGATGAGTTCCGTTGTCCTCAGACAACAAGAACGAAAGTCACCTCACCCAAACTCTTTGGTTTGGTTGGAACGATACGCTTATGCGCAGCGGGCGCCATGCCCCTACGTTCCAGCCGATAATCCGCCGAGTGCGGTATCGCTGTGAAGCAATTTACGTAGTGACCGTTTCGATCTGATGGATCTCTTCAGTAGTGGGTAATACCACTAACGGCATGCGAAATATTTGGCCAAATATTTGGTTTGTTTCCATTACATTTCCATATCCATCTTAAAATTCCATATCAATCCATACATTTCCACTGTTTCAGGAAATAATACAACCAAAAAAAGCATAAAGCTACACAGTAAATTACTTAGCTTATGAAAACAATTACGATTGTGATGATGACGATGACGATGACTACGACAACAACGTCACCTTGTATAAAAATGTTCTACTAACACCATTTTTTGTTATAGTTCATATTTTAGTATGCAATTTTTTTATTTTTGAAGGCAGATAAAATTTTTGTAAGTCATATTAGTGACTGACGGAGGCGCTGGTCTTACACAATACATACAATTTAAAAGTATTTCCACTCGTAAGTCTCAGGAAGAATCTAAAGTCAGGGGTCGTAATGAAGGTGTAGTTAAGATTCATGATAATAACTGTTGCTGCGAGCAATCTAGATTTACCCTTCTTATATACAGTCACATTTTCAGGTAATTTTTTACATCTTAAAAATTTTTTTTGATAAAATTCTAGGAGGATATTATTAACATAAAAATAACTTAAAATAATTTGTGTTTAACAATAAAAGAAAACCACTATATTTGCCATTTTGACAGTGTATTAATTTTCATAACCATAATAATTTCACAAATAGTTCGATGTCTATCGCAAAAGTGAGTCTGGGTGGGTGTGTTTTACTATCGATAAGCCGCCATGACGCTATGCACTCAGATTAAATCGATTATTCATATAATCAGATAAATCCATTGAGGTAGGGACTTTTAAAAACTAGAAACTGTAATTGACACAATCAATTTTATTTTCATATCGGTTTACATTATATACATATAAGTTTAAATAAATGCAATTGAGATTTTATGCGTACGTCCGTTGGTCTGTGTGAGTTAATATAATTATAGCTGACTGTCTGACGCAGTTAATAAATCCGATGACCTTACAATATGGCTGCTGCAAAGCACCCGAAACGCCGGGATTAAAATAATAAAAATAAATTAAATTAACCGCGAATAAAAGCGTAAAATTAGTTTTATTCATTGTGTATTTTACATTTAAATATGAGAAGTCCTTACCTTACCATAAGTTAACATAATATTATATCGAGCCGTTTCGAAATTCTCCCTGGTAGAGCTTCTTTCTTGCCTGGGAGTCGATCGGATAATTATACTAGTACCGCAAGCATTTTATCTTAGTTTTTTTTTTATAGAAGAAGGGGCAAACGAGCATGCGGCTCACCTGATGGTAAGTGTCGACCGCCGTCAATGAACAACTGCAACACCAGGAGCATTGAAGGTGCGTTGCCGGCCTTTTAGAAAGGAGTTCTCGGGATATACAACGAATCTGTAGCCTTCTTTGTTTTAAATTAGTAAGAGATATTCATAGGATACACAGTAGTCGCCCAATTAACAGATGAATGGTCAAATAAACATTTTTACGTTAACATTGTTCATTTATGAGTTGTCTTATGTACTTAATTATTATCACGTTGTAAATCTGTTGACGTATTACGTTACAAGATAATACAGCCTATGAAAGTCCATTGCTGAACATAGGCCTCCCCATAGATTGGCTCGTAGGTGGGATATTTGTCATAGTTGCCACGCTTGACAAGCGGGCTGGCAACCGCATTTTTTATTTTAGTCGTCATCAGAAAGTCGCTGCTGCCCATCTCCTGATTTGTTTTCCTCTGTCGCCTCTTACGACACTCACGGAATGATATAGGGTAGTCGATATTCTTACACCGCCACTACACGGTATACAAGATAATAATATGGACGTCAAAAATGACTAAGTCCTTGTGTTTCTGTAATCGGTGGTTCTGTACGTCACCACCATAATGATAAAAGTTGCCTAATTCAAAAGTCATAAATCATTTAGTGACCGATGATTTGTCCGTGTAGTGGCGATGTTAGATTATTCACTACCCCATATCGACCTGTTGGTGTCGTGAGAGGCGACAGAGAGAACAAACTAGGAGATGGGCAGATGCATCTTCCTGATAATAGCTCAAAATAATAAAAAAAAACTGCGGTATTTTCAGCAGTGGACTTTGATAGGCTATAATGGATGACTAAGTAAATTATTATTTTAATATGTGGGCACAGCAATCTAAACTGCCTCGTCGACTGCCTCGTTGGTCTAGTGGTCGTAAACGCGATTGTTGATCATGAGGTCTCGGCTTCGAATCCCGGGTCGGGTCGAAATCTGTTATTGGGTTTTTCTGTCAAGAAATTCTCAGTAGCACCCCGGAGTTAGGAAGTTGTCGTTGTTTCACCCCCGTGCCTCCTAAAGCACGTAAAGCTGTTAGTCCTGCGCTTACGCCTGATCTCTCTCCGGTCGTGTCGAATTACCGTCTCATCGGACTATGAGAGTGAGGGAATAGAAAGTGCACCTGTGCTTGCGTTTACACTTGGGCACCATAATCCTGTCCTGCGCATATGGATAATCTCCATTGCATTGAGACTGGCCGCCGTGACCGAAAATCTATGTAAGTGGTTTTTTGTTAATGTTCATATGCTGTGATGTTTTTACCGCTCTCCTACAATATTGGGTAATTCAATATTTTCTTTTTAATAATTCAAAATATATTTTATAATTAAAATTCCATCGATTTTATTTTATCTATATAATGACCGTTTCATGTTAACGATGTTTTACACTATACTACACTACACTTTGATCTTAGCCGGAAGGCCGAGCGAGAAGCGATTCTTATAAACTTTTTCTTTAAGACGATGAGTTACAGCCATTACGGGGTTTCTTTTATTATTGCCATTGCGATATTATGTACTATGTACATTGCGTAGTACTTTATCTAACTATTCTATTGGTGCCGGTGGTGAATATCGAACCTGGGCTCCTCGCATACTATGAAATTTTTCGAAATTTTTGGCCCCATAAGATTTAAAAGAAAATGTCCACTACCCCACAGGGGATGGGCAGCAGCGTCTTCCTAATAACGACTAAAAATAAAAAAACAAATGCAGTTGCCAACCCCTCGCCAAGCTTGGCTACTATGGTAAATATCCCCCCTATGAGGCAATCTATAGGGAAGGCCTATGTTCAGCAATGGACTTTTATAGGCGGTAACGGTAACGGTAAGCTACCATTTTAGGTTTTTACTTCGGCGTATTAAAAGTATTGAAAAATAATTTAAATAATGATTACCTAAGCGTTGCAGCTTTTCACACAATCCGAATTTGAAGTTTGCATAATTATGTATTGTGCTCTGTTATTTATAAGTAATATAAAACGTTTTACAAATGACGTAATTGTCTTCCATTATCCCATAACGGACTAAAACTTAATATATTAGATTAAACGTCGTGGCTGAGACCATTTAATAAAGTCGCATAATTTAGTTATGTAGACGTTTATTCGTTTATACAATATGACTTAATAGTTAGGTACACGACTAAAACGTATTACAGTAAACTACTAGATTAGAACTTAAATTAAATTTTAAAAATGCCCGAAACAAAAAGAGCTGGTGATCTTCAAACGGCTGAACAGATTTTCTTGAAATGTAGCTAAGAACACTCACGATTAAGAAACCTTTCAAAGGAAACAAATCAAAATCGGTTCATCCGTTCAGGAGCTATGATGCCACGGACAGACACACAGATACACACTACAAACATATAACACCCCTCTGTTTTCGGTGGGGGTTTAAAAAAGAAATAGTAGAAACACTACTCTTAAAATTCTTTATTAGTAATTTTAATTTGTATAGGTTGATTCCGAATTGGGTAATTGAAACGACCATTTATAAATTACTGATTCACGTAATTCAAATTTGCCACTTTTAAGGTGTCTTAAATTTTGGTCGACTTTCTTTCTATTTTAAGTTAAATTAGATTTTTATAATTTAACAAATATACAAATACGATGATTATATAACACACAATTTCCATAGAAATATATGTTTTGACAACACTTATAAAGTATTTAAGGTGTCAATTGACTATAGTGACAAACGTCCAATTATATGACTAGTCGTACACTTACCATCAGCTGGATTGTTAGCTCGTTTGTCACTCTAATGATACCCATAACAAAATCGTTAAGGAAATCCTTATGGTTCAACAGGTGTAAACGCGAGTCAATAAATTTAAACATTTTCGTTAATGTATGCGTAATAATAATGATAGACGTACCGTGGCGCATAACAATATCTAACCACCACACTGTTCCGTCTCATTCTGTTTACCATCATCCGGATTACAAGCCGACTACAAGCCTATTAACGCTGGTGTTCCACAAGGCTGCGTGCTATCACCAACTCTGTTTCTTCTGCATATCAATGATATGTTGCAAACCGGTAGCATTCATTGCTATGCGGATGATAGCACTGGTGATGCTCTGTACGCCGGCCGTGCGAATATTTCTCGGGAAAACGTCGCCGAGTACCGGAACAAACTTGTGTCTGAAGTCGAGTCTTTGCTGAACAAAGTCTCGGATTGGGGGCGACTAAATCTAGTCCAGTTTAATCCTCAGAAGACACAAGTTTGCGCGTTTACCGCTAAAAAGAACCCCTTTGTCGTATCTCCTCAATTTCAAGGCACTCCCCTTGCTGCCTCAGCCAGTATCGGAATCCTCGGCGTCGACATATCGAGTGACGTGCAGTTTCGCGGTCACTTGGAAGAGAAGGCCAAATTGGCCTCTAAAAGCTTGGCGTGCTCAGCAGAGCGGGACAGTATTTCATGCCGGCACAACGCCTGCAACTTTACAAGGCGCAGGTTCGGCCTCACATGGAATATTGTTCCCATCTCTGGGCTGGGGCTCCCCAGTGCCAGCTCCTTCCACTTGACCGCATCCAGCGCAGAGCGGCTCGAATCGTCGACGACCGAGTCCTTTCCGATCGGCTCGATTCATTGGCGCTGCGAAGAGATGTTGCATCTCTTTGCATTTTCTTTCGCATTTACCACGGGAGTGCTCTGAGGAATTGTTCGGATTAATCCCAGCCGCCACATTTCACGAACGCACATCGCGGCAGAACTCCGATACCATCCACACCATCTGGATGATTGGCGGTCCACCACTGTGCGATTTAGAAGATGTTTTCTTCCTCGCACAACTTCCTTGTGGAATAGTTTACCACCAGCGATTTTTCCGGACCGATACGACTTAGGGACCTTCAAGAAAAGAGCCTACTCCTTTTTAAAAGGCCGGCAACGCATCTGCAATTCCTCTGGTTCCCCTGGTGTTGCAGTTGTTCATGGGCGGCGGTAGTCACTTACCATCATGTGAGCCGCATGCTCGTTTGCCCCCTCTCTAAAAAAAAAAACACTGTTCTGTCCCATTCTGTTTACCATCATCATTATCATCATCATCATAATCATTTCAGCCTATCCAAAGTCCTCTGCTGAATATAGGCCTCTCCAAACATTGCATCATAAGGGGTAAACTTGCAATAGTTGCCAAGCTTGACAGGCGGATTGGCAGCCGCAGTTTTTCCTAGTTTGTTTCCCTCTCAATGTTTGTTACCCATGGGACGATATGGGGTCGTGTATATTCTTACAACGCCACTACTGAGTATCTGTAAAAAGTTTCTGTATCTGTATAACACACTTTCTGTTATTCAAATAAATACAATGTACCTTTAGTCGTGGAAGGAAAAGGGGAGATTTCCCGCCGGGCAAGGTGTCCTGCCCGGGGAGAGGCCAACGCTCCGAGTGGTAGTTCGGAGCTATTCTATATATACTGCTTTTACTTCGGAACTTTGATAGCGCGATTTAGGCTTCGATGTGTTTCGCTCATAGACTTAGAATATACTCCAGTATATTCTATGGTTTCGCTTGTGGCGCGATGACAGCGCCGCCACATACCTACCACTGAATCATCTTTTAAGTCTTTTTGTAAACTAATTAAAAAAACTAAAAAAATATTATTGGTATAATAGTTACCGTTACAGTTACCGTTACAGCCTATTAAAGTCTACCACCGAACATAGGCTTCCGCCATAGATTGCCTTATATGGGGGATAATTGCCATAGTTGCCACACTTGGCAAGCGGATTGGCAACCGCAGTTTTTTATTTTTCGTCGTTATTAGAACGACGCTGCTGCCCATCTCCTAATTTGTTATCCTCTGTCGCCTCTTACGACACCCGCAGGATGATATCTAGTATTGGATATTCTGAACCCGCCACTACATGGTAAGTACGGTACGGTATGGTAAATATCAGTGTGGCGGCGCTGTCATCGCACCACAAGCGAAAATACATCGAAGCCTAAATCACGCTATCAAAGTTCCGAAGCAAAAACAGTATATATAGAATAGCTCCGAAATACCACATACCTGCCATACACATCCCTGCGCCCTCTTTCCCTAAAGAGGGTCGCGTCCGATTCGGCAGAAAGACCATTATGGCCAAAGCCGTTCCCAAGGTGGTGTTTAGTGGGTAGGCACTTAGGTTGTTAGGTTAGTCACAGTGAGTCCCACATAACCACGCAGCCGGCTGCGTGGTATGCTTAGAGCATTCACCACCTCCCTTCCCCGCTTCCGGAGGGTGACTTTTGAATTGGGCGCAAAAAAAAAATACCACATAAGGAATATTCAGGAGTGGAGTGGAGGCAACTTGAATAGGGTGATGATTCAATTGCTCATGAGCTCTTTAATGCAAATTGAAAGAAATGAGAACTCGAGGACCGATACTAAATTGGTGCAAAGATAATAGAATAGAAGTATTAATTGACCGGTTCTACCGTGTGAAAATAAATGATACCTTAGCGACCCAGTAGTACGAGGGTGATCCAAAAGTAATGATAATCGGTTACTTCAGGTCCGCATAAAATTCAAAAAATATTTTTGCTTGCTTATATACTCACTACGTCAGCCTAAAAATCATATAAATAAATCACGATTTCCGGAGATACATTCATTTGAATACGAACTGTCAAAGAGATAACATCAACATGGAAAAAACGAAATTAGAGCTGTCATCAAGTACCTCTGTTTGAAAAAAATGTCTTCAAAAGACATACACAGTGACTTAGTGGAAACATTGGGGGACTCTGCTCCTCCATATTCTACAGTTGCACGCTGGGCCAAGGAGTTTAAATTGGGCAGAACATCCACTGAAGATGAACATCGCGAAGGACGCCCATCCACGTCCCTCACTGAAGACAACGTGAAAAAAGTCGAAGATGTTGTGTTGGCAGATCGAAGAGTGACCATCAGGCATGTAGCTGAGGTCACAGGATCTCATATGGCAGCGTTCAAAGAATCTTGCGAACGAGTTGCATATGAAAAAGGTCTCTGCGCGTTGGGTACCCAGAATGTTAACCGACGAGCAAAAGAAAATCGAGTTGACATTTCGAGGGTCAACTCGAAAAGTTCCAAGCAGATCAAGAAAATTTTTGTTCCGTTTTGTGACTATGGACGAGACCTGGATCCACCATTTTGATCCTGAAACGAAACAACAATCGATGACTTGAAGCGAGCTTCCTCACCGACGCCAAAGAAATTCAAAGTTTCAAGTTCGGCGGGAAAGGTTATGGCATCTGTTTTTGGGACGCTCAAGGCATAATTATGGTGGAATATTTGGAAAAGGAGCCACTATTACGGGCTCTACTACGCAGACCAAATAAGAAGATTACGGGAGGCCATTAAGGAAAAAGACGCGGCAAACTGCGAGCTGGAGTGCTGTTTCACCAAGACAACGCACCGGCTCACAAAGCCGCAGTTGCGATGGCTGCCATTCAAGAAACGGATTCGAACTGCTCGAACACCTCCCTATTCGCCAGATCTAGCTCCTAGTGATTTCTACCTCTTTCCTCGGCTCAAGGAACGCCTCCGAAGCAAGAAATTGAAGACGATAGCGAAGTAATGGCCGCTGTTGAAGCGTTTTGGGAGGTTCAAGACAAAGAATTTTTTCAAAGGGAATCCTGGGTTTAGAAAAAGATGGACTAAATGTATTGATTTGTTAGAGACTATGTAGAAAAATAAATTATTATTTTACTTTAATTACCGTGTTTTATTTTCATTATCATTACTTTTGGATCACCTCGTAATTACTCAAGGAACCGCGCAAGGATTCGTACTCGGGCCGCTCCACTTTATTAAGTATATGAGATGAGTCAATATACTTATAAAATTTTGTTCAATTTACCAATTGGTAGATGACACATGCTTACTGCTAAAAGCCGTGGTAGCTCAGAAGCTAAGCGCTCGCTGTAAATTAAGTAAATTAAAGCAGTACGCGAACAACCCGGGTTTGATTCCCGCCGGCACCAATGAGATTGTTAATTGCAATTTTATGTGCTGATTTACCACGTGCTCGGCGGTGAAGAAAAACATCGAGCGGAAACCTGCAAGTCTTAGAAATAAGGAAAAAATAATTTCGAAGACATGTGAAGTTCGCCAACACGCATTGGGGCAGCATTACGGATAGAAATGAGAGGTCTGTGTCTGTGCTCAGCAGTGGGACATGTATAGGCTAGATTTAGATTTAGGCTATATTTCTATAGATTTTGATGCAATAAAGAAATGGTGCCATGATGCGGGATTTGTTCAAAATTCGATTCGATTAATTCACATAAAATCAGCCTATGTTAAAAATACCTTACACCCTAAGATGATAATTAAAAAAAAATATATATTGAAATATATATTTTCCTGAAGGATTTAAAAAAAATATTTTGCCATGACAATAAAATGGTAAAAAATATATTTTATAAATATTAAACTTGTCTATTTGTTTATAAACAATTTCATAAAAAATTACGTAAAATTTTTTTCGGCGTTTATCATTGTTAGATGCAAAAATAGTAATATAATTAAATTTGTCAAAAATAATTTAACAACATTTTTTTAAATATTTCACTTTTTGTTCATTTAAAAAAAATGATAACAAACAAACTATAAAACTTTTATAAACTTTTATCACGTGACCTTGTTAAGTATGTATATAAGAAAGACTCCAAGAAGTAAAAAAATTATAGGTCAATTATTTAAATTTTTATGTCGACTCTTGTAAAAACAGATATTGGAAAAAAATTGTTAATTAACAATCGTATAACTTTTTAAAAAATCGACATAAATTTTTTTCCAACGGTGCTTTATCTATTCAAGTGTCCTGATGATAGCATAATTTTTTCAAATTTTTAAATTAATATTTAATACTATAAAAAAAATATTTTGTGTGATATACTGTCTTCAGCGGCGATGCGCTCTAGCCGTAACGGTCGCGCGGAGTCCGATTTTTTTAAAAGTTTAAAAGTTCTTAAATATTAACAGCTTTTGAGTTATTAAAGAAAAACTAAATATCTCTTTTTTTCATCTGATTTTGTTAATAACAATTGCAATTTTTTATGTGCTAATAAATCCTCGAGATACATTTTTCTAGACGTAATTCCGAATCGAATGAGCTATCGCACATATTTTTAATAGCGGGAACAAGAATTAACACGTTTTTGAACTTGTTGACTAGACTAAAGTGTACAGGACAAAGTTACATTTTAAAATCAAAAGTTACAATAGGAATAGATCAATACGTACCAGACAAAAATCACAAAAATTATCAAACAATAAAATCAAATAATGTATATTACGAGTATATGGGAAACGAACAGTGGCAAATGTAGATCCTCGTTTCTTGGATAACATGGTCCTCCAATTCAGTTAAACATTAAATAGCAAAAATATTAATTAAAAACTTAAAAAAATAATATTTTTTATTAAATCTGTAGAGTTAAAGTAAGGATATTTTTATGATTATATTTTATAATATTAATTAAGAAGTGTTTGACACCATACATATTAATATCATATTGTAGGTACAGATAGTGTGTAGCACTCCTAAAACTCAAATAAGTTTTTTACTGTAGTTAGTCGGTAACTATTAACAGAAGCGTAGATTTAAGCATTTCTAGAAATTTATATTAGTATAATTATTATATATATTTCTTTTATTTTGGATAATAAATAAAAATATATATCAATCATCGTAATAATTCACTCCAAAGGACTCAAAGCTGGGCGTGGTGTTCTTAAATAATGGGAAGGATCTGCCTTACTCAATATGCTTTGGAGACGCTTATCCGACGTCTCACACATTTGATAATGCTTTCTATTGCCGTTCTGGGTACTTTATAATACGTATCCATCGTATAATAGGATATAATAAAATAATTATTTTTATGGTTTTAAGTCCATTCAGATTTAAATTTTTGAATAAATCATGATATATCTTTACAAATTAATAACGTATAGAATAATAATAATAGAGCCGGGCGGCATCAGAGGCAGCTGAACTGAGTAAGTGGCGCAAAAATGAGTCTCTGAGAGATGACTGCATATTTGTGCCATTTGCTGTAGAGACTATCAGTCCGTGGGGTCTACGTGCGGTGAAGTTCCTAAAGGAACTCTATCCGCGACTGGTCATTGCAGCTGTTGATAAAAGGGCTGGTCCTTTTCTCGCTCAAAGGCTAAGTATAGCCATTCAGCGAGGAAACGCAGCCTACGTTCTTGGCACGATACCACGAGGAGTAGGACTGTATGATAATTAAGTTATTTTTTTAATTATTATTTTTTAATATTGTATATATTAATAAGTTTAATATTGTTCATTAATAATAATAATAGTGTACTGTCGTTATTGGAAAATAATTTTCCAATAACCACAATACACTATGTTGTACATTAAACTGTATGTAATAAACACAATCACATCGTAGGGATTCGCAATTATTATTGTGTAGAGTACACAGAATAGAATTCTTGCCGTAATTAAATTTACTGGTTTTGATCACCTTTGTCCCAATAGTTGTTTCAGCAATAACATTGTGTTGTAGCTAATTCTATTATTATTTAATGCGCGGTCCGATATTGCTTCTGATGTCTTTATGTCGATAAATTGTATTTTGTCCAATATTGATTTCGGGTTTGGTGTCAGAGAATGTTAAATCTATGTTGACAGCGAATTTCTTAAATGTAGAGTGACTGAATACATATACAACTTTTGATGCCCACCATCACTTACAATAGCGATTTTTCTTCTCATTTTTAATAGTACTAACTTGTCTTTACAATCAAAATTAGCTTGGAGGTCAACGATGTGATACTATTACAAGTGCAGTTTTTGAATGGTGGAGCCACGCTTCAGCTGAATTTGCTGCAGTAAAAATGAGTCGATTCGACTTAGGCAGACCCATGTACCTTAGGAAACCAGCATAAAATAATATTGCTGTGTAACACGAGGCATTTCATCTGAATCCTCATGTAGGCCGTGTGGCCGTGGTGTCTTAAGAGATCATCATCATCATCATCATCATTACAGCCCTTCACAAGTCCACTGCTGAACATAGGCCTCCCCCAAGGAATGCCAAAAAGCACGGTCCTGAGCCACCCGCATCCATCGACTTCCTGCATGTCTTACCAGGTCGTCACTCCATCTAGTGGGGGGACGCCCTACACTTCGTCCGCCGGTACGAGGCCGCCACTCGAGAACCTTTTTTCCCCATCGGTTGTCGGTTCTCCGAGCTATATGGCCGGCCCATTGCCACTTCAGCTTACTAATCTGTTGGGCTATGTCGGTCACTCTGGTTCTACTGCGGATATCCTCATTTCTAAGTTTATCACGCAGTGAGACTCCGAGTATAGCCCTCTCCATAGCTCGCTGAGCGACCTTGAGCTTCCTCATCCGGCCAGCAGTGAAGGACCACGTCTCAGTTCCGTAGGTCATCACTGGCAACACGCACTGGTTGTACAGCCTCGTTTTCAAGTTTTGAGGTATACCTGACTAGAAGATGTGCCGTAATTTCCCGAACGCTGCCCAGCCGAGTTGAATCCGTCGATTGACCTCTCGGTCGAAGTTGGACTTACCTAGTCGGACTATTTGTCCCAGGTAAACATATTCGTCAACAACTTTGAGCTTAGTGCTCCAACAACTACCGGCATAGGTGTGACATGGACATTAAACATGATCTTTGTTTTGTCCATGTTCATCTTAAGACCTATCCGTTGGGAGGCACTATTGAGGTCATTGAGCATAGTGCTTAGGTCCTCCAGCGATTCTGCCATAAGGACTATATCATCGGCAAATCGAAGGTGAGTGATGTACTCGCCATTGATGTTAATGCCGTATCCTTTCCAGTCCAGAAGCTTGAAAACGTCTTCCAATGCAGCGGTGAAGAGTTTCGGGATATAACGTCACCCTGTCTTACACCTCTCTGCAGTTGGATAGGTTTTGTACTCTGGTTCTGTACTCGGATAGCCATCGTAGCCCTACTGTACAAGCACTTCAGCACTTCGATATACCGACAGTCAACTTGGCACCGCTGAAGGGACTGCAGCACCGCCCAAATTTCGACGGAATCAAAGGCTTTCTCATAGTCCACATACGCCAGACATAGTGGCAAATTGTATTCCTCGGACTTCTGTACAATTTGCCGAAGGGTGTGTATGTGGTCTATGGTGCTAAAGCCTTTTCGGAAACCGGCTTGTTCGGGAGGCTGGAAGTCGTCGAGTCTGCGTGCGAGACGTAGACGCGGCTCAGAAGGGAAATCGGTCTGTAGTTCTTCAAGAGAGCGTTGTCGCCTTTCTTGAAGAACAAGACCACCGCACTTCTGCTCCACGCCTCCGGTGTAATGCCACCATGTAGGACGGAATTAAAGAACTTCTGAAGGACTTCAAGTACCGGTTTTCCACCCACTTTCAGAAGCTCCGCTGTAATTCCATCCTCGCCTGGGGCCTTGCCGTTTTTAAGGTGCTGGAGAGCCATTCTAATCTCGCTCAGACTGACGTCCGGGATATCATCGGAATAGTGTCGGATAAGACTCGCTCTTGGATCGTTACCACACTTGCGTGTGGCTCCAACGATGATGTGTACAGCTGCCCATAGAACCTCTCAATCTCACTCAAAATCTCAGGTGTCCGGAAATGACGCTGCCAGACTCGGTCTTCAGCTTCGACAGTTGGCTCTTTCTGGCAGACAGATCTCTGGCAAAGACTTTGGAGCCCTGGTTCCGCTCGATCGCTTCTTCAATACGAGCTGTATTGAAGTTGCGTAAGTCCCGCCGCATGCATTTGGAGATCTGTCTGTTCAGTTGCCTGTATGCTATCAAATCTACTGAAGACTGCAGCTTCATTTCCCGTCTAACAGCCATGAGATTAAGAGTGTGATCGGAAAGTTTTTGTGTTCTTCTGCGGCGGGTCTTGCAAAACTTAGCTCCGACCGCATGGACAGTTTCCACGAGCTTGTCGTTCATATCGTCCACTGCATTGCAATCTTCTAGGCACTAAAAACGGTTTGTAATTTGAAGTGAAAGGTTTCAGGACTTTGGATTAGAGCACAAGGGTGACGGAACGTTGACTTCATTAGACGAGACCTCTCAACTTAACGTTTAGGTTCAGTGTGCCTCTAACATTCGGTGATCGCTACCAGTTTTCACCGCGATCACTGAGACATCACTGAACAGTTGGCGTCTAGTCGTCATAATGAAGTCAATCTCATTTTTGTCGAACCGTCGGGGCTCGACCAGGTCCACTTTCTGTGGGGCCGCTTCTGGAAGAAAGAGTTCATCATAAAGTCCTCTCTCTCCATGAAGTCGGCCAGCTGCTGGCCCCTTGGGTTCCGTTGCCCTAATCCGAATTTCCTACTTTCAGCTCACCGTTCTCTTGTGCCTAGCTTTGCGTTGAAGTCTCCATTAACACCGTATAGTGGGTTTTAGAGGAATGCATGGCTCTAGAGATATCCTCATACATTTCCTCCACCTCTCATCAGGGTGTGCCGAGGTTGGTGCGTAAACCTGTATGACCTTCAGCGAATACCGTTTGGTGATTCTGAGTATAAGGTACGCAACCCTCGTCGACACACTCCCAATTTTAACGTTGTTAACGAGAGACTTGTGGACGATAAATCCGACACCTCCTTGGGACAGATGGTCGCCCTCCCGGTGATAGAACAAGTTGCCGGATTCGAGGATTACCGTGTCCTCCTCTTCGGACCTCGGATAATCCTATAATATTCCAGCAACTTGTTCATCTCTTCTTCCAGCTCCAGGATCTTCTCGTCAGTCCTCAGAGTGCGTGCGTTATAAGTTGCCAGGTCGAGTCGTCGTAGGTGGCAACCGAACTCCACCGGAGATTTAGCACCCCTGCCCGCCGTTACCATGGTCGCCACCGTAGCCAGGAATAGCGGGGCCGCCAGACCAAAGCCCTTCGTAACCTCTTCATTGGGGAATATTGCCGTAGTTGCCACGCTTGGCGAGCGGGTTGGCAACCGCAGTTTTTTTATTGTTATTTGCTGTTATCAGAAAGATGCTGCTGCCCATCTTCTGCCTCAGTTTCCCTCTGTCGCCTCTTACGACACCCACGGGAAGATATGGAGTAGTGGGTATTCTAACCCGCCACTACACTTAAGAGATATCATCACATAATTTCCTTCCCTGGGTGACGGGAACGGGAACGGGAAAGGCGACTACGGAAAAAGCCAGAAAGACCTCAAGACGTTTAAAAGGCAGAGGCGACGTGAAGCTATAAGATAGATGTTAGACATGGGATAGGTGATAGACTAATCAGACTACCCAGCGTGATAGTTACGGCTAATCCTTCCTACAGCAGGAACCTGTGCTAATTTCAGACTATTACGTCAATTACTTTTATAAATTCTCGATATGACGAAACAAACGCACGAATAGTCATCGACGTGATCCTGTAGATGATGACATTAAAATGAAAGTCACTTTTTCGTACATTGCGTCGTATATATAGCTTTTCTATAAGAACTAACATGGCTCATAAATCATTAGACGCAATGTACTACAAAGTGATCGTCATGTTGATGATGTCAAGAAAGTTAGGGAATAGACCTGGTATTTTGCAAATTATGCCTAGAAGGCTTACAATATTAGCCTTTATCCATATATGCGTAGTTATATTAGCGTGTTGTCGTTTTCATAGCAAGATTAACATTTCGTATTCAATGCAAGTAGCACAGCATGAAGAGCGAATTAAATTAATATCAGATGATGCCGTAGATTACGCAGCGGCCTTTGCATGGAGCTGAATAATGATTTATGATGCACATTGTGCGGTCGGTAATGCTTGTTACGAATCGTGGCTCAACGCCACTTTAAAGAGCTTCCATCGGTCACAACTTGAGTTGCATAGCCGTGTTATATATACGAATAGTAGGATAGGGCAAAATCAGTAACGTCAGCTTTAATCATAATATATCATTGACGCCAGACCTTGTTTCTGGTATTGTTGTAAAAATTTTTGGATTTTATATGTGGTAGCCACGTTGCAGCTATATTATGATTGTAGCACGAATGGGTCGGCTCGACTGGGGAAGGGCTACGCTCTCACAGAATAATAATATGTAATAGCAGCTTAATTCTGCTGTGTTTCTTATGTAGAAAACGGGAGACCCTTTTACTGGAAACAAGGCATTCCATTTTAGTCCTCAGCGGGGAGAACTCATCTGCATTTTGTTTCTTAATCGAGGATAGATGTAGATGTCTATGTGTCACAGCAATCACTTATCATCAGGTGGACTGTGTGCTCGTTTGTCACCCCAGTTTTATAAAAAATATAATAGTAATAATATTAGGTATATACTAGCGACCCGTCCCAGCTTCGCCTGGATTTATTAATGTGGCGACATTTGTATTTAAGATAATCATATAAGACCATTTATTTTATCAAATTTTCGATTTAAAAAAAATCTCAAAGTTTTTCGGAAAAAATATAGCCTAGATCACTCCTGGTAGTGCTGCAGACAGACAGACAGACGGACAAAATTTTCAAAAATTATTAGTCTTAGCATGCAAATAACCCCCTCAGCTGAATAGAAGGCAGTTATTTCGATATTATAGACAATACCATGTAATATCAAAACTGTCTCGCCACCCATTTTTTTAATCGAGCACCGTAAAATCCTTGACAATTGCTTTATCCTCCTGTGATTCTCTTGTGAACAACATGGACAACAACATGGAGATATTTTCGGTTTCTTTGCTAAATTTTAGGAACAAAATATTAAATAGTGTTAATGAACCTTAAAGAAGTTGTTGCTTATATAGCAATGAGTTGCTGCGCTAAGGGCCGCGGGTTCGAATCCCGCACGGAACAAGTAATTGTATAGTCTACAAATAATTGTTCCGGGTCTGGATGTTTGTCCTTGTGAAATTTATGTATGTAAACTGCCCCCACGACACAGGAGAAAATCCTAGTATGGAGGTAAAGTTTTTAATACAAAGTATAATACAAAGTATTGTCGATACTCTCATTTTTTGCGGCACATGTTGTTGTTGCCTGTTATGAGAGTACAATTAGAAAGATAACTTTATCTGTTTGAAGCTCAGACCAACAAAGAAAGATAGACGGATAGACACATATTTCTAGTGATGCCAAAACCATGCTCAACTTCTTGACACGCATTCACACCGCGCTTCTTCTTTCTTTAACAGCCCGTAATAGTTCACTGATAAAGCACACACATGCACCTAAAATATGTTGTTAAAATCATAATTTTGATGCATATGAGTACGTAGGTGCATGTTCTTACAATAAGTTGAGTATGGTTTTGGGGTTGGGCTTAGCGTTGCATCAAATGTACGCAGCGAATCGTCTTTCTTTTTTTGTTGGGCTGAAGCATGAACTTCTGTATTATGAATCATTATGAACCATGTTAGCGATCCTTAAAATAAATAATTATAATGTAAACTAATTAAGTGCAAGCTACACTTGGACAATCAGTGTTTCGTACCCTCACCATTGCCCGACTCAGTCAACCTCATCAATCCTATGGAGCACACTTAGAACGAGTTTGGATGATGCGCGAACTGAAGCAATCCTCCTCGAATTACACTTCGTAATTTGAAGTTTAAAATTTTTACACGGAATACTATTGTTATTTTTTCATTCCATAGTAGATCAAAAGTTTTTGGATCTTCTTAAGAAGTTTATTATGTTTGAAAGGTTCGACTGTCGTATCAGAAACCCTCACTGCCTGTCTAGCTAAATTTGTCTGTAACAAAAGAAAAATATTTTATATATTTTTTAAATTTTTTGACTAAAATATTTAAAAATTATAAAAACATTCTTCGCATATAGATCATCAATACAAAGCTGTATATTTTAATGTCTTAAATGTTGTCTATCTGTTAACAATGTTTTAATGAGCGTCGCAACTTGCATTTAGTAAATTGTTAAATTTCGAAATAAGTTATTAATATTGCAGCTACATTTTGCGAGCTAAGCTTCTTTTAATTATTAATTTTTATTGCACAGTGGTTTTGGACAATATATTAATATTAAGTAAATCAGAAACATTGTAAAACAAAATTGCCACATCAAAAATATGCGCAATTTATATTTCGCTTTGACCACACATTACCGATCCGTTACACACGACGCGAGCATTATAAGTAATATACTATAATGTCAATTACAATAATTCACTCGATCCTTTCATAATTACCGTTTTTTAAATTAAATTTTGCTATAAACAATATTTTACGTGAGCTAAATGTTGCCAGGTGAGTCATCAAAGGTAGCAACCGAATCTCCACCGGAGAATCTTAGCATCCCTGCTTCGCCGTTAAAATGGTCGTCACTGTAGCTAGTAATAGCAGAGCTACTGGGACGTTTCTTTATGTCGGTGCTCATCAGTAAAGTTTGTCATGGTTGCCAGGCTTGGTAGGCAGGTAAGTAAACAGCAGCGTTCTGAAGATTAAGATACTTCTTCTCGTGACGTATTACTCAAAACCAGAAAACAAGGGTGTACAATCAGTGTGTGTTACCAGTGGTGACATATGGTTCTGAGACTTGGTCCCTCTCTGCTTGTCGTATGAAGCTTAAGATAGCTAAGTAAGCAGCGAGCTATGTAGAAGGCTATGCTCAGAGTTTCTCTGTGTGAAACTTCTTATTGAGGATACGTGCAGATACGCGCATAAAACCAGTGTTACTGATATTGCCCAACACACCAATCATTAAGCTAAAGTGCACAAAGCACAAAGAACTGGCTACCGATGGCGAAGAAAGGTTCTATATCGGTAACCTCGTAATGGTAAGCGAAGTGGAAGACGCTCCTAGATGGAGTGGTGACCTTGTTAGTCATGCAGGAAGTCGATGGATGCTTAAGACCGTGTTTCGTGGTATTCCTGTTATGCAGTGTTTGCAGAGGAAGTATCATCATCATCATCATCATTACAGCCCATCACAAGTCCACTGCTGAACATAGGTATTTCCCAAGGAATGCCACAAAGCACGGTTCTGGGGCATCCATCGGCTCCCCGCATGTCTTACCAGGTCGTCACTCCTTCTAGTGGGGTCGCCCTACACTTCGCCTACCGGTACGAGGCTGCCACTCGAAAACCCATCTTCCCCATTGGTTGTCGGTTCTTCGAGCTATATGGCCGGCCCATCGCCACTTCAGCTCACTAATCCGTTGGGCTATGTCGGTTACTCTGAATCTACTGCGGATATCCAAATTTTTAAGTCTATTAAAGTGCTGCTATAGAATGAAACCTTGAGCATAGCCCTCTTCATAGCTCGCTGAGCGACCTTGGGCTTCGTCATACGGCCAGCAGTGAAGGACCACGTCTCAGATCCATAAGTCATCACTGGCAACACGTACTGGCTGTAAAATCTTGTTTTCAGGTTTTGAGGTATATCTGATGAGAAGATGAATCTCCTGAACGCTGCCCAGCCGAATTGAATCTGTCGATTGACCTCTTGGTCGATGTTGGACTTACCTAGTCGGACTAATTTTTACGGATTCTATCGCGTTTAATTTAACTTTTTAATTCCCGACGTTTTGGGTGCTTTATAGCACCCATGGTCAGAGGGGGGACTGAAGTGTTTGACGTCCCGATGTCATAGTTAGCCCGGCTACCTTTAGTTTTTGAATATAATATTGCTATTTAACTCTGGTATTCTGTGAGAGCGTGGTCCTACCACGTTAAAATTCTTTAAATCCTCTCATTTTCAGGGAGGATTGTGTCCAACAGAATTCTATACTTAAATTGAGCTTTTTTTGTACGATTTGCATGACATTTGGTATTAAGATAATGTTTTATTTTCCAAGTTTATCTAGACAGGTGTTATCCTCGAGAAAATTATATTATTTTCTCACGCCCAACAAAGCACGGTTGCCCGGATACTAAGATATGTCATAAATAAACATGTGTAGGAATTATGAAGATACAATATGAAAAAAATATTCAAACATTGCGAAAATATAAGGAAGTTGATAGTCGCCTCGGATATACTCAGGGTTTATCCCTTTGACAAACGTAACCATTCGTCCAAGTGGTCAAAAGGACGAACAATTCGTTTATACTGACATCCTTACCGACCGACGCTGACAACATTAGGAAAACCTTTTCTCGAGTGGCATTCTCGTACCAGCAAGCGCAGTGTATTGCGAGAACCCCCTAGATGCAGCGCCGACCTAATAAAACATACAGAGAGTCGATGGTCAAGACCGCGTTTTGAAGTTATCAATGGGAAAGACCCAGATCTTTTGATTTTGATGGATTAAGATGCTAACAATATGGTTAAATACAAAACTTCTCTGCATCTGTATCGTTTGCCCAAAATAATATATCCTTGATTAATAGGTAGGTTAGTGTATTACTGATTTATACAGTTACCAATTTATAATAACCGTGTGTGGTAGTGTAAGAATATTCACTACCACATATCGTCCCGTGGGCGTCATAAAAGGCGACATGAACTAAAACAGGAGATGGGCAGCAGCATCTTCCTGGTAACAACTCAAAATAATAAACCTGCCGCCTGCCAAGCGTGGCAATTATGGCAAAATCCATATGAGGCAAAATATGAGGTAGACCTGTGTTCTACCTTGGACTTTTATAGGCTGGAATGGATGAATGGATCAATTTTTTAATAAATTATTAAATAGAAGATAAAAAGAATACTTATTTTTCTAATACAATTTGTGTAGGCGGCCTTATAAATTTGCTGAAGTGTTCAAGTTATCCAACAGTAGTAATTAGAACTAAAAGTTGTTTCAAGTTGCTCGGTAACTTTTATGACTCATAAAATCCGGATTTTTCATTTTATTACAAAACGTTCAAAGTCTTTAAGTCGTGGCCCATCTCTTTGTGTAATAATTTTCTTAATGATTACAAGGCAACTTTTATTATTTTTTCTTATTAAAATTTGGAGGTTGTTTCATAGTCATAATTAGCCGCTGAAAAAAATCATTAGAAAAAATTGCTTGATGAATTTTATCGCGTTTACGACCGGTGTGTGATCAGGCGCATAACCAACCACTTTATTCTTATGATTTGGATAAACCCTTGTACTAGTTTCACAATATCAAACACTTTACGTGCTTTCCGTATGCAATTTCTTGATAGAAAGACCCAATATCTGATTTTAGGATTCAAATTCGGGACCAATAATCAGGAATCGCACTTACGACGACTAGACCAATGATACTATCTCTCTTTATAGCCTTCCGACCGAAACTGTAACTGATAAAATATTAAAACCTCTATAATGCAAAATTAATAGGGTCGTTTACTGTGTAGAATATATATTTATTTCATAAGGTTTGAAAGAATCCACATATTGTATCGAATTACATACCTTCATTGCCGAGCACGTTGTAAATCAGCATTAAAATTATAATTAACAATTTAATTGGTACTGATGGGGATCGTACTCAGGATACTCGCGTACTGTACAATTTATAGATAGTGCATCATGGCTGTCATTTATAACAAGGGCATATTATAAAAAAAAATATTTGAATCGTAAAAATTAGTACGTTTTTACTTTTTTTTTTTCTCGTTTATTTTAATTTGTTCGTAAATTACGCTACACACAGATCGTCTTATTAACACGTTTTAATTTTTTTCTTAAACATCAAAACTAGGATTTTCTACTGTATTGTTAAGGCGTTATACATACATAAATTGCAAATGGAATCCATGTGGTTTGCTAGATAATGTGACCGTGATTAAGAATGGAATGCTTTGGTGGTTTGGACACGCAGAAAAGCTGTATGGGGAAAGTGTGACAAAGCTTTTTCTGCAGAATTTAGTGGAAAAATCAGCAAGAGACGCTGTAGACGAAAGTTTATCGACAAAATTGGCGATATAGAGAGAGAGAGCTAATTAAAAATACCCTTAACCGATGAGCGTGTAGTAGATATATGCAAAGAACCGAAATATGTGTGTCAGGATCGTGCCAAATGGTAGTCTCTACATACCCTATCGTGTCGTGGATGACGGGCGGACGAACCTGAATTATTTATGTATGGTATATATGAACAATAACTTATGATTCATACAAACACTTGTTCCGTGTGTGGTTCAAAGCCGTAATAACATTGAATTCCTTGAATAGATAAAATATCATACACGAAGTATTAACAGCAGAGTTAACAGCAAAGTTAAAAATGTTCTATATGCTTACCTCTTTATCATAATAAATTGTTTTGTTAGTTTAAGAGAATAACGTGTCTTTTATTGAGCAAATGTTAAATACAACTTAAATAATACATCAAAGAGACCGCTATAGAATGCATGCACCAGCACTTTACAAATGATGATTTAATTCTTAAACTTACGACGCAAAAGCAATTAATGGCTCGAAATGTTTGACTCTAAGCGCTTGCTAATGTCGAAATATTTTATAAAACGCCCACGTTTAGTTTGTTAGAATTCCCATTACAATACAATGTTCGCTATGCGCCTCATTGTGTCTTTGAAGACTAGTTTTTTGTGTAATTAATTAGGCATGCGTGTTAAACATGACATGTAGTCGGATGGGATGCTTGGCATTGCTGGTGTAGACATTCCCTTTCTTGAGAACGAAAGTATTTTTGGTAGAGATGAGGAGATTAAAAATAATATTTGAATAGTTGTATATTCAATATATTTTTAGTGATGGTGATTGCCTCGTTGAGGTCGTGAAGGACCTCCGCCTGTCTACGGCAAGCGGTAGAAATAGGTAAGAGGGTAAGTACCTATCTAGAGAGACTCGAAAGCAGAAAAAAAAGTCTTGCCATTTATTTGGATTCGATGCTCCGGGGACTTAGGGGATTACAAATATAGACGTTGTAGGTGGTACTACGGAAACCGTGCAGTGGCTGTGTAAGAATACCCACTACCCCACATCGTCACGAGGGTGTCGTAAGAGGCGACAGATGGAAAATGAAACAGGAGATGGGCAGCAGCATCTTCCTGATAACAACTCAAAATAATAAAACAAGTGGTAAAATTAAATAATAAACAAGTGGTAAAATTAAATAATAAAACAAGTGGTAAAATTAAATAATAAAACAAGTGGTAAAATTAAATAATAAAACAAGTGGTAAAATTAAATAATAAAACAAGTGGTAAAATTAAAAAATTTGTACAACCGACTTCAATATAAATAAAACGAGAACATCGTCAATGTAGTCGAATTAATTAAATACGCGTTATTAAGGATAACTCCAAAACCACTGGTCACATTTTGATCAAATTTATATGAGAAGCACCAGCTTTAAAATAAAGAATTATCAAATTCCGTTCACCTAGAAAAAAGTTCTAAGGTGAAACAACACATTAAAAAATACAGTCGAATTGAGAACCTCCTCTTTTTTGAAGTAGGTTAAAAAACTGCGTTTGCCAACCCGCTTGCCAAGCGTGGCAATTATAGCAAAATCCCCCCATGAGGCAATCTATCAGGTAGGCCTATGTTCAGCAGTGCACTTTTATAGAATGGAATGGGAGTACTACGGATCGGTTATTACTCTAATATGATTACTCTAAGTTATTGACGGCAATATTAATTAATTTCCTTACCAGCTTAAAGTTAAAATCAATGTTTTTATATTAATTTCTAAATCAAAGTTCACCTCTATGTTACATAAAAAATCTAAAGTAATTTCACAATTTTTGCCAAATATTAATCTCATGCCAAGTTAAATGCATTGGAAAATCTTTTGCTTATCTTTGATCGTTTTTATGAAATGTCTTTGATCGCAATAAAATCTTTATCGTGCATACTTTGCGTTTACAAAGTCATTTTGTATGGAGTAAAAACCCCGTTAGTGCTCACACGAAGAATTACATCGACGGACAAGTGATTGATGGATCGTAGGACGTCAGTGATTGGTCATAGCGAGCTCGAAACGATTTAAAGCACTATAGACGGCACGGCTAACGAGTGGACTGGATGTCTCCATCTGTACACAAAAAGCGAATGTACGTAGTGATGGGATGTGACTGGCTGAGAATGTAACTTGGATGTAAAATTTTATCTATGGATTTTCCTTTAAATAAAATAAATATTACAATAATTAAGTAAATATTTTTACATGGTAGAATGAATAAGAATAAATGAGTAAAATGAATTTTTTTTTATGGGATAGGGTGACAAACGAGCACACAGTCCACCTAATGGTAAGTGGATGCTATGGCCCATAGACATCTACAGTTATTCTTAATTAATAATAATAATAAATGTTTTTATTGACATATAGATTTAACAAATGTAAGCAAGAACAGTGAGTTAAACATCTAAAGAATGTTCAAGATAAGATAAACAAATATTTTCCGTAGGACCTCAAACTAGGATAATCCTGTATCTTGGGGTCCAGGAGCGCAAGTTATCTAAAGAATTGTATACAGTCTAACGAAAAAGAAAAACATATTTTCCTAGTGTAAATATAATAGTGTAGTAAAATTTTACTTGAATGTGTGTGTGTGTGTTGGACTCGCACCGACTAAAACCCCATGGTGTTCCACCTTCGCCGCATATTGGCGGGGCCACGGGAACGCTTTCGCACACATCCGCGGCCCCACCAGTGCTGGCCGCCCAATGGCAGCCCCTTCTCAGGCAAGGCGCATCAGGAACACAAGACACGCCTTCCTCCACGACCTCCAACTCCACCTGCGTAACGGGCCCCCGAGTCCGATACGCGGAGGCCATGGGGCCAGGAAAATCGAGCGCTCGGTAGTACCCGCTTTCCCGACCCCAGCGGTGGATCTGGTCTTTGGCTCCGCCGCCAACCAAGTTTCGGCTGCGGAGGGTAGGGAAAACGGCGCCTCGCAATACCGACACTCCTCTCCCCCCGCGGCCCCACCACCACCGCATCAACGGTGCGGACCCGTCAGAGTCGCGGAGGATAGGGCGAGTGGCGCATCGCAGTACCAACACTCCTCTTCCCCCGCGACTCCACCTCGGCTGCAGCGGTAGGGGGAGAGGGCACCCCTCTCGCCGCAGTCCACCGACACACATTCGAAGTGGGCTCGCCAAGCCCACTCGGAGTGGCCACCTCGGGCCGGCCCTACACCACGGGCCAGCCAAGGGGTTCCTCTTTGTTCACCGCGGGTGACCAAGCCACGGCTACTAAGCCCCCCGCCACGACAAGGCGGGAACCCGTTCGGGGGGACCGGTCGAGCCGATCTACTCGTGCTGCAACAATAATATAGCTACAGCGTGGCGCTATCATGTATAAACTCTGGAGGCCTTTTTACTGGTAATGTGCTGTAAAATAAGATTCTCTGAGTACTAACGGGTCTTAGTTCCGGATTGAAGACTCATGTATGCTCAGTCAACTTACCAAAAAAAATCCAAAAACGTTCCATCCCCAAAGGTAAAATAATTTACATTCTGAAGTCGGGGCTTTAATTCTTCAATACATTATGTCTTAGAATGTAGAACCGTCTTAAGAATGTAATGAATGTTTTAATTGTTTAATGAATGTAGTTTAATAGTATCAACGAGGCTAAAACTGATAACAAAAGCTTTTTTTATTGGAAAAGGGTGATAAACGAGCGCACAGTCCACCTGATGGTAAGTAGTTGCTGTGGCCTATAGAGACCTACATCTATCTTCGATTACGAATCAAAATACAGATGCGTTGGCACCAGTGAGGACTAAGATGGAATGCCTCGTTTCCAGTAAAAAGGTTCTCCAGTTCTCTACACTCACCATACGAAACACAGCAGCGTTAATCTGCTATTTTACGCTGGTATTCTGTGAGAGCGTGGTCCTTCGCCGGTCGAGCCGACCCATTCGTGCTACAACTATACTAGTAAATATAGCTGCAGCATGGCTCTACCAGGTATAAAAGTTTATAAAGAAATAATTCACGCGACAATGTCTCATAAAATAGTTAAATATATACAAGTACTAGGTATTTTACGAGTTTAAGGACCTATTTTCCAATAATCAGATAAAAGTTATTTATAGGATGAATATCAACAAAGACGAATTAAAAGTACTGTTGTATGATAATAGTCCAAATTTATATTCAGTCAGGGTAATTTATTGGATGGATAACTTTATTTGACGATTGAAAAATAAGCCCTTAGTAAATCAATTTGAAAGTAATTTATTTGAAACCCGAATTCATTACGAGGGTTATTTGTTCTAAAACTATTATTTATTTTTATTTTAAAAGATGAAGAAAGAGCTGCGTGGAAAAGAAATTAACGTCGACGATGAAGTAAAGTCGGCAATTTCAGCTTATTTTAAGCATTTTTTTTCAACGGTATTAATTCGTTATTTGAAAGATTTGAAAAATGTGTTAAGGTAAGGTGGTACATATATATTGAAAAAGTAAAAGAAAAATTTTTTACACACATTAAATAGCTCTAACTATACTCTGATTATATATATAAAGAATAATATATAAAATTTGAAAAATACTATGTAACTAACAAGTTACGTTCTACATCTCTTACCCGTAGGTCGATGAGGACGGTGTGTGGCGTTTTTTGCGACCGCCTCTGCATTTCACGCATAGCTATGCAGTCCAGTTCTCCACGAGATTTTGTCGGTTGCCATTAGTTGCCCTCGTCATTTTACATTTCGAAATGTCTTTCAATGCCCTACATATAAAATAGACGGAATGTTGCCCGTTTTAAAAAAAATAATGTTTTGAAGTTTCTAAATGAAATAAAAGATATTTTTTTATATAAAATATCGGTGACAAACGAGCACACAGTCCACCTCATGGTAAGTGGACGTTGAGGCCCATAGATATCTACATCTATTCTAATAATATATTCTTAGTTCCGACGTTTTGCAAATGCGACACATACTTTTCACGGTAGCATAATTACTGCGTTTTTAGAAACAGCGACTAATGACGGTACTGTTCGGTTTTTGTTTTGTCGAATTTCGTAAATTGGGAAATTACAATCTGTGTAATAAGCCATGGGAATACCAGTCATCAACTCTGTCAGAAACTGCGACTGATAGTGGAAGTCGATCCGTCTTAAATCAGTGTACAATAATAACACTGTTTGACTTTGCATACATATTACGCACATCAACAGAATCTAGGGATACCTTAATCCTAAATTATTTACGACTTTATAGTTTAAAATCTTATTAGTTTCCATAAAAAGTTTATATACAGAACACCTTTTATTCAATTTTCAAAATTTAAAATTTAAATAAAAAAAAGCAAAATAAAAACAAAATACGGCGGCAAAATTGTTAGTAATTCGTTACGTCAAGGAAAATTAAAATTGTTCTACTGATATTAATTAATGAAAAGGGATTAGATTGTTTTTCTTTTTTAATTTAACGTGCCGTGTGAGCTTTAAGAGTCAAGTCACGTCGTCATCTGAGTCGAGATAAAATGTTACGAGCCGTGGGTATGTTAGAAAATGGTGCTATTCAACGCGTCGTTGCTGAGGCCCTACACACCAGCCAAAACATGATATCAAGGTTGTGGTCACGTTATCGCAGTACTGGGGATGTGGTTGAACGGCACACGCGTAGATATCGTGTTAATACGCAGATACTGGATCGATTTCTCCAAATGACCGCCAGAAGACAACCCAATATTACAGCGATGCAACTACAACCACCTATAAAAAGTTGCTCCTCTACTGCAGCGGCTCGGGAGCATTTACCATGGAGTGACGAACATTGGTCTTTGGTGATGTTCACCGATGAGTCCCGGTTTGGGTTTCATCCGGATTCACGAAAACACGCGTTTGGAGAACTCTAGCGGGAGTTAGCCGTCTACCAGCACCAGGCACCCTCAGGAGGTCCACTCATACCAATGCGGGACAATCATGATGTGGGCAGGATTTCGTCTTGGCGGACGAACCCAGCTCGTTTGGATCCAAGGCAGCATGACTGCACAAAAATACCACGAGGAGGTAGTAAAGCCTGTTATTGTCCCACACAGAATCCAAATGGGCCAGGAATTTCTACTCATGCGCGATAATTCATACTCGCTCAGATTCAGACTCCTTCTCATACGGCGCGGCTGGTATCGGCCGCTCTCTGAGACTACCGACTGGTGTCGCCCGACTTAAATCCTATCGAGCATGCCTGAGACGTGTTACAACGAAAAGCTTTGAGAGATTTTCCGCCAAATTTGACAACGGAACAACAACTTTACAAACACTTGCAAAGAATATGGGACCTCATACCGAACTAAGACATTGATAATTTAATTTTAAGTATGAACAATCGATGTCGATGTGTAATTAATGTAAGAGGTGGCAACACTGATCATTAATAATTAGATTTTATAAGATTTTTTCAATTTTAATTAAAATTAATAGTTTTATAAGAAATGAAGTTTTTTTATCGTACTAATTTTCTACGGCGATTAAAAAAATTAACATTTTTATTCTTATAATTTTATTAAAAATTACGAAATGTTTTATTTATTTTTTATAAAAGACTGCAAAATAACCTGTCATTCTTCCATTTACTATATCAGAAAATTCTTCATAGATTTTTAGATATTTGATGAAATATAAAATATCTCTAGATTCTGTTGATGTGTTTATATGAGACATATATTGGATATATTGGGTAATTCAACTGTGTACGGCCACCGTGAAGTGGCGGTGCAACAATAGCCACTGACTGTCTGACTAAAGTCGCTTCCAGAGCGATCGAAAACTCCTATTGTACCTTCTTTATAATATATTTTATTTAAATATTGATTGATTGATTAAAACCTTTTTCTAAAGAAAACATATCTTAAATTAGATGATAATTTTAAAGATAAGAACATAATGAGACCTTCTGAAAATCCTTAGACTTTTTTTTACTTATGTACATATTTTGTGAGGTTAAATTGTAATTGTTAGGAGAAAAATAGTCTTCTTGTAAGTTTCATTGCGCTTCTTCTCAAAGTCTCCCGCAGTTGTTGAAGCGACTTCATCTGACATCAGACTTGTTGAAGCGAGGGCATATCTTTCTTGACTTTCAAAAGTGCATAGTAAGGTACAACTTTTAATATTATGCCTTTAACTATAATTTTAATCTATTAATGCAAAATAGTCAAACAAAAAGAAAAAGCAAAACTCCATGAATGGTCAAATCTAACGAGATTAAATTATTCTTGATTATTTTACAAATATGGAAGTAATTTCGGACTATATTATTACATGTGCCGAATAATGATTTTTGCTGTAATCTGAACAGACAATGACTGGATCCAGGTAAGACACCAGTAAGCTATCCTAAGAAAATTTTACATACAAACAAGTGGTAAAATTAAAAATTTTGTACAACCGACTTCAATATCAATTATTAAGGACAACTCAAAAACTACTGGTCAGACCTTGATCAAATTTATATGTGACCACATGAGAAGCACAAGCTTTTAAATAAAAAAAGAATCATCGAAATCGGTTCACCAAGAAAATTTATGATGTAACACACATATAAAAAACAAACACAACATACAGTCGAATTGAACACCTCCTCTTTTTGAAGTCGGTTGGAAAGTATACTGGTTCTCTATACTCTTCAAACCGGAACACAACAATGCATGTACTTATTCCCTTATCCAGAAATAGGTGAGAAGGCGAAGATACCTATCCATATGGACTCCTAAGCAAAAAAGAAATCCTTCTTTCTCTCTAGTAACTTTACGATGTTTAACCGCTAAAATTTCTTGGCTAATTAATTATGAAGAATTATTATAATTGTCACATCTTTATTATAATGAATTTACGTAAAGCAATTTTTGATTTTATTAATTACTAGCGATCCACCCGGCTTCACACGGGTGATTTCTGGATCTCGACAACAGCGCCACCTACCAGGTCCAAATATGAACTTAAACCATCTAGGAACCCATTCAAATACATACAATTTTGTATCGAAATCGATCTAGTCGTTTTTGAGTTTTAGCGAGATTAGTGGACAGCTATTGATTTTTATATACAGATATTTGTGTTTGTCATTTAACCCTACTGCGTCTTGTCTGTGTCATATTACAAGTCACGGAATGTAAATATTTTCATACTGTTATATAGAATAAGGAATATCACAATCTCAATTTTGTCTAAACAGTTAGCTACATTTAAAATTTCATCCCCTATTTTGCCACCCTTAATTTTCTCTTCATTATTTATATGGGAAAACACCTGAAGTAAAACTGATTTAATAAAAAAAAAATCATCAAAATATCAAAATATTAACACTATATATTTGTTGTATGTATATATATAATACGTGGCGCTGTAGTCAAGCTTTTACCAAATTAATTCTATATTACGGCGTAGTACCAAAAAAGAAAATTACAAAATCTGGACCGTGGTGGCGTTGTGGTCGAGTCAATAATAAATTTTATACTTACACTATAAAAAAAATACGAAATCAACGCGTATTATTACGCTAAAACTGGGTAACTACGTAAATGCGGATTTAATTCGGAGCGAATCATTTTTTATTTATTTATTCCCGTCGGAGTTAAATTCTCTTTGAGAGCTTGCTAGTTTTTCATATTTCGAAATGTATTTTATTCTGCGTTTAATTGATTATAATATTAATGTAGCGTTGTATCTTTTCCTTACTACTCAGTTGCCAGGAGTTTTATTAATATTCCAAGTTCTGAGAAAGTGAAAGTTTCGACTTACTTACTAACTTTGGACAGACCAGCGTTAGAGGTGTTATGATGTATGAAGCAAGCTAGCACCGGGTGTGGCCTATATGTCGACAATTTGTTACAAGTGTGAATTATTGACGAGGTCTCTGAACGGTGCTGTACTCGTACATAATATGTTGCTAGATAAAAGTTTAATTATATCATCGTCGTCTATCGTTACAGAATATCATTACTTTATAACAAATAACATATTTTAACAAATTCTACAATATTATAGTATTTGTTAAAATATGTTATCAAGTTCAATGTTAATAAGAGGGTCTCGATGCTAAAAAGTATGAATTTGAACTTTTAGTTTTATCTACATGAGAAATAATACGGCAACTCAGCTCAAGACTAATCTTACGAAGTGCTCTGTTATTTTTTTTCGATTTGTTGCTATAAACGTATAACCAGCTAAATGGGATATTTTGAGGATTATTTTTTCTATATAACGTATACGTATTAAAAAGTTAATTTTATTTTTTCTTGTATAGAATAAGGTTTACAAACGAGCACACAGACCACCTGATGGTAACTGCATGCTGTGTCCCATAGACATCTAAATCTATCATACATAGAGAATCAAAAACCTTTTCTGGTTCTCTACATTTACCATACGAAGCACAGCAGTGTTAAGCTGCTATTTTACGCTGGTATTCTGTGAGAGTGTATTCCTTCCCCGGTCGAGCCGACACATTCGTGCTACAACCATATAACAGCTTGACCGTGAACGTGAAATATATTAAGAGTAAATTATAAGGAATAAAATTTCAGCCTATATATGTCCCACTCCTGGGTACAGGTTTTCTGAGAGGGTTCGAGGGCAAGGAAGTGTCCACCACTCTGCCTCAATGCGTGTTGGCGGACTTAATATGTCTTCGAAATAATTTTTTTTAATTTTTAGATAGGCTTTGTGATGGATCCGCTTCCACAATAGCCTTTAATTCTTCATTTGCCACTTTGGTCTCCGGACGGCCACGGGGTTGGTTCTGAAGGTCGAAATTTCCAGAACGAAAACGTTGAAACCAAGAACATACCGTGCTTTCTTTTGCGACACCATCGCCGTACATCCTTCGAGCTGTTTCTGCAGCACTGGTGCCACGGTAGAACTCGTACTCGTAAATATACCGATATTTCATGTTTTCCATTGTGCGGTAATAAGCGACGCCAAAGAATAAAATAATGAGGAAAAAACAAATAATGACTGTTTTCAAAACTCAAATGTACCAGCTAAATGAATTTATAAATTTGAATTTGGAATTCTTAACCAAAGAGGAGATATTTCAGATCAAAGTGGTCAGTACGACAAAACGCTAATTTCATATGTAAGGACCTAATATCTTGTCTATAACTATTATCACCTATAAATATATATACGATGTTTTCCATCACCGTCGAGCACGTGGAAAATCGGCACTTAAAACCGCAATGCAAAAATTTCATTTGTATCGGCGGGGAGGCAGGTTACGTTTTGTGAAATTTATAGCGAGCGCTTAGCGCCTGAGCTACCTTGGCAATGATAATGATTTGTTATATTTACGCGAATACTACACATTGAAGAAAACCAGTCTTACAGATTCTAACGCGTTTCATTTTTTCATTTTTAATTTCCGATATTTCGTTAGTTGCAATAAATTACACATTACGCAAACAAACCGATTCAAACACAGTGAGACCGTGTAATTTTGGAGGTATGCTTTATTCAATATAAGTAGATAATTACATAATACTTATTGACAGTCATTTTCGAAGTTATAGTTCTTTTGGCGCGTTTGAGAAAAACGATGAGAGTGAATTTTTTACAATGCGCGCGCTCACCGACATCTAAAAACAACCGCATGAAGTTGTTACGATGCGCGCGCACACCGAAACCTAAAAGCGACAACTTCAGTTGGTAATGGTCTGTCAACTGTCAAGTTTTCGTGAGAACTGATAACTATATTCAAGGTAGTTTGGTAGTTATTCAAATATATATGAATCTAGAAAACGTGTTTTATTTTTGTTATTTTTATTTTGTTACGCTAAAGAAGTATAAAACTTTTTACGTGCGTACATAAGTACACACACACACTTTTTTTTTTATTTGCCACTGGTTCGGAAAATACCTCTGTCCTGAGAAGAACCAGCAAGAAACCCAGCGGGATTTTTAAACATATTTCACATTACAATAATTTTGTACATTTTTTTAAATGAAATTTAATAGAACCAGCATGGTGGCGATCACCTCATTCCCAAGGCTTATTTTAATTCATGTATTGTTTGATATTATTTTTGTACAATTTTTCTTTAGTAAAACATTTAAACTTGTTTATTGACAAATTTTGTAATTTTTTTTGGATTTTGTTGTAAAAGCGTATACATTGCCCCATAACGAAATGAGACATTCCATCTCAGTCCTCAGGGGTGATAACGCATTTGCATTTTGATTCTTAATTGAGGATAAATGTAGATGTCTATGGGACACAGCATCCACTTACCATAAATATGAATTGTGTGTGCTCGTTGCTGTTACTGAAAACGATTGGGTCATTCTTAGAAACGACACCCTTGTCTTGGATGTTTATGGGGAGATAACATTTGAAATAGGTTTTTTATCCGTTCTAGGAAGATGCTGCCAGATTAAATGCTTCCTCCGTATTCTTTCACAACAATGAGTGAGCTGAGCTCATGTCGTGTGCAATAATTTTTCGTTATTTGTCAATATTCACACAACAAAGGGAATTTCACAATGGCTCATTCAAACTGGAAAAAACATTTCGCGTACAAGTAATCACCCCATTATTTTAGCCCACAACGCACAAATAAATCAATGTGTTATTACCACAGATTATTTTCATCCTCAGTGGCTCAGTACAGTGAAAAATATTTTATATAAAGAATATAGCTTTGTTTTCGAAAACAGTCTCGACAATTTTTGCTATAACTTAGTTCTCGATGACTCGTAGTAGCATGTGTTTAGCGTTTACTTAAAAAAATAAATTCGTAATTTAGTTCTGTGTATTGGCGACGTAAAATAATCTTCTAACATACTTTGGCTGTCGGTAGAGGTGACAGTTGGAAACTGAATCAGGAGATGGGCAGCAACACCTTCCTGACAACAACTCAAAATATTTAAAAAAAACTGCGGTTGCCAAGCGTGGCATCTATGGCAAGTATGCCCTTTATTTATAATCTTTGAGGAAGACCTATGTTTAGCGGTGGACTTTTGATAGGCTGTAATAAATGAATGGATGAATGAACAAATCTTATTACGAGATTATTCAAGTGATTTGCCGCCGGAATCAATCAAATTTTAATTGCAATTTTGAAAAAAAACATGTGAAGAAAAACATTTAGAGGAATAAAAAAAATACATCTAGGTCATGTTAAATCCCCCGACACATAAAAGCAGAGCGGAGGAATCTTCCTTACTCCAAAATCCTCTCAGGAATGACAGACCTGTGCATAGCAGTAGGAGTTATGTAGACTCAAATTTTTAATTTTACTTTAATACTTCAAGGGTAAAAAAAATATTGTGACATAGTTCCATCTTTCTTCCTCTTCTTCCTAAGCCAGTAGTAGCCAGTTCTGTTGGACTTGGGTCTCTCCCATTGTAAGAAGATTTGTCTTAGTCGTGTTACAAGGAGCGGTATGACGATCGCAGTAGCAGACGTCTGGCATCTTTGACACTGCTGCTCGTCGCCGGTCTTCAGATCTGGGTATTTTACGTCTGGTATAAACGAGATGGTTATTCTACCATCTATCGTAAGCCATAATTTTCTGACATTCTCGCAGTCGTCTCTTCTGATGAAATTAGGTGATGAATTGTCTTACACCACCACCATACGATAGTTTCATCAACCTACGAAAAAGGTGGTAACAGAGTAATATACTAATAATCTCACAAAGTGCCCTGGCTTGTTTCTTGGATTTAATATACATTTATCTATGTAAGATAAGCCAAAAAGAATTTTATAGACTCAATTTTCTTTTCTTTTTCTCACAAAACCACTCGAGAATAAATTAGTAGTAATATGGAAAATTAATCATGAAATCTTATCGAACAGAGTCATTGTTGTATTTTTCATTAAATTTTTCATAACTTGATTAAAAGCTCTACTGCTGAACATAGGTCTCATAGATTTCATTATAGCAGGAACATTACCAAGTTGCCACGCTTGGCAAGCGAGCTTGCAACCACGGTTGTTTTTATTCAGCTGTTATAACAAAGATGCTGATGCCCGTCTACTGACTCAGTTTCCCTCTGTCGACACCCTCGGGATGATTTGGAGAAGTAGTGGATATTCTTACACCGCCAATGCACAGTTAAACTAGACTAAATATTTTAAATTACTTTAAATCAATGACATATGCAAATGACTTTCAACATATATCAATTTAAAGTCTAGAAGTTACAAAGAAAAAAAATGTTAACAGGCAATGCGAAGTAATGAATAGAACTCGGAAAAGGCCTGCACGTAACGGAACTACATTGATTTACGTGTGGCTATTCACTGCGTAACTGTACTATGAGTTAGAATGTCCTAGCAATAAAACTGCTGAACTGAATTTTTTGTAAGAAAATGAAGGAAATGAAAGTGTTGTGCTGTACCGGATATTTTTATATATTGTTATTTTTTTACAAAAAACATACACATCACACACACGTGCACACAGTTCATCTGCATTGTAAAAGGATGCTTTGGGTCATATAATATATGGTACATTTTCATTTTATCTTTTTTTTTTTTATAGAATAAGGGTTACAAACGAGCACACAGTCCACCTGATGGTAAGTGGTTGCTGTGGCCTATAGACATCTACATCTATCTTCGTTTGCGCATTTTAATGCAGATGCGTTGTCAGCCGTGAGGATTAAGATAGAATGCCTCTTTTCCAGTAAAAAGGGTCTCCGGTTCTCTACACTCACCATACGAAACACAGAGCATTAAGCTGCTATTTTACGTGGTCCTTCCCCGGTCGAGCCGACCCATTCAAGCTACAACCATACTATTAATATAGCTGCAGCATGGCTCTACTACGTATAAAGATCTTCTATAAAGAATCAAAATACAGATGAATTATCTTCCCTGAAAACTTATAAGGAATGACTACTTCCCAGTAAAACAAGTCTTCGGTTGTTTTAATTCACAATCCGAAGCACTGTACCGAAATGCTGGTATTCTGTCAGACTGTATACTGGTATTTGCCATATACAGGCAGCGTAAGAGAATCCACTACCCCATCTTATCCCGTGGGCATCGTAAGAGGCGAAAGAGGGACACTGGAACAGGATATAGGTAGCAGCATCTTCCACACAATAACTTAAGTAACACAACTGCGGTTGCGATCCCGTCAGCCAAGCGTAGCATCGATAACAAATATACCCTTCACAATCTAGAGACAATCTTTGGAAGACTTTTGTTCAGCAGTGAACTTTTGATGGGCTGCCCTGACTCTATCTCCTGGTTGTGATGATATAGCCAAAGATGGCAAAGCACACTGACTTGCATAAAAAAGCCTATTAACTAACCTTTCATCTGTTTACTACAAGTAAACAGATGAAAAGACAAATGCTGGCAAATAATTCCACTCCTTAGCTGTACACGCGTCGAAGTGTTGATTCCTTAGCACTAAGGGTTCGAGACAAAGATCAGTTGCAACTTCAGTGCACTAGCCAGTACAGCCTTTGTAATAGATTTGTAGAAGAAACTGCATATACTCAGTCGACGCGAATGAAAAAAAAAATAGTTTATTGTGGTTAATGAGATATTGGCGAATAGAAATTTGCGCGCGCCCTTGGTCCATACGAAATCTATTGAAAAATTTTATGCACGACAGACAGATTAGACCACAGCTTTTGTCAACGGCTGTAGTCTAGACCGTCGGCGGTAGTCGGAGTAGCGTTCGTCTATTAGGTTCGAACAGTAGACGCTCTGCGTCGACGGGCCGACCGCATGACGCCAACTCATTGATTGTATGGTATCTCCAGGAGAATACAATATCTTCGCCTAGTCGACCACCGGTAGGCAAAGAGTAGGCATCGAGCGGTGTGGTAGTGCTGGTCGGATACCGTTGATATGAGCGGCAAGATATGTCAAAATTTTAACTATTACCTTGCCGTGCTTAAATACGATATCTATTCATTTTTATATGTATAGTTCTTCTGTACGTGTGTTTGTCATTGAACTCCTCCTCAACGGCTGGACCGATTATGATGAAATTTATATGTATACATATATTAACGTTATTTCATTCTCTTGGGGTTTATTTAAATACTAGCTGTTTCGGTAATCCAACGGCTCCGTGGCGCAGTGGCTTAGCAATGAGTTGTTGCGCTGGGGGCTACGGGTTCGAATCCCGCACGGAACAAGTATTTGTATGGCCTACAAATAATTTTTCCGGGTCTGGATGTTTGTCCTCGTGCAATTTATGTTTGTAAACTGCCTTCACTATACAGGAGAAAATCCTAGTGTAACGTTTTAAAAGAAAAAAACGTTATTCTGCCCTTTCTGGTTGGTGGCGCGATGAGTTTATTTTCCCACGCACACTTTCCTATAGATTTATTATACGTATAGCTAAATCCTCTTTAGGACTAATAGAACCATCAGCAGCCATAACGACAATAAACTAAAAAAAACGGGAATACATAACCCCTTTTTTTTATTCTTCCGTAAGCGGATAAAAAGTTGTCCATATGTTGTACACATAATTATACAACAAAATTTCATGGAAATCTGTCCAGTAGTTTTTGCGTGAATCGTGAACACACAATTTTTCTACAGATTTATTATATGTATATATGTTTGTTTATGTTTTCTTTAAACATATAATATTTATTTTATGTTCTTTGTAATCGCCTTCGTAGTGTAATCACTGCACTAAGGTTGACTGGCAGAGAATGCTTTTAGCATTATGTCTGCCTTTTGATCCTATACTGTTGTTAGGTTCTATAAAGTTTAAATAGATAAATATTTTTTTTGTGAATGTGTTTGAGTGGATGGTTTAGATTCACAATCGGACCCGGTAGGTGGCGCTGTAGTCGAGACCCAGATATCACCCGTACAAAGACGGGGCGGTTCGCTAGTTTTAAATGTATTCAATGGCAGTCTAGAGAGAAGCATTCTTATTTGTATTTGAAAATACAATGTTCCACTGCTATAATTTCGGTCGTAAAACGGAATCGTGTTTAACAAACGAATAAAAGATTTGCGGGAAAATGCGCACTTTAGTTTTGAATATCGAATATGAAATTCATTTCATATTCATAAAAACCATAGTTCAATAATGTTTGAAATTTGTTGCACGAGTATTGTAAAGTGGTTGTTATAAACACAATCGCTTCTTGTTTAACTCATATGATTCGAGGAATCGATTTTTTTAATAGAATAAGGGTGACAAACGAGCACACAGTCCACCTGATAGTAAGTGGATGCTGTGGTCCATAAATATCGCCATTTATCCTCGATTAAGAATCAAAATACAGATGCGTAGTCACTCCTGAGGACTAAGATGGAATGACCCGTTTCCAGTAAAAAGTGTCTACGGTTATCTACACTCACCATACGAAACACAGCAGCATTAAGCTGCTATTTTACGTCGGTATACTGTGAGAGCGTGGTCCTTCCCCGGTTTGGCCGACCCATTCATGCTAAAATCATATACATCTGCAGCATGGCTCTGCCGCGGGTCCAAATCCTGACCGGAGCAATCGTTTGTATGACCTTCAAAAAACTTGTTCCGAGTCTAGATATTTGAGTATGTTTATGTAAGAAATTATTATTTCATCATATTTTTATTTTAGTTAAAGTGAACTCTCTCTACCCACCATCCGGAAGAGGGTAAACTAACCCACATAATATGCTAAATGTGAGTGAAAAGGACGTAGTGACGTCATCAATCGAGTTAAACTGCAAGGGGACGTGTGTAGACAGCTGATAGAATGCTACTAATAACGCATGGTTCCACTTGTAGAGAATTTCAGCCTTACATTTTATCGGAGACTTGAGATTTTATACCACAATAGAAATATTTAGTATTAATGGTTCGTGACGTAATTGTGAAAACACTTCTGTATCTCCTAAAGACGTTTTTTTCATAGATGATTAAAATATAGTTATAAACTACGGTTGTTTAAAGAAATGAAAAAAAATTGAATTGATTTTTTTTTTATTTCTGTAATTATTTTTCTCAATGAAAAAAAAAATTGAGAAAAATAGTTACGTCTATTTTTCTCAATTTTCATTTCTCAAGCCAAAATTAACAGGAGAAAAATTACTTATGATTAAATCACAATCATATTATTTAGGATGGATATCTTGCACTTGAAACTTGACTTGACTTGACTTTAAAGCCAAATTACTCTATGTTCATTTATTTTATGGTTCCTAAAATTCTTAAAGCTGCTGTTTATCATCATGATTATTATCACAGCACATCACAAGTCCACTGCTAAACAAAGACCTCATCCAAAGAATGACCGAAATCACGGTTCTGAGTCACCTGTATCAGGTCGTTTCTTTATATACTGGAGGACCGTTTATACGTAATAGCAAGAACTTTATTTCATTTTAGTCATCATTTTTTCTAAATGGTTCTTTATGCCCTTCAGACCGGAACACAGCAGTGCAAGCATTAATTTGGCGGCAGAATTAGGTAAGAGGGTGCTACCAACCCAGGGGAACTTCTAGTCAAAAAAGAATTCCTACCATCGAGTATGATAATGCATGCATGCATTTTGATGCTTAGTTTTTTTTTTTTTAGTTAGATGTAATTAGATGTAGGCGTGTATGGTAGGGATGGGCAAGAAAAAATATCGATATATATCGAATCGATATTTTTAAACAGTATCGATATATATTGCATGATAAATATCGATATATCGTCATCATTTGCATGATGTAAGGATAAGGTCCAAAGTTAAATATTAATGACGTTTGGACGACGAAAAAAAAAACGACAATCACACATGAATGCTTTTGTTGTTTCATGTTTTGTCCATTAATACAAAATTTTAAAATATATCGAAATTGATACGATAACGAAAAATATCGACGATATATATCGATATTTTTATGAGAAAATATCGATATTTCGATATATCGATATTTTTTGCCCAAGCCTAGTCTATGGGCGACAGCATCCACTTGCTAGCTAGTTGATGTGGTGTGTGATTTTTAATAATTAATTGTATAAAAATCCCTTAATCCGCTTTACGTAGCACTACACCTTCACTCGGCGCTACCCTACATACGAAGCGACTTCAGGCTAGACGTGTTGAATATGAATACGGAACTCAATGAACCGAAGAATTCAGAATTTGGTTTGAGAGTATGTATAAAGTGTCCACCGTATTGGTTTAATGTGGTTGCGTTTCTTGAAGACATTGTGAAGGTACGAATAAACTTTTTCCTTAATGTTTCCTTTAAAAAACGAAATATTATGAAAAGTTTAATTTTCTAGTTTCTTCTTCATCTGCTACATCAGCCTATATAAAATAATTAAAAACTAAACATTTTGTTCAACAAACTTCAGTATAAATTATTAAGAATAACTCAAAAACTGTTGGTCAAAACTTAATCAAATTTATGTGCGACCACATGAGAAGCACCGGCTTTCAAATAAAAAAAGAATAATCGAAATCGGTTCACCCAGAAAAAAGTTATGAGGTTACACACATAAAAAAAACATACTGTCGAATTGAGTACCTCCTCCTTTTTGAAGTCGGGAGAAAAAATAATCAGAATTACACAATCTCACTGCTGACCCGAAAACGAACAACTTGTTGTTTTCTTGCACATATTAAAACGGGATTTAAGGCCAGGATTCCCGAACTAGCGGCCTCGTTATCATACTACAAATCCACGCAGACATCTTAAAAATATTTTGATTAAAACTTAGTATGTACACCGACACACAATTAATGTTCTAACTGAGTAAGTGGCGCAAATATGAGTCTCTGAAAGATGACTACATATTTGTGCCATTTGCTGTAGAGACTATTGGTCCGTGGGGTCCACGTGCGGTGAAGTTCTTATAGGAACTCCATCCGCGGCTGGTCGTTGCTGCTGGTGATAAGAGGGCTGGCTCTTTTCTCGCTCAAAGGCTCAAAAGTATAGCCATTCAGCGGGGAAACGCAGCCAGCGTTCTTGGCACGATACCGCGTGGAGTAGGACTGTTTGATAATTAAATTACTAGTTTTAGTTTTTTTTATTATAGTTTTTAATATTGTATATAATAAAATATTGTATATGAATTAATTTTGCAAGAAGCTAAAATGTTATCTTTCGTAAATACGAGTATTGCTGAGTTAAGAAAAACGAAGGACGAAGCGAAAGTGCCCTATTCTTTTGCCCACTTTAGAATCTCTTTCATTTGTAGCGAAAAGAACTACTCGAAGTGAATGCATTGTGTTGGAACGAAGCAAAGGAAATTGCCCGCAGAAGGAATAGGGTGTAGAAAATAGAAATACTTAGGCCCGGTTTCACCAAAACTTTAATAATACGAGAATAGCTCAACTAGAATAATTGCACTCCTAAGACTTTCATCAATTTATTTATATTCTTTTTTGTTTGAAATATTTACTCTCGATTACTTATTTTGTGCAATTTAATGACTGTATGAGTTGAAACTTTCTTTATGGTTGAAATTATTTTATTCAGTGACGTACCTAACTTATCAACGATGTCTCGATGAAACTTTAGCATTTAGAAAAACGCGATATGTTTTGGTTTTGGCGTTGCCACAAACAGGTTTACGTAAAATGATATGAGATCGACTGTGCTAGAGACGAGATGCTGAAGTGGGAAAACTGAACTGAAAAAAGGAAACTGAAACAAAACCGGTATATAATTCTTTTTATTTCCGATTCTTCAGTTAATGTTGACAAAAACTTAGCCATAATTTTAATATATATGTAGGCGTCTATAAAATACTGGCCAGATCCAGAGAAGGTTTTAGTTTAGCGAAGCGTTGTGTCGGTGGTAACGTGGCAACCGTTGTTGTTATATGGGATTTTTGAAAAAAACATCATGGGAAAGCGTACCATATATTTGCGACGAATTGCTAACGATCTGTTCATTATATTTTTGGAAGCAGAGAAAAAACTTAATCCGAGGCAGAGTCTTCCAGTGAGTGTGGAGGGAAAAGTAAAAACGGTAGACATTGCCAACATTTTCAGACGCACTCCAAGGTTTTGGCGCAAAAGGCGATGCTCTACGCTGTAGGTCCATCATCAGATGAACCCGTTAGAGTAACATAGAAACAGGGGTCACAGGTATTACGGAACATGGTGAAAGGTAAGTCCCCTGGACTCGACGGACTTAGTGTGAAGCATATAAAGCACGCAGTCCCTCTTTTGTGTAAAGTGTTGGCAACGATTTTTACTTTTTGTATCAGGCAGATGATATGTTGAGAGCAATTGTGGTACCAATAGTAAAGAACAAAACAGAAGATATTAGTGACAAACAGAATGAAATTATATATGTATATATAAAAAGTGTAATGACACCATATTGGCCAAGGTGCTTGATGGTGTGCTGAAGGGTATCTAGCTCAGTATGTGACACTCGAAGATGCTCAATTTGGATTTAGGGCGGGTTTCTCGACTGAGAGTGCAATATTAGTTCTTAAGCATACCATCAAGTATTATACTGACTGTAAAATGCCGGTTTATGCCGCCTTTTGGACCTCGAGGATATAACAAGTATTTTCAGTACTGGTGAAAACCTGCCCATTTTACAAAATTGGGCACCAGCCCAATTTTGTAAAATGGGCAGGTTGCCTGTCTGATTCTTATTAATTAAATTAATTAAAGTGTGGAGTTAGGCAGGAGAACTGAGCTCTCCTACTTTATTTAATATACTAGCTGTTCTCCGCGACTTCGCCCGCGTAGAATTTATTATGATTTTGTTTCATGGGTTTAAATTTTTTTGCCCGGAACCTTAATTCTTTTTCTAAAATAAAAGTAGCCTAAGTTATTCCTTATAACATCAGCTATCTGCCAGTGAAAGTCAAAATCGGTCCAGCAGACAGACGGACAGAAAGACAAAAATTTAAAAAATTGTTTTTTTCTTTTAAGTACCGTAGTTTTACTTTCATAAGCATTTAGTAAAAAAGCTGTTATTTTGACATTACAAACAGACACTTCAATTTTATTTATTTGTATGTAGATATTTAAGGGAACTGGTTCGGGAGCTCAACAGCACCTGTGTAGATTGCTCCACAGATGGTCATATAGTCAACAACATTACTTACGCCGATGACATGGTGATGTTGAGTTCATCGATAAGTGCCCTACGTAGGCTTTTGGGTATGTGTGAGGCATATGCTGAAGCACATGGATTGACGTATAATGTCAAAAAAGCGAGTTGCTCGTGTTTCTGACGGGGCAAATGAATCTTCTTTATGTACCGCCCGTGACACTAGGTGGGGTTGCGCTAAGACTAGCCTCTCAGTTTATGTAGTTAGGACATGTTGTGAATGAGATCCTGTCTGATGACCTAGACGTGGAACGTGAACGCAGGGACTCGCAGCTCTTAATATGCTGGCTCGCAGGTTTGCCAGGTGTGCAAAGGCTTTTAAAACAATTTTGTTTAGGACCTTCTCCCAATCATTCAGCGGTTCGTGAGTGCTCTGAGAATTCAGTACAACAATGCCTTCAGGATATTGATGGGGCTGCCTCGCTATTGTAGTGCGTTAGCGATGTTTGGAAATGCACAAGTAGATGACTATCATGTCATAATTAGAAAAAGAACAGCATCGTTGATGCGCAGAGTGAGAGACAGTCCTAACGGCTACCTGAGGGTCATTGCTGAACATATTGAGAGTCCTATCTAGAGGCACTGGATTCACCTATATATAGGATAATTTATTATAGTTTGTTTTTGTATATGTGTAATTACTAACATAGTTTTTAAGTTTCATTGTATTACTAACACTCTATGGACAACCTAGTCTGAAATAAATTATATTATTATTATTATATACAGAATCCTAGGCAAGAAGGAGTCCTACCTCCCGGAAAAGCAAATAAGTAGTGTATATACTAGATCTATCATTTATAAAAGAAAATACTGCTGCAACAACTTACGTATGGATTACAGTTGTTTTATGTGGTAGAGCCATGCTGCAGCTATATTAATAGTATAGTTGTAGCACGAATGGGTCGGCTCGACTGGGAAGGACCACGCTCTCACAGAATACCAGCGTAAAATAGCAGCTTAATGCTGCTGTGTTTCGTATGGTGAGTGTAGAGAACCGGAGACCCTTTTACTGGAAAAGAGGCATTCTATCTTAGTCCTCATGACTGACAACGCATCTGCATTTAAATTCGCAAACGAAGATAGATGTAGATGTCTATGTGCCACAGCAACCACTTACCATCAGGTGGACTGTGTGCTCCTTTGTCACCCTTATTCTATATAAAAAATTGTAGGTGAGCTTTAGTTGCTCAACAAAAAGATTAAAAACTGTATTTACAGGCACTGCGTTTATAATAAAATGAATTATAACAGAATATGAGACGTTTCTAGAATATTGGAAGGGTGACAGTCTTAGTGGAACAAACATATATACAGGAGTTGAGTCGCAAAACTACTCGAACTTTGCGATCTTTATACCGCCTAAAATTTTCTTGCCATGAATTCAAAGATCCTACTTGTTCAGTACTTATTCTGCCGATTAGGGATTATGTGGATATGTGTTGCCCAAACCTTTTACAACTACATTAGATACATTTATTTTATGGTCTTCGTAAATACCACCATTGACTGCCTCGGTCCTTGTTTCGAATCCCGGTCGGGCCAAAAAATCAGTTATTGAGTTTTTCCATCAAAAATTCTCAGTAGCTGCCCGGAGTCAGGAAGTTGCCTCACCCCCGTGCCTCGGAAAGCACGTAAAGCCGTTGGTCGTGCGCCTGATCTCACTCCTGTCGTGTCGGTTTACCGTCCCATCGGACCATGGGAGTAAAGGAATAGAGAGTGCACCTATGCTTGCGCATACACTCAGGCACTATAATCCTGTCCTGCACCGATGGCTAGTCTCCGTTGAGGCTGGCCGCCGTGACCGAAATTCGGTCTGGAGGACAATATTTTTATAAATATGACCATATATTTCCTTTTCGTACTTAGCTTAATTGGTTGCCTATTCGTCAGCGCAGATATGTTAGAATACTCAGCACTCTTTTCTCAATTCTGACCGACCCGTGTGCTCCCGAGTATTTAAATTCTAATTTTCAATACCTGGTTTAAAATCTAATCAATATACGATTATCATAATTGTTCTCTCCGTTCTTCGGGTAATCTTAAGTTGCTCACGCCTTTACACCGTACTGGTTTCTTATCACACTTTCGCCCTCACCGCCATCAGACTCTGGAATGACATCCTTCTTGGCATTAAAAAAGCTCCCAGCAAGTTTTTTTATAAGAATAAAGTCCGTAAGCATATCATAAAATTGTTGCAAAATTGAATTTGAGCCTTTCATAAATATTTCATATTTATTATATATATATATGAAATTAAAGTAGTTAGTAATGTAATTGAGTAGTTATTATAAGTATTTGAGTACATAATTATGTGTAAATGATTGATTGATTTTGCTGCACTGCCTGTTATGTTTAACCTCATGGGAAGAAAAAGGGAATAGGCTTTTACTAGGCTTTTAGTATGCTACTACATACATAAACATTCACGCCTGTCACCCAGAGGGTACGCAGAGACTACGGACTTCATTTGGCACGATCATGGCACACCTCTCTCGCCTCCTTTACATCCATATATCTACGCATACACGCTCGTCGGTTAAGGGTACTCCTAATCTGGCCTTTCCTAGTATGCTACTATCATTAGGATTATAATTTTTATAAAAAATCATGCTAGTTATCAGAAAACATGACTTGGGAGAGAATGCGTTATACCATTAAAGTCCGCCATATGTACTTCATTGTGCATTTAAGTGTGAATAAATAAAAAATTACGCAACTGCATTTTGATCCTTAATTGTGTGTAGATGTTGGTATCTATGGATACCATCTGGCAGTCATCCTTATTCTACGGGTAAAGAAAAAAAATCATGGTTCTGTAGCGCCAGACTGAAATATAGACAAGAAGTCAGTGAACGAGTTTGATATTGCTATATTTGTTTATGGAATCCATAAAATAATGAATTCTCTTATTAGTAGCAATAAGGCCTATATGCTTGATATCGTAAATATTTACTTTAGCCATTTAACTTCATCTCCGAGAGGAAAAACGCTATAATAACGCTAGACTAATCTCGCAAAGTGCTCCACTTTGTTAAGAGAACGTTGTCTACATTTATATTATGAAAGTATTACACGAAATGTGGATTATGCTGAATATTGTATGTTCTTGCCCTTACGTTACTTTTGGCAGGTGTCCCAGCGTGTATTATAATTATAATTCTTAAATTTATAGCTTATATAAGCACAGGAGTCTCATTCCTTAGATAGTTTTTAGGGCAAGAAGTACCGCGTAATTTTAATACGTGTTCGCAGATTTCACATGTCCTCAAAATGTTTAATTTCGAAGTATAACTTCTTTAGACGCGACGTGAGCTAGCCTCAAGTCGTGTCATTGACATGAAAGCTATGAATCTATCACCCCATGTCGTTGTGGCGGCGCTGTCGTCGCGCCACAAGCGAAATACATCGAAGACTAAATCGCGCTATCAAAGTTCCGAATTAAAAACAGTATATATACAATAGCTCCGAAATACCATTCGGAGTGTTGGCCGCTCCCCGGGCAGCACACCTTGCCCGGCGAGAAATCTCCCCTTTTCCTTCTACCGCCACAGTGGTGACCAACCGACGTGATATGAACACGCAACCAAGAACCTTCGGAAACTACAACTTCAAATCTTCGTCATCGTTCTCAAGTACCCCATTCATTCGCTCCCGAGCAAATATTCAGTCTTCACATCCTGCAAGCCATCTAGCTTTACAAAGGTTCATCGCAGCACTATAATAATGCTTCCTGTTCCTTCAAGCTACTCTCTGCGCTACAGTGTTCGGCATGGCTCTGAGCCTTACTGCTCGCCTCTGCTTTACGGCACTCTCGCAGATTACTTGCCTTCTTCTCGACTCACCGCAGACTACAAGGCAATTCCCTGGCACTTGCACATTCGTCAACATCTAGACTGCACTATCGACCTCCGGTCTGAGCAGGGGGGTGATGTGGCGGCGCTGTCGTCGCGCCACAAGCGAAATACATCGAAGACTAAATCGCGCTATCAAAGTTCCGAATTAAAAACAGTATATATACAATAGCTCCGAACTACCACTCGGAGCGTTGGCCGCTCCCCGGGCAGAACACCTTGCCCGCGGGAGATCTCCCCTTTTCCTTCCACCCGCCACATCGTCCTATGGGTGTAGTAAGAAACGATTATGGGAAATACCAGAAAAATTACATGGCATCCAATAGATGGCGTATAAATATCGCTTAATATTAATGCCTTCCAATGGCATTCTCTACCAGTCAACCCTGGATGATTTAAGAAACTGTAAATAAAGATATCAGGTACAATAATTTATATAAATAGAAAATAAATAGAATAAGGTTAGTGAATTATACATACCTAATACCTACTTTATAATAAGGTGTAAATCTATACAAATAAATAAAATTGGAGTGTCTGTTTGTAATGTCAAGATAACAGCTTTTAACTAAATGCATATGCAAGTATAGACATTACTTATAACAAAAAAACATTTTTTGAAAATTTTGTCTGTCTGTCGATCTGTCTGTCTGTTTGTTCCGGCTAATCTCCAAAATGGAAGAAGCGATGTTGATGGCACTTTCACTGGTAGATAGCTGATGATATAAGGAGTAACTTAGGCTACTTTTATTTTAGAAAAACAATTAGGGTTCCGCGCAAAAAAAACATGAAATCCAATCGTAATGAATTCCACGCGGGCGAAGTCGCGGGGAACAGCTAGTACATACTAAATATAGAAACGGGTACATACATACGAAATGTATAAATATATAAAAAATATAGTCCAAGAATAATAAAACAAGAGATACTCGTACAACGTACATATATACAAAATTTCACTAGATATTTTGTATATATGTACGTATAGTCGGCTAAAACACGTGAAATTATTCTTATGTCTAAATTTTCTGAATTGATTCCTCGAATCTTTTAAATAAATAAAATACAAGAAAATATATTTATTTAAACTTCGCTGCACAAAAATGTACAAAGGCGGACTTAGCGCCTTAATGCATTCTCTACCAGCCTATATGTAAGCAGAGAACACTACTTTGGAGGTGCAATATTGTAAGAAAAATAATTAAGGATCAATAGAATAGAATAGAATAGAGTAATTTTATTCTATATAGATTATTACATAATACTTATTGAAAGTCATTGTTTTATTTACCACTGGTTCGGAAAATACCTCTGTCCTAGATAGAACTAGCAAGAAACCCAGCGGGACTTATTTTATATATTTTTATAAGGTAAAGGCACTTAATTCCGAGGGGTTCTAAAATTGGCACCATATTCCGAGGTATTTAGAAAAACTGCGTTTATGACCGATTTACAAGCTCTTTTTTACAGCAAGATATCTAATTGAATTGATAATATAATTTTGCGTAGTTTTAACATCAAAGATAGTAATGTGTATAAGTTTAAAAATAATTGGTTGGTTTTGCATCAGCAGCTGGTCTGAACCCACGACAAAACTAGAAGGAAAATTTATGTTCATACACAATTCAATGTAATTTTTAGCAAGTATTATTGATATAATATTTACGAAGATTGTGCCATTAAGTATTTATCTATATATAAATTATGGAAAAATCTTGCATTTTTTAATACTCGAAATTAGATACTCGGATGTATGGTCGATCGAAATAAGGTTCTATGAGCATCTTATTCCGCGGCATAAACACGTAAAATACAGAGTGTTAACAATTTTACGCAGCTTGCTAAGCACTTTTCTTTAGTTTCGACAACGTGTAGGTATATTTATTTATTTACTTAAACTTTGTTGCACAAAAATGCACAAAGGCCTTAGGCGTTCTCTACCAGCCCACCTATAAGTAGGTTTCTATTTCCTTTATAATAACTTCCATAAACTTAGGTACGTAGTGGTTTATGGATATTAATTCACAACTACATTATATCATTTTAAACAATATCTAGCTTTAGAGAGAGCCACATATTGTTTGTAGTACTATCGTAATAATTCGACGAGTATTAAAATAAATAAAATTGATTAGCTAGGTATATTAGGTAATGGGTTTTATTTCATAAGTATGAAATGTTTATATTGATTATGAGGATGGATGCTTATTACGCAATCAATCCATATATCCCCACGAATTTTCATATATCTACATAATAGCTAAAAAAATAACATATAAAAACTAAATAAAAACTAATCGGCTCGATTCATCGCCTCGATTCACTGGCGCTGCGAAGAGGTGTTGCATCCCTTTGCATTTTCTTTCGCATCTACCACGGGGAGTGCTCTGAGGAATTGTTCGGATTAATCCCAGCCACCAAATTTCACAAACGCACATCGCGGCAAAACTCCCGATACCATCCACACCATCTGGATGCTTGGCGGCCCATCACTGTACGTTTCACTAGGAGTTTTCTTCCGCGTAAGACCTCTCTGTGGAATAGCTTACGACCGGCGATTTTCCGGACCGATACGACCTTCAAGAAAAGCTTACTCCTTTCTAAAAGGCCGGCAACGCACCTGCAATTCCCCTGGTGTTGCAGTTGTTCATGGGCGACGGTAGTCACTTACCATGAGGTGAGCCGTATGGTCGTTTACCCCCTCTCCTATAAAAAAACAACTTCTGGAAAATTTGCTCTCGCTGTAGATTTTTTGAAGGAAAATCAAAATTGGTCAACAACATCTTGTTAATTAATTAATTGCAATATCGAAAATAAAATTAATTTGATTATTCATATTTTTTAATTATAATAATTTTGGCTGTGGGATAATGAACACCATGTATTATATATATTCTTCCTACCCTTTTTCCTTTGCAATTTGTATACTCGGGATTAGGAACCAAATACTTCGGAATAAGGTATCTACTTCTTTTCATATTTAACTAATTTAGAATACAAATCAAGATCTAATAGCCAAACCTATTGTCTATTTCAAGAGTAGAAATAATTATGGTTCTGATAAAAATAGCCACACCTTCAAAAGGATACAATAAATGCTTAATTGTCGTTCTCCTTTAGAGTTTTAGTTAAAATACCGCGGAAATAAGTGCATTTACCTTATACACATTCTATAGTAATGACCACATTTTCTTAAGAATTGAATTAGAACGAAATTTAAGCGCATTTAGAATTCAAACAACGAATGTAAGAGGAAATAAAATGGTCGCCTTCCTGTACAATAAGTTTTAAAACAAAAACATCAACTCCGCCTGTCGTCGAACAAGTGAATAAAACAAAACAAAAGATTTACGTGAAAACTTTTCTAAAAGCTTAGAATTAGTTAACGACGTACTTTCAAATTACATTCCGAGTTTGTACAGTGATATTTTAACAATTAACATTTCAAGCAAACCATACAGTTGCAAACTTTTGACTTCGCTGTGTTAAGTGAAATATACACAAAGTTCATCATTGCTTAGAATTATCTTTTTGTTTTATCTCACGCAAGGACATAAAAGCAAGTCATCACTAAGTTTGTTACCAAATTTCATGTCAAAGATCTTTTTAGAATGATATAAGTATAGATTACTTTTACACTTAATCATTTCTTATGTTTACGCGAACACTATAATGATTGTAACTAATTTTTATGCATTTCCTCGTGTATAATTGTTTTGCAGCACCCATGATTACATGAACTTGATCATAGGTGCTGCAAAACAATTATTGATCATGAAGATAAAGAAAATAAGTAAAAAAAACATGCGTGAGTGTCGTAGAACACTCGGTTGGAACGAAGTTCTTTATTATTGATATACGTATTATATTATTGATTAACAAATACAAATAAATGAATTACTAGCGTCTATTAAAATGAAGCGTCACTTAAAATAAAAAATATTTCTTTCATGGCAAGATAAGAATAATTGCGAGGTAGATGAATATTATTCCATCTCGCTTCCTTGTAAGGAAATAGCCGCCAAAGCCGTCTACATTACGTCAGAAGGGGTCGTGACGGAAAAATCTTACAATTTTTCTCGCCTAGCCCCCATCCGTCAAATTCCTACCATCCGATAAGGAACTTCGTTCCAAAAAATCGAAACACGTTTAACGAAATATTTAATAACCATTCTATTTACGACGTTATAACGTACATTATGACTCAATGTTTACGATAGACGTAACATAAGACCCACGACGGGGAGCAGCATCAAAGGTGCAAGATATCTGCACTGGGATCGCCAATCCGCCTGCCTAGCGTGGCGATTAAGGCAAATTCTCCCTACAACGATAGAGACCAATGTCCAGCAGTGGTCTTTTATGGGTTGTTGTTGTTGATGTTATTGTAAAGAGTGCTTAAAAAGTGTGTTATTAAATTCAAACACTTTTCTCATTTTGCGCAGAACCACGAACAACTGCAACACCAGGGAAATTGCAGGTCTTAGTTACAACATTTTAAAATATGCTTATATTATTACTGCTCTAAAATCATTTATAAAGGGATTTATTGGGTCTGATAGAGGGTGGAATACCTATCTGAAAACTGATCGATATAAAAAAAAAAATTTTCAAATTCTAATTCTAATTCTTTATTTGCTAGTAAATAGGTACAAAAATATTTTTTGACGATGAAGCGAACACTTACATGTAATTCTTAGATTTTCAACCCGCTTGCCAAGCGTAATGATATAATTAACGGCATATCTTCCCAAGCTTTAAGACATACTCTGTCAGACATACAGCGAACTGTTCAAAACCACTAAAATATAAAAAAAGAAATTTAATTAAATGCCAAAGATGGTAAGGACTTGTCTCACAGGCGTTTGCAATATGGAGTGGAAAAGTGCTTCAATATTGGTTTTTATTGAAATGGGATTTATTAAAAGACGTTAATATTTCTGATTTAGATAAATAGAAAATAGAAGCTTTTTTTGGTGGAATCTATGTTCCGAAGTGTACTTTGATAGCCTGATTCTTCATTCTTTGAGATTGATTTATTCATTCTTTGAGAGAGAGGTGTGATTCTGATTCATTCATACTTTGAGAGAGAGAGGTGTGTCAGGGTCGTGCCAAATGGAAGTCCGTAGTATCTGCGTCCCCCTCTGGGTGACAGGCGTGAGTATGTATGTGTTTGTGTATTTCAAAATAATGTGCCGCGCCGTTCTGTTGCGTGTTTGCGGATTACATCATTAATATACATACATACATTTTAAAGTTGAAGAAAACTGCTCGCTTCCGTAGGAATTATTTGAATCTTGACTCCTTACACATATTGCCTGGGTGTTAAACAAACAGCAACACTTTCTGATGGAAGACTATTCCTCTCCTAGTAAGAGGACCGGTCTGGGGTAAGTTACCACAACCACCATAGGTACATGGCAAAAAATATACTGCCAAATGACGCAAGTGGTGTTAACCCTTGATATTCCAGTGCTGCAAACGCGAACATACGATACGTTCAGCGTAAAAAACGGTATGACGTCATACCGAAATTTTAGGATACCGATATTTTAGGATGTTTTTCTGGCTGAATACAATCTAGTTGCCTATTTCGGCCGAACAGCAATTTATCAACTGTTGTGTTTTAGTTTGAAGGGAAAGGGAGCTAGTGTTATTTTAGACCATGTGACTTTACATCTTAAACCTCCGAGACTTATATTGTGTCTGCATCTGGCTTCTTTGTTTGACATTGACTGTCAGTCTATGGCCTGCAGTTGCCATTATGTGAACTTTTAATTCCATTATCATTCGAACAGTACAAAAAATTTTGAAAAACAAAAGAAATAAAAATTAATTCATTATGTTTGGCCAGGTTTCGAACGATAACTACAATGCAGCAAAAATCACAATTTCCAAAATGAAATGTTATTTAAAGCTTTCAAGATGAATGTTTGAATGGATACCGGGAATGTTCTTCACAATGAGCGCTAATTATTAAAAAATATTTTCTATTTTTCTCTTGATTCACATAAAATACAACAAAATTAATTTTAAGTAAAACTAGTTTTACGGATTTTATCGCGTATATTAACTTATTTTATATTCCCGACGTTTCGAGTACTTTACAGCACCCATGGTCACGGGGGGGACTGAGGTATTTGACGTCCTAATGTCATAGTTAACCACGGTTACCTCCAGATAAAAAATTGTTAATTTTTGTTCCGATCTATGCAGTATGAACTTATAGTATCTTGAAGTCTTGCAGTTGTATGCTAGGGTTGGAATTTAATTTAATTAATTATAGGATCCCAAGCAGATGGTAGCACCCAGCCATCTTCTCTATTGAAATTAGGATGTTTTTGATTTCAATAGCCTCGCGAATCATCCTTGGAAGGAATCGGTGTTCTTTAGCGAGGATTTGTGGTCTATCAAATCTAATGTAGTGACGGGGCGATCCTGTACATGTTCACAGACTGCAGATTTCCCGGAGGGTCGATTCTTCACATCAGCTATGTGTTCTTTAACGCGGGTTTTATTGATCTTTTAGTTTGTCCTATATAAGAGAGACCACATTCACAATCAAGCTTGCACTCCTGCATCTTGCAGAGGACATTGACTGACTGACACTTGACTGATGGGAAAACTGACTAATCTTCTTCGGCGGCTTGAAGTATGTATTAATGGAAGCACGCTTCAGGAGTTAGCCAATCTTGTCAGTGCAACTTCTGACATATGGCAGTACAGCAGGCACTCGCTCGACTGTGACCGGCTTCACTCGTTCACTGTGACGTAGGCGCGGGACCCGAAGCTTATTGTCGTGCAAAACTTGCTTGACGTGTTGGAGCTTGGCGGCCAGGTGTTTACTGTCACAGATCCCTCGTGCTCTCTGAAACAAAGATTTACCCACGGTAGCTAACTGTGAAGGATGGCAATGAGAGTCACCGTTTAAATATCTATATGTATGGGTCCGTGGTTACCTATGACATTGGGACGTCAAATACCTCAGTCCCCGTGACCATGGGTGCTGTAAAGTACTCGAAACGTCGGGAATATAAAATAAGTTAATATACGCGATAAAATCCGTAAAACTAGTTTTATTTAAATGTGTAGTATTCGCATAAATATAAGAAATTAAAATTAATTTTCTAACTTCATTTCAACTTATTAGAAATGAAACATAAGATAATTGTGTAGTAGCTGATTCCCTTTATTAACACGCTTTTATTAGCTTCGTGTATCTATCTATCTATTTATCTATTTGTCTATGTAACGAAATCTTTTAATGTAGTTTTCATCATCTTGTAGACGGCCGATTGACTTGAAAATTTGCACTCGTATCAAGGATCGATGACAATGCGATAATTTAATAACTTTGTCACATAATAACTAATAACAGGATCACCAGAATAATTCTTTCTATAATCTACAAAGCTCATGATCGAATATGAAAGTGTTCTTGAAGTTTTCCTAAATTTGAATGTTATTATTCCACGCTTCCCTCATACTTAAGAGTAAAATGTTATTTTCGTCAGACAAATAATATTGTCTATTCTGGGATTGCTTTAACTACAATGATATTAATATTCACCATGTAGTGGCGGTGTGGATATCTACCACCCCATATCGTCCCTTGGACGTGTTTAGGGCGACAGGGAACAAATCAGATGATGGGTAGCAGCGCCTTTTTATAACAACTGACAAGCGTGGCAACTAAGGCAAATATCCTCCTATGAAGCAATCTATGGCGGAGGCTTATGTTCAGCAGTTGACTTTTGATTGACTGTAAAGGTTTAATGGTAACGAATATTAGTATGAAACTCTATAAGGCACCGTGGTGCAGTGGCATTGAGTATCAGCGCTGAGGTCGCGGGTTCGAATCCCACACAGAACAAGTATTTTGAATGGCCTACAAATAACTGTTCCGGGTCTGGATATTTGTCCTTGTACAATTTATGTATGTAAACTGCCTCCACGTTGCTGGAGAAAATCGTAGTTTTAGTGGTTAGTAGGGTAACGTTTTATAAAATCCGTCCCACCCGTCTATAGGATTCGATTTCGACATTTTGACTGGGTTTTCGTCATCATTCAGTGATCAGGAGCCGTCTAATAGCAGGTACACAACATCTTTTATACGTAGTGATATAATTATTATCACTATATTTGATACTCCCTAAGGTTGGGCAGCCGTTCACTGCTCAACATAAGCCTCTTCTATAATAGCGAAATTATTTAAAAATATATGTTTTTAAATTTAATTAAATTGATCTTAATAATAATGTCCTCCGATCGGATTCCGGTCAAGTCGGCCAATCTTAATGCGGACTAGACTGCGTAGGACACGATTATAATGCAAGTGTGTATGCAAGCACAGGTGCACTCTGTATTCCTTCATTCTCACAGCCCGATGGGGTGACAATTCGACACGACACAACCAGAGAGAGATCAGGTGATCATTAGTCGCTCTTACGATCACTAGACCAACGAGACAGAAGGCATTCCTCAGATATTGTACCTTTACCTTATAATGGTCCCGTACCTTTAAATGACGATGAAAGCTTCACAGATTGCTTGTTCGTTTCATTTCTCATAGTTTTCGGTGAGCGTTGATCATTACTCATACTTCGTTCATGTCGTCAGCTTATCGCAAAACTGCAATTTAACGGTAACCATTCGCAAAGTCGCCGTCTTGAGTACAATCAGCGCTAAGTTCGTGATGAGAGATTGTGTCGGACACACGGTCTGTGCGTTCGTATTAATGTACCTGGCATATTTCTAGAATTTTATTATTTTCTTATATAAAAGTTATTTTAAGTATAATATACTTATACATTACAGCTATATGGGACTGGGCCGGCTATATAGCTAATATAACCGACAATGGGGGAACCGATGGGGAAGAAAGGTTCCCCAGTTGCAGCCTTATACCGGTAAGTAAAGTGTAGGGCGACCCTCCATTACATGAAGTGACGAGCTAAGACGAGCTGAGAAATGCTTCCTGCATCTCTTACCAGGTCGTCGATAGATGCAGTTGACTCAGGACCGTGCTTTGTGGTATTCCTTGGTTGTGAATGACTGAAATGATGATGATGATGATTATGTATTCATATAATATTAATTTATTATAGTCTCGTTGGTTTAGTTGTCGTAAGTTTCCTGATCTCTCTCTCTGGTTGTGTCTTGTCGAATTGCCATTATTTTTATACTCTGGTGTTTTTTTTATATATTCCCAAGAGGAGCAAACGAGCATGCGGCTCACCTAACGATAAGTGACTACCACCACCCATGAACAACTGCAAAACCAAAGGAATTGCAAATAAGTGCCTTGTCAGCCTTTAAAAAAAGAGTAGGCTCTTTTCTTGAAGGTCCCTTAGTCGTATTGGTCCGGAAAAATCGCTGGTGGTATCCGATTCCACAAGGAAGTTCTGCGAGGAAGAAAACTACTAGTAAATCGCACAGCGGTGGACCACCAATCATCCAAATGTTATGGATGGTTTCGCGAGTTTTGTTGCGATGTGCGAGGTAAAATTTAGCGGCAGGAATTAGTACAATTTCTCTAAGCACTCCCCGTAGTAGATGCGATAGAATATGCAAAATATGCGATTCGAGCCGCTCTGCGCTGGATGCTATCAAGTGGTAGTAGTAGAAGCATTCCATGTGAGGCCGAACCTGCACCTTATAAAGTTGCAAGCGGTGTACTGGCATGAAATACTCTCCCGCTCTACAATGCCAGCCAAGTTTTTTGTTCTCTGAGAGCGTGGTCCTGTCCTGGTTTAGCCGGCCCACGCATACTTCAGCCATAATACACGACGTAAAATGAAATTACGCTACTGTAATATATTTCAATTAATTTTTTTATTGAAGAGGGGGCAAGCGAGCATGCGGCTCACCAGATTTTTGTTTGTTCAGAGAATTGCAACACCAGGGGAATTGCAGAATTGAATTGCAATTTTTAAAATAGTATGCAACAAAATGATCTTTGTGTTTATTTTTGTTCGTTACTTTCAAGAATAGCTGTATGTCGGATAAGGCACTGAAACCCTCATAATACGTTATTGCCGCAGTCTGAGACGGGACATGTACCTGAGCACCGCCCATTGTTCCCGCGATGCCTTTTTTAAAAGTGCAACAAAGCCACAAGGCATGCATCGTACAGCCTAGCATATCTGCGTGATAGACAGCGTAAAGCTTATACAGGTGGATCGAAATGCTTAAAATTTCCTATTGACATTATGCAATGATTAATAAAGCGCTTTTTTTAGAAAAGCTTTTTTTGGTAAATAAATACCTCGCTAGGATTTTCACCTGTATCGTCGAGGGAGATTTTGCATGCATAAATTGTATATATGAAAAAAACCTTCTAAACCCGAAACAGTAATTTGTAGGCTAACAAAATGTTGTTCCGTGAGGTATTCAAACCCACGACCCCGTAGTGCTGTAGCCAAACGCTAAGCCAATGCCGACGAAATCTAAAGCATGTCATACTTATTATATGTTTATCAATTACAAAATAATAATTATTCAAGATTACGTATCAAAATATTATTAAGAATTTAAATAAGGAATTTAAGTATATGCATATTTTCTAACAATAAATAATCTCACTACATTGTTTCTTGAGGTGTTCGAATCCGGGTTGCTCCCGTACTGTGATAATCACAGCGAGCGCTTAGCTCCTGAGTTACCACGGCGAGTTCAAACTCCGCCGGCACCAATGAAAATGTTAATTACAATTTTAAATGCTGATTTTTATTTTATTATAAAAAATCCTGGCTCTTATTTTTTTAATAAAATATTATATTTACAATTAAAGTAAATAGATGTTTAAAATTATTGCTAAAATTAAAGTAGTTTTCAATAATTTATACACGCTGTATACAGCAATATTGCTGAGTGCAGACGGCTTTGTGTCGTATCATTTCAATACAGACGTCTGAAGGGTCCCGTTCTGTGATGTTACATCATTTGCCTTTAATTATGGTGGAGAGTGATACTTGTGTGTGTGTCTGTGTGTGTAATGGGGTGTGAAGGTATCATCATCACTTTCATTTTCAGGTACAGAAATAGGAGAGAATAAAGTTAAAGTGTACTCTAGCGGTTTCGACAGACTGCATCGGCTTTAATGGCAGACTAGATTTTCTATGGTTTCCATTAAACACTCCAAATGAAAGTTTTGCTTAGGGAAGTTTTATTGGAATATATATAATGAGTTATTGTTCGAAGGCGTGCCTTAGTAATCAGACTATTCGATTCCTAGAGTTGCACCACAATCGTAAGACAGTTCGAAGACATGTGAATTTCGCCAACACACTCTCATAAATGAGAGGGGTCTGTACCCAGCAGTGGGACGTATAGAGACTGTAACTTTAACTTTAAAGAGCTTGCTTCTTTTAGTTTTTTAATTGGGTGTTAAATTATGTAAATTTCTGTTTGGATGCTTTGTAATAACCGCAGCACCTTTGTTATATTTGTTATACTTGCTCCCAAGATTTACGACTTTAATATGTAATATCGCTGAGTGGATGCAACGTTAGGGAAGACAATACTTCATCTTGTTTGTAACTAACTTAGAAATACCGATAAATTGCTAGCCATGCCATGCTTTTCTTATAGAATAAGGGTGACAAACGAGCTCTCAGTCCACTTGATGGTAAGTGGATGCGGTGGCCTATAGACATCTACATCTATTCACGATTAAAAACCAACAGGAAACCGACGGGCTGACCATTGCAGATCTAGATACATTGCACTGGGTGTATATATTGACATTGATTTATATTAATGACATTAGGGCAAACAACCTTAGTCTTTGTGCGCCCGCAAGTACTGAAAATAAAAAAATAAGTTCAAATAAACGTAATTAAATCCGTTATGTTTTAATCATAGGATAAAAATTTATTCAATAGGATAAAATACAACGTGAATGAATTAAAAATTACAGTTGTGCGAATAAAATATTTTAATTTTTTCACTTTTATATTCAGTCTGGTTATAATTTATTTGATGGATAACTCCAACCGGACGATTGAAAAATCGGTTCTTATTCAATCAAATAACATTTTATGGAACATAATGGACTCGTAATTACTATATAATCTTAGAATACTTCTAGTGTTTATGTTACGTTAGTACATATTATAATTCTAAAAAAAAGTGACAAGAATAGCTACTTTTTATTAGCACAATTACATGCGTATGTCATTTAAATTTCATTTAAACAAAGGTAGCGTTTGATGTCAAACATTTATTTTAAAATGTTATCGATGTTCAGAACAGGATAGAGAAAGATCCCAGGCCCACCAGACGTCACTTATTTTCTGACGACCGAAATGTGTACGATTGAGTAGTGTTAGTATGTACTATGATCGCATTCCTAGAGGATGGTTGGTTGGATCGGTCTGCCTTCTTGTAAAACGTTTTAAAATAGTTGTCTGGCTAACATATATCAAAATGGAGTATCAGAATGTAAGTGAAATTGAGTAATTTTTTTGAGAGCTTTAAAGCGTCTGCAAAGCGATACTGCCGACGGAATGTGTCTGGGAGTATTGATGACTGATTTTTAACGATATTATCTAACATTTACGAAAATATCAGCTGGGAGAATTAACGTGAGGTGAGGAATGTTTTTACGTACCTTGATTACCTGATACCTGGAAAATGGCCGACTGGCCAAGCTAGCAGGTAAGCATGTGATCATAGCACATACTAACACTACCGAATCATATACGAGTACACTTCGTGACGTCTGGTGGCCCTGGGATCTTGGACTAGGAGATATTAAGATGGTTTCTCCATTAACCATAAGCCGTAAAATTTTCGTGGCCTTTTCCTATAAATATTTACGACACTAACGCAACCCAGGCAAATGTAAATTTATGGCGAAAAACAAACATTTACGCTTATAGTGAAATATGTTTGATATAATACTGCCAACATATCTATTTTAAAAGCGGAAGGAGTCTTACCTGGAAGAGTTCCTGGATGCATGTTCTTTAGATTCGATATTGAATTATTTTAATATAAATGACAGTAAGGTGAAGAAAACTATAATAATCGAGCTTTCTACTGGCAGCGTAATAAAAACCATCACTGCGTCTCATCTCACGATTCTCGCAAGAGTTTTTTTTAAAAACGTTATCCTACACTAGAATTTTTCCTTGTATCGTGGAGACAGTATATAAACATAAATTTCACAAGAGCAAACATCCAGACCCGGAACCATTATTTGTAAATCGTACAAATACTTGTTCCGTGTGGGATTCGAACCCGTAGCTCTCAATGCCGCAACTCATTCCTAATCCACTGCGTCACGGAGACATCAAATGAAGTAGTAGTAGTGTAGTTGACTCAGAAACGCCTAAAAGATATCAAGTAGCATGCGATGGAGGGATAAATATCTCGTATACTTTACTGCAATCGCCTGGCAAGTGCAGGAATAATGGAAAAGCCTACATATTATAAAAGTTACAGCCTATATACGTCCCACTACTGGGCACAGGCCTCATTTCTGAGAGGGAGGCAAGGAAGTGTCCGCCGCGCTGCCTCAATGCGTGTTGGCGAAATTCACATGTTTTCGAAATAATTTTTGTTCTTATTTCTCAGATATGCAGGTTTCCTCACGATGTTTTCCTTCACCGCCGAGCACGCTTCATACGTGGTAGAGCCATGCTGCAGCTATATTAGTAGTATAGTTGTAGCACGAATGGGTCGGCTCGACCGATCATAGAATAACAGCGTAAAATAGCAGCTTAACACTGCTGTGTTTCGTATGGTGAGTGTAAAGAACCGGAGACCCTTTTTACTGGAAAACAGGCATTCCATCTTAGTCCTCACGGGTGACAACGCATCTGCATTTTGATTCTTTATTGAGGATAGATGTCTATGGGTCACAGCAACCACTTACCATTAGGTGGACTGTTTGCTCGTTTGTCGCCCTATCCTATAAAAAACGTGGTAAATCAGCACTTAAAATTGCAATTACAATTTCATACCAATGAAATTGTAATACGCATACTGTGAAATTTACAGCGAGCGCTAACCATCTGGGCTACCGCGGCTCCTACATACTATAAACTTATTAAATAGCACAGATAGGTGATAACCATTATCCAGCACAGTTTCGGGCGAGACCCAAAACTAAATGCATTCGTGTGCTAGGAAAACTTACTCAAAAGTAATATTAATTAAAGATAGAGATTCGTCGTTCGTCGTTCGAAAATCCACGATAGTACTTCGATACCTATTGCTAATATGCTTGCAGATCCAGAATATAGTTTTATTATAAGAAAATTTCTAAGCAGAAAATCAATATTTTTTTCTTTATTTTATAAGGTGAAATACTTTTTATTATCCCGGTCAGCTTTTTTGCTCACTGTAAAACAATAAATAAAATAAAAAGCCGCTGGAATTTATATTTATATATATATATATCATTCTTCTGTCCGTGTGTATGTGACTGAACTCCTCCTAAACGGCTGGACCGATTTTGATGAAATTTTGTGTGTGTTATTAAGTTGATTCGAGAATGGTTTAGATTCACAATTGGACCCAGTAGGTGGCGCTGTAGTCTAGACCTAGAAATCACCGTGCGAATCCAGTGAGGATCGCTAATAATATACAGCGTTATTTTGCAAAAACCGGCCAAATTTGCAGAGAAGATTCAGAAAAAGTAATATAATATGCAAATGGTCAAGAAAAATTAATTAAAAAAAATCTTAAAAATTCTGTCCTTTTTATCTTTTAAATTCAAAATGCGTGGTAATGCATTATTTTAACTGATTGTCATTCATAAATATCTAATGTCTACCATTTTACTACGCACGCACACATTCGTAAGGGTCGATCGGTCGGCAAAAACGTTGTGAAATGAATCGCACACATAGTTGTTGCCCACAAATCACACATACAATTTCGGGTAATTTCAAAATAAAGTAGAAGTCTTATTTACTCGTATATTCAAAAACTGCAATAATGGTATATCATTAATTATATATTTAATCTTAAGTTTAAAATTTGGCTACTCTTTGAAAAATAACCTTGTATAAATTATTTGGACTTTATTCAAAATGTATGGATAATTCTAAGTAAAAAAATGATATTTTTATTCATTCGTTTATTACAGTCTATCAAAGTCCACTGCTGAACATAGTTCTCCTTCATAGAGGTAACATTTTTTCTTAGAGGGAACATTCATAGTTGTCATGCTTGGCAGACGGGTTGGCAACTGCAATTTTATTTTTTAGCTGCTGCCCATCTCCTGGTTTGTTTGCCTCTGAAGTCTGTTACGATACCCACGGGGCGATGTGGGATAGTAAATATTCTTACACCGCCACTACTCTAAACTCTGATTAAATTAGTAATAATTTTAACCTATTATTACTAATTTAATGAGAAGGTTTGAGTTCAAGTATTTTATCTCAAAATCAATTGTTCAACTCTAAAAAGAATTGGTGGGTATTAACCATCGTAAATGTTTAAAGATGTTTACAGTTTTTTTTTTTCGTTTGATACGGAATACATCCGATATCATTTTTGTGAATAATGTCGTCGATCTGTTTCGCTCATCTTATACAAATACAATGTTAATATTTCCTCTTCTGACAGCTAGTTAAGGATATGTCAGTAATATAAAAAGCTAAACTCCTTACTATGTAGAGGCCGGAGGAAGAGGAAAGAGAGAGAAAGAGAAAAAATGAACCATATTGCTAATTAGTATTCGTTGCCAAAATATATGTTGCTCGCTTGCAGTCCCTCTTTTGCGACCTTTATAAATACTCCCAAGAGGCAGAAAAGTTATACACAAAAGTTGGACGCCCCAATTTAGATCTGCTCTACTCGTTTGCCAAAATTTTCATTCGTACTGATGTTTACAAAAATAAAAATAAATATTTAAAAATGTGCAAAAAGTTAAAGAGAAAACCACTGGGCCACTGTTTTGTGTTTTAATATAATATTCTAGAAACTGATAAACTTTCATTTAAAACGACACTATGTAACGAAAAAATTTACCTCAGTCCCAACTAGCGACTGGTGAGCGGAAGATTATTTTACCTCTCATTCACACTCGGCTGATTGACGATCGCAGTACCAGATATCGCGCCTTTGACGTTGCTTCCTGTTGTCAGTCTTGAACATTTTACACCTGGTGTAGAGAGATAGTTACAACGCCATCTATTGGAAGTTATAAAATCTTTTAAGAATTTCCAAAAGTTGCCTCTTACGAAACTAATGAGACTAAATTGAGTGGTGTACTCTCTTGTGTGTAATAAGTATGAATATATTTTATTGACTATAATACAAGATATTCAAGTCATATCGGGCACAGAAATGTTCAAGCATTTTTAAGTTATTAGCAACTAGCGACCCGTCCCGACTACGCCTGTGTGGGCTCTATTAATGTGGCATTATCATCAAAGACCGTTTATTTTATCAATTATTCAATTTTTCGAAAAAAAAAATTCTCCAAGTTTTTTTTAATTAAAAATTGTCTATATCACTTGTGCCATTGCTGTCTGTCTGTCTGTTTGTGAAGTTTCATACAATCGGTTGAGCCATTCCGAAGATTAGCCCGAATAGACAGACAGACAAAAACTTGTATAATGTTTACCTACTCATGTTTTAATGGCATGCAGCTCCTCAGCTGAATGAAAGGCCTTCGATGTAACAGACATACACTTGTAATTTTATTTTTATTTATAGATTGTGAATTAAATATCGGTCTTCAATTCTAATAGAGTTGTAACTTTTATGCAGTAGATAATTTACTTTTTTGCTAGTTTCCTCAAAGTGTTTTCCTTAGCCATCAAACAAGTGGTAAATTATCAACGATTAAATTTTTTATTAAATTTCAATTCTTGATCCATCTCGGATCGAACTCGAATCTCGAATCGAAATGCGTTCTATGAAATTTATGGCTATTATTAAGAAATAAAACATATACGTTGAATTTAATCTAATGTTGAAAATATTATCATTATATTAACTCAATCAGGATGCATATACACTTAATCTTTCACCTTCCAAGCATCAGAGAGCAAACACACAAGCAAATCCGTTTTCACGCGTGAAAAGTATCCCCCCGGTTATAGGGGGAGCCATTGTTGGCGGTTGTTTGCGGATTTCTCCCGATAACAATGCCTGGCCGATACCCGGCTTTGTTTTCACTTATCCGTGAGTACCCGGGCGCCCGTTACTCAAATAGCCCTTTGCGCTGCGTAGTTCGCTCGTTTATTGTTCTTATGCAGATTTGTTTTTGAAGAAGTGAACCAGATAGAGACTAACAATGCGATTCAATACTCGTGCGTTATAAGTACACTTAATATGAGGGACTTTATTGAGTTCTATAATATATTATCTTTATTATGTATTAGAGACTGGCCCGGCTTCGCCTGCGGATCCATTAATGTACGTCACATTTAGATTTAGATTTTTCAAAATAATTATCAATGACCAATCATTTTATCAAGTTTTCAATTTCACAAAAAATAACTACAAGTTTTTCGGATAAAATAAAGCCTAAATTACTCCTGATGTTGCTCTCTATCTGTTCTTGAAGTTTCATTACAATCGGTTCATCCATTCCAAGGATTAGCGCGTACAGACAGACAGACAAAAATGTTACAAATGACTATTCATATCTTATTGGCATGCCAATAAATGGGTTATTGATTTAAACTCGATAAAAGGCAGTTATTTCGATATTGCAGACAGACACTTTTTATTTATATGTACATAGAAGTTTGGCCATGTAATGGCGGCGTAAGAGAATCCACTATCCCATATTACCCCGAGGGTATCTTAAGAGGAGACAGAAAAAAATAAACAAGAAATCGGCAGTAGCATATTTCTGATAACAACTCTAAATAATAAAAAACTGCGCTGCCGCTAATTGTGGCAACTATGGCAAATAACCCATATGAGGAAATCTATGAGGAAGATCTATATTCAACAGTAGTAAAAGTCCACTAGGTTGTAATGAATGATGATGAATGACTATGTATGAGCTGAGGTAGCTCAGGCGCTAAGTGCTCGCAGTGAATTTCACAGTACGCGAGCGACCCGTCTTCAATCCCCGCAGGTGATAATGAATTTATAAATTGCAATTATCAATGATGATTTATAAGGATTTTTGATTTAGTACGCACAGGCCTTTTCTCAAAAATGAGAAAAGGCCTCTGAGGACTAAGATGGAATGCCTCAAACCTCAAGGCCTATAACTATACTGGCTCTCTATGCCCTTCAGACCGGAACCCAGCAGTGCACCTACTGCTGCTTGGCGGTAGAAATAGGTAAGAGGGTTGTACCAACATAGATAGACTTCTAGGCAAAAAAAAGTCCTACCACTTAGTAGATCTTAAAATATGATAATTAATAGAATCAGGCGTTACTTTGCGGAAATCCATTATATTAACGTTGGAAAAATTTACTTTGCCAATATCCGCTCAATAAAATAAAATGATGTGTCTTACCTAGTTTGAAGGGCACCTCCCGCCCTCCCTCAATTGCGTGCACTATCCCCGCCACCACTAATCCCAGCACCACTACTCCCACCTAATTTTTCCAACTTTAATACTTTGATCTTAAAATACTTAGATCTAAGTCTGTTAAGACTGGTATATATTATGTAAATAAGTGATGGCTATTGCGCAATCTGTAAGATGCTATAAGAGTTATGTGTATAATATTTATCATAATAAAAAACATCCGGATCATGGCTTTCCTGTATAATTAAAGTTTGAATATGCCACAAAATAAAAAAGAAATCATATTCCCATTCGCTGAACCATGTTACTCGCAAAAATGAGAATTACTTTACCATGAACACGAGATGGAAGTCATAAAGAAAATAGCTGCTGTGAGTCTATTGTAATCAAATTTCCTTCGTTCACCATGGACAGCTAGTAACAAATTGTTTGTATTAAGGAAAACTGCACAACGAAAAAGCAGCCTTTTAAATTGTTGCTCTTGTCTTGTTTCTAACAGAGTGGAAACCTTTAAAGTAATTATTGTCTTTATTGAAATTTGTTCCTTGTAATACAATTTTCTGTTTTAAGGCTTTTCTTTATAAAAATACATTAAAAATTTTCTTTGATGTTTTTAAATGGTCTGTACGTGGTAGAACCACGCTGCAGCGATATTATAGTTGCTGCACGATTGGGTCGGCTCGACCGGGGAAGGACTACGCTCTCACAGAATACCAGCTTAAAACAGCCGCTTAATGCTGCTATGTTTCGTATGCTGAGTGTAGAGAATCGGTCATACTGTAGCTATATTAAATTTGTAGCACGAAGGGGTCGGCCCGACACGGAAGAAACACCATACCACAGATTAGCAGCTAAAATGTTGCTCTGTTTCGTATGGTGAGCCGGGTTACCCTTTTTATTGGAAACGAGGTATTCCATTAAGTCTTTAGGATGGCAACGCATCCGCATTTTGATTCTTAACCGAGAAAAGATGTAGATGTCTATAGCCACAGCACCCATGGGTGCTCGTTTGATAAAAATAAAATAAAAAATAAACAATTCGACCCTGTAGTAATGTGCTAAATTTACAATGTTTAATATGTTATTTCTTGGACACTTACACAATTTTAGGCCATCTCAGAAATATGTTACTAATGGAATACCAGCTGTTAAACAAACATTTAAGAATACTATGCATGCAATTGTCTATTTGTAAATAATAGGCAATATTTTATTTATTAAAAGCGGTGAAGACCAACCAAACGTCTGTTTTTCCCATGGTGGCTCAAAAGGGGGAATTAAGTTATGTAATTTTTGCGCTCACTAAAGAAACACGGTCAAATCAGCCGCGATCGCAACAATTTTAATTGACCAAAGGGGATTGAACTCAGGTTGTTCGCGTACAATAAAATTTAAGACGAGAGTCTAACCTCTAAGTAAGCGGGGCTTTCTGGCTGTATTATTCGTATTCATTGCTTGAAACGCGATAAAAAATACTTTTATACGAGTTCTTTTCGATTCATTGAAATATAAATATTTTCGAAAGTTTCACTCGGTGAAAGAATCGTAGCACATTTGTGTGCACATGTAATAAAGTAGGCCGAACGCTTCAAATTGCTTGTTAACAGCCTCGGTATTTCGTTGTAAGAATATTAAGAACTTTTATGATTAAGGTCGCCTATAAATTTATTTAGCATCCTGAAGAAAACGTAAAAATTATAATAAATCTAGGTTATTGAGACCAATAAACATTGCAACGTAACCTTTGTCGTTTTTATAGTTATAATAGGTGTGGTTGTATTATACATTATACATATATCTCTGAAACTGCTACTCTAAAGATGCAAGACGTCTGGTTCTGCGATCGTCAATTCATCGCAGTTCCTTCCTGCAACGGTAGAAGTAACGTGGTAGGGCCACGCTGCTGCTATTTTATGGTAGCGGCGCGAATGGATTGGGAAAGGACCACGCTCTCACATAATACCGGCGTAAAATAACAGCTTAATGCTGCTGTGTTGTTCCGTATGGTGAGTGTAGACAACGAGAAACACTTTTTACTGGATTCGAGGCATTCCATCTTAGTCCTCAAGGGTACAACGCATCTGCATATTAATTCTTAATCAAGGATGGATGTGGGTATCTGGGAGGCATAGCATCCACTTTTTTTTATAGAACAGGGGTGACAAATGAGCACACAGTCCACCTGATGGTAAGTTGTTGCTGTGGCCCATAGACATCTACATCTATCTTCGTTTGCGAATTTAAATGCAGATGCGTTGGTTGTCAGCCGTGAGGACTAAGATAGAATGCCTCTTTTCCAGTAAAAAGACTTACGATACCACAGTCTACCTGGACTGTGTGCTCGTTTGTCACTCTTATACTATAAAAAATTCTCTGAATATTTTATTTTATTATCAAATATACAGGTTTTCTTAAGATGTTTTCATAAGATTTTTCAGCCTAATTGGTGATATAACCTCTTCCTCATCATAATCCCATAAGCAGTCCACTCCTGGACATACGTTTAACCCTTTCTTCATAATCAACCTGTGAACACCCTTGAACATAGATTTTGTCGTAGTAGGTTTTGCTGTACCATGACACTAGGTTATCACACCTAAGGCTATCACACCAGAATCTACCAGTTTATCTTACTGTGTACTTTACATCCGGCCATCGATTATAATACGAAATAGTTCTACGCCATCTTTGCATCATTCACCATTCCAAATAACTCATAAACGCCTCTTATGACACCCACGGGATAAGGTGTGGTGAAGGATCCTCTTATTTCAGCACCATATTATAATAATAATGTCCTGTAGACCGAGATTCGGTCACTGTGGCCAGTCTTAACGGAAACTAGCCATCTGTTCAGGACAGGATTATAGTGCCCGCGTGTATGCGTAAACACAGGTGCACTCTCTATTCCCTCATTCTCATAGTCCGATGGGTCGGCAACCCGACACGACTGCAGAGAGATCAAGCGCAGGACCAACGTGCTTTCCGAGGTAGCCTGGTGAAACACCGCCAGCTTCCTGACAACTGAAAAATCAATAACTGATTTTTTTGTCTCAACTCGGGATTCAAACCCGGGACCTCATGATCAGCAGTAGAGTTTACGATCACTAGACCAACAAGTCAGTCAATTTAAACCATATTATAAACCTGGTAAAATACTCATAGGTAAAGTTTTCGTGTCGAGTGGCAGCCTCGTATCGGTAACTAAATGAAGGGCGGCCCCCGACTTGTTGGAGTGACGAGCTTATAAGAGATGCAGGAAAATGGAACAAGTGGTTTAAGACCATGTTTTGGGCATTCCTTGGGATACGGCCATGTTCAGCAATGGGCTAGTGGTGGGCTGTGATGATGATGAAAGTTTTTATTTATTAATTTTAAAATGTTGAAGATTGTATTCTACAAGCAATTTCATAAGAAATTCAACGCAATACAAGACTCACAAACAAGCAATAAAATGAACCGAACGGCGGCTTACTGCTCGTAATTGTGCCAGTAAAGCGCGATACGAATTCAAAGAACTCTATGAAAAGTTACATTACGTTAATCCTTAAAGCATACTATTTTTAATATAAGTACCGGTCTAGATATTTATTTTTCTCCTATGTACAATTTCAAATTTTATGTTACCATCATGCTGGCTGGTAACCCTTCAAATGATTATTCCGTTCTTTGTCACTGACCTGTAAAAGTCAAAGTCAAAATAAAATTGACCTTTACAAAGCACTTTTAGAACTTCCAGAGAACCGCCATTGCTTCAACAATTCCCTACTGCGGGAAACTTTTGAGAAGAAGCAGCAGAAAAGTCACAAGTATAATAGAACATTTTATTTATTTTATCCCAATATTTACAATAGTATGAGAAGTTATTCTTAAAATTATTTAAATAAAACAATATTACTGGGTAGCAAACCCTCCTTAATATCAGATACCATTCTGGAAGCCAATTGTCAAAAATAACAAAGGTGTGAGAGCGGATGCTCAACTTGCTCTCCTGCTTACCCAACAATCATTATCAGCAACAAAACAGCGCAATGCACCATACATTCAGTATAGTGCAATACAGTTTGACCAACCGTAACATGTTCCCGTCACCATCATTCGCCATTGTAACGTATTTTATACATGATACATTCCAATTACATGATAACACCAAAGTATACAAACCAACAGCAACACTACACATCTCAATGTATCACAGGGCAGCCTCTCAGCACGATCTTTCTTGCCTACACTAGTAGAATACCCCAACGGGCATAGTAACACCAGAAGCGGGGGAGGGAGGTGGTGAATGCTCCTAGCATACCACGCAGCAGGCTGCGTGGTTATGTGGGACTCACTTTGAAGAAGTGCCTACCCACTAAACACCACCTTGGGAACGGCTTTAGCCATAGTGGCCTTTCCGCCGAAGATTTGATGCGACCTCCTTAAGGGATAAGGGGGCGCAGGCGGCGATTAGCCGCTGAGAGTTGCGCCCAATTATGGCATATTATACATTGGAAGTAGGCTCGGCCTGAGCCGCCAAGAGGCAGTCCAGGTCGGCCGAAAGCTGGTTGGGGGGGTCCGAGAGAGAGTTTCTCGGTCTGCGGACTCGATAGCGAGAGGGAAGTGGGGCTGCATAGGAAGCTGCCTCACGAATAAGGTGATTAGAGTGAGACTCTGAGGTTTTGAAGAAGTTCTCAGAGAGTGATTTTAGGAACTGTTGTATTGTGGGGAGCTCTAAGTCTCGGTGGAGGTCGGCGTTACGGACGTACCAGGGTGCGTTCGTAGCCCGACGACAGAAATAGTTTTGAACAACTTGGAGTTTGTACAGCTATCGAACACAAATAGCTGAGCAGCTGTTTAAATCACAGTATCTATAGGAATGTACAACGTTCTTGGATTAGCCAATTTTATATAGCTTAGGTTTTTGGTGAGCGAGCCAGAAGTAATAAAATAACAATTTTCAGACCTTAATAAGTCAAGAATAGCTTTGTTCATAACATTTGTAATTGTATCATTTTAATTACCAGTTCTATAACGAACGTCGTGCCATTAACTGCCTGCTGGAGAATAATGTAAATTCAAAGGCATGTGAAGTCCGCCAACAATGTTCCGTTAAAATCCTTTAATGAAAATCCTTTACGTGCAGTAGGGAATCTCTTAATGCTCATATCATTGAGATATTCCATTTATTTAACAAAGTATTAATAAATTAATTTAATTTGTTATGGTTTCCCTTTTTTAAGTATTTTATAAACCACAAAAAGACGTCCCATTAGTTCTTGCAACGGATATCAGCGTCAAAGATGCGAACTCACCGCGTTCCTCAATCCAACAGCCAAGCATGACGATTAGGTCAAATCTTTACAACAGAATAAGCCCATGTCCAGCATGGACTTCAACAGGTTGACAAAGGAGAAGATTACAAAATCGATATTTTCATGTTATTATTATTCATGGTAGAGCCATATTGCAGCTATATTATAGTAGTTGCACGAATGTGTCGGCTCCACCGAGGAAGGATCACGCTCTAACAGACTATCAGCGTAAAAAAGCAGCTTACTGCTACTGTGGTAAGTATGGTGAATTTAGAGAACCGGAGAGCCTTTTTATTGGAAACGAGGCATTCCAACTTAGTCCTCAGGGGCGACAACGCATCCACATTTTAATTTTTAATCGTGTATAGATGTAAATGTCTATGGGCTACAGCATTCACTTACCATCAGATACACTGTGTGCTCGTTTGTTACCCTTATTCTATAAAACATGTGGTTACTCTCGATTATTATTATTTTAGCGAACTTAGAAGACACTTACTTGATTTATTGAAGACCTAAGAGGTAATAGTACTGTTAATATTCGTACCGCGCAAGACTACGGCTGTTAACAAGAAGCCGCCATTCGGCTTACTTTATTGCACATTTGTAAGTCTTATTCGGCGATGAATTTTTTATAGTACAGTGTTAAGATAATGCAATCAATATTAAATTGTGTATACAATATACAAGTTTTATGCTTTTTCTACATGCTGTCGTCTTATAATTACGTCACGTTTTGTTATTCGTGTGGGTTTGTATGTTCTTATGTGTGTATGTATGTATGATAGGTATGCAATAAAAGGTAGTTATAGATACTCCCGATCAAAATTAAATAACCACTTTTTCTGTCCTGTCTGAAGAACTGCTTGGATCGTAACTCACCTGTCGGCAGCCTTTGTAAATTAAGTTAGTGATATAACAGACATTTTTCTCGATTTTCTACATATATACGATATTTTACAGACCTTTTATTTTTAAGTTTTAATGTAGGTACCTAAATGTTACCTGGCACATACCTAAATACGTGCATTCTGCGTTCGTCTATAAGTTGTTATAAATTGTAAAGCATCAGGATATATTGTAAATAATGTTTTGTGAAACTAGGAAACAATTGTTGATGACTCTTTTAAGGAGTCTTAAAAAAATCCAGGAACATACATAAAACGCGGCATAAATTTTTTTATGTTGCCAATCTTAATAACATTCATTAATTTATAATAATAATAACAAATCTTTATTTCGGATAACAAATGAGATTCATATCAGAGAAGTTAGAAAATCACAAAATATTAATAATAATACAGCTAGGTATAGGTAGGGACGGAGGAGGTAAAATGACACACGCACCTACCCACCCACGCACGCACGCATGCATTCACGCACGCACACACGCACACACACACACACACACACACACACACACACACACACACACACACACACACACACACACACACACACACGTGCACACACACACACACACACACACACACACACATATACACACACACACAGAGAGACACACACACACACACACACACACACACACACACACACACACACACACACACACACACACACACACACACAGGTAAGTCAGCCATGCAAGACCTTAATAATTTGCCTTATTATAGGACAGTCATGTTTTTGTGCTATAACCTCAAGGATACTATTGGCGCTGTTCCTTGCTCTACTTAGTAGCGATGCGGCTTTTTTGCGCATTATCGCGTCAAAGCCGTCGGTGCGGACCTTACAGAACATGCCTGAAGCGCTGCAGAAGGGGCAGCCCTAAAAGAACTCTAAATGCATTGTTATATTGCATCTTTAATGCTTTATACGCCCTTTGTGTGTAGTTGACCCAAAGAGAGCACGAATAGAAAGATTGGCAGTATGCCTTAAAAAGAGTTATTTTGACAGCACTACTGCATCGTGCAAACCTACGGGACAACATATTACTCCGGGGCGCTAAAGCCCTACGCTCCCTCTCCATGTCCATTTCATCACGCAAATCCTCGGTCACGTAGTGTCCCAAGTATCTGAATTGTGATACCCTCGATAAAGCAGTGTTGTAGAGTCTGATAGGTGGTATGTACGTGGGACTCTTGTTATTAGCTTTAAACAACACAAACTCACTTTTTTTTTCTTTTCTTTATTATAAATTAGACCGTGTTCATTTGCATAAGCCTCACAGATCCCCAGAAGCTTTCTGAGCGCACTGACCGAGGGACTCAGCAACACCATGTCGTCGGCGTAACTTTGGTTGTTGACACACTTTCCACCCACATGGCAACCGACCTTAGTGCTGCTTAGTCTCTCGAGCAGCTCATTATTGCAGCCTATCAAAAGTTCACTGCTGAACATAGGTCTCCCTCATAGATTGCCACATTGAGGGGATTTCCTCAAGCTTCGCTTAGAAGGCGGGTTGGCGACTACAGTATTTTTTTCATTATTACTGAGGAGTGATTAGGAAGATGTTGTTGTCCCTCTCCTGTTTTAGTTTCTCTCGCCTCTTAACCCATGCGATGAAATGGAAATAATTATATCGGTTATTGTTAGCGGTTCTTAATACCATCGCAAAATTTTAAGTTATACAGACAATGGGAAATTGAATAAAAAATTCTAATACATTCATATAATATGCATTACTACAATACGATATTAAGTAAATACTGTGAGTCATTCTTAATCAAGGATAGATGTGAGCATAATCTATCCTTGATTAAGAATCAAAATGCCAATTCGTTGTCACTCCTGAGAACTAAGATGGAATGCCGTCGTTTCCAGTGAACGCTTACTTCATTTACCATACGATAGACAGCAGTAATATGCCGCTACTTCACACTGGTAATCTGTGTCTGTACAAGCGACAAGCGTGGACCTTCCCGGTCGACTTTTCACAAGTTTTGTTTTACAAGTGTACATGCAATAAATAAGGCCTAAAGCTTCAAACTGCTTGTTAACAGTCTCAATGCTTCGTCGTAGGAATATTAAGAGGTTCCACTTTTAAGGTCGCCTATAAATTTACTTATTATGCTATAGAAAACGTGTTTAAGGAAATAGGGCTATTTTATTGAACCCTTGATACGAACGTTTCAACAAAATATTTTTTCGTTCTAATAGTTATAAAAATTGACATACACTTTATATCATAATATATTTCTTATACTACTTGTTTTTTCGCACAAATGTATGCTCTAGCTTAGAAACGAACCCAAAACCAGTGACTTAGTTCTTATAGTCATGTAGTCAGCTACTCTTACCATTAATCCACGCGGTCGTCATGTTTTATAGTGTTTTTTTTAAATATTACTATAAAAATATTTGAATTACAGACACACTTTCTTTAGTTCGAAGAATTGACAACCGATGGAGAATAAAAGTCCACTAGATATAGTGACGACCTGGTAAGACATGCAAGAGGTCGATAGATACAGGTGGCTCAGGATCGTGTTTTGTAGCATTCCTTGATGCAGCCTGTCAAAGTCCACTGCTGAACATAAAATACAAAATAAATCATCATCATCATCATCATCATTACATCCCTTCACAAGTGGATTTGTGAACGGTCCTGAGCCACCTGCATCCATTGACTTCCTGCATGTCTTACCAGGTCGTCACACTATCTAGTAGGGGTCGCCCTACACTTCGCCTACCGGTACGAGGCTGCCACTCATGAACATTGTTTCCCCATCGGTTGTCGGTTTTTCGAGCTATAATGCCGACCCATTGCCACTTCAGCTTACTAATCCATTGGGCTATGTTGGTCACTCTGGTTCTACTGCGGATTTTCTTTCATTGCTCGGAGTTTCTCTGCGTGATAAACTTAGAAATGAGAAAATAAATAAAATGAATTTATTTCAGACTTTTGGTTCATAAAAGTGTTAGTACAAAATTAGAACTTACAACCTATGTTAGTAAACAGAATGAAACTACACTACGACATTAATTTAAATATTTGCCAGATCTGTTTGTGGCACTTTGTACACACTTGGTGTGAAGAATATGACATAGACATCACCCATAAATTGCCTCATAGGGGAGCATATTTGCCATAGTTGCCAAGCATGGCAAACGGGTTGACAAACGTAATTTATTTTTATTCAGCTGTTATCAGGGATATGTTGATGCCAATCCACTGGTTCAGTTTCCCTCTGTCGCCTCTTGCGACACTTACGGCATAATATGGAGTAGAAGAAATTTTTAAACTGCCGCTTCACGGTTAAATTTTACACATTCAATGTTACGAAATCAATAAAAAATAGTTTTATTCAATTTTACGTACAAATAACGTTCAATTTAACGTTTAAAATTTTACTCAGTAAATATAGAAAACTTGTAAAAAGTTTTACAGAAAATCTACCAATCTTAAATACGAACAAATAAATTACTTCCCTTGTCTGTTTCCAACTTTTATATTTATAGAATTTCTATCTTTTTTATTCAACGATTTGTTCTGGTAAGTTTTATGTTGAGAAAACTAGTTCCTTATTAATATTTCTTTTTTATATGCTTTTTAAAAGATGTATATATTGCGGCTAATAGCCGAAGTGCGGATACACCTAGGTGTAGCCAGCTAATACAAAGTGTATTCGATTGCAGTTGGTGTATCATACATAATTTATAAATTAGATTTATGAATGTCTGCGGTTTTGGGGTGGCCCAAGGGTCACCCCAACCGCACCTTAATATTTAGTCCTTTAATTTTAATTATTCCACTGGACTTGTTTTTTCAAGAATATATTAGAATTACAGACACAACTTTTCTACAGATTTATTATATGTATAGATAAAGTGTATGTCAATTTTTATAACTATTAGAACGAAAAATTAATTTGTTGAAACGTTGGTATCAAGGGTTCAATAAAATAGCCCTATTTCCTTAAACACGTTTTCTATAGCATAATAAGTAAATTTATAGGCGACCTTAAAAGTGGAACCTCTTAATATTCCTACGACGAAGCATTGAGACTGTTAACAAGCAGTTTGAAGCTTTAGGCCTTATTTATTGCATGTACACACAGATATGTTAAGTGTATATAAAAATAGTATAAAAATCTACTGTCGCTGATATTATTTGATAAGTATTTCCGTATTTTTACAAATTTAACAGTACACCTAAATTTAACCAACTACTGCTGGCCGCACCTAGTTCTAGCCGGCTAGAACTAGGTGTAACCGCCCTTCGGCTTTTAGTCGTAACATATACATCTTTTAAAAAGCATATAAAAAAGAAATATTAATAAAGACCCTTGGAAGAGAAAGATCCCTATATATAGGCAGAATTGGCGAGAAACTAGTTCGCCTTCCTTCGGGAACCCGTGCATTCTGGTCTCTCGCCAAGGCTGTCCAAGGAATTTCTGTAAGCCATCACTACCATCTCTGCACAGGAGGACGACTCACTGGCCCACGCCGCAAAGAAAGCCGACCTTTAGGCTCACTTTTGCGTCCAACTCGACTCTTGATGACGGGAGAACACACCGCCGGCCATCCCGCGGTGTGAGTGCTCCATGCCGGATGTCGGTTCTCACAGCGCTCGGTTCGCAAAGCACTCCTCTCCTGGACATCCACAAGTCGAGTGGGCCTGACGGAATCCCCAATTGTGCTAAGGACGTGTGCTCCGGAGTTGGCACCGGTTCTAACGCGTCTTTTCCGGTACTCCTACCCCTAGGCGTAGTCCCGAAATCATGGAAGACAGCTTTTGTCAACCGATCCTAAAAGGCGACCGCTCAGACCTGTCCAACTACAGGCCTATCGCCATCACCCCTTGTTCTCCAAAATAATGGAATCCATTATAAACTGCCAGCTCATGCGGTACCTTGAGGATCACCAGCTGATTAGTGACCGCCAATACGGTTTTCGTCGGGTCGATCAGCTGGTGATCTTCTGGTCTACCTGACTCATAGATGGGCGGAGGCAGTAGAGTCAAGGGAGGCATTGGCCGTTAGTTTGGACATTGCGAAGGCTTTCGATCGGGTTTGGCACAAAGCGCTTCTTACGAAGCTCCTTCCTATGGGCTTCCTGAGAAATTGTGCAATTGATCACCAGCTTTCTTGCAGATCGGAGCATCAAGGTCGTTGTAGACGGTGCATGCCCGACTACAAGCCTATTAACGCTGGTGTTCCACAAGGCTGCGTGCTATCACCAACGCTGTTTCTTCTGCATATCAATGATATGTTGCAAACCGGTAGCATTCATTGCTATGCGGATGATAGCACTGGTGATGCTCTATACGCCGGCCGTGCGAATATTTCTCGGGAAAACGTCGCCGCGTACCGGACCAAACTTGTGTCTGAAGTCGAGTCTTTGCTGAACCAAGTCTCGGATTGGGGGCGACTAAATCTAGTCCAGTTTAATCCTCAGAAGACACAAGTTTGCGCGTTTACCGCTAAAAGAACCCTTTGTCGTATCTCCTCAGTTTCAAGGCACTCCTTGTTGCCTCAGCCAGTATCGGAATCCTCGGCGTCGACATATCGAGTGACGTGCAGTTTCGCGGTCACTTGGAAGAGAAGGCCAAATTGGCCTCTAAAATGCTTGGCGTGCTCAGCAGAGCGGGACAGAATTTCATGCCGGCACAACGCCTGCAACTTTACAAGGCGCAGGTTCGGCCTCACATGGAATACTGTTCCCATCTCTGGGCTGGGGCTCCCCAGTACCAGCTCCTTCCACTTGACCGCATCCAGCGCAGAGCGGCTCGAATCGTCGACGACCGAGTCCTTTCCGATCGGCTCGATTCATTGGCGCTGCGAAGAGATGTTGCATCTCTTTGCATTTTCTATCGCATTTTCCACGGGGAGTGCTCTGAGGAATTGTTCGATTAATCCCAGCCGCCACATTTCACGAACGCACATCGCGGCAGAACTCCTGATACCATCCACACCATCAGGATGATTGGCGGTCCACCACTGTGCGATTTAGAAGATGTTTTCCTCGCACAACTTCCTTGTGGAATAGTTTACCACCAGCGATTTTTCCGGACCGATACGACTTAGGGACCTTCAAGAAAAGAGCCTACTCCTTTTTAAAAGGCCGACAACGCATCTGCAATTCCTCTGGTTCCCCTGGTGTTGCAGTTGTTCATGGGTGGCGGTAGTCACTTACCATCAGGTGAGCCGCATGCTCGTTTGCCCCCTCTCCTATAAAAAAAAAAAAAACATGGTTGTAACACGAATGAGTCGGCTAGATCGGTGTTGGACCACGCTCTCACAGAATACCAGCGTAAAATAGCAGCTTAATGCTACTGTGTTTCGTATGGTGAGAACCGGAGACCCTTTTTACTGGAAACGAGGCATTCCATCTCAGTCCTCAGGAGTGACAACGCATCTGCATTTTGATTCTTAATTGAGGATAAATGTAGTTGTCTATGGGCCATAACATCCACTTACCATCAGATGGACTGTGTGCTCGTTTGTCCCCCTTATTCTATTTAAAAAAAATCTAAGCTGAAACCCAGAAAAAATTGTTTTTCTCTATCCGGATTTTGAGCCTAGAACACGCATGTTATTAAACAGGTAGAGAGAGATCGTCTATTCTAAAATTGCACGCGACTTCCTTGTATCGTTTATATATTATACACAATCGATTATAAGATTCGTATGTGGTAGAGCTATAGCTTTACCACGTACAAAACGTGCAGTATACTGCAGCTATATTATGGTTGTAGCACTAATGTGACGGCTCGACCGGGAAGGACCACGCTCTCACAGAATACCAGCAAATGCATAATAATGCTGCTTTGTATCGTAGGGTAAGAGCAAAGAACAAGAGTCATGGACCACAGCATCAAGTGGATTGCGTGCATGTTTGTCTATAAAAAGAAAAAGAAAAAGAAGAGCAATATTTTCGAAAATATATGTTTATAGATATAAAATCGCATTGGAAAAAATATTTTATTAATAATCATATTGCACACATAATTTAATAAATTCAAATGTTATAGCTAGGATAGCTTAGAAGATGGGTGCGTGTCTCACATTTCATAGGACAACTTGATTTCGATTCCGCCGGCACCACTGAGGTTAACGTTACTAAGAATTTGGAGATGAAGGAAAATCGTCGTAATGAAACTAAATGTATTTAATTTCTTCGACATACAGAACGTTTAAGGTTTTAAAAACATTTTACGGAACTCGTGAAGTTCGCCATCACGCATTTGGGTATCGCAGTGGACTCTATCCTGCTCTAAAAAACCTTCTTAGAGATGAGAGGGGGCCTGCGCTCAGCGTTAAGATATAATATTATAGGCATATAAAGCACAAAGGCTGTTTTATTGTTAGATACATAGCCACTCATTTTAACAAATTAAAAAGTAAAAGCCGACTTCGAAGAACTAAAACAAATAAAATAATTTCCACATTAGATGTAAATGCTTAGACTTAGTATATAGAAGTATTTAAGCCCCAACTTGCGTTGCTGTTATGTGGGAATTATTTCGTGCTTGTACATGTCTTCGATTTTTTTTTATTTCTTCGACATTTCCTCACGATGTTTTCCTTTTCCGCCGAGCACGTGGTAAATCAGTGCTTAAAATTGCAATTAACTATTTAATTAGTGCAGGCGGATATCGAACTCGAATTGCTCGCGTAATGTGAAATTTACGGCGAGCGCTTAGCCCCTGTTCTACCACGGCTCAGTTTAAACAAGCACCTAATTATTATGGAGGGACTTACAACATAAGTGTTAATAAAGATATTTATTATTATCATTATTATTAATTATTACAAACATTGGACCCTTAATAGACCGCTCTAAAAAGGTATTATAAATGCTCGCCCCCACACCAGCCTCCGCCGCCCGCCTCTGTAATTGAAATCGTCTGGCCAGGAAGAGCTACAATAGACTTTTTTACAAATGGAGATATAAAAGTGGCAACACTACGTCTAATTTAACCACCAGCTAGCGAGCGAGAGGTGCTAATTTACAGGATAAAATGGTTTTTCAATAAAATACCTTTAGGCTTTCTCAGCGTTTAATAGATTTACGATTTATATACGAAATTGAATTGCAATTCAATAATTACTATGAAGAAAGTTATATAATATATTTTCATTGCTATAGCCTAACAAAAGTTCACTTTCAGTTCTTTACGTGGTAGAGCCATGCTGCAGCTATTTTATTAGTATAGTTGTAGCACGGATGAGTCGGCTCGACCGGGGAAGGACAATGCCTCTCACAGAATACCAGCGTAAAATAGCAGCTTAACGCTGCTGTGTTTCGTATGGTGAGTGTAGAGAACCGGAGACCCTTTTTACTGGAAACGAGGCATTCCATCTTAGTCCTCACGGGTGATAACGCATCTGCATTTTGATTCATAATCGAGGATAGGTGTAGATGTCTATGGGCCACAGCATCAACTTACCATCAGGTGGACTATGTGCTCGTTTACCACCCTTATCCTATTATAAAAAAATCTGGACATAGGCCTCCCCCATAGATTGCCTCATAGGGATAATATTTATTTACTATAGTGGTCATGTTTGTCAGACGGGTTGGCAATCGCAGTTGTTTATTATTTTGAGTTGTTATTTGGAAGATCCCATGTCCTGTTTCATTTCCCTCTTCCCACGGGATTATGATGGGGTAGTGCATTCTTTTACGCCGCCACTATACGACGAATAACAACCAATTTAGATATTTTAATGAAGATATTGTTAATGGCTTTAAAATATATTACTGTTCGTTTTTAACTAGTTGGCTCGGCAGACGTTGTTCTGCCCCTTTTCGGTGGCACTTTTAGTTGTAGACTTTTTTTACAGCGTTTTTTTTAATTATTAATAACGCAACCACAGCAAAATGTTTATGTGAATATGAGTCATTTTGGTCCATAAATAAATTTGTTAATAATTTGACTACACCTACGACCTATCTAGCATTGTTATGAACCATCGTCTCAACCAAAAAAAAAAAATTGTGTGATTAAACCTCAATCGGTCAAGTCGTTCAGAAGTTACTGGATCACTAATAGATGCACCAACGATTAAAGATTACAGATTTTATAAATTGTTGTAAAAAAAAATTTAATCCGTGAAAATATAAAAGGCGCGTGCCTTAATTTTCGTAGTACTTTCCTCATCGGTAGCACTGAAATTGTCAATCACTCGAATAAAAGCTTTTTTATTTTCCGGCTGGATGGAACATCTGCAAGATATTATTTAAAAAAATAAACTTCATCTCTACATAATACTCTTAGCCTGTATATTGGAAACGTTTTATATACACACGGACAGCCATCCAAACCCAGAACAATTATTTGTTGGCTATCATCATTACAGCCTATTGAAGTCCACTACTGAACATAGGCCTCCCCAAAGATTGCCTAATAAGGAGGATAGTTGCCATAGTTGCCACGCTTGGCGAGCGGATTACCAACCGCAGTTTATTGTTTTCTTGTTGTTATTAGGAAGGCGATGCTGCTCATATCCTGATTTATTTTCCTCTGTCGCCTCTTACGACACCCACGGGACGATATAGGGTAGTGAATATTCATACACTGTCACTACACAGTACTGTGTGTTGGCTATACAAACACTTATTCAGAGCGGGATTTCTCTTATAGTATATTCGCTCTTATAGTGCGCAGACGTACACTTAACCACTGCGCTATCGAGGTTTAAGGATGTGTAAAGTCCGCGTCTATTATCACTGAAGTAGTGCGGTGCCCCTTTCCGTTATAAAGCGGTTTCAATATATTAGTTAGAAATGCGTTTCATTATGCCCAATAATTGAAAATTTTCCTTCAAATTAATTTAATTGCAGTTTTTAATTTTCTTCTTCTTTATCTTAAGAAAAGAAAAAGTTGTCCACTTGCGGACTCAGAAAGGTTGTTGATGTATCGTTTTATAAATTGTACAGCATGTATAAATTGTAATTGTAAAAGTAACAGCCTATATAGGTGTTCCTGCTATAAATATATAGAAACAGGCCTCCTCTTGGAAGTAGGATGACGAAAAATAAGGTACCTTTGTGGAACTACTGCTAGGACAAAAAAGTAGGACCACGAAATAACACCCCTCCTTTCATTTCTGAGGCATTTTAGAGCATTAAGTCCGCCCTGTTGCTCAAGTGCGTATTTGTGTTTGTTTTTCACATGTCAAGTTTCCTCAATATTGTGTTTCCTTTCACCATCAAGCACGTAGTTAAACCGCACTTAAAATTAACAATTTCATTTGTTCCCTTGGGAATCGAACCTGTGTTGTTTACTTACTGTGAAATTTATTGCGAGCGCTTAACACTTAACTACTAACGTCATTCACACTGATGTTCCAGACTTATCTGTAGAAATGTTATATAGTAGCATTTGTAGTTTTTCAGTAAATCAGCAGTAATTTGGTCGGATGATTGAATTACTCGAGAAAGGAAATCTCTTAAGCTTTAAGAAATCATATCACTAATCACACTCAGGCATATCGATTTATTTGCTTGTTTTAAATTTTTTATATATGTAATATATTAAATATATGTTAATGTATAATATTTTAATACAGTCCAAAAATAATTCCAATTAACAAGACAATTAATAACACAGCTTTAATACCTTATCCAATTGCATAGATTGTCGCATTCCCATGACTGACATCAGGGTCAGAGCAGTCGCCGGGTCGACGACGGCGTAAAAATGCAAATACTCTCTTCAGCCTGCTTGTTATTCAGAGCAGCGATCACGATATTGACAGCATTCTCCTGGCTCCAGGAATTCCTGCCTCACGTTCCTGTGGTCAACGCCTAAATAAGTCTTTTACGTCACTTCATTACTTCAGTATAACATAAGGGTGTTTACACACTTGTGTATACAAAAGTATTCTTGGATTTATCTCAGCCGATTTTATTAAAATTAAAATCTTTTTTTTTTTATTATTATAAGCTCGTACTTGACTAAGATTCCACATAATGGTAAATGTTGATTTAAACCTAGATGGTAAAGCACAAAGGCTTAGGACTTTTTTATTTGACAAACGAGCGCACAATCCACTTGATGATCTGTGGTTGCTGTGGCCTATAGACATATACATTTTTCTTCAATTAAGGATCAAAATGCTGATACGTAATGCTGGTACGTATCTCAAAAGGCTATGTTATGGTATGAATGGAAAGATGTAATGTCTGGTAACGACCAGTAAAAAAGGATCACCCGTTCTTAGCACTCACCATACAAAACACAGCATTATGTCGTTATTTAACGCTGGTATTCTGTAACCTTCCTTTATAGAAAAACAAGTTTAGATATTATGTTATAAATTTTATGTAAATAATCTAATAAGCTTTGATAGCTAAGGGCTCAGAATTTGCCATACATTTCATAGAGTGCGAGGAACCCTAGTTAATTCCCTGTCGGCACTTGAAAATGTTAATCACAACATTAGGTGTATTAGGTTTATTTACAAGGTACTAGGATTCATTTTTTGTCTAGGAGTCTATATGAGTATGCATTGCTGTGTTTCGATCTGAAAGGTGATCTGAGAGCCAGCATAATTACAGGATGTGAGGCATTCCATCTTAGTCCTCAGAGGTAACAAGCCATCTGTACCTTCATTGTTTGTAGTTGGTGGTAGGTGTTCATAGATGGCAGTAGCACCTTAACATCAGGTCAAATGCTTCTATTTTACATTTGAAACTAAATAAGTGCTGAATTGTTGGCCACGGAATACTTCTTAAGAAAGACACCATTTTAAAAAAAAATTAAATATTTCGTAGACATATTTTGCCCGACAACACGTCTAGAATAGCGCAGCAGACCAACACCACCATAACCCTCTCATAGATGTTTAACTTTAACTTGAAATTGAAACATAATAAGCAGGCTTTTGTTAAATAAATAACTTTGTAACTGTAACTCAGACTCCGTCGTCGTCGTCCGTCGTCATCATTAAAGCACTTCACAAGTACACTGCTGAATATAGGCCCATTAATCTTAACAACGTTCTAAAGATTGGGAGTGTGTCGACGAGGGTTGCGTACTTTATACTCAGAATCACCAAACCGTATTCGCTGAAGTTCATACAGGTTTACGCACCAACCTTGGCACAAATCAATAAGGAGGTGGAGGAAATGTATGAGGATATATCTAGAGCCATGCATTTCTCCAAAACCCACTATACGGTGTTAATGGGAGACGTCAACGCAAAACTAGGCACAAGAGAGAACGATGAGCTGAAGGTAGGTAAATTCAGCATAGGGCAAGGGAACCCAAGTGGCCAGCAGTTGGCCGACTTCATGGAGAAAGAGGGACTCTTTATGATAAAATCTTTCTTTCAGAAGCGGCCTCACAGAAAGTGGACCTAGTCAAGCTCCGACGGTTCGACAAAAAATGAGATTGACTTCATTGCGACGACTAGACGGCAACTGTTCAGTGATAACTCAGTGATTGCGAGGATAAAAATGTCAGCGATTACCGAATAGTGCGAGGCACACTGAAACTTAAATCCAATAAACTGTTTGAACACAGTTTTAAGTCACGTGCATTTATTAACTTCCTGCATGTCTTTTAGGTCGTCACTCCATCCAGTGCGTACAACGCTACACTTCACTTCCCCATCGGTTGTCGGTTTTACGAGCGATATTGCTCATTGCCACTTTAGCCCAACGGATCTTACTGATCCGTTGGGCTATGTCGGTTTCTCTTGTTCTATTGCGGATATCTTTGTTTCGAATTCTATCACGCGGAAAAACTCCGAGCATTGCTCACTCCATAGCTGAACAACCTTGAGACATACGGTCAGCAATCAAGAATCACACCTCACATCTATATGTCAACATTGGCAACACGCACTAGTTTTCAAGTTTTTAGAAATACTTGACGAGAAAATGTGTCGTAGTCTGCCGATAGCTCAGATTACTTAACGATTTAAGTAAAAGTTAAAGTTAAAGTTACATCCAATATACGTCCACTGCTGAGCACAGGCCTTCTCTCATTTCTAAGAGGGTTATAGGGCAACGAAATGTGGTCTTTACATGGCTTTTAAAAATATTTATTATTGCTCAAACATGCAGGTTGTCTCACAGTATTCCTTTCCCACAAATCACGTGTTAAATCAACACTTATAAATGCAGTTAACCATTTCATTGGTGCCGTTGGGGATCGCGCTTCTCGCGTACTTACTGTAAAATTTACAGCGAGCACTTAGCCCCTGAGCTACCACGGCTCGACTTCACCATACGCCACGCAATACTATTACTATGATATGTTTTTTTTTTTATAAAATATGCTTTGTTGGCCATTCACAGAAAAATTTTTGTTTAGCACCCAACCTAAACTAAACAAGAAGAAGGCAAATAATAAAATAGAAACACGTGCTCAAGCACCAGAACACAAAAGCACAAGAATAAACACGCTAATGATTTTTTATATTTACGCGAACACCACACATTTAAATAAAACTAGTTTTACGGATTTTATCGCGTATATTAACTTATTTTATATTCCCGACGTTTCGAGTACTTTACAACACGCATGGTCACGGGGGGACTGTGGGACCATAGGTGCTGTAAAGTATTCGAAACGTCGGGAATATAAAATAAGTTAATATACGCGATAAAATCCGTAAAACTAGTTTTATTTAAATAAACACGCTTGCGAATATGATACCATATTTAATGTTATAAATATATCTTAAGTATATGTATTTAGATATCATAATGCAATCTATAATTTTATTACTGTACGCGGAAAACGTTTATAACGACGGCAACGTAGGGCTCTATAAGCAGTTGAAAGTACTAATAACTCAATCTTTAAGTAGAGTAGGGATCATGTTTATCGATAAACTGAATTTAATTAATGTTGTTTTGTTATATGTTTAGTAAAATAGGTTTTAAAACGATCAACAAAATGTTATATAATTAAGGGCATAATATCTATTTATATTTAAAAATAAATTGTGAACGCAAGTAAGACGAAAGTTATGATTTTTGAAAGAGAAGGAAGTAAAACGATATGTGAAATAAGAATAGAGGGAGTTGGTTGAGCAAGTGGATGAGTTTGTGTTTTTGGGATGTGTATTTAGCAGGGATAGTAGATATGCTAAGGATATAGAACGACGAGTGAAAAAGAGTGAATGGGGCTCTATTGTGGGAAGTCAAAAAAGGCACGAATGGCAATTCACAATGCTGTGTTAGTTCCTACCTTAATGTATGGTAGTGAAAGTTGGGTGTAGCGGAAGAAACACGAAAGTAGAATAAATGCTGTAGAAATGCGGTCATTAAGGAGTATGTTAGGGCTGAATCTGAATGACAGGGTGAGAAAATGTGTGATAAGAGAAAAGTGTGGTTTGCAAGATGATGTTGTGACCAGGATTAAGAAAGGAATGCTTCGATGGTTTGGTCATGTAGAAAGAATGAACGAGGAAAGAGTGACAAAGCAAATCTATAGTGCAGATGTGAACGGCAGAATCAGGAAGGGACGCCCTAGACGAAAGTTTGTCGACGAAATTGGCGATATATGGATGTGAAAGTGGCGAGGGAGGTGTGTCAGGATGGTGCCAAATGGTCTGTAGTCTCTGACTACCCCTCTGGGTGATAAGCGTGACTGTTTATGTTTATTTATGTTATGTAAAATTAATTATTGATTATAAAATCAAAAGGATGAAATTAAGTATCGTGTTGCTAAACAATATGTATAAAAATCTTTTTACGTAGCAGAGCCACGTTGTAGATGTATGGTAATAGGAGAGAAACACACGTGGTATACTCTGTTAATTAACGGAAAAGCTATACAAAAATGCCGGATCCAAATTTCATAGTCTGGCAATATACACAGAGTAATCAACACACCCGCTTAGTGCATTAAGATTTGGCGAATTTTCTAACCACTGTGGTGGCATAAATTAAGTGGTACATTCTTGGAAAGGCCTATGTCTCGTTCCGATAGAGGTTCAAGCCAAGGTTTGTATCTCATTCTTAGGGGCCCTTGAATTACATCGAGCCCTCTAGCGGAGCCTCACTCCAATAGTAGGAACGGGGTGCTTCGGGACGGCAGAGTTGGCGCACTCAATAGCTCGTAAATTCTCGCTTACAAGTTTATTCCGTCGAAAATGTAAAGGCCGCAGGGCCTACAACATACACTTTCAGGAAAAAAATTCCTATATTTAAAAGTAGACTTAAAAATGCTGCGCTTGTATAAAATTAATCGATATCGATACTGTGTACATCACTTCGCCCGACGGGATTATAAAAATCAATGTTGCCAAGTTTTAGGGCGGCTGTTTCGAAATCGTAAACCATCGACGCCTGAAACCTGTTATATCGCTAATGAGCCGTATACTGTGTACTAACGAGGGGTTTTATTTTAGACTAAATTTAGACTATTAAGATCAGGAACTACTTTGAAAGTCAGTACATTTATGCTTAAGCTTTAAGGTTATGTATTTGGTGTATCGGATAGAGAGTGTTTTAGAGAAACAATCACCTGATCTATAATCTAGACTCATAGATGTCGTCATAATTGGAAATTCCAGGATGTGGTTTTATCATCACCATTCAGTATATTGCTTTATACATCCACTAGCTAGACTGGCAGACGTTGTTCTGCCCTTTCCAGTAGATGGTGTGATGAGACTGATTTAAAAATATTTTCATAATTTGACCGCTACCTGTCGGGTTCAAAGTTTGTGATTTTCTTTTTGAATTGAAAACTTCTTTAGAATCGTTGTAATTTGAAACTCGATGAAACGCAAAAGCGACACTAAAAAGAGACAAACATATACATCTATAGGATGCGAGAGAATGAGATATATATTTTAGTATCATATACTTTAAAATAGATATCATATATTTTAGTTACCACAAGCCGCTCGTCACATTGGTTTAAATTGAAAACTTACAGTCTGTAAAATATGTAATGTAGTATATTATTTAAATTAAATGTAAACACGATCACTAACATACGGTACGTCTGTTAGTAATCGTGTAACTTCTGAACGACTATATTTACGTATAGACGTGTAAATTCTGAAAGATTATATTTAAGTATAAAGATTTTTTGTATAAAGTAAAATAAATAAATGAATATCGAAACTAGCAACGGAGAGTGGCGACAATGGTGTGAAATGTCCTTGAGTGTGGTCGCCGTTCCCCCTTCCAATCGAAAGTTACGCCAAATCCTTCACTGTATGTCAGAGATGAATACGAAGAAAGCGGAATATCTTTTTAAAAACTCGAGGAGTTTAGTAACTGTACTTTACACAAACAATTACAAAAACATTCGTCATTTACGATTTATTTATGTTTCGTTAAAAACAAACGGTTTTTTATAGTTATAAATCGGATCGCGATTCAATGGAATTTGTCAAAACTTATGATGAGGAGTGAATTTCCCCTATACCAAACATGGCGATTGCTATTAAAGAAATTTATGTGAAAAAAAAAAACAAAAGAAAGGAAATAAGCAAAACGAAATAAATTGCACAGATCTATACTAATTTTCTTTATCGGCTAACTGATGCATATTGTAGGTATTTTTCATAGAAGGAAGGACTTGGCTTGATGGGCACTATGACAAACGGTTTTAATGACCGCAGTTCCAGGTAAACTACAAAAGAAAAAGAAAATCCAGAATAAAATGAGCTCATTCACTTAATCACATTTGCAGTTATGTCGTCTTCTCTCATAAATTTCATTTGGTATTACGGAAATAAACTGAATGAACTTGGCTGAACCACGATAATACTTTATATAAACTGAATATTCTCGGTTATGTTTTTTTATTATTTTAAACTGTCTATACAAGTTTAGCTAATTTAAAACAAAAACTCGCTTCAACAGTTCAGTTGACTATTTAGTAAAAAAATTGCTAAGCGCATATTATATTTTATTTATTGGTATTTTTTTTTAATATAGTTTCGCGCTTTGTGCGGATTTCTAAATTTATTAATATTAAATTGTTAAATGTAAGCAATGTTTTTTGGTTACATATTTTGAAAAACTATGATAAAAAATTACATTAAAAACCATAGGAAAAATCAGAATTGCTTTTTGATAATTGGCTGTACAACCGTTATATATTGTAAATCTATTAACCTCGTTATATAATTAAGGATCAAACCACAAGGATGAGGGCGGAGGGATGCAGTGTGAGAAAGCGGATATTCAACTTACTTTCTTGCTTAGGCAATTGATCCTTATTAGTATAGAGACAGAGTAACGTACTACACATTCAATGTAGCGCAGTTACAATTATGTGATACCGTAATGCGTCCCCTTCACAATGCACACATTGGTGTCAATTTCCATCATCAATCATCTCTATCTCTAATATATATGATGAAGGTTAACAACTTTCAAAAACATGAAAACCTTACCGTTTAAACTAAATTATATTTACTAGATGTTAGGACTCCCTTTCTGCCTAGGAACATCTGGGTAGGTACAAACCTTTTACCTATTTCTGCCGCCAAAAAGCAGTGCTACGTTCCGGTCTGAAGGTGGAAGGATGAAAGCCAGTACAATTACAGGCTGTGAGGCGTTCCATCTCAGATGTGACAATGCATCTGTAGCTACAACGAATGTTTGAAGTTGGTTGCAGGTGTCTATAGGCAGTAGAACCCACTTAGCATCAGGTGGAATCTGAGCTCATTTGTTAAAATACTCAGACCGGTGATGAGAAGCACCGTCAAAAGCACGCCCTTGGTTGTGCGATCGCCAATCCGCCTGCCAAGCGTGGCGATTATGGCAAATAGTATCGCCTAAGAGTGTTGGGGGCATATGACCAGCAGTTGACATTTAGTAGAAGAATAAGAATCTATTATTCATTCCCATAAAGGGAGGGACATGTTCTATTGCTCTAAAGAAGGGAACTTCGTTATTCACAAGTTGTTAGATTAATTGTATACACTATTACAATTAACCTAACTATGGTATTACCAGATAGTCGAGATCGGTATTAACAGTTAATTGTGATGATTTATCTGCAATATATTAAACAACAACAACATCAGTTATTGAGCTTTTCCATCAAGAAATTCTCAGTAGCTGTCCGGAGTCAGGAAGTTGGCGGTGTCTCACCCCCGTGCCTCGGAAAGCACGTAAAGCTGTTGGTCCTGCGCCTGATCTCTCTGAGAGTGAGGAAATAGATAGTGCACCTGTGCTTGCGCATACACTTGGACACTATAATCCTCTCCTGCGCCGTGTCTCCGTTAAGGCCGGCCGCCGCGCCGTGACTGATATTCGGTCTGGAGGACATTATATTACACAACACCTAACAGTTTAGTTGAAAGTATTGACACCAAACTTTTTAAAGATTAAATCGAATAAATGTTATGCGAATAATACGCGTTTACATTTGTAGAGAATGCGATAAAGCACTGCCCTTTGTAACCATAAGGTGTTTGCAATAAAGTATAAGTAAATAAAAAAAAACAACTTATATTTCATTTCCAACATTTCGAGGTCTACGTATCTCCTTTTTTATATAATATGGGTGAAAAACGAGCACACAGTCCACCTAATGATAATGCTGTGGCTGAAAGACATCTACATCTATTCTCGATTAAAACTCAACATGCAGATGCGTTGTCACCCCGGTCGTGCCGACACATTCGTGCTACAATTATATACCACGTATACCTACTTTATATGTTCCCATGATTACGGGAAAATTAAGGTATTGGACGTCTTAATGTGATTTTTAACCTAACCTTTAATCCTTGAATCTAAGATAAATATAAATTAAATACGACAGAATCCAAAAAAAAAATGGTTTACTCATGTGTAAAAATATTATAGAACTTTACACATTCATATTAATTGTAAAACCAATACTATGAGTAATATATATTCTAAAAATATACGTCGATTTATGAACAATTTGGAAAAGATTATTTTAATTGAAAATTATTTTTTGAATCGATTTTTTTACATACACGAAACTTGAATAATATTTAAATAAATGTAGGTTTGTAGAGGAGATATATGTCATACAAGACACTCGTACCTTATTTACCACTAAATTTCCAACGGCAGTATCGCGTGCCAGAAATAACAGATGTTTTATTTAAATGTAACCTAGAATTGAGTGCATTCAGCACCCTAGTTAGAAGTTTGCATTAAAAATGTAATGATTCAATCGCTATTCTGGGAAACAAGTCAATTGTTTCGATACCACGAGCTACGGCTGGGAGTTATTGTAGCCGGTACTATAGGTTGTCGATTGGTAAGTGCAAAAAATCTCAAAAGGATGAATTATTACAAAATTATTGATAAATATCGATGATTTGCTAGATTGTAAGCTCCTTTTCACACAAGAATCCGTCCGGATAGATACATATATTTAACATAATACTACTGCCGCTAAGTAGCAGTGCATGTATGCACTGTTAGGTTCTGGTTTGTTAAGTTACAGGCTTCCATTCTATAATTACTATATATTATTAATATTCATTGTATAAGTTGGAATGTCTTATGCATATGAATATGAATGAGAATGAGGACTACCTCAGATGTGATAACGCATCTGTAGCCTCCTTCCTTCATTGTGAGTTGCAGTTGTTCGCGTGCTTCCTTTTTACATAAAATTAAATTGACAAACAAACTTGCAGCTATTATTTATTCTGTGCTTACAGTGAAATGATGGTACATTGATACTGTTACCCGTGGACTGCAAGTAAATTCTAATAAATAATGATACAGATGCGTTGTCACCTCTAAGGACAAAGATAAAATTCCTCACAGCCTCACAATTGTTATTATACTGGCTGACTATACCCTTCAGACTGGAACACAGTAGTGCAGGCACTGCTATTTGGCATTAGAAATAGTTACTTAACCAAATTTGACTCCTAGATAGAAATGGAGTCCTAGAACCTCGTAGCTAATCTAGTTTTGGTCACCAATTCCAATCAGTAAGTTTGTTTGTCACTTTAAAGTTAAACAATAATTTAAATTTATCACCACCATGTACAAACGACTTCAATATAAATTATTAAGAATAACTCAAAAACTATTGGTCAGACCTTGATCAAATTTATATGGGACCTCATGAGAAACACCAGCTTTAAATAAAAAAAAATCATCGAAATCGGTTCACCCAGAAAAAAGTTATGAGGTAACACACATTAAAAAAAATACAGTCGAATTAAATACCGTCTCCTTTTTGAAGTCGGTAGAAAAATCAATGTAAGCGCTTGGAGTTTTAATTATGCTATTTATACCATTTTAAATAAAAGAATAATAACTTGGACTCATAAAGGATTCTTTATTTATTCATAGTATGCACTTAATTATGGTTCTCGAGTGGCAGACTCGTACAGGTAGGCGAAGTGTAGGGCGAACCCCCACTAGATGGAGTGACGACCTGGTAAGACATGACTGTATGTAAGTGAGGACCGTGCTTTGTGGCATTCCTTAGGGAGGCCTATGTTCAGCAGTGGACTTGTGAAGGGCTGTAATGATGATGATGATGATGACGCACTTAAACGATTTCTTTCAAATAAATAGTATGTGTTACATATTTATAATCAAGAAAATAGTTTTCTTTTTTTATATAATATAAGAATATAATTTATGTAAAATTATGATATATAATATTCTTGAGTAAGTTGTCATAGAGATGCAAGCAATAATTAATGTTAAAACTTGATAGCTAATTAAAAATTAACAGAAACTAATTGTCGATACTTAAATTAAAGACATAATCACTAACTGACTAATAATAACATAATATATAGAACACACCGCACGTTAACCTACTGTCACTCAAATTACTTGATATGTGCTGTCTTGTTTTTGACATATTATCAGAAGTCAGTCTGGGTAGGTTAGTGGGCTAAAATGCAATGTTTGCGCTGTTGTATTCCTGAAGGATATAGGGATCCAGTATAATTACGGGATATGAGGTAATCCACCTTTGTCCTTAGAGGAGACAACGCATCTGTAGCGTTCTTTGTTTGAAGTTGATTGCAGATGTAGCAGCAGTAGCCACTCACCATCAGGCGTGGAGTGTAAGTACTTTTTACACTTCAGTTTTATTAAAAAGTCATTATTTATTTATTTTCACTTTATTGTACACCTTAATAAAAGGATTACAAAGGGCGGACTTAATGCCTTTTGGCATTCTCTCCCAGTTATTTTAATTATTGTTCGAACTTTAACCAACAACGGGATAAATCTATGTTTGATAGCTTTTCGAGCTACCCTTAATATGTATATTCTTCTGGCCGTTTTTAGACATGATGACAACAGATAATCAATTAATCAATTTTATATATTACTAGCTGTTCGCCGCGACTTCACCAGCGTGGAATTTATTACGATTGGATCTCATGGGTTTTAATTTTTTTTACGCGGAACCCTAATTCTTTTTCTAAATTAAAGGTAGTCTAAGTTACTCCTTATAACATCAGCTATCTGTCAGTGAAACTCCCGTCAAAATTTATCCAGCTGTTTCGGAGATTAGCCGCAACAAACAGACAGACAGACAGACACACAGACTTTTATAATTATTTTAAAATTATTTTTTTATTATAAGTACCATATATATACGTCCTTATGCATTTAGTAAAAAGCTGTTATTTTGATATTATAAACAGACATTTATTTGATAGATTATTAATTTACATAATATGCATATTACATTCCAATACAACATATACTCACATACATATTATATCCTGTTTCGAGTCCGATACGCATGTGCTTATGAATTGAGGCGATATTCTATACCCGAAAAATATAATTTAGCACACTATTAAGTTAGATTTGAGTCTAGGATCGAAAGAACTTAGAGTTTCTTTCGATGTCTAAGCCACGAATATGTTCAGAGTAGAGCATCACATAAAAACGCAAAAGGAAAAACACCGGAAGGAAAATCTTTTTCCGGTGCCGCTTCTTAAGACCGATATTATGGAATGTTGTCTTTAAAAGCATTCATTTTCCGGCGCCTCTGCTATTTCATTAATTCATTCATGATGCTGGAACCTATTTCATATTTCAGTTTTCTTTGTCGCCTCTTTCGACATCCGCGTGATGATATGGGGTAGGGGATTCTATTTCACTGCCACTAAATGTCAATGCCTCAGCTATGTTGCAAATATATTAAGAGATGACCTCGAGATTACTATATAACTTTAACCGTCAATTGTTAATAACATAAAATATGATTGATTATCGAGTTTAGAATGAGGGCGAATAATCTTACGCTCACCAGATATCGCTAGTTGGAACTAAAGTGAATTTATTTGTTACGCAGATGGCAGCACAGGTTTCTGATGATGGTTTCTGTTAGCTTTTTGTCTCTTACAGATTCGTCGAACTCAAGGCTCGCGGCCTGAAAGGCCCCAAGCTAGATGGCCACATAGTGTCTTTATCATTGAAAAGTTGCGATTTAATTAGAAGTTTTCGGTTTCTAGTGTATGTACATATACTCAAAACAATTTTTTAATTCTTCTGCTTTTGGTTTGGTTTATCCATTTCTAATATAAATATTATATTATATTATTTAACTCATATTTCAGAAATAATCTTTAATATCTTCACTTTTCTAACAAATTAAATTGCCCAGTAATTAAATTGTATAGTAGTGGACTTGTTGATAATGATAGTGATGCAATTAGGCTGATAGTTAACACCGGTGATATAAAAGCGTGGTAGTTACCACCAATTCATTTATACTGTAGCTGTAAAAAAGCTCAATCATGTAGAAATATAGAGCTTTTTTTACAGTTACAGTATATAAATTCTTGGTTTAGTTGAGAACAAATACTGATCGTTAAGCCTATCTGTGACTGCGCCTATATTTAAACTATAAATCCTGTAATGCAAGTGTAACGCCTTTTTCTGTTATCTGATGATACAAGATGTACGATTTAAACCGTACTTACAACTATTATTCTCTTTACTAAAGTACTTTACGTTAGTACGACTTTTTATGACAATTTAAACTCAGGGAAAAAGGCACAGCTGGCAACATTTTTGCACGTTATGATTCCTAGGTGTTGTTCCTATGTGTCATATATTATGTATGTTGGCCGTGTGGGCTCACCTGAAAAAAATTAACAAGAAGCAAAAATTGTACGAAATTTAAGCCAACCGAAGAAATGATTAAAATGATACTATTTGAAAATGTATTTTTTTTTTATAGAATAAGGGTGACAAACGAGCACACAGTCCACCTGATGGTAAGTGGTTGCTGTGGCCCATAGACATCTACATCTATCTTCGTTTGCGAATTTAAATGCAGATGCGTTGTCAGCCGTGAGGACTAAGATAGAATGCCTCTTTTCCAGTAAAAAGGGTCTCCGGTTCTCTACACTCACCATACGAAACACAGCAGCATTAAGCTGCTATTTTACGCTGGTATTCTGTGAGAGCGTGGTCCTTCACCGGTCGAGCCGACCCATTCGTGCTACAAATATACTATAGCTGCAGCATGGCTCTACCACGTATAATAATAACATTAATAGGTATTATGTTTTTGTGATACTTATAACGGAAACTTTATTGGTAAATATCACATTCCCTAATTTATTATTATAAGCGTACGATTTTTTTATCTCGATGTCTCCGTAAAATACGACCTTTTTTACATCTGGCGACGGTAGTACGATTGCGCCTTTTTTACATTTGGCATCACTGCATCTCTGTATCGTCTGTTTTGTACTGTCTTCTACTCATTTAATTAAAGGTTTGCTCGACGTTCGTAATGTGTACAGCAAACGAGTGAAATAATTTATCAGTATCTGACGTCGTCTCCGATTACGATTATTAAGTGGAAGCCATAGCTCAGAGGAAAAGCGTTCACTTTAAATTTAATAGTACGACACCAACCCGCAGATCAACAAAGAATGTTAGATCTTTCTCCTTTCTTTTTTAATAGTCTGTAAAAGTCCACTGCTGGATGCACACATTACCATCTAAAACTATGTTGTTGGTTGCAAATGATTTAAGATGTAAATGTAGGCGTGAGTGCGTGTCTCTACAAAAGTTGAGCATTGTTTTGGCTTAGCTTCGACATTACTTAAAATGTACGCAGCGCGGGCAAAACGCTCAGAATTTTTTTTCGGAAACGGGAACGGATTTTTCTTTTTTTAGCCTGAATAGCAATATTAGTTTGATTCCCGCCAACAGCAATAATACTCTTACTTATGCAATCTTTTAAGTTCTGATTTACCTACTAAGTTGCATCGAAGTAAAACCGGTGTGAGTAAATCAGCGCATCTAAATTATTATAAAGATTTATCGAGGACATGTGAAGTACACCAACACGCTTTGGCGATGCGCAGTGGACACTTTCCTAATCCCACATCCTAACAAAAATGAAACGAGGCCTGTGCTTTGACTTTTGGTTTATATAGGCAGTTAATTTAGTATTTTTATAACGTTTATGTCTCTAAAGCAAAAGTAAGGCTTGTTACATAATATAGATGATAAATAGCCAAGCAATGGCTTTACAGTAAGTAAAAAGACCCAAATAACATTTATATATAAATAAGATTGTGGTACTTTGTTACCGTATTAGTTTATTTGGAAAGAAAAACAGCTCGATACAGTTTGTCATGTGAAATTCTAAACCTACTCTTTTTTTGAATTCGTCTACAAAACTTCATTAAATCAAAAGAAAAATAGATCGAGTGTGACTACAGTAACAAAAATCGTGTTAAGGGTAACATAGCGTGACTTCCTTTGACCACTAGATGGCGTGACCTGGCTTAATAGTTTGACACCGGCGGCGCTTTCTTGTTCTTGCATTTTGATTGCAATTTCAAAACCTTGATATGCGCTATAAAATTTAAATTTCTATGTTAAGTTTCCGGGTTACTATTGAGGTAATTGACGTTTATTACATCCTTCGATAGTAATTTCATATTCAAAAAATACAAAACGGGAAATTCATACACAAAATTACCACGTAGATGAGCGTTTTTATAAAATATATAGAAGAAGTAAAGGATTAAAATGACATGGATTTGAGACGTGGACCTTCACTGTAGGCCGTATGAAGAAGTTTTAGATGGCTTTGCGAGTTATCGCGGGCTATACTCGGAGTTTCACTGCGTGATATACTTGTTAACGGGCATACCCGCAGCAGAACTATTGTAACCGACATAGCCTAATGAACCAGTAAGCTGAAGTGGCAATGGCCCGGCCATATAACTCTAAGGACTGAAGACCGATGGGGAAGAAAGATTTGCGAGTGGCAGCCTCGCACCTTTTAAGCGATGCGGGAAGTCGATGAATGCAGGTGGCTCAAACCGTGCTTTTTGGCATTCCTTGGCGAAGTTCTATGTTCAGCACTGGACTTGTGATGAGCTGCTATGATGATTAAGTGACAAACGAACAAAGATACTTATTATAAACTACATCATACACATGTACAATATCCACGATTGACTGTCTCGATAGTCTTGTGGTCATAAACGCGGTTGCTGATCATGAGGTCCTAGGTTCGAATCCGAATCGGGCTAAAATCAGTGATTGGATTTTTCTATTAAAGAATTCTCAGTAGCAGCCCGGAATCAGGAGTCAGTTAGCGGTGATTTTACCCTCGTGCCTCGGAAAGCACGTAAAGCTGTAGATCCTGCTCAAGCACAGGTGCACTCTCTATTCCCTCACTCTCATATCCGATTGCCGGATTACCGTCCGATGGTACGGTAATCCGGCACGACCGGAGAGGAATCAGATCCGGGCTGCTACTTAAAATTCCTCGAAAGAAAACCCAAAAACTAATTTTGGCCTGACCCGGGATTGAACCCACGACCACTAGACCAACGAGATAGTCAAGTCCTATCACATTACCTATATCATATATTATATCAACGATGTAAACGTTTGTTCGGGTGATTTTATCGATAAAGTAAGCTATTACAAAATTTTTGATGCCTCCCCCCAGCCCCTTAGTTTTTGATATTTAATAAAATAAAATATATAAAGATTTATGAAGAGATACTTACTTGCTTTACTGATAAAAAGGTGTCTATGTGCTTGCTTAGTACACAGCTATATGAAAGCAGTCTGCAGCCATGACAAAACATTGAGTACCATAGAGTAAACTATGGTACTCAATGTCTTGTCACATTTTTGCATGTTGCATTTTTGATGGACGTAATTGACATAAGTATAGCGTTTTCTTTTAAATCCATTTATCAATACTTAGCAAAGGCCACACATGACCGACAGTTTCCAAGGAAAATGTCAGACCTACGTTGCGTGGTATTAAGTTTGATTAAAAGTAATAATACGCAACTTGTATGTATCGTAAAAGCCCAATAAAAGATACGATTTTTTTTTGTGAATTCGCTATGACATATAACAGTTACAACAACTTATCAACTTACCATCAGGTAGAGTCGTCGTTGTAGCTCAGGGGTTAGCCCCTTGTAAATTTCACAGTACGTGTGCAACCCAGATTCTGTTCCTGCCGACACCAATAAAAATGTTAATTGCAAATTTAAGTGCTGATTTACCACGTGCTCGGCGGTGTAGGTAAACATATCAAAGAACAAATGTCTGAGAAATAAAATTATATACAATTTCGAAGACATGTGATTTCAGCCAACACGCATTGAGGCAGCGCGGTTGACACCTCCTTGCCCCAAAACTTACTCAGGAAAAAGATGAAAACTATACCTAGCAATGAAACGTATAAAGGCTGTCAATTTTCTTTATATTTTACCATCAGGTGAGATCGTAGTCAATCAGCAGCTTATAATTTATTACAAAATTATTATTATCACCATCTCCCGTAAGCACGTAAAATAGCAGCTGAATGCCGCTGTGTTTCTGAGTGTAAAGAACCGGATACTCTTTTTACTGGAAACGAGGCATTCCATCTCAGTCCTCGCGGGTGACAACGCATCTGCATTTTGATTCGTAATCGAGGATAGATGTAGATGTCTATGGGCCACAGCAACCACTTACCATCAGGTGGACTGTGTGTTCGTTTGTCACCCTTATCCTATAAAAAAAGCAAATCCAAGCTCATACATAAACAGCCCACGACTGGATATCTTCCAAAATTAAGGGGGTTCTTTGCAGGCAAATTTGCAATCGCAGTACGTTACCTTTCTCATTGATGCTGCTGTTCGTCGTCAGACATAGTATTTTTATCTGCCTTAAATTAGATGTTAGAACTCTTTTTCTATTAAGGATTCCATATGAGTAGGTACAACCCTCTTACTCTTACCTTTTTCTCCCGCTAAGTAGCAGTGCGTGATTTTTCTACTGACTTCAACAGCAGGAGGTATAACTTTTTACTGGGTGAACCGATTTCGATGATTCTTTTTGTGTTTGAAAGCTGATGCCTTACATGTGGTCCCATATATTTATTATAATTTAATCAAGGTCTGACCAATAGTTTTTGAGTTATTCTTAATAATTTAAATTGAAGTCGGTTGTACAAAATTTTTAATTTTAAATTATAATTCTTAGCTTTTTGTATAGAAGAGGGTGCAAATGATCATGCGACTCACCTGATGGTAAGTGTTGACCGCCGTCCATGAACAACTGTATAGAGAGCCAGCATAATCACAGGCTGTGAGCAGGGCCTGATTTACCCACGAGGGGGCGCTGAGCTTGCCTTTGCATTTGCAAGCACCACTTATGTATTGAATGAACTAAGTGCCGGAAGTGTTTTACTTGTTGCTCTTTCTTTCTTTAGGGTACAAAAAAAATAGATTGTAAAAATAAGACTGAATTATTTGGTACCTTTCGTCTTTCGTTGACTGACTGGACGTGATTTAAATATTTTAAACTGCTCAAGCTCTCTTTTCTACCTCTAATTTTATTAAAGTGTTTTGCCTAGGCTGTCCAAGAGAACTTCTTTCAGCCATCTGTTCCAAATCTACACAGGGAGAACGACTCACTGGCCCATGCCGCAAAGGAGAAAGTCAATCTTTTTGAGTCCAAATCGACTCCCGATGACGGGGGGTACACACCACCCACCATCCCGCGGTGTGATTACTCTATGCTGGATGTGTGGTTTACACAGGGCTCAATGCAAAGCACTCCTCTCCCTGGACATCAACAATCCGAGTGGGCTTGATGGAGTTCCTCCTATTGTGCTGAAGGCGGGTTTCTGGAGTTAGCACCGGTTCTAACGCGCCTTTTCCGGTACTCGTACTCTCTAAGCGTAATCTTAAACTTATGGAAGACAGCTTTAGTGCACCCGAACTCTAAAAAGGCAACCGCTCAGGCCCGTCGAACTACAGGCTAATCACCATCGCCTTCATGTTCTCCAAAATAATGGAATCCATTATAAACTGCCAGCTCATAAGGACCACCAACTTCTAGTTCTAATCTTCTAATTTACATGACTCATAGATGAGCGGAAGCAGTAGAGTCCAAGAGGGAGGCCTTTGTCGTTACTTTGGACATAGTGAAGGCCTTCGATGGGCTTTCGCACAAAGCACTTCTTTAGAAGCTTCCTTTCTATGGGCTTCCCGAGAAATTGTGCAATTGGATTTGACAAGGGGAGATCGCCCACCGGGCAAGGTGTTCAACCCGGGGAGTGTCCAACCGCTCTCTGAGTTAGTAGAGAGCTGTTCTATACTGGATGTTACAAAACTACCCGTAAAGCCGAAAGGAGGTTAAATGGGGTCTTATAACGAGTCCATTCACAATATTTAAGAACCGTAGTAACGCTGTATAACATACCCCAAAAAAATAAAAAAATATTATTATTTTCACTGATGTGCAAACCCTATTTCATTAAAATTAAAGAGTAAACTACGCAGAATGTACCTACATTTCTACCTAATTCGCGGAACGACAAAAATTTTAAAAGACCTAACCTAACGAAACAACCTAAACGAACACTTACGTTTTCATAATAAACGTTAAATTTACAGAAACGGCTCAAAGTGTGCTCCGCCTTGCTCAATACATAACCTCGCTCGTCAGGATATGGCTTGTGTGGCATTTCGCACCATCGTCGGTGTTATTGATGCGAAAACCGATCTAACACGCTATTCCATCTCGGCAACCGTTGGGCAATCGGAGAAATACACTCTGTCCTTCACATAACCCCACAAAAAGAAGTCCAAGGGTATGAGGTCCGGAGAACGAGCAGGCCATAGCACCGGTCCCCCGAGGCCAATCCATCCTCGCGGAAAGCGAACGTTAAGATGTTCTCGTACGTTGCGAGCAAAATGTGCCGGAGCTACATCATGCTGAAACACCATGTTTCTTTGGTTCTCAAAGTAATCTCAGTTAGCCACAGGAAAGTCGTCAATAGCCTCTTCGAATTCCGTTTGTAAAAACGTTAGATAGTTGCTACCGTTCAGACGTGATGGCATAATGACGGGACCGATGACATGCCCGTCATAAAGGCCAGCCCACACATTCAGCCGCCACTGGTGTTGGAATCTACCCTGCCGTGAAGCATGTGGATTCACACGAGCCCAAACGTGATCGTTATGCATATTTGAAAGTCCTGATCTCGTGAATATTGCCTCGTCCGTCCAAAGAACATAGTTTACGTAATTAGGGTATTCCTCTAACTGCCTGAGGTACCACTCGCAGAAGTTCCTCCTGGGTGAAAAATCTGAGGGTATCAGCTCCTGTGTACGGCGATAGTGATAAGGGTGACGATTGTCGGCACGAAGAATTCGCTAAACTGCAACATGGTTTATACCGAATCTTGTTCCAGCTCGCCTCGTACTTGTGGTCGGCTCTTCTTCAAAATGCTCTAACACTAATTCAGCCTGCCTGGCGTCGACTGTGCGTGGACTTCCACTTCCAGTAGACCGATGAAAAGAGCCGGTGGAATGTAGTCGTCTTGACATGTTCAGAAAACGCTGGTACGAAGGCAGGCGTCGCTGTTCAGTGGGGGGTCTACCATCGATAAATCGTTGCCGATACAGTTCGCGAGCACGATTTAAATTGCTATCTTCATGGCCTACGCATAACATCATATCGTAATATTCCAAGTTAGAAAGCATCGTTATTTTGCAAAAAATGTTGGAAAAAAAAATCGAAACAGTTGTAGGATATCGATTAGAAGATTTGAAATTGACAACATATTTTTTTTCCAACTTGACATTTTTTGAAGCCAGTACTTGAGTATAATGACATCCTTGTATTGAGGTAGCAAACATTTATGAATGAAAAATAGAAAAACTATTAAAGTAGACAATTATTAGGTAAAATAGCTACGTAGGCCTTTCTGTTAAATAATCTGGTTCCCTGATATGACAGCTTACTAGGGTTGACAAAATTTTCGGCTTTGATAATTAAATATATTTTTTACGGGGTATTTTGTAACACGTTGTATATAGCGCAGTAATTCGTTACTTTGATAGCGTGATTTAGGTTTCAGTGCGTTTCGCTTGTGGCGTGACGATAGCGCCGCCATATCACCCTTCCTGCTCAGACCGGAGGTCAATGTTACAGTCTAGTTGTCGACGAATGTGCAAGTAACATGGATCGCCTTGTAGTCTGTGGTGGGACGAGAAGAAGGCAAGTAATCGTAGAGAGTGCCGTGAAGCAGAGGCGAGCAGTAAGACTCAGAGCCGTGCCGAACAGTGTAGCGCATAGGGTAGCTTAAAAGAACAGGATTAACAGGAAGTGTTATTCCAGTGCTGCGATGAACCTTGTAAAGCTAGATGGCTTGCAGCACCTGAAGAATGCAGACAATATCTGCTCGAATCGAATGGATGGGGTACTCGAAGATGATGACGAAAGCTTGAAGTTGAGGTTTCCGAAGATAGCACGTTGCGTGTTCACATCACGTCGGTTGGTCTCCAATTTGGCTGTGGAAAGAAAAGGGGAGAACTCCCGACGGGTAAGGTGTTCAACCCGGGGTGCGGTTTACCCGCACCCCGGGTTGAACACCTTTAATAGAATAGCTCTGTACAAAAACCCGGGATGCCCCGTGTGTTTGTACAGAGCTATCCTATATAATATAGTGCAGTACTTCGGAACATTGATAGGGTGATTTAGGCTTCGGTGCGTTTCGCTTGTGGCGCGACGACAGCGCCGCCTCAGGATCATCAGTTTTCATCTGATCGGAGTATCAAGGTCGTAGTAGACGGTGCTTACTCCAACTACTATTAATGCCAGTGTTCCACAAGGCTAGCGTGCTATCACCTACCCTGTTTCGTCTGTACATCAATTATTTGTTGCTGTTGCTGGTTGTAACACTGGTGATGCTTTTTACACCGACCGTGCTAATATTTCTCGGAAACACGTCATCGAGTATCGGAACAAGCGTGTATCTGAAGTTGAGTCTTTAATAAACAAAGTCCCGAATTAGGGAAAACTCTAGTCCACTTTAAACTTCAGAAGACACAGGTTTGCGCGTTTACCGCTAAAAAGAACCCCTTTATCATATCTTATCAATTTTAGGGCACTCCATGCTTGCTTCTCCATGATGCTTCAGCCAGCATTGGCATTCTTGGCATCGACATATTGAATAACGTACAGTTTTGCGGTCATTTGCAAGGGAAGGCTAAATTAGCCTCTGCAATGCTTGGCGTGCTCAGCAGAGTAGGACAGTTTTTCTTGCCAGCACACCGCTTGCAACTTTAAAAAGCCCAAGTTCGCCCCACATAGAGTACTGATCTCATTTCTGGACTGGGACACCCCAATGCTAGCTAGCTCCTTCCACTTGACCAATTCTTTCTGATCGGCTCTTGTTCTACTCAGCAGTTGTTCATGGGCGATGGTTTACACTTACTATCAGGAAAATTTGTTTTAATGTGGGTAAAATCGCGGAGTGGAAAGCAATTAAAACAGACTAAATAATAGTAGGTATTACGTAGTAAAACATATAATTCTAGTAAATATATTCGTGGGCAGGCACAGACAGAACAGGCCGGTGGGGGAAGGGGGGGGCATATTCATAGTTAGCCTAGGGCTGTCGGAACTCTAAATGAGGCACTGGCTGTGAGGCATGCCACCTTAATCCTCAGATGTGACAACGCATCTGTAAACTTCTTTGTTTGACTTTGATTCCAAATGTCTATGGCCTGCAGTAACCAATTACCGTCAGGTGGACTGTAATTTTGTCACTTCAATTTTATGAAAAAAAATATGTTTATTTTGGTTCTCTTAAAGGCTTCTTATTCAGTTTTTAAGGTTCCATAACGAAATGGGATGATGGAATCCCTTAAAACACCACTACACGGTGACGTTATAATTTTTTAAAGAAAAATATGCTAATAACATAATAACATTACTAATATTCCCTTTAACCACTCTAAGTAAGCTTACAATACTCGAGTTAGGAGTGGTTCACACGACAGTAGTCAAATGGCGGATTAGAAGTCACGACCTTTGAGTTCGCGATCCGCACCCTACCGTACTAATGTCGCTTAGTTCGTTAATTAATTAATCTATATTTGCATTCTTTCATTAAAACTCGTCATAAGTCAAAGAAATCTGCCATAAATTGAGTCATAAGGGGAATATTTGCCACAGTTGCTTATCATGCGGGTTGGCAACCACAGTTCTATCTAGTTATAAACAAGATTATACTGCCCATTTCCTGTTTTAGTTCCTATCTGTCGCCTCTTACGTCACGGGACGATATTGGGATAGTGGACTTTTTAAGCCGTAGCCACACAGTTATGTGATAATAGTAAGTAGAGAAAAGAGCTGTTGCTTTCGTATTGTTGTATTGTTATTTTTATATAAATGTTATGTTCGCTCTTCGTTTTTCTTTTTCATAAAATCAATATTATTGACCATTGTTCTTTTGAAGTTGCTAACTTTAGAACAAAATGGCCTAACAGACATGTCTTACGTGGTGATTCCCACATACCAATACTCCCAATACTGACTGCTCAGTTTGATTTTACCGGTGACTCACTCCCAACGTCAAACTGTGCGGTCTCCACGGGTGGTCAATACAGTAACCAATGCTAAAGATCCCCACGTTTTTCAACATTTGTCCTTCTTACGATTTAATAAGTATAGTTTAGCGACTAATGCAGACCTGTATATTTTGGCTTCTTGCATCTTTTGTTCCGGATATCATCAAGCATTATTGGTACGTTTTAACAATATCGCACGCTGGTAACCGATAATGCGATTTATTGCTTTGTGATAAGTGTTAGGATATAATTCTCTCTGCGTTGATACTTATGAAATTATTTCGCAGAATAAATTCTCCTCTCCGTATAATTACTGCACTTGGTCTGCTACTGTCACCATGACAAATGATTTAGTGTTATTAGTTTCTTGATCATACCGCCGACAATTTAGTACCGTAATTCTACATGTTCATGCTTTTAAATCTTGTTGTTGTTTTTTTATTCTACTTACAAAAGATTATTATTATAAATTTTTATTATAGAATAAGGGTGACAAACGAGCACACAGTCCAACTGATGGTAAGTGGATACTGTGGTCTATAGACATCTACATTAATACTCAATTAAAAATCAAAATACAGATGCATTGTCACCCCTGAGGACTAAGATGGAATGCCTCGTTTTCAGTAAAAATGGTCTGCAGCAGCATTAAGCTGATATTTTACGTTGGTATTCTGTGAGAGCGTGGTGCTTATTCCGGTCGATCCGACACATTCATGCTACAACCATAACATAGCTGCAGCGTGGCTCTGCCACGTAAAAACGAAAAAGATGCTAATAAGCTAATAACTTCGTCTAAATATTGATCATTCTTTCTATATGAATTAAATAAGTGAAATATCCAGTCGGGCGACGAAGAGCAGTGCCAATGACATCTGGTACTTACTGATATCTACATTAAAAATAACTCCAAATAAGATTTAAAGTACAATTTTTGACCCTTTTAATGGATTACGGAATATCAGAAACGGAGCTCGAATGTTATGTACTCGTAATAAATAGTTACATTAAAACCTTATTTTTCCCTTTAATTTTGTTTGGAATGTTTGCTCCAAATTTATATGGGATCATTCTTGAAGTATTTTATTGTTATTAATTATGTTATATATATTTAATAAAAGTAAAAATTAATAAAAAGAATTTAAATCGGTTTACAATTAATGAATAATCAAGTAACATAGATACAAAACAAACATTAAAAGTCGACTAAAAATACATTTTCCGTGTGGGAATCGAAACTGCGGCCCGCTGTAGCTAAGTATAACGTGAGTGCAAAGATTTTATTCGAATTCCAGTGCTAAAATATATGAATGAAATATATGATTTCTTTTTATAAAAAATTTGTTAAAAAAATTAAAGAAACTTTTTTTCAGTAAGTTTTTTGCTCTCAGGAAAAAAATAAACCGGGGTTAAAACTTGCTTGTAACAAATTGTTAACTTAATAAACAATGAAATTATTTATGAAAATAAAATTATGTTTTGTTAACCTATAGAAAAATGTCAAATATGAGGAAAAAATCTTACTTAATTATTGAAACAATCGAAATATAAAAAAACGATTATAAACAATTAAAAAATATATTTCAGGAAAATTTCTTTTTTTGCAATATGGCAAAATGATGATTTTTATCATCATTTTGCTATGACAATAATCTAGTGCTTGTGTAAGGATAAGCGGGGCATACACTGAATGGTTTAATATCGAAAAAGGTGTTAGACAGGGATGTGTAGCGTCACCGTGGCTGTTTAATCTGTTCATGGACAATTGCTTGACAGATTTAAAAGATAATGAAAGTGGGTTGAGAATGAATGAGTTACTCGTCAAATGTTTTCTCTATGCTGATGACCAAGTATTACTTGCGTCTTCGGCCGAGGAGTTGCAGGAGATGGTAACTGCTATGAGTGGAGCTTTTGTTAGAAATGGAATGAAGATGAATGTAAAGAAGACGAAAGTGATGGTGTTTGAAAGAGATGAGGCAGTGACAGACTGCAATATCGTGATTGGAGATGAACAAATTGAACAGGTGAAAGAGTTTGTGTATCTGGGTTCTAAGTTTACAAGAGATGGAAAGTGTGAGAGTGATATCGAAAGAAGAGTGAATGCAGGAAACATGGTGAATGGAGCTTTGCACTCCTTTATGAGCAGTCGGAAGGTGTCTAACAAGGCCTCGTTTGGCTGTGCATGAGGGGGGGTTGGTTCCGACACTCATGTACGGAAGTGAAAGTTGGGTATGGCAGAAGAAACATGAAAGCAGAATAAATGCAGTTGAGATGAGAGCGTTAAGAAGTATGATAGGAGTTAAACTGAGTGACAGGATAAGAAATAGTGAGATAAAGAAACGTTGTGGTCTGAAAGAAGATGTAGTGACAAAAATTGAGAAAGGTATGCTGAGATGGTTGGGCCATGTCGAGAGAATGAATGAAGAACGATTGACGAAAAAAGTGTATAAGGCGAGTGTGAATGAAAGTGTTGGAAGAGGTAGACCTAGGCGGACGTTTCTAGACCAAATCAGGGACGTCTTGAAAAAAGGCCAGGTCAAGAGTACCCTAAACCGAAGAGCATGTATGAAGGGAATAATGAAAGTGGACGAAGTAAAACAAGTATGTAAGGATCGTAGCAAGTGGAAAGAAGTGGTCTCTGCCTACCCCTACGGGAAAGAGGCGTGATTATATATATATATATATGATAAATTTTTGGGAAAAAAAATTAAATATGTCTATTTGTTTATACACAATTTCTTAAAAAATGACGTAAAAATTTTCTTCCTGCGTTTATTAATGTAATTTTTAGATGAAAAATAACATTTTTGCATCTAACAATGATCTACATTTTTTAAATATTTCAGTTTTTGTTTTTTTTTTTAATTATAACAATCAAAATATAAAACTTTAATGAACTTTTATCACGTGATATTATTAAGTATGTATATAAGAAGGACTCCAAGAAATAAAAAAATATATAGGTCAATTATTTAATGGTTTATGTTGTCGACTTTTGTAAAAACAGAGATTGGAAAAAAATTGTTAATTAACAATGGTATAACTTTTTTAAAATAGATATATTTTTTTCCTACGGGGATTTATTTATTCAAGTGTTCTAATGATACCATTATTTTTTCAAGTTTTTAAATTAATACTATAAAAAAATATTTTATGTGATATACTGTCTTCAGCGGCGATGCGCTCTAGCCGTAAAGGTCGCGCGGAGCCCTATTTTCGGCGTTAAATAAAAATAATAAATAATAGAGATAGAATTCCGAGAGTCCAGATTTTTTATTGGAAACTTCCTTCTCTTTCAGGATCTTTTTTTAAAAGTTCTTAAATATTAATAGTTTTTGAGTTATTTAAGAAAAACCATATTTTTTTCATCTTATTTTGATAATAACAATTGCAATTTTTTATGTACTAATAGATCGTCGAGATACATTTTTCTAGACGTCATTCCAAATCGAATGAGCCATCACGCATATTTTTAAGAGTGGGAACGGTGTTAATTCTTACACGTTTTTGAACTTGTTGACCAGACTAATAGCCCTATTCCATAAATTCAATGAATTGTAGACAGCTGTCATCATCTTTACGCATATTTTAACCGAACGGCGGGACGTTGTGACTAGAGTTCTAGATGTTAATTTACAATCGAAACCTTTATTTAAAATTTATGTACTGAGTAATTGCGGGGAAAGAAAACTTACCTATCTCATCCAATCGGTACAGTAAAATTCGATTAAGGGTTATACTAGACTTTTAGCCAATGTTAACCATTTATATTATTATTTTCTCATTATTAAGCTCGAAGTTATTGATGAGTATGTTTACCTGGGACAAATAGTCAAGTAAGTCCAACTTCGACCGAGAGGTCAATCAACGTATTCAACTCGGCTGGATAGCGTTCGGTAAATTACGACACATCTTCTCGTCAGGCATACCTCAAAACTTGAAAACGAGATTTTACAACCAGTGCGTGTTGCCAGTGATGACTTACGGATCTGAGACGTAGTCCTTCACTGCTGGCCGTAAGAGGAAGCTCAAGCTCGCTGAGTTTTGTCTGCGTAATAAACTTGGAAATGAGGATATCCTCAGTTCTACTGAGGATATCCTCATATCAGAGTGACCGACATAGCCCAACGAATTAGTAAGCGGAAATGGCAATGGGCCGGCCATATAGCTCGAAGAATCGATAACCGATGGGGAAAAAGGTTCTCGAATGGCAGCCACGTACTGGTAGGCGAAGTGTAGGGCGACCCCCCACTAAATGGAGTGGCGACCTGGAAAAATATGCACGAAGTCGATGGATGCAGGTGGCTCAAGACCGTGCTTTGTGGCATTCCTTGGGGGAGGCCTATGTACAGCAGTGAACTTGTGAAGAGCTGTAATGATGATGATGAATCTTAAACCAACTAACAACGCAATATAGAACACTGCGCACGTTTCAAGTGACGCCGAAACCATGCTCAAGCTATTGAAAGAAATGCACTTGAACACATATTAGCACCTAAAATTATTTTCAACCTTATATTTAACATAAGCATTGCAACCGACAACATAGTTTTGGTGCATACGTATCGTGATCGCATGTTCTTATAAGTTCAATACGCTTTGGCATCACTTGAAATGAACGTAGGGAGTGTTCCGTGTTAACGTACGAGCAAAAGCAACGCTGTATTTATATTATGGTTGTAGCAGGCTCGGCAGTTCCAGAGAGGAACCACGCTCTCACAGAATAACAAAATAGCAGCTTAATGCTGCTATGTTTCGTATGGTGAGCGTAGAGAACCGGAGACCCTTTTTACTGTAACTTTACCTATTAAAAATACACATTAAATTAAATTAAAAGAACGGTGTTTGTTTTATAAATTAGGAACATGTAAAAGCAATTTTCTACTGTCGTTTCAATAATGTAAAGCAAATGGGCGTTAAAGAAATGTTTATGATAAAACATGAAACAATTGTTCCGTTCAAAAAGCAATATGACGAGCAAACGAATTGATGCCAAGCATGACAGTTGACAGAGAATTTGGCGGGAGAAGCGTGAAAAAGCGTCTTCGTCCGAAAAATTGTTTATTTTTTTCTCGTTCGTTGATGTAGGCATTTTCACATGCGTTCATGTGAAGACGAGCGGAAAAATAACGGTTCACGTTTTTTATCGATGTTAAAATAATGTATGAAATTTTGAAAGTAAATTTGAATTTGAATATATATTTTTTTCTTTCTTTGGTAATGGACTCGTACTGTTGTATTTTGCTAGTTTCAAGTATATTAAGAAATTGTTCTGTATAATAATTCAACAAAAACTTTCTTCATAATATGTTAACGTTACATGCAGCTTATTAAAGTCCATTACTAAACATAGGCCTCCCCCATAGATTGTCTCATAGGTGGGATATTTGCCATAGTTATGTTATACATAGCAAAGTGAGGTTGCCAACCCTCTTGCCACGCTTGGCAACAGCAGTTTTTTTATTTTTAGTCGTTATTAGGAAGACGTTGCTGCCCATCTCCTGATTAACAAATCGACAGAGCGAAACATCCCTCTGTCGCGTCTTACGACACCCACGGGATGATATGGGATAGTGGATATTCTTACACTGCCACTACACGCTAAACAGCGTGTTGATGAGTCATATTGCAAAGTTTTTGGGAGATTTTGACGGCAGCTTGAGCCAGAAGACACTAGAGAGTCAATGACGATAGTGTCTCAAGCTGTCTCAAAAGAGACATAATAACTTGAGGATCACATCACCAACGGAGCACTTGTTTCATCGTTCTCCTACTAATAGTTCACATGCGCTGAGAGCTGACATTAAATACAAAAAATCTAACCGCTTTTACGAATCAAAACCAACTTCAAACCATTATTAATACGAGGCCAAACCTTTTTTAGCGTTCCTTTAAATTTGTCCATGAGTGTAGTTCGACCAACCGACATCCGATAGGGAAGAAAGACTATGGTGCGGCGGTCTCGTACTTGTGAGCGAAGTGTAAGATGGCACTCCGTGGAGGGACAACCTGGCAAGACATGTCGACCTTTGTGGCATTACTTAGGGGAGACTTATATTTAGCAGTGAACTTGTAAAGAACAGTAATGATAATGATACTTGATTTTCACCGAGTGTGTATTCTGTTCGCTTAGATACGGTCGCCTTTGTGTCGCGCCGCCTTGGCACGTGTCACATTTTGTCAAAGTTGTCGCCGCGACATAAACAGTCACCGCGTACGGCTTACACCCGAAGGAGAATTTGACATTTTAAAACGAAGCGCCGTAGTAAAAGGTTCCATAACTTGTTTTTATTATTTATATTCGTATTTTATTACAATAACCATAAGAATAAAATAGTATTCTATTTTATTCTTAGATTATAAATACATTTATTTAATAAACAGTAAAACATAATCAAATAAAAGAAAAATAATAAATGCGCATCCGGGTGTACCGACACTATCTTAACGAACAGACTATAACGTAACAGCTTATATACGTCCCATAGCTGGGTACAGATATAGTACAATACTCAATCTAATTCCTGTCAGGACGAGGAAGACTTCGTCGCTGCCTTAGGGGTCAGTCAGGTCATACCTGTGGCAGTCTTCACATATCTTTGAAACGTTTTTTTACTCAAACATGCAGGTTTCATTCACTGCCAAGTTAACGACATGCAGCACTTAGAATTGTAACAGATGGATTCGGTGGTAATATTTTTTTATAGAATGAGGTCGACAAACGAGCACTCAGCCTACCTGATGGTAAGTGGAAGTTGTGGCCCATAGACATCTACGTCTATCCTCGATTAAGAATATAATACAGAAGTGTTCTCACCACTGAGAACCAAAATGGAATGCCTCGTTACCAGTAAAAAGGGTCTTCGGATGACTAAACTCACCATACGAGATATAACAGAATTAAGTTGCTATTTCACGCTGGTATTCTGTGAGAGTGTGGTTCAAGTCGACCCATTCGCGCTACAACCATAATGTAACTGCAGCAAGGCTATACCACGTTAATCTACCAGAGGTGCCGGCGACGTTTCAAACTTGGTTTCCTCGCGTACTGTGTGAGCTTACAGAACGAACATATGACATCTACATAGACATAAGCTGCCCTAATTTAAGTCCAAGTGTAAAAAAGTGTATTATTACAGTATTTTTTATTTGATTTTATTCCTATAACGTGATAAATTCAATTTATGTTACATTTTTATTGTTGGATACCTCTTTTTTTTAACTGCGCTTATTAAGTAATAGATCCTGTGGTTAACTGAATAGTCGCTATTAATAATTTTACACACAGAACGTAGTTCGGTTCCTTTGAAGTACTTAATATAGGCATACTACGTTGTTTACTCGCCTCGGCAAATATTGACTAGCTGACCACCGTGACGTCTCAGCTTTGATACCTAGATAGATTTATACTTAATGTTGGTATAGACCGTCTAGTTGCTAAGTTTGCTTTACGGCTCAGTTGCATTAGGTAAATAAGTAGGGATTTAAGTTTGGGGTTTGCTCGGGCTCCAAAGGGAACGTTCTTGTTGTTTGAAATGATTAATCTTAGAGATCAAAGGACTTCGTTATATTTGAGAAGACTGAATAATATTTTTATGTTAATCTGTGCGAATATTACATCAGTTATTGTCTTTATTATAAAACAAATAATGTTTCTTTCTTCGTCCGGTATGCGTTGTTACCTACCATACATCCCATTACGACCGAAATTTGTAGAGTTGTAAAATTTGTTGTTTTTTGTTTGTTTTCTACGCGTAAAGACCTGCGGTAGCTCATCACTCAGTGGCTAAGTCATTATATAGCGGCTAAGCACTCGCTGTAAATTTTGACGGCACCAACGAAATTGTTAATTGCAATTTCAAGTGCTGATTTACCACGGGTTTGGTCATTAAGGAAAACGTCGTGAGGAAATTAATGTGATTGTGAGTTATCATGTTCAACCAGTTTGTGTTGTTATGGAACCGAATCGTGGTCCTTTTTTAATCATTATAAGCCCGTGATTGATAACCATCCCATCTGGCGGTAGTTGAGATGCAGCCAAAGATGGAAATGTTAAATCAGTACTTAGCTTAACAAAAGCCTATTCACTCTCGACTTAAAAACAACCACATTGTATTCGGATGGAAAGACATTTGCTGTTAAATTGTTCCACTCCTTTGCTGTACGCATTATGAACGACGAAGCAAACCGTTTGGTTTGAATGCGTAGTATCTCAACAACAAAGGGTGGAGACCAGCCAAGCGGCTGATGGTCCGATGATGTAATTTGGTTCTAACCATATTGATGCATGATGTCTAATGCTACGAGGTGAAATTTTGCAGCACTAGTATATACGGCAGCAATATTCTATGCACGACGGGACTTGCGCTTTATATAGTATAACTAACTGTCCCGGCTTGACTCTCTTTCAGCTGCTTTAGCCCTGGACTCATTGAATCGCCCAAAGTTCATGTTCGAGAAAACCTTAACCCCCAGCAATTGAAGGCGGTCGGTGAACTACAATGATACATCTCGGAAAGAACAAGCCAAGGTGAGCTTAAGTGAGTTTTGGAAGCGTTGAATCTTACGAGATTAGCATCGCCCCATTCAAAGAGTGCCTCCAGTGAGAGACCATAGCTTCGGCTGGATTTAATCTTATCTGGTCCGAGTACTTAGCTAATATCTCTCTACAACTGTGCTGTCATCTGCGTATCCATAGATAGCATAGGTACACCTGATGCTTAGTGGCTACTGGTGGCCATGGACATTTGCAACCAACTTCACAACAAGAAGGCGTTACTCTCTACAGATGTCGTCATCTCTCAGGCCTAAGATTATAAAGACGACGAAGGCTTTCATTATATATACGTTTCCACATACTTCAAGCTGAATCACGACAGTGAATACATTGCTCCTGGGTTGCAGAAATATGAAAGACGAAAGGGACCTACCCAGACATAATTTTAGGCAGAAAAGGACCCCTTTTAACTGGTAAACAAACAAGCTATTATAAACAGCAGTATTTTCTTAAAGCCAAATTAACTGCAGTAGCAAAATAGCTTAAAGCAATAGCTAACCGACCAACGTTCACTCCCCTCCGATGTGTGGTAATTAATAGCAAGGAAAGATTACACACAATTTCTTCAAAATGCGTTTTTTTAAGTAACTTTTAGGTTATTAATGTAATTAAGAAAAAAGTAAAACAGGATAATCGCACGGGAATTTTGTTTTAAGTCCTTTTTCAGTATGGCAGTTATAAATCTTAGCGGAATAGTTAGTTACGTCATTCGGTATCCTGTCTAGACTTTCAGTTTTTCTCTTGGTATATTTAATAGCTTTTGTGATGTCTATAATATCTACATACATTTCTATGTGGATATGGATGTATAAACTTATTAAAATATAAATATATATTTCTTTTTATTACATTTATCAAAGTAGAATGCCACCGCATTTGAATAGGCAAAAGCAACAAAACATGACTAAGATAATAAATTCTAAGAAAATATTTAAACCTACATAATTTTTCTCTAAGTGAATTTAAACATGCTGTCCAAAAATAAATCGATGTGCATTGATCTATGAACCCTACATAAACCACCATTGACCATAATGCTACAACATTATTTATTTTTTAAGGATGGGCTCGAAACAAAATTACTAATTTTCCTTTATTACAAAAGTTTCGCTAGCAAAATTATTTTAAAACTAGTGTTTCACAAAAAAAAATCAAAATATAATAAATAAAACATACAAAGGTGTAATGTAGATAGAATTACAACCTTTACTACAATAAAGGTACTAAGGCATTCGTGACCTCTTTATAACTTTACTACTCTATGACACCAGCGTGTCATCATACGCATGGGCGCCGCCAGGATTACTTTCAGGGAAGTGCATCTGCATCTACATATTATACTATTAACTAATATAAAATAAAGAAATATACATGTATTTATGTAGATGAATGTAATGTCAAATTAAAATCGCACGGGTATTTGATTGAATATATTTCGCTCACCGAAAACATAGTTAATCTCTGTAGTCGATGGTCGGCATTAGGAGGACCCCCACTGTCGCGCGACATGCTCAATGCTCACAGGGAAAGAGTGGAAGAGGATACAGAATTTATGGACAAGGTAATGAGCAACCTAGACGCCTTCAGTGTTTCTACGTATTTTCTTTCCTGGCCGACAGCAGGGTGCACCCCCCTCCCCCTTGCTGCTTTCGGCCTCCATGATCATACGGCATACGTATATGCCTATGCAATGCCAATCTTGCAGCGAGAAAGTGCGCGCGATCTTTAGATCAAGGGTTAGGTAAAACGTTCTGCCGACACACCCAAGGTCGTTGGCGCGGGGACAAGGTTTAATATTATGGTTCTGCATTGCTCTTATGTTAGAAAATATAAACTTAAGAAAAAAAAAAAATATGTTAGTGCATTTTGTTTTTTACCGAAAAATGTTGTAAGAAATATAAATAAATAGTAAGTTTGCACTTTCTTATCACACTGGCCATGCGTGTTACTTAGTGAGCTCATAGCTAGCTACCCTCTTACTGGACGTGATGCAGTGATAATAATATCCTCCAGACCGAATTTCGGCCACGGCAGCCCATCTCAACGAGGAGCAGCTATTTGCATAAGAGAGGATTATAGTTCCCGAGTATATGTGCAAGCCTGGGTGCACTCTCTATTCCCTTACTCTCATAGTCCGACAGGACGGTAATTCGACACGACCGGAGACATTAAGCGCAGGACCTTCGGTTTTACATGCTGCCCAGAGCACAGGGGTGAAATACCACCAACATCCTGACTCCGGGCTGCTGCTGAGAATTTCTTGACAGAAAAACCCAATAACTGTATTTACCCGACCGGGTCCTCATGATTAACAACCGCGTTAACGAGCACTATACCTACGAAGCAGTCAAAGGAAGGCATCAGTATTACTTCTACGACGGGGTTGGCTCTGTGCTCTAATTTGTCAGCCTAGCGTATCTTGTCCAAGATTTTGCCAATCTCAGACAATCTGCCAAATGCTCTCGCATTGTTGAAAAAGCCTACGTACAAAAAATTATTTAAATGTGTACCCAAATCGGAGAACAGGATTACCAGTGCAGGGTAACGGATTTACACTCACCAACCCACCTGCCCAACATGATGAGTTAAAATAAGTTACGTTCTTGGAAAAGGATATATTCAGAATATATCCATATATCCAGAATTTATGTCTCCAAATATTATCTGAAATGGTTTAGAAACAAATGTGTTTTTTTATACAGTTAAGGGTGACTAACGAGAAGACAGTCTGATTTGTAGTCAGTGGATGCTGTGACCCATAGACACCTACTAGAACATCTATCTTCAATTGCGAATAAAAATGTAGATTAATTGCCAGGTTTCAGGCTTGACAATGCAGATGCATTGAAATCGTTCTCGTTACTAGTTAAATCTCAGGATCTGTTCGCATACAAAACGAAACAGCAGCAAAATTGTGTTATTTCATATATACATACATATATATTTGTTTTTTGTGGAAGTGACGTAATTATATGAAATGCATGACTTGCTTTAGATTGATATTATTAAAAAGCCCCGCTTATCGAGCTACGCACGGTAACAGTAACAGGAATTTTCATGCAACCTTGAGTTCAAAAGGGACGTGGCTCAAGCTAAATCGACGCGTTGGTCTGTAAATGATTTATTCCTCCCGTTTCATTCTTCATATCCCATTCTCTCTGGGAGTATAATTCGAGTTCGGGAGTCAGCAGGGTGGGCGAAAATGCGGGAATGTTCCGAATTGTTGATAGCTTGTTGTTAACTATTTTCTTCCGCAAATGGCGTAAATCTTTATAAAAAGAAGTTTGTAGCGTATTTTTTTATGTCATTCGTGCTAACACTTTTTCTACACTTTTAAAAATCTTGTTAAAACATTATTCTTGGAAAGCTGTTATGTAACTTCCTTTTCTTTAACCGTTATCATTGCATACCTTTATATAGATTTTTGCACACCCCCCTCTCATCATTATCGTCATTAATACAGCCCTTAACAAATCCACGGCTGACCATAGTCGTCCCCCAAGGAATTCCACAAAGCGCTTCAAATCATTTAGCTAGCTTTACCACTTTACATATTGATTGACTGCAATCCCACAAGTTGTAAGTGGTGATAAAGCCAAGCCAAGCCCTTTTAAAAATATGTCATATGGCTTACACTTGTTGAAAGAGTTGCCTATAATCAGCACGTTGAGGAACAAACCCGACATATTTAAATAGATGTTTTTCGCTGTTCGTTTTTTTTCCTCATAAGGGTCACGCCTGTCACCCAGCAGTACCACACAGTGTGCAATTAAGGTACTTGGTGTTTTTAGAGAAAAATTTCACAAATTCTTCGTTATTTACATGATCCCGATACCAATATTGAATTAAGTGAAACTATTAGTGAAAGTAGCAAGTTTAACTTAAAAAATCTTGTTGCTTTTAATTTTGAAAACTTAAATGTAATTTGAAACTAGACAGTTTTAATAAAATTATTAAATTACCCAAGGCAGAAATAACGTATTTCTTTTTGTGTTTTACGCCGAAAATATCATTATAATTCTCAGTAAACATGAAATTGTGGACACATTATTCTTCCAAATGGCCTTTTCATACTCAATACAAGATATCAGCGAACCGAAAAAACCTACCAACAATGGTGCGTGGCGAATAAAAATAATAAATGCGCAATTCTTTAGGCAGGGCTGTAAAACTGTCGGTGGCACTCGTGCCCTTGAGTTGTTCCGACCTGAACCGGGTTTAGAAACCCTGGCGTGTTCGCGATTGATGGCGCGTCAGGGGAGGCAAATTGTTTTAATGATGTTTTTAGCCTATTTATGATTAAACCAACTGGGAATGGTCCCTGTAATTACCTGTGCGTTTAACGATTAGGACGGCTTACTGTTACTCAATGTTTGAGCGGGAAATGTTATGTAGGTCGCAAGGGTCATTGAATTTTAGCAGGGAAAGTTTAGGCGTGTATGTAATTAGTTTGGAAGTAACTTTAAAATTGCTGTAGTCGTTTTTAAATATTTCAATTTCTACCATTTCAATTAGATATAAAACCCTCGCTATTTATCTTTGTTCCAGGTGTAATCTATATTCCTACAGGAAGAAAGCTGTTACAGTGTATTATGGCTGCATCACAGGTCAGCTCAACCAGCAAGGACGATGCTAGCCAGCCAATATACCGCTATTTGAGGCTTGAATGTTGCTGTGAATGGTGAGTAACGGGGACCTTATAATATCTTTACTGATAACCAGGTATGCTATTTTAGTCCTCAAGGGTGATAACGCACACTCAACATGAGGTGAGTTTGTGTTCATTTGTCAAACAAAACAGCGTAAAATAGCAGCTTAATGCTGCTGTGTTTCGTATGGTGAGTGTAGAGAACCGGAGACCCTTTTTACTGGAAAAGAGACATTCTATCTTAGTCCTCACGGCTGACAACGCATCTGCATTTAAATTCGCAAACGAAGATAGATGTAGATGTCTATGGGCCACAGCAACCACTTACCATCAGGTGGACTGTGTGCTCGTTTGTCACCCTTTTTCTATAAAAAAAAAAAAAAAAAACTTACTAGTTATATAAAACTTGTATGCCCCCATATTTTAATTTTAAATGATATATATTACTCTCAATTATTACACATATTTTATGTATGTGATTTTTACAGAACTACAGGACACTATTAAAATCTACATACTCGCATGACTTCTTTCAGTTTGCCGATAACATTATTGGATACTACGAGAGCTTTACCTGCAAATTCATTCGCATTAAATATTTTTCCTCGCTTGTTTTAAACCTTTAAAAGCTCCATTACTTTGGATCTAAGTTTAATTAGATTAAATTCGTCACTATACCCACTTAAATAGTTATAATGTCTAATTTAATTACAAAAATTGATGATAAAACCAAATTTAAAATATAAGCCAATTAGAGTTTGTTAATAAATTGACTACAAGATTCTGAAATAGCATAATATTCTGAGTCTGAACCATCGTCTCGACAAATCTAATATAATGTTGCATCAACAACCATTATAATATTATCATGAAGATTAAATATCAATATTATGTAAATGTGATGGAATTAAATTTTGCTCACTGCTATGACTAAAATAATAAATAGTTGTTGACATTTGTTTAAAGAAACTATCGGATCCGGATTCATTTATTCATTCATTTATTACAGCTTATCAAAAGTCCCCCGCTGAACACCGGCCTCTCCTATAGATAGCCTGAGAGGGGAGGATATTTACCATAGTTGTCAAGCTTGGGCAGGCGATTTGGCCATTTCTCAATTTAGTTTTTTAATTATTGAATTGTTATCGGGAATATACTGTTTCCGATCTCCTGTTTCATTTCAATCTGTTGTCTCTTATGACTCCCACAAGATGATATGGTGTAGTGGATTTTCTTTCGCCGCCAATACGCGCCGATAATTGAAAATAGCGATAGTTAATTTGTAATTATAATTGTATAATAAATATAACTTTTTACTTTCACAGAAGTCATGTAGAAGTAAAAAAAGAAAGTAACTAAGTGAAAGATAATATTACTCTATAAATGACTTCTTAAATTATAAATTTGACTTGAATTGTAATTATTGAAATTAATCTCGACTTAATTTATTGTCATGTTTTAACTAAAAAATATTATGAATTAATTGATTAACATTTTTGTTTTTATATAGATGCTATTTAGTTTCCATAACTATAGCTGTAAGTATATTTATATTCTATAATAATTAATGTCTTGGTTTTCTATTATATTCTAACATAATCTGTCTGAAAATGTTTGTACGCTGGAAACGGCAGAATATTTAGGATCTGAATTATTTTGTAACAACTTAAATGTACCATATTCTAACAAATAAATCATCTAATAAAAAAAAAGATAATTATGAGCTGCAACTTTTGGTACAACAATCTTAAAAATCTAATTTTGAAGATAACAATATTTGTAAATTAGCTCCAGTATTACAATCTTCCAAATCGAATTTTTCTACTAAATTCATCCTACATCTACGATATAATATTCTCAGAGGGCTGAAATAATTTTAATTTTAAACTGTTTAAGCCGTCGTAGTAAATGTCAACATTTCATTGGTGAAACATTGTACTTGCGCAAGTGCGCTATAATTGCTTTTTGAGGAAGTTAAGTAAAAAGGCTCTTTTTTCATCCTACATAAAATCTTACCACATCTGATTTCACCTAATATTAAAGGGTAGGACAGTTAATCAAGTTATTTATATGTATATACAAAATTAATATATTTGGGCAATTAAATGGGAGGTCTGTGTTCAACAATGGATTTTCGATATGTAATGTATGAATTAAAAAGTAGTCATAAAGCGTCGGAATTTTATTTTCAGAAAAATCCACGTTACAGCCTCAAGGCATTGGGTCATAAATTGTGCAAAATGAGGCTTTTTCTCTTGCTACGGTTTATTGAAGACGCTATAAAAACTAGGCAGCAGAAAAACTTTTTGTTTGCGTCGGACATTAATCCGAATTTTTCTGCTCAATGCACATTGTGGTTGAAAAAGTTGTACTGGGAATTACTTTGGTAACTTTATATCGCTTATTTCATTATAACAGAAATATTGGTTATGGGCTAAATTATTGATTGAAATAATCTCTGTTAGGTTTATAAAATGTGCCGTTTCATTAAATATCAACTTCTCCTGGTAAGTGGATGCTGTGGCCTATAAACTTCTAAATGTATCCTCGATCTAGAATCAAAATGCAGATGCGCAATAATCCCATGAGACGATGAGATGGAAAAGAATGCCTTATTCCCAGGAAAAAGGCTCTTTTTTATTGTAACTCACCATACAAAACGCAGCAGTATGCTGATATTTCTAACTGAGTTTCAGCGATAGCAGGACTCTCCCCCACTCGAGTCAACTAATAATTGCTGCAGCTACATTACGTTGCAGTATGCCTCTACCTCGCATAAGACAATATATCAGTGATTTAGTAGTGGCGGTGTTCACTATATAGTGGTGGTATAGGAATATCTACTACCCCATATCATCCCATGGGTGTAGTAAGAGGCTACAAAGGGAAACTGGAAGAGGATGAGCAGCATCTTCCTGATAACAACTCAAAAATAATAAAAAACTGCGGTTGCCAACCCGCTGCGGTTGTAAATCCTCCCTATGAGTTAATCAATAAAAAATCAATCAATCAAAAATCATCCTATGTTCAACAGTGGACTTTTATAGGCTGTTATGATAATGACGATGATGAACTCAAGAATATGGCAGCATAAGAGAATACACTATACCATACGATATCATCACACAGAAGGTTGGTTCATCCCAGACAAGCAAGCAGAAAAGGGGATCTAGAAGACCAAGTAATTCAATCTTTATAAGATATTCCTCTTATTTTTTCTTCTGTATCAGCCCGTGGATGTCTCCCCCGTTGTAGAGAGGTATCAACAAACTCTCGAGGTATCAACAAACTCTCAAGTAACTGCGATAGGGAATCCATCAGCCCATTTCGTTCCATGAGTTACTTAAGAGGTTTGCTAAATTGTTACCGTTACCTTTACAGACTATTAAAGTCCACTGCTGAACATAGGCTTCTTGCATAGACTGCCTCATAGGCGGGATATTTGCCATAGTTGCCACGGTTTCCAAGCGTGTTGGCAACCACGGTTTTTATTAGTTATTAGGAAGACGCTGCTGTTCATCTCCTTATTTGTTTTCCTCTGTCGCCTCTTACAGCACCCACGGGATGATATAGGGTAGTGGATATTCTTACACCACCACTTCACGGTGACTCTAAATGGATAGCCAGACGTGAAACACTCCAACTGGGGACGGGCAGCCGTGTCAGAGGTATGGTACTGTAATCGTGTCTACCTCGTTGGTTGGAATCCCGGGGCGGGCCAAATAATCAGATATTGAGCTTTTCTGTCAAGAAATTTTCAGTAGCAGCTCGGAATCAGGAAGTTGGCGGGTTTCAACCCCGTGACTCGGAAAGCACGTAAAGCCGTTGGTCCTGCGCCTGATCTCTCTCCGATATTACTGTGGTCCTCGACTCGCCTGCCAAGCGTGACCTTCCTGCAATGCGAGAGGCCCATGTCTACATAACCAAATTTACTACCAATAATATTTCTTATTATTTAATAACCTTTACACGTCACACAGATTTTTAAAATGCTGTTAATTGTAGTGTAGCATATTTTACTATCTAACTGAAAGTCAAATGAACTCTAAAAGCGAACTTTAGACAAACATGTAACATTTTAATCAATTAACTGTTGTTTTTTTAACTCATTTGTCCGCTTTAAGCTTGTTTATTAACTGTTAGTTTATTTCCGGTCTTTGTTCGAACAAAGTCAACAATCGCTTTTTCCAACTTAAGAGGTTAATTGGTTTAAAGTTTACAATGAACCCTTTTGAAATTCAGTCAGCTTTTTTTCGCTTATCTGTTGAATTTTAAAACTTATTTTATCTTGCTGTGAATCAAATCACTAGACAATAAAGTGTCATTCAAGCTTCAGATTTAAGCAATATTAATATTTTTATGGTTACTTGTAATAATCATAAATCATTGATTTAATTCGGAGCCTATCACGGCTCGGTACGGCACGGCTCAGGGGCTAAGCGCTCGCTGTAAATTTCACAGTACGCGAGCAACACGGGTTCGATCCCCGCCGGCACCAATGAAATTGTTAATTACAATTTTAAGTGATTTACCCTGTGCTCGGCGGTGAAGTAAAACATCGTGACATAACCTGCATGTCTGAGAAATAACAAAAAAAATTCGAACGGACATTTTCTTGCCCTAAAACCCTCTCAGAAATGAGAGGAGGTGTGCTCAGCAGTGGGACGTATATACGCTGTAAATTTATCTTTAATGCATTTTAAACTTTTTACTTATGATTTGTTTGGTAATATTTGTTTTAAATATGCTGCGGTGATATTAAAATCAGATTACTTTATACTTAATTATTTGCCATATTATGTAAACTTTGCAAACGTTTTAAAGTTCATAATTGTTATTTACTTCTATACATATACGAACGTACACTGGCATTCCATCTTAGTCCTTAGCTGTGATGATGACACAATTTTTTTATAGAATAAGGGCGACAAACGTGCACCCAGTCCACCTAATGGTAATTGGATGCTGTGGCCTATAGACATCTACATTTCTTCTCGATTAAGAATCAAAATACAGATGCGTTGTCAACCCTGGGGACTAAGATAGAATGCCTCCTTTCCAGTAAAAAGGGTCTCCGATTCTCTACACTCGCCATACGAAACACAGTAGCATCAATCCGCTATTCCACGCAATTTAAATATCATAACTGTGAATAGATTAAGTTGTTTAATGCCTCAGCATCCACTTACCATCAGATAGTCTGTGTACTCGTCTGCTTATTTTATTTGTGTAATAACGAACTTTGTTTCGTCGGTGACTGTTGCCTTTTTGTTTTTAGGGTTCCGTACCCAAAGGGTAACCAACGGGACCCTATTACTAGGCCTCCGCTGTCCATCTGAATGTGTATTTCTGTTGCTGCTATAACGAAAAAAAAAAATAAAAATAAAACAAAATTACAGGGGAGCCCCCTACTAGAAACGTGTTTTACGATGGTACGAAACCCTTCAGGCACGAGTCTGACTTGGCTTGGCCGGCTTTTTTTTTAAAATATTATGTCGACCCGTGTCGATCGCTTCACAAACTATTATAAAATGTGCACTTTAAATATATGTTATCAGCATGTGACCAGCTCACTGTTGGAGAAACATATATTTCCATCACGGAAAGATTTTACCGTAATTCATTTTTTCAAGGATGGTAAGATCACCTGGTGGTAAGTGGATGCTGTGGCCAATAGAAACATTTATCCATTTACATTTAATGAATGCTTGGCGGTCCACCACTGTGCGAATTACTAGGAATTTTCTTCTTCACACGACTTCTTTGTGGAATCGTTTTCCACTGGCGATTTTTCGGACCGAGACCATTTAGGGTCCTCCAAAAAACGAGCTTACTCCTTTTTTAAAGGCTGGCAAAGTACTTGCAATTTACCTGGTGTTGCAGTTGTTCATGGACGGCGGTGAACACTTACCATCAGGTGAGTCGCATGATCGTTTGCCCCCTCTTCTATACAAAAAGTTAATATATAATTTAAAATTAAAATTTTGTACAAACGACTTCAATATAAATTATTAAGAATAACTCAAAAACTATTGGTCAGACCTTGATTTATATGGAGCCACATGAAAAGCACCAGCTTTCAAATAAAAAAAGAATCATTGAAATCGGTTAACCCAAAAAAGTTATGAGGTAACACACATAAAAAAGAACATGCAGTCGAATTGAGTACCGTCTTCTTTTTGAAGTCGGTAGAAAATACAGAATACGTTACACACTAAGATGGTTTATTATGTAAAACTTTAAACTTTATAAATATAAAAATTTGGTGACATAGAATTCAAACAATAGTCGTCTTATTGGAACTCCCTTGGGTCTATATCAATTTAACCCTCGCCCGTAAATTTATAAATTTGACAGTTTATTTGCTTTTAGTATTGGAATCAGTGATTTGATATTCAGCTGGTTTACACGTAAAAAGGCATCCTTAATTTTTTTTATAGAATTACGAGTGACAAGCGAGCATGCAGTCAAGTGGATGCTTTAGGCTATTAGACATCAATTAAGAATCGTAATGCAGATGCGTCTTCGCCCCTGAGTTAGTAGATCTTAGTAGATGGAGTGCTACGCAACTAATATAAAACTCCGGTGTTCATCGATCACCATACGAAACACAGCAGCATTATAATTTATAATGATACACTTGTAATAATATTTTTTGGTTTCTATTGACGGCTCCGTGGCGCAGTGCCTTAGCAATGAGTTGCAGCGCTAAGGGCCGCGGGTTCGAATCCCGAACGGAACAAGTATTTGTATGGCCTACAAATAACTGTTCTGGATCTGTTCTATGTATGTAAACTGCCCTACGAAACAGGAGAAAATCTTAGTGTGGAGGTAAAGTTTTTTTTAAAACATAATAATAATAATATTGTTGGGTCCGCATAAATTCACTTCTGGACAATTGTCGCTCCTAATGTAAAGCAATTTGTTCTATTTACACGCTAGGCAGGTCAATTCAGTATGTAACCTTTTTTTAAGGTGTCGTTTATTAAAACAATGAATATGTTATTATAAACAAAAATTACTTTTGTTTCATAAACGGTAGTTAATATAATAATTGTAATAGCTATTCAAACGTTTACTATTAAATGTCGACGTCATAGAATAGACTAAAGAGTTCGTTGTCTTTGTCGAGCACAGTGATGTGATTTTGTCCGTTGGGGTGGTTCTTCTGTTGCAGGCGAGGAAGATGGTATTACTGAGAGGCTGCTCTGTATTACACTGAGATGTGTAGTGTTGCTGTTGGTTTGCATACTTTGGTGTTGTCATGTAATTACGTCCCTCACGTTGAACACATTTAAGGATTGAGCACTTTTAATTGACTAGGGTAAGGAGTTTCAAAGTCTTACTCTAAGAACATAAAATGATTTATCATAAAATGTCGAGGAGTGCACAGGACATTGGAGGGAAATATTTTCTTTGACAAGTAAGGAAAAATCATGACAGGAGCTAAAAATTTAAAACGTTCTTTTAGATAGGGAGAACCATATTCTACATAAGACGCTGTAGAGGGCAGAAAGTATATGAGTATTCCTACGAAGACGAATTGGGGAGCCGCTTGAGCTTAGTGCGGTGTTTCGAGACATGGTCATATTTACGAAGCCCAAATATGAATCGTATACAGAGATTTTTGAGTCGCTCAAGTTTGTTAAGTTGCTCCTCAATGATGTCCAGGATAGGGAGTAGTAAAGCGTAATTTTGGTGGAAATGGGTAAAAAGTAGTTAAGCCTTCGGAGTGAAACATATGCTGCAAACATTTTACGGCTTACTATATTCATTTTGTTTTTATTTAATGCTGAATTCGATCAAATTAGACGACGAGTAAGAGAAAAACGGTTGATATAAAATAATTGGAAAAAACTTTTTTGTACCGCAGTGTAAATAACTGTTGTTTACTTTGCAAATTATGAACTGATTTTAATAATTATTTTTTATTAAATAGGCTATATATACTTTTCATCATATCTAAAAATAGGGGTTGAAATTTTGATGTTGCTTATTCCACTCATAATAGTCAAACAAAGAATTAAACTTAAGAAAAATAATGAAAATCGACATCAAAAACACAGAGTAAAATAACTTCCACACAATTTAGGGCTTTTATTCTTCGACTACGTTGTTCCCGTACGCCGTACGTAACCAGTACCTGGGTTCGAGCCCCGCGAGCACCAATGAAATTGTTAGTTGCAATTTTCAGTCCTGATTTACTACGTGCTTTTCGGTGAAAGAAAACATCTTGAAGAAAGCATGTATGAAAAATAAGAAAAAAAATATTTCGAAAACATGTGAAGTTCGCCAACACGCACTTGGGCAATCATTTCCGGCGGCAGACATTTTCTTGCCCTACAACCCTCTCAGAAATGAGAGGAGGCCTATGCCCAGCTGTGGAACGTATATAGGCTGTAACTTTAACTTTTACTTTTAAACTACATTGAATTATGTGAAAATATTTCATTGTATATAACAAGTATTTTAAGTAGTAGTGAGAGCGTTTCTTTAAAACAAATTATTTAATTTAAGCGTTTTAGTTGTTTTAGGAATGAAACTTGGGTGCGAAGTCAGAAGTCCTCCACGTGGGCCTGGTAGTTGCGGGTCCCTCTAGATACGTCTGGAGGGAAGAGCAGCTACTGAGCCAATGCACCAGGCGCAGCGGTAATCTTCCTCGAGAAGTGAGAAGAAATTCTTACTCCTTGGGGAAGGTTACTGCCGCGGCTAATATTCTGACATGGCGAGGTTCGTCCCGGACCAACGGCGCGTTCACTGCGTGACCCTCTGATCAGCAGAGGGCATAGCAGAGGAGTGAGGCAGGCTCGGTGTGCACTTACCTGCCTCCGGAGACTGTGTGATTCATCCTTTGCTGTCACCGCCGGTCTCGTAATCCCAGTATCGAAGTGTCGTGGATCATGTCTCGCGGCTTTGATTGGGACCGAGGGTCTTGGCTTAACCGCCCGGACCGCGAGGGAAAACCTCTATAAAAAGTTACCCAGATCTCAAGCGGCGACGCACCGCGAGGGATGGATGGCTGACGGGGTTCTACGAACAAATCAGTCGATAGTGCGCTCCTCGCCAGGTACCGGCAGACCCCTGGCGGTAATAAACTCCTCTAAATCTGCTTACCTTGGTAAGGGTCACTGCCAAGGTGGACCTTTAATACTCCCATACTCGTGGGTACAAATATGGAAAATAAAGGAAAAGAAAAACAAAAAACAAAAACCAAAACCGCCGACAGCAACGCAGAGGAGAGGAGGAACGATACGGGACAGAGTCCGACGCCGCATCGAGCAGCGTGGGAGGCTCAGAGAGCTCCCGACGCGTGGAGCCTGGGACCGCGGAGACCAGTAAGTTCCTCCGCAAGCGGTCAGGCGGGATGGCGACCAGGGTCGTCAGCCGGTGAAGAGAGCTTCGGCGGAAAATCCCACCAACAGGCGGGGCGGGCTGAGAGGCAGGGAGGGCCTCTGACAATCAGAGGGCCGAACAAGCAACAACATGCCGAGGAGGCACCGGGCGATACGGCTCAGGTATCAGGCGAAGACGGATGCGACTGGCGGCTCCGAGGTGGAGCGTAAGGCCAGATTCGTAAAGGTGGAGGCCGCGATCAAGGTCGTGCCCTGGCAAAGAACTCCTCAAAGTTAAAGGCCATCCCCGCCTCCGCCTCCATCATGGCGGCTGCAGGCCAACTGTTGGGGCCGAGCCTAATAAAACAGGTAGCGGGCTGCGGGCGGACGTGGCCCGCCTGACGTCCGCCATGGAGACTCTCAGAAGGAGATGAAGCTCCGCGCAGACCCGGCCAGTCTACGTGAGCCTGCCTCTCGCGCAGCGCCCCAGACGCAGCGCCCAAGCCAGCCCGTGCCGATGGAGAACCAGGTTCTGAACCTGGTCCGGCAGGAACTGGCTGCCTTCCAGCCGTTCTCCGTGCTGAGGGGCATCGTCCTGCAACCCCCTAGGGGGCAAATAAGACGGCGGCGAGGCCGCAACGGTCTCGTACGCGGCGGCCACAGCTGTCGCATCAAGCGGGGCCGTCCAGCCAGCCTTCGGGCGGGGCTGCAGTTGCCTCCTCCCCTGAAAGCCGGCTCCGGCAAAGCCGGTACCAGCTGAACCGGCTCCGGCTAAGCCGGCAACGGGAAGAGAGGCAAGGCGAAGGCAAAAGGGCAAAGCGGCAGCACAGGTGGTGGCTGCGCCAGCCCCAGTGCCTGCGGCGAATTGCCAGCGCCAGCGGCAAGCCGGCTTCGCCGCCGCCGCCACCGCCCCGCAGCTCCCTCCGCGGCTGAAGCCGGTTGGCAGGTGGTCGGGGACAAAAATAAGGAAGAAAGCAGCCAAAAGGCCAAGAGCAGGAGCGGCAGCGCCAGTTCAAACGCGCAAGATCGCGGCTAGTCCGCGCCAGACCGCAGCTGTAGTGATTACACTACAGCCGGACGAAAAAGAAGGGCGTTACCTATCGCGATCTGCTCGCGAAAGGCGAGGCGGTGGATCTCGGGGCTCAGGATCACCAGGGGCCTCGGCTCAAAGTCACCCAGACGAGGCCCGTATGTGCTGGAAATCCCAGGGAATCCAGTGGCGCGACCGCGGACGTTCTGGCTGCGAAGCTCAGAGCGTCCCTGGACGCGGACAGGCCAGTGTCCAGGCCCGTCAGACGCGCAGACCTGCGCATCATGGAATGGACGACTCGGTATCGGAGGAGGTTGGTGGCCGCCGTCGCCAGGTCCGGTGCACTACTGACCAGATCAGGTCAGGCGCCATACGCCCGGACCAACAGAATATGCATGCCGCCACGGTGTGCTGCCCTGTTACGGCAGCAAACCATAGTGGAGGCCGAAGGCTTCTGGTAGGCTGGGTCTCAGCGCAGGTTAAGCTGCTGGGCCCAGACCTCTGAGTCTACCGCTTTGTCTCGTGGGGCACCACGTATCTGTGAAATGCGCCTCGGAGGTTGACCGCAGTGGCCTTTGCTTCCGCTGCTGTCAGCCGACGGACATATCGGCGACCTGCTGCGTCACGCCGCACTGTGATGCATGTGCGGCGGCCGGCAAACCAGCCGATCACCGGGCCAGGCAGGGAGCTGCGTGCCACCCGCCAAGGCCAAGGCCGCGGGTGGGGAGGCCCTCCGCCGCCACCGCCTCTGTGGCCACCGCCGCGGTCGCGACTGCCGCCGCCGCCGCTGTCGCTGTCGCTGCCGCCGCCGCCGCGACACCGAACCCGCAGAGGCGCCCGTGGAGGAAGCTGAAATGGAATGCCTATAACGGCCCCATGGCTTCCTCCAGGCGAATATCAACCACTGCGCCTGCGCTCAGGATCTGTTGCTCCAGAGCATGGCGCAGTGGTCGATGTATCGCTGTGGTCGCTGGGCCGTATTTTGTCTGGCCTAGGGAGGACTGGGTGGCGGACTTTAACATGGTGGCCATCATTTCTTCAGCGCCGCCGGTACCCCGACCCTTGAAGGCCAGGAGGGTCAGGGGTGCGTGGCGGCGGTTCGAGTTCGTCATTGTGGGGTGTACTTCTCCCCGAACCGATCTCTCGATTTCACACCTCTTGCAGAGCTGAGGCAGTCGTCGTCGGGCTATCCCTCCCGTAGCTTCCTCTCGGGACTTCAATGCCAGAACTTGGCTTGGGGTTCTCGTCGTACAGATGTGCGGGTAGGATGGTGAAGACTGGGCTCTGGAGACAGGCCTGGTCGTCCTAAATCAGGGTTCCGTCCCCACGTGTGTGCGGATGCGGGGGAGTCGGTGGTGGACATTTCGTTCGCTAGCGCTCTGTCGCCGCGTGCCATTGACTGGCGGGTCATGGAGGTGGAGACCTACCGACCACCGTACATCCGGTTTGACGTCTCCACCCAGCCCTCGAGCGCGCCAGTCCTACAGGCCCCGAGTGGTGCGTTGGGCGCTGAAGCAGCTGGACCGGGAGCTCCTCCTGGAAGCCTCGATCGTGCAGGCCTGGGGTCATCACGGACAGGCCTGCCGACGTCAATGTTGAGCAGGGTGGTTCCGGAGCCATGTCCGAATATGTGACGTGGCAATGCCCGCGTCCGGCGTGCCCGGCGTCAGGTGTATTGGTGGTCGCGTGAGCTGACGTCTGCGCGAGGCCGTAGCCGCGCAGCGCCTGTACGCCAGGCATCGCGGCTCCCGTTCACCGAATGCGGCAGCCGATGAGGCGGAGCTGTACGAGGATACAGGGCGAAGACGCCCTCCGGGAGGAGGCTGTCCTGCGGGCTGGATCGGGCCCGTGAGGCATGCTGGAGACTCTCAATAGAGATCCGTGGGGCGCCCTTACAAGATGGTGCAGGATAACTCCGCACCTGCTTTCCATGACGCAAGTCTCCGGCCTCAGCTCGTGGAGGATGTGGTGAGCGCTCTGTTCCCTGCGCGGGAACATCCGCCCCGCCTATGGCTCCGCCACCTGCGGTGCCGGAAGCGGACCAGGGACGACGACGACGACATCCCGGAAGGGACCGGGGTAGACCTGAGTGGCGGTACGTAGGCTCAAGGCCAGGAATACCGCCCAGGACCCGATGGCTTGCCTGGCAAAGCCTGGGTTCTGGCCTCAGGCTCTCAGGCCCCGACTGGAGGGCTCCTAAGCGCATGCTTGGAGAGGCCAATTCCCGCTTCGTTGGAAGACAGGCTGGTCCTCATTCGGAAGCCAGGGCGCCCTGGGACTCTCCGTCCACATACCGGCCCGTGGTGCTGCCTCGACGAGGTGGGCAAGCTCTTTGAAAGAGTAATTGCAAACCGCCTCGCCGAGCACCTTGCGGGACGGGGCCGGATCTTGCGGAACACCAGTTTGGTTTCCGCAAAGGCGCTACGGTGGACGCCATCATGCGTGAGCCCTCTCACGACGGGGATGCAGTGGCCAGGGGTTGTATGGCGGTGTCTATCGACATCGCCAACGCCTCAACTCCATGCCCTGGAGCTGCATGGGGAAACACTCGGTATCACCGGGTGCCGACCTATCTCCGTCATATAGTCGGGGACTATCGACGGACGGGGCCGTCATCTACCCATCGAAACGGTGAGTGGAACCGGCGAGAGATGTCGTGCGGTGTCCCACAGGGTTCGGTTCTGGGGCCGCCCTGTGGAACATCGGTTACGACTGGGTGCTGCGCGCCGACCTCCCTGCCGGCGTCAGCGTGGTTTGCTACGCTGACGACACTGAAACCACTGGCACAGGGGGTCGTACGAGGCGGCGGCGGAAACTATGACGCAGGGCTGCGATAGTCGTTGAGAGGATCCGCAACTGGGTCTCGGTGGCTCTGCACAAGTCCGAGGCCATGCACTTCATGGTCCTCGGACAGGCCACCACTGGGATCCTCAGTGATGGTGGAGGGGTATCCATCGGCGTCGAGTCGACGTTGAAGCACCTAGGACTCGTCCTCGACGGCCGATGGAACTTCGTTGAGCACTGACGTTTGGCTCCCAAACTGGAACGGACCGGGGCTGCCTTCAGGCGGCTCCTGCCGAACCTGGGACCAAACGCCTCCTGCCAGGCTCTACGCGAGGATCGTGAGGTCCATGGCCCTTTACGGGGCCCCGGTGTGGGCGCGTGGATTGGCGCGGCTTGCCGTCCACCACGCGCCCAAGGGTGGTTGCCGTAAGATGGCTCGCGGCTACCGCACGATCTCCCTCGAGGCGGCGAGCCTCCTTGCTGGATTGCCGCCATGGGATCTGGAGGCGATAGTCCTCGCGCCTGCACAGATGGCGCGCGGGCACTATGGAAACCCGCTGCCGCGGCAGGTTGTCGCGCAGCGAGCAGACTCCGGCATGATCTCATGGCGACATAAGAACGACTGTCGCAGCCCGTGCTGGGCACGCCACTATGCGGCGATAAGACCCTCTTTGAGGGTGGCGAGACGCCACGGTGTCTCACCTTCCGCCTGACAGAGTCCTCACCGGACACGGTGTGTTCGGGAGGTTCCTGCACCGAATCAGGCGGGAGGAAACGCCCAGGTCTCCTGCGAGGATCGACCAGGACACGGTGGAGCACACCGTGGAGGTGTGCCCTGCTTGGGCGGCAGCACCGCCGTTACTCGTAGCGGCGATAGGCGCGGCGACCTCGCGTCCGGCCTGGTCGAAGCCATGGTCCGGCAGGACGGAATGGGATGCCGTCATCACCTTCTGCGAAGCAGTGATGCTAGCGAAGGAGGTGGCGGGCAGGAAAGGAAAAGAGCAACTTTCCTTCCCGGCCGCCGCGAGACGCCCCGGGCGTCGGGGGGCTACGTCGTGGCCCCTGACCACCGTAGGCGCGGACCTGTGGACGGCGAGCAATGGGTAGCTCGCCGTCCGTCGTCTAACGACGACAGGCCGTGTCGACGGCGCGTTTTGTTCGCGCGCCTCAAGAGCTGTCAGCAGCGTGAAGGGCCGCAAGGCCTGACGCCTGCCGGGGCTGCAGGCTGTTCGAAAGAGATATCGCGGCTCCGGAACGTAAGGGCACTGAAGGAACACGGATGGTTTTAGTCAGTAAAAGTCGGCACCCTTCCTCCACCCACAGCGAAGGCGTCATTAGATGATTTTCCATCCGCAAAAAAAAAAAAAGGGTGAAACTTACTTCTGAAAACAACCCTGAACTAAAAACACAATTTAGGTAATAACCGCTCTGCGATATAAAGTACTCTTCAAAATTATTTTACCTCGACAATTTTAATTATTAACAGTTTAATTAAAACTAGGCTCGTAAACTCCCTCATAAACTGTTAGGAATAACCTCAAACTATACTTTAAATTTTATACTAAACTACTAATTGTTAGAAGCAAAGAATTAATATAAATTTCCATCTGAGAATCTCATTATTTTAGAGTAAATGACGGCTCCGCAGCGCAGCGGCTTAGCGTTTAGTCGCAACGCTGGTTCGAATCCCACACGGAAAAAGTGTTTTTATGGCCTACAAATAATTGTTGCTGGGCTGCATGTGTGTTCATGTGAAATTTATGTAGGTAAACCGCTGCTTCGACACACAAAACTCCTACTGAGGTGAAACGTTTTTTTTAAATAAGGGTTACGACGAAATACGAAATACGACGTTTTCGTACGAACATTGAAATTATAGATAATTTTTCTAAGGGCGGACACTATGAGCATATTCAATGATTATAATGTTCGTAGTTATTGCTTCATCATCAGCATCATTACAGCCCTTCACATGTTTGAACCCTGAAAATAGGCCACCTGCATCCATTGACCACCTGCATATTTCACCAAGTCGTCACTCCATCCAGTTATTGCTTATATCGATATAACATTATACTTCAGTAATTAAATGTAACTTTCAATAAATTATGACGACTCGTTAGCACAATAGATATGTATGGTTCTGTTAAACATCACCAGTTGGTCAAAGTTTTCATATAATAATTACTGTTTAACTTAATAATATACAATATTTATAACAGCTGCTATATTAGTAATATAGCTGTAGCACGAATGGGTCGGCTCGACCGGGGAAGGACCACGCTTTCACAGAATACCAGCGTAAAATAGCAGCTTAACACTGCTGTGTTTCGTATGGTGAGTGTAGAGAACGGGGACCCTTTTACTGAAACGAGGCATTCCATCTTAGTGCTCACGGGTGACAACGCATCTGCATTTTGATTCGTAATCGAGGATAGATGTAGATGTCTATGGACCAGCAACCACTTAACATACCAGGTGGACTGTGCTCGTTTGTCACCCTTATCCTATAAAAAAAAACAATAATCAAAAAAATATAAAAAAGACTCTATGGTTAATGAAACACTCAACACTGTATTATAGGAAACTCAAGGAGGCAAAGATTGTTTAACGATACATCATAATGAAAAATTCAAGTGACACCGCGATTTACTCGGCGACAGCGCCACCTAGGGAGAACAGGAAGAACTAAATTTACTTAGAAAGTTTGGATTTTAGTTTGTTAGCTAAACATTCCGCCGCCCAAGAACGATTACAGTCCTTTGAAAAAGTGAACATAAAATAAATAAAAACAAAAGACTAAAACAAACTAAAGTCTTATAACTAGTCATAATCATTAAAATAAAACTAGTTTTACGGATTTTATCGCGTATATTAACTTATTTTATATTCCCGACGTTTCGAGCACTTTACAGCACCCATGGTCACGGGGGGACTGAGGTGTTTGACGTCCCAATGTCATAGTTAACCACGGCTACCTCCAGATTAAAATTATTAATTTTGTTCCGATCTACGCAGTATGAACTTACAGTATCTTGAAGTCTTGCAGTTGTATGCTTGGGTTGGGATTTAATTTTATTAATTATAGGATCCCAAGCAGATGGTAGCACCCAGCCATCTTCTCTATTGAAATTAGGATGTTCTTTAGCGAGGATTTGTGGTCTATCAAATCTAATGTAGTGACTGGGACGATCCTGTACGTGTTCACAGACTGCAGACTTCCCGGAGCGTCGATTCTTCACATCAGCTATGTGTTCTTTAATGCGGGTTTTTATTGATCTTTTAGTCTGTCCAATATAAGACAGACCACATTCACAATCAAGCTTGTAGACTCCTGCATCTTGCAGAGGGACATTACATTTGACTGATGGTAAAAACTAACTAATCTTCTTCGGCGGCTTGAAGTATGTTTTAATGGAAGAATGCTTCAAGATGTATGTAGCCAATCTTGTCAGTAGCACCTCTGACATAGGGCAGTATAGCAAGCTCGCTCGACTGTGGCCGGCTTCACTCGTTCACTGTGACGTAGGCGCGGGACCCGAAGCTTGTTGTTGTGCAAAACTTGCTTGACGTGTTGGAGCTCGACGGCCAGTTGTTTACTGTCACAGATCCCTCGTGCTGAAACAAAGATTTACCCACGGTAGCTAACTGTGAAGGATAGTGATGAGAATCACCGTTTTAATATCTATATTTATGGGTCTTTTTTCTATACACAGTGTGGCTCAAGGTGTTATCAGGATTCTAAATTACTAACACATCTAGAAAAGCTAAAGAATTGTTTGGCTCTAACTCTATTGTGAACAGAATTTTAGAATTTATGGAGTTAAGATGGTCTAAAAATGCAGTTACTTTATCTAAAGGTAGAATTGTGAAAGTGTCGTCTATGTACCACTTGTAGAATCTTGGATTTACGGGAGAAGTAAGCAGGGCTTTCTCCTCAAAGTCTTCCATGAATATATCGGCGACAATGGAAGATACAGGTGAGCCCATCGCCTCACCATCACTTCTTCACTCAGCATCACTTGCTTGTAGAACTCTTCCTTTTGCAATAGGTAGCCAGATGTAAGGCAGTGTTTGAGTAATACTGCATATTCTACGGGCATGTTGTTTTCCTCCAGCCTTCTAGTTACAATTGAGATGCAGTCTTCAACAGGTAAGCAAGTGAACAGAGACTGCACATCAAAACTGACCATAGTTTCATTGCCTGCCAGATGTAAGTCTTGAACCTCGCTGATAAAATGGTAGGAATCCTTTGTGTGTGCTCTTGTATGTCTCCTGAGCGGTGAGAGTATTTTCGCCAAGTGTTGAGCTAATCTGTAAGTTAGTGAATCGATTTGGCTCACTATGGGACGTAGTGGAGCATTGGGCTTGTGTATTTTTGGTAACCCATACAACTTCGGTGGTTTGGCACACGTAGGTATTATCGATTTTACGTCCAGATTTAATTTTTCGGAGTGATTCTTTAGTCAGAATCATTCAGGGGCAGAGGGCACAATTTTGCGATAGGCCTCTTAAAAATATTATCCTTGTATTGTAAAGACACAACTCTTGTAACGCCTGAATGATTCGTCCGAAAAGCCACTTTCCAGGAGGAAGTCTATCATTTTTTACCAACATGACAATACCTATAGCAAGTTTTGGCTGACTCTTGTTCCATTTATAACGATGTTGCAACGTTGTCAGATATTTATTTTGCCATCGTTGTCACAAACACTGCACCATACGTTGAATTATATGCCACCGATGTAAAGAGCTGACTTTAACATCAATCAAAGATGGTTCTGGTACACCAATCAATGGTTGCCCAACCAGAATTTATTATGGTAAGTGGACGAAAGTTGACACAAGCTTCGACTTGGGTTAAAAGAGTACATAACTCTTCCAGTGAGCTTGGTCATTAGCTAGTAGTTCAGCAATTTCAGAAATTATTGCAGATTTTGAATCTCTAAAGGCAAGATCTACTTCACAGGCCGCGCCCACAAAATTCCTACCATGGTCATTCCAAATTTCCTTGCAGTGACCACGGCGAGCAGTGAAGCGTCGAAAAGAAGCTATGAACGCAGCTGAAGTGAGATCAGTTACCAATTCTAGATGAATGGTTTTTGTGACGGTGCACATAAATAAGCAAACATAAACGTTACAGGTTTTCTTTACATCTACCAGGGTACAATTTCACTGTAAAAGGTCCAGCAAAATCTACTCCACTTATGAAAAATGGACGACTTGGTTTAACACGAAATTTAGGGAGATTTGCCATAAATGGTACAGAAGGATTAGCCCTTTGTTTAAAAGATGGTTTACATTTAGTGAGGACAGTTGTAACAATAGTTTTGACTCTAATTATCCAAAAATGTTGTCTTACAAAGTTCAAAGTAAGTTGATGCCCTCCATGCAGAGCTTTCAAATGAGCGTTCAAAACAATAAGCTTAGAAAGACCACAATCGTTACTCAAAATAACAGGACTTTTCATAGTATCTGAAATATCTGCATTGGCAAGTCAACCACCCACATAAATAATGCCTTTATCATCTAGATATGGGTTAATAACATGTAGTTTGCTCAATTGGTGAACTCGTTCACCATGTGACAATCGAGAAATTTCATCACTGAACGAAACTGATTGAGACATCTTAATGCATCTATTTAGAGCATCGTCAAGCTCATCTGGACTCAGATAAACGGGTTCATCAAACGATCTCCTATCTATTTTGGCTTTACACAGTTTAATAAAACGTAAACAATAAGCAGTTACACGTATCAGTTTCGAAAGTTTCGAGTATCGTTTTAGGTAAGAAATAACAGCATCATTTTCAAAAACATTAATGTTTGTATGTACTTTAGTTTTAACCTTCATTTCTAAATCTGTTGCAGGTACAACGTTATCTAAATTAACAACAACATCGAGGTTTTGTAAAAATTGTGGGCCATTCGAACATAGTTCAGACTGCTGCAAATCAGATGGATATACTCCACGGGAAGCTAAATCAGCTGGATTATTCGCCGAACTAACATGATGCCATTGGTTACTATTTGTGAATGTCAAAATGTCTGAAGTGCGATTAGTGACAAATGTGGTCCATGTATTAGGTGTCTTACGCAGCCAATCCAAAACTGTGGTCAAATCCGTCCATGCATATACATTTGCATCAGGGATATTTAGTATAGTTTTAACATGTTGTATCTTTTTCGCCAAGAGAACTTCACCACAGAGCTCGAGACGGGGAAGTGAAATTTGTTTGACGGGAGCAACTTTAGATTTAGCCATAACCAGAAATACTTTAACAACATCATTTTCCCAAACTCTGAGATACACCACTCCAGCATAAGCGGCACAGGAAGCATCACTGAATCCATGCAGTTCTTGTCTAATTGTGCTGTCAGAAACTCCAAGCCATCGTGGGAACTGAATGGGTTCAGAGTGCGCAAAACGTTCAAGGTAAGTTATCCATTCATTTTTCAGGTCATGAGGGAGTTCTTCGTCCCAAGCTAAGCCAGCTAACCACAACTTTTGCATAAAAATTTTAAGTAAGATTATTTCAGGTGTTAGCCAACCTAGAGGTCGAGGGTTTTTGCAATTGTGCAAAATTCATGTTTATATTTAATTCAAAATTATCTGTTTGTCTCTTTGTGAGTTCCAGGTGATACCCAAAGTTTTCAGAGTATCTTCGACCTTTATATTTATTGCGTTTTGTGATTCTTTATCATGATCAGGAATTTATCATAAAACTAATTGACTGTTAGATGCCCATCTGTGCAAAAGTAAACCACCGCGAGACAAAAATTCAGTAAGCTTTTTTGTAAGAGAACAGCATCTTCTTCATTAGACGCACCAGTCATTAAGTCGTCCAAGTACAGGTCAATTTTCAATATTTCAGATTCTACAGGAAAATCATGTTTTTCATCATCAGCAAGTTGGTGAAGTTGACGAATAGCTAAGAATGGCGCACAAGATGTTCCGTAAGTCACGGTATATATTCCTGTATGGGTTGTGTTGGCGATTCTCGCCATAGTATTCTCTCGTAGTCAACATCATCTTTAGATACTAAGGTCTGTCTATACATTTTTTGAATGTCAGCGACTAAACAAAATTTGTATTGTCTCCACCGAGTAATTAAATCTCTGAAATATTGTTGCAACGGATATCCCATCAAAAATTCTTTATTTAACGATTTTTTTTTCAGATGTAGCACGAAGACAACTAGTAGCTTCGTGCTTAAGCTCGTCGGCCGAAGAACAGCGTGGTGAGGTAAGTAGTGAAGCTTTTGTGTTTTCTTTTCATTTTCAGGTACTATTATCTCCTTGAAGTCAGCGTTACGTCTGAAACGTTTCTCCATTTGCTGTAAGCGACTAACAGCAAGAGGTCTAACATCACCAAGATTTCTGGGTGGATCATCCTTGAACGGTAAACACACAATGTAACGTCCGTCATCATTGCGCGTGTGTGTGGATTTAAAATGCTCTTCACATTGTGCTTCTAATTCAGTCATCGGCTTTTTGTGAGGTAAGTTCTCTTCAATTTCCCAGAATTGTCTGAGTAACTAATTTGCTTCGAATTTAGTGTGAGCAACTATCATATTGTGTTTCTGTGTTGCAGTATCAGTTTGTAAAGCCTTGCCGGAGATCAACCCACCCAGAAGAGAGTTAAGTGCGATCAGAGAATTTTACTTGTGTAGTCTTTGTAGTAGTATGTGAGCATGCACATCGGCACCAAGTAGAACGTCAATAGATCCTGGCTTGTGAAAGATTGGATCAGCTAGATCCAACTGCATATACGAAGGCCAAGTATCTTGTGGGAATTCACGTGACAGCAACAATGAAGTGAGTTACTTGAGTACATAAGCATTTACTTCAAATGTGGAGGCTTCGTATTTTTTGGAATGTATTGTAAGTTTAACCATAGGTTTTGTAGTTACCACTGATGAGTTTGATTTATCAGAGATCCTGCCAAAACGGGAGTGTGATCAAGATTCAATAACTGCGCTACTTCAGAGATGAAAGAGCCCTGTGAGTCCTGATCAACAAGATATCTTAGTGGATACCATTGTTCCTGGACTCAACCTTTATTTCGGCTGTATAATCTTCAAATTTTTAGAGATGTGAGACATTGGCTAGTAGTGTCTAGTAAATCTTTGATACCTTTTCCTGATTCAGTTGTTAGTTTTTCTGAGTTAAAAATCGACTTAGAATATTATTCACAATCACTCGCTTGTTCTCATATCTTTCATTTAGTTTTTTCCATGCATCATCATAGTTCGCTTCAGTTAAAGAATAATTTTTGAGTAACTGTTCGGCTTCTCTGGTCAAACTATATTTAAAAAAATGATGTTTTTCGATTTTAGACAAGCGGTCATAATCAAGAAATAGATCTCTGAAGCTCATCCACTGATCATAATCACCAGAAAATTGTGGTATAGCTATTAGTGGTAGTTTTGGTCTAAGTTTAGGAAGTTATGAAGTTGTGTCAGATTTTGAAGATTCACTCATTGGTGTAATATCATAAACCTATCCTTTAGCCAACTGTTTAAATCCAAGTAATGTTTCTCTGTTTGTTCAAAATTATCATCAATATCGAAATCATATTCGGTTTTCATTGTCTCACTGTCCAACGATACAGTAAGCAAATCATAACTTTTGTAACAAGCCCAATATTCAAGTAATGCGCCTATCTAAATAACTGCTTGTTCATTTATCCTTTGAATATTTCTTCGTATTTGTAAGTAAAAAAAAGAAAAAGTTTATTTTAGACAAATATCACTATTTCAACGCAGATACAGATAAATGTTCACCACTCAATGTTATGTTTGTTTGGTAAGTCCAAATCTACTAAGTCTATGTAAAAACGGAGCAAATTTTTCCAAGTCTTTTTCATCACGAAACTTTTCTAAGTCTTTTTAACACAAAATTTTTCACAAAAGTCTTTTTTATTTTTGCACTTTGAAATAACAAAAGTCTTTGACGTAATGTTATTGCACTATGTTCGACACTTGCACTTTACTTACAGTTTATCCGTTAGCAGAAGGACCATTTGGTTAATGAAACACTCACACTTTATCACTAGGTTTTACTCACATACCACTACACTGTATTATAGGAAACTCAAGGAGGCAAAGATTGTTTAACTATACATCATAATGAAAAATTCAAGTGATACCGCGATTAACTCGGTGACAGCGCCATCTAGGGAGAACAGGAAGAACTAAATTTACTTAGAAAGTTTGGATTTAAGTTTTTTAGCTAAACACCCTACATCCCGCGGTAAAGTGCTAAGAATACGTTTTCTTGTTGAAAACGTATTCTTGGCCTTAAAGTTAACTTTAAACTAACACTCAGCCTTTGGACGGTAAAAGTTTACTGATTTTATATTTGCGCTATGTCTCCGATTCAGAAGGCTCTGACGCCATCCGGTCTGATGTATCCTTGAGACGAGAGGCTGCCAAAGTGTAAGAATAAGCATCAAACACGTTTACTTTTCTTCCAAGGGACCACAGTAATAAATAGCCCTACGGTTATCGATGTTTAGAGAATTGTGACGGGACAACCTACCAGCATTTTTTACAGGAAGTTAAATTAACGCTTCTTTTAAAAGAATATTCGAAATAGTTTAAGCATGACTTCAGCTCTATGTGCAATCTAGTGTTAATGACCTTAACGATAATATTAACAAAATCAACCACAACCTTGATGCAATAAGAACGTACAGACATGGTGTTTCGGTTAACCCTTCCAAATGTAAAGTAATGGTTATAGGTAGTAGCAGAATATTAGCCAAGATTAATAACCATGATCTTTCTCCCGTATTTTACAATGGAACATTGCTGCCATTTTGTAAATCTGTAAAAATCTTGGCTTACGCTGATACGCTGATTGATACCTTAAGCTGGGGAGTTCAAGTTACTGAAATAAGCCGTAAAGTTACTGCCACAGGGAACGTAACCTTTGCCGTCGCAAAAACTTTCTGCCTTTTAAAACTAAACTTCTACTTATCCAGACTTTGATATTACCCATTATTGATTATGCGGATATGTGTTACCCAGATCTATCTCAATATCTTCTCGATAAGTAAGAGCGCCTTCTTAACAATTGCATTAGGTTCATTTTCGGCTTGCGTAAGTATGACCATGTTTCCCAGTACCGTTCTAAGCTTAAATGGCTTTCTATTCAAAGTCAAAGGCGTAGCTTCCGAATTTTACAAGTACTATATTCAATTTTAAATGACCCAAATTCTTCTTCTTATCTTAAGTATAACTTTCAGTACCAATATTCTACTCATGATAGTTCCCCGTTCCGAAAATAGTCTTAAAATTCTTATTCCACCACATAAGAGTGGTTTCTGTAATTCCTCTTTTACTGTGCAGTCCATACTGCTCTGGAATGCCCTGCCTGTTCATATAAAAAAAAACAGTAACAAACATTATTTTAAAAGACTAGTTAGAGAATTCTTTAACAGGAATAATACCACCTGATTTATCAGACTTTTGTTTTTCTCTCTCTTTCGCGTTGTAATTGATATTTTGTATAATATGTATTTTAATATGCATCATGTTATTTTATTTTTGTATTATATTATTTTATATTTATTTAAAGATTTTGTATATATAAGTATCCGTTTATATATTTACTATTCATTCTTTCTTTATTACAAAGTAGATATTAAGTTTGTATATTTTAAAAATATTTTATTTATTTGCATTTTGTTGTAAAATATAATCTTTTTACTTATTTATTAATTTATGGAGTAGTTGTTACACCTGCCAAAGCTTCTCAAATCATCCAGGGTTGACTGGTAGAGAATGCCACAAGGCATTAAGTCCGCCCTTTATATCCCTTATTATAAGGTAGATGTAAAAAGATTAAATAAATAAATAAAAAATAAATGACTGATATTATAATGATTTCTTATATTTCTTCTACAATTTTTTTCTAACGCTACAAATAATTTTCAAATTTTTTGTCCTCGAATTCCAAGTCGATGCTACCATGTTAATTTTATTCTAAATCATTAGGCTACGTTCGCTTGATTCATTATTTACAATTACTCTCAAATAATTTTAAAATGATTTTACGAACTTCATTGAAATAGCAGTCCGGACTCTGATTGATTGACTTGTCAGTTTATTCATACTTGACGTTAAGTTTTGAATCTGTTAGGGTTAAGCTCCCTGTCAAAGTTCGAGCCCTTAGTAAATTTAATAAGATGGATTGTGCGAGGGATACTGTGACGTAATGTTCGCAATGGGAGTAATGGAATAATATATGGATTTTTCTTGTAAAATGATGATGCCTTGATCGTTTCATCACTCGCTTTAATTTCATATTTAGTAAGCAACGCGAGTTTGGTTCGCCGCGATCATTAAAATGATTAATTTAAAGTCTGATTAATAACACGTATGGCGGTGAAGGGAAACATAGCGGGATATTTGCATATTTAAAAAATTACAAACATTTGAGGACATTTAGCAAAGTATACCATAGACACTGAAGCAACATGTCGTACTAATTCCTGTTCCATAACTCACAGTAATGAAAATAGTTCTATGACCAGGTTTGGGACGTTTGCCGAATGATACTTACTATAAAACTTACTTGAAAATTTTCATATATTAAACGAGTTACAAATTAGAAGTTAAGTATGCGATAATATATTTTTTTCTGTGAAATATCGTTATTTGGATATATAGGGTAGATCAAAAACTCTCCAACAATTTCGCTTATCAGATTAAAGAACTGGGTAAACATAATTAGGTATTGTGTTAATAGGACATAATATAATACAAAGGAACATATTAACATACAACAGCAGTAAACTACTAGATGACTTTGACAAATGAATATACCACCATTACTATTATGGTGCAGGGTATAAGCTTTAAGCGTAACGTGATTCTCGATCAAGTCACCTTTCAAATAAAAAAAACTAAATTTAAAATCGGCTCATCCGTTTGGGAGCAACGATGCCACAGACAGACACATAGATACACTGATACACAGATACACAAGTTAAACATATAACACCCCTCTTTTTCGTAGGGCGTTAAAAAGATCATACAGAAGAATTACTCCTTTTTTGAAGTCGGCTATAAAATAACGGTATCCTTTTTCAATTGGAATATTTTCCTGTGGAGAAGCAGATTTGTATCCAAGACGCAAACACAAAAGTTCTGGTTGGCAAGGTCCTTACGTCCTTGATCCAGCATCTATAATTTTTCTATGGTTTCATTAAATTAAAGTGCACATAGAAATTATTACATTCTATGACCTTTTTTTAATGAACAATTTCTTTAATGAATATGGGTGACAAACAAGAATACAGGCCATCTAGTGGTAAGTATTCTGTGAGAGCGTTATGCTTTCCCGGTCGAGACAACCTATTCCTGATGCATAATAAAACTGCAGCGCTGCTTTACCATGTTATATGTGCAAAGGCTTTCTAAACAATCTTATTTTATATTTATTAGCTTTAAGCGTAACGTGATTCAAAGACTTACATAAATAACTTAAATTAAAAAAATTAAAAAACACTCGATCAAGTCACCTTTCAAATAAAAAAAACTAAATTTAAAATCGGCTCATCCGTTTGGGAGCAACGATGCCACAGACAGACACATAGATACACTGATACACAGATACACAAGTTAAACATATAACACCCCTCTTTTTCGTAGGGCGTTAAAAAGATCATACAGAAGAATTACTCCTTTTTTGAAGTCGGCTATAAAATAACGGTATCCTTTTTCAATTGGAATATTTTCCTGTGGAGAAGCAGATTTGTATCCAAGGCGCAAACACAAAAGTTCTGGTTGGCAAGGTCCTTACGTCCTTGATCCAGCATCTATAATTTTTCTATGGTTTCATTAAATTAAAGTGCACATAGAAATTATTACATTCTATGACCTTTTTTTAATGAACAATTTCTTTAATGAATATGGGTGACAAACAGGAATACGGGCCATCTAGTGGTAAGTATTCTGTGAGAGCGTTATGCTTTCCCGGTCGAGACAACCTATTCCTGATGCATAATAAAACTGCAGCGCTGCTTTACCATGTTATATGTGCAAAGGCTTTCTAAACAATCTTATTTTATATTTATTAGGTTGGTTCAACGATGTAAATAGTATCTATATAATAGCCCTTTGGGTTAGAAGTAGAGTAGACAAAAAGTAGAAAGAAGAGTATCTGACCTTTACGGGTAAAACCGCCATCTATCGGAAGCCATGAGATACGATACCCACGCGACGAAATTAGGTTATTAGATTCTCTTACCAAGTCACCACCACAAGGCATTAATACGCACATAATCAGGCAAGTTTGTTTATTATATTATAGTGATGTAAATGTGTACAGCATCTATGTATCAGCCCTATTGGGTTAGAGTAACTGACTTTTACGTCTTGGGTCCTAGGTTCGGATCTCGAGAAACAAATAATTGTGCATAACACAAATTACTAGTTTGGGGCTTGGATGTATCGTGATCGACAACATGTCTTTGATACAGCATCTAACCTACCTTCGATTTTAAGAAACAACGTGTAATGTCCCAAACTTGAACCTGAAAGATGGCGGTCTGTGCTTATATCTGTCTCGAATGTCTACCAGATCAATAGTGTGAGAACCCTTACATTCGCATTTCATATAACGCTTCCACTTATGAATTGCTACTCTGAATAATTGTATAAAAGTGGTAGTTAAGTCTTAACCTGGACTTTTATAATGATGCTTGATCTTTGCCCTATTTTTTACTTCTGACTCGGTAAATTTTCATTATGTTCATTTCAAAGTTACTTTATAATGGAAGTTATTTTCGTGGCACCTCTTATGATCTTCTTATTAATCAGCCCCAAAAAATACGCTTCTGTAAATCGGGGCAGAGTGATTGGCGATCACCCAGTCATTCGATGACATTATGTATAGAATATAATTTCAGCCAAATGGCCGCCGCGACTCCGTTGTAGGTGGTGTATCCCGGTGAACCAATTTTGGACGACATCTTCGCATAAATGGGGCTCAATTTCATGAAGAACGCTAGCTATTTTAGCCTTCAAGGTGGCAAGCACCTGTGGTTTGTCTGCATAGACCAGAGATTTCACGTAGCCCCACAGTAAGTAGTCGAGCGGTGTTAAGTCACGCTGCTGCTTGCGGTTTGTTTTCACTCTTACAACACCCACGGGACGATAAGGGGTAGTGGATATTCTTACAACACCACTACACCATTGATTATATATATAAAAATATTGAGCTGTCTATACTCACCATAATCCAAAGCCAAATGAATATCTCTTTCTTTCTTTTTATTTGTCAGTAAAATGCGCTAGTTACAAAGAGGTGGTTTTTTTATAGAATAAGGTGACAAGTAAGCACACAGTTCAGCTGATGATTTGTGGATGTTGTGTCCCATAGACATCTATAATATTTATCTACGATTAATGCTATGACTATGATAAAATACCTCGATACCAATGAAAATGGTCTCCGGTTCTCTACACACACTATACGAAACACAGTGGCATTAAGCTGCTATTATATACTGGTATTTTGCGTGCCCTTCCCCAGAACGATTCATCCCATTCGTGTTACAATCATAATACAGCTGCAGCGTGGCTCTACCACGTTTAAAGGCTAATATCATTATATTACGCCCATAAATAAAATGCCTAGAAACACTGCTTTGGACTCATCGATTTAGTGACCGTAAGCACGACTGCTAATCATGTAGTCCCGGGTTCTAATCCTAGGTCCTAGGATTTTTCGCCAATTCTAAGTCGCAGCTTGGAGTTAGACAGTTGGTGATGTTTCACCCCGTGCCCCGGAAAGCACGTAAAGCCATTGGTCCTACGTCTGATCTCTATCCGATCGTGTCGGATTGCCGTCCCATCGGACTGTGAGATGGAAAAGACAGTCTACCAGTATTATCGTACACACTCGTGCACTATAATCCTCTCCTGCTCAGATGGCTAGTCTCCGTTGAGACTGGCCGCCGTGACCGGAATTGGGTCTGGTGGACATTATTACCCAGAAAGACTTAATTTTTTTTAGTAACCTACTTTATACTTCTTTGTTTAAACACCTCTACATAACATAAATGTAAGAACAATTAACCATTTCACTGTCCCATGAATCATATATGAACATTTCAATTGTTTAACTATTGTGTCTATTTCTCGGACAAGGAAGTTGTTAATTCATCTTTCTCTGTCACTATGGTTTGTTAAAATATTTCCGTCCGTGATGTCAATATCAAATGAATATAAAATGGAGCCCTATTTTAAAATTAGCGCAGTGGTAATTTTAGTAACTACTAAAAGCATTTTGCTAAAATGGAGACCCGATTTGGCGTCATATATTTCGTTTTAACTTCCTGTTTATTTTTGTTTTATTTGTATGGTATTGATAGGATAATTAAATTAATTAACTTTCTTTCAATCGAAAAATGAGTACACACACACCAACATATGCTCACGTATGATCCCTCAAATCGCTAGAATTTTGTACTATTTCAAATATAAGACATCATAATTTAAAGTTTTTATAATATAAGGCAAATACACAACACAATACAATGAAATTTACATACACTGCGTAGTAAATCTCAGATATAGACTTTGACAAATGTATGTTAGGTACATGCTAACACGCTGCCAACCACAAGCATTAGGTAAACAACCAAAATCACAATAGTTTTCCTACGGAACAAGTGCTATCTCACCAGTATAAATATTGCTGGGAAAATTTATCGTATCAATGTTGCTCTCACTATTTTATTCTACTTGTATTATTCCAGTGCTTGACTTTAATCCCACCTGCTGGTAAGTAGTATTTAGTAATATAGTCTCTTCAATCGATATATCTACCAAAACCTACAAAATTTGTAAGTTTCAAGTTTTATTACAAGTTATTACCACATTTCCTGTGGTTAAGGAAAATTAGGTAAAAAAACCATTTGCATCCAAAAATATATCTAGTCTGTTCAAAGCTAGTAAAACCTATAGTAGAATTGATTAACAAACAAACTTAATCGTTAAAACAGTAATTAAAAAACTTCGACTGCGTAAAAAGTTTACTGGAAAGAAAAACATTGTATACCTTGTGTCACTTCCATAACTAAGAATAATCTTACGACACCCCCTACGTTAAAATCCATCAAGCCGTTTAGGCTATAGAGCGTGCCAAATAAATAGACATACGTATTATATACATACTCGTAAAACATTACCCTTTTTCTGGGGTAGTCAGGTACTTAATATAGATTCGATTCTTATTAAATTAAGATTTCTTTATACAAGGTAATGGTGGCAACACAGCTCTCCTCACAATAACTCCGAAAGTCGTTTGTATCGAGCTTGGCCTCCTTTTAACATTTTTGATTTTGGTGGGATGTATGTAACTTCGAACTCAATCGAAAAACGTATCTGAAAGTATCTAATATATATATATTTTGCAATAACCGGCCAAATTTGCAGAAAAGGTTCAGAATAAGTAATATAGGCAAATGGTGAAGAAAAATTAATTAAAAAAAATCTGAAACATTCTGTCCTTTTTATCTTTTAAATTCAAAATGCGTGGTAATGCATTATTTTAACAGATTTTACTGCGCACACACACATGAGGGTCGATCGGAAGGCAAAAACGTTGTTGCCCAGAAATCACTTTCAATTTGGGATAATTTCAAATAAAACTTTTAACCAACACCAACATTATTTACTCGTAGTTTCAAAAACGGCAATAACGGTATATCATTATTTATATATTTGAACTTAAGTTTAAAATTTGGCTACTGTTTGAAAAATAACCCTGTATACAGGGTATTTTTGAAACGCTCCTGAAAACGAAGACAGATGATAGTACTAAGGATACCTATGATGATGGGTCACAAAGAAATTCGATCCCGAGGAAAAAAATCATCTTTTCACAACGTTTTATTACTTTATTCACGCTCCATCATGTTATTACAGTTATTTGAAACGATATTTCACACAAAAAATCATGAAAATACTGAAAAATAAAACCAGCAGTGAAACTTTAAAAGAAAATCAGCTGACTATAGGGTCAATATCCTCGCGGGCATCGAACTCTTTCCTAGATCGGTACGAAACAATGCATTAGGTTATACTACTTACTCACTCTACCCTTCCTTTCACACACACGCTGCTTCGTGTCGCCTCGCGCTGTGGAATTTACACAAACATGCTTCAAGGACATTACAATAATTTTAGTTTTTGAGACAGTGCCATGTTGACTATCACGAGCGATAGTTGAATTGTTTTGTTTATTAAATTATTATCGTTATTACTTGTTATTTATTAATTAATGATGTTGTTCTTGTTGTTACGTTTTGTGTTTTTTGTTTGGTTTTAATAATGTCTAACGCGTAGGTACGTTTATAGTGCTCGTGAATACGGCAACATGTTAATGTGCCTTGAAGAATCTCATAAGGTCACGGAGGATCGGTAAGCTGTTTCATACCTAATTTTTTAAATAACTTAGTACTGAACTGATCTGAATAGGTACATAACTGAATACTAACTTATTCTGGACTATAATTTTTTTATAGTATAGGGTGACAAACGAGCACACAGTCCACCTGATGGTAAGTGGTTGCTGTGACCCATAGACATCTACATCTATCCTCAATAAAGACTCAAAATGTAGATGCGTTGTCACCCGTGAGGACTAAGATGGAATGCCTCTTTTCCAGTAAAAAGGGTCTCCGGTTCTCTACACTCACCATACGAAACACAGCAGTGTTAAGCTGCTATTTTACGGTGGTATTCTGTGAGAGCGTGGTCCTTCCCGGTCGAGCCGACCCATTCGTGCTACAACTATACTACTAATATAGCTGCAGCATGGCACCACGTAATCAGAATAATAAAATACCTACACAATGGATAACAAAGCATGACTCTAACCTTGTAAACATTTTATTTAAGTATTTTTTCATTAGCGGGAATCGAACCAGTTATTTGGTTTATTTAACCTGTGAATTCAATTAAAGTGGCTACGTGGAGACAAGCACAGTGGCAAATTAGTAGGTTAAGTAGATAAGTTAGGTATTTAGACAAGTGTTGTAAATTATTAGGTATTGTGGTACCATCGCTAGTTGCGGGCCGCGCGAATTCGGCGTTCGCGCGTACATTGACCCTAGTCAGCTGATTGTAATTCAGTAATTTCACTGCTGGTTTTATTTTCAGTATTTTCATGATTTTTTGTGAAAGATCGTTTCAAATAACTGTAATAACATGATGGAGCGTGAAAAAGTTAATAAAACGTTGTGAAAAGATGATTTTTTTCCTCGATCGAATTTTTGTGACCCATCATCATAGGTATCTTTAGTACTATCATCTGTCTTCGTTTTCGGGAGCGTTTCAAAATACCCTGTATATATATATATATTTCCTTCCATAGAATTATTACGTATAGAAGCGCAGTCTAGTACAAAACACGAGCAAAGTGAAGCAAGGTCATTATGTTAGTGGGCGCGAGTCGAATGTGCCTACGCTCGTCACACGCACACATACACGCCATTCAGTGATACCAGTTTCTGGCGTTTGCAATCAAATTGTGCAAATCACTTTTATTGATTAATTTTAAATAATCGATATAATAAAGATTACGTATTGCGTACGAAGACGTATTTGAGAATAATAAATGGAATAAAATAAACACGATAATGATGGTACTAATATAACTTTATTATACATATTTTAATGGTACAAATGCAGACGTAATAAAATTTAAGAATATTATTAAACACAATTAATTTGCTCGAATACAATAAGCACATCGTGTAATGTTTAATTTTAATCGACTTCAAAAAGGAGAAGGTTCTCAATTCGGTGTATTTTTTAATGTTTTACCTCAGAATTCTGTTATTTCTAAACCGATTTAGATTTTTTTATTTGAAAGGATATACACACAGATTGATCCCATATACACGCTGGAAATTTTAATGGTTGTTTTTCCGAAGTCAAATGATTTTGTCTTGGTAGTACAATAAATTTATTAATATAAAATTATTAGGCTGCAAAATGGCAGATTTACAATAGAGAAAAACAAAACTCGAATGCGACCTCAAACCAATAGCAATATCTCGCGAGTAGGTTGGACGTGCAGGCTAGCTTATACTGTACTACGCGTAAGAATTTATTTAGCTCTGAATATTTATTAAAATAAGTCATTATTTGTTAAAGCAAGTGATGTGATATACATCCTCAAAATCGACATGACCCTGACCAACTTTTCCTAGATGTCATTCCTAGGCTCGTTAAATATAACAAAAATTGTCTTAATACGAGTATGTGTTTAAAAATATTTAATAAAATACCTAAAAATTTAAATTATTAAGCGAAAGATTATATAACAAATATTTGTATAATTGGTTAAAATTGAATGCTTTTATGATTTAAAAGATTTTTTTAATAATTATTAAGATTATTTTTTAATTTTAAATAATTATTAATATTGTCATTATATATCTAAACATTTTAAAATTATAATTTGCATTGAGTCAGGAATGGGAAAACAACCACTAAAATTACAGCATGTATATACGAATTGATCTAGAATCGTCTTAGAAATCAGCGTAAATACATAATTGATAACTCTCCTTTTGGGAGTCGGTTAAAAATAGACTATGTTTGGGTGTAAAGTGACATCTGCTTAGTAAAGGCGTTCTTATTAATAATCTCTTGATGTAGTAAATAAAAAAAGTTTTTATTCTATACTCTAAAACGTCGACTTGGTCAATGAACAAAGCAATAAAATAAATTTAGTTGCTATAATAGTTGCGTTAAAATGGCGTCGACGAATCGCGATCAGCTGATCACTCCGTATTAGTTTTAAATAGGCACCCATTGTTAATATTATGTTAATACTTAGAGAAGTAGGTATCTACATATAAACATTTGAGTTTTACACAGAGCGTTGCGATTAAACGTTTTAAACACAAATAGAAATTAATATTTTTAAAAGGAAATTGTGATTTTTTTCCCCACAACTAGCAACATTTGTATTATGATAGCTTAGGTAAGTATTTTTTTAGTTTTACGTACTAATAATGAATTAAATATATGAACTTACCTGTGAAATGTAATACCATCACTTTTTATGTTTATCATCACTGTTGAGCTCTTCTCCGTAAGACGTGACGTTGCGCACTAACGCGTCGCTGAGTGAACTTACGCGGTTTCGCGTTAGTTTTACTTGTTACGTTTTGTGTTTTTGTTTGGTTTTAATAATGTCTAACGCGTAGGTACGTTTATAGTGCTCGTGAATACGGCAACATGTTAATGTGCCTTGAAGAATCTCATAAGGTCACGGAGGATCGGTAAGCTGTTTCATACCTAATTTTTTTTAAATAACTTAGTACTGAACTGATCTGAATAGGTACATAACTGAATACTAACTTATTCTGGACTATAATTTTTTTATAGTATAGGGTGACAAACGAGCACACAGTCCACCTGATGGTAAGTGGTTGCTGTGACCCATAGACATCTACATCTATCCTCAATAAAGACTCAAAATGTAGATGCGTTGTCACCCGTGAGGACTAAGATGGAATGCCTCTTTTCAGTAAAAGGGTCTCCGGTTCTCTACACTCACCATACGAAACACAGCAGTGTTAAGCTGCTATTTTACGGTGGTATTCTGTGAGAGCGTGGTCCTTCCCGGTCGAGCCGACCCATTCGTGCTACAACTATACTACTAATATAGCTGCAGCATGGCTTTACCACGTAATCAGAATAATAAAATACCTACACAATGGATAACAAAGCATGACTCTAACCTTGTAAACATTTTATTTAAGTATTTTTTCATTAGCGGGAATCGAACCAGTTATTTGGTTTATTTAACCTGTGAATTCAATTAAAGTGGCTACGTGGAGACAAGCACAGTGGCAAATTAGTAGGTTAAGTAGATAAGTTAGGTATTTAGACAAGTGTTGTAAATTATTAGGTATTGTGGTACCATCGCTAGTTGCGGGCCGCGCGAATTCGGCGTTCGCGCGTACATTGACCCCTAGTCAGCTGATTGTAATTCAGTAATTCCACTGCTGGTTTTATTTTCGTTATTTTCATGATTTTTTTTGTGAAAGATCGTTTCAAATAACTGTAATAACATGATGGAGCGTTAATAAAACGTTGTGAAAAGATGATTTTTTTTTCCTCGGGATCGAATTTTTTTGTGACCCATCATCATAGGTATCCTTAGTACTATCATCTGTCTTCGTTTTCGGGAGCGTTTCAAAATACCCTGTATATATATATATATTTCCTTCCATAGAATTATTACGTATAGAAGCGCAGTCTAGTACAAAACACGAGCGTTAAAGTGAAGCAAGGTCATTATGTTAGTGGGCGCGAGTCGAATGTGCCTACGCTCGTCACACGCACACATACACGCCATTCAGTGATACCAGTTTCTGGCGTTTGCAATCAAATTGTGCAAATCACTCTTTTATTGATTAATTTTAAATAATCGATATAATAAAGATTACGTATTGCGTACGAAGACGTATTTTATGAGAATAATAAATGGAATAAAATAAACACGATAATGATGGTACTAATATAACTTTATTATACATATTTTAATGGTACAAAAATGCAGACGTAATAAAATTTAAGAATATTATTAAAAACAATTAATTTGCTCGAATACAATAAGCACATCGTGTAATGTTTAATTTTAATCGACTTCAAAAAGGAGAAGGTTCTCAATTCGGTGTATTTTTTAATGTTTTACCTCAGAATTCTGTTATTTCTAAACCGATTTAGATTTTTTTTTGAAAGGATATACACACAGATTGATCCCATATACACGCTGGTTGTTTTCCTGGACAATGGTTGTTTTCCGAAGTCAAATGATTTTGTCTTGGTAGTACAATAAATTTATTAATATAAAAATTATTAGGCTGCAAAAATGGCAGATTTACAATAGAGAAAAACAAAACTCGAATGCGACCTCAAACCAATAGCAATATCTCGCGAGTAGGTTGGACGTGCAGGCTAGCTTATACCGTATTACTACGCGTAAGAATTTATTTAGCTCTGAATATTTATTAAAAATAAGTCATTATTTGTTAAAGCAAGTGATGTGATATACATCCTCAAAATCGACATGACCCTGACCAACTTTTCCTAGATGTCATTCCTAGGCTCGTTAAATATAACAAAAATTGTCTTAATACGAGTATGTGTTTAAAAATATTTAATAAAATACCTAAAGAATTTAAATTATTAAGCGAAAGATTATATAACAAATATTTGTATAATTGGTTAAAAATTGAATGCTTTTATGATTTAAAAGATTTTTTTTAATAATTATTAAGATTTTTTTTTAATTTTAAATAATTATTAATATTGTCATTATATATCTAAACATTTTAAAATTATAATTTGCATTGAGTCAGGAATGCGGAAAACAACCACTAAAATTACAGCATGTATATACGAATTGATCTAGAATCGTCTTAGAAATCAGCGTATATACATAATTGATAACCTCTCCTTTTTGGGAGTCGGTTAAAAATAGACTATGTTTGGGTGTAAAGTGACATCTGCTTAGTAAAGGCGTTCTTATTAATAATCTCTTGATGTAGTAAATAAAAAAAGTTTTTATTCTATACTCTAAAACGTCGACTTGGTCAATGAACAAAGCAATAAAAATAAATTTAGTTGTTATAGTAGTTGCGTTAAAATGGCGTCGACGGATCGCGATCAGCTGATCACTCCGTATTAGTTTTAAATAGGCACCCATTGTTAATATTATGTTAATACTTAGAGAAGTAGGTATCTACATATAAAAATTTGAGTTTTACACAGAGCGTTGCGATTAAACGTTTTAAACACAAATAGAAAATAAATATTTTTAAAAGAAAATTGTTTTTTTTTCCCACAACTAGCAACATTTGTATTATGATAGCTTAGGTAAGTATTTTTTTAGTTTTACGTACTAATAATGAATTAAATATATGAACTTACCTGTGAAATGTAATACCATCACTTTTTATGTTTATCATCACTGTTGAGCTCTTCTCCGTAAGACGTGACGTTGCGCACTAACGCGTCGCTGAGTGAACTTACGCGGTTTCGCGTTAGTTTTACTTGCTTCACTTTCCGTGTGCGTACTAGTATTCTATACGTAATAATTCTATGTTTCCTTCATTACAAAATAGGTATAAGAAGTAAGGATTCTGTTACGAAGAACGTAATACATAAAAGACATTTAAAAAAGTAATTAATAACCGAAACACATAGGTACATAAGTAATTTAGTTAGATTTTGTTTTAGTTTTGTAGTACTTAGATTATTTTAGTTTTAGTTTAATATTATAGTAGTAGTATAGTAGTATTAGATTTAGTTTAGTAGTATTTAGATTTATTACTCAAACAATAATACCTATAAAATTTAAACAATAGAGCAATGTATTGTTTCATAGACAGTAAAGAAAGCTATTTCTGCCAACAAACTACCGTGCAATATCTATTATTATTAGTTGTGCTCGCGACTTCGTTTGCGTGAAATATTTTTCTTCGATTATAAACGTTGGTTTACTGAGTTTAAAGTTTATTACTTTGGGCTGTATTTTTTTTTGTTTTTTATTCTGTGTAGGATACTTATTGAAAGTCATTTTTTTATATACCACTGGTTCGGAAAATACCTCTAGCCTGGGAAGAACCAGCAAGAAACCCAGTGGGATTTTTTAAACATACTTGTATTTCACTTTAAAATAATTTTGTACAATATTTAAATGAATTTTAATAGAACCGTCACATGAATTCTTTGATATTATAGTAACCCTTTTTTATTGAATTGAACAACTTACATCTTAAATAGTAAATAGGGTATAATGTCATCATTAAAAACCATTTTATGAACGCCTCTAGCTCCGGGAGATATTCTTGTGTCACGCACTTCTGGGGCGAGGACATTGAGAAGAACGGTGATGCTCTAGCAGTTTCACTCGATATCTCGAAGGCTTTTAACATGGTTTGGCACGCAATTCTGCTGTATAAACTTCCTGCTTACGGATATCTAACTTTCTGAGTGAACGGTCAATCAGGGTTCCGGGTTCGTCAGGGGTCTGTTCTCTCTGCGTCTCTTTTCCTGCTGCACCTCAATGACCTACTTCTACCAGGTATTGTTGGGTATGCAGATGACAGCACAGTCACAGAGAGATCCAGTGCAATAGACGGAGGGGAAGTAATACCTTCATTCAGAGAGGCCATGGTGGAGCGCATAAATACGACCTTAGGTCAAGTCTCCGAATGGGGTCCACTTTTAACACATGCAACAAATGCAGGCCTGTCTGTTCCTCGTGAAACGGAGTCCGTTTGATCTGGCTCCTACTTTCCGGGGTACATCTGTAGAGGTTACTGATCATCTCGAGCTTTCTCGGCACACAGTTGTGTGCTAACCTCAACTTTGGCGCTAACATTAAGTCAAAAGCACAAACTGCGGCCAAAAACTGGGTATTCTAATCAAGGTGAAAATGACTGGACAGCTTTTAACTTTATAGAAAGCTCAAGTTCGATCATGCATGGTATTTTAGTCACCTTTGGGATGGCTCAGCAAAATATAAACTTGCCGCTCTCAACTCAGTGGAACGCAAAGCTAAATTTAGCTTATCAGCGACAAAAGCTGATGAAAACTAAGCTTCATAGCTTAGCTCACTGCCATTAAGATGCTTGGTTTTCGGTCTTCTACAGATTGTATGTCGGAGAGTGTGCAAGAGTTCAAACCGCCATCTCCATTCTACTATCGGAGTACCAGACGTACTGTAGGTTACCATCCACACTTGGTTGACATTCCGAACATTCGCACAAAGCGCTATAGGTGGAATGCCATGCCGGCGTCTGTTTTTCCTAGTGCGTATAACCTGAACCTTTTCAAGGTGCGTGTCAAACATGCACAACTTCTGGGCAAACTCGCTCCATCGCAGACCTCATATTTGCCCTCGGGCCAGATGGAGGTCAACTGTGAGCATTACTATATAAAAAAAAAACAATAATGATTACAAAGATAATGATGATGACGCAGTCAACTGATGACGATGATAATTATTACGATGACGAAGATGAAGATTTCGATGACGATTGATGATTTAGACGATAATAATCATCATGATTATTACGATGATTATACGATACGTTTACTATTACGATATCGATTATGATTACAGTGACGATTACGATTACTATGAAAACGATTACGATTACAATGACGATAATAACGATTACTGTTACGATCTCGATTTCGATTGAAAGAAAGAAAGAAAGAAAATAAGTTTATTTAGTAACACATTTTAACAGTTTGCTTACAATAATAACATTTTTTTTTATAGGAGAGGGGGCAAACGAGCATGCGGCTCACCTGATGGTAAGTGACTACCGCCGCCCATGAACAACTGCAACACCAGGGGAACCAGAGGAATTGCAGATGCGTTGCCGGCCTTTTAAAAAGGAGTAGGCTCTTTTCTTGAAGGTCCCTAAGTCGTATCGGTCCGGAAAAATCGCTGGTGGTAAACTATTCCACAAGGAAGTTGTGCGAGGAAGAAAACATCTTCTAAATTGCACAGTGGTGGACCGCCAATCATCCAGATGGTGTGGATGGTATCGGGAGTTCTGCCGCGATGTGCGTTCGTGAAATTTGGCGGCTGGGATTAATCCGAACAATTCCTCAGAGCACTCCCCGTGGTAAATGCGAAAGAAAATGCAAAGAGATGCAACATCTCTTCGCAGCGCCAATGAATCGAGCCGATCGGAAAGGACTCGGTTGTCGACGATTCGAGCCGCTCTGCGCTGTATGCGGTCAAGTGGAAGGAGCTGGCACTGGGGAGCCCCAGCCCAGAGATGGGAACAGTATTCCATGTGAGGCCGAACCTGTGCCTTGTAAAGTTGCAGGCGTTGTGCCGGCATGAATACTGCCCCGCTCTGCTGAACACGCCAAGCTTTTTAGAGGCCAATTTGGCCTTCTCTTCCAAGTGAGAGAGTTAACGGTGGTAGAGCCACGCAGCAGCTTTAGCTGTTGCACGTATGGGCCGGCTCGAGCCGGGTTAGTACCACGACCTCGCAGAATACCGGCGTGAAGTGGAAGCTCTGCTTTTGCGTTTCGTCTGGTGAGTGCAGGTGACCGGAGGCCCAAATCTCCCCCCCCCCCATCAACATGGTAGCGGAATTAAATAATAGACTACCCCAGGAGGGTACCAGCACCCCTGGAGAATCCCTCGCTGAGCATCCACGACCATGCTACTCCACTCCTGAGCGTGGGTGCTCAGGCTGCCCCGCGTGTTCTGGGGGGGGGGGGCAAAATTCCGCTCAGAACAATAACTGCTCGGGGCAAACTGAGCAACAAGACCAAGGCGACCCCTGCCACGCTATCCGTGAATTTCTGCAACATCAGGGGACTTCACTCGAACCTGGAAATGGAACTATTTATTCCATCATCTGTGGTACCCATCGGAGGCAGATCTCAGCCTTGGTTTGGTCGCTCCTGTAAGACTGCATTACGCCGTAAGCAGGAGTGCTATCAGGCCTGGGCTGTGGCTTCGGCGGCTCGGGATGTAAACACCAGCATGCTTAAAAGAAGTATAACTTCGCCTCCAGGTCCTTCAAAGAGTTATTGCCAAGGCAAAGTCAGAGCACATAGGCAGAATTGGCGAGAAACTAGTTCGCCTTCCTTCGGGAACCCGTGCATTCTGGTCTCTCGCCAAGGCTGTCCAAGGAATTTCTGTAAGCCATCACTACCATCTCTGCACAGGAGGACGACTCACTGGCCCACGCCGCAAAGAAAGCCGACCTTTTAGGCTCCCTTTTTGCGTCCAACTCGACTCTTGATGACGGGGGGAACACACCGCCGACCATCCCGCGGTGTGAGTGCTCCATGCCGGATGTGCGGTTCTCACAGCGCTCAGTTCGCAAAGCACTCCTCTCCCTGGACATCCACAAGTCGAGTGGGCCTGACGGAATCCCCCCAATTGTGCTGAGGACGTGTGCTCCGGAGTTGGCACCGGTTCTAACGCGTCTTTTCGGTACTCCTACTCCCTAGACGTAGTCCCGAAATCATGGAAGACAGCTTTTGTCCAACCGATCCCTAAAAAAGGCGACCGCTCAGACCCGTCCAACTACAGGCCTATCGCCATCACCCCCTTGTTCTCCAAAATAATGGAGTCCGTTATAAACTGCCAGCTCATGCGGTACCTTGAGGATCACCAGCTGATTAGTGACCGCCAATACGGTTTTCGTCGGGGTCGATCAGCTGGTGATCTTCTGGTCTACCTGACTCATAGATGGGCGGAGGCAGTAGAGTCCAAGGGGGAGGCATTGGCCGTTAGTTTGGACATTGCGAAGGCTTTCGATCGGGTTTGGCACAAAGCGCTTCTTTCGAAGCTCCCTTCCTATGGGCTTCCCGAGAAATTGTGCAATTGGATCACCAGCTTTCTTGCAGATCAGAGCATCAAGGTCGTTGTAGACGGTGCATGCTCCGACTACAAGCCTATTAACGCTGGTGTTCCACAAGACTGCGTGCTATCACCAACGCTGTTTCTTCTGCATATCAATGATATGTTGCAAACCGGTAACATTCATTGCTATGCGGATGACAGCACTGGTGATGCTCTATACACCGGCCATGCCAATATTTCTCGGGAAAACGTCGCCGAGTACCGGAACAAACTTGTGTCTGAAGTCGAGTCTTTGCTGAACAAAGTCTCGGATTGGGGCGACTAAATCTAGTCCAGTTTAATCCTCAGAAGACACAAGTTTGCGTATTTACCGCTAAAAGAACTTTTTGTCGTGTCTCCTCAGTTTCAAGGCACTCCCCTTGTTGCCTCAGCCAGTATCGGAATCCTCGGCGTCGACATATCGAGTGACGTGCAGTTTCGTGGTCACTTGGAAGAGAAGGCCAAATTGGCCTCTAAAAAGCTTGGCGTGCTCAGCAGAGCGGGACAGTATTTCATGCCGGCACAACGCCTGCAACTTTACAAGGCGCAGGTTCGGCCTCACATGAAATACTGTTCCCATCTCTGGGCTGGGGCTCCCCAGTGCCAGCTCCTTCCACTTGACCGCATCCAGCGCAGAGCGGCTCGAATCGTCGACGACCGAGTCCTTTCCGATCGGCTCGATTCATTGGCGCTGCGAAGAGATGTTGCATCTCTTTGCATTTTCTTTCGCATTTACCACGGAGAGTGCTCTGAGGAATTGTTCGGATTAATCCCAGCCGCCAAATTTCACGAACGCACATCGCGGCAGAACTCCCGATACCATCCACACCATCTGGATGAGTGGCGGTCCACCACTGTGCGATTTAGAAGATGTTTTCCCCGCACAACTTCCTTGGGAATAGTTTACCACCAGCGATTTTCCGGACCGATACGACTTAGGGACCTTCAACAAAAGAGCCACTCCTTTTAAAAGGCCGGCAACGCATCTGCAATTCCTCTGGTTCCCTGGTGTTGCAGTTGTTCATGGGCGGCGGTAGTCACCACCATCAGGTGAGCCGCATGCGTTTGCCCCTCTCCTATAAAAAAAAAAGTGACCACGAAACGAAACATAAAGTTAAAAAGGTACCCAACTCTGCATAGTCTTGGTACTGACAAAGTATTTCGACGCTGATCTTCCGTGGGTGCCAATAAAATTTAATAAAACTAAACTTAACAATATTAATTATTATACATTTTATGTCAATATGTCAATATGCACACATAATATATTTAAACCATACACGATTACACTACCACATACATACTTATAATAAATTACGAGTAGCAATTACTTAAATAAAATTAAAATAAACTAATAAACGGAATAGGAAAGTATGTAATTTTACACAGTATATAATTTTCAATAAGTTGACTTTTGAAACATACTCTGACATTGGTAGTATGAACGTAAACAATCTTTAATTTGTTTTATTTTATTTAACTTACTGTATTTGTAACTCTTATATAAATTTTAGCTTTCTGCACTCTTTCTCCAATGCCAAATCTCACATTCTTCATTAGTGCAATTTGTTTAAAAAGGGGTTCAAAGTTTTCCCTTACATTATTAATTTATTAATAACGTATAATCTTTATTTAAAATATATGCACACTCATTCATACTAACAGGATATTTATAATTTCCACCACTTTAGTGCATAGACTTTTTAAATAATAATGGTTTAATCAAAACTAGGTCGTAAAACTGAGTCGTAAACTATAGCGAGTGACCCGCAAAACTGCGCTTAAAATTGTAAATTTTATTGCGGTAGTAACATTTATACGGCACTACTTGTGACGAAAATAGTAAATTGTCGACTTATTAATACACACAGTTTAAGTTAGATGTCTCATGAGATCTTATCACTTCTACCCAGTGATATTTATCCACACTATATGGGGGAGCAATGCTATAGCTATATTTTGGTTGTAGTACGAATGGCTGACAACTCCATTGAAGAAGGTCTACGCTCTTACAGAATACTAGCGTAAAATAGCAGCTTAAAGTTGCTGTGTTTCGTCTAGTGAGTGTAAAAAAAACGAGACTCTTTTTACTCAAAATGAAGCATTCCATCTTTTTCCTCAGGGGTAACAACACATTTGCATTTTGATTCTTAACCGAGGATAGATGTAGATATCTATGGGCCACAGTATCTACTTACCATCAGGCGGACTTCGTGCTCGTTTGTTACCCTTATTCTATTTTTTTAATATCATATACATCTACTTCCGATTAAGAATCAACACACAGGTGCGTTGTCAGCCCTCAGGATTAAGATGGAATGCATTCCATTAAAAAAAGGCTCTGTTAACACTTTTCACTATAATGAAACACAGCACCATTAGGCTGATTTTTTCGGTAGTATTTTACTAATTTTTTTAATATTAATAGGTAAAATGTTCTGTAATTTTGATATATGCCGGAGAAACGAATACTATAGAGTTTTTCCTGGTAGAATTGCGGCATCATAATAAAGTAAGGATACGGTATTCATGAGAACTTCTTCACATTTAAGAATATTATAAAAATGCACTATGCAGTGTCAGGGACACGGTGAGAACCAATAACTTAACCTAAGCTGAAACCCAAAAAATGAGTTTTGTACTCTTTCCGGGTTTTGAGCTTAATGTATTTTGCAGCTAAATTATGGTTGTTGCCGGAATAGGTCGGCTGGACTAGGGTCATACTTAATCGAAGATAGACTCCACCGCACAGCACCCACTTACTAACTCGTGTGCTCGTTTGTACCCTTATTCTATATAAAAACTGGCCAAGTGCGTGTCGGGCCACGCACAATGTAGAGGTAGGGTTCCGTAGTTCCGTAGTTGATGAGCATAATAAGAGAGTTCGCGGTTTGACCGCTATACTGAGGGACTTATTTTCAAATCTATATTTCAACTTATAGGGAGTGGTATTCAAAAAAGATTAAAAAACTTTTTGGTTTTGAAAATAATACAATTTACATCAAATCATTTACATGCCAAGGTACAAAGATGATCATAGTTGACTATCTATCTATATATTCCCGGCAGTGCAACCCTAATATATACATACAGGGTATTTTTGAAACGCTCCCGAAAACTAAGACAGACGACAGTACTAACTATATCTTAGATGATGGGTGAAATATAAAATCGATCCTGATGAAAAAAAAATCATCTTTTCACAACGTTTTATTAGCTTATTCACGCTCCATCGTGTTGATATAGTTAAATAAAGACAATTTTATTAAAAGAATCATGAAAATACTTAAATATTAAACCAGCAGTGGAATTTAAAATAAATAAATCATAAAATCAGCTGACTAGGTCAATATCCGCGTCGAAGCCAAACTTTATCTAGCTCCGTACAGGTCCTGTCACGACGCTGAGCGACAGTGGAGGGGTGTGTCTGCGCATGGGTACAGTCGCGTTCTAAAGTACTACATGTACTAGGCTGTTGTTTTATAATATTATAATAGTAATTAATGGTTTTATTGTAGAATCATAATAGTTACTACTTTATAGCTTTAGAACTTTGGAAGAGGTTGAAATTAAAATGGATAATGTATGCTTGAGCATTATTTTTATTTCAATCGTAAAATAAAGTAGTTTGTAATAAGAAAACTTGTTAAGGGTGACACGCCGTCCATTATACCGTTAGAACATGGAACATGGAAGCCGGATGTCGATGGTGTGTTGGTGTTACTGGATGCTATCATCAGAATCATCATCATCAATGCGAATGATAAATGTTTCCGTCATCAGGTTGACCACATGGTAATTTTTCGGTATTCTTCCTCAATACATTTAACTTTACTGCACAATTTTCCCATTCACCTTCTATTTATCTTTTCGTTCACTAGTTCAGTCATAAAACAATAGATATAAATAATTTTTCTTTGCTTTAAAAACATCGTCGCGCGTCGCATAGAAAGCTGTGTGTGCGGTATATTGGGAAACATCGCTTTTTCAAAGCGCGGCAAGAATGAGGAACCAATAGCGTTCGCGCACAACAATACTGGCGAGCATTCCCCGTCGCGCCCCTCATCTCCGCGCTGCCGCCACCCGGCCGACTGTGTGTCACCTCGCGTCAGCGCCAACATATGGGGAATTCCCAAATTTACCTACTAAGATTTGTTTGCAAGCGACATAAGAATTAGAGGCAAATTACAATAAAACTTGCAAGTAATTTGTAATAGTTTTGACGTACCTGTTTTCAAATTAAAGTATTGGAAGGATTAAAACGAAAGTCAATAAAAGTAAAGTAAAATAATTATTTTTAGATTAATTAACTGTCGATCATAATTGCAATTAATTTTAACTATTAAATTATTCAATACCATTTTATTTCTATTTTCTTGTACAAAATCAAAGATAACCCAAGTAAGTACGTTTATTAATTTCAATATCATTTTGTAGTAACGAACTGCTTGTTTCGTCAGGGTACAAATGATTGTCTAATTGTATTAAAAATTACAACTATAATTCTAAATTCCATATGAAAGACTAGTCGTAGGGATCATATGGAAACTAAACTATAAAATAAAAGTTGGCAATGTCATAACATTTGACGGTCTGTGGGAATGTTCAAAGTGTTTACCGCAAGGACGTTAGTTAGGACGCAGAGGCTTCAGTTTTGCGGATTCACTATTAATTTTAGTTTTGAGACAGTTCCAGCTGACTTTGGACACGCATGCGAGCGACAGTTCATTGGTTTTGTTTATTAAATTCTTATTGTTATTACTTGGTATTACGTACTTGTTATTACTTGTTATTCTTGTTGTTGTTTGTGTTTCTTTTTGTTTTAATAATGCCTAACGCGTACGTTTATAGTGCTCGTGAATACGGCAACATATTAATGTGCCTTGGAGAATCTCATAAGGCCACGGAGGATCGGTAAGCCGTTTCATACCTAATTTTTTAAATTACTTAGTACTGAACTGATCTGAAAAGGTACATAACTGAATACATCAGAATAATAAACATACCTTCACAATGGATAAAAAGCATGACTAAGCTTTTAACATTTTATTTAAGTATTTTTTCATTAGCGGGGAATCGAACCAGTTACAATACGGCCGACGTATCTTGGCGAGTCCGACCTTCGCGCAGAAGGTTGCGCAATAGCTTTTTTAAGGAACAAAATGGTGGCATGAGGCGACGTACGGGGGGCGGTGGTCTAGGCTAGAGATTGACCATAAGTAAACACAATCGACCCTTTAGTCATAAAATATCGCAATCGATTAGTTTTATTTAGAAGTTATTGATTTTTGTTTATATAAGATATTAAACGAAATAGATTTACAAATATAGTGAATTTTGTTGATAATAAACAAGATTTCGACTTAAATAAAAAAAAACTAAAAACATATTATTTTCTCAGCTGAAAGACATAATGTACTTAAATATCAATTATCTATTAACGTCTTCTTGAGTAACGACTATTTGAGAAAATTTAGAACCTCCTTATAAATTGCAAATAAATATATTTTTATGTCTTAATTTTAATCGATTTGAATAAAATCGATTAAACAACACCCTCAGGCACGCGTGTTGACATCCTTTCTGGTTACTTCGTAAAGCTTCGTGCTTATTCGGCAATGCTCGGTACACGGTAATATTTCTCAGTCACACGTTAGCATTGGTGTCGTGTTCGTGTCGCTATCTCTGTCTTGAGCACAGTCGGTTAAAAAAGTTTTCGTTGTTATTGTTGTTTGTTTTATTAATAGTGTTAAGTTTGTTTTGTTTGTTTTATTTGTTTTATTTGTTTTATTTGCAAGTGTCAGTTAGCACTTATATTATTCGCCAAACATGCCACCAAAACATAACAGTGGAATAAAAAGTATTAAATGTAAATAATATTGTATGTGTTTGTGATAAAATCTGCCCTATCGAAAGGTGAGGTATCAAAATTGAATCTTTAATTTATAATGTCTCCAAAGTGTTTTGATATTTTGGTCACTGTATTAGGGAAATTTATTTGTACATTGGTATATATAAAAATTACAATAACAGTTTTCTTCACGAGTGTTCATGCGCTAAACTTCGCAGAGCCTATATTCAGACTCGCCAAGATACGTCGGCCGTATTGTATTTGGTTTATTTAACCTAATTTTTTAAATAATTTAGTACTGAACTGATCTGAATAGGTACATAACTGAATACATCAGAATAAAAATATACCTACACAATGGATAAAAAGCATGACTCTAACCTTGTTAACATTTTATTTAAGTATTTTTTCATTAGCGGGAATCGAACCAGTTATTTGGTTTATTTAACCTGTGAATTCGAATTAAAGTGGCTACGTGGAGACAACCACAGTGGCAAATTAGTAGGTTAAGTAGATAAGGGTATTTAGACAAGTGTTGTAAATTATTAGGTATTGTGGTACCATCGCTAGTTGCGGGCCGCGCGAATTCGGCGTTCGTGCGTACATTGACCCTAGTCAGCTGATTGTAATTCAGTAATTCCACTGCTGGTTTAATATTTAAGTATTTTCATGTTTTATTTTATGAAATTAACGTTTTATTTAACTTTAATAACACGATGGAGCGTGAATAAAGCTAATAAAACGTTGTGAAAAGATGATCTTTTTCATCAGGATCGATTTTATATCGATGTATATGACCATAACGAACCTTCACGTAAACCACCACTGCCTTAAATTGTCCTGAGGTCACCCGCGTAAACCAAGAGTGTGACGAATGAAACTGTATGAGACTATACGATTTTATGAATACTTCGAATGAGGCCTACAATAACTACCAACTAAAAATAAGTGAAAATAGTAAGTAAGTAAGAAAGATCCTCCCTGCCTATCCAGCAAATGAAAAAGTAAAGCTATAGTATGACGTGATCGCGGAACAGGAAGAATTTCAAATTATTGTAATTCATACAAATGTGAACTTTAATAATTTGTGAATAAACTCGGTTTTCGAATCACAAATACTGTTCAAAAGGTCCTAAAACTATCTTAGTTGCAATAGAAATAAAACTTTTTTATGATGGGAATTAAGTTTAAAAATGCAAAGCAATAAAAAAATTCCTGCTCCGCGACCGTGCTTTAGTAATGCATATAAGTTGTTTTCTTCATATAAAATGTTTATTTTTAACAGTTTAAAATAACATTACAAAGTTATAATGCAGCTAGTTGTAGGTCATTTTCTTTGGAGTTGTAACGAAATTTTTACTAATCCAAGTGCATTTTATAAGTTGGTCGACTATTACTCGTTAACCTGTAAATTCTACTTAGCTGTGATAGTTTTACTTTTTACTTTATTATATATGCTACTATTGTGTATACTTTTACATTTCCAAATACAGCGGTTTAGTTGGTAGAGAGGGGGGGGACACGACTCTAATGAAAAATACCACTTTAAAGCTAAATATTTCGCAAACGGACCCCTGAATCGAAAAGATGTTGTTCCACACCCTCAGTGTTTTTGAAAGACCTATCCAACAATCCCCACATGATGGAATAGAAGGTTAAAAAAATCACCTCTATTTACTTGTATGGGAAGTACCCAAAATAAAAATGTTTTTTAGGATTTTATTTTACAGTTTTTTAGGCGTGATTAATATCTATAACTATGCCAAATTACAGATTAATAACACCTAGGGTCTCTTAGCAAAACCGCGGAGGGACGGACGTACGGACGGACGAACATGGCGAAACTATAAGGGTTCCTTGTTGTGTAACTACGGAACCCTTAAAACCAATGATATTCATTAAATAGGCAAATATATCGCCATTTCTTATTACAAAAGTAGTAAAGGACGTAATGCAACTTTCCAGGAGAAGCAAAAAACGAAGATAGAAAAAGTTTTTCAAATATAACTTTTTGTTATAATAGCTATAAGGATTTTGATTAGAAAGAAGTTTCTTCAGTTTGTATTGTAGTCACGCCCGTTCAAGTGTCTAGTCAAACGCTACAAAAATAGATGAGCCCAAAGAATTGTTATTGTCCTTTACGACTTTCCCATCTTTCTAGAATTTATATTAAGCATGGGTCGTAATTCTTAATTAATGTATCTGTTTAGATTGCAGAGATCGAAAATATATACAGAATTTTGCTATTGCGGAATAAAAGCCAATCTTCAGTTATACTACTGCTACTTTAGATCATAAAAGATTGGATTTTAGAATTTTCAACCGATTTGACGTCAGCATGTTAAATGGTATACTTGCTTCTCCAGTGACGGATAAAGTAAGAATGCTATGTAAACTTGTACATAAATATTTAAGGAGAAAAACCAAATCGTCCAAAATAGATTCATTCGCATAGCCACCGGAGCTCGGTGGTACAAGCGAAACTCCGACTTACACAGAGATTGTCAACTTCCGACGATTTCTGAGTATTTCAAGGAAATATCTCGGCGCTATTTTGAGAGGGCCGAGACACATCCCAACCCGCTAGTAGTAAACGCAGCCACATACGCTCCGACTCCGAACGTTACGGAAAGCCTCCGGAGGCCCCGTAACGTCCTAATCGAACCCCCCGTTCCGCTAGATGCCGACGACCGAAATGTCGCCGGCCAGTCACACACAAACACTACACACTCACCTAGTGCCACAAACACTGTTAGGACTACAACGGATGGGACGCAGCGAGTCCGCAGACTTGCGCGCCGTACATCCCTCCACACCGCGTACATACCGTACACCCACGTCCCTGGGCGGTTCTCACCGCCCAGAACATCGAACGATACGAGTTAGCCGGGGCCCGCCCCCCTGTTCGGATGGCCGTTAGATAACTCATTTACGTGCACTTTAATCTGTCCTAGGAGTCGTCGCTACGCAAGTAACGACGCAGAATAGTAAAATATTCACCCTTTTTAAGCACGTGGCCTTTCAGCCCTGAGTCCATTGAAGCTGTAAAAGCCAAAAGGCTACCAGCACAAACATCATCAGAAACCAGCTTTTTTTTTTAAGGAGAAAAATTTAATAAGTAGAACGATTAGGATGGCATGACCATGTTAACCTTTTTATTTAATATAGGTAAGATTAAATAAATATTTTATCAATCAACGTAATTAATGAAAACAAATCGCCATGTAGTGGAGGCGTAAAATCCACTACCACATATCTTCCCATGGGTGTCGTGTGTAGCATCAGAGGGAAACTGAAACAGATGATGAGTAGCAGCACTTTCCTGATAACAATTCATAATAATAAGAGACTGCAGCTGCCAATCCGAATGTCATGCGAGGAAACTGTGACAAATATACCGCATAGAGGCAATTTATGGGGGAGCTCATGTTCAGCAGTTGACTTTGATAGACTGTAATGATGATGATGAATAAAAAAATGGTGCATGTCTTTGAGTAAGATATAGGGTGGACTAGGAATGCATTAAGGCATTCTCTCCCAGTCAGCCCTCGGCGTAGAAAGATTATTGTGATAGGTGATAGGTGCAGCATTATAAGTAAAACATAAGGTTGAAATACTAATGACCCGACCGGCTTCACCTCTATAGGATCTATTAATGCGGCATATTCTGTTTGATATTATCAAAGACCATTTATTTTATCAACCTTTCGTTTTTGGAACGAAGTTCCTTATCGCACGGTACGAATTTGGCGGATGGGGGCTAGACGAGAAAAATTGTAAGATTTTTCCGTCACGAACCTTTCTTTAGTGCGAGCGAGATGAAATAATTTCCATCTCCCTCGCACTTTTTCATATCTTGCCATGAAAGAAATATTATTTTATTTTATATGACGCTTAATTTTAATAGACGGTAGTAATTCATTTATTTGTATTTGTTAATCAATAATATAAAACTTTTATCAATTATAATATACTACGAAAAGAACTTCGTTCCAACCGAGTGTTCCACGTCACTCACGCATGTTTTTTTCTTCAAAAAGAAATCTCAAAGTTTTTCATATTCAATGTGACCTAGAACCCTCCTGGCATTGCCCTCTATCTGTCCGTGAAGTGTCATCACAATTGGTTTAGCCATACCGAAGATTAGCCCGGACAGGTAGACAGACTGACAAACACATAGACATTTTTTTAAATGGTTATTTATGTCTAAATAGCATGCAAATAACTCCCTGAGCTAAATAAAAACCAGTTATTTCAATATTACAGACGGGCACTTATTTATATGAATAGATGTATATATATACAATATCAGACATCATATAAAATTTCAAGATGGTACCTGGATTGTCCTGGAGGCGCGGGACCCGAAGCTACATCTCAGTGACCGAATGAAGCCGGCCACAGTCGAGCGTGTGCCTGCTGTACTACCCTATGTCATAGGAGTCACAGACAAGGTTAGCTACATCTTGAAGCGAGCTTCCATTAAATCATACTTCAAGCCGCCGAAGAAGATTAGTCAATTTTTACCATCCGTCAAGTGTAATATCCCTCTTCAAGATGCAGGAGTGTGCAAGCTTGATTGCGAATGTGGTCTCTCTTACTAGGACTAACAAAAAGATCTATTAAGACCCGCGTGAAAGAACATATACGAGTAGCTGACGTGAAGCATCGACGCTCTGGGAAGTCTGCAGTCTGTGAACATGTTCAAGATCGTCCCCGCCATTACATCAGATTTGATAGACCACAAATCCTCGCAAAATAACACCGATTCCTACCAAAGATGATACGCGAGGCTATTGAAATTAAAAAACATCCTAATTTCAATAGAGAAGATGGATGGGTGCTGCCATCTGCTTGGGATCCTATAATTAACAAAATTATATTCAAATCCAAGCATTCCGCTGCAAGACTTCAAGATACTGTAAGCTCATATTGCGTAGATCGAACCAAAAATTAACATTCAAAAGCTGAAGGTAGCCGCGCTAACTATGACATCGGGACGTCAAACATCTCAGTCCTTCCCGTGACCATGGGTTGCTGTAAAGCACCCGAAACGTCGGAAATTAAAATAAGTAAATTAAACGCGATAACATCCGTAAATATAGGTTTTATTCAATGTATAGTATTCGCGCAAATATAAGAAATCATTAAGTCATTTTCACCAAAATGTTCTATACGCCCTTTGTAAACCAAAATGTATATTATGCGTATCGGTAAGTAAATAAGATATTAAGAACTAACTTTTGTTTAACGCAGCGCGTGACTGATTGTTTCGTCGGCACATTATATTTAGCATCGACTTTAATTCTCTAAGGGTAAAACTCCGCGCCAAAGTTAAGACAGTTGGTGAAGTCGAAAAGATGGATTGTACTCGGGATTTCGTTAAGTACTCTTCATAAATAGAGTAACCAAGCTAACTTGTAAATCGACAGATGAAATTAAAGTTCATTTTACAGAAGCTCTCTTTAACTTGTAAAAGCATATTCATGTTTAAAAAACAACTTTTGTTATAACAACACAATAATAATTTTAGAAGTACATATATACGTATATTGTTGACCGTGTGAGTTAAATAAGCTATTTTATAATATACGACTATTCTATAGCCACGATGTATATAACTTAAATTGAAAGTTTTAAAAACCCCGAAAAGAACCCCGCCGCAGCTAACAAAATAACTGATGACCTTGAAACGGCTAAACCGATTTTTATAAAACATTTTTAAAAACTACCGCTAGAAAACCTGCTTTTAAATTTAAAAAAATAACTGTAATCAAATCGGCTCACCCGTTTAAGAGCTACGGTACCAGACACACAGACAGGCACACATAGCAGTCAAATTTATAACACCCCCATTTTTGCATTGGGGGTTAATAAAAATATCTTTAAATGAACTATATGGTTTTCATATAATCGCAGGTAGACCAGTTTTAATCAGTTTTATAGAATAGTAATTAAAGTAAAAACTTAATTTTTATATTTTTGATAGATTGTCAAGTTATTACACTATTAAAATAAGATATACAACGAAAAAACTAAAATTTCAACATTAATTTTTTTAAATCATTAGGGTAACGTACGCTACGCATAATTTCAAACATCCCTCTCCAACACCAGTCTTTGAGATTTGTATTTAGTACTTTATATTGAATATTTATACGTGGTAGAGACACGCTGCAGTTATATTATGGTTATAGTACGAATGGGTTGGTTCCACCAGGTAAGGAACACGCACTCACAGAATACCAGCGTAAAATAGCAGCTTAATGCTGCTATGTTTCGTATGGTGCGCGTAGAGAACCGGAGATCCCTTTTTACTGGAAACGACGCAATCCATATCAGTCCTCAGGGGTGACTACGCATCTGCATTTTGATTCTTAATTGAGGATAGATGAAGATTTCTATGAGTCACAGCATCCACTTACCATCAGGTGGAGTAGTCGTTTGTTTCCCTATTACTGTAAAAATAGCTGCATCGTGATCTCGTAGATGTAGTAGGGGATGACCTCTTGCTCCCAGACCTGATTAATGCTATGGTTAAATGCGAGAGGTCGTGAAAGTTACCTTCTGCGTGCAGGTGATATCGCAGAAGGAGGCTGCGGAAAGGGAACAGAAAAGAACGGCAGATATCCCAATCCGCAGCCGGAGAGCTGGGTGCCGGGGAATATCCCTTTCTTCACCCCCCGTAATTTAGACCTAGGCGGTAGACTCAGGGTTTGTCCGTCGCCTTATACGCAAGGCCTCCAGGCGGAGCGTACGGCGCAATTCGCGTGCGCTCCCATATGAAGAAGGTGTAGAGAACTGGAGCTTCACTCCCTCTTATTATCTATAAAATAGGAGAGAAACATCTCATCCACTAAAATATCGTTGTACAGTGTGTTCCCTGTAAATATGCTCGTAAAACTATGCATTGAACATCCCTGAAACTTATATAGCAAATACATTAAGCAATATTCACCACAAAATGAAGTCCACTCATTCTGAATCCTATCAACTTTCCAGTCCCATCTTTTACAATTCCTTTTTAAAAAACTCTAGATGATATCGTGCAGGTGATCGTCCATATGTATCAAAATATTGACCAATGCCATTCGTATTGATATATAAAGCTATTCAATGTGAGCCTGGTTTATCATCTGTATTCAAATTGCATATTATATACGTTGGTACGTGGGTATACATGGGCAGTCTATTAGCAGCATAAACATTATTTTCTAGACTGGGATGAATCTTTTTCAGATGTTGTTGTACATCTAGTGTAGCCATGATATTACTGCTATTAGTAGATTTTTACAGTAACAATCTATTCAATGGTTAACATAGTGATTTGTAAATATTAAATCGCATTATTTTGTGATGATTTATAGGAGTCATCGGTGTATCGCAAATCGTAACACGAAAGAATGCGAGATAAGCTTGTTGACTCATAAATTTACTATCAGTTTCACTGCGGAAATGCTTTAGATTAGATATAACTAACTGGTGCTATATAAGACCGAGCAGCTGCAGTCACGGAGTCAGTGTATGGTCGTTTGATCGCAGTGGATCTACCAATACTACGTTTGTGTTACTTCAACGCATCAATGGTCATGGACGTAAGTGTTTATTCTATTGACAAACTTACTTTTCCTTCTGTTGTTTTCTTACGTGTGTGTGTGTATGTGTGTGTGTGAGTGTGTGTGTGTGTGTGTGTGTGTGTGTGTGTGTGTGTGTGTGAGCAGAGAGAGGAGTGTGTGTGTGTGTGTGTGTGTGTGTGTGTGTGTGTGCGTGTGCGCGCGCGCGCAACGTGTGTATGTGTGTGTGTGAGTGTGTATGATTAAGTGTAAACAAATTGATATAAACATGATTACTGTGTTGTTTCAGAAATCATTCAGCTTCGATGAAAATACACAAACACTATAAAACCTATAAACACAAAAAAGAACAAAGTGATGACATCGTCATTAATATTAACACATGCGATGGTGGAAAAAGAAAATCGCAATCGATTGATCATTTTTTTGAAGCTAAATAAAAAATAAAAAAGAGGAAGCTATTATCGTCAACCATATCGCGTGCCGCTAGAGATGGTGTATCATACATTACTACTAATTCTGACGACGGAGACCAAGCGACGCATCTCATAAAAATTGAAATGTACGATATGAAGAAGCTATCCAAGATTCCAACTACTGATCATTGGAAACATGCTTCCACGAGGATTAAATATTATGTAAAGACTAATAAGGATGGCATCTACGACAACACAAACGCCCTCGTATACAATATTTCAAAGACAATAGCAGAAAGTGAAAAAGTTAAAAAATACTTTTTTAACAATGACAGTCATTAGCTGATCATTAGTGAATGTGATTCTGTTTACTTAAATTACTTCTGTGTACTCATTATATTCTATTTCTAATCCTTTGCTAGACTATAAATATAGGACATTATTTGAAATTCGGTATCAGTTGGTCTACCAACACTGAACTGTTACTTACTCTGATACCTATTTTCTTCTTTACTATAATGATGGAAAACTTCAGTGAAGTGTGCACCAGTGCTTTCTTGTCCACACCCATGGAAGAGAATATGGAACTATTCAACAGAGAATTAAATCAGGAGTTGTCTAAAGTTTGTGATGAAATGGAGAAGTGTGAACTGTTCGATTCATCATATGATGTTGAGTTGTATAATCACTGTGCGATGGTTGAAACACAGTTTAAGTAAGTAAAATAAACATAAATTTAAATCATAATTTACACATTGTCTTATATCGTTTTTTAATAAATTTAAACATTTTTTTCAGTCAACCACTACAACTTGGAAGAGTACAGAAGCGAACGAGCAGCGAAGAACCCAAGATCATCAAAAACCCAAGAACGGAAGAAGAAGCGTCTACCTCTGCAGGAACAGTGTCGGTAACGATGATCAAGTGGAATGTCTAACGTGTCATATATTTATCAAGAAAAGGTATTTAGTTAATCATTTAAAAGTAATTTTCACAAAAATAATCTTTAAATTCATAATTCTTGAATAAAACTATTTTTACGGATTTTATCGCGTTTAATTTTACTAATTTTGATTCCCGACGTTTTACTCGAAGAATTACTCGAAAAATTAGATCTCGACGTAAATTCGATAATACCACCATGTACCAAACCACCGAGGTTGTATGGGTTACCAAAATACACAAACCAAATGCTCCACTACGTCCTATAGTGAGCCAGATCGACTCACCAACTTATAAATTGGCTCAACACTTGCAAAAGTTCTGTCACCGCTGAGAGGACAAACCAGAGCACACACGAAGTTCATATCATTTTATTAGTGAGATAAAAGACCTACATCTCGCTGACAATGAAACTATGGTCAGTTTTGATGTTCAGTCACTATTTACATGCTTACCCATTGAAGACTGCATCTCACTTGTAACCAGGAAGCTAGAAGAATATAACATGCCTACAGAATATACATTACTGTTAAAACACTGCCTTACATCTGGCTATCTATTGTGGAAGGAGGAGTTCTACAAGCAAGTAGATGGCGTAGCAATGGGTTCACCCGTATCTCCCATAGTCGCCGACATATTCATGGAGGACTTTGAGGAAAAGCCCTTCTTACTGAACCTGTATATCCAAGATTCTACAAGCGGTACGTAGACGACACTTTCACAATTTTACCATCTGACAAAGTAACTGCATTTTAAACCACCTTAATTCCATAAATTCTAAAATACAATTCACAATGGAGTTAGAGGCAAACAATTCTTTAGCTTTCCTAGATGTTTTAGTCATCCGAAATCCTGATAACACTATTGGTCACACTGTGTATAGGAAAAAGACCCATACCAACCGATATTTAAATGGTGAATCCTTTACATCATCCATCACAGTTAGCTACCGTGGGAAAATCTTTGAGAGGCACGAGGGATCTGTGACAGAAAACATCTGGCCGCCGAGCTTCAGCACGTCGAGCAAGTATTGCAAGACAACAAGCTTCGGGTCCCGCGCCTACGTCACCGTGACCGAGTGAAGCCGGCCACAGTCGAGCGTGTGCCTGCTGTACTACCCTATGTCAAAGGTCACAGACAAGGTTGGCTATATTTTGAAGCGAGCTTCTATTAAAACATACTTCAAGCCGCCGAAGAAGATTAGTCAATTTTACCATCCGTCAAGTGTAATATCCTCTACAAGATGCAGGAGTGTACAAGCTTGATTGTGAATGTGGTCTCTCTTACAGGACAAACAAAAGATCCATTAAAACCCGCGTGAAAGAACATATAGCTAACGTGAGGCACCGACGCTCTGGGAAGTCTGCAGTCTGTGAACATGTTCAAGATCGTCCCCGCCATTACATCAGATTTGATAGACCACAAATCCTCGCAAAAGAACACCGATTCCTACCAAGGATGATACGCGAGGCTATTGAGTTTAAAAACATCCTAATTTCAATAGAGAAGATGTATGGGTGCTGCCATCTGCTTGGGATCCTATAATTAACAAAATTAAATCCAAACCCAAGCATACCACTGCAAGACTTCAAGATACTGTAAGCTCATTCTGCGTAGATCGGACCAAAAATTAATATTCAAAAACTGAAGGTAGCCGGGCTAACTATGACATTAGGACGTCAAACACCTCAGTCCCCAGTGACCATGGGTGCTGTAAAGCACCGAAACGTCGAGAATCAAAATTAGTAAAATTAAACGCGATAAAATCCGTAAAATAGTTTTATTCAATGTGTAGTGTTCGCGTAAATATAGAAACCATCACATAATTCTTTATCAAACGTTAGTGTTATTTTGGAAATAGGATTTTACCTTATAAAATCAAGAGTAGTGTAGATCGTTCGACACGGGTAAATCGGTTTGAAACTCCTGAACTATTTTTAAATTCTATTAAAGATGGTATTTTATTTTTAATACAAGAGTGTATTCATCAACACAATTTTTAAAGTAAATTTCATATTGCATGCTGATTTTGTTCAACAAACTAAAGATATTCATGATACGTTCGATTTTCAAACATTTAACTATATTATTTGTCAAGGAGATGACTTAAATATTTTTCTTTCATCTTTAAATGATACAATTAGTAGTAAAATTAGTGCATTTGAAAAAAATATAGTGGATGGAGTTTAAAAAACATAAAATCTGTAGACATGAATGTTAATAAATTTAACCCCCGACGCGGTACTTCATACATAGATCTTCCCAAATTAAAAAGGCTGTTATAAATGTAAAAAACGAAGATCATTTTAATTTTAAATGGGCGTTACTCTCAGCGTTATATCTCGTAAACAAAAACGCGGATCGGATATCATCGTACGTTAAACATGCAAATAAACTTAAATTTGATGGTATTTCCTTTCCAGTTAAAATTTCTGACATAGCAAAAGTAGAGAAATTAAATGATATTAGTATTAATGTTTTTGGGTTAGAATATAATAAAGAAAAACGATGTAATTCTATAGTAAGTCCATTATTTTTAACAAAGTTTCGTATAGATAGACATATCAATTTTTTTTTCGAAAAATCATTATTGTTACATAAAAAATTTATTGCGGTTAGTTAGTAAACAAATTTCACAAGACAGTTACGTCATGTATATTTGCGAAGCATTTCGACTTCATTTTCCATCTCAGGAAAGGTTAAATAACCATGAACAATACGATTGTGCCCACATTTACAGAATTACCAAACAGTGAAACTTTAAAAAAGAATTGGTTTGGTCAACCTATTTCAAATGATAAAATTAAATTTGATAGTTATGAAAAAAAGTTAAAGATACTATTCGTAGTTTATACTGATTTTGAAGCATTTTTAAAACCAATAGAATCATGTTCTAACAATCCATCCAAATCTTTCACACATAATATTCAGAAACATGAAGTGCATAGCTTTGGTTATTATATAAAATGTTCATATGATGATAAATTATCAAAATATGTAACATATTGCGGACCCAACTGTACACAAGTGTTTAGGGAAAGTTTATCTAACAATTTAAAAGAAATAAATAGATTTCAAAAATATCCAGTTCCGTTAACAAATGAAGACAAAACCAAATTTTTAATATTGTCATAATTGTGAAACAGAGTTAGCAGAACTTTTTTATGATTTTGATTGGTACACTGGTAGTTTTATAGGTGTTGCTCATGAATCATGTAGCTTGAAGTTCAGAACACCACGTCATATACCAATATTTTTACACAACCTTAGTCACTATGATGCTCATTTTATTGTTCATGCATTAAACTTTTGTGATGGTGAAGTCGAAGTTATCCCTCAAAATAAAGAAAAATATATATCCTTTTCCAAAAAATTAAAAATGAATAACCATGAAGTTATATAGAGATTCGTAGATTCATTTAAGTTTTTATTATATAAATTAGAAGAATCAGCCAAAAATCTCAGTAATGATCAATTTCAAGAATTACGTAGAAATCACCCTAATGATGGATTTCATTCGTTTAAAACGGAAAGGGATTTATCCATATGAATTATGACTATGATGATATTTAAACCTAACGTCGCTCCCTAAACAAAAAAATTTTTATAGCTCGCTCACAGATTCCCATATTTCAAATGATGATTACAATCATGCTAAAGATATTTGGGAACACTTTAAAAATGAAAGATGATTAAAGATGTTGGGCATTGTAATATGCTAGATTATTCAAACTTGTATTTAAAAACAGACGTTTTACTTTTATCCGATGTATTTGAAAACTTTAAAGCCATGTAATACTTATGATTTAGACCCTGCCCATTATTACACAGCTCCCGGTTTAAGTTGGGATGCAATGCTAAAATATACAAAAATATAATTAGAACTTTTAACAGATTATGAGAAAATTGCATTTATTAGATCAGGTATCAGGGGTGGTGTATCTCAATATAGTAATCGTTATGCTAGAGCTAATAACAAATACATGGGGGATTATGATGCAGGGAAACCATTCATATATCACATATTTTGATGACAACAATTTATATGGTTGGGCTATATGTCCAATATCTTCCTACTGGTGGATTTGAATGGTAAGTCAAATACAGATTTTAATGTGTCTGAGACATCGTACTTCGGTTTTATTTTAAAAGTTGATTTGGAATATCCAGATGAACTTCATGATTTACATTCGGACTTTCCTTTATGCCCAGAAAACATTTGTGTAGACAATACTAATGAGAATAGACTAGTCCCAAATTTAAATAACATAACATACATATGACATAAACACTCACGCTTGTCACCCAGAGGGGTGGGCAGAGACTATGGACTTCCATTTGGCACGATCCTGACACACCTCTCTCCCTCCTCCACATCCATATACCTGCACATACACGCTCGTCGGTTAAGGGTACTCTTAATTTGACCCATTTTCAATATATCGCCAATTTGGTCGATAAATTTTCGCCTAGGCGTCCCTTCCGACTCTGCCGTTCTCCTCTGCCACATAAATTTGCTTTGTCACTCTTTCCTCATTCATTCTTTCTACATGACCAAACCACCGAAGCATTACTTTCTTAATCCTGGTCACAACATCATCTTGCAAACCACTCTTCTCTTATCACACAATTTCTCACTCTGTCATTTAGATTCAGTCCTAATATATACTTGAACACATTTCTACAGCATTTATTCTACTCTCCTTCTTCCACACACCCAACTTTCTACCACTACATTAAAGTAGGGACTAACAGCATCATTGCTTTCATTATTTCATCTATACCTATCTCTATCTCTTTCCTCTTCATTCAATTATTTCTATTTTATTTAATTCAAACGTCTCATCACTCATAAACACGCTTTCAAAGTATTCCTTCCATCTCCTTAAACTCGAAACTTCGTCATTCAGAATACAGCCATTCTGGTCTCGTATAGCATTCATTCTAGGCTGTTTTGAATGTCCTTAGCAGTTCTTGCGAGTTTCCACAACATTTAATATTTGCCTGGAAGTTATCCGATATTCTTCTATCATTCTTATCAGTTCTTTCTTGCTTTCCTTTCAACTACTTCTTTTACTCTCTTATTTAGATGTCTAAATACTGCCTTTTTCTTTAAATATCATCATTCATACCACTAGAATGACTAGCCTTGGTTGCTAGTAAATCTAGCCATGCTTTCTTCTTTGCTTCAACTTCCATCCGTACCTCATCATCCCACTATAAAGTGTTATTTTCCTTTCATTCGTTCTGTTAGTTACACCACATACTTCGGTAGCTGAATCCACCAAACCTTTCTTAACATTATACCACACAATCTCAAGTCTAAATCATTCATACACAATTCATCCATACCACTTATATTTCTCTCAGTCTACATTTGAACTTCTCTTTCACACCTTCATCTTGTAACCTCTCTGTTATTATACGCTGTAACGCAGTGGTAGACACAGATGTCCGATGCCGCCAACGTCTGAATAGACCATTAATTCGACATAAGACCAAGTAATGATCCGTCCCTACGTTGGACGCCCGGTAAACCCTTATCTACCACTGCGCTTCTCATTCTTTCATCCACAATTATGAAATCTATCGTGCTTCTATCACCTCTTTTCCATGTATACATGTGAATCTTCTTATGACGAAAGAAAGTGTTCGTAAAAGATTATTTTCCACATACGGTGAGAGGCTTTCCACCATTCTTATTTATGCTTTCATCACCAAACGTTCCCAATATCCTTTCATAACAAAGTGTGAAGAGGCCTTGTTAGCTCTTCACACCAACCTTCCATTAAAATCTCCTAATATAACAATATTTTCATTACCCTTGCATTTCATTAGCATCATCCTTACCATCTCCCAAAACTGCTCTCTCGGATATAAGTGGGCTTGAACGTGTCTGGAACGTAGACCCTAGAACAAACAACTTCTTTAAGCCCACTTTCATTCGTTTCCCAGCATCTCCAGCTTACACATTCATACTCTTTCACACAATGAACCATTCTTTCTGAAAGGATGATCCGCTCTGTCTTGTCTACACCAGACCAGTACGCGGTATACATGCCATGTGCAATGGAATCCTTTCCTTTCATTTCGTCTCATTTACACATAACATCTATTCCTCTATCATACATCATATCGCATACTTCATCCATCTTATCATTCATTGCTCCACATACATTCATTAGCAGCCAGACGGGCTTCCGCAATCCACTTTTCGCCTCCGGGAGACAGAACGTTACAGGTGGCGAACCTCGTCGCCAGTTTTCCTCCCGGAGAGTCTTCACACCTGCCCCATTAAGGGGCGCCGGGAACTCAGGGCCATTTCTTTTCTTTTGTGCCTCATGGTGCGAAAGTAGTTGGTGGTATTTACACCGCTACGGCGAGGAGCCAAGACTGTTCATTCAGCATTGTTGCTTGTTGCTTTCACCGGGGGACACGTGTAGGGTGGGCCTAGGATTAGGTGTTCGAAGCCTACGGACGCGAGTGATTCATCCCCATAAATTTAAATAATAAAGATAAATATGTAATTCATTACAGAAATTTAAAGCAGTGGTTCAATAGAAATGGGGGTTAAATTAATTAAAATTCATAGAGTTTTAAAATTTAAACAGTCTCTCTGGTTGAAAATGTACATAGATCTAAATACAAAATTAAGAACGTTAGCAAAATCAGATTTTGAAAAAGATTTTTATAAATTAATGAATAATTCAATCTTCGGTAAGACTATGGAGAATATTGAAAAGAGTTAACGTAAAATTTGTTACACACTGGGAGAACCAGGGTAAAGCTTTAGGTGCTCAACATCTAATCGCTAAACCACAATTTCATAGTCTTTCAATATTTTCGGGAGACCTAGTTGCGGTTCAGTTGCGAAAAACTAAGTTAATATATAACAAACCAATTTATTTGGGTTTTGTATTTTAGATATTTCAAAAAAAATAATGTACGATTTTCATTATAACTACATATATGATTAAAAAGTTTAGTAAAATCAAATTATTGTATACAGATACGGACAGTGTAATATATCATATATTTACAGATGATTTTACACTGATATAAAACCTGACCTTTCCTCATTGTTTAATACCTCAGATTATCATACAAATAATATTTTTGAATATCCAAGATTAAATAAAAAGAAATTAGGTTTTCAAAGATAAAAATAATGGTAAAATCATGAAAGATTTGTAGGTTTACGATCTAAAATGTACCTTTTAACTTAGAGAATAAGACTATAGTCAAGGCAAAAGGGGTAAATAAATGTATCACTAAAAAGATGACAATGAATAGAATTAACATTTTGACTTCCACATCCACTTGGTCCTGCCACAATAGCAGTAAACGGATGGATAAAGTGAAACATTACACGTCTAAATTTCTAAGGGATGAAATAAAAATGAAAGTGTTGGTGTAAACAATTAATATTTAATGCTAAAATTATATAAAACAGAATGATATGTATACTATTTCTAACACAATTAGTACATCAAAATTTTACAATCATCTCAACCTCAAATGTACACACACACACACACACACACACACACACACACACACACACACACACACACACACACACACACACACACACACACACACACACACACACACACACACACACACACACACACACACACACACACACACACACACACACACACACACACACACACATACAACACAAATAAAAACAATTATCTTAAATTATTTACAATCAAACAATTATTAAATATGTAATAAGCTCTACGTCACATTATATATATTGCACTTTTTATTAAATAGAGAAGACATTCATTCTATAACATTTCTGTTTTTATCTATTTCAATAATATTATCAAACTCAGCATAAACTATACAGTTAATTGTTTGTATTAGTGAGGATTCAAATCGTACTTTTAATCTTACACTACCATGCTTTATGAGATTCCAATGAGCTGATGAGTTAGCTAATAAATCAGGAGTTAAATCAAATGCTAATAGACAGTAACCTTCGGCATACTGTTCACAAGAGATTCCACTTCCTTCGTTAAGAAAGTGAATACCAGTTCCGAGAATAGAGTATGGTATGCTGATGTAAATATACTATTATTAAAAGATGGTTGCAAAAGCTTTTGAAGGTATTTGTTGACCATCAATATATAAGCTGAAAGAATGAATACCATAGTTTTCAAGTTAAATGGATTTTTAGCATGTGATCTGATTAAAATCACAATTACATATTTCTGTAACTGATTTTATGAAATTTGTTACAAAATTTGACTTCCCACATCCACTTGGTCCTGCAACAGAAGGAAAATAAGTTTGTCAATAGAATAAACACTTAAGTCCATGACCATTGATGCGTTGAAGTAACACAAACGTAGTATTGGTAGATCCACTGCGATCAAACGACCATACACTGACTCCGTGACTGCAGCTGCTCGGTCTTATATAGCACCAGTTAGTTATATCAATAAAGATTATTATTATTATTATTATTATATCTAATCTAAAGCATTTCCGCAGTGAAACTTATAGTAACTTTATGAGTCAACAAGCTTATCTCGCATTCTTTCGTGTTGCGACTTGCGATACACCGATGACTCCTATAAATCATCACAAAATAATGCGATTTAATATTTACAAATCATTATGTTAACCATTGAATAGATTGGTACTGTAATAATCTACTAATAGCAGTAATATCATGGCTACACTAGATGTACAACAACATCTGAAAAAGATTCATCCCAGTCTAGAAAATAATGTTTATGCTGCTAATAGACTGCCCATGTATACCCACGTACCAACGTATATAATATGCAATTTGAATACAGATGATAAACCAGGCTCACATTGGATAGCTTTATATATCGATAAGAATGGCATTGGTCAATATTTTGATACATATGGACGATTACCTGCACGATATCATCTAGAGTTTTTTAAAAAGGAATTGTAAAAGATGGGACTGGAATGTTGATAGGATTCAGAATGAGTGGACTTCATTTTGTGGTGAATATTGCTTAATGTATTGCTATATAAGTTTCAGGATGTTCAATGCATAGTTTCGAGCATATTTACAGGAACACACTGTACAACGATATTTTAGTGGATGAGATGTTTCGCTCCTATTTTATAGATAATAAGCAATAACATTTTGGAAATAAAAATTGTAACAAAATTAGGGAATGTGTTTTACTGATGATTCAGAATGGCATGGTAGTTATGAACAAAGAAGCACTGATAAGCAGGGTGTACGAGTAATAGATAAGAGCGGCAATGACGGTGTTCAAGGAACAATACGAGTAGATAAGAGAAAAGGCTGAACAATGAAACGTTAATGAGGGTGCAGGCCCACGGATATCAATTAGATATTAGTTAATTGATCTGCACATCTCGGAACCGCGCACCCTACGCAAAAACGGACCGCATATTCGTGATCAGAGCATGCCAATACCTGTTTTTTTAGGATCCGTAGACCCACCGTCAGTCGATGAGGGCTGAGGATGGTGAGTTAGTTAGTTTGTACCAGTTCTGACTCGGTGAGCCAGAACTGGTACAAACTAACTACTCCCACAGCTATGGAGGATAAGAAAGCTTGATTACAGGCTGTGCCATCGGGGCTGACAACACATTTGTAGCGGTCGTTTTTTGAAGTCGTTTTAGGGGTTTCTATGGAATGCTTCTGTGGTTTGTTTGTTGTATTTAAATTTATTAACAAATATCCATCACCCAGTTTCATCCGTAGAATATCGTAAGAAGATCTTATAGCTTTTGATAGATGATGGTATAACTATCTCTTTACGCCAGGGATAAAATAACACCCAGATCATTGGCAGGAGCAACATCAGCAGCAGTGTCAAAGGGTGTGCGACGACTGGTACTGCGATCGGTTTATCCACCTAACAAGCGTGACGATTAGGGCAAACCCTCCCTGAAGCAGCAGATGTCCCATGTGCAGGTAGAGAAGGAAGGAGGACTATAGTACATGTGTGCAGATAATGTTATACCTGTATGAATTAATGAAAATTATTGTATATAACAGCTTCATCGTTATTACTATCACTACAGCCCATTACAAATCCAATGCTGAACATAGGCCTCCCTCAAGAATTCCACAAAACATGTTCCTGAGCCACCTGCATCCACGTAGTCTAGTGGTAGGTCACCCTATTCTTCGACTTCGTCTACCGGTACGTGTAACCACGTTAAGAAAAAGGTATAAATCTCATCAATAAAGAATCATCCCGTCGGTGTCGTAAGAGGCGATAGGGAGAGCCTAAAATCGGAGATGAGCAGCAGCAGTTTTCTGAGAACAGCTTAAAATAATTAGAAACTGCGGTTCTCAGCACACCTGCTGAGCGTGATAATTATGACATATATGAGGCAATCTTTAGAAGAGGTTATGTATAGTATTTGACTTTTGATAGACAGTAATGATTGAAAAGAAGGCCCAGGTTGCATGTTTTGTTATACTAATAAAAAACTAAAAATTACACCATATCCTTAGCAGTTACGTTATTAGTAGTTTTTTTTATAGAAAAAGTCCATTTTGGGTCCAACAAGCGGATTTTGGGGCTCATATACATCTTCATCTAACCTCGATTAAGAATCGAAATGCAGATGCGTTGTCACCCCTGAGGACTAAGTTGGAATGCCTTGTTAGTAGTAAAAGGGTCTCCGGTTCTCACTCACCATATGGAATACAACAGCATTGAGCTGCTATTTCACGCTGATATTTTGTAAGAGCCTAGTCGTATTTTGTGAGAGAGTAATCTTTTCCCGGTCGAACCGATCCGTTAGTGCTACAACCATAATATATAGTTGCAGCATGGCTCTGCCACGTAATGTGTTTGATAAGCAAATGTTTATTAATTTTATAAATAAATTTACAGCCCAAACGGAGCAAATTTTCAAAGGTAATATTGTAGTTTTTTTTTTTAAATAAAATGTATTTGTTCACACCATTATATTACTTTGTTTCTCTGTTGTGTTATATGTTATGAAATTTAAAATATACAAGACCGATAATTATTTTTGCTTTGCGGCTCGTATTGTGCCATAAATATGTTTTTATTAATGTTGAGAAACTAATGAAAATAACAAAAGCAAGAAGCCAACTAACAAAACTTTAAAACAAATAGTTTAAACAATTCGTATTTTAAAAGTTACCAATAGATATAAACCATAAATTATTATTACATTACAACTTTTTTTAAATATTGAAACAAGCGATAGTTGCTTAGGGTTAGGAACCACTGAATTTGGACCAAAGAATTACAAACTTGAAAGGAGAACTAATCTGCGAAACAAAAAACTTGTGGATTCGTATTCGACTACAGTCGTAAACTGCTCCTTGCTAAATTTTCATCTTAGTTGGAGTGAAATACGAGGACACTCGTAGAGATGTTGCTTATATAATAAGTACTTTTTTATTTTAAAACTAATAAAAAACTCTATAGAATACAAGCAGATTAAACAATACCAGTTATAAGATGGTGCTCAGAGCTTAAACGCTCGCCATAAATTTACGTTATGTTCGATATCCGGTTAAATGAATAAATCGTAAGGAAACCTTTAGGTACGAGGAATGAAATGTTTCGAAGACATAATATGAAGTCCGCTAACATGCACTGGAGCAGTGCAGCGGATAAATTGCTTCATCCCTTTTAGAAATGAGGGGTGGTCTGAGCTCTATTGTGGGTATCCTTACTTTCAATTAATTTAAATTCTTATATAATTATTGATATATTTACCTATAAGATTCTCATTTTCTCTTTCATGAAAGGACTAGATAATCTTTTACAGACTATATTGTTTTTTAAATAACACTGCCTACATTCTTGAACAAATCCACTCAAACGATGGCCGCGTCACCAAGATTATATAATACGTTTTACACGCGACTGCTAACTCGCTTCTTCTGTTCTCTTTATGTATGGAAAATTTTCTTATCGCCACGCTTAACGGGCGGATTGACTATTTCAGTTACAGACGTCTGGCACTTTTGACTTCTCGTCACCACACTGAACATGTTTCGTCTGGCGTAAACAAGATGGCTATACTAACATCTTTCATGCATTTCCCACAGCCGCCTCTTACGACAACCACGGAACAAAATGGGGTGAGGATTATTATACGCCACCTTCGCATGACAAAAAGTTCTTTTACTTACTTAAAACTAATCATTTTTCCTGATAAATAAGGAAAACTGGATTAATTACTTCGTTAAAAAAAACCGGCGATACTTTAAAAAAATTAGAATATTAAACAAGATAAGATCACATAATTAAGGTAACACACAAATTGCACTCCTAAAATACGAGTTTTAGTAAAGAAAGTTTAATATTTTACATCGTAAAAATTAGGTCACTAGTTAACTTTAATCGTAAATAGACCAAACTAAAGATATAAATCTAACTCGACTTTGACAAATGAATGGGAAAATCTTCGTGTGCGTTTTGACTACTGAGGTAAGCGGGGCGGGAACGAAGGCGGAAATGTGGCAAGAGGGGCGCGATTAGACAGTATTAGTACTATTATTTATTCTGTGACAGTATGCATACATTTGTATTTGACTGTTCTCAACGGCAACCGGAGTATTGGTGAACTTTATCATGCCATTAAATCGATTCGTTATTAATCGCATTTAATCGATTCGTCGGCATAAACGCTGTACTGTAATCTGTACGCTGTATCATTTGCCTATTCTATTATTTCATAGCGATAGGCGATTGTTACTGAAGAAAACTTCAAAATTGAATAGAATAATTCTAACACTGTGTACAGCGTTAGCGCTTTTTAACTGGAGGTAACTGTTGGGATTCCGAACCATTTTTCTGAGCCATGGCAACTCAGAGCGCTCGCTGTAAATTTCACAGAACGCGAGCAACCTAGTTTCGATTCTTGGCAGTGAAAGAAAACATTGTAAGGAAACCTGCATGTCTGTGAGATTAAAAGAATATCTCGAAGACATGTGAAGTCCGCCAACGCGCATTGGGGCAGTGCGACAGAAACACTCCCTCGCCCTAAAGCCTCAGAAATAAGAGGAGACCTGTGCCCAAGAGTGGGATGTATAGAGGCTGAGTTGCGACGCTGAGGGCCGCAGGTTCGAATCCCGCACGGAACAAGTATTTGTATGGCCTACGAATATTTGTTCCGGGTCTGGATGTTTGTCCTTGTGAAATTTATGTATGTAAACTCCCCCACGATACAGGATAAAATTCTAGTGTGGAGGTAACGTTTTTTTAAAAAGGCTCAGTAATTACGTACTCTATTAAATATTAAATATCACAATTTTTTACTAGTAGGAAAATGAGATCTCAGGAGAATTTATTGTAAAAAGTTTAGAGGCGCAAAAAGGTTCCGAAGATTCCTGTCGAATAACATTAAACAGAAAGTTAAAGAGGTGGTAACGCCTCTTAAAAGAAGTGTACGAATATTATTAATTAATAGTAATAAGCGAGTTAAAAGCAGTCATTCATATCAAACATATAAACAAGATACAGTCATTGAAAATTAAAAACCTAACTGTTAATACCGATTTCATTGAGTTGTAAGAGACAATAGAGGCAATCAAGAAGTCAACAATTGTGAAAAGAATTCATTACAATTGTGAAAAGAATCCATTACCTCATATCCCGTAGGTGTCGTAAGAGGCGACAAAGGAAAATGGAACAGAAGATAGGCTGCAGTTGCAAAACCGCTTGCCGAGCATGGCAAAACAATGAAAATGAAATAGGAGGGATCCCCTATGAGACAATCTATGGGCCTATACTCAGCATTAGACTTTGATATTTTGGTTGAATATATTGTTGAATATTCATTGGTTGATTAATTTGCGCCACCAAATAACAAAACGAATTACCAATATTTTTAATAATGGATTCCACTCCCTTAACATGGAAAGCAGCGTTACTACAGTGAGGATATCGTCTATGCACTCACCAGGAGCATAAGCTTATTTTTCCATGCTTTTATTAACTCGCTTTCTTGTCTGTTTGTTTGTTTGTATGTCAATTTTGGTACAAATTTTGCAATCAATTTTAAGCTAACTTCCCGATGAGATAAGTAGTTGAAACTTTAAACATAGCTCAGAACTGGAATAACAATTAAAATGGTCACAATTTTGGTAGGGATATAAAGCAGTTGATCTCTCGCGCTGATCTAGTGTTTTCGGCGGGCTTGATATGTCCTCGAAGTATTTTAATTCTAAGATTTATGTCTGGTTTCCATAAGATACAATATTTTCATTCATCGCCAAGCACCCATAACTAGCTTGACGTCGATTTTTCCGCTAACCCGCTGGTTAACCTTGACGGGAACATGCTTGAAAACGTGACATAAATATTTTTTTACTTAAAAGTTATTACATACTACAAAAACATAAACACTCACGCCTGTCACGCAGAGGGGTAGGCAGAGACTTCCATTTGGCACGATCCTGACACACCTCTCTCGCCTCCTCCACATCCATATACTTACGCATACACGCTTGTCGGTTTAGGATACTCTTAATTTGGCGCATTTTCAATATATCGCCAATTTGGTCAATAAATTTTCGCCTAGGGCGTCCCTTCCCGACTCTGCCGTTCACCTCTGCCACATAAATTTGCTTTGTCACTCTTTCCTTATTCATTCTTTCTACATGAACAAACCACCGAAGCATTCCTTTCTTAAACCTTGTCACAACATCATCTTGCAAACCACACTCTTCTCTTATCACACACTCACTCTGTCATTCAGATTCAGCCCTAACATACTCCTTAATGACCGCATTTCTACAGCATTTATTCTACTCTCGTGCTTCTTCTGCCATACCCAACTTTCACTACCATACATTAAAGTAGCGACTAACACAGCATTGTGAATTGCTATACGTGCCTTTTTGAACACACTCTGACTTTCCACAATAGAGTGTAGAGCCCCATTTAGTTTATTTCCTGCGTTCACTCGTCGTTCTATATCCTTATCATATCTACCATCCCTGCTAAATACACATCCCAAATACACAAACTCATCTACTTGCTCGACCAATTCCCCTTCTATTCTTATTTCACATATCGTTTTACATTCTTCTCTTTCAAAAACCATAACTTTCGTCTTACTTGCGTTCACTTTCATTCCCCTTTCTTTTATTGAACTGTTCATTAATGTAACCATCATTTGCAACTCGGCCGTATGACTTGATCATCGGCGTACAAAAGGCATTTGACGGTCAATTCACCCATTCTTAACCCGCATTCTTCAACTTTCAAATTTTCCAAACAACTGTCCATAAATAGCTTGAACAGCCACGGGGAAGCCACACAGCCCTGTCTGACCCCTTTATGGATGCCAAGCCAGTCCGAGTAGGCCCCGTTGATCCTGACACAAGCACTGGAGTCCCTATACAGAGACTTCAATGCCTGTATCAACCCAGCGCTCAACCCAAATGAGTTCAGTGTTTGCCAAAACACATCCCTGTCCACTCTTTCATAAGCCTTTTCCAAGTCCACGAACGCACAAAAAACATTTTGGTTTTTGGCCAAAAACTTCTCCGCGATCATGCGCATGGAAAATACCTGATCCATACATCCCACTCCCTTTCTAAATCCCGCTTGCACATCCCAAATTTTTCCATCAGTATCTTTCATAACTCATTCAATTCAACCTTAGCATACAGTTTTCGTACAATGCTAAAAAGGCTGATACAACGGTAGTTTTTACAGTCCTGATGCGATCCTTTTCCTTTATATAGTGGGACTATCACGGCTTTGCATCAGTCTCCCGGTACCCGCTTAAGTTTCCAACACAAATTAAACAAGGTGTACAGCAGGTCTTCCACCACTCCCTCTCCGGCCCTTAGCATCTCGAGTGATATTACATATTTTTGTAATTATATTGTCGCCGATTAAATATCTCTATTCATTCCGGGAACAACTCAGTCTATATTTTATTACTGGATTAAAATATTCTAAAAAGCTTTTAAACGGTACAGTAATAAATTCACAGGAAAATTTCTCGTAACACAAATATTTTAATTCTAAATATACTTTATGGCATAAACCTGAAACCGTAATGTTTTTCGTCTTTAATAAATCAAACTTGTTTCTGTTTACTATTGCATTTTAACTGCGCAATAAAGCTACTGACCTATAAAATTCAATATGGTATGTCCGCCTAATGCAGGGCACGACCTTACTCGTGCATCTATTAAACTATATTTTAGTAGATATCGGCACTCAAGGGAAAGTTTTCTTTGAAGATAGACATACGATTATTGTTTGCGTCTTTATGTTAATAGCAAAACAAATTGTAATATACGCCGAAAGTATTGAAGAAGTAGTTTGTTCCACGTTGGTCTGGGGCTTATAGATCTCATGTGTATGTGGAAATTATAAAAAACAGTATGTGCCAACTGTGATTCTTGCCTAGCATGTCGTAAAAGACGACTAAAGGAATATTGGGTTTGTGAGTGTGTGTAGGCGATGGGCTAGTCACATATCACTACTTTCACAATTATCCATCTAAAGCCTTATATTTTTTCTAATCGTGGTCCGAGTATCATGCTGCTCTATATAATATGTTTGTAGAAATATCGTATAGTGATCAAAGATTTTTTTTATTTTTTGGGAAAACTGACAGCGTATCGAATCGAGTACAAAACATAGCATTATACCAAAAGTTTACCTTGTATACATACATGTTTCCTGTTAAATTAAACAGTTATTTTTAATTCCCGACGTTTAGAGTGCAACGGTGATCGGGTAGGTAATATATTTTAGTTATTACAATATATATATTTTTTAAGGTTTTTAGTTTTAGGTTCATTATCCTAGTATATATTTATTTTATAAATTGTGTAAGTAATTTAAAAAAAATTAGGATTAAATTCGCAAACTAATATATCATATCAAATACTAAGGCCTATGATCCCTAAGATCTGTAAGAAATTCCAGCTTCTAAGTCAACGCAATTAAAATATATGGGCATTTACATATTTGATACTCACAAACTCTCTCATCAAAACCTTCCCGTTGACTTAGAATCGTGAAATTTGTCAAGAAGCAAGTTTTAATAGCACAAGTAAAGAGGAAAATCCGAAAAGCGTTAATTTGTGTATTGTAGTTGGAGCATCGACTGTATTGTATACCGATGTATGCGAAAACAGTTTTCTCAATGCAAAGTTTGTTTGGTCCGCAATCATACTTACCATTTCATCAGAGATATGTCCTATGCTTACCTTACCTATAATATAAGAATTTCAGTAAATTAATTGTAAGCAGTTAAATAAGCCTATTAAAATCCACTGCTGAAGATATGCCTCCCTCACAGATTGCCTCATAGAAGGGATATTTGTCATAGTTGCTACGCTTGGCAAGCGGGTTGGCCACCGAAGTTTTTAGGGTTCCGTACCTGAAGGGTAACCAACGGGACCCTATTAATAAGCCTCTGCTGTCCGTCCGTCCGTCCGTCTGTCTGTCAGCGGGCTGTATATCATGATCCGTTATAGGTAGACAGTTAAAATTTTCACAGATTGTGTATTTCTCTTGCCGCTATAACAACAAAACTGTAAGTCTATGCCCTCAGAGTTAGCACCCTACCGCTTTCAACATGGAGGACCGCACACTTATCCGTTCCCAGCTCCATTCTAATAGAATTACTAAAATCACAAGTGATGTTTAGCAATTCTATAAGATGGGAGCGACTGGAGGTGAATAATTTGAGATCATCCATATAGAAAAGGTGGGTCACTTTTGTACCTCCTTTTCGAAGCTGAAATCCCCTCCCGGAGTCCTCCAGTAAGGTACTGAGAGGGTTCAGGGAGAGGCAAACCAGATTGGATATTATTATTATTATTATATTTGTAGTGTTGTAAGAGGCGACTATGGGAAATGCCAGAAAAATCTTTATGGCTTCCGATATGATGGCGGTTAAACCATTTCATGTTTTTTCTGAAACAAACGATGCAGTCTCCCTGGTGTTGTACTTAAGTGACAACTACTGGCCTTCACTGCTGCTGCCAACTGCTGCCCGTGAAGGGCAGCAGTTGTCACTTAAGTACACTTAACATCAGGAGAGCCGCGTACTCATTTCCCCCCGCTGCTGTTAAAAACATCAAGGCAAAATCTGCATGTCTCAAAAGTTAAATATATCTAGAAAAATGAAACAGCACGGCGTCTGAATTCTCCATAACCGTCTCAGAAATAAGAGGTCTTTGCTAAGTAGTGATAAATGGATAGGCTGTTCTTCATTAGCCCTTAAGAGTCTACTGCTGGACGTTGGCCTCTACCGTTTTAGAGGAGATTTGCTTTAACTGTCATGCATGGCAGGTGGGTTGATGCAAACCTCTCGTACTGCTGTAACTCTCGTGCTTCCCAGCGCCGGTCTGGGAAACATACGTCTGACGTTAATTCGTTGGTTGTAACGCCATCTATTGGAATCCATAAGAAATGTTTGGCATATTCCACAGTTGCATCTTATGACATCCACTTGACGAAATGTGGTAATTCATTTTCTTATTCCGTCACCATACGGGTAGACTAATACCTACCTTTATACGTGGTAGGGGCATGCTGCGGATATATTAAGGTAGTAGCACAAATGGGTCGGCCCGACCGGGGAGGGACCACGCTCTCACTGAATACCAGCGTAAAATAGCAGCTTAATGTGTGTTACGTATGGTAAACAACCGGAGAACCTTTAACTGTAAACGAGGCATTCTATCTTAGTCCTCAGGGATGACAACTAGTCCAAGATCTCAGGGCCACCAGACGTCACTTATTTTCTGAGGAACGAAATGTATATGATTGAGTAGTATTAGTATGTACTATGATCGCATGCCTACCTGCTAGCTTGGCCAGATGGCCATTTTCCAGGTATCAGGTAATCAAGATACGTAAAAACATTACTCACCTCACGTTAATTCTCCCAGCTGATTATTACATATATGTTAGATAATATGGTTAAAAATCAGTCATCAATACTTTCAGACACTTTCCGTCGGCAGTATCGCTTTGCAGACGCTTTAAAGCTCTCAAAAAATTACTCAATTTCACTTACATTCTGAAGCTCCATTTTTATATATTATGTTAGCCAGATAACTATTATATTTTAAAACGTTTTACAAGAAGGCAGACCGATCCAAGGGGTCAACCATGCCCTAAGTGTTTGTTTGTAATTTTAAAATAACAGCTTATTACTAAATGCATATGAAAGTATATATTATGGTACTTATAACAAAAAAACAAATTTTAAAATTTTTCTCGGTCAGTCTGTCTGTGTGCAATAATTGCATCAATTCGTAGTAGAGAATTGAAGCAATTATTGTTAAAATAGCGCACTACATTGACAGCCATACAACACAAAACGCTCACTGAATAATGGCATTACAAATATGTAGTTTCGATTATTTAATACACTACTGTGTCAGCGCTTGGCAACGAGCGGAACCGCAATGCAACAACAGAGCAGACTGAATCCTGACCTATGCAATTATACATTATTGAATACCCATACCAAAATGCCTGAATAATATTGAACGAATATTTTCAACAAGATTCGTTTGTAGCTTATACGATTGCTTGTTCACTTAGTTATCCTTTATTGCAAACACCTTTTTTTATAGAATAAGGGTGACAAACGAGCACAGTTAACGCAACTGAAATCAGTAAACCATTATATTATACCAGTAACGCTATTAACGTTACGAATACTCCCGTTAACCACCCAAAGTGAGCTTAAAATTCTTGTGTTAGGTGTAAGAGTGGTACACGATAGTAGTCGAATGGTGAATTTGAACCCGCGACTACCCGAGTTTGCAGTACGCATCCTTAACCATAAGGCTAATGTTGATATATCAATAAAGCATCAAATCAATAAATAATTAATCATAAATCAGTAAACCATTTTTATATTGTTATGGTTGCTATCAACATGAAAAATTGTGGTACCTTATAATTCTGAAATTAGGACACTTGCAAATCGAATGGGTACGAAAGCATGATCCACGCATTAACACCACGTCAGCGTTGCGAAACCGGTTATAATATATCTAAATGTATAAAACGATTTGCCGACGATATAGTCCTTATGGCAGAATCGCTTGAGGACCTGGCGGATAGGTCTTAAGATGAACATGGACAAAACAAAAATCATGTTTAACGTCCATGTCACACATATGCCGATAGTTGTTGGGAGCACTAAGCTCGAAGTTGTTGACGAGTATGTTTACCTGGGACAAATAGTCCGACTAGGTAAGTCCTACTTCGACCGAGAGGTCAATCGACGGATTCAACTCGGCTGGGCAGCGTTCGGGACACATCTTCTCGTCAGGCATACCACAAAACCTCAAAACTAGATTGTACAACCAGTGCGTGTTGCCAGTGATGACCTATGGATTTGAGACGTGGTCCTTCAGTGCTGGCCGTATGAGGAAGATCAAAATTGCTCAGCGAGCTATGGAGAGGGCTATGCTCGGCGTTTCTCTGCGTCATAGACTTAAAAACGAATATATCCACAGTAGAACCAGAGTAACCGACATAGCCGGCCAGTCGGCCATATAGCTCGAAGAACCGACAACCGATGGGGAAGAAAGGTTCACGAGTGGCAGCCTCGTACCGGCAGGCGAAGCGTAGGGCGTCCACCCACTATATGGAGTGACGATGCAGGAAGTCAATGGATGCAGGTGGCTCGGGACCGTGCTTTGCGGTATTCCTTGGGGGAGGCCTATGTTCAGCAGTGGACTTGTGAAGGGCTTAACGTCGCATGGGTGTGGAATGAGGCCGATAGGCCAGAAAAACCTCATGATTTCATAGATGATGGTATATCATATCATACCAGATATACAATAAGATACCATGAACGTAATCAAAGATGCGATAATCCTTTTACCAAGCGTGGTGAATAAGCCACTTTCTTCGACAATGAGGAATAAATTTTCATTAAAAAATGTAAATCTTAAATTTTAATATTAAAAAATTATTTAATTAAATCGAACAGACGGAATAATGATTTCGTTTTGTGCTTTAAATTTAATTATAGCGCGATGTGGTTTAATTTCTGTAATTCGGTTTCAATACTATTACACGATCTACGTGTCACAAGTGTACATTTAAAAAATATATTCATACAATATACACTGGCCTCCAAAAAAATCGACCCACCTACGTTTTTTCGCAAAAAAGTGTCCTATGGGTTTTTACCACAATCGATTGATATTTTTTATCTTGATAATGTAATAATACAATTATAGGGTTGTAAAAAACTAAAAAACTGCGAGTGAAACGGAATATTTTACATACAAATGTGATGAGACATTGAAACCATAACATTTTACAAAATTTACGATTTAACTGTGAAGATCGATAGTTATATTTTTTGACATTTCAAAAATGTAAACCTTACTCTAATATGGAGTGTTTCCTCCTCTTGCTTTTATCACCGCCTGCATACGCCTATTAAGGGAAAGGATCAGCTTTTTTATGTCTTCTTAGGGTGTCTGTTCCCATTCTTCTGTTAATACGGTTTTCAGTTGATCCAACGTCTCGGGAACTGGATTTCGGGCTCTAACCTTTCTTTTTATCTGGTCCCAGAGATGCTCGATGGGATTTAAGTCCGTACTATTAGCTGGCCACTGCATAACTGGAATTCCAAACTCCTGAAGATATCCAGTTACAATTCTAGCGACGTGCGGTCATACGTTATCATGCATGAGTTGAAAATTGTCCCCAATATACCCAGCGTAAGGCATCACATGAGGTTGCAAAATGTCCGCAATGTAACTTTCAGCATTAACCGCACGATTGCGAAAGAAAACCAACTCAGTACATCCCGTTAAAGATATGCCACCCCAAAACATTGTAGAGCCTCCACCAAATCGGACTGTTTCTCTTATGCAACACTGAGCATAACGTTCTCCTGGTCTTCGCATAACGTTACGACGTCCATCAGAGCCTACAAGGGTCATTCGGCTTTCATCGCTGAAGAGAACTGTCTCCCATTAACAAGATTCCATTGCACGTGCTGCCTAGCAAATTCTAACCGTCGCTGGCTTGTGTGGTGTCAGGTTTTGCTCCCAAAGTCTTCTTTTCACCGTATTCTCACTTACAGACACTCCACGACTTCCCTCAGGCTACCCTGAACATCAACAGCAGAAAGATGCCGATTTCGTAAAGAAGTCAAGGCAATAAAACGGTCAACCTCTTCCAGACCCTGGTCTCCGGCGGTACTCTCTCGTCTCTAAGTATCGTTTATAAACTCTACGCACTGCTGATCGACTCAAATTTAATCTCCTTGCCACATTTCGCTGACTTAGCCCTTCACGAACGAGAGCAACCGCTTGAGCGGCTTCTGCTTCAGTGATATCCATATTTTATGGTTAAAAGTAAGGATATATCTGCTCCAACAAAGAATTAAAAGATTAAGTCACTACGATGCACAGAACAGTTATCGGACCAGAATACTTTTTACGTGCTGGATTCTCACATACTTACCGATTACAATATATCAGATGAGTCATTTACCTCGCCTAGTACACTATGTACAAGTAATATACTGGTGACTTTAACATAAACACCTTAAAAAGGTAATATCACAAATGAACTTCAAGATTTATCCTATAATTACAATTTAAAAATACACATTGATGTACCTACACGTAAGTCATCTTGCATCGATCATATTTTGAGTAATACAATTCCGGATGCAACTGCAACAGTGTTACTACTTTATCTATCTGATCACGACATAGCACAATTGTTAAGCTTTCCTTTAAAACGCGATGTACAAAATTCAAATTCAAATTCAAATTCAAATCGTTTATTGCGAATATAGGTTGATACAGTTGGTGTTTAAACAGTTGGTTGTAAAAGAGATTACAACTTAGATAATATTAGGAAATTTAAAGAATGTCTACAAAAAATGTATTGGTCTGAAGCGTATACGGCAAATGATGCTAGCGTCGCTTTTAGTAGTTTTCATGACTTATTCTGTCTTTTGTATAATCTTTGCTTTTCCAAAGTACGAATTAAAGTAGATATAAATAGTAATAAAAACAAAAACGAATCCAAGATATAAATACTATAGAAATAAAAATGCTGTTAATAAAGCAAAATATATAACATATTCCAAACTAAAGGATGGACCAAAAGTCCGGTAACATTTGAATCGGTCGCTGCTTTCAATCGCAGGGAGTGGGGTAGAGGGAGGCGTTACCAAACGCGAGAGCGGCTAATAGGAATTTAGTAGCATGGCGTCATGCACCGAAGCATTTTGCGTACGCGAGTACTATCGCAACAACGATTCCGCGACTGAAGCGCAACGAAAATACTGTTCTCAGTACAACATACGGAATAGAAATCAAGCTCTATCGACTCGTGTAATTAAAAATTGGGTACGGAAGTGCGAGAAGACGGGATCCATATTAAATCAACCACGATCCGGCCGACCTAGGACGTCGCGTCGCGAGAACCCGTAAACATTGAGCGCGTACGAACATTTGTTAGAGATCAACCTGGCCTCTATACTCGAAAGCGGTATAGTGTTTTAAATTTGCCCAGAACATCTCTAAATCGTATTCTACACAAGGATTTACATTTACATCCATACAAAATTCAAATTGTACAAGAATTAAGGCCTAATGACTACGCTCAGAGACTGCAGTTTGCTAACGAAATGCTTGAGAGGTTTACGAGCTTCAATAACATATTTTTCTCAGACGACGCACATTTCCACTTAACTGGGCATGTAAACAAATAAAATTGCAGATACTGGAGTGTTGCTAACCCGCAATTGAAGCACCAAAAGCCCTAACACTCACCCAAAGTTACTGTATGGGCTGCTTTATCAGCCAGCGGCATTATTGATCCATATTTTTATGAAGATCAGAGAGGCCGCCCCGTTACCGTCAACACTTTTACTCCAGCTTTGCAGGACTACAAAGGTTTTGTTGCTCCATCTTGTTGAAACGATCATGTTTTCAACAAGATGGAGCGATATGCCATACCTCCAACGACTCCATATCAGCAGTTCGCGAAATTTTTGGCCAAAAAGTCATATCCAAAAGAGGTGACATTAACTGGCCACCCTGCAGCCCGGATTTGTCACCAATGGACTTTTTCTTTTGAGGCTATCTTAAAAGTAAAGTTTTTAATACCAACTCATTGTCTATTGAAGAATTAAAAGAAAATATACGCGAGGAAATTCATAACATTTCTCCAAACACTTGTCGGGCGGTGATGGAAAATTTCCGCTCTAGGTTACAGGTGTGCCAAAATAATCAAGGATCACATTTGGATGACGTTATTTTCAAAAATAATAAATAAACAATTTTTCTCTCATGTCTACTTTTGTATTTTTTATGACCATTTGAAATGTTACCGGACTTTTGGTCCATTCTGTATAAAGGAAATGTATCTATAATTCAAAAAAATGCCAACATAAAGTTTATTATTAAAAATGAAACCTACCTAGCTTATATAACAAAAATAACATTGAAAAAATTATAATTAATAACACAGTCATCACGAACCCAATAGAAATAGCCTCTGCATTTAACATTCACTATATTTATTCAACACACGAAACGACACACACAAAAAGAAAAAACTTACTAAGTAACAGTTATCACATCAACTCTATGTTTCTGAAACCTATGTCGAAAGACGAAGTTAGAAGAGAGACAATGTCATTAAAAAATACTAGTTCTGCGGGCTATGACTACATAGGTACAAAAATTATAAAAAATTGTATCAACGAAATTATTGAAATCTTGACTCATTTAATAAATCTATCTTTTTCGTGTGGAACTTTTCCGGATGCAAGTTATCCATTGTTAACCCACTGTTTAAAAAAGCAGAGAAATATATTTTCAATAATTATATCGCCCAATAACGCTGATACCTATTATGTCTAAAATATATGAAAAGTGTATGTACAAAAGAATAATCGAATTCTGCAATAAATATTATATTATAATTAACGAGCAATATGGATTTCAAAAAGACAAATCTACAACGTTGGCCATTTTTTCTCTCCTAAAAATAATACTGGAAAATTTAAATAATAATCACTAACTAGAGGGCTGTTTTTTGACCTATCTAAAGCTCTTACTTAGTCTCACACGACCTCCTGCTACAAAAACTCGAAAAGCTTGGGATTAGAGGACCTACTCTTCAATGGATATCTTCATATCTCAGTAATAGACAGCAATGTGTTACAGTCATGAAAATAGATGAAAATAAGGATTTTATACCGTACTCGTCTGAATATAGATTCAATAGGTATGGCGTTCCACAAGGAAGTGTGCTCGGTCCTATTTTATTTCTATTATATATAAATGACATTGTTAATATAACAAATAATAAATGCATATTATTCGCGGATGACGTTTCAATAATTATGACTTCTAATAAAAAATATAATACTATTAATGACCACGATACTGACATAAATAACACTATAGATATTTTAATTGGTTGGCTTGACATAAACAATTTGAAAATAAATCTTGACAAATCTGTATATATACAATTCAATAAATGTAATAATAAGAAATATAATATTAATCTTAACATACCAAAAATAAAAGCAGTAGCAAATAAAACATTTTTAGGAATAACTATAGATGAATATTTAAACTGGAAATTGCATGTAAACGATGTATGTACGAGATTAAATAAATTTGCATACGCCCTTAAACATTTAAAAAACGTTACAAACATAAAAACGGCTGTTCTGTCCTACCATGCATCAATACTGCGCTATGGACTTATAATCTGGATAAAAGCACGGATCAAAATAGAGCATTTAGTGCACAAAAAAAAATGTATCAGAGCAATATGTGAGCTTAAACCAACTGAATCATGTCAACAGGTGTTTAAAAAACTTGACTTATTACCGTTACTACGTCTTTATATTTATGTAATATGCATGTTCGTATGGAAGCATAAATATTTATTTAACACGGCAAATGATGCAAATCCTCGAAACCGGCGAAACCCATACAAGCTCATTTTAAGTGACACACCTAGAATAAGTAAATATAATAAAATTGTCTATCTATGTGTGTACGTTTATATAACAAGCTACCAAATAATCTAAAAATGTTAAATACTAGATTATTTAAATCTAAATTACAAGATTTTTTCAACCATAAGCCTTAATGTACAAAACAAAACCTTTGCATGCTATATATGTATAACTGTAGCAAAACATGTTGTTCAATTGTATAATATTTGTAAAACCTTTTTCATACCATGTTTTAAGCAAATAAATATATTATTATTATTATTATCATTGTCTTGCTTAAACAGTGGTGGCTAGGGCATATGCATCTCATAGATTCGTTTCGCCTTCCGAGCCAAGTCTTTACATCCATCACTGCACCGATGGATGTAAATGTAGTGTTGGGCGATCTCTGCTCCGTTTTAAAGACTGCGTCAAGCGTCACTTAATCTCATTCTACATGGTAAATGGGAGACGCTGGCAGAGGAAAGTATACAGTGGAGAACCCGCATCAAAGAGGCCCAAAACCTAGACGGCAGAGCCTGATGTGAGAAACTTGTGAAAAAATAGTTAAGCAGCAAGAAAGCGACCATATTCCATCCGTCATGACACACGCCGCAACAACGTCTGCTCTTCCCGCTCCTAGATCAGTCTTCATAGTCACAGGCGGAAACTACCAAATTGCTCATACACAACCGGAGTTCTATAATATTTATATGCTAAGGATAAAAATGTATTGTATATGTAGTTATATATGTTATAATATTTATATGCTAAGGATAAAAAATTTGCTTCTTTATTTAGAATTTAAATCGGCCTAGCACACTGTTACCCCTACTTCATAACAACGTGGACGTTGTATAAAAATAAAATCTATTTCAGAAAGCCATGTTTTAACCACAGATAAACAGAACTTGTTTCGATGTACAATTTAATCGTAAATACGCAATAAAGCTCCTGGCCTCTAAAGCTTGTAATGTTTTTACATCTAATGCAGGCCATGGCCTCTCCCGTTAATCGATTACTTTAAACACTGCGCTTATGAAATCACTAGACAGATTTAAAACTGTTGTAGCCAAATTTAAAAAAAAGTCAACAATTTGACGGTATGTTTCTTTGTATGTATCGCGTAACATATACCCCACCACTTTTTTATTTAGTAAACGTCATTACTAAGTTTCTTGCCCACATCTTTCTTTTTCATCAATCCGTGAAAAGTCTACTACTGAACATAGGTCTCTTCCCATAAATATAATTTGTCATAATGGCCTCGCCCTGCAAGCGGGATGGAGATCACAGTACGAAATGACTCGTGCTTATGACACTGATAACAATTCAAAATTATTTAAAAAAAAACAGTTATTAATCCGTCTGCCACGCGTGGCAACAATGGCACTTATCTTCCCTATGAGACTTTCGATGGGAGTGGCCAATGTTTATATTAGTGGAGTTGATACGAGACTCATAGGCTGTATGTAATAAATGAATGAATCAATTAGTAGTACCTAATAATATACAAAATAATTACATCTGTGCGTAACACAACGAAACATTGTGTTGATTGTATGATTATACCGTAAACTAGCGACCCGTCCCGGCTTCGCCTGAGTAATATCTATTGATGTGACGTTATTTATATAAAAGATACTATATAATCTAAAAATTTATACAATGCTCTATACAATTGTCTTCAACTGTCAAAAGCTTAACTTATTTTATTTTGTTATTTAGAGGCCAATTCTGGCTTATAAATTTCAACAAAAGATCAGTAAATATATAAGACAGTTATTGTAATAATTATTTTATGATTTCAGACATAATACTCATTTATAAAGGAAAACATTTCTGCTGCGTCGTTGTCAACTGTCAAAGCATAACAACTACATACAATTTTTATCAATATGGAATAAATCCAGGAAGTAATGTGATAATATTTCATTTATAGAGTAAAGTGCTTTTATTTAGGCCATAAACGATTGTGTTTCAGGGAAAGATGCGGGTACAGCAGATTTCAAGTCAATATGAAGTTATGTAATATAAAGACTTTTGAGTGCTGTAGAGATCTGTTTAGATTTTTAATGAATATCTCCGCTCCACTTCATTCACAGCCGGATTTCCTACAGTGTCAAAATTGTACCGACGGTAGGCTGTTTAAAGGTAAAGGGATTAAATATACATATCAAACGATGCCATAGTAAAAGTATTTCAGCTACAGCCTACCGTAGAAATTCATAACTCTATTAGTAATTCCTCTAATGACACAAATTTTCCCTTTTTCGAGCAAATTTACAATTATCATCGTAATGTACCAGTGGTTAAAAGAATTCCTAGAGGTGCGAGGATGCAGCTTGCTAAAGCATTGTCATGCACTATTCAAAATTGTTTCACTAATAGTGAAAAGAGTTGGCAAAATTATTTACTTTCGCGTATTCCCATTTTCATTTTGATAAAACAACAAATAAATCAATTACGTCTCAACTAAAGAGACATCTTTTCAAAATTTAGATAACCCAATTAATACTCATTTATCTCGACCACGTCTTTATCTACACCACGTGTAGATTTGATTTAAAAAGTAGTTGAGTCGAAAGTAATGGATGGCGACTTAAAAATGCATCCGTATTTTATTCTCAGACGACATCCTGGCTCCTCGTAATGTCGAAACTCTTGAAAGCCTTCGTCAGAAGCATCCTTCAGTCAATCCTTCTCAGGGCTTACCGCTGCCTCCCAAGACTTCTATGCAACCTTACAAATTTCTGAAAAGACACTTTAGAAGCAATTATGTCATTTTCGAATGGCTCTGCTGGCGGCATTGACGGAATTACGCCTCAACATCTTAAAGATCTTGTAAGTGCTTCTGCCGGTGACGCCGGCGGAGTACTTCTTAATGACATTACAAAATTATGTAACTTTATGCTTTCTGGTAATGTTAATACAAATTTCATTCCATTCTTATATGGAGCAAGATTATGTGCCTTCAAAAAAAGGATAACGGTATCCGTCCCATTGCCGTTGGTTCCACATTTCGACGCTTAACTTCAAAATTAGCTTGCAGGCACATAATCTCTAACCTTAAGACAAAATTTCAGCCTACTCAACTAGGCTTTGGCACTAGAGGTGGCTGTGAGGCGGCAATACATTCAATGCGTATACATAATACATTTTAACAAACTCTGAAGCAGATGTTCTTGTGAAGGTTGACCTAAGGAATGCTTTTAACTCTATCGATAGGGTAACCCTGCTGAAAGAAGTGGCTAACAATACCCCGAAATTTATCATTACGTTTGGCAATGTTACAGTCAAAATACTAACTTGTTTTATGAAAACTATGTTATTGATTCTGCTGTCGGTGTTCAGCAGGTTGACCCACTAGGTCCAGCTCTTTTCAGTTTGGGAATTCAACCTATTATTTCAAATTTGAAATCCAAACTCAATGTCTGGTACCTGGACGACAGTACACTGGGAGGTAAAGCAGATGACGTCCTCAGTGATATTACTTATATTTTTCGAAATTTTAAAAATATTGGTCTTGAACCAAATAGCAATAAATGTGAAATATTTTTTCCAATAATTTATCTACTTCTCACAGAGACACTTTAATTCAAAATTTCAATCATATTTCTCCAGGAATAAAACTGTCAATACGGAATCACTATACCTGCTAGGTGCCCCGTTGTTTTCGATAGTATTAAACCTGTTTTAAAACAAAATTTGATCAGTTTTAAACCACGTTAATAAATTGTATAAATTAAGCCCCACATTGCGCTTACTATCTTAAAATATTGTCTCCTTGTACCTAGATTTACATACTTACTCCGCTCGAGTCCAGTCTGGAAATGTTCGGATATTTAAAAGATATTGATAATAATCTTAAAATAGCTATAGAAAAAATTCTAAATTTAACTTTAAATACAACAGCTTTACAACAACTTTACCTATAAAATTTGGTGGTATTGGTGTGAGTAGCCGTTTCGACTAAGTAATCTAGTCACTGGTTACGCTTTACCATCTAGTAATCTCGGCACATTACTTGATGGGGAAAGCTTACGCATCGCTGTAGGAATCCGACTAGGAGCGGCGATTTGTCAACCCCATCAGTGCCCCTGTGGCAGCAGCGTTGACAAGTTTGGGCTCCACGGACTTTCTTGTAAGAAAAGTGCTGGTAGGTTTTCACGGCACGGTTCTTTGAACGATGTCATCCGAAGGGCTCTTGTCTCTATAAATGTTCCCTCGGTTTTAGAGCCTTGTGGAATATTTAGAGACGATGGCAGGAGACCCGACGGTATGACATTGGTCCCTTGGGAGAGAGGTAAAGCCCTAGTGTGGGATGCTACTTGCGTAGACACTTTGGCGGCCTCTCATCTCAGAGGTACCTCGTTCAGAGCCGGGCGGCATCAGAGGCAGCTGAACTGAGTGAGTGGCGCAAATATGAGTCTCTGAGAGATGACTACATGTTTGTGCCATTTTCTGTGAGACTATCGGTCCGTGGGGTCCACGTGCGATGAAGTTCTTAAAGGAACTCCATCCGCGGCAGGTTGTTGCTGCTGGTGATAAGAGGCTGGCTCTTTTCTCGCTCAAAGGCTAAGTATAGCCATTCAGCGGGAAACGCAGCCAGCGTTCTTGGCACGATACCGCGTGGAGTAGGACTGTTTGATAATTAAATTACTAGTTTTAGTTTTTTTTTTATTATAGTTTTAATATTGTATATAATAAAATATTGTATATTATGTTATATAAATAAATGTATATTGAGATTTAAAAAATATAAATTTCATGTTTTTATATATGTACTAATTGTAGTCCAGTAATAAGAAAAATGACGAATTCACACACAGATAAAACTACTCAAACAATATCTTGCAAAATTATAAATCCCAAATGAAAAAAAATATCTATGGTAAATCGATACAAGAAAATGGCAAAAAAGCAACAACAAAAAGTTAAAAAAAATGTAAAGAGGATAGCTATATTGAAGGAAGAGAACGAGCAGATAATTATGAAATTAAAAGAAAATTTTCATACAGAAGAAAATATTTTAGGTTCATTAAGTATTCCTGAAAATACACAAAATGAGAATAATGACGGCATGAACCCTTTCTTGAGTACGGAACCACAACAGAAGAAGAAGATATGCATAATAAGCAGCTCCATCAATACAAATGTGCTCTCATTAGCGGAAAAAGTATTTAAAGACACCGAATTATGCCACTACCGGAAACCTTACGCTGGAGTACATCGTCTTTTAAATGGCTTGGAGAAAAAACTTAAGGATTTTACATTAAACGATATTTGTATTATATTTATTTGAGAGTACCCTTAACCGACGAGCGTGTATGCGTAGATATATGGATGTAAAGGAGGCGAGAGAGGTGTGCCAGGATCGTGCCAAATGGAAATCCGTAGTCTCTGCCTACCCCTCAGGGTGACAGGCGTGAGTGTTTATGTATTATTGGAGAGTCGGACTTCAGGAAAACTTGTAACTGCTTAAACATAGTAACTAGTATAAGACATGAAGTATCGAAAATTCAACATAATAATATAATAATTTGCTTACCAACTTACAAATATCATGGTAATGGTGGTAACATAATGTAAACGTAATGTAATGTATAACTGTAGAGCTGAGGCATTTAATCATCAATTATACATGGACAATCTTTGTTATGAATACGTATATTTAATAGATTCAAAAAAAAACCTCACTTACAATAAATAAATCCGGGCTCAAAACTGTCTTCGAAGATTTACGATTATTATTATCAGAGTTAGACGATTTCTTATATTTACGCGAACACTACACATTGAATAAAACTATTTTTACGGATTTTTTCGCGTTTAATTTTACTAATTTTGATTCCTCGTGATTAGCAACCGCATTTATGACTACTAGACCAACGAGACAGTCAACGTACATCTAGAGTGAACGCTACTTTGGGCACTGCAATAGCGGCATCATATACTTATCAGCTTGTGTTTGTCAAGTGCGCCGAATGCCTAACCTTTTGCTTGTAATTAGCAAAACGAGCAGGCACTCATGCCATAAAAATATTTCACACGCTTATACGTGGTAGAGCCATGCTGCAGCTATATTAGTAGCATAGTTGTAGCACGAATGGATCGGCTCGACCGGGGAAGGGCCACGCTCTCACGGAATACCTGCGTAAAATAGCAACAACGCTGCTCTGTTTCTATGGTGAGTACAGAGAACTGGAGACCCTTTAACTGGAAATGAGGCATTCTATATTAGTCCTCACGGGTGACATCCATTTGCATTTTGATTTGTAGTTGAAGATGGATATAGATATCTATGGGCCACAGCAACTACTAACTATCAGGTGGTCTGTGTGCTCGTTTGTGACGCTTATCCTATAAAAGTCACTTCCCATAGAATGCGGGCTCCTGCTGTTAACCAAACTGCTTGCTAAACATGGTGACCCATGAATTTCAAAGAACGAGAAGCGATGTCAAAGCAAGTAAGTAAATAAAATCAGACTCATTTTCCTTCTTTTAAAAATTAAAGTGACTGACGAACTAACAGTCCACCTGATGGTGGGTGGATACTGTAACACATGGACACCTGCAATTAACTTCAAACAACGAAGGCATATGTATAGGCATTGTTAGAAAGCCTGTTATTATACTGCATCCATTTACTTATTCTTTAGACCAGAACTTGCAGGCACTTCTTCTTAGCAGCAGAAGTGGGTGGGGTGGTTGTACCAGTTGATCTTTTCACCTATGCTTTTGATACCGTAGATCACAGCATATTAATAAAAAAAAACTTGAATTCTATGGAATTAGGGATCAATCACTGAAACTTATTAAATCTTATTTGAGTAATAGGAGACAATTTGTAGAAATTGTATACACAAACGAAGTAGGAGTGCAAAGCAAACATAGATCTGTAGTAACCACAGTAACAAGAGGTGTACCTCAAGGCTCTGTACTGGGGAATTCGATATTATTTTTTGAACGTTTTAATAGATTACATCTGCAATCTCATTCCTGAGATTCAAGTCATTATTTTTGCAGATGATACGAGCGCAGTACTATCATCAAAAACTGCAGAAGAATTAAAGGACAAGATTATTGTAGCTATGACAACATTCCGAAAATGGTTCACAACAAATGGCTTATTGCAAAATACAACTAAAACTAATATCGTCATTTTCGAAGCCGCCGCTAGAAATAATGACATAACAGAAGTGTATGTAAATGGGGAAATAATAAAAAGTGTAAGTTCTGTGAAGTTTTTAGGAATTCATGTGGACGATCTCCTAAATTGGAAAGTTGAGCTGGCAGCCATAGCAGACACTATAAGTTCAGCTGGCTATGCCTTACGCACCTTGCGAGAAGAATTAACTGTTGATTAACTTTTAAACGTATACTATGCGCTTGTTGAGTCCAAGCTAAGATATAGCATAAAATTCTGGGGCAATAACTATAAATATAATATGAAAAAAGCATTCACTGCCCAGAAAAGAGCTATAAGAGTAATGGTATGCATTCCGCCTTGGAAATCATGTAAAGAATATTTCAAAAAGCTAAATGTTCTTACAGCACCCAGCCTATATATTTTGATACCTCTGACCGACGTTTTTAAAAACAGACATTTTTATGAAAGTGATGAAGAAATGATAGAGAGAGAAAGCACCAGAAGGATGGACTTAATTTTGCCTATTATGCTTAAACTGGAGATTGTAAAACACTGTCCTCGTTATCAGGCAGTTTTACTTTTTAACAAGATGCCTAAAAAACTAAAAGAAATAAAAAAGTTAAGTGTTTTTAAAATAGAATTGAAGGCACTACATATAGACAAATGTATTTATAATATTGATGAATTTTAACTGTAGAGTAGTCCGAATATTTATTTAAATAATAAGAAATTTAATAGATAATTAATTTTTATTTTATTTTGGAAGTTTATTATATTCTTTTAATTATGGAGTAGGTTGACATTTTTTTATTGGTTTTTTTCTTTATTAATGTAAATAATATATTATTGAACATTTTTGATGAATATTAATCGTTGCGTAGAATAGTTATATAGATAATAAAGGTACAATGACATTTATTAGTTAATTTTTTTTTGTTTGATTATCTAATTTATTTATTTTCTTTAACTAAGTTAAGTCTTAGCAATATAATATGGACATTGCTGAAATATTCGCATACAATTTATTGTTAATGAATAAAGAGATTGATTTACGACAGAATTATAGTGCCCGAGTGTGTGTTACGACTAAAAGCCGAAGTGCGGATACTACTAGGTGCAGCCTACTGCGGATGGTTAAACTTAGATGTATCATATATAATTTATAAATTAGATAAATGTGTGCGGTTTTGGGGTGGTCCAAGGACCACCCCAACCGCACCTTAACCGACTATCGCTGATATTACTTGATACCTATATCCGTGTTTTTACAAATTTTATTGTTAAATTTGTACACACCTAAATTTAACCAACTACTGCTGGCCGCTCCTAGTTCTAGCCGGCTAGAAGTAGGTGTAACCGCACTTCGGCTTTTAGCCGTAACATTTGCACAAGCACAGGTACACTCCCTATTCCCTCACTCTTACAGTCCGATGGGACAGTAATACGACGCGACCGGAGAGAGATCAGGCGCAGAACCAATGGGTTTACGTGGTTTCCGAGGCATGAGGGTGAAACACCGCCAATTTCCTCTCTCCGGGCTACTGAGAATTTCTTGACAAAAAACTAATAACGGATTTTGGCCTGACCTGGAATCGAAACCCGGGACCTCGTGATTAGCAACCGCATTTATGACTACTAAACCAACGAGACAGTCAACGTACATCTAGAGTGACCGCTACTTTGGGCACTGCAATAGCGGCATCATATACTTATCAGCTTGTGTTTGTCAAGTGCGCCGAATACCCTACCCTCTTGCTTGTAATTAGCAAAACGAGCAGGCACTGCCATAAAAAAATATTTCACACGTTTGTACGTGGTAGAGACATGCTGCAGCTATATCAGTAGCATAGTTGTAGCACGAATGGATCGGCTCGACCGGGGAAGGGCCATACTCTGACGGAATACCAGCGTAAAATAGCAGCTTAACGCTGCTCTGTTTCGTATGGTGAGTGCAGAGAACTGGAGACCCCTTTAACTGGAAATGAGGCATTCTATCTTAGTCATCACGGGTGACATCCATTTGCATTTTGATTTGTAGTTGAATATGGATGTAGATATCTATGGGCCACACCAACTACTAACTATCAGGTGGTCTGTGTGCTCGTTTGTGACGCTTATCCTATAAAAAAGTCATTTCCCATAGAATGCGGGCTCCTGCTGTTAACCAAACTGCTTGCTAAACATGGTGACCCATGAGTTTCAAAGCACGAGAAGCGATGTCAAAGCAAGTAAGTAAATAAAATCAGACTCATTTTCCTTCTTTTTAAAAATTAAAGTGACTGACGAACTAACAGTCCACCTGATGGTGGGTGGACACTGTAACACATGGACACCTGCAATTAACTTCAAACAACGAAGCATATGTATAGGCATTGTTAGAAAGCCTGTTATTATACTGCATCCATTTACTTATTCTTTAGACCAGAACTTGCAGGCACTTCTTCTTAGCAGCAGAAGTGGGTGGGGTGGTTGTACCGGTTGATCTTTTCACCTATCATTTGTGTAAATACCATCACCATATTTTTTTTTCTATAAAGAACAAGCCCATGCTATTGGAATAACTACTGCACAAAAATCTTTTTTTTTTTAAATATCGGATTAGCAACTTTTAAAGTCTTTAAAATCGCCGATTATAAAATATTTAACGCAGAAGTGTCATCAGCAGCTATCGAAACACGAATTGGATAATATGTCTGTATTTTAATTAAGAGCATGAATGAAAGCAACATAATATTTAACCAGACTGTTCGATTAAACTTAATAATGGTAAAACGGCATTAAACAAGTTTAAATACCTATAATATCCGTTTAAATGCTCCTTTCGTGAATTTATTGACGTTCAGATTTTTATATTTGTGTGATAACAGAGAAGTGAGGTTTGCAAGATGTGTGTTGGTAAGCGTTGGCAACCGCAGTTTTTTATTCATTTTGAATCGTTTTTAGGAAGATGCTGCTGCCCGTCTCCTGTTTCAGTTTATCCCTCTGTCGCCTTTTACATTGTACTGTTGTGGATATTCTTACACTAACCACTACACGGTTTAATTGCTAAAAAAATTTAGCACAGATCTCTAAAAATAACGCTCTATGTCGATAGCGACTGTGATTGGGAACGTCCTTTCAGCTCGAATCGCCCGAGAATCTCGAGTACTGACCTTTTACGCGACAAAGAACATAAATGCGTTGTTGCCTTTTCATAACGCTTTTATTTATATGTCAGATCATACTGAAATGAAAACGTAGGTCTTTTGGAATCAGTCGGTAATGGCTTCAAATCAATCAATTTCAAGAGAGTTTAAATATGTTTAATAAAACCTTGGTTTTTGCTTTTACTTAGATTTACTTCGATAGTAGCTCTAGAGAGCCATAATTCTAATTTACTTAGTTCTGATAGAGTTATCCGAAAGCCTACGGAGGAAAAGCGAGATATATGTATCAGTATATGAAAGAAACGAGAGGAATGTGTCAGGATAGTGCCAAATGGAAGTCCGTAGTCTGCCTACCAGGGCACATAATAGCACATTAGGACACTACGAAGCACACTAGGAACTACCGCGTAAAAGATCAAAAAGATGACGGTTATTACACGTCTATAACAGAAGCAAATTAAACTGACTGGCAACCCGTCTGTTATAGCATAATACAGAAAAAGAAAAAAGTTATAAATAGTTGTGAATAATGAGGGCATCCACGACTTTTTCTGCCACCCGGGCGGCGCCACTAGAAAGTGAGGTATAATATTTGGCAGATTTCATAGCGGGGAAGTTAATTTGTTCGGAAAATGTTTAAATTATTGTTTCTTTCTGTACTATTAGCTATATTTTATATTAATAACATTAAAAATAAATAAACCAAACCACAGATATTCATAAAAGTAGAAATTTTTTAAAAAGAAGTTAAAAATGTGCAAAAAATTTAAGAGCAAACCACTGACGCATTGTTTTGTGTATTAATATAATACTTTAGAAACTAAACAATTAAATTACATTGTGTAGCAAAAAACTTTACCTCAGTGTCAACTAGAGACATCTGGTGAGCAGAAAATTATTAGCCCTCATTGAAAAACGTTGATGAATAGGTCGTCTCGACTGAAAAGGATCAGGCTCTCACAGAATACCAGCGTAAAATGCTGGCATTCTGTGATACCTGCCTTGGAGTCCATCTGGCTAGGTACCTCCCTCTTACTTATTTCTGCTGCCAAATAGCAATGTTTGCACTGCTTTATTCCCCTCTGAAGGGTATAGAGAGCCAGTATAAGTACAGGCTGTGAGGTATTCTATGTTAGTGTTCAGAAGTAACAACCCATCTGTGGTTTTCTTTGTTGGCGTTGCCCATGGACTGTAGAAGCCACATACCATATCATAAAGCCTGTTATTTCGTCTGTCACTTTAGTTTTATAAAAAATGTTGAGTATAGGGAGCTTAGTGCCTTTTACTGGTATCGGGGCATTATACCTAAGTCCTAAGGGTAACAACGCAAATTTATTTTGATTTTAATCGAGGATAGATGTTGGTGTTTAACGCCCACAGCATCCACTTACCATCAGGTGAACTTTGTGTTCATTTGTCACCCTTATTCTATATATTAAAAAAAAACACGAATGAAAAAACGTCAACTCTCGGCGACTATCCGAGAGTCCTAAATGATTCATTCTTTACACCTGACATCATCACCACTATCAATGATAACGTCTTCGAAACGTTTCGTTTAAGATTTTTTCAAACCAACTCACAAGGAATGCTCGGTTAATCGCCACGTGAAAGTGGTGATGTTTCTTTCTACTCAAAGTAAATTTTAAATAGTAAACTTAATATTATAATAGCTCTACACAAGTTCACTGCTGAACAAAGACCTCCCCCAGTAATGCCACAAAACACAGTCTTAAATCATCTGCATGTCGTCACTCCATCTAATAAGGGGCCGCTCTACACCTCGTTAACCGGTACGAAACTGCCACTTGACAACTTTTTTTATAATAAGGTCTAACGAGCACACAGTACACCTGATGGTAAGTAGTTGCTGTGGATCATAGACATCTTCATTGATCGTCAACTACGAATCAAAATGCAGATGCGTTAACACCCCTGAAGACTAAGATAGAATACGTCGGTTCCAGTAAAATGGGTCTCCGGTACTCTACACTCACCATACGAAACACAGCAGCGTTAAGGTGTTTTCCCCAGCGGTTGTCGATTCTTAGTTCTAAAATACAGATCTATTAGTCTCATATTTTACAAATTTAAAGTGATAAATTAATGAGCTATAACCCCTCTCTATCTTGTTGTATGTGGCTAAAGAAGCCCATGGATAACTTCAAGCAAATACAAATGAATTGTCACCCATGAAGACTAAGTTGAAATGCTTCTTTTAACGTGGTAGAGCCATGCTGCAGCTATATTAGTAGTATAGTTGTAGCACGAATGGGTCGGCTCGACCGGGGAAGGACCACGCTCTCACAGAATACCAGCGTAAAATGGCAGCTTGACATTAGTTTTGTGTACTAGGTTGTAGGACTCCAATTCTGCCTAGGCATCCGTCTGGGTATGTCCGACTCTCTTAGCTATTTCTGCCACTACTGCCACTAAATAGCAGATGCTTGCACTGCTGTGTTTCGGCCTGTAGGGTAGAGAAAGCCAGTATAATAACAGGCTGTGAGGCATTCCACCTTAGTCCTCAGAGGTGACAACGCATCTGTAGCCTGTTCTTTTCATGAAGTTGGCTGCAGGTGTAGATGGACTGCAATAGCCACTTACCATCAGCTACTGTAACTTCGTTTGTTACTTCAGTTTTATAAAAAGAGTGTGTAAGTAAAATACTTAGATTAATTAAAAACATAAAAAGTCTTTTCAATTTTTATTCTCTTTATCTTTACGCTCATGGTAAAAGTTTCGATAATTCGAATTGCGGAAAAGTTTTGATGACTTAAGCAATTAATTATATCTTAATAAATCTTAATTCAAACTTTAATACAGCTTAAATAGAAGGTGTTGCTGTTCAGGTTCAATAATTCAAAACTTATGGACATCAGCCAACGTTCATTAAAACAGCGAGGGCCGACTTCAAAAGAGGTACGCAAAGTGTTCACCTAATAGTTTTTATTCATTAACGCTTTATTTTTAAGTACTTAAGCGTTTTCCATTTTTATTCATTATATAACATTAATTCTGACGGTCTTAAATTCGATTTTAATGATTTGGAAATATTCTCCATTACAATGAAAATAGGCCCAAGGCGATTTTCGGACCGAGTTGCAATGACGACGTAATAACTCTTAACCTAACCTGACCTTCATTGTTAAGTGATACTTAGAAAAGAAGTCGCTCTGGGCTTCTTGTGAGTTTTTTCTAGTACAGAGGTATTTCCAGAGTAAGAAACGAGAAAACTACAAATATATAGTAACAACAATGTCCTATGGACTGAATTTCGGTCATAACGGGCAGTCTGAACGGACACTAGCCATCTACGCAGGAAGGCATTAGTGCACGAGTGTGCGCGCAAATACAGGTGCACTTATCTCTATTCTCTCAGTCTTATAGTCAGACGAGGCGGCAACCCAAAGCGACCGGAGAGAGATCAGGCGCAGGAAAACACCGTCCGGCTTCCTGACTTCATACAGCTACTGAGAATTTTAGACGGAAAAACCCAAAAACTGATTTTTGGGCCTACCCAGGATTCAAATGGGACCACATTAACAGCAGTTGCAATTACCACCCCTAGACCAATGAGGCAGTTGAAAATGAAAATAAAATGACTTTCAACAATTATGACTTTTGATTATCTATGTGGAGTAAAAAATTTCATTCCAATTATATTTTTCTTAGGTCCGTTGGAGCTCAAAGGGCTAAGCGCTTGCTGTAAATTTCACAGTAAGTAAGCAATCCGGGTTCCTCCATTGGCACTAATGAAATTGATAATTGCAATTATAAGTGCTGATTTACGACGTGTTTGACGGCGGAGAAAACCTACATATCTAAAAAATTAAGAAACATATTTGGAAGATTTGTAAAGTCCGCTAAAACTATGCGTGTGGGGCAGCACAGTATACATTTCTCTAATACCCTCTCAGAAATGTGAGCAAGCCTATGCCCAGCAGTGACACGTATATAGACTGTAACTTTACTTTTTACTTTAGGTTTAATCAAAAGAAAGACTTGTTTTAATGTGACCTTAGAAAAACTCTTGTATGTTCTCGTATGTGAATGACTGAACAAGTGTACAATGTTTGGGCTAATGCAATTTGTAAATGTAAACTCCTGTCTGTCATAGGTTTGTGGCATCCAAATAGACCAAGAACCCCTTGGGATTGATATTTTGGTTACTATTTTAGGTAATTTCCTGTATGAAATCTATATGAAAATTCTGTATGTAATTTGAATGAATGACTCTTAAATCACTAAATAGTACAAAGTTGCTCATCCGCGTCTGTCGGTGTATTAGTTTAAAACTTTAATGGATTAAAACTACTTAATGGATTTCGATGCGCTTTTCACGATCCTTTACAGAGTTACTCGAGAAAGTTTATAAATACATGCATATTTCATGAAAGGATAGTAGAGAAATGTTGGCATTTTGTTATCGTGTAGTTGAAAGACAGGCCGAGTGTTGAGTTGCTGTCGCACCGATCGATATATTTTGAAAATAACTAAAGAAACAGTTTTTTACTAGTGTTAGTAAATAAAGTAAAATTACAGCCTTTATACATCCTATTGCTGGGAACAGGCCTCCTCTCATTCCCCTGAACGCGTTCCCGCTTTGTCATGGCGGGGGCTTAGTAATGAAAAGGAACCCACAAGGCTGACCCGAGGTGAAGGGCCGGCTCGAGTCGGCCACTCCGAGTGGGCTTGGCGAGCCCACTTCAGATGTGTGTTGGTGGACTTCAGCGAGAGGGGTGCTCTCCTTATACCACTGCAGTCGAGGTGGAGTCGCGCTGGAAGAGAAGTGTTGGTATGGCGATGCGCTACTCACCCTACTCTCGCGGAGGGCAGTCTGGCAGGGCCGCACCTTTGATGCGGCGGTGGTGGGGCCGCGGGGGGAGAGGAGTGTCGGTATTGCGAGGCACCGCTCTTCCTACCCTCCGCGGCCGAAACTTGGTTGACGACGAAGCCAGAGACAAGATCCGCTGCTGGGGTCAGGAAAGCTGGTGCTTCTGATTGCTCGTTTTTTCCTGGCCCCATGGCCTCCGGATCTCGGACTCGGGGGTCCGTTACGCAAGTGGAGTTAGAGGCGGCAAAGGAAGGGCGGACCTTGGATCCTGGTGCGCCTTACCTGAGAAGGAGAAGGGGGAGGAGAAGTCCTCTCCCGAGGAAGGGCTGCCATGGGGTGGATGCGATGTGTGCGAAAGCGTTCCCGTGGCCCTGCCAAATATGCAGCGAAGCTGGAACACCGTGAGGTTTTAGTCGGTGCGAGTTCGACATAACCCGTCCTTGCGTCCACGCATACCCGCGAGGTGGGTATGCGTGGGCATTACAATGTTAAAAAAGGCCTCCTCTCATACCTGAGAGGGTTGTAGGACAAGGAAATGTCCACCGAGCTACCCCAATGTGTGTTAGCGGTCTTGAGATGTCTTTTAATATATTTTTTTATTTTCCAGACATGCAGGTCTCCTTACGCTGTTTTATTTCTTCGCCGAGTACAAGGTACATCAGCACTTGAAATGGTAATTTCATTGTTGCCGGTGGGGATTGAATCTGAGTTGTTGGCGTACCCTACTAGTATTAGTAGTGATGTCAGGTCTCCAACACTTTTACAGATGATTTTTTATTTATTTATTATTATATTTTTATTACATAGGCATTATTTAGTATTGACGTAATGAGAATGCGCAGGAGTTGTACCACTTAATTCCTTTCTCTTCCTTCCACCATCAGACAACCAGACGCTCGGCCAGTTTCCTAAACTTTGTTGTCGACATACCAAGCATTCAAACCAAACTTTTTGCTTCGTCGTCCGTAATGCGTAAAACAATGGAGTCGAAATTTTTCTAGCATGTGGCTTTCCAATTGATTACAATGTACCTTTATTAAACACTAAGTATTTTTAAACAATTTTTGTTTAATAAATATAAAAATGTATATGGGTAAAAAAAGAAGTGCTTCAGATATTATATCATTAAATAAACAAAGTTTGGAAAATACTTCTATACTTCTGGGTACAAAAAACAATTACACAAGCGCAAAATTTACATTAATTTTTACTATAATACTGGTAATTGAATCTACTCATACGGTTTCGGATATTATTTTGTGCACATTTAATTTTAATTAAAATGAGATTCCATTTGGAGTAATATAATTTTGTACCTTTGTGATTGAAATGTAAAACTAATAAAATTTTGTTTAAATACACCGTACAGTGGCGGCGTGAGAATATCCACTACCCCGATCGTCCCGTGTGTGTCGAAAGAGGGACAGAGGGACTGAAACAGGAGATCGGCAGCAGCGTATACCTGATAATAACTCTTAATAATAAAAAATACTGAGGATTCTATTCCGTGCCACGAGCGTGGTAATTATGACAAATATCCCTTCTATGAGGGAATCTATGGATAAGGTCTATGTTTAGCTTATTATTGCTTTTACTATTATAACATGATATTGTTTTAGGGACTATTATCGATAAGCTGCAATAATGATAATGTTGATGATGATACTATTTGTTTGAAGGAAATTGAACATTCTCTGTTATTACTTGATACTATATAGATAATTTGTCAATTATTTTTAGTATTCAAAGCATAAATAATTATGCAAAATGCCCGTCATCTCTCTATTTGAGCCACATGAATGTTATGAGGCACTTTTTCTGTAAAGACAGCCCATATGTTGAAATCTATCAAGCCGTTTAGGCTACAGAGCGTCCCAAAGAAATAGATGTACATACATACATATACTCGAAAAAAATTACTCTCCTGGGGCAGTCGGGTAAAAACTGCTAAACTTGGGTATCTTTCTGTTACTTTTTAAATAGAATAAGGATGACAAAAAAGAACACAGCCCACCTGATGGTAAGTGAATGCTGTGATGTAATTAAAGATCAAAATCTACATGCAGTATCACCCTAAGAACTTACATAGAATGCCTCGTTGCCTGTAAAAAGGGTTTTAGTCTCACTAAACGACATACAGTCGGTTGAACCGACCCAATCGTGCTGAACCGTAATATAGCGTGGCTCTACTACGTTAAAAACATCAGTTAATAAGATTAGTTACTTTTTACTAATTTTATTAACTAGTTTTCTGTACAAGTTTTCGTAATCGACATTCCTGCCTAGTCAAGAAGAAATTACAGTAACAATTGCACGAGAGTCTTCAAATAGGGCACACAATAAAAATATTCCAATTAACGCCCTACGAAAGATGTATGTTCGTCTCCAAAATTAAATGATGAAAATATTAAAAAGACATGTAAAGACCGCCAACACACATTGGGGTAGCGCGGGGGAACCTTCCTTGCCCTAAAACCCTCTCAGAAATGAGAGGAGGCCTGTGCCCAGCAGTGGGACGTATATAGGCTGTAACTTTAACTTTTAACTTTAAGATGTATAAAGTTACTTAAACTACATACAAAATAATCCTCACAATCTACATTATTACATAGTAAAAACAATTCCAGCAAAAGTTGCACTGGTGTGCTTTTTATTGTTATTTTATTATCTTTTTATTATTAGTTAATTTCAAGCATTTCGAAACAATTAATTATAATTGTATTAACCAAACTAAAACGTCATATCAACGTAGTAGAAGCCACGGTGCAACTATGTATGGTAGTAGCACAAATAGGTCGGCTCGAGCGTCAAATGACCTCGTTGTCACATAATACCAGCGTAAAATAGCAGCATAGTGCTGCTGCGTTTCGTATGGCGAATATAGAATACTGGAGACACTTTTCACTGGAAACGAGGCATTCTATCTTATTCCTTGGGAGTTACAACGCAACGTCATTTTGATTCTTAATGGAGAATAGATGTAGACGTCTATGGGCCACAGCAACCACTTTTTTATAGGATAAGGGTTACAAACGAGCACAGTCCACCTGATGGTAAGTGGATGCTGTAGCACATAGACATCTACATCTTTCTCGTTATGCTATCGTTTGCGAATTTAAATGCAGCTGCGTTGTCAGCCGTGAGGACTAAGATAGAATGCCTCTTCCAACAAAAGGTCTCCGGTTCTCTAAACTCACCATACGAAACACAGCAGCTAATACTATTTTGCTAATCTGTGAGCAGTCCTTCCCCAGTCGAGCCGACCCACTGTGCTACAACTATACTATTAATATAACTGCATGCTAGTTAGTATCATCAGATTCGTGATTTTTTTACAATATTAGAACAAGATTCTCTGTGATATTAATGATTTACCTTTGCATAAATTCAAAGCGCATGTAAAAAGCATTTTTACGTTGAAAGGAAATGAGAGGAAAGGAAGTGGTAAAATTGAAAATTTTGTACACGACTTCAATATAAATTATTAAGGATAACACAAAAACTACTGGTCAGACCATATGAGAAGTACCAGCTTTCAAATAAAAAAACAATCATCGAAATCTAGAAAAAAGTTATGATGCAAACACACATAAAAAACATACAGTCTAATTGAGTACCTCCTTCTTTTTGAAGTCGGTTACAATTAGATGACAATGCGTGGATATAACAAGCTTCGTTAGACTTTTTTACTTATGTTTATATTTTATAAGATTAAATTTTAAGTTTTGGGAGAAAAATGCTTCTTATCATAATGTCTCCCCGAAATAGCGACTTGTTTAAGTGATAATGGTATAGTTTTTTTTATTCGAAAAGTGTTTTGTAAAAGCCAATTTTGAATAAAAATATTAGACTTTGACCATAACAACTTCTTGATACCGTTCTCTTACTCCGTAAAGTCCGTAATGACTCTCGGTTTGTATATTGGCAGTTCAATTAACTGGGCCCTCATTTGTTCATACAAATAAACGTTGTTTTTACGTAGTATTTATTCATTTATTCATTCACGAAATTAGCTTAACTTGCGTATACAATAACAAATTCTTGATACCGTTCTCTAACTCTGTAAAGAATCTTGGTTTATATATTGGCAGCACAATAAACTTTATCGTAAACTCTGCCATTTTATGGCCACTTCGTCGACTTAATATAAATTAACTTATGCATTTATTTTAATTATTTAAGTAGCTTTGCAGACAAACAATACACTATTAAAATTATTTAATTACTACTCCAGTAATTACTCAAATTCTACATTATAAAAAAGTAACTGCAACTTAGAACTTAATTTCTTAAAAGCAAAGAAGCTGTTTTTTTACTCTCTTTACGCTTTTACTAAAATAATTTTATATTTTTATTTTGATATTCGTGCTTCGGCAACTCAACTTTTATCGGAAGTTGGAACTCTGGAACTACTTACCTGAAGACATTAGGAAAGCACCAAATAAGATAGCCTTCAAAAGATTGGTTCGGAAACATCTTTCGGAAACAACGTCGTCTATACATCAATAATTACTGCTACCTTTATCCAGATATATTAAGTATGTATATATATATTTATAAATATATGTGTATGTATATGTGTATTATGTATTTATATATATTTGTGTAATTTATAAACCTTATTTTAAGGTGAGTTATGTCTATTTATGTTTATTATATTTAGATATTTAAGTCACCTGCCATAATTTTTTTACCACGTCATGGGTTGACTGGCAGAGAATACGCCCTTTGTAACCTTTATGGTTAGAACAATAAACTTTTTAAATAAAGTAAATAAATAAAAATACAGTTTGTGTATAGTTGCACATCTTTTATTCTAATAAGTTCGTTTCATTATTTTTCGTACATCAAATTTAGTATATTTCATGTACAGTACATTTGACGAGGAGGTAGGATTTCTTTTCTGCCTAGGAGTTCGTCTGGGTAGGTACTATCCTCTTATATTTCTGCCGCCAAAAAGCATTGCTTGCATTGCTGTGTTCCGATGTGAAGTGTAGCCAGAATAATTACACGCTGTGAGGCATTAAATCTTAGTCGTCAGGGTTGACAACGCATCTGTAGCCTTCTTTGATTAAAGTTGATTCCAGGTGTTCATGGTCTGTAGTAGTCGCTCGCCATCAGGGTGGACTTTAAGTTCGTTTGTTCCAGTTTTACAAAAAAATGTATTTAATAAATATCATCATAGTTACGTTACTTATTATTTTTTAGTCTATGCTCTTTTGCACCTGCCATAATATTTCCCGACGCGCGACGCCTCGATTTACTAAAAGAGAATGCCAAAACATATTTTTTTCTTTTACATCAGCCAGTAAAAGGCCACTGCTGGATATTGGCCTCTCCCATTATAGGCACAATTTGCCTTAATCCCCACGTTTATAAGGCGTATTGACGATAACAGTACCGGACATCTCGCACCTTAAAGACCTCCGAATTGGGTAGTTTATGTCTAACGTATAAACGAGATGGTTACAGCGCCATATGTCGCAAGCCACAAAATCTTTCTGACTTATCCCATAGTCGCCTCTTACGACACCTACGGGGCAAAATGGGGTAATGGATCATCTTAAACCACCACCACCCAGCGGCAAATAGCTGAAGCTGTAAGAGCCGCATAGGCTAAAAGCGCAAACATCACAGAAAATAGATGACCACCACCCAGCCAAAAACAAATAAATATTATTATTGCTTAACTTCACTAATTATGCACGTAAGTATTGATGACGTCATCACTCAATTCTCCAACACTTAGGTGAAGTTATACTCTATTTTAACATAGTTTGAAATGCAAATTTATTACACAGTAATATACAACAGTAATATAATATACTAACTGTAGGGAAAAGCAATGTACCTGAACTGTAGCGGTAACTATTTGTTAATTTCCAACAAATATCCATCCTCATTAGTTTGTGTTTAGTTAAACAGCTCGAGTAAAGTTCGAAACTCGTATCCGTAGTCGAAAATAGCCGTGGAAAAGTTTCCATACGTACTTAAAAGAATTTAAAATACATTGTTTCTAAAGAATGAGAGATAAACGATTACACACTTCACCTGAATGTAACTAGATGCTGTGTTCCATAGACACTTGTATCTATCGTCAATATAGAATCAAAATGCAGATGCGTTACCGCGTTTGAAGTACGCCTTTTACCAGTTAAAAAAGTGGCCGGTTCTCGACATTCTCTTTTTAATAGATTAAGGGTGAAAAGCGAGCACACAGTACCTGATGATAAGTGGATGCTGTAACCTATAGACAACAACATTTATTCTCATTTAAGTAGCAAAATGCAGAAACGTTGTCTATGGTGTAATGTCTCGTTACTAGTAAAAGGGGTCTCCCATTTTTTGCACTCAACATACGAAACATGGCAGCATCATTCTGCTATTTACGCTGGTGTTCTGTGAGAGTAATACAGATGCATAACAGTATGCTGCTATTTCACCATGGTATTCTGTTCGAACGTGATCATTTTCCGGTCGAACTATACCTTTTACCTGCGGCTCTTCATTACAGCCTATCAAAAGTCCACTGCTGAAAATATGACTTCCCAATAGGTTTCCTCATAGAGGGTATTTTGCCACAGTTGTCGCGCTTTCCTGGCGGGTTGGCAAACCCAATTTTAATTTTTTATTTTCGGTTGTTATTAGGAAGATGCTGCTGTCCATTTCCTGCTTTAGTTTCCCTCTGACGCCTCTTACGATACCTATGGGATGATATGTGGTAGTATATATATTGTTTAAATTTATTTAAACTTTAATGCACAAAAGAAAAATCGTTCATATGGCGGACTTAATGCCTTAAGGCATTCTCTCCCAGTCAACCATTAGGGTAAGCAGAGATAAACGGCCCTAGAAACACGTGAACAAGCTACGTATAGCTTGTAGTAGGCTGGCCATGGAAAAAATAGACCATACAAGGTTTGACCTTGGGATTTTTAGCCCATTTAACTGTCATTTGAAAATTCTACTTTATATGAGAATTGTAATCTGATTATTCAGATAAAATTATGCCTTTTATGCAATGCATCTAAATTGCGAGTCATCGAGCTACAGCTTTTATAGTTTCATCTATAATAGTCAACGCAGTACAGGCCAAGATTATTTCGGAAATGCAACCAACATTTTTAGAATATTTAGCGGGAAGTACATATTTCATCAACCATAATATTCTCCTAAGACAAACTAATAGATATCACATGAAGTAGAACTATTCATATAATTATAATTTTTGATAATATTTTTATATATAAGAGGGGTCAAACGAGCATGCGGCTCACCTAACTTTAAGTAACTACTGCCGCCTTTAAAAAAAGAGTAGACTCTTTCCTTGAAGGTCCCTAAGTCATATATGTCCGGAAAAATTGCTGGTGGTTGCTGATTCCAAAAGGAAGTTGTGCGAGGAAGAGAACTTCTGGTAAATCTCACAGTGGTGGACCGCCAATCATTCGATGGTATGGACGGTATCACGAGTTTTCTCACGATGTGTCGTGGTGGATTTTAGCGGCAGAAATTAGAGAATACGCAAAGGGATGCAACATCTCTTCGCAGCGCCAGTGACTCGAGCCAATCAAAATTGAGAATATGAGGGTTATGAAAAAAACCTTCATAATTATTTTACACACATAATATTTTCATCGTTTTAATTATAATAACAAAAAAGCTATCAAATAAATCATTTCATTCGTTGGAAATTTCATGAATTGTAAATTCCAATTTCGAAACCCTAAATTGTCTCGATTACAATATTCACAGCAACCTACACTACGTTTACGTTGGCAGCAACACTGACTAGTTGCATATTGATGACGTCATCACTCTCGCCGCCAATCAACGCTAATTCTGATGAATCGACGTCCGCTCGTTTCAGCATTGGCACGCCTGTCTGAATTCCGGATTTGTTGCAAATTATTAAATGCTACGAGTATATTGTTTTATTTGACATCTGTGTCAATTCTCAAAGCAGCTTGATGCAATGGTTTGGAAATCGCTAATTAATAGAAGATCACCCATATATCTTCAGTAATATATTTAATACTCAACTGCAATTGTGTACATGTTTATATGTGAATTATCTTAGATTTATGATCATCATTCTTCTTCCTTTTCGCTGCTTTTCTGATCCCACCAATGATCTCTCAGCCAATGATTTGGCTACCTTGACACCTGCTTTATTGAGCAACAAAATAATCTTACATTTGATTTGGAACCAGTTCCAAGTAATTTAAATTAGATAATAAGACAATAGAGGTAATCTCTAGCAAAGATAATTTAAATAGCTTACTTACCAATACATAATTGTGTAATTTCACAAAATAGCAATAATAAAAACTGTATCAACCTGGTTCATCAAAATATACAAGGTATGTTAGGCAAGGAATTAGAAATGAAATTATTTTTAAATAGTAACTATATACTCGTACATATTTTATGTATTACTGAACATTGGTTGAAAGATTACAATTCCATATTTAACTTCAGTAATCACCAGGTGGTCAGTTCGTTCAATAGAGATACTAAATTACGTGGTGGCTCCTTAATATTAGCTAATAAATCCTTATCATGTAAAGAACGTAAAGATATTGTGAGCCTCTCTGTTGAGCGTACTGTAGAAATGGCATATGTTGAGCTTGAGCACCTTATTGTTGTCAGTGTTTACAGACCCCCATGTTCAAGTTATGATACCTTTGAAAAATTATGGAAGAAGTTTTAGTTAAGCTTAATAAACACAATAAATGTCTTGTAGTATGTGGAGACTTTAATATCAATCTCCTGGAAACTTCTTCCATCAGTATTAAATTTTGCTCTTTGTTCATATCCTATAATCTTGATAATTTATTCTTTGAAGCTACACGTATTGCAGGGTGTAGTGCAACTTGTATTGATAATATTTTTACAGGTGTTGTACCAATCAATAAATCAATAATTCAAAAACTTAGTTCAGATCACTGTGGACAACTGGTTTCATTACCTTATATGCACAAAAAACAGGTAATTGAAGAAAATCTCTCCAGGCATTTTGCATTAATAGGAATGCAAAATGCCTGGAGAGATTTAGAAGTAATATGGTAAAAAACCTTCCATCGCTTTCTTATAAGAACAATGCAGACTATTTATATGAAGAATTATTTACCCTTATAAGCAATGAATTTAATAAAACATTTACTTCTAAAACATTCTCCAGAAACAGTCGCAAGGCGTTTAATGAGTGGGCGACAGTAGGAATTCATAAAAGCAGACGAAGGTTATATGACCTTTACCATGAAAGATCATATATTCTTTCCGATTCTTTTAAAGAATATGTCAAAAATTATTCTAAAATGTTTAAAAGAGTTTGGTCCACAGCCAAATCTTTACATATTAGCAACAAAATTAAGACGGCTAAGTATAAAATTAAAATGACGTGGAGTATAATTGACTGCGAAACCGATAAAGACAAACCTCGTAACTCAAACTATCAATTAAAAATTAACAATGAATTGACTAAATCAAATCAAGTAGTCGCAGCGGTATTTGAGAAATATTTCACTGAAATTCCTATCTTGACAACAGAGTCATTGAATACTTCTCCTACTGTCGATGAGTCATTACTCAAACAGAATGTTAATACCTGTTTAAAAGAATTTAGATTTGAAAAAATATTACCGCAAGATATTGTAAAATACTTCAAAACCATTGATGTAAAGAAAACCGCAGATTTGTGGGGGATTTCCATTACAGTTATTGCGTCCATAATAAATTTAATTGCACCTTATCTTGCTATTATTTTTTATTATTTATTATTTCAATACTTGTATCGATTCTGGTGTGTTTCCTGATTTAATGAAATATAGTAAAGTAATACCTTTATTCAAATCTGGTAGTATATTGGACCCTGCTAATTTTAGACCTATTTCTGTACTACCAACTCTCAATAAAATTTTTGAAAAAATAATTTTGGATAATTTTGGATCAATTGTTAATTTTTTTTAATACAAATAAATTACTTCATAAAAACCAATTTGGTTTTACAAGGGGTCGCTCGACGTCTGACGCCGGTGTTGAGCTCATGAAATATATTTTTAATGCCTGGGAGAATTCACAAGATGCCTTCGGTATTTTTTTGTGATCTTTCCAAGGCTTTCGATTATGTTCATCATGAAACATTAATTAGGAAACTACAACATTACGGTGTAAATAAATTTGGCGCTTAGACTTATTACTTCATATTTAAGTAACAGAACTCAAAAAGTCGTGATCAATGGTAAAGGTTCCTCCGGATCGGTAGTATGAATGGGCGTTCCTCAGGGCTCGATTCTTGGCCCATTCCTGTTCTTAATCTATATTAATGACTTACCTTATCTTGTAGGGTACAAGCACGATATAGTATTATTTGCTGATGATACCTCTTTAATTTTCAAACTCAAACGGCAGTCAATTAATTATGACGATGTAAATAATGCTTTATCGAAATTAGTACATTGGTTTAACACCAAAAATTTGCTCTTAAACGGCAATAATACAAAATGTATTAAATTTACAATACCTAATGTAAAACATTCGAATACCAATGTGCTCTTAAATGGGGAGGAGTTGAGTCTTGTGGATACCACTGTTTTTCTTGGTATTACTATTGACGTGAAACTTCAATGGGGCCCCCATATATCTAAATTAGAAAGCAGACTTAGGTCTGCAGCATATGCTGTAAGAAAGATTAGAAGTCACATAGATGTTGAGACAGCTAGATTAGTGTATTTTAGTTACTTTCATAGCGTAATGTCTTATGGAATTTTGCTATGGGGTAATGCGACAGATATTGAAGCCATATTTATTTTGCAAAAGAGAGCCGTACGAGCGATTTATAACCTAAATTGTAAAGAGTCCCTCAGAGAACAATTTAAAGAAATAAACATACTAACTTTGGCATCGCAATATATTTATGAAAATGTAATGTATGTACATAAAAACATAAATAGCTTTAATAAGAATAACGATGTTCATACTATAAACACTAGGAACAAACATAAACATATTTAGAATATGTTCAAAGTTTGTCAGTAAACAAGTTTAAAAGTTTTCTTAAAGAAAAACTGTCCAAAAAGGGTTATTATAATATCAAGGAATACATGAATGAAAATGACCCCTGGGAATAGGGTGATCGCCACCATGCTGGTTCTATGAAAATTCATTTAAAAATTGTATAAACAAAATTATTGTTAAGTGAAATATGTTTTAAAAAAAAGTCCCGCTGGGTTTCTTGCTGGTTCTTCCCAGGACAGAGGTATTTTCCGAACCAGTGGTAAATAAAAAATGACTTTCAATAAGTATTATGTAATAATCAATATTGAATAAAAAATCATTCTATTCTATTCATTCTATTCTATTCTATTTCACCTTGAAAATGCAGCGGCTGACGCTGTAAAATAAAAACATGTGAAGTCTGCCAGCACGGACTCGAACAGCGCGGTCGACTAATCTCTCCATAACTCTCTTAAAAATGAGAGATCGGTGCTCAGCAGATGGGAGTAATATACAGGTTGTAACTCAGTTTACTTATCTTTACTTTACATACTATAATATAATACTCGAAGAAATAAATTAATATCTATACATACATATAATTAAAATTTAAGTATCTGTCTGTAACATCGAAATAAATGCATTTTATTGAGCTGAGGGGGTTATTTGCATGCCAATAAGACATAAGTAACCATTTTTTAAAATTTGCTGGCTGTCCGGGCTAATCCTGGAATGGCTGAGTCGATTGTAATGAAACTCCACAAACAGATAAAGAGAAATGCCAGTTAATAGTTATCAACCAGGCGAATATGGAACTTCACTACTCGGGGATTCATTCGTTTTATAATAAAATTAAATAAATACCACGCGGTGTAGGCGAGTTGGTGAGTGCAGGGCAATAACCTTCTCATCGCCAGATGTATACAAAAAATATTTCGAGGACATTTAAAGTCCAGATTTAAGGCAGAGCGGCGGACTTTATCTTGCACAATAATCCGGTCAATAATGAAAGGAAGCCTATATTTAGCAGTGCACCGAATGTTGGCTGTATCTTAATGGAGAAATAGGATTGCCTTTGATGTAAAGTTCTGAAACCACTAACAGAATAAATTATTTATGATACTACTTACAACACTCGTAATAGGAACGAATTCAAATTCAAAACTTAAAATTGAAACCCAATTTCGCGTGTAATAACATAGAAAGCAAGCTTTTATATTATATTGCTGTAGGATTAAAGTGGATTTTGAAAGAAAATTTTATTTGAAATTTTTGAAATGTCAGGGTGCAAATTGAATTGTTTCTGTTGGGAACGTTTTGTACCGAAGGGGACTTTGGGGTGAAGGGTCGAAAACGTCGAATCACTTTATAACAATAACGTAACATGCATTTATTTAATTTTCCTTCCATATAAACAATTAATTTCTAAATTTTAATACTTTGCTAAACTCAGTTTAATTCTGTTTTAATGTAATATTATTTTGTGTTGGATATGCATACAAAAGTAAATACTTTACTTATTAATAAGTCGTTATGAAATAAAAATTATGTAAATGAAGCCGCGGTAGCTCACGAAGTAAGCGTTCGTCGTAAATTTCACCGTACGTGAGCAACTTAGGTTCGATCCCTGTCAAAAGTCTTAAATGCTCGCTTACTATTTCGTCGGCAAAATACCAGCATTCCAATTAAAACTCAAACATTAATTGTAATTTTAATTGCAATTATTTTTTACTGATTTACCACGTGCTGAGGAATGAAATAAAACATCGAAAGGAAACCTGCATGTCTAATTGATAAAATATTTCGAGGACATGTCAAATCCCCCAACAATAACTTTCTCACAAAAAAAAAATACTAACACTACATTCTACGTTACAGTCCACTTTTAGACGTTAGCCTGTCTGTCCCATTGTAAAAAGAATTCTCTTAAACTCGTTAAACGTGATTAAATGGTAAGAGGTTCTCTAACGCGGCGGTCGTCGCTTACCCATCAGGTGAGCCGCGTGAGCGTTTGCCTCTTCTTAGATTCAAGAAAAAAACGCCGCCCCCAGATGTCAGCACAACGTTAAAATATATGAGGTAAAAATAATGGAACGTACATCGTTACAACAATTAAAAGCATAACGCTTAGATATTACCACCTTATCTTAACGTAGTCCTCAGGGATGACGCCTCTACATTTTGATTCAAATTGGAGGATTGTGTTAATGTTAGTGTTATACGGGCTGATTTTCGCGACTTCACGACAAAACGCATATTTTGCTTATGGGCAGGAATGAATGCTATTCGAGCCATCCGAAGAATTCTAACAACTTTCTAATGTCGACAAAGCGCCGAGGTACTTAACCCTGCAGAACTCCAGTAGGATGTGAGCGGCCGTTTCGTCGCACTCAATGAAACTCAAAGGCTCTGCACAGAGTACCTATAGTATAGAGCACCTATAGAAAAGAGATGTTTATTTAACAATCCGTTCACAGTTAGATCGTTTGTGATAGTCTGAATTTAAGATTTGTTTAAACAAAACAGTATTTTGGAAAGGCGGCTGTTGAGTACAGCTCTCTAGCTTAATGGAGGCCATCACATTAACCGTGAGCTCATTTGTCACCTTTATTCTATAAAAATATTTGTTTTTGAACAGGACTTAAAACAAAGTTAATAGTTTACTCAAAGTGGCCAGGCACTCGTTATAAAAGCAACGTAACACTGAAAATTTTAATTGCAATTTTATTATATTAACTGCTCGGTGTTAAAAGAATAAAGGTGAAGCTAATACTAAGAGACGTATATTATGCAACAGCAATCCTAAGTTAAGAATCTATATCTAAATCTTTATAAACCCTGCTAATACCGAATTAATATGGAAAACCTCGTTACCTATTTTTTACTATTCTAAGCCAACGCTTATCTACAATCCCATCTGATGATAAGTGGTGATGTAGCCGAAGATGGTGAAGCGCACTGATTTAACAAAGTCTATTCACTCTTGCCTCGAAGACACCCACATTGTAATTGGATGGAAAGACAGATGCTGGCAAATTATTCCACTCCTTTGCTGTACACTTGAAAAACGATGTAGCAAAAATGATTTCTTATATTTACGCGACCACTACACATTGAATAAAACTACGTTTACGGATTTTATCGCGTTTAATTTACTTATTTTTAATTCCCGGCATTTCGGGTGCTTTACAGCAACCCATGGTCTGATGTTTGACGTCCCGATGTCATAGTTAGCCCGCCTACCTTCAGTTTTTGAATATTAATTTTTGGTTCGATCTACGCAGTATCTTGAAGTCTTACAGTGGTATGCTTGGGTTTGGATTTAATTTTGTTAATTATAAGATCCCACGCAGATGGCAGCACCCATCCATCTTCTCTATTAAAATTTGGATGTTTTTTTTAAATTTCAATAGCCTCACGTATCATCCTTGGTAGGAATCGGTGTTCTATTGCGAGGATTTGTGGTATATCAAATATGATGTAATGGTGGAGGCGATCTTGAACATGTTCACAGACTGCAGACTTCCCAGAGGGTCAATGCTTCACGTCAGCTATATGTTCTTTCACGCGGGTTTTAATAGATCTTTTTGTTTGTCCTATGTAAGAGAGACCACATTCGCAATCAAGCTTGTACACTCCTGCATCTTGTAGAGGGATATTACACTTGACGGATGGTAAAAATTGACCAATCGTCATCGGTGGCTTCAAGTATGTTTCAATAGAAGCTCGCTTCAAGATATAGCCAACCTTATCTGTGATTCCTCTGACATAGGGTAGTACAGCAGGCACACGCTCGACCGTCGCTGGCTTCACCCGGTCACTGTGACGTAGACGCGGGACCCGAAGCTTGTAGCTGAAGCTGAAGCTCAAGCTCAGCTCAAGATGTTTTCTGTCACAGATCCCTTGTGCTCTCGAAACAAAGATTTTCCCAAGGTAGCTGACTGTGATGGATGATGGTGAGATTCACCGCAGCACCTTTGCAAGGACTCCTCACTTGCTTGCAGCTGCTTTGGCCTTGGACTCAATGAACCGGCCGAAGTTCAGTTTTGAGGATATCTCACGTATTACTAATAAAAAGGATCTCTGGTTCTCGTCATCTGCCACACTAAGCACAGCAGTATAATACTGCTATTTAAGAATAATGTTATTTCAGGCCGAAGTCGAGACACTTTCGAGTTGTAGCCGCAGTGCAGCTTAAGCCTGGCTAGACCGTGCTACGACACGTGCACGATTACCTAGGGAATCCCCACAATTTTTTTTACAGATGGAAATAAGGCGTAAAACATACAATCTTTATATTTATTTATTGAATTGAATAAATAAGATCGAGGCAACATAATAAAACCTTCATACTTTATTAAACACAATTCGAATATTAGCATTGTATTGTGTAGAATTCCTGGCATCGAAATACTTGAGTGATAAGAAAAACATGAATATAAGCAATCAGCCGTATATAATATGTATTTCCGTTGCTTAACGAAGTCAGCAGAGCTGAAAGTATTTTATATAATATGTAATATTATGTACAAAAATATTAGTTACACAAAAAAATTAAGAATGTAGAATGAATGTAATGTAGTTAAAATAATATATTTTATCAATTCATTTCTATGAATAGTTAAAATTGTAAGATTTCTTGATATTTGCTAGAATATTATTGCAGATTTATTTCTTTTGACCAATCAAAAGCATTTAATGAAAACACAAACCACTCTAATGTCTTTAATATTATTACGAATAATTTACAACATGTGATCTATAATATTATATTGTTTAGTAAATTCAAGTACGACTTAGTCTGGTGGTCGTAAGCGCGACACTGATCATGTGGTCCCGGGTTCGAATCCTGGGTCGGCACAGAATCAGTTATTGGGTTATTCTGTTAATGAATTGTCACTATCAGCCCGGAGTTAGAAAGTTGGCGGTATTTCACTGCGCCTCCTGCGCCTGATCTCTCTCCGGTAATGTCGACAGGAGTACACCTAAGCTCATACACGCGGGCACTATAATCCTGTCCTACACAGATGAATAGTCTCCGTTGAGACTGGCCGCCGTGATCGAAATTCGGTCTGTAGTGCACTATTATACATTAATATATAGGCCATTGTTTTATTTGCATTTTACGTTATTAGCGCTGTCGCTAAGCGCCCACCTTAGCGACCTTCATAGCACGCTGTAAATCCTAGGCCGATTCCCACCGGCTCAAATAAAATTAAGAAAAATCGCTTGGAAACCTACGTGTCAAAGTAACTAGAATATATAGAGGACACGTGAAGTCCACTAATGCAACTGGTACTCAGATCGTTACTACTTTTCAAAATTGATAAAACACTAAACTGTTCGTACATTTAGTTATAAGTACATTTTGCGTGGTACAGCCACGCTGCAAATTATGGTAGCAGCACGAATGGGGCGGCTCGACGGGAGAATGTCCACGCTTGCACAGAAAACTAGCGTAAAATAGCTGCATATTGCTGCTGTGATCGATATGGTCAGTGTAGAGAACCAGAGACCCCTTTTTACTGGTAACGAAGCATTCCATCTTAGCCCCCAGGGGTAACAATTCTCATTTTTATTTGTGATGGAGGATAGATGTAGGTGTGCCGTAGCATCAATTACTATGAGGTGAATTGTGTGCTTGTTTGTTGAGCCCTTTCTTCCATAAAAAAGGAGTTGCTCTTAGGACGAATGTACATCAAAGAATTTATTATCAAGGGCTAACAGAAATCATCATTGTTTCTCTTTCGTGTTCCTTCTTACATAATTTTCATATTTAATATATTCAGTAATACTTAATTTCTTTAATATAATGTGTATAAGCGAAGTCTGAAACATTTATCACCTTCGAATTGCAAGTGGAATAATATTTTAAGCGGATAACGTCGCACATTTTTTTGTTCCAAATAACAAAATAATTCCTGTGAATTTTCTACCAGGGGTGGGCCACCCCAATGTTGCTAACAAAGTCCGACAATCTAATAAAAGGAAAAATAAAAAATAAATAAAAGGTCTAGACAGCGTCCCGCTCAGTGATACAATGAGTCAACCGTCGAAAATTTAATTCGTTTCAAAGTTGCCAGCCTAATTCGTTTACCCGTTCGGGAAATTAAATAGATGGGTAATTTGGCAACCCCATTAGTGGAGCCCAGACTGTTTAAAACGAAGACCTAGGGAGCAAACTAGGGGTCAAATTTATGAGAAGGGGGCTTAAATTTACACGACGCGTTATTGATAAATTATGTTTCGATTGCAGAGTTTCAACACTATTACTCTTAATTATGATGCTCTTTAATTGTATTACATGTTCGTACATGGTTTACGATTAATCTTTTTCTTTATAATATCAACGCCTATCTGTGTATGTTTTGTTCCCATTGAGTACATAATATATCATATCACTATCTTTCTATAAAAATCAATTGCAGTCCGTTAGTCTCGTTAAAACTCGAAAACTGATTTTGATGAAATTTTTGTGTGCGTTTAAGTGGGTTTTGAATGGTTTAGATTCACAATTGGACCAGGTAGGTGGCGCTGTTATCGAGATCTAGAAATCATCCGTGCGAAGGTGGGGCGGATCGCTAGTTTAATAATAAAAATTAAAAAAAATGTTATCGAGGCGTACTGGTAACTTCATCATTAATTCATTACAGCCTATCAAAACTCCACCGCTGAACATAGGTCTCCTGTGGGAGGGGCACAGTTGACACTCTTGATAGGTGAATAAGCAATCGCAGTGTTTTTTTTTAGTTATTACCAGGAAATGCTGCTGTTCATCTCCTGTTTCATTTAACACTGTCGCCTGTAACGATACCCAAGGTACGAGTATGATATGGGGTTTCTCTTATGCCGGTACAACACGACTACACTCGTTTCTTGCGTAAAACGTTTAGGGCGAGCGTTTAGTCATGCCACAACCTCAACCTGTATTGTAACATCTATATTATCGAACTCGTATTATGTTTCATTATTATTTATCAAACCTAATGAAGGTGTAATTTGAAATGACAGTTGAGATGTTTGATAGAGCCGTGGTAGTTTTGAGGCTAAGCGCTCGCTGTAAATTTCACAGTGTATGCGTAACCTGGATTCGAGCCCCGCCAGCACCAATGGAATTGTTAATTGCAATTTTAAGTGAAGGAAAACTTTGTGAGGCAACCTGCATATCTGAGAAATTAATAAAAATATTTCAAAGATATGTGAAGTCCGACACTTCTTCGCCCGATAAACCTCCCAGAAATGAGAGGAGGCCTGTGCCCAGGAGTAGAACGGATATAATAGGCTGTAACTTTACTTTACTTTTGTGATATTACATCAATTGGTAAATTTGATCTTTAATAAATTTAATAATTACATTTAATGTAAGTATATGTTTTAGGTACAGTTGTTGCTGTCTTGCCTATAATACGAAAAATTTTAAGTGGCGTATTTATTAAAAGGAAAAATATTGTTATCAAATTGTAAAGAATTTTACTTCTTAGTTGTCAGGAGTGACAACTTATTTGTGACTTTCCTAGTTTAAAGTTAACTGATCCATACGCTACAATAAAACATTAAATTATTACTTTAATCTATACATATAGGTAATAATATAATAAAATTGAAGTTTCTGTCCGTAATATAAAAATGACTGCCTTTTATTGAGCTGAGAGGATTACTTGAGGTTTATTAAGACACGAATAACAATGTTTAGAATGGCTGAACTTATTGTAATGGAACCTGATGAACAGACAGAAAGTGATCTAAATTGATAAAATACTAAATAGATTGGATTTAATGACATTTGAGGATTATCTTAAATCTAAATAACGCCACATAATAGATCCTAACCAGGCGAAGCCGGGGCAGGTCGCTATTGTTAAATAACAACGATTTGAAGCCTTGCTATTTTTGTATTTAATTCATTCTAGGCCCCCCCAAAAAAGATGTAATAAGATTATTTGAAATCACTTTTAAAATCAATTACTTAACATTGCGCCGCCTAAACTGTATAAATTGTTTACAATGTATTTGCCGCCATAAATTAAACAACGTTATTATTTATATCGTATCATATACGCCCTTACGTGATTCAATTTATCCGTGTTTTAAATACATTACTCGCAAATAAAGTTTTTTGCGTTCCTCTCATTCATTGGAACCGTTAATGGAGATGAATAGTATCTGGCGAGACGCCAGCATGGCTTCGGATTGAATCACTACTATTTGTTCTCGATAGTTAACTCGTTAGTAATCCCCGAGAGCTGTACAGAAGGCTGAGCCCAAAAAGGAGTGAGCCACTCGGGCCACGTTTTGAAGAAATATGGGTATAGCCCATAGCGAATCACACAATTATTTATTTACAATTATTATTATTTATTAATTTACAATTAGTACGCCTACACCTTTTACGACATCCTAGGCAAATAACGCGGTCGGCACATTCTTATTTGTTATCAGTCCTATATAAAATTGAGACTTATAAGTCCCAGATCAACATGGGATTTGAGTTTCTGCATTACTAAAAAATTATAATTGCATTTAATTGTTGTGCTTTCGTTATTCATAAAAACAATTGTGACAAGTTTTTATTCGATGGTACCAAAAATTTACATTAGTAGCTTATTACCTAACTAGCTAGCTAGCTAGGAGAGTACACGCTAATAATTATAATTAATCGTATAAGATAGTAAATACAGAGCAGACAGACAACTTCTTCTCTACAAAAAGAAAAATAGGAACGAAGGACAGAATTATTATAACTAGATATAAATGAACTTTTCATGGTGAATGATGAAATTTAATTGAACTCGAAAGTGACAAAGAATTGCTATCGCGTTATGGTACGGTTCAGAATACTTTGTGTCTTTGAACAAATAGTAAGGCTTTAGTTTTTAATGTTTTTGTTGGGGGGCAGAAAGCTTGTTAAATGATTTTATGCGGCGCTAGTCACATCCTCCCGATTGAACTTTTGTTAAGTGGGCGATTAACTGATATGGTGTCTAGACAGCGAAAAAATTGAGTCGGCTGGCTTCAGTAAAGATAATTGCATTTAGATATTAATTTAAATATTGCTGCCAAAGCAAGTTACTTCATGATGGTTCATGATAACAGAAAATTACGATTAACAAAATTTGACTTTAACACAAAATCACTTGAGTCCACTGCTGGACATTATCTACCATTGTTAGAAGGATTTACCATATCGACAGTCACCACGCTTGTCAAGAGGATATCACTTGAATATTTATTAATAACTTTATAATTGCTTGTATAATATTCAAGTACTGATGACAAGCAAGCACACTTAAGTGGATACTGTGGCTCGTTGACATCTATCGTCGATCTCAAACCAAAAATCAAAGACAGCCGGAGTGCTGCGTACTTTTCCAGTGACGTCAAAACTAAGCCAAAACCATGCTCAACTTATTGTAAGAACTCACGTACGCATATGTATCTAAAATAATTTGTAACCAACAACATTGTTCTAGGTACATATGTGAGAGTCCAGCTGTATAGTTGTAGATGCTGATAAAGAATGAATAAATCATAAACCTTTATTTGTAAGAATTACGGTATAAAATGGTGATATAATTTATAAAGTGCACATAGCACATAATTTTTCAATGTTTATATAATTATTTAAATCTAAAAAAAATCTTAATAATTATATAAAAAATAACACAAATATTTATATATGTAGGCACAACTATAAAATACTGGCCAGTTCAAGAGTAAGGTTTTACTCTAGCAAAGCGTCGTATCTGTGGTATCGTGCAAACCGTTGTTATTATATAGGATTTTTGAAATTAACATCATCGGAAAAGCGTACCATGTATTTGCGACGAATTGCTAACGATCTGTTTATTACATTTTCTAGTACTTTATGTTGTAACGCACGCATATTTGCGCCATCCATCATGAGTGCATCTGGGATGATCCTCTTTCGCCTACATCAGAAGTGGGATAAAGTTATCGCCCACATATAATCTTCGAATAATGTGATGAAGGCGTGGTGCCGTGCGGATCGCTTTTGAATGGAAGTATGCTGTCGGCGTGGGACGCCGCGGACGGATTATTTAACGCTGCTGCCGGTCGACATTTGATGCGTGAGGGAAGTAAATTTGTCTTAAATATTGCTTTGAAAAAAATATTTTGTAGTAACAAGTGTTTGGCTTTTTAAAAAAATAATCTAGTTAGTGATTTAATTTTTTTTTAAATCACTAACTAGACGTGAAATGGAACGTACGTTTAACTAAATTCTAACGTTTTTGACGTTGAATCTGTCAAAGTCATCTCAAAAATGATAAAAGCGTAAAATGATTCGCTAGGCCGGCCATTTTGTTGACAGTGACAGATATACTTTACGTCATTCCGTTGCTTCCGAGTTTAAGTGATTGTGCTAACCTTTTTATCTGCCTCCTCCTGTTTTTCGATAACTGCGCTAAGCTTCGCTAATTTCGCAAAGATCCTTTTATATAAATGGTGGCATCTATAAATTATGTTTATAAATTAAAGTAATTATAAAAGTTAATATTTTGGTGTTTTATTGAGTGCAAGAGCGAGCGAAGCGAGCTCGTGACTTGGGGCACCCCGACTCGGACAGGTTAGGTTAGAAGGGAATGGCCATCCCCTTCGTGGTTATTTTTTATAAACTACTCAGAAGTAGGAGCCCCGCAAAGCGGGCTCCGTCGATCAGGCTTCCCTCGACTGCGCCAGGTTGAGTGGCGTGGGGCTACCCTCCCCCCATAAATTAGGTTTATATTGTCAAAAACATTACGAAAACATAACCTCAAAATTAGATTTTTAAAAATTTATAAAAAAAAACTAAGCACGTCGGGTAGGGGGGAAGTGGGGGGCGACTTTACAACTCCCCATCCTCCCCCCCCCCATGCCCAATTCAGGCGACTTACTTTCAAACCTTACCCTTTTAATTGGTTGAGAGAAATGCCTGAAAGCCAAGCTTATTTCAATTGACCAACCTGAGTCTGTTTGGGTGTTTAATGACCCTGTTAAATTGTAGAGTTGCTTACTTCATTTTATTTTGTGTTATGACTATGTCAACAGCCATACCGTAGCCGTAGCTTAAAGAGTGGGTGCGGTGCGCGTGTGGTGTTGGTAGAGGTCTAGTTTAGTTGTCGTTGAGATGTAACGGGGATGACTGAACATAGAGATGAGTGCACGTAAAAATAAAAGGAAGTGTATTATACATTTGTTGCGTAACGAACGCTACTAAATAGGTTATGGCTCTTGGACATTTTATTTTGTGATGTAAAGTTTCCTTTGAATTGATCTAGTTGAAATAGAATTAAGTATTGAAGAAGTTGCCGGACGTATTTTCAAGCGTTTATACTCTTAGTCACTTGTTATTACTATTTGGTCGCATTGCACGTGGAAGGCCTTTGTTTCGTAGAGACTACTGTTGGTTGACTTGGAACGACCTGATAATCATTGAATTAAACTACTTTTACGGATTATATCGCGTTTAATTAACTTATTTTATTAATTCCCGACGTTTCGGGTGCTTTACAGCACCCATGGTCACGGGGGACTGAGGTGATTGACGTCCCAATGTCAAAGTTAATACGGAGTACCTTCAGCTTTTTAATTATTAATTTTGGTCCGATCTACATAGAATGAACTAACTGTGTCTTGAAGTCTTGCAGTGGTATGCTTGGGTTTAGTTTAATTTTATTAATTACAGGATCCCAAGCAGGTGGTAGCACCCAGCCTCCTCTCTCTATTGAAATTAGGATGTTTTTAATTTCAATAGCCTCACGTATCATCCTGGCAGGAATCGATGTTCTTTCGCGAGAATCTGTGGTTTATCAAATCTAATGTAATGGCGGGGGCCGTCTAGGATATGATCACAAACTGCAGACTTCCCGGAACGTTGGTGCTTCACGTCAGCTATGTGTTCTTTTACGTGAGTTTAATAGATCTTTTGTTTGCCCATATAGAGCAAACAAAAGATCTAATAAGCTATTTTCATGGAGAGACTTTGAGGACTGCTTACTGCCAGTAACTCCAAGGTTCTAAGCGTGTAGACGATACTTTACAATTTTACTATCAGACAAAGTAACTGCATTTTTTAGAACATCTTAATTCCATAAACTCTAAATTCAATTTACTATGGAGTTAGAGCAAATAATTCTTTAGCTTTCTAGATGTATTAATCTAAAACATGAAATCCTAACAACACCATAGGAAATCACACCGTGTATAGAAAAAGACCCATACAAACAGATATTTAAATGGTGAATCACCATCATCATCCTGACAGTTTTACAAGCAAATGAAATCTTTATTACAGAGCACGAGGATCTGTGACAGCAAACACCTGGCCGCCGAGCTGGCACGTCAAGCAGGGTTGCACGACAGCTTCGGGTCCCGCGCCTACGTCACAGTGACCGGTGAAGCCGGCCACAGTCGAGTCGTATTGCCTGCTGTACTACCATATGTCAGAGGTGTCACAGACAAGATTGGCTACATCTTGAAGCGAGCTTCTATAAGAACATTCTTCAAGCCGCCGAAGATTGGTCAGTTCTTACCATCCGTCAAGTGCAATATCCTCTACAAGATGCAGGGTGTACAAGCTTGATTCAGATGTGGTCTCTCATATATAGGGCAAACAAAAGATCTATTAAAACCCGCGTAAAAGAACACATAGCTGACGTGAAGCACCAACGTTCCGGAAGTCTGCAGTTTGTGATCATATCTAGACGGCCCCCGCCATTACATTAGATTTGATAAACCACAGATTCTCGCGAAAGAACATCGATTCCTGCCAAGGATGATACGTGTGAGGCTATTGAAATTAAAAACATCCTAATTTCAATAGAGGAGGCTGGGTGCTACCACCTGCTTGGGATCCTGTAATTAATAAAATTAAACTAAACCCAAGCATACCACTGCAAGACTTCAAGACACAGTTAGTTCATTCTGCGTAGATCGGACCAAAATTAATAATTAAAAAGCTGAAGGTACTCGTATTAACTTTGACATTGGGACGTCAATCACCTCAGTCCCCGTGACCATGGGTGCTGTAAAGCACCCGAAACGTCGAGGTAATAAAATAAGTTAATTAAACGCGATATAATCCGTAAAATAGTTTAATTCAATGTGTAGTGTTCGTAAATATAAGAAATCATTATGTAAACCAGTACGGACTGGAAATAGCAAATAAAATACGCCGACTAGAAGATCTCAAGACCAAGCGCACAAGATACGTAACATCATTAAATTTCTTGAAGAGATGCAGAGACCATAATCTCATTCCTACGTGTCAAGATATCTACTAAAAGACATTCGAGCGCTAAGATCTTAAATCAGGCAAGCAAAAGTTGTTAATAACGGTGATTCAGCAAAACGTACCGATCTATGTTTCATAAACAAAACCATAGACAAATCGTCCAGTGATCTAAAGACAATTTTATCGACATTTGATTATAAAATTGCATGGAAACTTTAGATAAACGGGAATCAACTAAATACAATGAATGCAAAATAAACATATAGATAAATACCAAAAACTAACAACTAAATCAAATGTCCAACACCAACGTCAATGTAAGAACGGAACACAACCATTGACAACAGACGCGAGTAGTAAACAACGCGCGCGGTCTATAACCTGTCAAAACAATCTCTGGACGACGCGACAATAAAAGTTTTGGCCAAAGGTATGAATTTCGTAATAACACGAAAAATCCCGTATGAAAACATTATCTGTAGTGTTGAGGACTGTCTGTATAAAAATAATATTGGTAAGGAAGATTTAGAGGCCATACGTCAAGACATCTCGTCTTTGTTACGTCGAAGCTCAGTGCCGAAATTAAATCTTCCGAAGGATGAAAATTAATTCATTGATAAAAACTTACGCAGACCAGATTTAACGATTCTCTGCGCAGATAAAGGTAATGCTACGGTTATAATGGATACGTCGGATTACAATTCTAAAATACAACAACTTTTATCGGATGAAAGTACGTACGTAAAGGTCAAACAGACCCTACACACTAATACGCTTAAAACAACTAGCGATCTAATTAAGATACTAGAAATCAATTTCGATAATACCTGCGTGTGCCAAACCACCGAAGTTGTATGGGTTACCAAAAATACACAAACCGAACGCTCCATTACGTCCAATAGTGAGTCAGATCGATTCGCCAACACAGATTGGCTCAACTCAAAAACACTATCACCACTCAGAGGACACACAAGAGCACTAAAGTTCATACCGTTTTGTTAGTGAGATAAAAGACCTATGTCTTACTGACAATGAAACTATGGTCAGTTTGATGTTCAGTCTCTATTTACATGCCTACCTGTTGAAGACTGCATCTCAATTGTAACTAGGAAACTAGAGGAAAACAACATGCCAGCAGAATATGCAGTACTGCTTAGACATTGCCTTACATCTGCTCTATCTATTGTGGAAGGAAGAGTTTTACAAGCAAGTAGATGGTGTTGCAATGGGCTCACCGGTATCTCCCATTGTCGCCGATATTTTCATGGAGGACTTTGAGGACCCTGCTTACTGCACCAGTAACTCCAAGGTTCTATGCGGTATGTAGACGATACTTTCACAATTTTACCATCAGACAAAGTAAATGCATTTTTAGAACATCTTAATTCCATAAACTCTAAAATTCAATTTACTATGGAGTTAGAGGCAAATAATTCTTTAGCTTTCCTAGATGTATTAGTCATTCGAATCTAACAACACCATAGGTCACACCGTGTATAGAAAAAGACCCATACAAACAGATATTTAAATGGTGAATCCCACCATCATCCTTCACAGTTGGCTACCGTGGGCAAATCTTTGTTACAGAGAGCACGAGGATCTGTGATAGCAAACACCTGCCGCCGAGCTTCAGCACGTCAAGCAGGTTCTGCACGACAACAAGCTTCGGGTCCTGCGCTACGTCACAGTGACTGAGTGAAGCCGGCCAGTCGAGCGTGTGTGTGCCTGCTGTACTACCATATGTCAGAGGTGTCACAGACAAGACACATCTTGAAGCGAGTCATAAGAACATTCTTCAAGCCGCCGAAGAAGATTGGTCAGTTCTTACCATCCGTCAAGTAATATCCTCACAAGATGCAGGAGGTGCTGTTGATTGTGAATGGTCTTCTCATATAGGCAACAAAAAGATCTATTAAACCTACGTAAAAGAACACATAGCTGACGTGAAGCACCAACGTTCCGGGAAGTCTGCAGTTTGTGATCATATCCTAGACGGCCCCATATTACATTAGATTTGATAAACCACAGATTTCGCGAAAGAACATCGATTCCTGCCAAGGATGATACGTGAGGCTATTGAAATTAAAAACATCTAATTTCAATAGAGAGGAGGCTGGTGTTACCACCTGCTTGGGATCCTGTAATTAATAAAATTAAAACTAAACCCAAGCATACCACTGCAAGACTTCAAGACACAGTTAGTTCATTCTGCGTAGATCGGACCAAAATTAATAATTAAAAAAGCTGAAGGTACTCCGTATTAACTTTGACATTGGGACGTCAATCACCTCAGTCCCCCGTGACCATGGGTGTAAAGCACCCGAAACGTCGGGAATTAATAAAATAAGTTAATTAAACGCGATATAATCCGTAAAAGTAGTTTAATTCAATGTGTAGTGTTCGCGTAAATATAAGAAATCATTATGTAGACCTGATAATCGTCGTCTCTACAGTAGATCGTATCACAAGAACTGATGAAGATAGGGTAACAGTTTGTTGCTAGTCATTGCGGCATTGTGATCACTGTGTGTGATCAAATATAATGGCACACTATACATCATGATTTATTCGGGAAAACTTGGCGGGAAGAGTGACCAAAAGTGTTATTACTCCGTAATTATTATTATACAAAGTATGTTTTGTTAAGTACCCTTAGCCGACGAGCATGTATGCGTAATGCGTCACGAGTATTGGTAATGCGGCATATGTCAATTGAGAGTAAAAATCCTACGCAACTTTTGCATTTTAATCCAGACCATCCAAACTCGGATATAGAGGGATGGTGTAATGTATTAAAAATTATTGCACAAAATAAACGCTTACATAGAAAATGATTTGATTTGTTAATAGCATTTACAATCGCTTTAAAATATCATGCAGCTAATTGTCTTACCGAGCTTAAGTTTACTAAAATGGCATAACCCTTAGGAAAGAAACCTGTGTTAAAGAAACAGCGTCTGAAACTGGTCTTCGCTTATGATCCCTCATCGAGTAAATTCGTAAAACAATCATGCCTGATGAAGTTATTACTGGATTTGTTATCTCAATTTTATGTTCATGCGAAATATGATTTACATGGGGTACATTTTAAACTACGAAATTTTTTGCGATGTATCGGGGAAATGTTTAACTTTAACATGTTATGGATTGAGAGAATGAGTGGCCTTTTTGTGTTCTAATGTGTGATGAGTGTAGCAGTTTTGCTCTGAATATTGTTGGTCGACAAAATTGGTGTTTGATGTTGAGGGTTGGCTTTGTAAGAAAGCTGGTCGAAAGGACAGTGTCGTACTGGGCCATGCCGCGCGCGGCTGATTGGTAGGACACATTCGTCCGGTGCAGGCTTGTGAAATTGTGGATTTACACTGATCGCACCCGTCCGGTCCAGTCCGGTTGGTTGAACAGAGTACAGATAACATTATCGTCCGGGCTAGACCCGAGCGGTTGGTTGCTTGAGGTGTTGCTTGAGGTGGCTTGAGAGAAAGGTGCCGTCCGGTCCATGCGTTGTCGAAGGGACGCACGCTTTCGATTATTGTATGATTGAGGATGTTAGTATATTTACAAGAGGGTATATGTTGTTAAAACGTATATCTTCTATCGATGCTAATAGTGCCGTGCAAGCTGTACTGCTGTAAGAGCTGTGTGTCTGCGTGTGCTTGGTGAAAAGAGCCAGTTGTCCGGCCCATGTTGTCATATGAGATGATGGCTGGTGAAAAGGACGCCTTAGCTAGTGTTAGTTTGCATGTGGTCTAACGTAATCGCCTTGCGTATCTGTGTGTAAATTTTTCAAGGTAGTAGAACTCTTTTTCTCCTAAAGAGTGTAGTGTGCACCAAACGCTCTCGAGCAGCAAACGAGCATGCGGTTCGGCTTAGAGTGAATTTCCAAATATAGGGACAGTAAACCAATTCATGTCAGGATAGACGAGCGGAAGTAGTGGTGGTTTGTTACAGGAATTCATGAAGATACACGCCCGAGGACGGTCGTATGTCAGGATTGGCCGTGTAGGCACGACTATAAAATACTAGCCAGTTCAAGAGTAAGGTTTTACTCTAGCAAAGTCTTATCTGTGGTATCGTGGCAACCGTTGTTATTATATAGGATTTTTGAAATTATTAATTTCGGGAAAGCGTACCATATATTTGCGACGAATTGCTAACGATCTGTTTATTATATTTTCTGGTACTTTATGTTGTAACGCACGCATATTTGCGCCATCCATCATGAGTGCATCTGGGATGATCCTCTTTCGTCTACACACACACATATGTATTTTTAAGAGATTTCCACCTATGTACTGACTCATCACAAAATCTCTGGAACCATAAAGCCTATAGACTTGAAATTTGGTAGGAATATTCCTTTCACCGAGTAAAGATCAGCTAAGATGGATTTTACGAAATTCTACCCGCAAGGGATTTTTTTATTATGTATATTCGTGAGAAGCCGGGGCGGTGTTTCTTATATGATCTTTCGCTTAGTAATTTAAATTCTTTAAATAGTGTATTATATATTTTACACACATATTTAGGCAATTTTTTAGCTTAGGCATGACACCTAGGATAAGTTTGTCTGGGTCACGTCGGTTTCGAGGATATATATATCACTTGCTGTAACAAATAATGACTTATTTTTAAAAACTAACACGCCAACTTCATAAATGTATGTACGAAAGGCGTAATATACCAAGTCTTTTAAATAGCGGTTTACAGGATTCCTCTGGCGATATCCCGCATATTGATGAAAGATGTGGCATTACTTGAAATGCACGTGGTGTCCGGTATTTCCCTCTTTGCTGGTCTGAGTCCGCGACTAGAATCAAAATGAAAATTCGGCGTCACCCTTGAACCTGGAAAACTAAGATGGAGTGTTTTGTTTCTAGGAAAAAGGGTGAGGTCCAATCAAACCAAGCTTCAAAACAATATTATTTTATAGGATAGGATGACAAACGAGCACACAGTCCACCTGATGGTAAGTGATTGCTGTGACCCATAGACATCTACATCTATCCTCAATAAAGAATCAAAATGCAGATGTGTTGTCACTCGTGAGGACTAAGATGGAATGCCTCTTTTCCAGTAAAAAGGGTCTGATGTTCTCTACACACACCATACGAAACACAGCAGTGTTAAGCTGCTATTTTACGCTGGTATTCTGTGGGAGCGCGGACCTTCCCCGGTCGAGCCGACCCATACGTGCTACAACTATACTACTAATATAGCTGCAGCATGGCTGAATATTTCATACGTGGTAGACCACGTATGAAACATTCTGTATAGTCTCTAAAAATACCATCCTTGGTGGCATTCCTTTGGTAGGCCTATGTTTAGCTGTGGACTTGTGATAGTCTGTAATGATGATGACAATAATCACAAAGTAATATGTATTATATTATAATGTATTTTGTTTTACAATCTAAAAAAAAAGTCTGTGAAAGCGCTTCATATTTGCTGACCCTGTCTTAACTATCAAAAGATCGTTAAGAGATTGTCTTTAATATATGTATCTTTATTATAAAATTAAGAGACTTAAAAATCAAATTCGATTAGTTGTTATAAAAATTGTTTTCCAATTACTTACTTGATTTGTATATTTGAACGTAGAACAATATTAAAAATTAAATATTTGTTTCATGGTAAAGTAACTTAGCCCCAACGTTAATTGGTCGCCGTAAATTTCACAGTATGCAAGGTACCCGGGTTCGACCCCGCCGAAGCTAGTACGTAATACGTAATACAATTCGCCAATGAAATTGTAAACTGCAATTTTAGTGCTAATTGACAACGTGCTAATTCATCACTAATGAAGGAAAACATCATGAGGACACCTGCAATAATGCTGCAGTCATAAAACAGCATGGTTTTACCATGTATTAAAAATATTATAATTAATTATAAATAGGTATAGCAATTTTTTTAAATTAATTTTTAAATACCAAATATTTTATTACTTACGTGGTAGAGCCACGTTGCAGCTATATTATGTATATACATATGGATTACAGCAGCATTAAGCTGCTTTCACACTGCCCGGCTAGCATGGGCGGGGGACAAAAATTTTATCCACTTATATCCACTGACAAGAGATAAAATTATCTTGTTATGTCAAACGGGGAGAAGTATATCTCCGTTTGACATAACGAGAATATGATATATATCCCCCGTCCGCATGGAGCTAAATGAAAGATAAAATTATTTTGACATTCGAAAGGGATGATTTTATCCTAGTTCATTGGACGTGGGTTGAAGTTTATATTCATACAAAAAATCTATCTAAGTCTAAGTCTATCTCCTATTTTATCTACTGTGGATATTATATCCACCGGTGTGCCCATGCTCTAAGGGTGGATAAAACTAAGCGAGGGGATAAATATTTTCTCCTTTCCCCGGGGATAAAATTGTCTCTTGCCCATGCTAGCCCTGCTGGTATGATGTGAGAGAGCAATCCTTTCAAAATCGAGCCAGCTATTTCAGCTGCAGATAAAATACTAATATTTTTTAAATATTTTAAATTATTTTTATTTCCTTCGTCTTAGACCGTTGTGCTCAACATACAAGGAAGCCTTGGAAAAAGCGGTTAGGTAAGCGACCATAATTTGGTTAAAAAAATGCTTTATCCTTCAGTTGTCACCATAACCACTACATTCATGAAGCGTTATAATATATGACAAGAAAAGGACACTAATGTGAAGAGAATATTTTAATAAACAAGTTTGATACAATTGAAAATCCTTCTTTATTGATAGATTGTTATAAACCTTGTTTTTTATATAATTTATAGAAATTTTACTTTTATAGTACTCGTATAAATATTTCGATGACATAATCAAAGAGTATATATAATAAGATTATATATTTACTACAATTTGAAATCCGCCAACACGCATTAGGGCAACGCGGCGGACACTTTCTTGCCCTAATATCCCTCTCAGAAATAAGAGGATGCCTGTGCCCAGGAGTTGGACGTATATAGGCTGTAACTTAATATTTTTACTTTTATGTCGTCGTCATAGGATTTCAGGATGTTTAAACGAAATATCTCTGGAAAGACTGAAGTTTGGATTTTGTTTTTTTTTTTAATATGTTTTCGGTCTACCAACTACTGTAGCTTATGCATGTATGTACATCACTAAAACTTGTGTAGACGCCAATACCTGTAATGCAGAGTCCATTTGCTGTCCAATGAAATATTCAATGCTGGGTTCGTCGAATGCCCATGAGCGGTTTAGCGGTTTAACGTTTAAGTTATTTATATATTTATGAAACATGCACAAAGATGAAGTTTAAAAAACTGTAATACCGTATACAATTTCTTCATTTTAGTATGTTTTGGTATTAAAATATGAATTTAATCACATTAAAAAGATCTTTAAGATAGGACAAAAACTACCTTTTTTAGATGGACTCCTCCGCAGCCTCGAGCTCATACTGCGCAATCTGTGATCAATGATGAAATCTGATCTGTGGCTCCGCCGCCAACCAAGTTTCAGCCGCGGAGGGCAGAAATAGCGGCGCCTCGCAATATCGAAACTCCTCTCGCCAAGCTCGCAAGCCAAGGCTACTCAGCCACCCCGCCACGACAAGGTGCTCTTGGGATGGGGGGGGATGAAGATTGCCGGTTCATTGCCACTATCAGCCTATGATCCATTGGGCTTTGATAGTTACAATTGTTCTGGTGCAGATATTATGTGATTTCATCACGCAGAGAAACCCTGAGCATACCCATTAATCATAAATTATAATATTTCATGTTGTAATTCATGCAGTAGTTCTTTGCTTAAACGATACGAAAATCTTTAGAGATAATTATTGACTGCCTCGTTGGTCTCGTCATCGTAAGCACGACTGCTGATCAAGTGGCCCCGGGTTCCTTTAGTTTTTCTGTCCAGCAACTCTTCAGTCACCTTGACATCTTCGACCATATGTCACCTTGACATCTTCGACCTTTTTATAGGAAAACATAATTTCCCCATAATACCTTCTGAAGTTGGTGGAGAGATATAGTGTACAGAAGTTTTAAAGAGCCAACTTCATATTGCATAACAGTCTATAGGCCATATTATCATTAGGTGGGACTTCAACCGGTAGGTGCCACCAATACCCATGTCCATGGCCGCAGTAGCCACTTAACATCAGGTGGACTGTTCATTTTAAGTTCATTTTTCACTACAGTTTTTTTGGACTAATGAAGTTGGCACCCTTTATGAAGGATGATACTCTTAATTAAATAAAAATCCACTAGTATAATAAAAGTCGACTCATGGTCTTGAGGTTGGCAATAACTCATGGCATTATCATTCGCTTTCAGTAGTCGTCTCTTCAGTAGTCTTTCTTTCAGTTCAGTTCATAAACAACCTAAAACGTCCTCTGCTAAACATAAGCCTCTACCATAGATTGCCTCATAGGAGAGAGATTTTGCCATAGTTGCCATGCTAGGAAGGCGGGTTGGCAATCTCTTTTTTTTTAATTATATTGAGTTATTATCAGGAAGATGCTGCTACCCATCTACTGTTTCAGTTTCCCTCGAACTCGAATAATATATATTTTTACACCGCCACTACACGGAGGAAATTTAGAAGCTATTTTATACTGATTTTATAAAAAAAATTTATTAAAATCATTAAAATCGACTCAAAATTGACGAAACTATTTTAAAAGAATAAAATAAATAAAAGATTTTTTAAAACACAAAAAAAAGCTTACGGTCGAATTATGAACCTCCTTTTTTGAAGTCGGCAAAAAGGATTTTCACCAATAGACAACAATCGTAAGAATAAATTATGAAAATGTCTAGTTGTGCACCATACAGAAGCAAGAAGCACGCGTTCAATCATTCTGGCAGCTTACGAGCACGAGCCAAATCTCATCAATAACGCATGAGCCTGACCTCTTACACTTACGCAACACATCCATCTAATGATTTATTTACCGCGCAGTACCTGTCATTTTATTTAAGAATGTTGCCAGCAAATTGTAATGTCGACATTAAGAAAATTAAGCTCTTTTTGGTCTACTTCAAAAAGGATTTTTCTCAATTTGGATTAATGTTTTTTATTGTTTGTATATTACACATTTTTTTTATACAATAAGGGTAGCAAACGAGCACACAGTCCATCTGATGTTAGTGGATGCTGTTAGCCATAGTATGTTCTAAGTCTGTGACCATAGAAATCTACATATATCCTCGATTAAAATCAAAATATAGATGCGAACTACTCGGCACTATGATGGAATGCCCCATTTCATCATACGAAACATAGCAGCATTAAGCTGCTACTTTACAGTGGTATTCTGTGAGAGTGTGGCCCTTCCCCGGTTGAGCCGACCCATTCATGCTACAACCATGAAATAGCTGCAGCATGGCTCTTTTTTTATTTAAATAGATTATACTTTAAGGGTGGTCCCATATGAATATCGAAAAAAAGTCCACCCCGAAGCGTTCAGAAATAGGGAATAAAGAAATCAATATAAGTATCTATTTTAAACACGTTCTAATTTTTGATCTTGTGATATTTCTTAGTCTAATCAAAAGGGTCTAAAAATTAAACTATCCTACTTTAGAAACTATATATTATACCTTTTTAACAATATTAGATACAGCTTATAAAAAAATTTTGCCCCACAGTAGAAACTATTATGTGGAATATTATTATTTTTTAGTTTTTTGAAGTGGGATTTTAAATTGCATTAAAAGATTAATTTTTCTTTCTTTCTTTTCAAAACTCACTTTTTTTCACTTCAACAAGCAACCAAGGCAGGCCTATGTTTAGCAGTTGACTTTTGATAGGCTGTAACGGAAACGGTAGGGCCAGCCCTACCGTTTCCGGAAACGATAGGGAATTATAATTATGACTGTAACACGAATTGGTTGGCTCGATCGGAGAAGGACTACGCCCCTACAAAATACCTGCGTGAAATAACAGCTTAATGCTGCTGTGTTTCGTATGGTGAGTACAGAGAACCTGATACCCTTGTAATGGTAACTGGGCATTCTATCTAGACATCAGGGGTAACAACGCATCTGAATTTTAATTCACCATCATCATCATAACCGGGATAATTAATCGACGTTGAATATAGATGTCTATGGGCCACTGAATACACTTAGTGAACTGTGCTCGCTTTTCTATTTATACGAGTATATTAAAAATTAAAAATAGAAAACAAAAAACAACGCTTGTTTTTGCACAAATGTTAACTCTCTCTATGATTCAATTCTGGTCGTCATAATGAAGTCAATCTCATTTTTTGTCGAACCGTCGGGGCTCGACCAGGTCCACTTTCTGTGGGGCGCTTTTGGAAGAAAGAGTTCATCATAAAGAGTCCTCTTTCTCCATAAAGTCGGCCAGCTGCTGGCCCCTTGGGTTCCGTTGCCCTATTCCGAATTTCCCTACTTTCAGCTCACCGCTCTCTCTTGTGCCTAGTTTTGCGTTGAAGTCTCCCATTAACACCGTATAGTGGGTTTTGGAGGAATGCATGGCTCTAGAGATATCCTCATACATTTCCTCCACCTCCTCATCGGGGTGTGCCGAGGTTGGTGCGTAAACCTGTATGACCTTCAGCGAATACCGTTTGGTGATTCTGAGTATAAGGTACGCAACCCTCGTCGACACACTCCCGATCTTTACAACGTTGTTAACGAGAGACTTGTGGACGATAAATCCGACATCTCCTTGGGACAGATGGTCGCCCTCCCGGTGATAGAATAAGTTGCCGGATTCGAGGATTACCGTGTCCTCCCCCTCTCTTCGGACCTCGGATAGTCCTATTATATTCCAGCGTAACTTATCTATCTCTTCTTCCAGCTCCAGGATCTTCTCGTCAGTCCTCAGGGTGCGTGCGTTATATGTTGCCAGGTCGAGTCGTCGTAGGTGGCAACCGAACCTCCACCGGAGATTCTTAGCACCCCCTGCCCCGCCGTTACCATGGTCGCCACCGTAGCCAGGAATAGCGGGGCCGCCGGGGACTGGGGGCCGTTCATTGTCGTCGCTCATGGGGGGTATATTGCCATAGTTGCCACGCTTGGCGAGCGGGTTGGCAACCGCAGTTTTTTTATTGTTTTTTGGCTTTTATCAGAAAGATGCTGCTGCCCATCTTCTGTATCAGTTTCCCTTTGTCGCCTCTTACGACACCCACGGGAAGATATGGGGTAGTGGGTATTCTTACCCGCCACTACACGGGTAAAGGGCTGACAACGCATCTGCATTTTGATTCTTAAATAAAGATAAGTGTAGAAGTCTATGGGCCACAGCATTCGCTTATCATCAGGTGGAATGTGTGCCCGTTTGTCTCCTTTATTCTATAAAAAAGTGCTTTAAAGAATAGTTCGGTTCGTCCAGCTGCCAAGTTTTAACATAAAATATTGGGATATAATTCCAAATTCCATCTACACCAACTTGATGGATGGCAAGGTAAAACCATGTGATTTCACAGTTTTTCTTTGCCGCGCCATTTTTAAATGCTATTTTTACTATCGAGTTTTACGGACTCATTTAGCTAAGGTCATTCCAAAAAGAACCTACTCCTCCCTTAAAGGACGGCAAAGTACCTTGCACAGTACCTTACAGACGCTCAAGCACGGCAGCGAATACTTACCTACCACCAGATAATGAGTTACGTGCTCGCATGCCGCCCATTTTATTAAAAAAAAACAGCAAATTTTATACAACACAGAAAAATAAGTCATTACTGTTCAGGTGTTGCAAAAAGGGTCAAGAGCAGTAAAAAGCAAATGTGCCCGGTTATATTTTAAAATGGCGCCATTACATATTTTATTGCTAGTAAAGCACTTACGTGATAATATCTCGAAGCAAGCATTTATGTACAGTCAGCCTCAAATCCCCACTTTGCCTCGAGGCCTGTCGTAATAAAAAAGAGGTCGCGGAAAAAGCAAAATGAATAAAATGAGAATATCATGCAAAAGTTTTTTTTATGGTAAAAGGTCTACTTAACGACATTTAGTTTGTCATTTATTATTTGAAATTAATTTTTTCGGGAAATCCTCAACTTACTTGATACCAAACTATTATTTATATATCACATTTTGTGGTTACAATGATATAAAAGGTTGACAAACGAGCACGCAGTTCACCTGATGGTAAGTGGATGCTGTGGCCCATATACATCTGCATTTATCTTCAATTAAGAATCAAAATGCAGATGCGTTGTCACCCCTGAGGACTGAGATGGAATGCCTCGTTTCCAGCAGCATTAAGCTGCTATTTTACGCTGGTATTAAGTGAGAGCGTGGTCCTACCCCAGTCGAGCCGACCCATTCGTGCTGCTACCACAATATAGATGCAACATGGCTCTACCACGTTTAAAACACATTTAAAATTTCACAACGGACAAGTAAATCATTGCTTATTTTATTCCCATTCCATCCATTACAGCCTATAAATGTCCGCTACTGAACATAGCCCAAAATTTCCTCTTAAGGAGGATCTTGCCACGCATGGCAGGCGAGTTGGCAACCGTTTTTATAATATTGTTATCAGGAAGATGCTACTGCCCATCTCATGTTCCGTTATCCCTCTGTCGCCTCTTACCACACCCACGGGACGATATGTGGTAGTGGATATTCTTACACCACCACAGTACGGTTTAATACAAACGAAAGGATATACAAAATTATTTTATTTATTAAGCTATTGTAGTATGCTACCCCTTTTGTCGACATGATGCGAAGCGGCTGAAACAGCATCATGAGAACTGTGATGGGGAGATACAACTTTGTACTGTTGTGGCCAAACGGTATTTCAGTTGACTAGCACTTGAACAATGTATATATATATATATGTACACTCGGGCACTATAATCTTGTCCTACGCAGATGGTTAGTTTCCGTTGAGACTGATCGCCGTGACACAAATTCGGTCTGGAGGACATTATATATTATAAATAGGAGGAGATAAATATATATGGGAGGGACCATGCTCTCACAGAATACCAGCACAAAATAACAACGTACTGCTGCTGTTCCATATATGGTGAGCATATAAAACCGGAGAAACCTTTTTTTTTCACATTTTGATTCTTAATCGAGTTTAGATGTATATGTCTATGAGCCACAGTATCCACTTACTATCGGGTGGACGGTGTGCTCGTTTGTCACCGTCATTCTATAAAAAATAATATGATTATAGTATATTAATAAAAAATAGCACACGCAATGGCAGTACAAGATTTCATGAACTTTTATTTTACATCTGGTTTATACGAGATGGTTATGTGAAAAATCATAACACTTTCAGGTGTTTTCAATAGTCGCTTCTTACTTCACCCCATGGATGAAATGGGGTAATGTGTTCTTTTAAGCTGCAAACACAAGGTAATACAAATAGATTTGCACTACACTACGTGATAAATGGAGTCCTCTCCCTTTCTTCCTACGAGTCTACCTTGGTAAGTACTACCCCGTTAACTGTTTCTGTCCTCAAGAAGAAGTCCCTGCACTGCATTTTTCCGGTCTGAAGTATATAAAGAGTCAGTTTAAAGTGTGAGGTATGTCATATCAGGTGGGATTTGGTGTAATTTTGAAAAACAGATATATTTTATATGGCGTTTGGTTCGCCTATTTATGAGTACCTATATTACCTTGATACCTTTAACTATCAATATCGTTATCATTATCATCAACTACGTTAACATCATCATACGTAATGTAAGCTTTAAATTTTGTCAATCAAAATTAAAATTATTTAACATTTTGATTTAAAAAATTATGGTCTTTTTCACGACAGGATCATGTTATACAACTTATATATTATTTAGATCGTAGCTTATTAATATTATACAGCCTTAATACAGTACAGTTATGTTAAAGTTCCTACTCTCTAAAACAGTAGAAGAATCGAAACAAAACTACCGTTTTTAAAAAAAGTCTTTTTTACGTGGCTATATTATGTAGCTATATTAATAGTATTGTTGTAGCACGAATGGGTCGGCTCGACCGGGGAAGGACCACGCTCTCACAGAATACCAGCGTAAAATAGCAGCTTAATGCTGCTTTGTTTCGTATGGTGAGTGTAGAGAACCGGAGACCCTTCTTACTGGATATATAGGCATTCTATCTTAGTCCTCACGGCTGACAACGCATCTGCATTTAAATTCGCAAACGAAGATAGATGTAGATGTCTATGGGCCACAGCAACCACTTACCATCAGGTGGACTGTGTGCTCGTTTGTCACGCTTCATTCTATAATTAAAAAAAAAGCCTATACTGATTAAGGGTTCAAAAATTCAATGAAAATAAGTTCATAAAAAAACTTGACACCTGAGTTCAGACCTTATTAAAGTTAAGCTTACGTAGGGATAATCGTAAAATAATTATTTGTTTAACTTTCACAGTTTACTAAATATTTAGTCAATTTTCATAATATAGGATCGTAATTTTTATCTTTAGGTAATAAAACCCTGTAGCTAAAGAAATTACATTCGAGATATACATAATTAGCTATTGTAGTTTAGGGGAACAGCGCTCGCCTTTAATGTATATATGTATGTCGCAAGTTTATGATAAAATCAAAATTTTGATAAAAAACATAGGCTTTTGATCACGAACCGGAAGAAGAAAAAGTTACTAATGTTATCATAAAACTGAGAAAATCCAGTTTTTTGATCAAAAACCTAGAATGATTTAGTTTTATGATAAAGTCAACCTAACCTAACCTAAGCTTAAATTTTATCATAAACCTAAACAAATTCAAGTTTTTATTCAAAATTCAGTTTTCGTTCAGGTTAGTGATAAAATTAAGTAATAACTTTTTCTTCTTCCGTTTCTTAATCAAAAGCCTAGGTTTTTGATCAAAAATCTGATTTTATCATAAACCTGCGACATATATACATAAAAAAACATGAGCGAGTGTCGTGGAATACTCGGTTGGAACGAAGTTCCTTTCGTAGTATATTATTATATTATTATTGATAAACGTATTATATTATTGATTAACAAATCCAAATAAATGAATTACTAGCGTCTATTAAAATGAAGCGTCATTTAAAATAAAATAATATTTCTATAATGGAAAAAAAGAAAAAGTGCGAGGGAGATGGATATTATTCCAACTCGCTTCCTTATAGCCGCCAAGACCGTCTACATTACGTCAAAAGGGGTCGTGACGGAAAAATCTTACACTTTTTCTCGCCTAGCCGTCTGTACCGTCCGATAAGGAACTTCGTTCCAAAAATTATAGAAGAGGGGGCAAACGAGCATGCGGCTCACCTGATTGTAAGTGTCGAACGCCGCCCATGAAAAACTGCAACACCAGGGGAATTGCAAGTGTGTTGACGGCTTAAATTATTTATTAATAATTTATAAAATGAACATGTATACGAGTATACAACACGAGTATAACCGTTTATTATGTGTTAGCATTCCTTTTCTGCCTCGGAATCCTCCTGGTTAGGTACCACCCTCTTACCAATTTTGCCACCACGCTGCAGTGAGTTCATTGGCGTATTCCGGGCTGAAAGGTATAGGGAGCCAGAATAATTATAGGCCTTGCGGCATTCTATCTGTCACCAGATGTGATATCGCATCTGTGGCATTATTTGTATGAAGTTAGTTACAGATGTCCATGGGCTGCAGTAGCGACTTATTATAAGTTTGCCTGTAAGTTTGTTTTGTTTGTTTGTTTTGGAACGAAGTTCCTTATCGGACGGTACGAATTTGGCGGATGGTGGCTAGGCGAGAAAAGGTGTAAGATTTTTCCGTCATGACCCCTTCTGACGTAGTGTAGACGGCCTTGGCGGCTATAAGGAAGCGAGATGGAATAATATCCATCTGCCTCGTCCTTTTTTTATCTTACCATGAAAGAAATATTTTATTTTAAATGACGCTTCATTTTAATAGACGCTAGTAATTAATCAATAATATAATACGTTTATCAATAATAATATACTACGAAAGGAACATCGTTCCAACCGAGTGTTCCACGACACTCACGTATGTTGTTTTTTTCGAAGGAGTTATTTTATTGTATTTTATTTCATTTGTAGACTAGGATATAGGTATAAGAAAACAATTTACCTAACTTTTTTTGCCCATTTGAATAGAACATACTAGAATTGAATAGAATATGATATTATTATTGTATTATAATATATTAGACACGCGAATTACACTAAAATTATATTTGTTTTGCAGAAGAGGGCTGGTGACTAAGAAAAAAACTTAAAAAAATAATTAAAAAATGTATGTACACAAAAATATAAGTGCTTCAAAAAAAAGTGAAGTTAGTCGTCTCGTAGTTGCACCAGGTACTCAACTCCACAGAATCAGTAATTCATTCTTGGGGCAATTCATACGCTTTTACAACAATATCGAAAATTTGTCCTCCGCCAAGTTTAAAAACTTTATTAAACGAAGATTGTATAAAAATTATTATTGTAATAAATATAAAGGAATTTGTTAATGACAATAAAAAATGTGAATGAGGTGATCGCTACCAAGCTGTTCCTAATTTGTTATTTGTAGTTAATTTTTAGATATTACATGATTGTAAACTGTTCTTTTTTCTAAAAAAAAATCCTGTTGGGTTTCTTTTTGGGTCTACAGTGGAAAATTAAACATAAGAATGACTTTCAATAAGTATTATTTATAATCAATATTTAATAAAAAAAAGTGTGTTTCTTTTTCTGATAGGATTGAATAGGAACGGATACGATAGAATGCAATATATAATAGAATAAAACAGAAAAGAACAGAACAGACTAGACTAGAATAGAATTTTAATTCGTAGGTTTTATTTAATAAATAAAAATTAAATTGTCAATTAATTTTCCTGACGATTTTCTTTCAAACGGCTAAGGCCTCATTTGAGAATGTTCTGTGTATATGACAGATACACGTCCCTGTATCACAATCTCCTAACCTGAGTAGTAGCCGCTAAAATTGTATGCTAAACGCGAAAAAAACCCTAAAAAAAAGTTCATCGAATTTCGTTAATATCTCGATAACAATAAAGGTCTTGTAAACAATGAGGGTTTCAATACACACCCGCAGACTAACGGACGGAACATCATTTTATTTCATTACAACCCTTCACAAGTCCACTGCTGAACATAGCACTACTAACTATTGCAACAATGCACAGTCCTAAGCCAACTGCCTATTTTTTTATATAATATTTTTTTGCGATTTATATACCAGTCAGTCGAGTCATAAAAAACGTATTTCCCAAGAATAATGTGGAATTTTTCAAGCAGTTGGGCAAATCTTTCGTTGTACGTAAGTGAAATAAATTGAGTGTTAAATAAAATCATTTATTTTGATTTACGAACTGACACATTTGTCTTTAGGCGCAACATGTAAACAAAAACCACACTTTCCGTTGAATAATATAAGTACCTATTAAACATTTTTCATTTGAAACATTAAACATAAAATATTCCTTTAAAAATCAATTCTTCAATTAGGTTTCCGTCTTTTGCCTTTCCTTTAATATCGCTATGTCTGCGACCATAGAATAATTGACTAGGTTACACTACTCAAACAAAAAAAATCGCGTTATTTTCGAATGCGTTCTGCTGTGGCACGACTGCTATACAGACATTGCTTCTATTGTAAAGACTTCGATATCAACAACGAACCCCTTGAACGAGAGGTGGTCAAAGTTAATAAAGACGAATTGTGAGCCATAGTAAAAGTGGGTTAAACATCTCGGTAGTGTAGTGGCTAAGCATTTGGCTGCGGCGCTGTGGGTCGTGGGTTCGAACACCGCAAGCAACAAGTATTTGTGTAGTCTACAAATAACTGTTCCGCGTCTGAATGTTTGTCCATGTGCAGTTTACGTATGATAAATAATTCCACGGTAAGATAGCCAATTAGATTACAGGTTGAGGCTGTGAAATATTTCATCTCAGCCCCCAACGCTGACCACCCATTATTGAACTTTTTTGTTCGGAGTTGATATCCATCTTATTGTCAGGTGGGCTGTTAGCTCGATTTTTATTCTAATACGATGACAAAAAAGTTATCGTCATTCAATGCTACCATCATCGCCATGCAATACTTTTTCGTTATAATGAGTTAAAATAATTACGCCTGATTAGAAAAACTCTCTTAAAAAACTCGAAAATCTTGTTAACAGTGGATTTAGTGTTGAGTAAAAGTAAAGTTACAGCCTATACACGTCCGGCTCCTGGGCACAGGCCTCCTCTAATTTCTGAGAGGGTTTTAGGGCAAGGAAATTTCCGTAGTGCTGCTCCAATGCGTGTTGGCAAACTTCACATGCCTATAATTGTTATATATATAAATATTTGTTTTTTTTAATTTCTCAGACAAGCTTTCTGCATTCCTGCATTCCTTCACCGTCGAGCACGTAGTAAATCAACACTTAAAATTGTAATTAACAATTTCATTGTTGCCGGGGGAGTTCGAACCTGGGTTACTCACTTAACCCCTGAACTAACACGGCTCATTGCGCGTTGTGTACTTGGCTTTATTATTGAAATTATTATTATTTTTAAAGCATTTACTTTGCCTAGTTGTCCCAGGCTACCCAAGCATTTACTTTGCCAACTTGTCCCAAGTTGTCCTGTTCTACCGCAGCAATTAACTACTTAATATTACATCATTAGATATCGAAGTAAATATAATTAAAAAAAAAATTTTTTTTAAATTTCAGTTCTATTTTGAGCTCGCTCATGCCCGCTCATGTCATGTACGCAATTTTATATGCACGTGCATTCGTTTATTGTGTGTACGTATAATCCCTATTTCAACATCAACACTCACGCCTGTTACCCAGAGGGGTAGGCACATCTCTCGCCTCCTCCACATCCATATACCAACGCATACACGCTCGTTGGTTAAGGGTACTCTTAATTTGGCCCATTTTCAATATATCGCCAATTTGGTCGATAAACTATCGCCTAAGGCTCCCTTCCCGACTCTGACTTTCACCTCTGCAACATAAATTTGCTTTGTCACTCTTTCCTCATTCATTCTTTCTACATGACCAAACCACCGAAGCATTCCTTTCTCAATCCTGGTCACAACATCATCTTGCAAGCCACACTCTTCTCTTATCACACAATTTCTCACTCCGTCATTCAGATTCAGCCCTAATATACTCCTTAATGACCTCATTTCTACAGCATTTATTCTACTCTCCCAAATACACAAACTCATCTGCTTGCTAGCCCAATCTCCTTATGTTCTGATTTCACATATCGTTTTAATTTCTTCTCTTTCAAAAACCATAACTTTCGTCTTACTTGCGTTCATGGAATTAAATTCGGGAATGAATCCCCTTTCTTTTAATGATCTGTTCATTAATGTAACCATCATTTGCAACTCGGCCGCCGACGACGCTAGTATGACTTGATCATCGGCGTACAAAAGGCATTTGACGGTTAACTTACCCATTCTTAACCTGCATTCTTCAACTTTAAAATTTTCCAAACAACTGTCCGTAAATAGGTTGAACAGTCTGACACCTTTATGGATGCCAAACCAGTCCGAGTAAGCCCCGTTGATCCTGACACAAGCACTGGAGTCCCTATACAGAGACTTCAATGCCTGTATCAACCCAGCGCTCAACCCAAATTAGTTCAGTGTCTTCAAACCCAAATAACTTCAGTTCAGATTTTGCTATAACACATCCCTGTCCACTCTGTCATAAGCCTTTTCTAAGTCCATGAATGCACAAAAAACTTTTTGGCTTTTAGCTACAAACTTCTCCGCGATCATGCGCATGGAAGAGATCTGGTCCATACACCCCATTCCCTTTCTAAATCCCGTTTGCACATCCCAAATTTTTCCATAAGTTTCTTTTATAACTCTTTCAATTAGTACCTTAGCATAGGTACAGTTTTCCCACAATGCAATAGTTTTTACAGTCCTACTGCCTTTCTTTTCCCTTATATATTGGAACTATGACTGCTTTGCACCAGTCTCCCGGCACCCGCTTAAGTTCCCAACATAAATTAAACAAGGTGTACAGCAGGTTTGCCACCACTCCCTCTCCAGCCTTTAGCATTTCGAGTGATACTCTATCATATCCGGCTGCCTAACCTGCTTTCATACTTATCATTGCTTTCATTATTTCATCTAAACTTATCTCTCTATCTCTATCCTCTTCTTTCGGAATTTCTATTTCATTTAATTCAAACGTCTCATCACTCATAAACACGCTTTCATAGTATTCATTCCATATCCTTAAACTCGAAACTTCATCATTCAGAATACAGTCATTCTAGTCTCGTATAACATTCATTCTAGGCTGTTTTGAATGTCCCCTGGCAGTTCTTACGAGTTTCCAGAATATTTTAATATTTACCTGGAAGTTATCCGATATTCTTCTATCATTCTTATCCGTTCTTTCTTGCTTTTTCCTTTCAACTACTTCTTTTACTCTCTTATTTAGATGTCTTAAGACTGCCTTTTTTCGAGCTGTAACATGTTATTTTAATTATTTAATTATAGGGATTACTTAAATAAGAAAGATATTAGGTCCTTACATATGAAATTGGCGTTTTGTACGGGAGGAATATAAAGTCAATTTTTTTTTGTAAAATATATTTAATTAATCAAAGTATGCACCGTTGTTATCTATGCACTTTTGCCATCTCATAGGTAGTTCATTGATCCCTTTACTAAAAAAAACCATGGGGGCGAGAGTCAATAAACTCTTTGAAGGCGGTTTAGACTGCCGCATCGGAGTTGAATTGTTTTTCTTGTAAGAAGTTGTCCAAATTCCGGAAAAAATGGTAATCTGTTGGAGCAAGGTCCGGGGAGTACGGTGGATGTCGCAGATATTCCAATTGTAGCTCATCTAACTTAGTGGTTGTTTGTTGTGCAGTGTGGTCTTGCGTTGTCGTGAAGCAGCAGTAGCCTAGAGCGATTGACCAATCTCGGTTGTTTAGCAGCTAGTTCTTCCTTCATGGTTTGCAGTTACTGACAATAGACATCTGCTGTAATCGTTTGGCCAGATTTTATAAAGCTGTAGTGAACGACACCGGCGCTAGTCCACCAAACACTCACAAGTAACTTTTTCTGAGTCAATTTTCGTTTAGGGCAGGATTTGGCTGGGTTTCCATTTGGTTTAGCCATTGCGACGAGCACTTCCGATTATCGTACAGTATCCACTTTTCATCACAAGTAATAATAAGGACCTAATACTAAAACAAACATCAAAATAGTACAATTATGCGATAAATATATTTACTATTTTTGACTAAAAATATCATTCATTTGATTTATTATTTAACCTTTGTGGTTTATACATGCTTTTTACATAAACTTTTGTATTCAACTTTGAAATGATAAATAAATTTATAAAATTTGGGTTCAATTACTATTTTTAGATTTAGGTTAGGTTATAATGGTGTTCAATTAATTCTAATCCTTACTATTATAATAACGAAGTAATTATATACGTAATTCTTTATATTTTAAAGTATTTAATAATTTTAAAAGTAAATAAGTAACCTTATTATTGGTAATTTATTGAAAACACTGTTAAAAAAATACTGCCGTTATTGTCGGCAATGTTTGATTTAGTACGCGGTTTAAAGCCGCATTACTTATCAGAGGACAGTTTATGAATGTCGCGGTACGAACGTAAAATGCCAAACCATTTTTAAGTAAAATAAAAGCGGAATGTATAGAAGAGTTTTCTGATACTCAGAGCATCAATTAGTATTTTGTTTCCAAAAACGACTGGTATATTGCAAAATTTAAACCAAATATGAATTAAAATATTATAGCATACGCGCAAAACCAGTTCGATCCTCAACGGCACCAATGAAATTGTTAATAATATTTTGTTTGTTTATTTACCACGTGACCCGCGGTGAAGTAATATCGTAAGAAAATCTGAGTCTGTGAATTAAAAAAAACTTGAGGACAGACGGACTTCTGTTAAGAACGCGTACAAACACAAATTGCCAATCGTAGATCGGATTTTTACATAGTTAAACAAAGTAACAAAAATATTAATATTGATATTACATCGTAATTGCGAGGGACGTCATTGGTTAAAAACATAATAGACTTTCTCGATAGAAAAAAATCACAAAGATACCTCTTATTTTCATCGTGAACCGATTTTTTCTGGTCGTATATTTTATGGTGTCTTGCGTACTTTTTAATCGTGAGGTCGATTTGATTGAAAAATGTTTATTACCGTATTTTTTTACAGAAAATCATTGCTTATTAATATACTACCAAAATTATTAAATACTTTTATGAATGATTAAAATGATAAAAATAATAATATGTATATTTTTTATGTAATTTTTATAATTTTTAGCAAATATCGGTCACCCAGTAACTATAATATTATACACACATAATACAGCTTGCAAAGATCATTAGAAGAATAAAGAATGAAATTGTATGTTTTGTCGTCGCGATCACGCTGTGCTTGACCGCGCATTTACCCCGAGCGCGTTATATTTGTAGTTCCGCCATCCGCCATACTACAGCACCGCGGTCTCCGTGCGGTGCGGGACGCGAGAGTGAATTTTTATGTCTCAATACCCACTCTTAAGCCTACAAACTGGCATTTGGACGGCTAGATGAACCTTTCCTTATTCCATGAACTCTCTCAGAATTAAAAACAGGGCCGTGTTCAGCACTGGTACATATACCACTATTACCTACTTCTTTTTACTTGAAGTATGGAAATCACTAATTCTTCTTCCAGTTTGAGAGAATTTGCTTTAATTGTCCCTCCACACAGATGGGTGATTGATAATAGTGTAAATTAGCTTAGTAATTTTGTCTTTCTGTTACTTTCATGTATGAAATAATAATATCATAAATTAAGTCAAATTTTATTTTGTCATGCTTCCGCATGGCCTTAGTGTTCAGAGTACCTCGCTAGCACGTCTAAAGTTCCAATACTAGCCGAACCCAACATTTTTACAAAAAACGACAACAAAGAAAATACGTAATATTCAAAAGTGCACACTCCGATTCCTCACGTTAACAAGAAAGAATATTAGCTCTACTTCCTTTTCTAGTATTATCTATTAACAATCTATGGGGGAGGCCTATGTTCAGCACCGGAATTTTAGAGGCTGTAAGGGATCCATGGATTAAATTTAATTGTCAATGATAGTCACGAGACACATGACATCGCATTACGGCTGTTTATCGAAAGTAGTTACTAGATAGAAGAACTCTTTTTCTGCCTAAGCGTATAAGTCCTTACCTATTTTAGCTATCAAGTATCAATAGCGATGCGTGCACTGCTGTGTTCCAGTCTAAAGGGAATAGAGAGTATTTCTTTTCAGTCTTCTGAAGTGTCAACGCACTTTCTTTTTTAAATTTGTTTGCGGGTGTCCATAGGCTGCAGTAGCCACTCACCATCCGATGGACTGTAAGTTCATTTGTCAATTCAATTCTATTAAAAAAAGTAAAGCATACCATAGAGTAACATAGTAAGACAATTATTACGGAGAGCACACCCACCTTCTAAACTGTATTGAATTTCAACTAGGAATGTCAATTTTAAAACGCGCCTATAAATTTTAAGAAACATTATATTGAAATACATAAGTTAAATGAAAATTGAGACTATTTCTGTACAAAAAGGTTTTATTTCTATATCTGTAGCTTTCAAATCGGCTAAGCTGAATTGCAAATAATCTTCTTATCTGGTATACCTCTGAAACTAACTAACTTATCTAAGAGGAAGCTACATCTACCAAGAAACTATTGGCACAGTATACGATAAAACAATTTGGCAGTCATAACATTAAAAATAACTTTCATAAGCTGCTAAAATAAAGTTTTTCCTTCCATTTTTGCAAAAAATGTGTGACTACTAGGGTCATTCACTGGCTTATAAATAAACAAAAGATATTCCACAAATTTGATATACTAAATTTAGATTTATGTGTATTTAAAGAGAGAACATAGGGAGTATCTTTTGCTATAGCTGCCAAGTGTGACAACTATACCAAATATCCCCCTTATGAAGCCATCTATAGTGTAGTGGCGGTGTAAGAATATCCACTACCCCATATCACCCCGTGGGTGTCGTAAGAGGCGACAGAGGGAAACAAACCAGGAGATGCACAATAGCGTCTTCCTAATAACGACTAAAAATAAAAATAAACTGCGGTTGTCAACCCGCTTGCCAAGCGTGGCAACTATGGCAAATAAGCCCCCTATGAGGCAAAATATGGGGAAGACCTTTGATAAGCTGTAATATTATGATGATGAAATATAATCCAACGGTATAACTAAAGATCTAGAAACGAAAGTGCACAACCAGTTTTTGTTGCCTATAATGTTTTACGGAACATCGACTAGCCCTTCTGCTGGCCTGGCTACAGAAAGTTTGAACTCACTTCGCGAGCAATGATGAGGGTTATGTTTTGGTTTCTCTGCGTGATAAAGTCTATAAGGAAGATATCAGGAGCAGAACCAGAGTAACTTACCTACTCCAACGAATCAGTAGACTGAAGTGGCGATGGGCCAGTCATAAATCTCGAAGACCTAACGACCAATGGGAAAGCAACATTTTCGAGCGGAATCTTCGTTCAACGCAAGCGCAGTTTTAAGCGACCACACTAGATGTAGTGATAACTTGATGAAATATGTAAGAAGTGGATAGCAACAGTTGATTCGGGTCCCCGGTTTGTGGCAATTTATTAAGAGTTAGAATGATGAACTTGAATGATGATGATGATGATGAAAATAGGTTTTTATTTATTTAGTTTTTTGTTATGTCTAAATATAAATAGAATGCAATAGTTTAACATTAGCTGCCCACAGTTGTTCAAAACTCATCCATTTTAAGGCAGAATTTCGCGCTACTGATTTCATACTAAGTCCAGTTCGGAGAAGGAACGTTTCTGTTTAATTCAAACTAAATTTAGGAGAAATGTGTATGAGTGTAATAATTTATTGAGTTCGTAAATGAATTTTGAAAACGCATTTCCGCTACACTTCCACATAGAAATGTGATTATATAACTCTTTGAGAGAAATCACATAAACAACGTAGTTGTTTCTTGAAGTGTTAATCAATGAAGCTAGAAATTTAAAAGTTGCAGTTGGACGTACATAACATACATAAATACATAAACACTCACGCCTGTCACCCAGAGGGGTAGGCAGAGACTACGGACTTCCATTTGGCACGATCCTGGCACACCTCTCTCGCCTCCTTTACATCCATATATCTACGCATACACGCTCGTCGGTTAAGGGTACTCCTAGTTGGACGTGTATATATATATATATATATATATATATATATATATATATATATATATATATATATATATATATATATATATATACGTGCATATGAATTGTTCTATTAATGTAAGTAATTATTTTATTATAATTTAACAAATATAGGATTTAACCTCTAAACTAAAAAAAAAACCCGTAGTATTGTTGCATTTTACTTACATACAAAGCAATTCCGTATCACGACGACATCATCATTATCATCACTACAGTCCATCACAAATCCACTGCTAAAAATAGGCCTCCCCCAAGGAATGATACAAAGCGCGGTCCCGAGCTACCTGCATCCATCGACTTTCTGCATGTCTTACCAGGTCGTCATTCCATCTAGTGGGGGGACGCCCTACACTTCGCCTGTCGGTACGAGGCTGCCATTCAGGAAGAAGATTAGTCATTTCTTACCATCCGTGAAGTGCAATATTCCTCTACAAGATGCAGGAGTGTACAAGCTTGATTGTGAATGTGGTCTCTCATATAGGGCAAACAAAACGATCTATTAAAACTCGCGTAAAAGAACACATAGCTGACGTGAAGCACCAACGTTCCGGGAAGTCTGCAATTTGTGATCATTTCCTAGACGGCCCCCGCTATTATATTAGATTTGATAAACCACAAATTTCGCGAAAGAACATCGATTCCTGCCCAGGATGATACGAGGCTATTGAAATTAAAAACATCCTAATTTCAATAGAGAGGGAGGCTGGGTACTACCACCTGTTTGGGATCCTGTAATTAATAAAATTAAAACTAAACCCAAGCATACCACTGCAAGACTTCAAGACACAGTTAGTTCATTCTAAGATCGGACCAAAATTAATAATTAAAAGCTGAAGGTACTCGGATTAACTCTGACATCGGGATGTCAATCACCTCAATCAACCGTGACCATGGGAGCTGTAAAGCACCCAAAACGTCGGGAATTAATAAAAATAATTTGATTAAACGCGATATAATCCGTAAAATTATTTTTGGACATTTATAAAGCATAAGCGTAAAAATAGTAGTAATATTTTTGAAATTTTAATATACCTTTATGTTTACAATTTACTAAAATTTCAAATTACTGATCGTCAACATGGTTTCCTTAGAAATAGGTCCACCACTACTAATTTAATTGCCTTCACCAATTACATTATCCAGCATGTGGATCAGGTTTCTCAAAGTCGATGCTATCTATAGTGATTTTAGCAAGGCATTTGATAAAGTTGACTATGAGATACTTTTGACGAAATTAAGTAGTTGTTTGTTTTGGTGGTTCTATTTTGGATTGGTTTAGATCTTATTTAGCTCTTCGTGAGTGTTATGTAGTTGTCAATGGGAGCCAGTCTAAACCGTTTAAGGTAACCTCGGATAGTCCTCAAGGGTCACATTTAGGGCCCCTTTGTTTCTAATTTTGATCAATTCAGTGACAGAATGTTTTTGAACACAGAAGTTTACCTGTTTGCTGATGATTAGAAATTCGTTACACCTGTTAGATCATCAACAGACTCCCAGCTTATTCAAGCCAATCTGGATAGATTCATCGAGTGGTGTACTCAAACAATATGCTTCTGAATGCTAAAAGTGTAATCATATGTCGTTCACTCGTAAACATAGACAAACAAACTACATACAAAATTGACAACACAGTACTCAATTAAGTAGAGTGTATATGGGACCTAGGCGTTTGGTTAGATAGTAAACTGTCTTTCGTACCACATATAAACAGTATTATAACAAAGGCGTCCAAAATGTGCGGATTTTTAGCTAGAAACACCAAACAGTTCAGACATGCTCAAACTTTACTACTACTCTTTCACAGCTTAGTTCGGAGCAACCTTGAATATTGTTCTCAAGTTTGGTCTCCTTTCTATGAGGTTCATAAGTGTAGAATTGAACGAGTACAGTGGAGGATCCTTAGTATGTTAGCATTGAAATTTAACCATCACCGCTCCTTAACTTCATATGCTGAACGGCTAAAGCATTTCCGTATATCTTCCTTATATAACAGGCGCAAATTTTTGGATTTAAGCTTCTTCTACAAACTGTGCAATAATGACATCGACTGTTCTCAATTATTGGAAATGGTTAACATTAATGCTCCAAGCAGATTACCCCGTTTTAACTTCTACAAGCTGTTTATGGTCCCACTTCACAGGACTAACCTCGGTCTTAATTCAGCATTATGCAGAATGTTTATATTGTGTAATTATATATCTAGGCCATCTGATTTGGATATTTTCAATGACAATTTAAATAATTTCAGAAGAAAAATGTTACTTTATTTAGATGATAAATGTAAACCTTTTAAATTTTTCATGAATACGCAATTTTGCTACTGTAACTTTTCGCAACATTACTCTGTGTTAGCTGTGGTTACATATAACTGGGTGAGCACATTGCATGTTTCTCAAAATGCTTGTATCTTGTTTTTAGTTTTGTGTATCATCTGTCAGTGACCCTTATAAATAAATAAATAAATTTGCCGAAGGGAATGTATGTGCTCTATGGTGCTAAAACCATTTCGGAAACCGGCTTGTTCGGGAGGCTGGAAGTAGCCAAGTCTGCGTGCGAGACGATTCGTAATGACTCTCGAAAACAACACGTTGACGCGGCTCAGAAGGGAAATCGGTCTGTAGTTCTTCAATAGAGCATTGTCGCCTTTCTTGAAGAACAAGACCACTGCACTTCTTCTCCACGCCTCCGTAGTAGTCCCACCATGGAGGACGGAATTAAAGAGCTTCTGAAGGATTTCAAGTACCGGTTTTCCATCCGCTTTCAGAAGCTCCGCTGTAATTCCATCCTCGCCCGGGGACTTGCTGTTTTTAAGGTGCTGGATAGCCATTCTAATCTCATTCAGACTGACGTCCGGGATATCATCGGAATAGTGTCGGATATCACAACGACATCAAATACGGAAAAATTATGTATTACCATTACCATTACAGCCTTTCTAAACTCCACTGCTGATAATAGGCCTCCCGATAGATGGACTTATTTTTTTATAGAATGGATTATATTTATGGATGATGTGGCCCATAGACATCTACATTTATCTTCGATTAAGAATCAAAATACTGATGCGTCGTCACCCCTGAGGGCTAAGTTGGAATGCCTCGTTTCCAGTAACAAGGGTCTCCGGTTCACTACACTCACCATACGTAACACAGCAGCATTAAACTGCTATTTTACGCTGGTATTCTGTGAGAGCGTTTTCCTTCCCCGTTCGAGTAGACCCATTCATGCTACAACCATAATATAGCTGCAGCGTATCTCTTCGTGACAACTATGAATATTTGCCATAGTTGTCATGCTTGATGGGCAGGTAGGCAACCGTATATTTTATACCTTTGAGTTGGTATCGGGAATCTCCTGTTTAAGTTTCCCTCTGTCGCTTTTAAGACCCACGACATGATAAGGGGTAGTGGATTCTCTTACGCAGCCTCTACTCGGTACGTAGCACTTATTTATATACTAGCTGTTACCCGCGGCTTCGCCCGCATGGTCACTGGGAAATGAACTATCCATTGCTTTTTGAATTGAAAGAAAACTGAGTTTTATAGATTTGTCAGAGATGCAGCCATTAAAAGGAAACTGAGCAAAATTGATTCGTCAGCCTATTTAAATGTTTTGAAACGCAGCGTATAGGAAAGCATGAAAATAGCCTGTTTATTCCAAATGGAAATGGGATATTTTTTTAATTAAAGGAAACTGAGCATAATTATCCGTCAGGGATGCAGACTTTTGAAAAGAAACTGAGCTAAATTGATTCCGTCAGAGATGCAGCCTTTTGAGTTGAAAAGAAACTGAGCTTAATAGGTCCGTCAGAGGTGCAGCATTTGGAATTGAAAAGAAACTGAGCTAAATAGGAAATTTTGAATTGAAAGGGAAGATCTGTGGGAATTCTGATTAATTGATTGTGGGAATTTTGGAAAAAGCTTAATAGGGAACTGCAACCTTTTGAATTGAAAAGGAAGATCTGTGGGAATTATAGGGATCCGTGGTATAATAACATTTTCACCTTTTCCTACGCCTGTCAAAATTGTAGCACCGATTATGTTCCGTCCAAGATGTGACTGGGACGCCTAATTTTAATTGAAGCTTATGTGAGGGCACACCTGACAACTCTAGAGAATTTAGAAACTCTACGGGATATAAAGTGCTCTGTTCTGTGTCCATAACTGTGTCTACTGACAAATACTCTGATATTTCTCCTGCTACTTCGCTTAATATATCTGAATTTATTTTGTTAACGCTCTCATTTTTTGGTGCAAGAATCGCCCTTTCACATAACCATTTGTCTTCATGCATGTTGTTCGTTAAATCTGAATAAACGCTCGCAATTAATTCGGAATGACTCTGTACTAAATTACAAAAATCTCTCGTCAATTCAACGCAGCCCTCAGCATCCGTTTCCAACCGCCCATCGCCAATTTTTAATAGTGTGTCAGCATAGTTTCCAGCATTGATATCATTATACAAATGCACTCTCATATTCGTAGTTAAACTGAATTTTGTCACCTTGTTCCATAAAATAGACGACTTGAGGCATGCTTTAATTTCATCTGCAGGTATGCCCTTTTAAATGACAGGTAAAGTTTGGCGAAAGTCACCAGCCAGTAAAACCACCATTCCTCCCATTACATCGGTATTGCTGCGCAAATCCTGGAGCGTTCGATTTAGTGCTTCTACAGCTTTTTTATGCGACATTGTACTTTCGTCCCACACTAAAAGTTTGCATTGTCGTAGCATTATACCTCGTGCACTATTTTTGCTAAAGTTGCAGATCGGCGTTATTCCTGGGCTAGATTTAGAGGGAGTTTTAAAACAGAATGTGCAGTGCGGCCCCCGCTTAGCAGCGTGGCGGCTATACCGGAAACTACAGCCACAGCAATGTTTTATCTTTCCGTACTTGCGCTAATAATAAATTTAACAAAATGTCTTCCAAGTTCCTCCAGGGCATCTAAAAGAAAAGTGCACCATTTCCAGATTCAATTTGTCCTAATACTTTGTCAAAAACTCGTTTTTGTTCGGGAAGCAAGCAGGGTACAAATTCGGCTACTTGCTGCTGCAAAGCTGGTATATTGTAGTTTGTTTCGTATAATTTCATCATAGTTCATTTTCGGTTGTTCGCTGAGGGCTTATCATTCCAAAGTCACTTAATTTTTGCCTACCATTGCCATTACTTTATCTTCAATTTTCCAAGTGCTTCATTATAAATGTTCATTGTATGTCATGTTCGCGTGTGTCTGCTGTAACCTTCGCAAAATATCTTCCGCCATGTACTCTTTATATTTGTCCCACAATTTATGTGCATTAGATAGTCCGCAAGATGATATGAGAGTTGCATAAAGATCCCTAATTTTGGCTGGTGACTGGCACTGCACAGCTTCCTCCATGGTTTCATCCCAGTGATTATCTTTTCTAAAGATGCAGAGCTTCACATGCTTCTCTATAAATTGCATTCCTGACCGTTGACAGTTTTAAGGTCTTTATATCCTGTAGGACCCCGAACATGGTGCAGCAGCAATCGTAAACAGAAACATTCAAAATTAGTTACATGGACGGTATACACACGAACAAGGGCATCTGATGACTTTACACCGGGCCAATTTGCAACAGGCGCGCCTTGAATACAGCGTTTCCACCTTCCTAGATGTGTTCCAAGTATAATAGCGGGGACTTCAGAATATAACAACGTTTTGCAAAGGGTCGGTTTGACAAAGTTGAAAGAAGGCTGTTAGTGTAGTTTTGGCGGTGATGCAATTTTTCTTGAAATTTCTTTCGGTGAAATATACACGCCTCCATTTTCTAAGTGCACAGCAAGGTGAGTAACTGTTGGGTGCCTTTCGTGTAAGGAAAGCCAAGGAGACGCCACGCTGCCTCGTTACTGCTGACATAACGCCCTGCTTGAAAGGTCTGTACTTCATTAACGGATTTGCCTCACCTTCACTCCTGAGATTAAATATTGCTTGGTCGCTTCCTTTATTTATGTACTTACAGATATACTTGATTGCGCGGACAGAGCTACATGCTTCTACATTAATGTGGGCATTAAAATTTTACATAGAATGGGCGAATACGGGACAATCCAGCTGTTATCTAAGGTTTCGAACGCTCCAGAGCGAGATTTGATTGTAACTTTCCTGCCACCATCTTCGGGAGCTCTGCGTCTGTATAAAGGTAGCCATTGTCATTGTGCACTGTTTCTTTTAATAGCTGTTTAGGAATTTCTTTGTACATTTTCCTTCTTTCATACATGGCGATATTGAATTTCGTGCTCCACATGGACCGTGAATCATATTTCGGACGATGGTATCATACAATTCTTTATCTTGCTCAGGATCCGGAATCTCGGCGCTTATTATGTCGTCTATTTGGCTGGGCCGCAACTTCTCTTTAAGCCATATTAGAATGTGGGCATGCGGTAATCCTCTTTTTTGCCATTCAATTGAATACATGAAGCACTGCACCTCTCCGAAAATTTTCCTTTGTTAATATACATTAATTTTTGTACTTTTAATCTAAATACCTAGCAACTAAATCGTCTGTCAGTACTTTTTTGGCCCGGCATTAGCTCCTCGGTTATTTCTTTCCATGTGGGATTGCAAGTAAAAGTAACAAAAAGATCAGGTCTTCCGTAAGTTCGTACATAGGCGAATGCGTCTTGTGTGTACTCATGTAGGTAGCGGGGACTGATTAACGAATGATGAGGCAGAATTACCATTTTACCTAAATCTCTGGGGCTTACATTGGCGTCGCTAGAAACTGCATCTTGTAAATGTATATAATTCTCAACGCGCAGCTTTTTTTGATTTAAAGATATATAACGGAGACGTTCACTTTCTACCTTCACATACATGTCTACCAAAAATTGATGAAATAATTGTTCACACCGGCTAAGAGGTTAAAATCATTTTCTCGCAACATCATATGATACGCATAAAAATCCATACATGATACTTTTTGTTCGAGTAGGCCTTTGTGACCAGGTTAATGAGTGGAATTTGAAAATGATAACCTCTTGTCCTTTGTAATAAATCAATGGGTATTGCAGAGCGTCATAAAACTTGTGTGTATCGGCTACCCGTTGCAACGTATCATCACGTGCCCGCAAGACAATGTCTCGTGAAGAAAATTGATCACCACTAATTACGCCTGCTATTTCGTTTATCAAAGGTGCATTGTAGCGCCTTTCATGCTCTCCTCGAGGGGTCCGATATGCTTAAATGACGACTTTATAATCCTCTTCAGGTAGGTTTTCTAAATCAGTTTTAAATGTTTTGACTAAAATGTTACGTTCATGCAAGAATCTTTGAATTTTGAACACTGTGTCTCTCTCAACTCCCTGGATAAATTAGCAGCGACGGTCTACCTCAATTTCTTCGTCACCCATAAAATATACTTGTAAAAATTTATGCTGTTCGTTTTCAACTGGAAAAAGTGAACCTATTCTATGATAAATTTGCCCTTGCACCGTAAATGTAGGTGAAAATCCCGGCATTATTATTTCCCGGTCAACTCCGAAGGACGTCATTTGAAAGCATGAGTTATATTTCCGGATCCTGTTTAAAAAGCGCCGTGACTCATTAGCATCATATAAAAGGAGAGTTTTCAAAGGTTCTTCTGGTTCCCCAAGTAACGGAAGAGACACTTTGCCATTGGAACAGCACATGCCAGCGGTCTCATCTTTCCATTTTAAAGCGCTGCAAAATCCATCAGTCCGATAACAACTAACCTGTGATTTTTATAATCAATCAACGGATCATAATTGAATGCTGCGTCATTAAAAACGACCAATTGTTTCTTTGAAAATTTTGTCGACGTTCAGATTGGAGCTGTGCATTTGCATCTCTTCGCGCCTGTGTCTGTTCTGGTGTTTCAGATGCCCTTATAGTAGATTGACGTTCAGCTTGCTCAAAGAGTCTGTGTTGAGTTTCATCAGGTGTTTCCGCGGCTCTTAAGGCGGCCTGACGTTCCGCTTGTTCGAATAGCCTTTGCTGACTTTGAGCAGGTGTTTCAGTAGCTCTTAAAGTAGATTGACGCTCTGCCTATTCAAGACGCCTTTGCTGACTTTGATCAGGTGTTTCAGTAGCTCTTAAAGTAGCTTGACGCTCTGCCTGTTCAAGACGCCTTCGCTGACTTTGAGAAGGTGTTTCAGAAGCTCTTAAAGTAGCTTGACGCTCTGCCTGTTCAAGACGCCTTTCCTGACTTTGAGAAGGTGCTTCGGAAGCTCTTAAAGCAGGCTGACGCTCTGTCTGTTCAAGACGCCTTTGCTGACGTTGAGAAGGTGTCTCAGATGCTCTAAAAGCAGCCTGACGCTCTGCTTGTTCTTGCCTTCTCAGTTCAGCATCTTCTAAAGATTCTAGCGATCGAGCTAATCTTTTCGCTTGTATTTGAGAAGATACTATTGAAAGGCTGGACTTACGTTTGCGAGGCATTATGAAGTAAGAAAAAACCTATTTATAAAAAAAACGTTAAAATACCTAAAAGGAATTAAATTTCCTTTTAAATATTTTTTTTAAAAGCAAATCCAAAATATCTATAAGGAATAAATATTCCTTTTAAATATTTTTTAAAATCAAAACAACAAAACCAATTCAAGACACAACACGAATCCGAAAACGATAGCCAAAAAAAATCGAATCAACTTAAACCAAATCAATATAAATATAACCAACGAAAAAAGAAGTAAGTGTATAGGTACCGTATACACTATCTATACTATTAATATTCCTTTGAAATATTGTTAAACAACCTAAAATAACGAAAACCAATTCACGATTCTAAATAAACAAAATCCAAAATCAAAGCCAGAGTCTAAATATGTATAAAGGAATACCAACCAAATCAACAAAACCGATCCAAGAAAATACACAAATCCGATAATGAAAGCCAATATAAATCCATTCAACCTTAACCAAATCACAAAGCAAATAACAAACAACCGAAATCGAAAGCAGGTAGTCGAATAAGCTACGAAATAGAAACAATTTAAGCGTATAGGTACCGTATGCACTATAAGTTGACGCGCGGCTCAACGGCGGGAGTTAAGTACATGTCAGGAAACATTTCGTTACCGCGTTTTAAAAACCTAGTAACGACATCTAGCGAAATCAATTTAAACTATGTATACGTTAGTTAATAAGAACTCTCAAAAAATATTTTTCTTTTAATTTTGCACATTTTTTCTTATTGTAATACCGATTCATTCATAACCACATAAGAACTGTATTCATTTCCGTTCAATAAATATTACTAAGGCTTATTAATAAGGCTTACTAAGAACTGTTTCTACCATTGTTAAGTAATAGTTAAGGGCGAAAGCGTGACAGGTGGTGATAGTATTTCTGATCCATACTTATAATCACGCCTGTAACCCTTGCGGGGTAGGCAGAGCATCAACGGATTACTTAATATCGTCTGCGAGGTTATCGCCTATTCTGTGAATTACGATGCACCAAAAGAATTGGTAAAAAAGAAAAAATTGGTAAAAAGACATAATAATCCAGATATTCTGACCTTCTGTGTTCGTCCATCGTACCGTCGTCCGTCTTGTAGAATCACGGTGGCGCCACCTAGCTGAATTTAATTTTGCAACATATTCGATTTTCCCACGGGAATGATATGTTTTTCCGCTGAAAAAAGTAGCCTGTGTCGCTCTACAGCCACCGAACTATCCCCATACAAATAATCATGCCATGCCGACGCTCTGTTGCGACGTGAAAGAAGGACAAACTTGTGCAACATATTCGATTTTCCCACTTGAATGAGATGTTTTTCTGCGGAAAAAATAGCCTATGTCACTCTACAGCCACCGAACTATCCCCATACAAAAAATCATGCCATGCCGACGCTCTGTTGCGACGTGAAAGAAGGACAAACAAACAAACAAACAAACACACTTTCGCATTTATAATATTAAAAAAATAATATTAGTATGGATAATATTAGTATGGAAGTATGAATGGGTGGTATTTAAACGACCGAATATAAATTCAAATTAAGGGTGTCAAAAATACTGATTGTGGCGCACTAAAATACTAAATGGGGGAAAGTCTGAGGGCGAACACAAATATTAAAAACGGCGGCTTGAAAATATGAATTTGAGTTACGAATTATTCAGAAAGATCAGTATAATAATTCTTAAGCGAACAAATTTCATCGAGATGATATGAGCACGATCTAGTAATATCTTATTAGACTAATTTAGGGAAATAATTATAAACATATGTTGACTAAGAATGTTAGTCAAAACTACTTTTGACTCATAATTTTTGAATTTTTTAAATTACAAAGTTCAATTCTTTCAATATTAGGTATATTTTATATTGATATTTTATATCATTATAATGAACGCGGCTTTAGGCCACCCCAGCCGCACCTTAAACCTACTGTCACCCACTCAGTATTTTTTTCGCCCAATTTAGTTTTTAATTCGGACACTTGGAATTTTAGTTGCTAGCTTAGAATAACTGTTTTCCACTGTTAGTAGCTCATTTTACGTATTTTTAATTATTCATAATTATCGCCAGTTATGTAAATTTTTCGCAAACATAATTTAACACCGCTCGGTTTAGTATTAAAGTATCTCATTAACAGTCATCCATATGTTATTTATTCGCCCGGTTAATAATTCCCCTTTATATAGGTATTATGGATTATACAACAACTATTTATAGACCATACAAAAATTTGTTCCGTGCGGAATTCGTACACGCGACCCCGCAGCACGGCAGCCAAACGCTTAGCCACAGCGCCGTCGAGGCGTCATTTTACATATTTTTAGTAAATTTTATCATTTCAATAATAACATAAACTCCCAACCCAGTTAATTTCGAATGTTAAATCTCTGCCAACGAGCGCTAGCCACAATTAATGAACCTCAGCTAAAGTGTAAAATAGCTTAGCTACTACATACAGTATAATATTGTATTCAATTCCATTATAATATTTTATTAAGTGCTTTTGAGAGCATAATGTGACGCGGTAGCCGAAATCGTGAAGTCTGACAACACGATTTGGGCTACCGCGGCGGACTTCGTCCTCATTTAAACCTATCAGAAATGAAAATATAGAGTATGCCCAGCACTGGGACTAAAACTAAAAAGAATTAAATAATTTCCACATCATAGCTTCAGAAGTCGGTGTTAAGACACGGTGAAAATAATAATTAAAGAGTAGTGATTATACAGGGTTATTTTGCAATAACCGGCCAAATTTGGAGATAAGGTTCAAAATAACTAACATAGGCAAATGGTGAACAAAAATTAATTTAAAAAATCTTAAACTCTGTCTTTTTTATCTTTTAAATTCTAAATGCATTGTAATGTATTATTTTAACCGATTTTACTGTGCACGCACACATTCGTAAGGGTCGATCGGTAGGCAAAAAGTTGTTGCCCATAAATCACAATCAACTTGGGATAATTTCAAATAAAAATAGAAGACTTATTTACTCATATTTTCAAAAACTACATAACGTAATCATTATTTACACTTTTGAACTTAAGTTTAAAATTTGTCTACTCTTCGAAAAATAACCCTGTATACTCTTTGGTCATGACATCGAATCTGACACGCACTGACACATAACGACAAAGCGTAGGTGTGTGATTAAATTAAATTAGATTTATTTATCTTCTTTCGTAAATGGAACATTTATATACAAAGAAAATTAAAATAATAAATTTGTACGAGATTACAAAAACTGCCACGAAAGGCAGCAGTGACGTGTCTTGGGCCTGCTAAAAGAAACATACAACCACAAGTGGCCCCAAGTGTTGTGGATATTATGTTCACTCAATGTAAGTTTCTGATTCAAGTAATCCGGGTTTTTTGAGCCGTGATAGCACAGGTAGCTAAGCGCTTGCTGTAAATTTCAAATACGCGAGTAACCCGGGTTCGATCCCCACGACCACCAAAATAATCCCTGCTTATCAGAGAAATAAAACATTTCGAGAAAATTTTAAACCGTCGGCACACACTTTAAAAAAATCTTTACCCCACATTAGGAGTTTCTCATGTATCGTGGAGACAGTTTACATACATAAATTTCACAAGGACAAACATCCAGACCCGGAACAATTATTTGTAGGCCATACAAATACTTATCCGTGCGGGCTTCGAATCCGCGGTCCTCAGCGCACAACTCATTGCTACTGGTATACTATTACGCCACGGAACCATCTGTAACACTGTAGTAGCGTGACGAACATAGCGCTTCATAACGCTCGTAGATGGCCGAGCTGTGGGACGTATATATAGGCAGTAACTAAAACAAAATGTAAAATATAATATAAACCTTGATGATATGATAAACAATTCGCTTTTTTCATATAAGAAGAAACAATAGCCCGACAAAGAATATTATAAGCATATGCATTTGGATCAGACAAATCAGTTTCATAGATCTCCCCAGTAGACATGAAGCACAAACCGAAATGTTGTAATTTAATTTGGATAATGTTAACAGTTCACACAGAGTGATTATTTACCGTATTTTGTGTGGGATTAGATTTTTTCTAACCTAAAGAATCAAGCATGCCCAACTTCCAAAACAAAGTTCTCAAAATGCAATAGACTATTCATTGTGTATCTGGAATGCGAGCCTCGTCGGCCTGCTGAATAATTTCAACTTGTAAGAACTTTCGGGATGAATAATTATTATTTACCTGTGTCTAATGTTATAAATTGTATTTTATCTGGATATGTATTGTTATTTGAGTTTGAAAATATAAGTTTAAAAAAAAGTGATGTTCACTCTGTAAATGCTAGGAACATACTCAAGCTACTCGCAGTAATACCAGTTACTCGACTCCACAGAGTGAGTAATTTAGTATTATTTTTTTATTTTATGTATACGTTTTACAACAAAATCCCAAAAATATCCAAAATTTGTCCTGTACTACGTTTAAAATTTTTATTAAACGTAGATTGTATAAAAAGGGTTAGTATAATATTAAGGAATTTATGGATGATAATAACCCCTGGGAATGGGGTGATCGCTACCAAACTATTCCTAATTTGTTTTGTGGGGTAAATTGTTAAATATTATATTACAATTGTAAACTGTTATTTTTTCTAAAAATATGTTCTTCTCGGCACAAAGGTTTTTTTTTCCGAACCTATGGAAAATTAGACAAAAGGGTGACTTCCAATAAGTATTATTTATAATCTATGTTGTATAAAAAAGTTTCTGTTTCTGTATCTGCTGAACCTTCAGCAACAGATTTGGGTTTAAAGAAGTTAATACAACTGAAGGTCATCTGTAAATATATAATAGTCACAATATTTTATTGAGTTATGTAGTTAAATCTCAACAATAAACTAAAAAGGAAGCGGACCCAGAATGGAGCCTTGTGGAACGTTACATCAGCCATGTAACTCAACATATTTAATTACATGCTGATGATTTCGGTCACTTAGGTTACCTATTACTAAACCATTTTATTGTAAAGTGATCGAAGCCATAATAAGTCATTTTTGAAAGTAGCATATTATTATTTAGCATGGAGTAATCAAAAAGAAAAAAGGCTATAAGCTAAGTACCCACTAAACAGTAAAATAAACACCTGTAAGCCCGAATTTAGGAGAAAAAATATGTAAATTTTTTTTTCTCCTAAATTCGGCTTACAGGTGTTCTATTTAATAAAAATTCATTATTTGTATTCTGAAAAACTATTATACTATCTTATCAGACAATTCCATTTACCGTTATCATTATAGCCTATCAAAAGTCCACTGCTGATAAGCATCCCCATAGATCTGGATATTTGCCATAGTTTGCCATACTTACAAGCAGGTTGAAAGACAGATGGTGGCAAAATTTTCCACTTCTTTACTGTACGCATGACGAACGATGAAGCAAGCCGTTTGGTTTGAGTGTTTTTTCATTTACTTTGTAAGTTTGTATGTTTTCTTTTATATAAAATTAATAAAAGTATTTGTGCACGACCATCTAGAGCTTGTTGTTGAACGATGAATATTGATGACGTCAGTTTACGACTTGTACACACGAATCACGAAATTGATTTAACTTTTTTTATATAGAATAAGGGTGAGAAACGAGCACACAGTCCACCTGATGATAGGAGGATGCTGTGGACCATTGACTATGTGATGTAACATACAGATCTATCCTCGATTAGGAACCAAAATGCAAATGTGACAACGCACCTGAAGTCTAAGATGGAATGGCTCGTTTTCATTAAAAAAGTTCTTTAATACGAAACTTAGCAGTATTAAGCTGCTATTTTACGCTGATATTCTGTAAGAGCGTAGTCCTTCCTATCGTGCTACAACCATAATATAGCTGCAGCATGGCTGTACCACGTATTAAAAAGAAACCAAACAAAATTCGAAATTGGTATTTGTAAAGTATTTTGTAAATGTTTTCACCAAGCTTAGTTCATTTGCAGTTAGTTTGTCTCCTTCATTACTTAAAATCTAAACCAAAAACGCTAACACAATATACCCCATTAGTCGAAAGTTATATTTATGGAAAAAAACTCTTTAATGAAATAACTGAGCAATTAAAAGCAACTAAATTAAATGCAAACTCATTTTGTTAATATTTGTTTTACAAAAGGTAATAATACCCTTTACTGGTCCTTCACTGTTGGCCGTATGAGAAAGCTCAAGGTCGCTCAGCGAGCTATGGAGAGGGCTATACTCGGAGTTTCTCTGCGTGATGAACTTAGAAATGAGGATATCCGCAGTAGAAACAGAGTAACCGACATAGCTCAACGGATTAGTAAGCTGAAGTGGCAATGGGTCGGTCATATAGCTCGAAGTACCAACAACCGATGCGAAAAAGCGATGTGTGGGGACGGCCCCCTACTGGATGAAGTAACGACCTGGCAAGAGAGGCAAGAAGTCGATGGATGCAGGTAGCTCAGGACCGTTCTTTGTGGCATTATTTAAGGGAGACCTATGTTAAGCGGTTGATTTGTAATCGTCTTTAATGATAATGATGATACAAAAGGTGGTGAATAAACATGCGTCCCACTCCCACCTGTTGGTGAGTTATCACCGCCGCTCTTGAACTACTCAACACATTCGCGATAGCAGAGTGTTGTTGTAATTGTTAACTGCAGGAGCGTTGCCGACTGGTCAGATAGAGGTAGTAAGGTTTTTTGTAGAAAGTCCATCATTTTCTTCCTCGTCTATCCTGTCTAATTATTGAATAAGTCCATTGGATGGTAAGTGAATGTTGGAGTAAACAACCCAATAACTGATTTTAGCCCGACCAGGGATTCGAACTCGGGACCTCTAAAATCAGCAATCGCGTTTATGACCACTTGACCAACGAGGCAGTCAACCACCACACCAACATAGTTACAAATAATTATTCCGGGTCCGGATGTTTATATTTGTTAAAAATGTAAACTACCCCCACAATACAGGAGAAAATCCTACTGTAGAGGTAACTTTTAAAAATAAAACTAAGCTTTTTATTGGTAACGAGGCATTCCATCTTAGTTCTCAGGGGTGACACCATCAGTACTACTACCAGGCCTCTGTCACTCTTGCTACCTGCGTGAAATAATTACCTACAATCGCGAGGCGCCCCCGGGATAGAACGCAATCGGGGCTAACGCGTTCTAGGCGATTGAATGTTAAAGTTTTTTAACGCTGTTTACGTAAATAGTTTTTTCTAAATACTTTTTGAAATACTCGTCGAAATAGTTTTTGTTTAGTGTTTTGTATATTATAATATATATGTATATTACCTATCTGTTTCATAAATTATAATGGCAAAACGTCGTTCCTACTATAATTGTTGCGGGGATGGATGCTTAATGAGCAAACAAAAGGATTCAGATATATCATTTTTTAAGTTACCGAAGGATAATGAAAGGATAATTTATTTCATTTTTTTGTTAGATATGTAGGTACTTATAGCGAAAAAATAATTAAGTAATAATTTAATTACAGAAGTAATACCTAAGTACTTTATTACAAAACTTAGTTGATATTTTAAGTTATAATAACACAAAATACTGAAATTAAAACCTTGCTTAGAAGATTTTTAACTAAGTATAATACGATCACATTTCTGTTAGGAATCGTATTTCGGGTTTATTTGTTGTTTACTCTATCTACCTATCTCTTACGAGCCAAGCATCGCGATTCCCGACGAATGGCCTTACAAGGCATGTAGCGTTGGGCATCACAGAACTCACATAGTAGCGGAAATATGGTCGATCATAGTCAGAATAGGTAAAGTACCTATTCTGACTATGATCGACTTAAGTAACTTACCATTTCGTAATGTATTTTTTTACCCTTTATTAACAGCCCTTAGTAACCACGGAAAGTCCGTTGTGACGTAGGAAGGAGAAAAGATGTAAAGTAATACGGACACTCACGCGCAGCGATAAAGTTTTATTTAGCTTACGTGCGCGATTTATCTGATTAATAATAATTAGGTATGTAGGCTATTAAAACGTCGGCAAGCAGTCAACATCAAAGGAGTGCAACATAGTACTATTATTTATTCTGTGCTACTACTTGCATCACATATAATATGATATACTTGCATCATATATAAACCTGGTTATATAGCTTTTAATTTTCAATTATTTTTACTTATTAGCCGACTTTAAAAAAGGGAGGAGTAAGTATCGCAATTCGAGTAAATGTTTTTTTTTGTATGTACGTTACTCGATATCATCGTCATTTGTAAATGAATTTTATCATCCACCACACAGGTTGAAAAATAGGGGATGAAGTTATCAATGTAACTATTTAGACGAAATTCGATATTATGTTATTCCTTAATCCACTGAAAAGGGTAAAAAATTATACTTTTAATAAGAAGTCTTCCCTCTTTTTAGTCCTAAATTTTCAGGTGCTTTACAGCACGCACATAAACACAGGGGTAGTGAGGTGTTTGAAGTCCTGATGTCATAGTAAACCCATGTTACCTTCAGCTTTTGAATATTAATTTTGATCCGAAATAAGCTGAACGAGATTACAGTTTCTTGAAGTCTTTGCAGTGGTGCTTGGTTTTGGCTTCAATTTTATTGATTACAAGATCTCAAGTAGAGCTGTGGTAGCTCAAAGGCTAAGCGCTCGCTGTAAATATCACAGTACGCTGGCAACCCGGGTTCGATCCCCGCCGGCACCAATGAAATTGTTAATTGCAATTTTAAGTGCTGTTTACCACGTGCTCTGCGGTGAAGGAAAACATCGAGAGGAAACTTGCATTGAGAAATAAAAAAATATTTCGAACACATGTGAAGTTCCCTAACACGTGTTGGGGCAGCGCGGCGGTCACTTCCTTGCCCTAAAACCCTCTCCGAAATGAGAGGAGGCCTGTGCCCAACAGTGGGACGAATATAGGTTGTAACTTTAAGCAGATGGTAGCACTCAGCCATCTTCTTTATTGAAATTTACATGTCTTTTAATTTCAACAGCCTCGGTCTAGTTCTTTTACGATGATTTATGGTTTATTAAATCTGAACATGTTCGAAGTCTGTAGTCTGTGATACAATTCAAAATTAAACGCGCTAAAACCCGTAAAATTAGTTTTATTCAACATTTAGTACTTTACTTTGTTAAAGCAGGAGAGTTTAATGACGGTTACATTCGAATACACTTACGACAAGCGGTCACTACGGTCCATTGTTATCTTAATTTACTCGGTAGTTCATCTAGATGTCTCCGACTCTCCTTACTTACAATATCAAATACAGTAGTGTTATATTGCCATTTTATTACAGATAAAGTTCGTATGTTAATAGAGATGATGGAGTTCAGGGAGAGGGGGGGAGGGGGGGAGGGGTTTTGTTTTAAGCAAGGCAAAAAGATGCCTTCTAAAAACTCAATTCTGACTCGATATATACTAAAGTTTCATCCATTACAGCCTATAAGAGTCCACTGCTGATCATAAGCCTCCCTCATAGATTGCCTCGTGGAGGAATATTGCCATAGTTGCCACCCTTTTTATTATTTTAAGTGGTTATCAGGAAGATGCTGCTGCCCATCTCTCTAAAGTTTAGCTATTTTTAAATTTGATATATTAAAATTCGATGTCTCACCCCGCCCCTTCCCCGTTAATTTATTAAATAAGTTAATTCATTAAATCTATGTATACTCGAAACTCTGTACCCTCTCAGAAATGAGAGGAGGCCTGTGCCCAGCGGTGGGACGTATATAGGCTGTAACTCTACTCTATACTCGAGTAATAAACCTGTAGAAAATTTGAAGTCAAATCAATCTTTAGAATTTTTATCTGGCCGTCTGTATGACTTTCTCTGTATTCACGATTTTTACGCAAAAGCTATTGGGTAGTTAATAACTTTTGGAAACATACAGGCTCTTCTGTATTTGACTACAGCAATGTGAAAAAGAAGGGTTAAGTTTTTCTTTTATTTAGAGTTTATTCTTTCGTAGCTGCGTATCATAAGCAGTAAGGGTAAGGTACTTTCAATCTTCGTAGTAAGTACGTTTTTAATAACACGTACCTACTACACAATCCACAAAAAGAAAAATGATTTTTTAATTTTTCTTCACTGGAAAATTAGTATTTAAGTAAATCTGTAAATCTGTCGGTGTTGTACGAGGCGACAGAGGAAAACAAACCAGGAGATGTGCAGCAGCATCTTCCTGATAACAACTACAAAAAAAACTGTGGTTGCCAACCCGCCTCACAAGAGTGGCAACTATGGCAAATATCCCGCTTTGAGGTAATTTATGGGGAAGGCCGATGTTCATCAGTGAACTTTACTAAGCTGTAACGGTAACGGTAATGATAAAGTAAATCTAACCAAAAAAAAATCAATTTTAGAAAACTACGATACCCATACACTCGTAAATTCTATAAAACGACGTGGACACTATCAGATTAAGGCTAATATGTGGATTATTTAATTTAATCGAGCAGTCTGATGAAATGTGTAGCTTCCATTCGTGCTGTTAATTAAAATACGGACATATCCAATTTTTGGTTTTCAATGGCTGCCGCTGACGCTACGCACGTTAAATAATTTGCAATCGTTTCTACTTCAAAACTTGTTGATCGTTACTGAATATTTTTAATGATAAAGCCACTAGTTAAAATCATAAATTTAAAAAGCACCTGAATCTATGGTAAAAGAAAAGGGAGCAAATATAAAAACCGTCGTACAAAAGCGTCGATAGGGGATTGTAATTTGAATCATCATGATTATAGGCCATAGCACATTGACTTAGTATTTCCAAAATGTACAATTCTGAGCCACCTGCGAGTGTTATCAGGACCTTACTGCATCTAGTAGAAGAACCCCAAATAATGCGCTTGCTGGTACGAGGCCAAAAAGAAAAAAATAGATTTCCTTGATTTAATCTAGAATTTATAAAAATGCAGTAAGGCTGCTATTGTAGTATCATATTATGTATATATAATCAAAGAACCATAAGTTTATCTGACATTTCCCTTAGTCACCGTAAACATGGTGCGCACACACACACACACGGCAATTTTGTTTAATATGCTACAAGAATTTGATTGAAGATTTGCCCACATTACCCACACAATACCATTATCCATCGAAAGCATTGGCATAAGTACGTATGCTGCTGCTCATCAACAGTCTGCTAAACTTAGGGTAAGCGTCTGTTGGTGGAGTGGAGTTGACCTTCCACCATCAATCAATCGCTATAGGCTTATCCGCCAATCGAGTGAAAAGAAAGTGAAATGAAAAATGCATATAGCAATGGAGTGGATAATTTGCCGGTATCTCTGATCCGATTACAATGTCTTTTTTTATGGAAAAAGGATGACAAACGAACACACAGTCTTCACCTGATAGTCAGTGGATGATGTGGCCTATAGACTTCTACATCTATCCTCGATTAAGAATCAATATGCAGATGCGTTGTCACCCCTAAGGACTAAGATGGAATGCCTCGTTTCCAGTAAAAAAGTTTCTCCGGTTCTCTTCACTCGCCACATCAAACATAGCATAATGTTGCTGCTGCTATTTTACGTTTGTTTTCTGTGGGAGCGTGGTCCATCCTTGGGAGCCAACCTATTCGAGCTACAACCATAATATAGCTGCAGCATGGCTCTACCACGTATAAAAACAAAATAAAATTTCAAAAAAACAGAACAAAATTTCTAATTCGTATTTGTAGAGTATTTTGTATTTAACCAAGCTTAGTTTAGTTTTTAAGTTAGAGCCATGGTAGCTCAGATGGTTAGCGCTCGCTGTAAGTTTCACAGTACGCGAGCAACCCGGATTTGATCCCCGCCGGCACCAATGAAATTGTTAATTGCAATTTTAAGTGCTGATTAACCACGTGCCCGGCGGTGAAGGAAAACATCGTGAGGAAACCTGCATGTCTGAGAAATCAAAAAAAAATATTTCGAAGTGATGTGAAGTTCAACAACACGCATTGGGGCAGCGCGGCGGACATTTCCTTGCCCTAAAACCCTCTCAGAAATGAGAGGAGACCTGTGCACAGCAGTGGGACGTATATAGGCTGTAACATTACTTTTACTTTACAAGCATAGTTCATTTGCAGCTAGTTCGTCTTTTATGTTTGCATAGCTGCAGCATGCCTCTATACGTAAAAAAACCTTCAAGGCAAGAATGAATAGAAACAATTAAGGTAAGTCAGTGCGCTTTACAATCTTCGGCTACGTCACTACTTACTACCAGGAGAAATAGTAGTCAAGCACTGGCTTATAATAGCTTAAAAATCGTGTTAAATTTAGTGTGAGTGTATAGAAAATTTCACAAAGTAAAAAATAATTTACTCAAAATATTGAATTCCAATAAACAAATTGCGATTACATTACGTATTAAGTAGGTAGGTACTCTAAGCAATCAAAACAATAATTTTGATTAACAAGCTAATTAGATATATATTAATATCGTCGTCATCCCACTCTGCCAATCAGCGCTAATTCTGTTAATCGATGTCCTCTTAGTGGGTGACGACAAGTTATATTTATTAATATATTTTACATAATAATAATAAAATAATTGGACATGTGCCTGTTTAGAAATACGTAAGGTGGGGTTCCATTGAGCAATTTAACCACTAATATTTTCCAAATTTTAAAATATACTTAAGTATTTAGTATTTATTAATAACTATTATTAGTTAGTAACAACTATTCAATGATTGTAGCCGTGTAATGGTGGTGAAAGAATATCCATTACCCCATATCAACCCGTGGGTGGCGTAAGAGGCGATAGAGGGAAGTAAAACAACAGATGGGTAGCAACATCTCCCTGATACGAAGAATCCTAAGAATCAAAATGCAGAAGCGTTGCCACCCCTGCGGACTAAGATGAAAAGCCACATCTTCGGCTTAAATAGCATCAAGCTGCTATTTTACACTGGTATGCTGTGAGAGCGTGGTCCTGCCAAGGTCGAGCCAACCCAGCTTTTCGCATGATCACCTGTATGTTGGCTGTTAGAGAAGCTTTGACTTTGGCTGAAGAGTATCGAGTTCCAAAAACATACGTAATAAATCATAAAAAGTAGCTTACAGATCCATTTTACTATGTATATGTATATTGCGTCCTTAATCAGTCAGCTTTTCGGTCACTCTTCTAAAGTTAAAGCGCTGTGTTAATGAGCTAGGATACGTAAGCAACCTACTTTAGGTATTGATGAAACGGTATGCTATAATTGTCATATCAAATTAAGCGATTTATCCAAACCTGTGGTCAAAGTAGAATATGAATTTCAAAAAGATTTTTTTATAATCTATATTGAAAAAAAAAATATGTATTCTACGTCTATGTCTCTTCCTACAAGAAGATTTTTTCCGGCCATTACGCGGACGTGTCGCGAGCAATAGAAATAAAGTGATTTTTCAAAATATCGTTTCCGACATACACGTAAATAAATAATTGATTTGCATTAAATATACTTAAATAGGATAGTTTAATTTATATTATATATTAATACTTCAACTTAAAATCACAAATAGTGTGCTTATTCGGACGCCGTTATTCGGACATAAGATGCGAACGTCTTTCGGGAATTTCACGCTCAAGTTTTCTTTTCAGCGTCTGAGGAAGGCGCGGCTAGATACGTGAGGGTAAGATTTTTTATCTCCAACTGGTACGTAGCACTCCACCGCAGCTGCGCCATTGTTAAAGTCTCACAACATCAATAAGCCATCCTGAGAAAGGTCCGTAAAGGAGCTTTTACAATGGCCTCTCACAAATTGAGTTGACCCTTGGAATATTGTCAATGTTTATTTTGTAACGGTTTTGTCTATGGCCACAGTATTATAGAACCATTCCATCTATCTTAAATATTACATTTTAAGCAAAAAATGTTGTAAAAACTAATATTAAAAATATTATTATAAAAGAAATTTTATTTTCTTACGCCGAAGGAATAATTTATTTCATTTCATTTCATCACAAGCCCAGTGCTGAACATAGGTGTTCCCACAAATCACAGAATAAATAATAGTACTTCGTACCCAAATATGATACACAAAGCACGGTGCTCTGCCACCGTATCGCTGTCTTTAAAAAGTGTTACCTCAGCACTTTTATTTTCTCAATACAATTTGCAAATATACATTTATAAAAAATTTATTTAATTTTTTATAGTCGAATTTTCTGAAGTAAAGTTTAGTATTTCTATACGTTTGACTACTGATTCTGATAACGCACTTAACTAGAGAAATAACATATAATATATGATAAATTCTATTTATAATAACGATACTGAAAATATAAGAAGATAAAAGAAAATTTCCAGCCTACACTACTGTATACAGACCTCTTCTCGTTTCTGAGTTGTGATATGGAGCTATCAGTCACTGCTAGAATGCGTCTTGGCACTGGCGAGTTAACATGTCCTTGAAATATGTTATTTCTCAAACATACAGGTTTCCTCACGATGTTTTCCTTCAGCGCCGTCTTCATGGTAAATCACCACATAAAATGGATAATGAATTTCAGTTGTGTTGGCGAAGACCGAGCTCACATAAGGAAAACTTTTTAACGTGGTGGATCCACACTGCAACTATAATATTATTTAATTGCAGCACGTATTGGTCAGCTCGACCCGGAAAGGACCACGCTTTCACAGAATAATAGTGTAAAATATCAGTTTAATGCTGTCGTTTCGTATGGTGAATATACAGAACCAGAGATCCTTTTAACTGGTGACGAGGCATTTTATCTTTTAGTCATCAGTGCCGGACAATGCATTTTCATTTTAATTCGTAATCATCAATAAATGTAGGTGTGTATGGGCCACAGCATCGACTTATCATCACACAACATTAGAAATTCCTACTTAAATATGAGAATAGATTGTAAATTTCAATTTGTAAATCGATGTAGATTGTGGCGGCGCTGTCGTTGCGCCACAAGCGAAACGCACCGAAGTCTAAATCGCGCTATGAAAGTTCTGAAGTTACTGCGCTATATATAGAACAGTTCCGAAGTACCACACGGAGCGTTGGTCGCTCCCCGAGCTGAATACATTGCACGGCGGGAGATCTCCCCTTTTCCTTCCAAGGCTAAATAGATAAATGATAAAATAGTTAAGTCTAATCCTTCTAAGTAAAAATTCGTGGAATTAGTATACATAGGGCGTGAAACGTGAATGGGAATAACAGGTAGTCATATATGCAAAAAATCTGATCGGCTAATCCACCTGTCAAATGTTGTGTTAACAGCAAATATTCCCTTGTATAGGCCTATGTCCAGAAGTAGCCTATAATCATTCACCATGCATTCGTTTAGCCTATCAAAAGTCCAGGAATGCTATAGTTGCTACACTTGGCGGGCGGGTCCGCTACCGCCCCATCTCCTTAATTTAAGATTAAGTTTCCCACTGTCGTCTCTTGTATCCGTGTACCTAGTGACGGGTAAGAATACTCACTACCCTATATCTTCCCGTGGGTTTCGTAAGAGGCGACAGAAGGAAACTGAGACAGGAAATGAACAGCAGCATCTTTCTGATAACAGCAAAATAACAATAAAAAACGTTTGCCATTCTCGCCAAGCGTGGCAACTATGGCAATATGGGTTATATTGATGTGCCTGCCAACGGATAGGTCGTAAGATGAACGTGGACAAAACAAAGATCATGTGTAACGTACGTACGTGTCACACCTATGCCGGTAGTTGTTGAGAGCACTAAGTTCGAAGTTGTTGACGAGTATGTTTACCTGGGACAAATAGTCCGACTAGGTAAGTCCAACTTCGACCGAGAAGTCAATCAACGTATTCAACTCGGCTGGGCAGCGTTCGGGAGATTACGACACATCTTTTCGTCTCAAAACTTGAAAATTGTACAACCAGTGCGTGTTGCCAGTGATGACTTATGGATCTGAGACGTAGTCCTTCACTGTTGGCCGTATGAGGAAGCTAAAGGTCACTCAGCGAGATATGGAAAGGGCTATGCTTGGGGTTTCTCTGCGTGATAAACTTATAAATTAGACTATCCGCAGTAAAACCAGAGTAACCGACGTAGGTTAACATATTAGTAAGCTAAAGTGGCAATGAGCCGGCCATATAGGCAAAGTGTGGGGCGGCCCCCCTAGTGGGGGTTCAGCAGTGGACTTGTGAGAGGCTGCAATGATGATGATGATGATGGATTCTCTTACGCCGCCATTTCACACGACCTATCATTAGTTTTATCTTTTGCTTAGCGGTTTACTATAATATGTGTAATTCTCAATTAAAACCAAATTTTCAAATAATCCCCGCCCGCAGCAATAGAATTAATAATTGCAATTTTAAATTCTGATGTGCTCGGCAGTAAAAACATAGCGAGGAAACCAGTATTTTTGAGAAATAAAATACTTGCAAAGTAATTGCTCCTTAACTCTTCCGAAATGAGACGAGGCATTTACTTAGCAGTGGGACGTATAAGGCTGTAAGTTACAGTTACTTTTTTCACAATAAAATAAATAATTAACATGCTGCGTTAATTTTTCATGTAAATATTTAAAATAAATATTTGCCTATTTAATCTTATGTATGGCTATTACAGTGTTTATTTTATAATATTAGTGTATTATACAGGGTTATTTTTCAAAGAGTAGCCAAATTTTAAACTTAAGTTCAAATATATAAATAATGATATTGAATTACGAGTAAATAAGGCTTCTACTTTTATTTGAAAGTATCCCAAATTGAATGTTATTTATGGGCAACAACGTTTTTGCCTACTGATCGACCCTTACGAATGTGTGCGTGCGCAGTAAAATCAGTTATAATAATGCATTACCACGCATTTTGAATTTAAAAAGAAAAGATAAAAAGGACAGAATGTTTGAGATTTTTTTAAATTAATTTTTCTTTACCATTTGCCTATATTTACTTTATTACTTATTCTGAACCTTTTTTGCAAATTTGGCCGGTTATTGCAAAATATATTTTGTTATTATATTAGGTCCTTACATATGAAATTGGCGTTTTGTACGAGAGGAATATAAAGTAATTTTTTTTTTGTAAAATATATTTAATTAATCAAAGTATGCACCGTTGTTATCTATGCACTTTTGCCATTTCATAGGTAGTTCATTGATCCCTTTACTAAAAAAACCATGGGGGCGAGAATCAATAAACTCTTTGAAGGCGGTTTGGACTGCCGCATCGGAGTTGAATTTTTTTCCTTGTAAGAAGTTGTCCAAATTCCGGAAAAAATGGTAATCTATTGGAGCAAGGTCCGGGGAGTACGGTGGATGTCGCAGACATTCCAATTGTAGCTCATCTAACTTAGTGGTTGTTTGTTGTGCAGTGTGTGGTCTTGCGTTGTCGTGAAGCAGCAGTGGCCTAGAGCGATTGACCAATCTCGGTTGTTTAGCAGCTAGTTCTTCCTTCATGGTTTGCAGTTGCTGACAATAGATATCTGCCGTAATTGTTTGGCCAGATTTTAGAAAGCTGTAGTGAACGACACCGGCGCTAGTCCACCAAACACTCACAAGTAACTTATTCTGACTCAATTTTCGTTTAGGGCAGGATTTGGCTGGGTCTACAGGGTTCAGCCATTGCCACGAGCGCTTCCGATTATTGTACAGTATCCACTTTTCATCACAAGTAATGATTCGATTTAAAATCCCTTCATTATTGTGTCGGTTGAGCAAAGTAACACAGCAGTCGACGCGTGTTTGCAAGTTCGATTCACTCAATTCAGAAGGTACCCATCGTTCAAGTTTTTTTTTACTTTCCCGGTTTACTTCAAGTAGATTAATACAGTTTTATCACTTAACCCGAAACCTGCAGCTATCTCTGAAGTGCTTTGTGATGGATCCGCTTCCAAATTAGCCTTTAATTCTTCATTTTCCACTTTGGTCTCCGGCCGTCCACGGGGTTGGTTCTGAAGGTCGAAATTTCCAGAACGTAAACGTTGAAACCAAAAACGTACCGTGCTTTCTTTTGCAACACCAGCGCCGTACACCTCATTAATCCTTCGAGCTGTTTCTGCAGCACTGGTGCCACGGTAGAACTCGTACTCGTAAATATATCGATATTTCATGTTTTCCATTGTGCGGTAATAAGCGACGCCAAATAATAAAATAATGAGGAAAAAACAAATGAATGACTGTTTTCAAAACTCAAATGTACCAGCTAAATGAATTTATAAATTTAAATTTGGAATTCTTAACCAAAGAGGAGATATTTCAGATCAAAGTGGTCAGTCAGTTTTTTTACGTGGTAGAGCCATGTTGCAGCTATATTAATAGTATAGTTGTAGCACGAATGGGTCGGCTCGGCCGGGGAAGGACCACGCTCTCACAGAATACCAGCGTAAAATAGCAGCTTAATGCTGCTGTGTTTCGTATGGTGAGTGTAGTGAACCGGATACCCTTTTTACTGGAAAAGAGGCATTATATCTTAGTCCTCACAGCTGACAACGCATCTGCATTTAAATTCGCAAACGAAGATAGATGTAGATGTCTATGGGCCACAGCAACCACTTAGCATCAGGTGGACTGTGGGCTCGTTTGTCACCCTTATTCTATAAAAAAAAAAGTACGACAAAACGCTAATTTCATATGTAAGGACCTAATAATATAATATATCGGTTTAGTTTATTTAGGTATTAGTATGTAAGCTTACTATAATATACACCATCTCCCACTGTCCTATAGTACAATTTTCTCCTATTCTTAAGGATATCTGGAAGAGATCACTTTTTAGCGATAAAACCGCCTTATTGTACCTACCTTTTTAGTTTTACTCCCTGTAATCTGTTTTTTTTATTGTTTTGATGGTGCAAAATAAAGTATATATAATAATAATAATAAAGAAATAATTACTTTATTTAATGCCAAAGCTTTCTCTTAATTCTCTAGACAGATATAAAAACATAGTGGGATACATTAATGTTAATACAGGCACCATAAGTTACTCTAGTGTATGTGGCTCCTTTATCTTTCGCTCGTATGTTTATTTATAGGGCATTAGAAAAGACGAATTCACGTTCTCTCTGCGTCCCCTTTTGTGGGCTAGTTACTGTTTCGGCAATGCTTACTGTTTTCTTGCGAAACGCAGTGAGATTTACATCAAAATACGATATTTAATTAAATTTTGTGTAAGTTTAGAATCTCGATTGTCTTTTATAATTATTGATTACTCATAATTAATAATAAAATTAAATCATCATCATTACAGCCTTAGTAAAGTCCACTGCTGAACATAGGCGTCCCCCATAGATTGCCTCATTGGGGGGATAGAATTACCATAGTTGACAACGCATAGTAGACGGGTTGGTAACCGCAGTTTTTATTATTTTTAGTTGTTATCAGGATGATGCTGCTGCCCATCTGCTATTTCACTCGACTGGGAGGTTGCGCGAGGTGTTGCGGATTATTTGTCGATTTCCTCCAGTCGGGATCTTGTTCTTTATTTCTTCTAATCCTCTTGTAGAAGGTTCTATCTGTGGTTTTGCGGCAGAGTGTTATAAATAGTAGCACTCTAGCCGTAGCTCGCAATAAGCGTTCCCATCTAGAAAACTTGACTGGATCAGGGACGGCTTCTCAGAGTTGCGGAGCACTACGCGATTCTGTGATGGTCAAGGATCTTTCCTCGCCGGTAGGTTTGGAAGACGTGGGTCTTTCGGTCGGGCATGCTGACGGTTCTTTATACAGATATGATGGGCCATTGTACGTGACGGCTTCGGGCTTCACGCAATGCTCCTGAATGACGGCGGCGGATACGCGACCTCCCATCACGGCGGCTTATAACTTGAGGCGAGGTATAGACGTCACTTTGAGCGGTGCTATCTGGCCTTGGCCATGATGAGGCTCACGCTTACTGTCCCATCGGGTGTCGTTGACCTCCAGTAGACTGCCGTTGCGTAAGCGCTCTCACTGGCATCGGTGAAGTATCTGCTTCGCTCGAATTGTAACTGAGGAGGCGGGGCCGAGCGGGTCATACAGCGACATTACTATTTTGAGTGCTTCCCTCTTGGTCGGTATCTTATGCAGCAAATCGATTGGAAGTCGAGCGAGCTTGAGCTTGAAGTTCAACTTGTCGGTACTCGGTTTCGAGATCAATCCGAGTATCTTCTCCTCGGTTCCCTTGTTGCCCAGGTTGACTGACTCAGTTGGATCGCGGTCAGGTTCTAATTCTTTTATACCTTCTGGTGCGTTGGAAACCCATTTTCTTAAGTTAAAGTGCGCCTTTTTGTGTATGTCGCGTACTTCCTTCGATATTCGCGTTGCCTCTTTCAGGGACTGGAAACTGTCGAAATAGTCGTCCATATAGTGGTTTTGGACGATGGCTTCTACGGCTTCTGGATACACTTCTATATGTTTTTTAGCGTTCCAGTTCTTGGCGAATATGGCTGTGCAGGGTGAACTGACTGCACCGAAGATGATCGACGTCATTCTATATTCTTGTGGAGCTTCATCACGTCGATCCCCTCTCCAGAGATATCTTAAGGCGTCTCTGCCTTCGAGTCTGACTTTAACTTGCATGAACATTTCAGCTATGTCTGCGGAGACAGCGACACTATGGCGGCGAAAACGCATCATGACCCCTGGTAGTGACTAGTAGATCTGGACCCGTGAGTAGGAAGTCGTTCAATGCCACCCCCTTTGTTTTGGCTGCGGCATCGTGCACTATTCGAAACTTCTCTGGCTTCATTGGGTTGTGGACGTCGAAGTGGGGCAGGTACCACGTCCTTCCTGGTGTGCTAGTTTTCGGCGCTATCTCGGCGTATCCCTTTTGTACTAGGGAGTTCATTTGTTCACTATATTTCTGTTTTAGATCTGCGTCTCGATCTAATTTCTTTTCGATGGAAACGGGCCTCTTGATTGCTGTTTCATAATTTCCAGGCATCTCGATATCCTTTTTCTTCCAGAGAAGTGCCGTTTCTATGTGCCCGTCTTCTAACTGACGGATGCTGCTATTAAGTACATCTTCAGCTTTCTTCTCTGGATCGGAGTCTGGTCTTCTCGGGTTGATGATGAGAGATTCTAACGCGAAATATTCTCGGAGTTGATCATTTATGGTCTCCTCGCTCGTGGGCAGCTCATTGGCCGCGTGGACGCGCTGATGCAGGGCTTTAGTATGTACCCCGTGTAGCACCCATACTAGTTCGGTGAGCGAGGCGATCGGCTGGTGCGACGAACCTCTGCGGACTTGAATGGCTATCAGAAGTCTCCAATTGTCCTGTCCTATCAGGATCCTCGAGTTGCCGGAGTCATATGTCAGCTGCTCCTTTAGGTCTTCTAAGTGATTGCACTTTGCTATGTCTGTTGCACACACAGTCTGTGGCCCTAAGTTCAGGCTTGTGACCGTGTGTGCTCTGAACGGCACCTTTCTGTTGTGGAGACTTTTCAGCGTAATTTTGACTCTTCGGGACCCCGGCGAATCGAAAGTAGTGTTCCTGATAGCGGTGATTTTGAAGGGGTCCAACCGCCCTGTAGCTCCAATCTGTTCAGCGATCTCTTCATCCATTAATGAGACTGTTGACCCATCGTCCAGCAGGGCGTGTGTGTTTACAGCTCCCGCCGGTCCAATTACTCGTACTGGAATTATTTTTAGGTAGGCTTGATGCTTTGACACAGCGAATGATTTGGCCACGGTTTCTTGTGGTACCTTTTCTATAACCTCTGTCTCCTCCTTTTTATCACAGTGGAGAAGTCGGTTGCGTGTCGCGGTGCATCCTTTTATTCCACACTTGATGGTTTTGCATCTGTATGTTTGATTTCTGTAGCGTAGACAGCGGAAACATAAATTATTTTTCTTTGCGAGTTCCCATCTTCTGTTGACATCTGCTTCTTTAAATTTGTTGCAGTTGGACCCGTAGTGACCTTCTTTTTCGCACACATCTTGGAGACGGTTTGGTAGTAGCTGCGTGTGTTCTATGTTCTGAACGGCGGTTGCTCTGCGCTTCGTTGATAATTTCTGGAGGTGCGAATGCACTGCAGAAGCGAGCTTGTTCGGTGATAAAATCGTTGAAGCAGCAGATATCTGGTCTGGAGTTGTACTTCTCGGTGTAGATTCTAGACCACTAGGCGCGTAGAGAGTTCGGCAGCTTGTCGGTGAGATGTTGTAGTAGCTCTGCGTTGATGAGGTAATGATAATATATGATAATCTCTCTTCAGAGCTCGAAGTGTGATGATGCCTCCCCTCACTTTGCTCGCGAATGTGCAGATGTCTCTAGGTGTTTCTGTACAGCGTGCTAATCCTCGTAACTTCTCGGCCTCTGCTTATCCCATTGAATCTGGACGTCCAAATTGCAGCTCCAGCTCACGCATGATCTCATCTGGCTTAGCATGCCCGATGAGTTCTGAGCTGACTGTTTTCAAGGCTCTTTCTTGAAGACTTCTTCTTAGTCTCGCTGTATTTTCAATATCATTGAAGTAGCCTCGGGTTGTCTCGTAGATGGCACGGAATGAATACCACTCGGTGTGTACTCCGCTGAAGCTTAGCGGTGTCATTATAGCTTTCGACGCTGCGAAAGTATGCGACGAAAGTGATGCACTCTTTGGTTTTGGTTTGTCAGCGAGTGCGGCGATTGCGGATGTGAGCTTTGCTATAAATGGTCGGAGCCCCCTGTCTTCATTGGTTTCCGGGTTGAGCTTCTGTGGCATGGGATTCTTGGGTACATCTGCTGGATATGGATCCTGGTGTGTCAGCTCCTTTTGGGGCTCACTAAAGTCGACGACTTCCGGGGGTGGCGTTAGTACTGTTTTAATAAGTGGGGCCTCCCCTCCCGTGCCGGAATCTTCCAGCCAGGATCGGAGGTACTCACTTTTGGAGTGACCATCTTCATCGTAGTCGTCCGATTCTTCTTCTTCGGCCTTCTGTAAGGAGATCTGTGCGAGTTCCAGTTTGATGTTCAATAGTTGTTCACGAGCCTTCAAAATTCTTCTATTTGGCCGAATAGTCTTCTGTGACTTCGTACTGTTAACGGTGTGGCCCCTTGGTGGCTCTTCAGCGAATGTCCTCGTTGCTTTCTCTCTGTTTCTTCTGCATTATAGGCCGGGTTGCCCTTCCTTGCGAGCGAGTGATCGGCATCTTGACTCGGTAAATCCAGCGGCTTCTATACGACAGCGACTTTGTATCCGGTTCCGAAGGACCAACGGGTTTATCTGGTTCCGAAGGAGCAACTGATATACCCGGCTCGAAGGACCAACGAATGTGCCGGATGGGCGAAACTCGGGAGTAAATGTTGTCGAAGATACTCCGCGTGTCGCTCAAGTCCAAAATTATTTCCATAATTTTCGGGTTTTAATATACCATGCCCAGAATGTTCTATAACGTGTCGCGCTCTGATTGGTCGACTTTTTGTTTGTACAAATAAGCGTTATTTTCTTAACTATTACAAAACGATGCTCTATACTATAATTCTAAGGGTTGTAAACATGTTGCAAAATTACACTATTGCACCTTTCACTTAGATTTGTCACTAATATTTTACCTAATTACGCTTTTAATATTGTTTTTTAATCACTATGTTTTTAAACACTTTTTCCTGTCGCGAACACATATATTTAATATTATTATACACTAGCTTTTTACACGCAGCTTCGCTCATGTGGGCTTCAATTAAGGGACAAAGTATGAATGAAATTAAAACTGTATAATAGGCCTACTAAAAATATAAAGTATGTAGCAGGTAATAGGGCGAAAAGAGTTCGCTGCGGTAATCCCAACGCGGGACGACAGACTACTTATTTGTGATTTTTGTGTGGTAATAAATAAGACAAATGGCTTCTCGCAAATGTGTTTAAAAATATTTCTTAACTTCTCACATATTATACAGGTTTCCTCGCGATATGTTCCTTCACCCCGAGAATGAGTGGTGCTTATTATTTTATTATTAGCGCTTTTCACTTGTCCACGATTTTTTTAAACACTGAACATCTAGTTTTTACCCACGTAGCTATTCTTCACCACTTCACCACCGAACACGTCGTAGATCAGTACATGAAATTTCCGATAACAGTTTCACTGGTCCTCGAGGGAACCGTACACGTTTCACACCCTTGCCTTGAAATCTTACGGCGAGTTACACGGCTCTCGTTTTTTTCATTGATTTGGTGAAGCTATTTTATTATAGGGTCAACCAATATTTGTTGACAAAATTACATGAAATGCCATCATTTCACGTAACCGACTACTTTATGAATAATACGTAAGTACGATCTAGCTACGACATAATATATAAAAATCTATTTAATGAAACTACATGTATAAGGATACTGAGAGTTTTGCAATTAACGCAGGCAGAATTTAATCAGTTCTTTTATGGATTATTAATTAAACTATAACTCAAATTCAAAATATGAAAAATCCCCCGAAAAAAACAGCTGATGACCTTGAAACGGCTGAACCGATTTTGGTAAAACATGTCTAAGAACCACCGCTAGAAAACCTGCTTTTAAATAAAAAATACCGCACCCAAATCGGTTCGCTTGTTTAAATCTATTACTCTCATCTATTACTCTAATTCATCCAGTAGTTTTTGCGTGAATCGTGAATACGCAGACAGACAGACATACAGACGGACAAAAATTCTGTAAACCACAAATTTGGCTTAGGTATCCTTTATTTAGTCCCCTGGACTTGTTTATTCCAGGAAATATTAGAATTACAGACACGAGTTTTCTACAGAATTATTATATGTAAGTATAGACAATCTATACATATAATAAAATTGAGCTGTCTGTCTGTAATATCTAAATAACTGCCTTTTATTAAGCACAGGGGATTATTTGCATAAATAACCATTTTTTTTTTATTTGTCCGTCTGTCTGTCTGCTGGTCGGGGCTAACCTTCGGAATGGTTGAACCAATTGTGATAAATCTTTACGAACAGATAGAGAGCAAAGCCATTAGTGATCTAGACTACATTTTATCTAAAAACTTTGTTTTTGTGAAAACGAAAATTCTTATAACCATATATCTATATAACGCCAATATAAACAAAATAACTCGCACATATCTATGTATAAGGAGCCCTCTCGTGGCCTTCCATACCACACCCAGTTTAGAAATTTCTGGCGGGCATCATGGTGCGCAGCCCGCACGTGCTAGTTCCAGCCCGCAAGAGGGCGGGCATTTTTCCTGCCACCATTACCACCCACATGGCTAAGCCTGGCTGCCTCTTGCATAACCTTTACAATGCTCGAATATAGGTTATCTATTATAACTAAGTGATCCAAATTATGATTATTACAAAGAGTATCACAACAACTACTTAATTTATCAGGAAATTTAATTTCTTTTAATTTTTCATTACAGAGTTTTGCGTACAATTCTAACTCACTCTTATTTCTATTACCCCATACTCGTATAGCTTTGTCAGTTGAGGCACACGTCAAAGTTTGCTTGGGCATCAGATTAGCAATCTCGCACTGAATTTCTAAAGGGAAATTATCGGACCAGTACACATCGTAGTGTACCTTCACAGAGACCACAGACCTCTGCCCGCCTCAGTGATTATGCAATGATCCAACCACCTCCTACTACCATGCGCTTCACTGACAAAGGTATATGTGTCTGAATCTAAACCCAAAATATTGATATTAATACAACTTCACTTTAACTCATTACAAAAATTTAACAATTCAGTACCAAACAACTGCCCTGGGTGTGCATTAAAATCCCCTAGAATATAAACTGATTCAATATCAAAATTTTTAACAATTGCCGCAATCTCACTCAGACACTGAACGTATTCTACTAAATTTTCAGCACAATTACAACATACAAACTAACTGTAATATAATGTTTGTTAAATAGCAAATCTCAGTTCTCGACATACATACATACATAATATTATAAACGTAAACTTCTTTATTACCTTCAACAGTTCATTTTAAATGAGATAATTTAAATTTCTTTGCACTTATTCTACTCCATTTAAAATAAAATATTGTAAACGAATGAAACTAAATGCAAAACGCGTCCCGTGCATGAATAGATTCTCGTTTTTCGCTACAACATCTTCTCGACGTTTTTTCCGATATTTCCACAGTTGTCGACGTCTTATGAATTAGAATTGAGCTAGAATTATTATATTATTATTGCAATCACAATGCATAAGAGCAAAAGCAATTAATATTCCAGTTATGAAAGTTATAAATTTTGCATATATTCAAGTATAGTGCAAATTCGTAGTGATTTTAAAGTACAACAGTGATTTTTTTATAAAAGATCGGTGACAAACGAGTACACAATCCACCTGATGGTAAGTGGATGCTGTGGCCCATAGACATTTACATTCATCCTCGATTAAGAATCAAAATGCAGATGCGTTGTCTACCCTGAGGACTGAGATGGAATGCCTCGTTTCCAAAAAACGAGGCATTCTCTACACTCACCATACGAAATACGGAAGAATTAAGCTGCTATTTTATGCTGATATTCTGTGAGAGCGTGGTCCTTCCCCGGTCGAGCCGACCCATTCGTGCTACAACCATTATATAGCTGCAGCATGACTTTACCACGTTGAAAATGTTTATGAGCAAACTTAACACGCCCCACTAATGCGCAGAGTCTATTGAAAAAAGAAAGGGCTCTCTTTCAATTACTAGAGGGTTCTAATACAACAAAGATTCTATCGCGTTACACCAATGCGAATTCTATAGAATTCATATGAATTTACCTGCATGTGTCAAATTCTTACCTCGAAATATTTTCTCGGTCATAAAGATCTTTCACCCTCAAGCACACAATAAATCAGCAAATGAATGTTCCTCATGATGTTTTCCTTCACCGCCAAAAACGTGGTAATTCATCACTTATAGTTGCAATAAAGATTTCTTTCGTAGAGTAAACTAATGTAACTAAATTTACGAAGTCTTATTTTTGAACAACTTGCTGATACTACTGTAAATATAATTGATCCCACCGCTCCCAAACCTGTATGAATTCACTTACGTCAATGAAGATGAGAGGGGAAGGTTCCAACCGCAAAGCATTCGCTGTCTAACCGCAGTGACCACAAATTCATCCCAGATGCCAGTAGTACCACAAGTAAACCGAAACTAGAGTAACAGTGCATTAAATAATGCAATATTATTAATTAACAAGAAAAACAAATAGAACTAATTTATTTTATAATATTTCATTCGTTAAATCGTCTTTATTAAGTTTTTATTAATTAATCGTTAGTACGCTCTGTTACTGATCGTGTAATTTCTTAATGACTTGACCGTGTATTACTTTTGTCGAGACGATGGTTCATTTTTTTTTTTATAGGATAGGGTGACAAACGAGCACACAGTCCACCTGATGGTAAGTGGTTGCTGTGACCCATAGACATCTACATTTATCCTCAATAAAGAATCAAAATGCAGATGCGTCGTCACCCGTGAGGACTAAGATGGAATGCCTCTTTTTCAGTAAAATGGGTCTCCGGTTCTCTACACTCACCATACGAAACACAGCAGTGTCAAGCTGCCATTTTACGCTGGTATTCTGTGAGAGCGTGGTCCTTCCCCGGTCGAGCCGACCCATTCGTGCTACAACTATACTACTAATATAGCTGCAGTCAACTTAGTAACAAATTCTATATTTAAAGACAAAAGTGATTCATTCACAATAATTATATCTCTTTAGCATCAAAATAGAAAATAACAAGTTTTCAACCTGATAGTCAATTCAAAATGTCAGACCTGTGGTGAAGTCAAACAAATTTACATTCAGGACGTCTGCCGAGCCAGCTAGTTATGTATATTTTTCTTAGACATTTTGGTTCCTGCCCAATGTTTTCTTTTACAACCGTGCCAATGGTAAATCAACATTTAAAATTACAATTATCAATTTTACTAGTACCGGCGCGTAATCAACTCTGTGCTTGTGTACCTTCATCAATCCTCGAATAAGAACCCAAATAGAAATATTTATACATTGTCTCCCGTGAAGACTAAAAAGAATGCCGCGTTACCATTAAAAAAGCTCTCTCCGGTTTTCTACGAGCGTGGTTGTTCCCCGGGCGAGCCGCTCTATTCATGTACCATGATACATAGCAGCGTGACTTTGACCTACCACGTAGTATAAACTTTTATTGCATTCACACAAAGAATAAGCTCAAGAATATGCCTAAATAAGTAATGAAGAATCTACCTAAATAAAAAACACTTTTATAAGTGAACATTAGATTAACATTAGCTTAACAATAACTATATCATAATTAACTTAACCTTTGTTGATGAATCTTTTAGGGTTAATATATCCTTTAGGATAATAGGGATTAAAACAAAGACCTATTCACACCGAGCACGTTAAGCAAAATTACAATAAAAGTTAATGCGCTAGTAAACAATTCATTGCTCAATGGCTTAATAAATTTAATTAGAAAGTTACAAACTATTAAAGAACAGATAAACTCCATAAATTACATATATAAAGTATGGAATAACTCAACAACTTGTTAGACAATATATTTTCAAAGATCTTGAATAATTTAACCTATACTTCCATTTGATGATAAGTAACCACTCAGTAAAATAAAAAGTAAATTTTAAGGCTAGATACATCTTACAGCTGGGCTCCATTTTAAGACGGTGCTAGGTGCAAGGAAGTGTCCGCTGTACTACCCTAATGCGTGTTGTTATATTATTATAAAATTATATATAATACGTGCGTATTATCTATCAGATAAGCAGGTTTCCTCACGACGTTTACCTCCACCGCGGATCGCGTCGTAAATCAGCACTTTGCATTTAACAATTTCATTGGTGCCAGAGGGAATCGAACCAACTGTACTGTGAAATTTACGGCGTAAGCATCTCATGCAACAAAAATAGTTTATTTTTTATTTTTTTTTAATATCACTTGCACGGTACGAGTCGGCTGTCGACTGTCCCATATCGAAATCTAGTGAGATTTTAATATATGAAAGCCTTTGTAATTTCAGCCAAAAAGCTGAATTGTCAAATCATACTTATTTGCTAAAATACGAGGATGAACAATGAATAACAGGTTAAAAAAGGGCGAGAGGTCACTTCGGGATGTTTGAATAATCCGATTTTTTAAATAAGAATGACAAACGAGCACACAGTCCACCTGATGGTAAGTGGACGGTGTGGCCCATAGACATTTACATTTATTTATACTCGATTAAGAATCAAAATGCAGATGCGTTGTCACCTCTGAGGACTAAGATGGAATGCCTCGTTTCCAGTTAAAAAGGGTCTCCTGTTCACTACACCCACCATACGAAACACAGCAGCATTAAGCTGCAATTTTACGCTGGTATTCTGTGTTTAAATTTGTCCTGTGTTCTGTGTGTCAATTTGTAATTTGTAAAAATATGACCTAGTATTGTCGGATACTACGATCATTACAGCTCATGTTCAACGCGTGTTAAGTTTTTTTCATATATGTCTGTTTACTTAAACAACACGCATTGAAATATACATTTATATATGCTCATGCTCACGCTCTTGAAAAGTAAGAGGTTAACGTCTGACTTAAATGAATTTGTGAAATGTTAAAGAGCATAATTAATAAATGTTGTACCTTCTGATCATGTGATCAACCAAAAGTTTTAATTCAATTTACTAAAATACTGAATAATTAACCGCACTTTTGCTAAATTAACTTATGTTGTAAGCTAAATGAATTCATTTATTCTCCGAAAAATAAGGTTATTTTGTTATATAAATAATTTTAGATCAGATGTTAAGTTTTTTTTATATTAATAAATTGCTTCATAAAAATCAATTCGGTTTTACAAGGGGTCGCTCGACAACTGACGCTGGAGTTGATCTTATTAAACATATTTTTTGTGCATGGAAGAATTCAGAGGATGCTTTGGATATATTTTGTGACCTTTCCAAGGCCTTCGACTGTGTTCACGAAGCAGTGTATCATAAGATATTATTCAGGAAGCTACACGTCAAGAACACAGCGCTTAAACTTATTATTTTATATTTAAGCAATAGAATGAAGAAAGTTATTATCAATGGTAAATGTTCTTCCGGGTCACCTGTACTAATGGGTGTCCCTCAAGACTCAATTATCGACCCTTTCCTATTTCTAGTGTTTATTAATAATGATTTCTTATATTGACGCGAACACTACACATTAAATGAAACTAATTTTTACGGATTCTATCGCGTTTAATTTTACTTTTTAATTTCTGACGTTTCGGGTGCTTTACAGAACCCATGGTCACGGGGAGGACTGAGGTGTTTGATGTCCCGATGTCATAGTTAGCCCGGCTACCTTCAATTTTAATCTTCAATATTAATTTTTGGTCGAAGATCTACGCAGAATGAGCGTATAGTAGTCTTGAAGTCTTGCAGTGGTATGCTTGGGTTTGGATTTAATTTCATTAATTATAGGATCCCAAGCAGATGGCAGCACCCATCCATCTTCTCTATTGAAATTAGGATGTTTTTTTAATTTCAATAGGCTCGCGAATCATCCTTAGTAGGAATCGGTGTTCTTTTGCTAGAATTTGTGGTCTATCAAATCTAATGTAATGGCGGGGACGATCTTGAACATGTTTACAGACTGTTTTTCTTGACATCACTCTCGATGCAAAGCTTCTGTGGGGCCACCATATATCCAAACTAGCAAGCAGACTAAGTTCTGCAGTCTATGCTGTAAAAAAGATTAGAGATCTCACTAGTGTCGAGAGAGCTAGATTAGTTTATTTCAGTTATTTCCATAGCATTTGTCTTTTGGGATTTTGCTATGGGGAAATGCGGCTGATTTAGAAACTATTTTGTTTTATAGAAGAGGGTCATTAAAGCGACTTACAACCTAAAACCGAGAGAGTCTCCTAGAGAAAAATTTAAAGAAATAAATATATTAACTTTGGCCTCTCAGTATATTTACGAAAATTTAATGTAGGTATGTTCACAAAAACAAAGGTAGTTTTAGTAATGAAAGTGATATACACTCTGTAAACACTAGGAACAAACACAAGCTACTGATACCAGTTTCTCGACTCCACGGAGTCAGTAATTCATTCTTGGGGCAATGTATACGCTATTACAACAAAGTCCCAGAAAATATACAAGCTCTCTCTATTACCAAGTTTAAATATTTTATTAAACAAAAACCGTATAAAAAGGGTTATTATAATATAAATGAATACATGGTTGATAATAACCCCTGGGAATGAGGTGGACGCTTCCAAGCTGTTTCTAAAATAAATCTTGTAAATAGTTGTACAAACATTCATGTAAAATATACTGAAAAAAAAGTCTCGCTGGGTTTCTTACTGGTTCTTCCCAGGACAGAGGTATTTTTCGAACCAGTGGTAAAGTAAAAAATAACTTTCAGTAAGAATTACACATGTGATCTATATTGAATAAAAAATATTCTATTCTATTCTATAGCCAAGGCTAATTTGCCATTGTATTTAACTTGTTTCGATCTGTGTGTGCAGTGACAACATAACAGCAGTGTATTTTTTTTATATAATAAGAATGACAAACGAGCACATAGTGCTGTGGCCCCATCTACATCTATTCTCGTTTAAAAATCAAAATGCAGATGCATTATTACCCCTGAAGACTAATATTTAATACCTTGTGTTCAGTAAAAAGGGTATCCGATTCTCTACACTCACAATACAACACAAAGGCGTATTAAGCTACTTTTTTACGCTGGTACTCTGTAAGAGAGGGAAGGACCACGCTCCACGCATTAACATTTTGAGGACCACTCTTATAAAGCTGCAGCGTGGCTCTACCACGAATAAAAAATATAATAATGTCAGTGCTTGCCTTTAACCTACCCTTGCTTGATGTACCTCTTACATGATAGCCTTCTACTAACGGAGCTATGGTCATTTTTATGTGACATACGAGGGGATATGAACCTTTTTAATTAAGAACTCGGTTAACAACTTATAACTTGATTTGTTATTTCTAACCGCAGCTGTTATTTTAGATATTGACTGTGTTTAAGATGTCCTCATCTCTTCCTCACTAGAAGTTATTTCCCAGCTACGGTGACATTGACCTACCATCATGACTTAGTATTCAATATTTTTACCCAGCAACCAGAATGATAATTAATGGTTCTTGTATTCTTTAAGATTCTTTCCTTCAGAATTTTTACGAAGCTCGATGTAACTTATATAATTATTACTTGCTAATTATATGCTTTGATGAAAAAATATTAAAAGTTATATGTTATAGGTACAAATCCATTGACTCGGTCATTAATCACTCCTAGGCATTTAATGCTTAGTTGCATGAACAATTTTATAAAATATTCCCGACGGTATTTTTTATTTTTATAACCTTATCACGATGGCGTCAGTGGTGTAAGAAGTTTTATTGCTGTTTTATTATGCATAAAGGCAAAGCTGGTTAACTGCCAGGTTAACAATATTATAAGAAAAATCATTACAAGTTTGAAAGACGCCAGTAGTATTTAGCAGAAAATGAATAAAAGCAGTTTTTTTTATAAAATTGAAGCGACAAACGAACATACAGTCCACCTGATGATTAGGGGCCACAAGTTGTATGGATATCTGCAACCAACATCAAACAAAGAAGGAGAACAGATGCATTTCCTGTAATTATACTGGCTGTCTTTAACCTTTGACCGCAAAACAGTGGTGCAAGCACTGCTTCTTAGCGGCAGAAAAAGGTAATAGGGTAATAACCTACCCAAAAAGTAAAGAGTTTTACCACCTAGTGCACTAACCTTTCGATAATATTATGTTTTTTATTTTTATTTTATGTTAAAAATACATTATATTAAAAAATAACAGTGCAAACAAACACTATTAACACAATTAATGCGTAATAGTGGTTCACTAAAATAGACAAATGGTGGACTCGAACACATAACGTTTAAATTACGCAAGACGTTAGGCTACTGTCGCATCTTTTATTAGGTAGTTGCTTATTAAATATTCATGGTGATTTTTATCTGATTTACCTAGTTGATGCAGAAAATCAAGTACTAGTATTAAAGTTTTTGTTTTTAAATTATATTTAAAATAAATCTTTTTTTTGACATGACAGACGTGCACACAGCCACCTAATATGGTATGGGGATGCTGTCGCCCGTAGACACAGACATACGAGGGCGATGTCAAAAGAGACTAGATACTCAAGACTAATAGCGCCTTATTACAAAAAAAACTATAGTCTAGTCCTAGGTTTAAACCGATTTCTATTGTATTTCTTTATCAAAGAAGTCCTGTGAAAAATATGCGAACAATTTTTTTATAGAATAAGTGTTACAAAAGAGCATACAGCCCACCTGATGGTAAATGGATACTGTGTCCCATAGACATCTACATCTATCCTCGATTAAGAATCAAAATGAAGATGCGTTGTCGCTCCTGAGGACTAAGATGGAATGCTTCGTATCCAGTAAAAAGGGTCTCCGGTTCTCTACACTCTCCATACGAAACTAAAATTTTAAGTATGTAAAGGCAAAGTTTCTTTCATGACAACGACTCTTCTTTGAGCCTGAGATACAACCACATTTTGTAATAAGACCGTTAATATATATTCTTTGTAACTAGGATCTCATAGGATACTCAGGCATAGTATTCACCTTTAAGACGTAAACACCTTTCTATACTAGGAACAAACACAAGCTAGTAGTACCAGTTACTCGACTCCACCGAGTCAGTAATTCATTCTTGGGGCGATGTATACGCTTTTACAACAAAATCCCAGAAAATATACAAAATTCGACCTGCTCAAAATTCAAAAACTTTATTAAACATAGTAACATAAAAGGGTTATTATAATATTAAGGAATTTATGGATGATAATAACCCCTGGGAATGAGGTGTTCGCTACCAAGCTATTTCTAATTTGTTTTGTGTGGTTAATTGTGTAACATACATGATTGTAAGCTGTTATTTAAAAAAAGTCCCGCTGGGTTTCTTGCTGGTTCTTCCCAGGACAGAGGTTTTTTTTTTCGAACCAGTGGTAATTAAACAAAAGAGTGACTTTCAATAAGTATTATTTATAATCTATATTGAATAAAAAGATTCTGTTTCTGTTATAAGTCTAAGTGGCTTAGACTTGGAAAATGCCTTAACAGTCTTCTTTATGTTTATGCATATCCCCTAGTCTGATTGAATGTGTAAAGGACTTTCTGAGTGAACGGTCTCTTCGGGTCGTCGTCGATGGCTGCTCATCCGATCCTGTGGCGACTAACGCCCGTGTTCCTCAGAGGTCTCTCTTCCTGCTGCTTATGCCTTTATCTATGGCTATGCAGACGATAGCACAGTTGTAGAGTCCAAGTCCTCGGGCCAGTCGGGATCAAATTCAGTCCAAAAGAGAAGCTATGGTAGAGCGTGTGAATCTCACTCTACAGGCAGTCTCTGAATGGGGCGATGCCAATCTTGTAAAATTCAACGCCTCCAAAACACAAGCGTGTTTCTTCACTGCAAAAAGGAGCCGGCTTATTTTGGCTCCTTCTTTCCGAAATGTATCACTGGAATACACCAACCACCCCTTCAGTAGTTAGGGGTTGAGATTTTCTCAAGTCTGAACTTCGGGCGGTTCATTGAGTCCAAGGCCAAAGCAGCTGCAAGGAAGCTACGAGTCCTTGCAAAGATGCGGCGATACTTCACACTGGGAAAGCTGCTTACTTTATATAAAGCGCAAGTCCGGTCGTGCATGGAGTATTGCTGCGATATATGGTGCTGCAAAATGATAAATAGATATTTCGAGATTTCTGAGGTATCTAAATACCTCAGAAATCTCGAAATTATGAGCCTTTTAATTTTCTTTTGATTTTATAAACAAGTAAAATCGTAGATCAGAGAGATATGGTAGGTGTAGGTTAAGTAGAATAAACATATTCTCTAACTAAAAAAAGTTATATGTTCTGGCTTCTGGCAGACGTGTTCGGCGCTACGTTATCGTGTTGCCAGATTCCAGACTTTGGTCGCTTGTCGAAACGAGCTGATAATATTTTTAGGGCACCAACTATTACATACCACTTGGAGTTAAAAATTATTTAATTCTAAGCACAACTATTGCAATATGACCCGTCTGCAGAAAAACAACAGGTAAGAAGTAGTGTGAAAAGAGAAAAATGTGGTTTTCAAAAAGACGTTACGGCCAGGTTGGACCAGGTGTGATCAGGAAGACCATATTAAAGTTAAGAAAAATTGAGAGTACCCTTATTCGACGAGCATGTATGAGTGTGAACATGAATGTGAAAGAAGCGAGAGGTGAGTCAAGATCGTGCCATCCATTTGGCCGTAATCTCTGCCTACCTCTCTGGGCGACAGGCGTGAGAGTATATGTTAATATTTATATTATGTAATTTAAAAAGGAATATTAGTCCCGCTTATAAAATTACTAACACTACCATTAACCACCCCAAGTTAGGCTATAAAATACATATATATAACATAATACATAAACACTCACGCCTGTCACCCAGAGGGGTAGGCAGAGACTACGGACTTCCATTTGACACGATCCTGACACACTTCTCTCGCCTCCTTTACATCCATATATCAACGCATACACGCTCGTCGGTTAAGGGTACCCTAATCTGGCCCATTTTCAATATATCGCCAATTTGGTCGATAAACCTTCTTCCAGGGCGTCCCTACCCGACTCTTCCGTTCACTTCTGCAACATAAATTTGCTTTGTCACTCTTTCCTCGTTCATTCTTTCTACATGACCAAACCACCGAAGCATTCCTTTCTTAATCCTGGTCAAAACGTCATCTTGCAAACCACACTTTTCTCTTATCACACTATTTCTCACCCTGTCATTCAGATTCAGCCCTAGCATACTCCTTAATGACCGCATTTCTACAGCATTTATTCTACTCTCATGCTTCTTCTGACAGACCCAACTTTCACTACCATACATTAAAGTAGGGACTAACACAGCATTATGGATTGCCAAACGTGCCTTTTTTGACACATTCTGACTCTTCACAATAGCGTGTAGAGCCCCATTCACTCTATTTCCTGCGTTCACTCGTCGTTCTATATCCTTATCATATCTACCATCCCTGCAAATAAACATCAAAAATATACAAACTCATACACTTGCTCAATCAACTCCCCTTCTATTCTTATTTCACATAACGTTTTACTTTCTTCTCTTTCAAAAACCATCACTTTCGTCTTACTTGCGTTCACTTTCATACCCCTTTCTTTTAATGACCAGTTCATTAAAATAACCATCATTTGCAACTCGGCCGCCGACGATGCAAATATGACTTGATCATCGGCGTACAAAAGGCATTTGACGGTTAACTCACCCATTCTCAACCCACATTCTTCAACTTTCAAAGTTTGCAAACAACTGTCCATAAATAGTTTAAACAGCCACGGGGAAGCTACACAGCCCTGCCTGACACCTTTTTGGATGCCAAACCAGTCCGAGTAGACCCCGTTGATCCTGACACAAGCGCTAGAGTCCCTATAAAGAGACCTTAATGCCTGTATCAAACCAGCACTCAACCCAAATGAGTTCAGTGTTTGCCATAACACATTCCTGTCCACTCTGTCATAAGCCTTTTCCAAGTCCATGAACGCACAAAACCTTTCTGGTTTTGTTAATCATGCGCATGGAAAAGACTTTGTCCGTACACCCCATCCCCTTTCTAAATCCAGCTTGCACATCCCAAATTTTTCCATCAGTTTCTTCCATAACTCTTTCAATTATTACCTTAGCATACAGTTTACCCACAATGCTAAGCAAGCTAAAGCCACGGTAGTTTTTACAGTCCTGCTGTGACCCTTTTCCCTTATATATTGGGACTATAACGGCTTTGCACCAGTCTTCCGGTACCCGCTTCAGTTCCCAACATAAATTAAACAAGGTGTAGAGCAGGCCTGCCACCACTCCCTCTCCAGCCCTTAGCATTTCGAGTTATACTCTATCATATCCGGCTGCCTTACCTACTTTCATGCTTTTCATTGCTTTCATTATTTCATCTACACTTATCTCCCTACCTCTCTCCACTTCTTTCGGAATTTCTATTTCACTTAATTCAGACGACTCTTCACTCATAAACACGCTTTCAAAGTATTCTTTCCATCTCTTTAAATTAGAGACTTCATCATTCAGCATACAGCCATTCTCGTCTCGTATAGCATTCATTCTAGGCTGTATTGAATTTCCCCTGGCAGTTCTTACGAGTTTCCAGAGCATTTTAATATTTGCCTGGAAGTTATCAGATATTCTTCTATCATTCTTATCCGTTCTTTCTTGCTTTTTCCTTTCAACAACTTCTTTTACTCTCTTATTTATACATCTAAAGTCTGCCTTTTTTCTTTCAATCTCATCAATCATACCGCTAGAATTACCAGCTTTGGTTGCTAGTAAATCTAGCCATGCTCTCTTCTTTGCTTCAACTTCCATCCGTACCTCATCATCCCACCACAACGTATTATTTTTCCTTTCATTCGTTCTCTTAGTTACACCACATACTTCGGTGGCTGCATCCACCAAAACTTTCTTGACATTATACCACACAGTCTCCAAGCCTAAATCATTCATACACAATTCATCCATACCACTTATATTTTCTCTCAGTCTACATTTGAACTTCTCTTTCACACCTTCATCTTGTAACCTCTCTATTCTTATACGCTGTAACGCAGTGGTAGACACAGATGTCCGATGCCGCCAACGCTTGAATAGACCATTAATTCGGCATAAGACCAAGTAATGATCCGTCCTTACGTTGGACCCCCGGTAAACCCTTGTATCTACCACTGCGCTCCTCATTCTTTCATTCACAATTATGAAATCTATCATGCTTCTATCATCACCTCTTTCCCATGTATACATGTGAATCCTCTTATGGCGAAAAGAAAGTGTTCGTCACAAAAAGATTCTTTTCCACACATACGGTGAGGAGGTCTTCACCATTCTCATTTATACTTTCATCGCCAAACGTTCCTAATATCCTTTCATAACCAGACCTCTTCACCCCAACCCTTCCATTAAAATCTCCTAACATAATAATATTTTCATTTACCTTACAATTTATCAACACCATCCTTACCATGTCCCAAAACTGCTCTCGGATATAAGTGGGCTTAGACATATCTGGGGCGTACACCCCTAGCACAAACAACTTCTTTAAGCCCACTTTCATTCGTATCCATAGCAGCCTTGGGCTTACACATTCATACTCTTTCACACATTGACCCATTCTTTCTGAAAGGATGACACCGACTCCCTGGCATGCCCGCTCGGTCTCGTCTACACCAGACCAGTAAGCGGTATACATGCCATGTGCAGTGGCATCCTTTCCCTTTCGTTTCGTCTCATTTACACATAAACATCTATTCCTCTATCATTCATCATTTCGCATACTTCATCCATCTTATCATTCATTGCTCCACATACATTCAGCGTAGCCAGACGGGCCTCCGCTCCGGAAGACAGAACGTGACGGGTGGCGAACCTCGGCGCCGGTTTTCCTCCCGGAGCTATAAAATACTTGTGTTAGAAGTGGTTCACGAGAGTAGTCAAATGGCGGATTCGAACCTAAGACTTTCCAAGCTTGCGGCCCGCATCCATAATCATAGCTACTGTCACCTATAAAACTGGCCTGAAGTATATAAAAACCGCTGTATGAAATATATTCTTGCCAATTTTCCCCTCGGTGAAATAATCCATACGAAATAAGATCACTTCTATGTCGCAACGTCGCCGTTGGAGTTAATTGAATAATTGATGACCCTCAATTCGCAAACTCGTATCTTATAGTCTTCATGAACTTTTAATTGTATCTCGCCTACAAAATCATATTTAATTCAAAAACTTTCCAGATTAAAAAAAATACTGTGGAGAAAATCAAATTCATTTTGAAAACAACAGAGAGATCGAGATAATTGTAATCTCTTTGATGGTTCAATATTTTTGCAGACCAAGAAATGGTGTAGTTGTTTACGTATAAAGAAGGCTACAGAAATTCTGCCATTGTAACTGAGGACTAAACTGTAATAAATGCCAAATGCATACACAATTATTTATTCTGCACAAGCAAAGTGTTTTACGAGATTTTCACAGCAGTAGCAAACGACGTTCTTTGAATACGATACAAGTATTATATACCGTCTCACTGAGAAGTCCATTAATTTCCTGTTTAATCAAATCGGGGAAATCGGAGAAGGATTTCCAGTAAGCTATGCAAAAGACAGGTAAAATAATCTCCGATTTCATCAATTTATATTGAGTGCAATATTTAATGTTAAATATAAAATTATTAATTTTCTGAATTACTATTTATTAATATAAATAATTAGCCATGTGATGGTGGCGAAGAGAATCTATCATCATCACATCACCATTCACAAAAACAAAAATAGTTTCAATAAAAAAGTGTGTTTACACTCTGTAAACACCAGGGACAAATATAAGCTACACAAACACATAAATCTACTTAAATACATTAAATATATAAATGTCTACATTATATTATATACATATATATACACATACATCTGTGCCATGATGGAAAATATGTGACGATAGAATTATTAAATTAAATAATTCTACTGTACGTGTGTATGCGACTGAACTCCTCCTAAGCGGTTGGACCGATTTTAATGAGATTTTGTGTGTGTGTGATTCAGTTGATTCGAGAAGGGCTTAGATTCACAATTGGACCTGATAGGTGGCGCAGTTGTCGAGGTGGACCTATAGTCTATATTATATGTATGTATGAATATATATATATATATATATATATATATATATATATATATATATATATATATATATATATATCTATATAAGAGATTTCCACCTACGTACGGATGTGCGGACTCATCACGATATCTCTGTAACCATAAGGCCTAGAGACTTGAAGTTTGGTAGAATATTCCTTTTGCCGCGTAGAGGTCAGCCAAGAACGGATTTTACGAAATTCCATCCGCAAGGGGGTTGCGTGGGCGTTAATTAAAAAAAATCACATTTTCAAACTATACCTCTTATAGGTATAAAACTTGGCCAGAATATTCTTTTTGGCATGTTAAAAATTATCAAGAACAGATTTTATGAAATTCCACCCACAAAGGGCAGTGCGGGTGCGTTAAAAAAAATTAAACTTTTGATCTATAGCTCATTTAGGCTCGCTAAAACTCGAAAACGGGTGGATCGATTTTGATGAATTTTTTTGTGTGTGTTTGAGTGTGTCCCTGGATGATCTAGACGATTCACAATTGGATCGGGTAGGTGGCGCTGTTGTCGAGATCCAGAAATCACCCGTGCGAAGCCGGGGCGCATCGCTAGTTCATTATAATTTTGAATGTAAAACCAAGCAAATTGCTCGATAAACTTGCTAAATCGGTGATGATGTTATAATTTAACATTAATCGAGCTAGTCTACTAGGCGGTAGAACTCCTTTTCTGGATAGAAGTTCATCTGGGTAAGAACCACCCGCTTACCTTTCGCTGCTATCAAGCAGAAGTGCATGCAATGCTGTGACTGGGTCTGGAAGGTATAGAGATCCAATGTAAACACAGACGGTGAGGCATTCTATCCTCAGATTATTATTCCTTGCAGGTGACATATGTAGCCTTCTTTGTTTCAAGTTGGTTGGAGGTGTCCATGGGCTATAGTTGATATTTACCATCTGGTGGACTGTAAGTTCGTTTGTTACTAATATTTTATAAATAATGTCACTCGGGGTTTTTATTGTTTCAAGTTATTATCAGGCCTTTCTACTATTTCATTTCCCTCTGTTGCCTCTTATGACACACACGGGATGATATGGGTTAGTGGATTATCTTACGCTGCCACTACACACATATACAATATCTTTATTTCAGGCATCAAGGACTTAAAAATGAAGAACATTGTCCCAAATATTAGGTCCTTACATATGAAACTGGCGTTTTGTACGGGAGGAATATAAAGTCATTTTTTTTTGTAAAATATATTTAATTAATCAAAGTAAGCACCGTTGTTATTTTGATCCCTTTACTAAAAAAAACCATGGGGGCGAGAATCAATAAACTCTTTGAAGGCGGTTTGGACTGCCGCATCGGAGTTGAATTTTTTTCCTTGTAAGAAGTTGTCCAAATTCCGGAAAATATGGTAAAGGTCCGGGAAGTACGGTGGATGTCGCAGACATTCCAATTATAGCTCATCTTACTTAGTGGTTGTTTGTTGTGCAGAGTGTGGTCTTGCGTTGTCGTGAAGCAGCAGTGGCCTAGAGCGATTGACCAATCTCGGTTGTTTAGCAGCTAGTTCTTCCTTCATGGTTTGCAGTTGCTGACAATAGATATCTGCCGTAATCGTTTGGCCAGATTTTAGAAAGCTGTAGTGAACGACACCGGCGCTAGTCCACCAAACACTCACAAGTAACTCATTCTGACTCAATTTTCGTTTAGGGCAGGATTTGGCTGGGACTCCAGGGTTCAGCCATTGTGACGAGCGCTTCCGATTATCACACAGTATCCACTTTTCATTACAAGTAATGATTCGATTTAAAATCCCTTCATTATTGTGTCTGTTGAGCAAAGTGACGCAGCAGTCGACGCGTGTTTGCAAGTTCGATTCACTCAATTCATGAGGTACCCATCGTTCAAGTTTTTTTACTTTCCCGATTTGCTTCAAGTGGATTAATACAGTTTTAGCACTTACTCCGAGTCTGCAGCTATCTCTGAAGTGCTTTGTGATGGATCCGCTTCCATAATAGCCTTTAATTCTTCATTTTCCACTTTGGTCTCCGGCCGTCCACGGGGTTGGTTCTGAAGGTCGAAATTTCCAGAACGAAAACGTTGAAACCAAAAACGTACCGTGCTTTCATTTGCGACACCAGCGCCATATACATCATTAATCCTTCGAGCTGTTTCTGCAGCACTGGTGCCACGGTAGAACTCGTACTCGTAAATATACGGATATTTCATGTTTTCCATTGTACGGTAATAAGCGACGCCAAAGAAAAAAATAATGAGGAAAAAACAAATGAATGACTGTTTTCAAAACTCAAATGTACCAGCTAAATGAATTTATAAATTTAAATTTGGAATTCTTAACCAAAGAGGAGATATTTCAGATCAAAATGGTCAGTATGACAAAACGCTAATTTCATATAAGGACCTAATAAATATATAATACCTAAAAATATATTAAAACATAAAGTCCATATATAAACTGAGTCTTGTCGATACCACCATTTTTCTTGGAATAACACTAGACGCGAAGCTTCAATGGAGCTCCCGTATATCAAAGTTAGCAAGCAGACTTAGTTCTGCAGCATATGCTGTAAAAAAGATTAGAAATCTTACCAGTGTGGAAACAGCTAGACTTGTTTACTTTAGCTATTTCCATAGCATAATGTCGTATGGTATTTTGCTATGGGGACACTCAACTGACACTGAAATTATATTTGTTTTACAGAAGAGGGCCATAAGAGCAATCTATGATTTAAAACCTAAGGAGTCTCTCCGACAATTTAAGGAAATTAATATATTAACTTTGGCCTCTCAATACATTTATGAAAATGTAATGTACGTACACAAAAATAAGTGATATTCATTCTGTAAATACTAGGAACAAACACAAGCTAGTAGTACCAGTTACTCGACTCCAACGAGTCAGTAATTCATTCTTGGGGCGATGTATACGCTTTTACAACAAAATCCCAGAAAATATTCAAAATTTGACCTGATCAAAATTCAAAAACTTTATTAAACATAGTTTGTATAAAAAGGGTTTATTATTTATTTATTTATTATGATTTTAGGAGAACTTACAGCTATTTATAATGTATGAACAATAAAAAATAAATGTACTGAAGGCCAATTAAAAGTTCCCACTTATAAATAAAGTACAGAGAAAAATTGCACAAGTAACGTAGACGTAGACTTAATTATACAATAAAAGATGAATATAGATGATAGGGTTATTATAATATTAAGGAATTTATGGATGATAATAACCCCTGGGAATGAGGTGTTCGCTACCAAGCTATTTCTAATTTGTTTTGTGTGGTTAATTGTGTAACATACATGATTGTAAGCTGTTATTTAAAAAAAATGTCCCGCTGGGTTTCTTGCCGGTTCTTCCCAGGACAGATACACAATACGCGGAATTCTACTTGCGGTTATTTTGGCGGTCCCACTGTCTCAACTGAAGTCTCTCTTCAAGTAGAGTAACCACAGGAAAAGATTTAGTATCCACACGTCGTTTTGTATCACGAGAGGGTGCCGGCCGTGAAGTTTTCTAAAAAACCACGGCAACCGACTTCCCTTGTTGTGAGTCTCGCGTCGGCGGTGGAGCATTCGAGGGATCAGTCAAGAGCTGAAGTGGTAGTGCAATAAAAAGTTTCACGGCTTACAGTCGGTATCAGTTGACTGGGTCACAATCATCGGTGAAATAATATAACTACTGCGTGTGCGAATGTGAATATGAACATTCTGAAATGGCGGCAAATTTACAGACGTTAGCAAAACTGTAAAGCAAAAGTCTAATTTGTTGTTAGCACAGAAATATTTTTATATCACGCAACCTGTATATAACCGCAAAAGGATGTATTTTAGTTGTCTTTATTCTTTGTACACTATATTAAAAACTGGAGAACATTAAAGTGTTAATGATAGGAGCCATGTGGCTGCGTCAGAAGCAATATGTTACGGGACGTGTAGTAATAACTTGTGTCATATCTGGTCACTCCATCTAGCGGATCTCCAGAGAGACGATTAAAGGTAATTTATTTTTATTGCAACACTGCGCTTCTTAATGAATTGCAATTGTTATTAAGAGATTATACAAAATGGCGGCCAAATAAATAACAATTTGTATAATTTCAACATATTGTAACAAAGGACGAAATATATCCCTATTTACATATTTCGTTGGAAGTAATTTGTAAAGGAAGTTCAATAATCATATACGTTTTCGTGAAAAGTGCAAAACCACCTTTTTTTAGACTTAGTAAAAATGTTCTCTAAGATTTAAAACTAGTCTGGTCACTGACTAAGGTAATACAAAAACAGAAACAAATTTTCTTTACTTAACGTGCTTTTAGACGTTAACGTTATAAAAGGGGGCAAACGAGCATGCGGCTCATCTGATGTTAAGGGTTGACCGTTGCCCATGAAGAACTGCTTGCCACCCTCAATCCGAGACTTTGTTCAACAAAGACTCCACTTCAGACACAATTTTGTTCCGGTACTCGACGACGTGTTCCCGAAAAATATAGGCACGGCCGGTGTAAAAAACATCACCAGTGCTGTCGTCCGCATAGCAATGAATGTTACTGGTTTGCGACATATCATTATACGTACGTATATTCATTATGCGACATAGCACGCAGCTTTGTGGATCACCAGCATTAATGGGGTTGTATTTAGTGCATGCACCGTCTAACGACGTTGATGCTCCGATGCTGTAAGAAAAGTAGTGATCCAATAGCAGAATTTCTCGGGAAGCCCATAGGAAACCCGATCATGATAATGGCCAGGGTATCCCCCTTGGACTCTACTGCCTCCGCCCATCTATGAGTCAGGTAAACAAGAGGATCACAAGCTGAGCGACCCCGACGGAAACCGTACTGGCGGTCACTAATCAGCTGGTGATCCTCAAGGTACCGAATGAGCTGATATTTTATAATGGATTCCATTATTTTGGAGAACAAAAGGATCCTTTTATAGGGATCGGGTGCACCAAAGCTGTCTTCCATGAGTTTTGAACTACGCCTAGGAAGTAGAATTGGAGTGTGTGATACGTACATCCGTCATGGGACACTCTCATCGCGGGATGTTCTGCGGTGTGCTTCCTTCGTTATCCAGAGTCGAGTTGGACGCAAAAAGATAGCGTAACAGATCTTTTTTCTCCTTTTCGACATGGACCAGTGAATCGTCCTCCCTATGCAGAGATGGCTGACAGAACTTCCCTAAGCGAACTTGTTTCTCGACAATTTTGCCGATGTGCTCTGACTTTGCCTTGGCAATGACTCTTTTGCAGGACCTGGAGGCGGAATTGTACTTCTTTTAAAGACCGCTGGTACTTACATCCCTGAACGTTGATGCGTCAGCCTAGACCCGGTAGCACTCATGCTCATAGCGTGATGCAATTTTACAGGACCAAAAAAGGCGTGGCTGGGATCTGCCTCCAATGGCCTAGTGGCAACTTTTATTCCATCTTCTGTAGTCAGAAGATGGAATAAAAGTTTCATTCGCTGAAGTACCACTTCAGCGTCAGAATTTGGAATAACATTGGGATCATCTATTCAGAAGCAAACCTTGGGGGCGGCCTAAGCGTAGGATGCAAAAAAAGAGACCGCATCCTGTCCCAATCGACCCCTTTAGTGCCAAACGAAACAAAGTTTTTATACGTGGTAGAGCTATGCTACAGCTATATTATTAGTATAGTTGTAGCACGAATGGGTCGGCTCGACCGGGGAAGGACCACGCTTTCACAGAAAAAATTGCAGCTTAATGCTGCTGTGTTTCGTTTGGTGAGTGTAGAGAACCCGAGACCTTTTTTACTGGAAAAAAGAGGGATTCCATCTTAGTCCTCACGGCTGACAACGCATCTGCATTTTATTCGCGAGGATAGATGTAGATGTTTATGGGCCACAGCAACCACTTACCATCAGGTGGACTGTGTGCTCGATTGTCACCCTTATCCTATAAAAAAAACACGGCGGCACCCTTTTAGTTACACACATCCACAATTGTACAGATATTTCACGTTTGTTTGCTTTACTTTACGAGTACTGGCCATATAAAAAGATTAAAATCAATGTGATCCTGGCATATTTCTTTTCTGTATTCTTCACTCATTTGAATATAAATAAAAAAAAAGACTGACGGAAGCGGTATAACTGAATTATCTTTATAGCCATAAAATTTTCTTCCCCGCAATTTTAATTTTTTTTCACTAGTTAGTTAATTGTACTGGTGGTTTTTTCTTTATAATGGAACACTAACATTTAACCAAAGAAGAGATGTTGAGAGCAGTAGACTACGCTGGAAGTAGATCACACTGGTGCTTCCAGCGAGGTCTACTGCTCTCAACATCGCACAAGTGCAATGATGCTGATGCGATTGGCACAACAGTCAGAGCTCAACTACTATAAGGTAGTTGAGCAGCAGGCTGAGAGTTTACAAATTACGATTTATTAATCGATTTTTACAAATTAGAGCGAGATGGTATTCTAATATTGACAACCGAACTACGGACGAGATTTTTAGCAGCTCCTGGACCGCCGTTATTGCGAGACCACCGAGGACTGGAAAACATTTCTTGTGCCGTTGCTCATTGGATGTTTGCCATAGTTGCCACTGTTAGATGACGGGTTGTGACAACCGCAGTTTTTTATTGTTCAGTTATTAGGAGGATTATGCTGTCCATTTACTTATCTTACTTTCGCTCTATTTCTATCGCCCTTCGTAATGATACGATACTGGGTTCTCTTAAGCTGTCATTACACGGCCAATAGTTATATTTTTTTAAATATAATACCTATAAGATATTGCTAATAATTTAACACCGAAATGGAAATGCCCAATTTTGGCCATGAAACGCCTAACAATTTGCATTTGTTACAAAAATACATCTTTTTTATGGTTATTAATCGCGGTATTCATTTTTTTTTATGGGAGAGGGGGCAAACGAGCATGCGGCTCACCTGATGGTAAGTGACTACCGCCGCCCATGAACAACCGCAACACCAGGGGAATTGCAGATGCGTTGCCGGCCTTTTAGAAAGGAGTAGGCTCTTTTCTTGAATGTCCCTAAGTCGTATCGGTCCGGAAAAATCGCTGGTGGTAATCGATTCCACAAGGAAGTTGTGCGAGGAAAAAAACTTCTTCTAAATAGCACAGTGGTGGACCGCTAATCATCCAGGTGGTATGGATGGTATCGCGAGTTTTGTCGCAATGTGCGATGGTGAAATTGAGCGGCTGGAATTAGTCCGAACAATTCCTCAGAGCACTCCCCGTGGTACATGCGATAAAATACGCAAAGAGATGCAACAAAGAACTCGGTCGTCAACGATTCGAACCGCTCAGCGCTGGATGCGGTCAAGTGGAAGGAGCTGGCACTGGGGAGCCCCTGCCCAGAGATGGGAACAGTATTCCATGTGGGGCCGAACCTGCGCCTTGTAAAGTTGCAAGCGGTGTACCGGCATGAAATACTGTCCCGCTCTGCTGAGCACGCCAAGCTTCTTAGAGGCCAATTTGGCCTTCTCTTCCAAATGACCACGAAACTGCACATCACTCGATATGTCGACACCGAGGATTCCAATACTGGCTGAAGCAACAAAGGGAGTGCCTTGAAACTGAGGAGATACGACAAAGGGGTTCTTTTTAGCGGTAAACGCGCAAACTTGTGTCTTCTGGGGATTGAACTGGACTAGATTTAGTCGCCCCCAATCCGAGACTTTGTTCAGCAAAGACTCGACTTCAGACACAAGTTTGTCCCGGTACTCGGCGACGTTTTCCCGAGAAATATTTGCACGGCCGGTATATAAGGCATGACCAGTGCTGTCGTCTGCATAGCAATGAATGTTACCAGTTTGCAACATATCATTGATATGCAGGAGAAACAGCGTTGGTGATAGCACGCAGCCTTGTGGAACACCAGCGTTGATAGGCTTGTAATCAGAGCATGCACCGTCTACTACGACCTTGATGCTCTGATCAGCAAGGAAACTGGTGATCCAATTGCACAATTTATCGGGAAGCCCATAGGAAGGGAGCTTCGAAAGAAGCGCTTTGTGCCAGACCCGATCGAAGGCCTTCGCTATGTCCAAACTAAAATACATTTAAAGTAGAATTTAAATAAATAAAAGAAAACATATTTTAAAAGGCGTGTAGAGCTTAAAGCGAATCAAAGATTATTCTTTTTATGAAATTATAAATCGAATAAAAAATCGATACCGATTTATCGATTATATGTCTGTTAAGTGGCAACATCGAATCTGACAGCTAGGCCCCTGTCATGTGAAATCACAACTAAATAGTCACAAGGCCAATTTCTTTTCTATTGGTGTTATTTCTTTCGTTTTCTTACGGATTTGTTATCTAAGCAACAAATAAGCTTCTAAATGGACTCTGACCATTCTTCTCACGCTACTGACCACGGCCTGAACATGGATTCCGCTCCCGCTTCTCACGATAACCCCTACACGAACTTGGACTCGATATCCACTTTATCGATGACCCCAGCTTTCACACCGGCCAGAGTTCTTCCCAGCCCTCAGTAACTTATTCAAGAGGACATTTACGCTGTGTCAAATGTGTTTTAAATGTCACGAAAATACGAAGATATTTATTGTTAAAAAACTGTATTTGTGAAAATAAAAACCTTTATATCTTAAAAATCCGGACTTTTTTAAACCAATTCCTTAACCATTTCATTTTTTTAATTGCATATTATCACTTCTATGATATGCTATTATATGTGTGTACCTATGGCCGATGTGTCTATGAACGGTGGGCATTCCCCTTTAGGTATCAATTGTTTTTCAACGTTGTTATAAACTATTTTAAGAGATTTTTATGAATAACAGCGTTCAAGTATAAATAGTCGTTAAAATCAACAAATTCAAGCATCAGATATTTCTCTGATTCACCGTGTAGTGGCGGTGTAAGAATATCCACTACCCCATATCGTCCCGTAGATGTCGTAAGAGACGGCAGAGGGAAACAAATCAGGATATGGGCAGCAGCGTCCTCCTAATAACAACTAAAATTAAAAAAATACTGTCAGTCGTAGGACTACTCGTCAGAAGTGAAAATTTCTTAACTTCACAAACTTGTAAACGTTATTTTTGGGTTGTTAAGAAATATTTTTTAGGAAGTATTTTTTATTAGTAATTATTTCTATCGACGTATTAATATAGTATAAAAATTTTCATTTATTGCCCTGTTTTAAATGAAAACTAACGATTATTATCTATATAATACAAACAAATTTATAAATGCATATCAATTTTATAAAGTTTAATCACTTGGATTTTCAACATTACTTTTATCAATTTTATGTGTCTGCACGTGACGGTCACGCGGTTTTAGTGCTTTTCCCCATCCCAAAAGTGCCCGACGTGCCTAAAGAAGTTTTCACTTCAAAAAACTGCGGTTGCTCACCCGCCTGCCAAGCGTGGCAACTATGGCAGATATCTTTTTTTGAGGCAATTTATATCCCCTTTTGATGTATATTTTGATAGGTTGCATATAAATGAATAAGTTCCTCTTAAGAGATACTATGGTTTCGTTCTCTATATACGGATAAACTAACCGCTAAGCCAGCGACGTAAGCGATTATCAACAAGTACTACCCCTAATTCTAACAAACTTCCGCCATTGTAAACAAAATAAAAAATTCATCGGAATATCAATATCCGACAAAAGGATGCAAAACAAAAAGAGAAAGTTAATCATCGAAGCGCCGCTACAATCTCGGGAAAGACAATGGATGCAAAGCCTATGGGGGAAGGATAATAAAGTCTTGAAAACAGCGGGAAAACTCCAATCAATATCCCATATTCCCAGGGGATAACGGCTTCCACGAATACATGATTGAGAAATGTTTGCACAGCAAGCTCGAAAAAAATAGCTTTATGCGATATGAGTTATTCGGTGTGAATATTCGGAATGTTTTTACGCGGAGAGTTGTACGCGTGCTGGATGGCGCGCCATCGCTTAATCTATGCGACTGATGGAATTTACACGAAAATTCAATGTAAGCTGCTCGGATTTAAGAAAATCTTCAATATTTTAATGGCGGTGCAATTGGAGAAAAATCTTCTTCATCATCATCAGCTCGTAAAAATCCACTGCAGGACACGGGCCTTCACCATTGTAGAAAGGATATTCCTCAATCATGACGCTTTGCAGGTGAATTGAATTTTCAGAACTTTAACGCCTTTCTATGTATTTTACGCCTGATGTAAACGATATGGTTACACCGCCATGTATCGGAAACCATGATTTCGGTTTGACATAACCCATAACCATCTATTCTGATACCCTTAGGACTGGTGGAAGTAAATATGAAATAACAAGGATTTGCTTTAATCATACCATTTTAAATTATGACCATTAAAGTCCGACTTCCGATATTCATTTACTTTATTGTACTTTATTTATTTTATAACTAAGTATCTAAATATAAATTCTACAATAATGATAAATTTTGCCAAAGTCAATATGGTCACTCGTCACTCAAAAAAATGGCCATGACACATAATATTCGTCCAAAGGGTTCCTTTGATCTTCTCGGCAGTCCTCAGGATGCGTGCGTTGAAGGTTGCCAGGTCGAGTCGTGTTATGTGGCAACCGAACCTGCACCGGAGATTCTTAGCGCCCCTGTCCCGCCGTTTCTATAGTCACCACTGTAGCCAGGAATAGCGGGGCTGCCGCGGACTTGGGGCCGTTTCTTTATGTCTTTGATAATGAGGAGACGTTTGCCATAGTTATTTTTAAATTTACTCCCTTACAAATTTTTTAAGCAAACTGTACACACAAGCCTTGGTTTTTTTATTTTAGTTCAATCGGTTGAGTTAGGAATACTCATAGAATGAAATAACAATTTAAAATTAAATACTTGCTGTAGGTCAACCTATTCAAATGAGGAATACAAATCGGTTGTGTAAGGAAAAAAAATATCGTAGGTCTATGATGACACGTCATAGGCGCATGCTACACACTCGATAATTATCGCGATATTTAACGTGATTTTTAACTTGCAATATTTTGGATCAAATCTACATACTACACATTCGATCACGATCGTATCACGATCCGTGATATGCTACACTCTCGATAATTATCACGATATTTGGATCGTAATCCAGGATTACGATATTTATCGAGTGTGTAATATAGCGTATCACGGATCGTGATACGAATCGCTGGATTTCTAAAAATTCAGAAATTCCACGATATGTATCAAGTACCGTCGATAAATATCGAGTGTCTAGTCTCTAGTCGATATTTATCGTGTCAGTATTGGTCAGTATTCATTCTGTCAGCGATGGACACTCGAAAATAATTTTCATAATCATCCATTTCTTGGTATTCCCGAATCTAATTTAATAAATTCAGATGTGTATATTGATCTGTCTTGAAGCCAATGCTTCATCCATTTTTTTCTCTTTACACGTCTTTTTAATGCTAATATAATAGCAACGCAAGCTTTACTTTTATAGTCACTCATTACGTTATTGGATTCGGAGTATGTAACGTACACGTCTTTAGTGAATGAAATCTACCGTTGTACTGACGCGATTAGTATCGAGTGTGTATTATGTAGATTCGGTCGTGATAATTATCGAGTGTGTAGCATGCGCCATAGGATGTATACGGAATAACCCAGTAAACATAAATGAATAAACAGACGTAAGAACATAAAATTCATATTTTAAAATATTAACATAAGTAGAAGTCTGTAGGCGCAAGGTCTGGTGAGTACTCCGGATGACGGAGACCTTCCAACCCCAGCTCTTGTAACTTGGAGACGTCTGTTGTGCAGTATGAGGTCGCACGTTATCGTGCGAGCGATTGACCAAAGCTGGTTAGAGACGTGCGAGCTTCTCCATCATTGTGTTCAGTTCTTCACAGTACACATCTGAAGTAATGCTCATCCCGTTTGGTAAAAAGCTGTGATAAATCACACCGGCGCTAGACCACCAAACAGTGACCATCACTTTTCTATGAGTGACTTTTCGTTTAGGGCATTGTTAAGGTGCTGGACCAGGATCCAACCAACTTGCTGAGCGCTGCGATTGTCAAACAGAATCCATTTTCGTCGCAGGTAACAATGCGGTTCAAAATTCCTTCGTTTGTGTGCCTGTTGAGCAGTGCAAGGCAAGTCTCGACGCGTACTTCGCACTGGCAATCATTGAGTTCGTGGCGCACCCATTTGTCAAGCTTTTTTACCTTGCCAATTTGACGCAAATGGACCAATATTATTTAAATGCTAACGTCGAAAGCTGATGCTAATTCAGCCGTAGATTGAGTATCATCAGCTTCCACAATCGCCTTTAATTCGTCATTATCGACCAAAGTTTTCGAACGGCCACGGGGTTCATTTTTCAGGTCGAAATTTCCAGAACGGGAGCGGGCAAACCAATAACAGGTGGTGCGTTCGTTTGTAATATTCGCTCCATAAACGTCGTTGATGTTGCGTGCCGCTTGTGCCGCGTTGCTGCCACGACGGTAAACTAATATTATAAACGTGAAAGTTTGCGAGGATGCATGGATGTTTGTTACTCTTCCACGCAAAAACTACTGAATGTATTTTAATGATACTTTACAATAATATAGCTCATACATCAGAACAACACATAGTCTATAATTAATAAAGATATTGTGTAAATTGGTCAAAATATAACGATAAGTGTTAAGTAAGTCGGAAAAAATCTGTCATCTGCGAGCTATTTTAGCGTACGGTGCAAAAACTGTAAGATTTACACAAATATAATGCATGGTGGAATTGTTTCTCCTAAATAGTTCTACAAAAAGTCCGCGACAGTATATATCTATCTTTTATGTGTAAGCCATTATCACCAAAATAGGGAACCATAGATACAAACAAATTTTATACTTTATTTCCAATGCACATTTTGGATTAACAAATGGATTTTATCAAAAGAAATACTTTAATCGCTTCTGATGTTCAAATTAGATAAACTTTGACTTTTAAACTACGTAATTTGGTCAAATATTTTAAAAGTAACGACGATATAAAATTGTGCAGTCCGGCGCGAGCAAGGGCGGGCAGGCGTACTGCGGGCGAAGTGGGAGAAAACATCGCTCATCACCGCGTTGGCAAATCTTCACGCTTAAACTGCTGAACCGATTTAGATGAAATTTGGTATCGAGATAGGATAGTCACGGAAATGATCCCTAAAGAGGGTGATGGAATTTACTATGAAAGTGCGATTATTTATGGATCATTTTATTTAAAGTATAATATCTACGCGAACGAAGTCTCGGGCAAAAGCTCGAACTTTACTCGAAGTTTTAACGTATCCATGATGACGAAAAAGATTAAAATGCGATGAAAACATAACGCTAATCATTAAACATATGAATAATTTTGAAAAAGCAATTCCATATTTTTTAAATTAAATTATTTTAAATTAAAATTCTTAGCCAAACAAAAATTATTTTGATTTGAAATGGCCAGTACTGCAAAACGGCAATTTCATAGGTAAAGACCTATTATCAATGAAAATAGCTAGAGATATAAAAAAAAAACTATGTACTGTTAATACTTCAAAGAGTACCTGTGCTTAAGTTTCATCGGACAACGGACAATAAGTTTCAGAAGAAATAGAAATAAAATATTGCAACACAGTAGGAAATAAAATCCGCTACTGCGCTATGCTTTGCCCCAATAACCCAAAAACACGCCGATTTGTATTACAGCACAAAGTTCTGCTTCGCAGAGATGCTATTATTTCTGCACACCGATCATAAACCTAGGCCATAATCACTCCTCACTTGTAACGAAATATTTTTTTTTTATTTGGGAAAACAAACACAATGTCTTACAATTATACACTAATTCCTAAATCAATAGGTAACTTTTTAATCAACACTGTTCTCCAAGAATAGGAATACAATCCATACAGAGAGGAATTTACTAATTATTTATAATCTACATAATTATATTAAATTATTTATAATCTATACCATATACCAAGAGCCGTGCTAGATCAAGGGCTAAGCGCTCGCTGTAAAGTTAACAGTCCGTGAGCACTTCGGGTTCGATTCCCGCGGGCACCAATGGAATTGGTAATTGCAATTTTACGTGCTGATTTATCACGAGCTCGGCGGTGAAGGAAAAGATCGTGAGGGAACCTGCATGTCTAAGAAATAAGAAAAAAATATTTCGAAGACAGGTGAAATTACAAGAAAGAAAGTTGAAGGACAAGGAAATTTCCGACACGCATTGGGGCAGCGCGGCGGAAATTTCCTTGCCCTAAAACCCTCTCAGAAATCAGAGGTGGCCTGTGCCCAGCAGTGGGACGTATATAAGCTGTAACTTTAACTAACTTTAACTATACCATATTGAATAACAAAAATTCTATTTCTATGTCTATAATAAGTCAGAATGCATTAAGTTATCCTCCCACCTTAAAACAACAAGCAATTACGTAATCAAAACAACATATCACAATTTGAAGCGCATAGCTGGCATACCAGCCGTCACATTACTCACATACGTACTAATTCGAAACGTGTACTGCGTGCGTGGCATTCCGTTACAGGTAACCAAACAATAATAACAATTAGCGCGAAGTCCTGAGGTTGCGTGCGCTAATTCCGCGGTGTAATGGTCCACATGCCGAATTCAGCGCTATTCCCAGATTTATTAAGGAATTTGATTGGATATTACGTTTTGCGTGTATAATATACGAGTATACCAATAATGGTATAGCTATGCTGCAGCTATATAAATAGTATAGTGGTAGCACAAATGGCTCGGCTCGACCGGGAAACGACCACGCTCTCACAGAATACCAACATAAAATAGCAACTTAATGCTGCTGTGTTTCGTATGGTGAGTGTAGAGAACCGGAGACCCTTTTTACTGGAAAAGAGGCATTCCATCTTAGTCCTCACGGCTGACAGCGCATCTGCATTTTGATTCTCAAACGAAGATAGATTTAGATGTCTATGGGCCACAGCAACCACTTACCATCAGGTCCACCTAATGACAAACGAGCACACAGTCCACTGTGTGCTCGCTCGTCACCCTTATCCTATAAAACAATTATTCATTCATTAATTACAGTCTATCAAAGTCTACCTACTTCTGAACATAGACCTCCCCAATAGATTACTACGGATAGGGAGCATATTTGCCACGCTTGGCTGGCGGGTTGGCAACCGCAGTTTATTATCTTCAATTGTTTTCTGATGAAAGTTGTACTGCCTATCTTCTGTTTCAGTTTCCCTCTGTCAGCTTTTACGACACCTACGGGATGATATTAGGGGTAGTGGACACTTACGCCGCCCCTACACGCTGATGATGATTATGATGACTACACGCTGACGATGACGGTGACGATGACGATGACGATGATAATGGCGATGACGATGGCGATGATCATGACGATGATGGCGATGTCGATGACAATGTCGATGTCGATGGCGATGACGATGTCGATGACGATGACGATGACTCATCGTCATCGTCATTTAGGCATTTAAGCGATGACACTTGACGATGACGATGAGTCATCGTCAAGTGTCATTAAACGTCAAGTGTCATTTAAAAAATATTTATTTAGGTATCTATTTAATGAGTTTTTTATTTAGGTATCTATTTGATGAGTCATCGTCATCGTCAAGTGTCATCGCTTAAATGCCTAAATGCTTGTATTAGGGGTGGTTTACAACAGTAGTCAAATAGCGGATTCGAAATAACAAGTTACCTAGTTTCCAATCCGGACCATAGTACAAACCAACAACGTCATCCTAATTGGGAAACTACTAACCTTTTTTTTTGTACTGATAAGGAAAATTTATCGCAATACATTATGTCAAGCCCAATATTCTACAGACTTGTGCTGAGTACCAGCAATATCATTGGTCCTGGTTGTGGACTCACCAACGTACCAGTCTACCGTTATCTTTAAGCTGAAGTTGCCAACGAACTTACAGTCCACCTGATGGGAAATAGCTACTGCAGCAATGGATACCTGCAAATAATTTCAAACAGCGAAGACTACAGAAGCATTGTCGTTTCCGAGGACTAAAATGGAAAGCTTGACAGCATGTAATTATACGGGCTCTCTATACCCTTCAGACCGAGACACAGAAGAGCACGATCAACTGCTTAGCGGCATAAATGGTTAAGAGGTTGTTTCCTACCCAGATGAACTCCAGAGCAGACACATTAATTCCGCCTTTTTGTAAATTATATCGAAGAATACATTGTAAAACTTAAATAGATACCTAAATAAATATTTTTTAAATTAACTTATATTTTAAAATATTTGATTACTGAATATTATCTTAATATCTTATATAAATAAAATAATAGAAATTTGCAGTTGTGCGCGCATCACGGAAAAACTACTGGATAGATTTCAATTTGATTTTCTTAATTTTATTTCTTAGATACTAGGCCCTTATCTAAAAAAAAATATGGCGATATCTTCATTTAATATAAAGTTATTGAAGTTTTAAGAAACAACGATTTTTATACGGGCTTTTTCACACGGTCAACTTTACGTCGCTTGCTAACGTAAATACATTACGTTACTAACCCAGATAATTTATATTATGTATATTTTAGCTAAAACGAAGCAACGAATAATATTGTTTACAAAGAAATATTGTAGTGTTGATGTTTTTTCCTTCCCAACAATCAAGCAACGACAACGAAGTCGCGGGTTTCGGCTAGTTTAAAAATAAAATATTTTCTTGACGCATTAAACAAAGTAACAACTTTTTTGCCTTTTCGCTTTTCTCTGTTATTAGAATATTCATTATAGAAAAATAAATCAGTATTTTCGTAATCCGTGCTCGTACCGAAATAAGCTCAAAAGGGCGTGGGCACGTACGGCTATAAATTAATGTAAACAAGTCATAAAACCTGATCACATCGTTGTCCAAGGGGTGTCAAGTGCATTGACCCGACTCAACTATCGACTCGAATTGTTCGGTGGTCTAATTAGACTTGCTTTTGACCAGTAAATAGCATTTAATTGAATAAATAATTACGCTTGCTATAAATGATCTAAATTGTTGTCACTAAAGTATATTATAAGCTAATCTAAAACCTTTCACTGCAACAAGAAAATATTATTAGGCCTAGAGATAGTTGAAATTTATATTCCCATCAATCAGTGACTGTTAAGTTATATTGGGCTTAAGATGTCATTATTTTTAACTCTAGGAAAAGAGTTAACACTTTAAATTAATAGCTTGAGATATAGCGAGATATTGTTTTCGGCTTGGATTTGAACCCACAATCAGACTCTGGCCACTAATCCATACAGCCCTTTCACCGAGAACTCAATTTAAAATGCAAGCTTTAAATATTTACCAATCTTTATATTATATAACGCACTAAATATTATACAGATTATGTTAGTATGTATGAGTATGTATGAAAAACTGCGGTTAACAACCCGCTCGCCAAGTGTGGCAACTATGGCAATATACCCGCCATGAGCACTGACACAAATAAACGGCCCCCAGTCCCCGGCGGCCCCGCAATTCCTGGCTACGGTGGCGACCACGGTAACGGCGGGGCATGGGGTGCTAAGAATCTCCGGTGGAGGTTCGGTTGCCACCTACGACGACTCAACCTGGCAACTTATAACGCACGCACCCTGAGGACCGACGAGAAGATCCTGGAGCTGGAAGAAGAGACAGACAAGTTGCGCTGGGATATAATAGGATTATCTGGGCTCCGAAGAGAGGGGGAGGACACGGTAATCCTCGAATCCAGCAACTTGTTCTATGACCGGGAGGGCGACCATCTGTCCCAAGGGGGTGTCGGATTTATCGTCCACAAGTTTCTCATTAACAACGTTGTAAAGATTGGGAGTGTGCCAACGAGGGTTGAATAATTAGAATCACTAAACGGTATTCGCTGAAGGTCATACAGCTTTACGCAACAACCTCGGCACATCCCGATAGGAGGTGGAGGAAATGTATGAGGATATCTCTAGATATCGTCGCCGAATCATTGCTTAAACAAAATGTAAAGGCTTGTTCAAATACTTTTAAATTCCGTAGAGTATTGCCCAAAGATATTGTTAAATATTTTAAAACTTTTGATGTTAAGAAAACGGCAGACTTATTGGGGATTTCCGTCAAAATTATTTTATCTATAATAGATATAATAGCACCTTATCTAGCCACTATATTTAATACAAGCGTCGAATCTGGTGTGTTTCCTGATTTATTGAAACATAGTAAAGTCATACCTTTATTTAAATCTGGTAGTACATTAGACCCCGCCAATTTTAGACCGATTTCTGTACTACCAACATTTAGTAAATTTAAAAAAAAAATTTTAGATCAGATCTTAAGTTTCTTTAATATTAATAAATTGCTACATAAAAATCAATTCGGTTTTACAAGTAGTCGCTCGACAAATGACGCTAGAGTTGAGCTTATGAAACATATTTTTTGTGCATGGGAGAATTCAAAGGATGCTTTGGGTATATTTTGTAACCTTTCCAAGGCCTTCGACTGTGTTCACCATGAGACATTAATCAGGAAGATACAGTACTATGGTGTCAAGAACACAGCGCTTAAACTTATTATTTCATATTTAAATTATAGAATGCAGAAAGTTATTATCAATGGTAAATGTTCTTTCGGGTCACCTGTACTAATGGGTGTCCATCAGGGCTCGATTCTCGGCTCTCTATAACCAAGTTTAAATGTTTTGTTAAGCTGAAACTGTATAAATTTATTTTTATTTATTTATTATGATAGTATTATTATGATTATTACATTATCACATATATTGTCAAAAAATTATAATATTATAAATATAAATACACTCTATATAAATAATATTATTATTTCGGCTATTATCCACCGCGGCGAGGAATCCTAAGCCATCGGTGAAGTTAGGCATCCAAAGATAGGAACCTTCTTACTATTCGAGCTGTATTTAATAAGGCCGATTTTTGAATCAATCCCTTCAGCCACTTGCCCAAACCTAACTTGGACAGATAATCGTCCATATTTTTACCGATATGCCCATTGACTGATACAACTATTGGTACAATAATAGTAGAATCAACGTCCCACATAGCGACAATCTCATGAGCTAAGTCGATATATTTTATTTTTTTATCATTCTCTGCTTTCACGAGATTCTCGTCATGAGGAACACTGATATCTATTATTATTGCCTTGCGTGTAGTTCGGTCTACCACCACAATGTCAGGTTTATTTGCCACTATTATATGAATACATGGTTGATAATAACCCCTGGGAATGAGGTGGTCGCTTCCAAGCAGTTTCTAAAATAAATTTTGTACTTAAATAGTTTGTACAACCATTAATGTAAAATCTACTTTTTTTTAAAAAGTCCCGCTGGGTTTCTTGCTGGTTCTTCCCAGGACAGAGGTTTTTTTTTCGAACAAGTAGTAAAGTAAAAAATTACATTCAATAAGAATTACACATGTAATCTATATTGAATAAAACATTATTCTATTCTATTCTATTCTAGATTCATGTTAAAAGTTAAAGTTACAGCCTATATACGTCCCACTGCTGGGCACAGGCCTTCCCTCATTTCTGAGAGGGTTTAAGGGCAAGGAAATGTCCGCCAGGCTGCTCCAATGCGTGTTGGCGAACTTCACATGTCTTCGATTTTTTTTTCTTATTTCTCAGACATGCAGGCTTCCTCACGATGTTTTCTTTCACCGCCGAGCACGTGGTAAATCAGCACTTAAAATTGCAATTAACAATTTCATTGGTGCCGGTGGGGATCGAACCCGGGTTGGTCGCGTACTGTGAAATATACAGCGAGCGCTAACCATCTGAGCTACCACGGCTCTCTAGAGTCATGCATTCCTCCAAAACCCACTATACGGTGTTAATGGGAGACTTCAACGCAAAACTAGGCACAAGAGAGAACGGTGAGCAGAAAGCAGGAAAATTCGGAATATGGCAACGGAACCCAAGGGGCCAGCAACTGGTCGACTTTATGGAAAAAAAGGGACTCTTTATGATGAACTCTTTTTTTTTTTTTTATAGGATAGGGTGACAAACGAGCACACAGTCCACCTGATGGTAAGTGGTTGCTGTGACCCATAGACATTTACATCTATCTTCAATAAAGAATCAAAATGCAGATGCGTTGTCACCCGTGAGGACTAAGATGGAATGCCTCTTTTCCAGTAAAAAAGGTCTCCGGTTCTCTACACTCACCATACGAAACACAGCAGTGTTAAGCTGCTATTTTACGCTGGTATTCTGTGAGAGCGTGGTCCTTCCCCGGTCGAGCTGACCCATTCGTACTACAACTATACTATTAATATAGCTGCAGCATGGCTCTACCACGTTTCTGTAGGGCCGCTTTTTGAAAAAAAACTCTTTCTTCAAAAAGCGGCCCTACAGAAAGTGGACCTGGTCCAGCCCCGACGGTTCCAAAAAAATGATATTGACATTCACATCAGTGATGTCTTAGTGATCGCAAGGGTGAAAACTGGCAGCGATCACCGAATGGTGAAAGGCAAACTGAACCTAAACCTTAACTTGGAGAGGTCACGTCTAATGAAGTCAATGCTCCTTCCCCCTCGTGCTTTAATCCAAAGCCCCGAAAACTTTCAACTCGAGTTACAAAATCGTTTTCAGTGCCTAGAAGACTGCAATGAAGTGGTTGATATGAATGACAAGCTTGTGGAAACTGTACATGCGGTCGGAGCTAAGTTCCGTAAGACCCGCCGCAGAAGAACACAAAAACTCTCCGATCAAACTCTCATGGCTGTTTTGCATGGCAGATTTGACAGCATACAGGCAACTGAACAGACAGATCTCCAAATGCATGCGCCAGCACTTGCGAAACTTCAATACAGCACGTATTGAAGAAGCTATCGAGCGAAACCAAGGCTCCAAAGTCTATGCCAGAGATCTGTCTACCAGAAAGAGCCAACTGTCGAAGGTGAAGACCGAATGTGGCAGCATCGTTTCCGGGACACCTGAGAGTTTGTGTAAGATTGAGAGGTTATATGGGTAGATGTACACGTCATGTTGGAGCCACACGCAAGTGTAAGTAACGATCTAAGAGCAAGTCTTATCCGACACTATTCCGATGATATTCCGGAGGTCAGTCTGAGCGAGATTAGAATGGCTCTCCAGCACCTTAAAAACGGCAAGTCCCCGGGCAAGGATATAATTACAGCGGAGCTTCTGAAAGCGGGTGGAAAACCAGTACTTAAAGTCTTTCAAGAGCTCTTTAATTCCGTCCTCCATGGTGACACTACTCCGGAGGCGTGGAGCAGAAGTGCTGTGGTCTTGTTTTTAATTATTATATTATTTATATCAAATGTAATTGTGTGCATTACCAGTTTTTACTGATTCTTTACCGGCTGCTACCCCGGAAAACCGGTTTTTCTGGAAAACTGTTTTAAAACTGTCTTAATCGAAATGTCGGCAAAGAGTAGCATAGATATGATAGCACTTACAAATTTTTTCTTTGACCAAATATTGCCCCAGTAAACCAAAGAACTATTATAGATCTGCAAGTTTTTTGTTTAAGTTCAACGCGGATAAAGTCGCGTGTAAAAGCTAGTATATAATATATTTGTCGGTGTGCCTATTAATCAGTGTTATATTTGAGCAACTTGACCGTTTGAGGTCATATTCCCTCAATATATTAGTTTTGCCGAGACAATGGTTCATAACTATGCTAGGATCCGCAAGGTGGCGCTGTAATCGAGTTATTAATAAATTTTATATTAAATTCAAACTCATCGTGCCATCTACTGGAAAGAGTAGAGCAACCAGTATAGTATTAAAATATTTTAAACATTGTAGAGCCACGCTGCAGCTATATTATGGTTGTAAAACAAATTGGTCGGCTCGATCGGGGTAGGACAACGCTCTCACAGAATATCAGCGTAAAATGGCAGCTTATTGTTGATGTGCTACGTGTGGTGAGTGTAGAGAATCGGAGACCTATTTTGCTGGAAACGAGGCATTCCATCTTAGTCCTCAGGGGTATCAACGCATCTGCATTTTGATTCTTAATCGAGGATAAATGTAGATGTCTATGGGCCACAGCATCCACTTACCATCAGGTGGACTGCGTTCTCTCTTGTCACCCTTATTCTATAAAAAAGGCATTATATAATTATTTATTCTGCCATACAATCAGTATATTTTAAATACTTAAACATATTATTACAATTTTGGTAGCAATTTTTTTTATTGAGAATATTTATCAAATGTATGTTTAGTGGAAAACAACTTAGTATTATTAAATCTTGTCATTTCGCAATATGGAACAAAGTTATTGTTACCTATTTCTGGAGCAAAGTAGCAATTTACTCAATGCTGTATTCCCTGTTGAAGGGTTAAGATAAGACAATATTATTACAGGCTGTGAGGCATTCCATATTAGTCCTCAGGGGAGTATATGTGGTTTACTTTGTTTGAATTTGGTTACAGGTATCCATAGGCAGAGCCGTGGTAATTCAACCGCTAAACGCTCGATGTAAATTTCACAGTATACAAGCAACTCGAATTTACCATACATTATTAATAAAATTATTTTTGTTTTTGTGTGTGCATGTCTAAGGAATAATATATTTTAAAGCATATGCAGTCCGTCAGCACTCGGAGTAACGCAACGGAATAATGCTCCACAACCCTCTCTGAAATTAGGGGGGGGAGTGGAGGAATACATTCGTATTTAGTTATGTTATTATGAGTCTTCATTATTACCAAAATTAAAATTTGAAAAATATGCTTTTTCTTGAAAGAGTTAGACTATTAAATCAAATATTATGTGTTATATCACTTATTAAAAAGGGGCATTTTGAAGAAATAAATTTGATTTGACTTGATTGATTTATAATTCATATGCTTGATTACAAATTAAATAACAATACACTATTACATACTACTTGAACATAACAATTGAAACTTAATTATAATATGAATAATACATTTATAATTAAAAAATTCATTGATTTGAATTTTGATCACAAAAACAATTAATTTTAAACAAAAATAAAAAGACAAAACATCGATTTACATACACTCATACGTAGTAGAGCCACGCTGCAGCTATATTATGGTTGTGGCACGAATGGTCGGCTCGACCGGGGAGGACCACGCTCTCACAGAATACCAGCGTAAAATATCAGTTTTACTCGTATGTTGCTGTGTTTCGTTCACCATACGAAAAGCAATGAAGAGAGTCGGAGCCCTTTTATACTGCAAACGAGGCATTCCATCTTAGTCCTCAGGGGTGACATCATTACAGCTCATCACAAGTCCACTGCTGAACATAGGCCTCCCCTAAGGAATGCCACAAAGCACGGTCCCGAGCCACCTGCATCCATTGACTTCCTGCATGTCTTACCAGGTCAACACTCCATCTAGTGTGGGGACGACCTACACTTCGCCTGCCGGTACGAGGCTGCCACTCGAGAATCTTTGTAATGCTTTTCAGTTCTTTGGGCTATAGGGCCAGTTCATTGCCACTTCAGCTTACTAATCCGTTGGGCTATGTCGGTTACTCTGATTCTACTGCGGATATCCTCCTTTTAAAGTATATCACGCAGAGAAACCCCGAGCATAGCCCTCTCCATAGCTCGCTAAGCGACAGTGAACTTCCTCATACGGTCAGCAGTGAAGGACCACGTCTCAGATCCATAGGTCATCACTGGCAACACGCACTGGTTGAACAATTTAGTTTTGAGGTTTTGAGGTATGTCTGACGAGAAGATGTGTTGTAATCTCCCGAACGCTGCCCAGCCGAGTTGAATCCGTCGATTGACCTCTCGGTCGAAGTTGGACTTACCTAGTCGGACTATTTGTCCCAGGTAAACATATTCGTCAACAACTTCGAGCTTAGTAATCCCAACAAATACCGGCATAGGTGTGATAAGGACGTTACACATGACTTTTGTTTTGTCCATGTTCATCTTAAGACCTATCCGTTGCTCCCAACGGTCACTATTGAGGTCATTGGGCATAGTGCTTAGGTCCTCCAGCGATTCAGCCATAAGGACTATATCGTGGGCAAATTGAAGATGAGTGATGTATTCGCCATTGACGTGACTACTGTATCCTTTCCAGTCCAGTAGCTTGAAAACGTCTTCCAATGCAGCGGTGAAGAGTATCGGGGATATAACATCACCCTGTCTTACACCTTTCTGCACTTGGATAGGTTTCGTACTCTGGTTCTGTACTCGGATAGCCACCTTAGCCCTACTGTACAAACACTTCAGCACTTCGACATACCGACAGTCAACTTGGCACCGCTGAAGGGATTGCAGCACCGCCCATATTTCGACAGAATCAAAGGCTTCCGCTTTAATTCCATCCTCGCCCGGGGACTTGCCGTTTTTAAGGTTCTGGAGAGCCATTCTAATCTCACTCAAACTGACGTCCGGGATATCATCGGAATAGTGTCGGATAAGACTTGCTCTTTAATCGTTACTCACACTTGCGTGTGGCTCCAACGATGACGTGTACAGCTGCCCATAGAACCTCTCAATCTCACTCAAAATCTCAGGTGTCTCGGAAACGATGCTGCCACACTCAGTCTTCAGCTTTAACAGTTGACTCTTTCTGGCAGGCAGATCTCTGGCAAAGACTTTGGAGCCCTGGTTCCGCTCGATCGCTTTTCAATACGAGCTTTATAGAAGTTGCGTAAGTCCCGCCGCATCGATTTGGAGATCTATCGATGGTCTGATCTGTGTGATCGGAGAGTTTTTGTGTTCTTCAGCGGCGGGTCTTACAGAACTTAGCTCCGACCGCATGGACAGTTTCCACGAGCTTGTCATTCATATCGTCCACTGCATTGCAATCTTCTAGGCACTGAAAACGGTTTTGTAACTCGAGCTGAAAGGTTTCGGGTCTTTGGATTAGAGCACGAGGGGGACGGAGCGTTGACTTCATTAGACGAGACCTCTCCAACTTAACGTGTAGGTTCAGTGTTGCTCTAACCATTTGGTGATTTCTGCCACAGTTTTCACCCACGCGATCACTGAGACATCACTGAACAGTTGCCGCCTAGTCGTCATAATGAAGTCAATCTCATTTTTTGTCGAACCGTCGGTGCTCGACCAGGTCCACTTCCTGTGGGGCCGCTTCTGGAAGAAAGAGTTCATCATAAAGAGTCCGTCTTTCTCCATGAAGTCAGCCAGATGCTAGCCCCTTGGGTTTCATTGCCCTATACCAAATTTCCCTTCCTTCAGCTCACCGTTCTCTCTTGTGCCTAGTTTTGCGTTGAAGTCTCCCATTAACACCGTATAGTGAGTTTTGGAGAATGCATGGCTCTAGAGATATCCTCATACATTTCCTCCACCTCCTCATCGGGATGTGCCGAGGTTGGTGCGTAAACCTGTATGACCTTCAGCGACTACCGTTTGGTGATTCTGAGTATAAGGTACGCAACCCTCGTTGACACACTTCCAATCTTTACAACGTTGTTAACGAGAGACTTGTGGACGATAAATCCGACACCTCCTTGGGAGAGATGGTCGCCCTCCCGGTCATAGAACAAGTTGCCGGATTCGAGGATTACCGTGTCCTCCCCCTCTCTTCGGACCTCAGATAATCCTATAATATCCCAGCATAACTTGTCTGTCTCTTCTTCCAGCTCCGGGATCTTCTCGTCAGTCCTCAGGGTGCTTGCGTTGTATGTTGCCAGGTCGAGTCGTCTTAGGTGGCAGCCGAACCTCCACCGGAGATTCGTAGCACCCCCTGCCCCGCCGTTACCATGGTCGCCACCGTAGCCAAGAATAGCGGGGCCGCTGGGGACTGGGGGCCGTATCTTCGTAACTTTAATCATGGGGAGGTATATTGCCATAGTCACCACGCTTGGTGAGCGGATTGGAAATCGCAGTTCTTTTATTGTTGTTTTGCTGTTAGCAGAAAGATGCTGCTGCCCATCTTCTGTATCAGTTTCCCTCTGTCGCCTCTTACTACACCCACGGGAAGATATGGGGTAGTGGGTATTCTTACCCGCCACTCAGGGGTGACAACGCAGCTGCATTTTGATTCTTAGTAGAGGATAAGTCTATGGGCCACAGCATCCACTTACCATCAAGTGAACTGTGTGCTCGTTTGTCACCAATATTCTAGAAAAAAGAAGATGTTGTGTCCCATCTTCTGTGCATTTCCCTCGGTTTTACACTCACGGATGATATGGGGTAGTATAATATTCTTACACTGCCACTACACGATACACACACACACACTCTCATAGTAAAAAAATATTACCGTGACCCTCGCCTTAAATAAAATTTAAGTAAGCTTTTATTTTTAAATTAATTCTGTAAGAAAAACATTAAAAACTTTATCCCTAATTTTGTTACTCTGAATTTTTTTTTCGATTTTTGTGGAACCATCCATGAAATGTAACCTATTTAATAAAAAAACATCAAAATCTGTTGACTGTTAACGAAGATATCGCGTTACATGCATAGAAAAAAAATACAGTCGAATTGTATACCTCCTCCCTTTTTTGAAGTCGGATGATATTAAAATAAAAAATACATCTCCGGTATTTGTTTAGAATTGTGATTAAAACTCTAAAATTCTCTACTTTAAAAAATATGAAACATTATTTTAAAAATGATTTTAACAAATTTTCAAGGAGCGTCGACACGCTTTTCCCTTTTATACGGAGCATGATAAGTAGAGCACTCTATCCTGGCCATTGTGATGCCACATGCAGTCAGGAAAATGGCAAGAGGGAGAAAATGAGGACGGGAAACAAGGTAAACAAGAACACTATGTCTGGTAAGGGATATTGCATGTAAGAAGCATAAAACTAAGAGGAAAAAATAAATAACGTTATCGACTTCGCCCGCGTGGAATTTATTGTGATTAGATTTCATGGGTTTTTATATTTTTTCGCGGAACTCTAATTCTTTTTTAAATTAGCGTATGTTACTCCTTATTACATCAGCTATCTGCCAGTGAAAGTCCCGTCGAAATCGGTCTAGCCGTTTCGGAGATTAGCCCGAACAAACAGACAGACAGAAAAAAAATTTAAAAATTATTTTTTGTTATCAAAGTATGTATACTTTCATATGCATTTAATAAAAATCTGTTATTTTGACATTACAAACAGACACTTCAATTTTATTTATTTGTGTATTTACAAATTAAGAAGCAATTTACAAAATTATTAATTTATAAGATATTTTTTTCTTGTTTCCTTAAAAATGATAACCGAGGTTTCTTTTTTAAAACTCTGATTTAATTCAATGTTCTTTTGTTTTTATCTGTTTTTACATATTTTTTATTTTTATTGTGGCATTTGCTGCAAGGCCTTCAGTCAAAAGTAATACATCAAACGCGAATACTTATCGTTTAAATAAATATTATTATAACGATCCAAGGGATCGTAAAGCCTAGTTGAGCTATATCCTATACGATGTAAAATAGTACCCTAGATAAACAATTTGCTAATCGATATTTTAAGTCCTGATTCGAGGACAAGAAAACAAAGTTCGTCGTCATATTATGTTATTCATCTTATTGTAAAGTTTCTGGAAGATTTTAGGGATAAGGGCGCAGCAATTCATGTTTGATCAAGTTCATACATATATTTGTATATGAAAAATATCCTCGATATTGGTTTGAAATAAAACTGAATTTTTGAATCGTTAAATTTTTTATTTTTTATTTTAATGACAATTGTAACCCTGTAGTGGTGGTTAAAGAATATCACTACCCATATCGTCCCGTGGGTTTCGAGAGAGGCAACAGAGGAAAACAAACCAGAAAATGAGCAGCAGCGTCTTCCTAATAACAACTAAAATATAAAAAACTGCGGTTGCCAACCTGCCTGCCCAAATAAGCCTAGGGGGTGAGGCAATCTATGGGGAGGCTTTAATTCAGCACTGGACTTTGTTTAGGCTGTATCGGTAACGGTAATTGTAACCTTTAAAATATTTTTTTTGAAAAAAAAATATCTATTTGGTTTCGGCGTTAAAAAATATACATTTTTTTTTTTGGAATTAGGGTAAAAAACGAGCTCACAATCACAGGTGCATTGTGTGCTCAATTGTGGGTAAGTGGATGATGTCGCCCATAGACTTCTACGAGTACGTTTATCCTCGATTGAGAATCAAATTGCAGATGCGTTGTCACCCTTGAGGAGTAAGATGTAATGCCTCGTTTCCAGTAAAAAGGGTCTCAAAACATTCGGACATATTAAATATTTAGTCTTTTGAGAAGCATTAATGTTGCATCATGTAGCTACAACAGTTTAATAAATTTTATAATTAATAAAAATAATGAAAAAACAAGCAACATATCTAACATTTAAATAAAATATTTAGACTAAAAAGCTTTTACTTAAAAGCCATTATTCGCGTTATTCTAATATTTATTTTAAGCGGACTGCACACAAGTGTCTCGGGGCCGTAGTCGGCTTATTTAAAGCTAACAGAAACAGTTCAGCGTAATGAGACGGGGCCGAGTGCGCGTGACGCGACAACTTTATTATTTTCGCTATAGGATTGACGTACAGTGTTAGCTAGGTTGTAGAACCAAATAAAATATGAAATCTTGAGATTAGTATGTAACAAGAAAATTTATTTTATATAAGTATATTTAAATAATACTGGTAATGCTATTAACATTACTAATATTCCCTTTAACCACTCCTTTTTAGCTTAAAATGCTTGTGTTAAGAGTGGTTCACGACAGTAGTCGGGTGACGGACTCGAACCCACGACCTTTTGAATTCGTGGTCAGTACCCTACCAACAGGCTACTGTCATTTATCAATCAATCAAATGTCTTATGTATGTGTTATGGTATCTTTAAAATATACCTTGGTGTTTTGCGTAGGGGGCTGTATATGAATTCTAAAATAATTACACTCCGACATCACCCTCAAGTAATGCCTCAAAACACAGTCCTGAGGTAACTGCATCTATCGACACCCATGTCTTGTCGTCACTCCAACTAGCAGGTCCACAGCAGAATCAGAGTAAATGACATAACCCATCGGAACAGTAAGCTAAAGTGGCAATGGACTGGCTATTTTGCGCGAAAAACAATAACTGATGACCAATGACTGGAAATAAGGGCTCTGGTGTAGCAGCCTCATACCGGCAAGCGGAGTGCAGGTCGGCTTCCATCTAGAAACACACTGATAAACCTAAATTAAATGTTTTAAAATGGATCAGGTCTACGAGTATGTACACTACCTCAAAAAAAAGAGAAAAATCTGTATAATTCTGGAAAAATATAGATAAATCATTTAAATGTATCCTGTCGTGGTAAACAATTGATGTTTATCAATTATTTTTACCGACTTTCAACATGGCGTCTCACCGATTTAGTTACTCTGTGCTTATAGACAATGACAGTAAACCATAAAGCGACCATTGATCATAGAAAGAGAACTGTCAGTTGTCACAACAGTGTCACTTTTCAGTGACTGAAGTGTCACTTTCATCTCGTCCCACAGAAATAAACATGTCAAACGTCACTAATCAATAAAAACGACAGCTTACCGCCATGACGGGTTTTTGTTGTGTGTTGCAATTACAAATGTAATTTCTTGTGCTTTACCAGCAAACAAAGCCATTATAAAATAATTGGACAGTTGAGAACTGTTTAAAATGTGTTTCCCTATTTTTGAGTACAGTGTACATGGACCTGGCCGAGGTTCCATACATTTTGGAACATCTCATTTCAACCTAAAAAGGAAATATATGCATATGTTTTATAACTGTAACATATAACTTATGACAAATTTTCAGTCGACAACTTCTCTTATTTGGAGCCAGATCAGGTTTTAATTATTTTAACAAGCGATCAAGAATTTTAAGCATGTCATGACATAAGAGAAGTTACTACCCCATATCATCTCATGGGCATCGTAAGAGGGGACAGCAGGTATACAGAAACAGAAGCTAGGTGGCAGTATCTTCTTAATAACAACTCAAAATAATCAAGAAACTAATATAGTTGCCACGCTTGGCAGGTGCATTATGATATTCTCCACATGAAGCTATCTATTGTGAAGGCCTATGTACAGCAGTGGTCTTTTGATATATTTTTTTATTAATTCATCCATTATGAATAAATTTAAAAAACGCTACTTATTTCTTAAGAATTTTTTTATTGCGCCGTCATTAATTAATGTCCCATGAAAAATCCTCATTTATATGTATGTATGTAGGGCGCTGCAATTCGATTTGAACTTTTTTTTCATTGGAGAAAACAATAAATTTAGTGTTATTACTTGCGGACCGGCATCGTTTCGCCTGGGTACAATAAGAGTCGATCGGTCGTTGTTAAGTTCCCCTCATTTTATTATTATTATTCATTCCTTATTCAGACAAAACACCCATTTTGTTAGTACTCTTAAAACTAGGGATTAGTTATTAACAGAAATTATTATTTACTTTTAAGCATACCGGGCCTGGAAGCCATATGCACTGTGTTCCAAAGCTTCATCACAGGGCATTCTTGCCTTCGTCATTTAAATAATAGTTAAAACGACGCTTGTCACACACATTTAAAATTATTTTTAATTAATGAATTTTAAGATGAAAAAGTAATAGTAAATGAAAAAGGAAATTAGTTCTGCAGCATATGCGTAAGAACGATTGGAAGTCTCGCCAATGTTGAAACAACACAAACAGTCTGAGGGAATTTTGCTATGGGGTAACGCGAGTGACATTGAAACCATATTTGTTTCGCAAAACTGGGCCGTACGGGCAATTTATAAATTAAACTGTAAAAAGTCCCTCAGAATTTTTTTTTAAGAAATTATTATAATAGCTTTAGCATCGCAATATTTTTATGAAAATGTAATGAGTGGACGTAAAACATGAATAGGTTTGATAAGAACAAAGATGTTAATACTTTAAATAATATACTAGGATCAAACACAAGCTTGTAATCTCAGTTACTAAAGTCCACAAAATTAGTATTTCATTTATTTGGCAATATATAAGCAAACGAACAAAATCTCGGGAAATGTTCTAAGTCTGCCAACAACTATAAAATTTTTATTTAAGAAAAACCGTTTCTATAAATAAATTTACAAAATTCTAATGTATCGATAATAATCTTGCTGGGTATCTTGCTGGTTCTTCGCAGGACAGAAGAATTTCCCAAACCCGTGGTAAAAAGAACGTGGTGAAAACTTGACCTTCAATAAGTATCGTGTAATAATCTAATGTTGAATTATACTATTCTATTCTATTATATTCTATTGCATTCCATTCCATCCCATCCCATCCCATACCATTCCATTCCTTTCCATTCCATTCCATTCTATTCTATTCTATTTTATAGCCTACATACGTACCATAGATGAATACAGACCTTTTGACTAACAATAGTGCCAATGGTAAACGAATTTGTGTAATGTCATATCATACGTAGCGTCACGCCTGTAATCTCAGAGACCTTAGGCAGAGTCCAAAGAGCAACGAGCTACTCGGACCACGTTTAACCAAAAAATATATGTTTAGATGGAAAATTGTGAAAGACAGGTGGCTAGCTCATTGCCTTCACAATCATAAACTCAATACCCCATTGTCGCCTTTTATGACACGCTAGGCAAGTAACATAGTTGGCACAGTTTTTTAGTCGCACATAAACATGGGATCTATAAGTCCCAGACCAACCAATTGCATTGTAGTATATTACAAAAACTAATCGAATAAACTTCTTTCCAAGCGTTATAATCTAATATCATAGCGTATCAGTGGCAAACAGTCCTAATTTTGAACGCACGTGAACACACGTGGTCACAATATTTACACCGAGGACGTACACTGCATAATTTAGCCCTCATTTTCCAAGGTATAGCTTAATACAGCTTCCGCTGGAATACGAGCAGAGTTGCCGGAATTTAATGGATAATTACAAGCGTAATATCTGAAGGACATGCCGACGTCCTTTGAATAATATGATTGATAAGCGAGACGCCTTAGGACGGCTTATTATATTATAATATCTTCGTTTCTTGTAATTTTTTTCTTGTACTTCATGTATATTAAAATCTCTAAAGCAGTCTATATACTATAATTAATTCGAAATAAACCTTAGTGCTCACTTTATCTATGCTTATCCTAATTACACGAATACTCGGCACAAATTTGCAGATACAGCTTTTTTCTAGGGAAATAGTGTTTAAGAAATATATTTCCTATTAACGTTTAGCAAATATAGGTATATTCGTAACTATTTATCGTAATAAAACTATCCGCCTATTTTCCTCATCTTATAAGTGAATAGTCTACCATAAAGATCACAACGCGTGATGTGAACAATAGAGAAAAAAACTGTTGAACTTCCGGCCGTTAACCCCCAGACATTAGACTGACGAGCATGTATCGCATTACGGCGAGGGTCGGAGTTTCCTTGTCATTGGAAGATTAGTTTCACTCTCATTGTCGAATGATACGCATTACCCTTATTATCGATGTTACTAATGCATTAATAGTTGTTTTGTTTAATAGCCTAAATGATGTTATTAGAATCGAAGTTCAAACATGCGAAAATTGTTATTTTCATATATCTCACGTGTTTAATTGCCTGAGCTGTATCTTCCCAATGTCTTGATTATAATATATTTAACCAACAAAGACAGATAGACGGAGCGGTGCGTAAATTTTAAGTGACGCCGAAACCATGCTTAACTTTTGGCACACCCTCAAGCACACATCTTTTCTTTTTAAAACAGCCCGTGAAAGTCCACTGCTGGTCGCACACATAGGCACCTAAAACTATGTTGTTGGTTGCAAATGATTAAGGATGCGTATGTGCTTACAATAAATTGAGCGTGATTTTAACTTGGTTTCGGCGTCACTTGCAATATCGCTTCGGATCCCTTAAAATACTTGAGACAGTCCTATCGCTTAGTTTCTAAATGGCAATGTTATCTAAAAAAATAATGAATATATTGCCTTAATTTTATAAACAAAAATATAATGTCAGACACATAAAAGCTTGATAGATTTTTGTATTCCTAAAAAATTAAAAGCTATTTTCATAAATTCTTTCCTATCTATTACAAACTTGTTAGGCGTGAGTCACGACATGACATGACAGTTGACAGTTATGCATTGGCGTATGATCACACACACACACACCCACACATCTTTTGTTTTACCAGAATAATCGTAAACTGTAAAACTAAAATTATTTTTGAAAAGTAAACTTAGTTCGTTGTTCATTGGTACTAACGAAATTGTCCGTTACAATTTTAAGTGCTGCATTACTACGTTCTTAGCAGTGAAGTAAGACATATATTAAAACGTTAGAAGACGTGGATATCCGAGAAATTAAAAAAAAAATATTTCGCGGATAAATATATGAAGTTCGCTAACACGCATTGGGGCAACATTGCGGATAAAATAGTTTACATGTGCGATATTCGTGCGATGATCACGAACTGTTATTATATGAGAACAAAAATAATTACTTTTGTTAAATATAGACTACAAGTAATACTCATTCAAAGTAATTTTACAAGTACGAATATATACGAAATATATACGAAACAACCGTATTTTTATGTAATAAAATAATTAAAAATAAATATGCTTTTCTACTGATTCGGAAAAAAGCCTCTGTCCTGGGTAACCAGGAAATAAGCTTACGGATTTTTTTTTTAATTTCTAGTGGGATTTTTTAAATATAATACTAGGTATATACAATCAAATTTAAAATCATTTAATCAATCAATCAAGTCTTCTTCAATATTATAAATAAGTCTTTTTATACAGCTTTATAAAAAAAAATTAACTATTTGATAGATTTCATTCATTCATTAATTCATCACAGCCCATCACATGTCCACTGCTGAACATAGGCTTCGCCCATAGCTGCCACTCTTGGCAGGCGAGTTGGCAAACACGGTTTTGTTAAATTAATAATGAGTTGTTATCTATTGGAAGATGCTGCCTAACTCCTGCTTCAATTCCCTCTGTTGCCTCTTACGACACCTACGGGATGATATGTGCAAGCCGATTTAACGTACTTTAAACTACCTTTTGGTCACGGCCGGAGACTAGACATCTGCGTAGGACAGGATTATAACACATGAGAGTGTTTGCATAAACAGGTGCACTCTCTTCCCTCACTTTCATAGTCCGATGGAACGTCTGACACGACCGGCGAGAGATCAGGTGCAAGACCAACATCTCCCTCCTCTGACTCCTGGCTGCTACTGATGATTTCTTGACAGGATTCGAACCGGGGACCATATGATTAGCAATCGCGCGAACGACCATTGGACCACCAAGCCAGCCACGGCAATTTATATAGTGTATTTTTATCATAATATTGTAATGACAATCGAGGTAGCATTCCACCTGATGTTAAGAGGACTTCAGCCTTAGGACATCTGCAACCATTTTCCAACTAAGCAGACCAAAGATACTTTTTAACCTGTAATAACGCTCTGATAATATCTAATAAAGCTCTCTGGTCCTTCAAACCAAAATTTAGAAATCGGTACACTGCTGCTGAGCACCAGAAATATTTTTTTTTTATATATAGAAGGCAAAACTAACGACCATATGTCTAAAAAGACAAGCGGCCACCGCCACCCATGAAAAATACATAAATATTCTGATCAAATAACTTATTTCGTGAAATTTCCACACAAAGGGCAATAACAACATGTTTTCATAGTATATATGCAATGTGTGACGACGATTTTGCAATTTTGTTTTTTTATTAAGGATAGATGAAGGTGTCTCGGGCCACAGTATTCGCTTACCCAGTTTTCCTTTTAAATATAAAAAAAAACATGCGTGAGTGTTGTGGAACACTCGATTGGAACGAAGTTCCTTTTGTAGTATATTATTATTGATAAACGTATTATATTATTGATTAACAAATACAAATAAATGAATTACTAGCGTCTATTAAAATGAAGCATCATTTAAAATAAAATAATATTTCTTTCATGGCAAGATAAGAAAAATTGCGATTTTACTAGGAGTTTTCTTCCTCGCACGACTTCTTTGTGGAATCGTTTTCAATCGTTTCCGGACTGATACGACCTTACTCCTTTTTAAAAGGTCGGCAATTCCCCTGGTGTTGCAGTTGTTCATAGACGGCGAAATCACGGTCGAAATTTCTCCGTTGCCTTTTGGTAATGTGCATAAATCAATTTATTATTCTTTCTCTCATTTGTTCTCAATTGTCTTTTCTTTACTTATTCATCTGCCTTCGTCACAGAACCTGCATTATTTTCTAAGAAAATTAAAACGATCCATGTAGATTTTGTGAGAAACGTAAACACAGATTCGTTCATTGCCCACCAAATCGTTTCATAGGAACTCTAAAGATAATGACTACTTGCATTATAATATTTCAACTTCATTGTTTGCGTGTGCACATATAACGTTTTAAAGCGGAGGAACTCTTTTTAAGATAAATAACACTAGAATTGTGCTTTTAAAAAATTTTCATCGGCTTCCACTGTAAATTTTTTTATCAAATAAAACATTAGGGATTTTTTATGCATTAAATATAAGTAAAAAACTTTATACATCATTTTTATAAAGAATTTATTAACTTATCATATCAATACATCTATATACCATATAACATATAAATTAAATTTAAGTGGTATTAAGACATAAATAACAATTTTTAAAATGTTTGTATGTCTGTCTGTCTGTCAGGGATAATCTTCGGAATGGCAGAACCAATTGTTATGAAACTTTACAAACAGATAGAAAACAATGCCGGGAAGAATCTAGGCTATTTGACAAAACAAATGGTGTTTGATTATCTTAAATCTAAATAATCTTGAGAAGCCGGGGCGGGTCGCTTGTTATTAATAATTCTATATTAATAATTAATAAATAATAATATTGTACAACTAATAGGGAAGTAAGGTTCTAGAGTGGCAGCTTCGTACTGGCAAGCGCAGTGTTTGGTGAGATAGATGGAGTGACAACCTTACAAAACACACAGGCAGTCGCTAGCAGGTGGCTCAGGACCGTACGTTGTGGAAATTTACGGGAGAGGCCTATGTTCAGCCATGGTTGTGATGGGCTATAGTGATCATGATAGTGATTTAATAAAGAAATATACATTTTGTTAGGGTTTTCTATTATAGAAATAAACGTATGTAGGATTCTAGTTCAAACTTTTATTTTCACAACTTTTAGTTTTAACAATTGTACTACATATCAGGCCACGTTCACGGAGAGGGGGAGAGAGAGATGGAGATAATAAGAGCATAGAGTAATATCTATACATAAACACAAATGAAATTGAACTGTCGATCTGTAATATTGAAATAACTGGCTTCTATCAGGCTCAGACATAAGCTACCATTTTAAAAATGTTTGTCTGTCTGTATGTCAGTCTATCTGTCCGTCTGTCTCTCTGTCCAGGCTAATGATGATGTGTCGATCTAACTATAATGAAACTTTATAAAGAGATAGAGAGCAATATAATTTGATAAGAGCTTAAATATTTTTTCATGAAGAAACGAAAAATTTATAAAATAAATGGTCCGAGCAAAGCCGGAGCGGGTCGCTAGTAATTAATATGAGATTATCGCAAAATTTACAAATTCTATGGGTTAACTGGTAGAGAATGCCTAAAGTCACTAACTCCGTTCTATGTATCAGATAAATAAATAACCGGTGGGTTGTTCTCACATGGTGGCTCTCACAGAATACCAGCGTAAAATAGCGTCGCTTATTACCGCACAATGGAAAACATTTTTATACGTGCCATGCTGCAGCTACATTAGTAGTATAGTTGTAGCACGAATGGGTCGGCTCGACCGGGGAAGGACCATGCTCTCACAGAATACCAGCGTAAAATAGCAGCTTAATGCTGCTGTGTTTCGTATGGTGAGTGTAGAGAACCGGAGACCCTTTTTACTGGAAAAGAGGCATTTCATCTTAGTCCTCACGGGTGACAACGCATCTGCATTTTGATTCTTTATTGAGGATGGATGTAGATGTCTATGGGTCACAGCAACCACTTACCATCAGGTGGACTGTGTGCCCGTTTGTCACCCTATCCTATAAAAAAAAAATTAATATCGGTACATTTACGAGTACGAGTTCTACCGTGGCACCAGTGCTGCAGAAACAGCTCGAAGAATTAATGATGTGTACGGCGCTGGTGTCGCAAAAGAAAGCACAGTACGTTTTTGGTTTCAACGTTTTCGTTCAGGAAATTTTGACCTTCAGAACCAACCCAGTGGACGGCCGGAGACCAAAGTGGAAAATAAAGAATTAAAGGTTACTGTGGAAGCGGATCCATCACAAATCACTTCAGGGATAGCTGCAGGCTTCGGGGTAAGTGATAAAACTGTATTAATCCACTTGAAGCAAATCGGGAAAGTAAAAAAACTTGAACGACGGGTACCTCATGAATTGAGTGAATCGAACTGGCAAACACGCGTCGACTGCTGTGTTACTTTGCTCAACCGACACAATAATGAAGGGATTTTAAATCGAATCATTACTTGTGATGAAAAGTGGATACTGTACGATAATCGGAAGCGCTCGTCATGATGGCTGAACCCTGGAGACCCAGCCAAATCCTGCCCTAAACGAAAATTGACTCAGAAAAAGTTACTTGTGAGTGTTTGGTGGACTAGCGCCGGTGTCGTTCACTACAGCTTTCTAAAATCTGGCCAAACGATTACGGCAGATATCTATTGTCAGCAATTGCAAACCATAAAGGAAGAACTAGCTGCTAAATAACCGAGATTGGTCAATCGCTCGAGGCCACTGCTGCTTCACGACAACGCAAGACCACACACTGCACAACAAACAACCACTAAGTTAGATGAGCTACAATTGGAATGTCTGCGACATCCACCGTACTCCCCGGACCTTGCTCTAACAGATTACCATTTTTTCCGGAATTCGGACAACTTCTTACAAGGAAAAAAATACAACTCCGATGAGGCAGTCCAAACCGCCTTCAAAGAGTTTATTGATTCTCGCCCCCATGGTTTTTTTAATAAAGGGATCAATGAACTACCTGTGAGATGGCAAAAGTGCATAGATAACAACGATGCATCCTTTGATTAATTAAATATATTTTACAAAAAAAAAATTGACTTTATATTCCTCCCGTACAAAACGCCAATTTCATATATAAGGACCTAATATATTTTTGTTCAAAATATAACACGTCAAATATTTTAGCGTTCGTCCTTTTAATTCTCTCTTTTGTTACCCACCTAAACTTTTCATTTATTACATTAAAGTTTATAAACAAATAAAAATATTACAAACATATATATACCTTCTGTTATATACTGTGGTCCATTTTTACCCATTATCTCCACATACGTGTCGTAATTCGTAAAATATCGACCGACGATGGACATCAGCGTCATATTAGTAGTGGAAATATGAAGAACATTTTTTTAAGAGTAATGGTGACACACGAGCACTCAGTCTACCTGATGGTAAGTGGATTCTGAGGCCTATAGACATCTACATCTATCCTCGATTAAGAATCGAAATGCAAAATGGAAGGAATAGAATAGAATAGGACACTACAAGCTCCTATTTCACCTCGTATTCTGTGAGAGCGTGGTGCTTGCCGGGTTGAGCCGATCCATTCGTGCTACAAACATAATTTAGCTGCAATGTGGCTTTACCACGTTAATAATTTGAGCATTATAAAAGGCTGCAATGATGATGATGATATATTATTTTATTGGAACCACGATATATCATAAAAATAAGTTTTTTTTATTGGGACAAAAAACAGTTACACGTTAATGTTATACAATACAGTTAATTTATAAAGGAGTACTTAACGTGTAACCCACACCAATGCCCACAAAGTAATATTATATGCTTAGTCTTATGTTTAACGCAATTTATGAGAGCATAGGTAATTATGGTAATTAATTTAGGTTTATATGAAAAATTGTCAAAGTAGGTATAGGTGGTTATCCCATTACATCACATACTCGTCTCTTACTCCATGCAAGTAACACAGTTGGCACAATATTTTTTGTTAAGTTCCAAATAGTCATAGGATACGGTTGTACCTATTTTGACTAATTATTATTTATTAACACCGTGGTCATTTCGTCGGTCGGCTCGACCCATTCGTGCTTTGTTGCTTGCTCATTATATCTTGAGTAAAGCGGTTAATCCCAGCCAAGCCATTATTTGCAAAACCTACTATTTTTCTTAAACCGATGTATTATCTTAATATGCATTACTGCATAACCCTATATCATCCCGTGAACATAAAATAAAATGTATATATATATTATATACTAACACAAATAATATATAAATAAATAAAAACCCAACCAAATGGAAGCCCTCGGCAGGGGAGACCAAACGGCCGAGGGTTAGGGGCAAAGGGAAAGAAACCGGCGGACGATGCGGGCGGTGTCGAGGAGCACCGCCTTCTGCATTTGAGCACGGAGCGGTCCTTCACGGAGTCCCAGTCGCCTTAGATGACCCGAGAGGCTGACCGGGATTAGCCCGTTCGCAGAAACGACCACAGGAATAATTTCAGTCGGCAGACCACCCCACATGTCGGTCACCTCGTGAGCCAGGTCCAGATATTTTGTCAGCTTATCTGTTTCGGCTTTCACGAGGTTCTCGTCATAAGGAATGGTAATATCGACCAAAATATCTCTGACTGTGCCCGGTCCATCAGCACAATATCAGGCTTATTCGCAAGAATGGTCCTGTCTGTGATGACAGCCCGGTCCCAGTAGAGCCTGGCGCGGTCATTTTTGAGCACGGCTTCCGGCAAGTACTTATAATATGGCATTTTCCTATCCACGAGACCATATTTCAGAGCGAGCTCCTGGTAGAATCCTGGCTACTAGGTTGTGTCTGTGCAAATACTCAGTGTTAGAAAGCGCCGAACAACCGGAGATGACATGGCTAAGTGACTCGCCGGGATGGCGACAAGCTCGACAGATGTCGACGGCGCCATCCTTTAGGATGTATCTCCGATAATTGTTGGTCTTAATAACCTGATCCTGTATCGCACAGACAAAACCCTCGGTTTCCCCAAAGAGGTCTCCGAAAGGTAGCCAGTGGAGGGAGGCGACTGTGTCTACGAAAGGCTCATGTAGAGCCTTGTAGAACCTCCCGTAGAGCTCCTTCTCCTTCCATACGGTCTCCCGGTCGGAAATGCACTGTACTGCTGGGTCTTGCCATTGCTCGTTCGCTAAGGATAGAGGAGTAAGCCCTTTATCACACGAAATGACGTCCCTGTAGAATGGATCATCCGATCTCGCCAGAAAGTAATTACGGAGGCTGCACACTTCGCGATTATGCATGGTGAGAGCGCTCAAAAAGCCGCGCCCACCATGTTTCCGCGGCAAGTACAGCCTCATTACTGACGATCTCGGGTGATCCTGTGTGACGTCATAACAGTGCGGACTTTTCTATCCAGAGCGTTCAGTTCAGTCTGAGTCCACCTGAGCATGCCGAAGGTATATATGAGGACAGGCATGACCCAACCGTTATATGCGTGTGTCTTATTCACACCCGACAAAAGACTGTTGAGCACTTTTGTCAAGCGTGCATAAAACACATCGCAAACTGACTGTTTCATATCCGCCTCATCGATACCTATGTTCTGCGACATACCCAGGTAACGGTATGTTTCAGCCTGGGAAAGGGTCCTTATGTTGATGGGCATAGATAAGTCTATGCCCTCAGAGTTAGCAACCCTACCCCTATCGACATGGAGGACCGCACACTTATCCGTTCCCAGCTCCATTCTAATAGAATTGCTAAAATCACAAGTGATGTTTAGCAATTCCACAAGATGTGAGCGACTGGAGGCGAATAACTTGAGATCATCCATATAGAAAAGGTCACTTTTGTACCTCCTTTCCGAAGCTGAAATCCCCTCCCAGAACCCTCCAGTAAGGTACTGAGAGGGTTTAGAGAGAGGCAGAACCAGATTGGACTCAGACAATCGCCCTGGAAGATACCCCTTCTTATCCTTATGTGGTTCTCCGCAACCGTCATCCGCTCGCCTAGATGACAAAGGATCGTACTCCACTGCCCCATACACTGCCCGAGGAAGTCTCTAACTGTACAGTCAACCTTGTACAGCTCGAGGACCCTCTTCAGCCATGTATGAGGCACCGAGTCGAATGCCTTTTTGTAGTCTATCCAGGCGGCGGAGAGGTTCCGACGGTTGCGTTTAACCACCTTGCCAATGACCGCGTCAATGAGGAGTGGTTACTTAGTTCCACGACCACCGCACCGACATCCATTTTGAGCGCGCGACATCACCTGATTTGAGTTCAGGTGATGAGTGATTCTCGCGCTCAAAATGGATGTTAGTGTCTTGTATATGGTAGGTAGACACGTTATGGGGCGGTATTTGCTCGGGTCTGTGGAATCCCGGTCTTAGGTACCAAATGAGTGATCCCAGTAGTGAAGAGGCTCGGGAGTGACTTTTGGTCGAGAGCTCTTGAAACTGTCGGGCGAGCACAACGTGAACCCTTCAGCCAGTAGTGATGCAGTCCGTCGAGTCCGGACTTTTCCAGTTCGGGGCCCTACGGACCGCCTCAGCTACGTCATCCGGCGTTATGATGACGGGGTCCATGGGCGTAACACTCGCACACTGACTCGCCACAACTTCCGTCCAAGGGCCCTCGCTGTGGTTTACGGGCTCTGACCACAGGCCGCGCCAGAATGCGATAGTGTCGGCCTGATTCGGTGCTGAGCCCGTTCCACGTACCATCGGCCGCTCCAATGATTCATAGAGCCTCTTCTGATCACTCTGGAAGAGACGATTCTGGTTGAACCGTGTCGACCTCTCGGTATATCGCCGAATCCGCTTCCCCCAAGCAGCGATTCTCTGCTTCAGGTCGTCTATGCGCTCCGTCAGTTTTTGCGTTATATCCGGCTGGGACAAACTGATATTTGTCCCAGCAAACGCCATCCTGACGGTGCGCACAATTCTCGGTCTATTATTACCCGACCTGAAGCTTGTCAGTCTGCCGATGAGGGCTCTTGCCTTTGCGATACGGTCCTCAATTCTTTTTCTCCAGGCTGGGATGGCGCTACTTTGTCTAGTAGCGCGTCCAGCCGTGGGAAATTTGGCGCCAATAATACGGCAAACTGCCAGTGCGGCGCGTAAAAGAATTGAGTCCGTTCCGCAAAGGTCCCGGCTGGCTTCCAAATAGGTCACCAGCATTGGGTTGAGAGCCCTCACGACAGCCCGATTCCGCTTGCTTAAGGGTATGCGGGGAAGTCGCGGTCGATTTTCGAGAGGCGTACTGCGCGTTTCCAAAATAGCCTCTTCCAATATGCTCCTCATTTGCTCTAGCTTGTGGGAGACTATTTCATCATCGTCTGAATTAACCACAACTGGAATATCCACGGCGGTATCCACGTACGCAGGTTGCTCTGCAATTAGTGGCACTGCATTACCAGCTGTAGCATTTTCATCCGATGAGGGAATAGCCTCACGTCGTAGTCGTTCGAGTTCGGCGTCACCAAATATGTTGGAGCGCAGGATGTACCGAACTCGGTCTGCCAGGTTTTGCTCCGTTACATGAACAGATGGCTCCAGCTCTGCGAAAAAGCGATGCATCCGAGCCCGATACGCTAACATGCCAGTTTCTTCCCCTTTTGCCCTAAAATACACTCGCAATGCGTTTGCGTTCATAATTTGCGTCCAACGCATGCGACGTGTTCCACCAGCGGCGGGTGCCGCTTGCCGAGTCCGAGAAGACCCAGCCGACACCAAGCCCTCTGGCGGGGATGATGGATGCGGGCGGCTACTAGGTGGTCTTGCAGCCCCGCGCGGCTGGCGACCCGCATGCTGTCGCGTCCAGCGCCAGCTCAAGACGCGCCCTGGCGACCTCCAGGCAGCGGCCCTTTGCGCACTCTTTTTTCCATCATCCATTTTGGGCGTCAATTAACGGGAGACGCCCAGGCCCGGCACCGTTTCATGGTTCGGCCATATGCACAAACGGACCTTTGCACCCTCAATTTTGCCTAGGCACGGCGCTCACACCTTTTGGCAGGGCGCTGACTGACTGCACCGACGTAGCAGTTTTGTCACTTAACTGTTACGTCAGCGGGCGATGGGGTCGTCACTTCCCTACGCCTTATTATTATTATTATTATTATTATTATTTAACATAAAAAACAAAAACAATTATAATATATCCAGCAATTTGTGAATTGTACAAATGTTTTCGAACCAGGACCTGGAACTTAGTAAAACCACTTAGTAATAAGATCTACATTTTTTCTAATTTTTTACTGTAACGGCCTCATTAAATACCCTGTTGGATGTACGTATATTATCTCTTCAAGAATGCGCCACCTACACACACATACATGCATATCCGTGATGATTATGACAAATCCTCTCTACAGAGAGCAGAGATGGAGATGGAGCCGCCCAAGTCCAGCAGTGCACAGTCCTTGGCTTGGTAAGAATGAGGTGCCATTAAAGTAGTACATAAACAATTGCATTTAAAATAGACAGGTACAGTTTAATAATTTACGAGTAGAGAAATCTTAAAGATAGAAAGGCCGTGCCCGGACGGCGAGCACAAATCCATACCAAACGCCATTACCATTCCATTTGCGGCACACCTATTAGTACTTGTTGCTTACGGTCATTAGAAGGCTCGGCACACACGTAGGCGTCGCGTGGGCTGCACTGACGGGGTGTCCCTCTTAATGATCCCAACTAGATACGTTGACGGTAATGATATTTATATGCTCTTGTACATCGAGATTTATATATATCACTCTATCAATATTATTATCTGTAACCGTGATCGATTGACAATAGATAAATAAATCAAGTTTACTTTGATTTAGTTCAAGTTATTTATCGAGATTTATCAAGTCGTTTTGTTATTTATGAAATGTACTAACTCTTAAATACTACTGAAAGTACTTTGGAGAGAGAAGATGCCCACCGTTATGTTTCAGTGCGTGTTGGCGGACTTGACATGTCCTCGTAATATTTGTAATTTCTCAGAGGTTTCCTCATGATGTTTTCCTTCACCGCCGAGCACATGGTAAATTAGAACAAAAAGCATTTAAAAACTTCATTGGTTGGGATGGAATTAGTTCGCTTGCGTACGTACGCACGTACTTAGTTTTAAGGCGAAAGTTCCAATATTTTGCTATTTTATCCAGAGGGGCCCTTGAATCACATCAAGCTCCCCCCCTAGCTAGAGGAGCCTCTCTCCGAAAGCAGGGGTCGGGGTGCCTCGGGACTGCAGTCGGCAGAATCGTTGCACTCAGTACCTCGTAGGTCCTCGCTTACGAGCCTAAGTCGATGAAGCTGTAAAGGCCGCAGGGCCAACAGCGTACACTTTCAGAAAAAAGAAAAAAGTAGATGTACCACGTAAAACATTCTTTATCTAATGTTTTCTTATATTTACGCGAAGACTACAGATTAAATGAAACTAATTTTTACGGATTATATCGCGTTTAATTTTAACTTTTTAATTCCCGACGTATCGGGAAGTCTGCAGTTTGTGAACATGTTCAAGATCGTCCCCGCCATTACATTAGATTTGATAGACCACAAATCCTCGCAAAAGAACACCGAATCCTACCAAGGATGATTTGCGATGCTATTGGAATTAAAAAACATCCTAATTTCAATAGAGAAGATGGATGGGTGCTGCCATCTGCTTGGGATCCTGTAATTAATAAAAATCCAAACCCAAGTATACCACTGCTAGACTTCAAGATACTGTAAGCTCATTCTGCGTAGCTCGGACCAAAAATTAATATTAAAAAACTGAAGGTAGCCGGGCTAACTATGACATCGGGACGTCAAACACCTCAGTCCCCCCCGTGACCATGGGTGCTGTCAAGTCGGGAATTAAAAAGTTAAAATTAAACGCGATATAATCCGTAAAAATTAGTTTCATTTAACATTCTTTATCGTAAGTAGGTGTAGTTATGGACTACAGAATTCACTAACCATTAAGTGGACTATTTACTGTTTATGTGTTATTCATTCGTCACTATTAAAATAAGCTCTTCTAAGGTGTTTTCAGCTGCTATTTGATCATCATCGTCATTGCAACCCATCATAAATCCACTCTCTATCTCTCTCTCTCTCTCTCTCTCTCTCTTTCTCTCTCTCCTGGAACAATATAAAGTACTAAAGTTACCTTAATCTAGTGACTCCCTGTCCTTACCGTTACCGTTACAACCTATTAAAGTTCACTGCTGAACATAGGCCTCCCCCATAGATTGCCTCATAGGCGGGATATTCTTCATAGCTGTCACGCTTGGCAAGCGGGTTTGCAACCCCAGTATTGCATTATTTCGAGTTGTTATCAGGAAGATGTTGGTGCCCATCTTCTGTTGCATTTCCCTCTGTTGCCTCTTAAAACACTCACGGATGATATGGGGTAGTGTAACATTCTTACACCGCCACTAAACGGTGCACACAGTCTCATAGTGAAAAAAATAACGTGACCCACGCCTTAAGCTACCGCCTTAAAGCCTTAAACTAACGTTACAACGTCTAACTTTATTGATATTACAAAATATTGCTTTTATTTTTAAATTCATTTTTCACCTTACTAGCAAGTGAGTGTACGAAAGTTAACAATGTTACACTAAAGAAATACTTTCCTTTATTTCTTTTTTATTATTTTTCTCTTATACGGACTTAACTTATATCACAATCATAATAACTTTCTTTACTTTCAAACTTTTAATCGAAAACGTCCAGCGACTTCGCCATTTAGGACTTGCGTTCTTCTGATCGTCCACAAATGGATTGCTGGAATAATAAATTGATTCGGCTGCGGAATGCCGATAATATAAGAAGTGATAGAATTAAAGTATATACTCGATCTCTCGATGTGAAGCGTGACCATCCGATGATCGCTGGTGTCTCGTTTTATCGATAAATCATCGCTGCGCACCGTGATGAGCGGAACTTAGGTACAATGATGTATATTTTAGTGGAATGGACCTTTATAATTCTAAAAAAAATATTTCAATATTTTATATAAAACCCGTGGTAGCTCAGAGGAGCCGTGGTAGCTCAGATGGTTAGCGCTCGTTGTAAATTTCACAGTACGCGAGCAACCCGGGTTCGACCCTCGCTGGCACCAATGAAATTGTTAATTGTAATTTTAAGTGTTGATTTACCACATGCTCGGCGGTGAAGGAAACATCGTGAGGAAACCTGCATGTCTGAGAAATAAGAAAAAAAATATTTCGAAGACATGTGAAGTTCGCCAACACGCATTGGGGCAGCGCGGCGGTCAATTCCTTGCCCTAAAATTCTCTCAGAAATGAAAGGAGGTCTGTGCCCAGCTGTGGGACATATATGGCCTGTAACTTTAACTTTTGATATAAAACGTTAAAAAATTACTGAAGTAGTTCTGGGGCTGACAACTAGCCTCAAATTAAAAAGTACCGGAGCAATCGAGTTCTATTCCCACCAGCTCACCTAAAAATTTTAGTAGCAATTTAACTTAACATACCACGTCGTGCTCGGTAAGTTTTTTAAGTCGGTAAAGAAAAACATCGTGAGTAAAACCTGCATGCCTGAGGAGTTACAATATTTCGAGGACATGTGAAGTTTTTAATTGGAGCCTGTGCCTGTAGAAACTATGAAGATTTTTACATAATTATTTTTAATACTATGGTCATAAGGAAAATAATATCTAAATCCACGATTTTATTATGCTGTTGTTAAAATATTTTAGTATAAACGCAATAGCATGTTGCTAAAATTAAATTCCTTCTATAAAGGATGTTATTTTCAACAATGCATAATTTAAGCAGCATTCAAAGCAAATATAATATGTTAGTGCAGCGAACAGAGCTTGTCTTAAAATTAGACGTCTGGGATCAAGTTCATTAAGCTATTCTGTTGTAAATTGACGGACAATGCGAAAACAAAACGTGGACCAAACAACGTAGTAGTGAAGTGAAGGATTTATAGTTACATTTTGTTGTATTGTTCTGGTTTTATTATTTAACATTTTATTGTTACTGCCGTGTAAAGGCGGCGTAAAAGAATCCACTACACCCCCATGTCATCTCATGGGGGTCGAAAAAGGCAAAAGAGTAAAAAAAGCAGTTGGGAAGCAGCATCTTCCCAATAACAGCTCAATAATAATAATTTTAAAAAAAACTGCAGTTGCCTACCTGCCTGCCAAGCGTTACAACTATGGCAAATAACACCCCTAAAAGGCAGCTGTGGGTGAGACCTATGTTTAACAGTCGAGTTTTGATAGGCTGTAATGAATTATGAATAAATAAATAAACAAAATAAATGCTATATTTCTTAAAGTAACAAATATTCAAAAACATTACTTGGGTCCTCCTAGTAAGTTTAAAGGAAAACCAGTGTCGGAAGACCCGCTTTTTTTATTATTAAGTAACTAAATAGAAACACATTTAGTTACTTAATTATAAAAATCGCGTGTATCAGACATTGAATACATTTCAAAGATTAACGGCGATTAGAAGAGGTAATTATCTCTATCTATCTAATACTAACATTAAGTATGAATGAATAAATGAATTTTAATTAGTTTTTAAATGACGTTGCATCTTGTCTAACATATTTAAATTTGGAATAGTATTTTATGTCTTGTATAATTTTGAAAGCTCGATCCTATTCAATATAATATACAGGATTATTTTGCAATACACGGCAAAATGAGCTGTGTTCAAAATTTCATTGCTCTAGCTCATAGGGTAGTTAGTTTAAAATCAATTACTAAATACGACCCGAACAGAAATAAACGAGAGCGAGTAAAAGCGTGTAAAAAGTCCATTCCAGCAGCTTTCAATCAGTGTCGTTTAAAAGGTGGATGACGTCACCGCCACAAAGGTGGCTTATAATAAATGACCTGCAGGAATTAGCCGCGGTACCTACATAATACGAGATAGAAGCTATTATTTTAAAGCCGGTATCATTTACATTGTCTTACGAGTCTTTTTTTTATATAATAAATGATAGTTTTAAAAACGGTAATAGGGCTTTTTGTGAACAATAATCTCTTGTTCATTGCAATTATTTCAAGCGTGGTTTATGTGGCGCAATTTATGAACTATGAATGATATACGACTATAATATTTTTATTTAATTTTTTTTTTTTTATAAAATGAATAACGAACGTACAGTCAGTTATAGTCCACCTGATGTTTAGTGGCTACTGCAGCCCACGAAAACCTGCAACCAACTATAAACAAAGAAGTCTTTAGATGCGTTGTCACCTCTGAGGACTAAGATGGAATGCCTCACAGCCTAAGACAAAAAGATGACAGTACACGCGCTGCTGCTTGGCGGCAGAAATAGGTAAAAGGGTGGTACCTAACCAGAAAGGCTCCTAGGCAGAAACTGAGTCCTACCACTAGATGACCTATTCTTGACATATTATGACATTGATAAAATGAATTGTATTTATTATGAAAGTAGTAGTACGATGTACGCATTCATCCAAAACTGACGCTTTATTCTATCTTTGGGTTAACTCTTGTCTTGTTGGGTTGTTTGGGGAAAATCTTTGGGTTAACTGATAATAGTTTCATAGATCAAAATAGATCAAATATATTTTGATGTTCCCACGAAATGCTTATTAAATTAAATCAAGTATATGCAGTATCGAAGGCAAATTATTTGTGTTATATTATTAAACAGCCCACTTCCCCTACCGATAAGTGGGCTGAGATAACTTAGACATAGCTGGTGAGGAGTGCGCTCACCGTAACAGCTCAGATTCTATTCGCGTAAATATAAGAAATAATTATGTGAGCTCAGATTTTCCAAGAAAGAATCACCCACGCCCGAGGAAAAGTACCCCACCAAGTCTCCGTCGAAGGAGACTTATAATTAGTTAACTAGAAGTCTTGTTTTTAAATATTCAGACAATCAGTAAATACTCGTATTCTCGGTGAAAATTCAGAGTAAATATTTAATCGTCCTCTAGTTGGAACTAGGGGGTGACCGAATATTAACACTACCTGTTATTCGATACACTGTGATATTTATATTTTATCTATGCGTAGTAACAGGCTACTTAAGTCCCACTGATTGGAATAGGCCTCTTCATTTCTGAGAGAGTTTTAGAGCAATTTGTCTGCTCTATTTGGAAGACTTCAGACCTCTAGATAGAACTAGAGGGTGAATTAATATTTACACTACCGTTATTCGAATCCGAGCACAGCGACTCAGTTGTCAGTTAATCTAACCACTGTGATTTTTATGTTTTATCTATGCGTCCGGCTATTTACGTCCCACTGATTGGCACATGCCCCTACTCATTTTTGAGAGGGTTTTAGAGCAAATTATCTCCTACTCCAGTACGAGTTGGAGGACTTCACATATCCTCAAAATATTTCAATTGTCGAACATCCAGGTTTATCTCGACGTTTGCATTCACCGCCAAGCACGTGTTAAATCAGCTGTTAAAATTGCACGTTACAATTGCGTTGCTCGCGTACTGTGAAACTTACAGCGTGTGCTTAGAACCTGAGCTAAGCTACCACGACTCTAATACGTATATAAATCAGGAACAAATATAGTCAAATTCCTGTGGACAGCCGTACGACAAGGTCTCACATTGCAGTTTCTCTGTAATATTTCCTACGTTCCTTTCGATTTTAAATCATTCATATCCATCTATTATACAATAAACTACGTGCATGTACCATGCATTATACAATAAACGTGGTAGAGCCATGCTGCAGCTATATTAACTGTATAGTTGTAGCACGAATGGATTGACTCGACCGGGGAAAGACTAGGCTCTAACAGAATACCAGCGTAAAATAGTAGCTTAATCCTGCTGTGTTTCGTGTGGTGAGTGTAGATAACCGGAGACCCTTTTTATTGGAAAAGAAGCATTCCATCTTAGTCATCACGGCTGACAACGCATCTACATTTTGATTCGCAAACGAGGATAGATGTAGATTTCTATGGGCCACAGCAACCACTTACCATCAGGTAGACTGTGTGCTCGCTTGTCACCCTTATCCTATTTAAAAAAAAACTATTTTTTAATATTCCTACTTAAAATTATGACGGCTACGTGGCGCAGTGGCTTAGCAATGAGTTGCAACGCTAAGGGCCGCGGGTTCGAATCCCGCACGGAAAACGTTTCATAAAAGAAAAAGAAAAACATTTTTAAAAAAATAACACATCTGTATTTAGGAAGTACTCCTATGATGACAAAAAAGATAAAAAACCAGAAAGAAATTATAGTGGTTCCTTATCCTTAACAGCGGTACACTAAGAATAGCTTCAGTCCTCCCTGTATACATAATTTACGAATTCCCGGCGGGGGGAAGGAACTTGGATTGCTCGCTCGCCTTCTATGAAATTAAAGTTTCTGGTTTCTGATGATGTTTGTGCTGTTAGACTTTTGGCTTTTATAGTTTGATCGGACTCAGGTCTAAAAAACGGGTAAATTTTTATTACTCTGTGTCGTTACTTGCGTCACGACGACTCCTAGGTCAGTTTGAAGTGCACGTAAATGAGTTATCTAACGGCCGTCCGAACAGGAAGTGACGGGCCCCGGCTCTAACGGCTGACTCGTATCGTTCGATGTTCTGGGCACCGCCCAGAACATCGAACAATACGAGTTTGCCGAGAACCGCCCAGGGACGCGGGTGTACGGTGTGTACGCGGTGTGGAGGGGTGTGCGGCGCGTCCGTCTGCGGATTCGTTGCGTCCCACCCGTTGTTGTCCTAACTGTGTTTGTGGCACTAGGAGGGTGTGTAGTGTTTATGTGTGAATGGCCGGCGACATTTCTGTCGGCGGCATCTAGCGGAACGGGGGGTTCGGTTAGAACGTTACGGGGCCTTCGGAGGCTTTCCGTAACGTTCGGAGTCAGTGCTTATGTGGCTGCGTTTACCACTAGCGGGTTCGGATGTGTCTCGGCTCTCTCGAAATAGCGCCGAGACATTTCCTTGAAATACTCAAAGATCGTCGGAAGTTGACAATCTCTGTGTAAGTCGGAGTTTCGCTGGTACCACCGAGCTCCGGTGGCTATGCGAATGAATCTATTTTGGACGACTTGGAGGTCGTACAAGTGTCTATGGGCCGCGTGCGCGAAAATTACGCTTGCGTAGGACATGATAGGTCTTACGCATGCTTTGTACAGATGGAGCTTGTGTCTTAAGGACAGTTTGCTCTTTCAGTTAACTAGCGGGAGGAGGCCACTAGTGACGGTTTTGGCTCGATTGCGAACATTGCGAATGTGTTTCGCGAATGTCATACCTTCGTCGAATGTGACTCCCTGTTGGCCGTTGGTTGCCAGGGGATGTGGCGGCCGTACAGGGTGATCGTACCTAATGATTTCTTGGGGTTTCTGATTTTACGGTTGGAAGTGGAGATCCTTTGAAAGTGTATTGCTACACCTTTCTCAGGATTTACTTCGATTCTCCATAAGCGGAACCAATCGCCTAAGCAGTTGACGGCTCTTTGGAGCTTCTCGGTTAGGATTCTTTTATTGCGATGGGCGACGAAAAGTGCCGTGTCATCGGCGAAAAGAGCAGTATTACTGGGTCCTTCGGGGTGTCACTCGTGAAGAGGGTGAAGAGTAGTGGGGAGAGAACGGAGCCTTGTGGGACTCCAGCCTTGATGGGACGCTTTGTAGAACGAGTACCCTCTATTCGATAACGAAAGTGGCGATTGGCAAGAAAGGCTCTGATGATGTGGGTGAGCCTATCAGGCAAGTTGAGTTTATACAGCTTGTTAAGCAAGCCGTCGTGCCAGACTTTGTCATACGCTTTTGCCACATCGAAGAAGAGGGCACCGGTCATGGTGGTTCTGCGACTTCTTTGTGGGAGGTTGAATCCTTTCAGAATGTATTCTGTGAGGTGATGTAATTGGTCGGTGCACGAGTGTTCGGGTCTGAAGCCGAACTGCTCGTCTGGAAGAAGTTTGTTGGTGAAGACGTGTATACGAAGGCGATTCCATATGAGTCGCTCGTAAACTTTCCCCATTGTGCTGAGGAAACTAATTGGTCTGTAACTAGAGGCTAAGTTGCGCGGTTTCCCCGCTTTCGGGATTCCTATTACGTCTGCCTCTTTCCATTCATCCGGGAAGGAGCAACTGGATAGAAGAGCGTTGAATATGCCTACTAGGAGGCAAACGAGTGGCAAGGGAGAGATTTCAGTACCCTATTGCTAATGCCATCGGGGCCGGGTGCTGATTTCTTTTTAAGACTTTTGATTACTTCTGTGACTTCGTCGGCAGTCACAGGATCTAAGGGGTAAAGGAGTACTATACACTCGCTAGTAACATATGTGTAATAAATACTAATAGTGTGTCAACTTGGCGACAAGACGGAGCAACGATGGGGCGCGGTATGAAGGAGAGCGGAGTCCCCCTCCTGCCCGCGACGCCTGCGGTAGTACCAGTCGGTTTCGCTTGCGTACCGGTACGCCCATTTAGGAGTGTCACAACTACTAGCACAAGCCTTTGTTTCCTTCACGACGAATCAAGTGAAGCTGCGGAACGTAACTAGTTTTGTAAAGTAGTAGTTAGTTTGTATCTTTGTATAGAAAAATAAATTATTACGAGGAATACTGATAAAATATAATGTTATGATAATAATTATCTAAGGAAATGTTCTTGTGACAACCCTTGCATATTTTTAGCGACTTGACGTCGAGACAGCCTTGCATGTATTTTGCGGTATAACAAATGAGTTGACCCACTATTAGTAGTTATTACACATATGCTAATACTTTAAAAGTTAGAGCTAAAGTTACAACCTATATACTGTTGGGCACAGGCCTCCTCTCATTTCTGAGAAGGTTTTAGGGCAAGTAAATGTCCGCCGCGCTGCCCCAATGCGTGTTGGGTGTTGGCAAACTTCACGTCTTCGAAATATTTTTTTTTAATTTTCAGACATGCAGGTGTCCTCAAGATGTTTTCCTTCACCGACGAACACGTGGTAAATCAGCACTAAAAATTGCAATTAACAATTTCATTGGTGCCGGCGAGGATCGAACCCGGGTTGCTCGCTTACTGTGAAATTTACAGCGAGAGCTTAGCCCCTGAGCCACCACGGCTAATACTATGAATATGATTAATACTGCCATTAAGTTTAAGAATTTTTAAGTGTTTCGTAATTTATTCATGTTTTTCGTATGGTGAGTGTAGAAACGGACCGGAGACCTTTTTACTGGAAACGATGCATTCCATATTAGTCCTCAGATGTGATAACACATCTGGATTTTGATTGTTAATCGCGGGTAGATGTATATGTCTATTGGCCACAGCGTCCACTTACCGTCTGCTTAACTGTGTGCTCGTTTATCGCTTATTCAATAAATATCGCTGCAAATAAGTTTTTATATGTCTGTGTTAGGAGTAGTTCACGACAGTAGTGAAATTGCGGATTCGAACTCACATTCTTATAGTTTTGAAGTCCCGTAACCTAACTACTGTACCCTAACAAAACTCAGATTAGAGTATATATCACCATCACCATCATTACATCCCATCAAAGTCCATAGCTGAACATAGACTATGTTAAACAGGTGAACACCAGTGTGCTTTTAAATGGGGAGGAGCTGGGCCTTGTTGAATCCACTATTTTTCTCGGAATTACAGTTGACGCGAAGCTTCAATGGGGCCCTCATATATCTAAAATAGCTAGCAAACTTAGTTCTGCAGCATATGCTGTAAAAAAGATTAGATGCCTTACATGTGTTGAAACAGCTAGATTAGTTTATTTTAGTTATTTCCATAGCATAATGTCATATGGAATCTTGCTATGGGGTAATGCGACTGACATTGAAACTATCTTTGTTTTGCAAAAGAGAGCCATAAGAGCAATTTATAACCTAGGTCCGAAGGAATCCCTTAGAGAAAAATTTAAAGAAATAAATATATTAACTTTGGCCTCTCAATATATATACGAGAATTTAATGTATGTACATAAAAACAAAAATAGTTTAATTAAAAATAGTGATGTACATTCTGTAAATACTAGGAACAAGCACAAGTTAGTTATACCAGTTACTCGACTCCAAAGAGTCAGTAATTCCTTCATGGGGCAATGTATACGCTTTTACAACAAAGTCCCAGAAAATATGCAGACCTTATCTATCAAAAGTTTTAAATTATTTATTAAGCAAAAATTGTTATTATACTACTAAAGAGTACATACATGACTGATAATAACCCCTGGGAATGAGGTGATCGCTACCATGCTTTTCTAAATGTTTTCAAAAGAATTGTTTATAATATTATATTGTAAATTGTGCTTTAAAATAAAAAGTCCCGCTGGGTTTCTTGCTGGTTCTTCCCAGGACAGAGGTTATTTTGCGAACCAGTGGTAAAAGTAAAAAAATGACTTTCAATAAGTATTATGTACTGTAATCTATATTGAAAACAAATTATTCTATTCTATTCTATTCTAGACCTCCCCGTAGATTGCATTATGGTGATAATGTGCAAATATCATAATACAATTTAAACGTAATAACTATCGCCACGAAGAACTTTAAGCTACATAAATTAAATAAGGCAACGTAAATATAAATCTTGCACAATAAACTTCCCATAGCTGTTTCAAGAAAAATAACATTTCAAGTCGGTTAATTAAAAAGATTGTCCTCTCAACTCCAAGAGTTACACGGTGCTTTAGAATTGAATTGTATTTTCTGCAATTTCCTTGCCCTCAAGTTCTAAGGCAAACACTAGTCTACTTTTATCAACGCATCTAGGTCACTAAAGCAATTGTTGAGAGCTGGGTAAACTGTGCATATAAAGCCTAGAATAGTTATGTATTAGCGCGGAAATTAGAATTTATCTTGTGTAGATACAAAAAGAACATTTAATAGGCACTTATACTGTTTACGGGAAGGCTGTGGCGGTACTACCAACATAGCTTTACTAAACATGGCTTGAATTAATGGGACTGTTTAGAGGCACGTTAAAGAACTGCCAACTACTTTTGAGAGTAAGGATGAAAATTCTTTGTAAAGAAGTGAATTTAGAAATAAGGGTATTTTTATAGAAGAGGGGGCGAACTAACATGCAACTAACATCGATACTTACCATCAGGTGAGCCGCATGCTCACTCTCTCAGTATCGACCGCCACTCATGAACAACTGCAACACCAGGGGAATTGCAGGTGTATTCCCGACCTTTTTATAAAGTGTAGGCCTATTTATGAACGTCCCTAAGTCGTATCGGTTCGAAAAAATATTTAGAGGTAGCCGATTCCACAAAGAAGTTGTGCAAGGAAGAAAAATTCTGGAAAATCGCGCAGTGGTGGACCGTCAATCGTCCAGATGTAGTTTACATTTTCTTCTTACCGCCCCATCTAAACATCTCAGGTGTCATATGTATGTAGATAGATGTTGTGATCGAAAAGGAAGGATGTGGTCATATTTAAAGGAGTCGTGACACAAGACCTACCTTATACGGTACCATCTAAATCTTAAACGTGTGAAAGCGTATCGTGTTCGAAACCAGGCTTGTTACCCTAATGGGGGTGCTTTAATCGTGATCTGCGGTGAATGAAAACTATTACAGCTCCTCTCGTATAAGGGATTTGTAACGAATACATTAACAATAGAGTAAAAACTTATTAACTTATTTACTATTATATAGCGAAATTTCTAGACCTCAAGTCCAGTAGTTAGACACTTGCGTCACATGACTGAAGTATTTTCAAAAAAAAATGATAACAAAAATGTAAACGAAGCAATATTTCTTTAAACAAATTGTCACGGGAGATGAAAATTGGATATTTACGTTAAAGGGTAAAACCTGAACCAAGTCCTAGACCATCTATTTTAGGAAGAAAAGACTTTTCGTTAATGGGGGTCCGAGGGCCTCTTGTATTTTAACATTATAACTAACACAACAAAAGCACCGGGATCATTTACTTAAATTAATATTGAAAAACTAAAAATAATACATTTTAGTTTTTTTTTTATAGAAGGGTAACAAACGAGCGCACAGTCCACTCGATGGAATCTGGATGCTGTGGTCCATAAATAGACATTTACATTTGGGCATCTCATTTCTCTATGGTGTCACCCTTATTTTAAATAAAAAAAGGTTTAAACCCTAGACCATATCTTAGTAGGCATGTACGCCGAACATTAATCCACACAGTCTTCAATTAATTCCCTTTAAGCCCCAAATCAACCGACGCATTGTACATGTATACGCGTTATCAACTTTTAATCTAATTATATAAAATCTGAACCTCCCACATTGTTAGCGCGGATTTGGGAAGCCATATGTACAATCAGAAGCATTTGCGGTATTACAATTAATGAACCACTGAATCTGCTCCAAGGTTACATAGTAACCTAGTTTATATAGTAAATGGCATTTAATTAATACTAACATAACATAGCATCACGCCTGTAATTTCAGAGGGAATACAATAGAACGGAATAGTTATTATTCAATACTAGCTTGTTCCCGGCGCGTTGCTGCCGCAGAAGAAATAATTGTGGAAATATCGTTTTAAATTTGGAAGAGTTATATTGTTTAATTAGGAGTGATAATACATTCATTGAAGTTGAACGATATATAACTTTCAAATAAATTTGTCGGTATGATACGCGCGCCACCTACTGTAAGTTAATTGTACTATGCCTATAACCATCGCACAAATGCAAGCAACAAGTTGACAAAGTTTTAGCGCAATCTGATTAAAGGTATGGCAGCACATAAAATACGAACAAACAAACATTAATTTTGATATATTAGACAGATTACTTGATATATTAGATTTATTTGATTATTTGATATATTAGATTTGCCGTGTAGTGCCGGTTAAGAATATCCACTACCCCATGTCTTCCCGTGGGTGTCGTAAGAGGCGACAATGGGAAACAAGCAGATGATGGGCAGCAGCATCTTTCTGATAACAGCAATATTAAAATAAAAAAAACTGCGGTTGTCAACCCGCTCGCCAAGCGTGGCAACTATGGCAAAAATGAGAGTTACGAAGAGACGGCCCCCAGTCCCCGGTGGCCCCGCTATTCCTGGTTACGGTGGCGACCATGGTAACGGCGGGGCAAGGGGTGCTAAGAATCTCCGGTGGAGTTCGGTTGCCACCTAAGACGACTCGACCTGGCAACATACAACGCAAGCATCCTGAGGACTGACGAGAAGATCCTCGAGTTGGAAGAAGAGATAGACAAGTTGCGCTGGCATATTATAGGATTATCCGTGATCCGATGAGAGGGGGAGGACACGGTAATCCTCGAATCCGGCATCTTGTTCAATCACCGGGAGGGCGACCATCTGTCCCAAGGAGGTGTCGGATTTATCGTCCACAAGTCTCTCGTTAACAACGTTGTAAAGATAGTGAGTATGTCAAAGAGGGTTGCGTAACTTATACTCAGAATCACCAAACGGTATTCGTTGAAGGTCATACAGGTTTACGTACCAACCTCGGCACATCCAGATGAGGAGGTGGAGGAAATGTATGAGGATATCTCTAAAGCCATGCATTCCTTCAAAACCCACTATACGGTGTTAATGGGAGACTTCAATGCAAAACTAGGCACAAGAGAGAACGGTGAGCTGAAGGTAGGGAAATTTGGAATAGGGCAACGGAACCCAAGGGGCCAGCAGCTGGCCGACTTCATGGAGAAGGAGGGACTCTTTATGATGAACTCTTTCTTCCAGAAGCCGCTCCACAGGAAGTGGACCTGGTCGAGCCCCGACGGTTCGTCAAAAATGAGATTGACTTCATTATGACGACCAGACGACAACTGTTCAGTGATGTCTCAGTAATCGCGAGGGTGAAAACTGGTAGCGATCACCGAATGGTTAGAGGCACACTGAACCTAAACGTTAAGTTGAAGAGGTCTCGTCTAATGAAGTGAATGCTCCGTCCCCCTCGTGCATCCAAAGTCCCGAAACCTTTCAGCTAGAGTTACAAAACCGTTTTCAGTGCCTAGAAGACTGCAATGAAGTGAACGATATAAATGATAAGCTCGTGGAAACTGTCCATGCTGTCGGAGCTAAGTTCTGCAAGAGCCGCCGCAGAAGAACACAAAAACTCTCCGATCACACTCTTAATCTCATGGCTGTTAGACGGGAAATGAAGCTGCAGTCTTCAACAGATTTGACAGCATACAGGCAACTGAATAGATAGATCTCCAAATGCATGCGGCGGGACTTACGCAACTACAATACAGCTTGTATTGAAGAAGCGAACGAGCGGAACCAAGGCTCCGAAGTCTTTGCCAGAGATCTGTCTGCCAGAAAGAGCCAACTGTTAAAGCTGAAGACCGAGCGTGGCAGCATCGTTTCCGGGACACATGAGTATTTGAGTGAGATTGAGAGGTTCTATGGGCAGCTGTACACGTTATCGTTGGAGCCACATGAAAGTGTGAGTAACGATCCAAGAACGAGTCTTATCCGACACTATTCCGATTAAATCCCGGACGTCAGTCTGAGCGAGATTAGAATGGCTCTCCAGCACCTTAAAAACGGCAAAGCTCCAAGTGAGGATGGAATTACAGCGGAGCTTCTGAAAGCGGGTGGAAAACCGGTACTTGAAGTCCTTCAGAAGCTCTTTAATTCCGGCCTCCATGGTGGCACTACTCCGGAGGCGTGGAGCAGAAGTGCGGTGGTCTTGTTCTTCAAGAAAGGCGACATCGCTCTCTTGAAAACTACAGACCGATTTCCTTCTGAGCCGCGTCTACGTGCTGTTTTCGAGAGTCATTGCGAATCGTCTCGCACGCAGACTCGACGACTTCCAGCCTCCCGAACAAGCCGGTTTCCGAAAAGGCTTTAGCACATAGACCACATACATCCCCTTCGGCAAATTGTATAGAAGACTGAAGAGTACAATCTGCCTAGCATATGTGGACTATGAGAAAGCTCAAAATTCCGTCGAAATTTGGGCGGTGCTACAGTCCCTTCAGCGGTGCCAAATTGACTGTCGGTATATCGAAGTGCTGAAGTGTTTGTACAGTAGGGCTACGATGGCTATCCGAGTACAGAACCAGAGTACGAAACCTATCCAACTGCAGAAAGGTGTAAGACAGGGTGACGTTATATCCCTGAAACTCTTGACCGCTGCATCGGAAGACGTTTTCAAGCTACTGGACTGGAAAAGATACGGTATTAACATCAATGGCGAGTACATCACTCACCTTCGATTTGCCGACGATATAGTCCTTATGGCAGAATCGCTGGAGGACCTAAGCGCTATGCTCAATGACCTCAATAGTGTCTCCCAACGGATAGGTCTTAAAATGAACATGGACAAAACAAAGATCATGTTTAATGTCCATGTCACACCTATGCCAGTAGTTGTTGGGAGCACTAAGCTCGAAGTTGTTGACGAGTATGTTTACCTGGGACAAATAGTCCGACTAGGTAAGTCCAACTTCGACCGAGAGGTCAATCGACGGATTCAACTCGGCTGGGCAGCGTTCGGGAAATTACGACACATCTTCTCGTCAGGTATACCTCAAAACCTGAAAACTAGATTGTACAACCAGTGCGTGTTGCCAGTGATGACCTATGGATCTGAGACGTGGTCCTTCACTGTTGGCTGTATGGGGACGCTCAAGGTCGCTCAGCGAGCTATGGACAGGGCTATGCTCGGGCCAGAGTAACCGACATAGCCCAACGGATTAGTAAGCTGAAGTGGCAATGGGCCGGCCATATGGCTCGAAGAACCGACAACCGATTAGTAAAAAGGGTTCTCGAGTGGCGGCCTCGTACCGGTAAGCGAAGTGTAGGGCGATCCCCCACTAGATGGAGTGACGACTTGGTAAGACATGCAGGAAGTCGATGGATGCAGGTGGCTCAGGACCGTGCTTTGTAACATTCCTTGGGGGAGGCCTATATTCAGCAGTGGACTTGTGAAGGGCTGTAATGATTGATGATTGAGACAGATTACAAGAATACTTATTAATAGGCAGAGTTCAAAGAGTCGGCCCACGTTTATCGTTAGAAGTTACGAAAAGTCCTTTGCTGAACATGGGCATTCTCCATAGATTGCCTCATAGGGGGATATTTGCCATAGTTGCCACGCTTCGCAGGCGATTGGGAAACGCAGTTTTTTATTTTTTTATTGTTATTAGGAAGACGCTGCTATGCATATCCTTGTTTGATCCCTTTATCGCCACATACGGCACCTACGAGATAGGGTAGTGAATATTGTTACACCGCCATTATACCGTCAATATGGAGGACCAGTTTTAGCTAAAATATAAATATAGGCTTAGATGGAAAAATGTAAAAGAAGATCACACACACAATCACAAACCCAATATCCCATTAGTCACCTTTTACGATTTGCTAGGCAAGTAACCCAGATGCCACAAATATACCACATAAACTAATATAATATGTACCACATAAACACGATACTAATAAGTCTCAGACCAATATGGGACGACCTTAAATATTTCTTAAACCATTTTTGTTGATCATATTATATAACAGCCCGTTACTATTTACTAGACGGTTACTGGCTTCTGTTTCTGGGCCTCTCTCATAGTAAAGGATTTATTGTAATCGCCATCGCCAGATGTCTCGTCCATTTTCTTCGTCACCGGTCTGGGTATTTCATTTCTGGTGGCCGTGGTAAATTGTGAGCTAAGTGCTCGTCGTATAGTATTTTCTAGAAGTTTCTTCAATATTATGAGGGTTTTACATACTAAAATTGCACACAGACAAACATCCCATTTTTTTTTAAGTGGTAGAGCCATGCTGCAGCTATATTAGTAGATTAGTTGTAGCACGAATGGGTCGACTCGACAAGGGAAGGACCACGCTCTCACAGAATACCAGTGTAAAATAGCAGCTCAACTCTGCTGTGTTTCGTAGTCCTCACGGGTGACAACGCATCTGCATTTTGATGCGTAATCGAGGATAGATGTAGATGTCTATGTGCCACAGCAGCCACTTACCATCAGGTGGACTGTGTGCTCGTATGTTACCCTTATCCTATAAAAAAAATCCCAACTCGGCATACGACGCGTTTCGTGCGGGATTCGAACCGCGGCCCTACAGCACCCCTGCGTTTAGTCACTGCCCCATCGAGCCGTTAGAGTTGTTACGGCTGAATAATTTAAAAGCGGTACTCATAAGAAACGCTTAAAGTTGCTCTCTTTCTCTTTTTACTACAAGAAAATAGAAAGAGACAGGTATAGAAATAATTAATACTTAATAGTAAGAGATACTCAACGATTATGAGTAAGTTCGTAAATGTTAAAGTAATTAATGCCGTGTGTGGGCGGCGTAAAAGAATTCATCACCCTATTCCGTTTTGTGGGTGTCGTAAGAGGCTATGGGAAAAGCCGGAATTTTTTTATAGCTTCTGCCAAATTATGGTAGAATACCATCTGGTTTACGGCGGACGTGAAATAAGAACATTTTATAACCAGCTGTAAAATTTTCTGGTTATCATTTCTTCTTATATACTCTTTTAAAACCATTCAATTGCAATACTCAGTACAAATTCAACGTTGGTTAACTGGAAACCAATATCATAAAGAATCAAAGCGAGTAACATAATAATCGCAAGATATAAATCGAATCTCGGCTTCACAATAATTACACCGACCACAATTCCTAATGACGTAGGCAAAAAATAGTCTAAATGCTATTCGATAGAAAAAAAAACAAATCTTTGAATGGTCATTGATTAAATCATGGACGTTTTCATTCAATGCCTAATAGTGCAGAGTCTCTGCGAGATATTAATAATAAATCTTGTATAAATAAGAATGTTAGAGATATATATGTAAGTAAAACAAAGGTTTTATTTCAAGTATGATTAAGTAATTTCTATGTTGAATCCGCGCGCCGAGCCCGCCGCCGCCGCGCCTCCGCGTCGCTCGTGCAGATCAACGACACGCGCTACTACATCCTCGAGGTGAGTGGCTGTGCGACGTACATTGCATTGTGTGTTGATCATACTCAGCCATACTCAAAGACAAAGAATGTTTAACACTTTTTTATATAGATGACAAGCAACAAAAAAGGACTTAAATTGCAAAGGACTCAAAATGCAAAAGGACTCAAATAAGAAATCGCAGACAAAAACCATGTTTTAACCTTCTTCTTCAACCGGAAATCCACTGTTGAAGATAAGTCTCAGTACAGTAGGGACAAGTACAACTACCACCTATGGTGTTGCTACATAATATGATACTGCCAATTTCTAATACTAGCTTGCTTATATTCAGTTAAGATGTCATATATTCGACTTGGAGCTCTTTATTGAAATATATTTAAAGTTCTGAAATTCCTTTTTACGAAATAATACGAGTACAAGCTATACTCTGCAAAAAGTGACACACATTCCGAAAAATGGAACTCAATCGGGAGCAATATCTAGCGTACACGGTGTATGACATCTACGATTGAATACGCGGGAAAACAAATGAAAACTGATTTTATATAGACAATATCAAAACTTAAATATAAATTTGGAACTCCAAGTCGGAACACAATATTGAACTACTAGCCCGTATTGGAAAGATACAATTTTATACCATATACATATGTCTGGGATATACGAGATGGTTACACAGCCATATTTGCGGGGCCATGAGAACTTATTTTACTTTCATACACTACTTTTGTATTTGTTTATATAAAAATACTTAATATATAATAGTTCATGTGGTAGAGTAATAATTCAGCTATATTATAGTTGCATTGGTCGGCTCGATTTATTGACCGAGGGAGTCTAAAATTTGGTCTTTTTAGTAAGGGTAAAAAACGAGTACACAGTACACCTAATGGTAAGTAGATGCTGAGGCATATAGATCTATACACCTACCCTTCCTTCTTACAGACCGCCTATTGGCACCTATACACCTACCCTCAATTAAGAAATAAAATACAGAGGCGTTAACAAACATAGACTAAACGTACATAGGCCTTTGGATATTTACCATAAATACCACGCTTGGCAAGCGGGTTGGCAACCGCAGTTTTTTATTTTTAGTCGTTATTAGGAAGATGCTGCTGCCCATCCCCATACACGCCATTTGTGCTGCGGCCATAATACGCCTACCATTTAATATAGTCTGGTCAGTGGCGTAGCTATGTAACCAAGGGCCCCGGGGCAAAAATGAAATTGGGATTGGAAAATGAATATTTAAACTAAACTAAATACTTTAAAGGTGCAAAACTACTTCATCGTCAGCTCCTTGTCGCCCACTGCAGGTCATAGTAAAGCAAAGCTACTTACTACTAAGTATTATGTGTAACGCATAAATAATGACGAAGTAGATTACAGTTAATAATATAGGCAGACAACATAACAGTGGTAAAGCTTCACGGCAGCTTTAGCTGTCACACGGGTGGGCTAGACTAGATGGAGTGACGACCTGGTAAGACATGAAATGAAGAGCTGTAATGAATGAATGTAATGAATGGGTGGACCACGACCTTACAGATAACCAGCGTGAAGTAGAAGTTTACTTCGCCTGGTAAGTGCAGGTGGTCGGAGGCCTAACCCCTCTCCCCCTTAACATGGTAGTGTAATTAAATAAGAAACCATCCCAGGAGGGTACCAGCACCTCTGGTATTGGAGAATCCCTGGCTGAGCATCCACGCCCAAGCTATCCTACTCTTCCTTAGCGCGGGTGCTCAGGCAGCCTCGCGTATCCTGGGGAGGGGCGGGGCGAAATTCCACTCAAGACTAATACTGCTCGTGGCAAGTAGGTTATCTTTAACAATGTTATATTTATATTCTGTAAGTGGGAGTAATTTTTGTGATTTCAGTTCGAGCCGTTCGCGGTCAGTTAAAACTCGAAAATTCTTTATACAACTAGGATAGTACATAATTTTTCGAACATCGTTCTTGGAGGCCCCTTTAGCTTGGCGGCCCCGGGGCACTGCCCCGCCTAGCCCCTGGGTAGCTACGCCACTGAGTCTGGTACCGAGATCAACCTACCAAGCGTAGTTAAGGCAAACTCCGTCAACGCGAGAAAGCCTTTGCATCAACTGTGAATCGATTGCGGACTGATCAAATGGATTGTGATTAATTTCCTGATTAAATCATACTTGTTTGAACATTTGAGGGTTGTAAAAGAAATATTGCAACCAATTCCAGTCTGTTTATTTTATAATCTTTAGAACATGTAATAAAAGATCCGATATTAAATAGATAAGGTGTTGCGAATGCAATGATTGGGCTGTTTTCGATTATTCGATGCCGAAGCCAGCCCGCCTGTTACGGTAATATTAACTTAGGAACAAAGTAGGTACAATTAATTTCCAATTAAATCGAGGTGATTATTTGAATTAAAACTTGTTTAATGTTTTAATAAAAACCTGTTATTGCTTTTTTTTTACTTTTATATGGAATTACACGTGATAGAGCCACGCTGCAGTTATCTTATGGTTGTAACACGAATGGGTCGGTTCGACCGGGAAGGACGGTCTCTGGAAACGAGGTATTCCATCTTAGTCCTCAGGGGTGACAACGCTTGTGAATTCATATTATAGTACGTGTAGGATAATATGGTCATCCGGTTAATATGGTAACTTTCTTATAACTCAAAAACTACAGCCTTGTTTGCATATATGGCTCTGTGATACGATAGCTCTTCATCAGTCAATCAAATAATAAAGGGCCAAAAGGGCGATGTTTTATCGACGCCTTTTTGACAGTTGAAATCATTGTAAATATTTTACTCGATTCTAGTATTGTGTAGTAGTTTTTTTAAGTTGATTTTTCGAAGTGTTCCTAATTATTGCCAAAGCTTGTTAATAATTTTTTCTCAATATATTAGTTATAGTATACGACTTTGTGTTTTTGTCTCTGTCCTCCTCCTAGTTTTGGTTTTATAGGGCGACAAAGCTGAAGGTGACCTTATTACCCTCACCTACCTTATTTGATTTCTTCAAAACGACTCTAGCAATATGAATCACGGCAAATATTTTGAAGTTGAGAATTTAGCTGTTTTCCAATTATATTAAAAAGTAGTTCCCGTATTGTTGCTCAGTCTTACAAAATATCTAAACTTTTGCTTGTAAATGATCCTAGCCATTAATGCTTTAAATTCCAACATTTTAATTCTATGAATTAATACTGATAAAAAAATCTACTGAATGAAATCTGAGCAGCTAGTATGCCCGTCTTTTAAACTATAGCTACTTACCAGGTGGCAGGACTATTTCTGCCTAGGAGTACAATATTTTTTATGGCGTAAGCATACCTACTGCCCGAAAATAATACGAAATGGCGCGTCAATCAAAACGCTTACGTCTAGCTTAACCCAGGACGAGATCATCCAAACAAAGGTGTTAGCTAATTCCGCCGTGACCAATATCCGATGAACACGGAAGAAAGACCTGCAAGACATCTTCAGGTTGTTCAATGAGATCGAAGCTTATGACATCCGAACATTGTCCAGGTGCCATGACGTTCGATCACGTGGACGTGACCAGATTGTTGAAAGACATCAAGATGTTAAAAGCTGAAGTCACCTACATCTGTTTCAAACTGAAAGAATCGGAACGAGCCACAACAGAGCTGAGAAAGGAGGCCATTATGTTGCGCAACATAAACGTAATATCTGCGAATTTACCGGCGTCGCAGAATGTGAATATGGAACGCGATCGTAATAGTAGTCATATTATTTCACCGATGATTGCGACTCCGTCACCTGATACCGTCTGTCAGCGGGTTGATGACCGCGAAACTAGGACGACCTTGGTCATCGTTGCATTATCACTTCGACCCTTGACTCGTACTCGAAACCTCGGGAATATAAAATAAGTTATATTTTTTATTCCCGAGTTATTTAAATGTGTAGTGTTCGCGTAAATATAAGAAATCATTAAGTAAAAAATTGTTTTATACAACACCAAAATATTTTTTTACTTGGGTTTGTACTTAATTTTATTGCAGGATCCCAAGGTCATTGCCTGTAAGTATGAGAATATTTTTTTATTAAACTAGAGTTACGAACCCTCCTTGATGGAATCGGTATTGTTTAGTGTTGATTCGTGGTCTTTTAATCTGATATTTCGGCGGGGGCTATAAGCTTTATTTTAAATTCGTATTATGTCTGCAGTATATGTGTTAGGTCAAACGGGGAAGGACCGACCCCCATAAAATGCCAGCGTAAAATAACAGCACTAATACAGCTTTGACTGACAAAACTCTCATCGGTAACCGTACCTCTCCACCCGGCAATATACTATAATAGTTCGTGTTATTTTATTGCTATCGATATACTAGAGGTTATCGGGATAAATAACTCTTATTAGAAGTCAAACACAGATAAGCATGCCAGTTGAAAACGCGACCTATTTCTTATCAATAATAATATGAAATGGAATATTTTGATTGACGTGGGAATAACTGATAACGCCCGTAGTTTTTAATTAGATATATAAAAAGACTTGTATTTTTTAATATATATTTAAAACTCGACTTTCTTTAAAAGATAAGTTGACAAAGGAGCTCACAGTCCAATTGTTTCAAGAGGACACCGCGCCCATAATGCACATTCTATTCAGTTATATTATATTCTGTACAATACTCTCTGCTCTGTCTGTCTCTGCTCTGCTATGCACTGTTCTATTCTCTTCTATTATATCATATCCAAATATTTTCTTTTCTATTCCGTTCTATTCTGTTCTGTTCCTGTTTCTGTTCTATTCTATTCTACGCTATTCAAATATACTCTATTCTAAACCATTCCATTCCAATCAAATCTATTCGTTTCTATTCGATATGTAGATCGGCCTCAAATATTCAGGCAAATAACCACGAACTGTTAACGTGGGACATACTCGTAGCATGTATGTAATTTCATATAAAATAATTATTTGTATAAATATTATATGAAATTACATGAAATAAAGAAATATGTTTACGATGCTTGGACGTCAGAATATATAAATGTGTAATAAGCACTACTTTTCTTCATCGTCATCTTAAGCCCGTAAAAGTGCACTGATGGACATGGGCCTCCGCCGTTGTAGAAAGGATTTACCTTAACGCCCTCTAGTAATACGGTGTGTATGGTTGAAGTGCTAAACAAATAACTTTTTTTGTAGAATGGGTGTGACAAAAGAGCACACAGTCCACCTGATGGTAAGTGGATGCGGTGGCTCATAGACATCACATTTATCTTCTATTAAGAATCAAAATGCAGATGCGTTGTCACCCCTGAGAACTACGGTGGAATGCCTAGTTTCCAGTAAAACGGGTCCGCGGTTCTCTATACTCACCATACGAAACACAACAGCATTAAGCTGCTATTTTGCGCTGGTATTCTGTGAGAGCGTGGTCCTTCCCATTCGTGCTGCAACCATAATATAGCTGCAGCATGGCTCTACCACGTAGAAACTACATAAGCGAGGTAAATACTACTTAAGCGAGGAAAATTTTAAAAACGTACATCCAACCTCAAAGATGTCTCGGCGGGCACCGGCCACTGGCTGGGGCGGCTGTGAGTGCTTGAACTATTCCATTTCCTTTATTTTTTTTCAAAAGATTCCAATAAAAACGATTAATAAAAAAAAAACAACATGACCTTAATATAATAAGCCCTTTCATTTGATATAGGTTTTATATGAAACCGTGTATGGAATCTCTGCAATGTACCTTACACGTTCAAATAGCGATTAAGTGTAAAAGTTAATCTTTATGACTTTTTTATTGAGACAATTATTATGATTCGCGTTTATGTCTTCACACAACCCTTGTCCGTATATAAAATGTTTATTAAATGATTTTTACCCAATAATTACGTTAAATTAGATTAGCGAAGGTTCATAAAAGACTACAACAGAACTAACATATTGCACTCCCAAAGTTGTGTTCTCTGCTTACTTATAGGTTGACTAGTACAGTTAAGCCGGCCGTTGTACATAATTGTGCAACGAAGTTGAAATAAATAAATAAACTACTGTTAATTATTAAACCTCAGACAATATATGTTGGATGTTACTTCAAACAACCAGACCGGCAACGCACAAAAGTTTAAAAGTACTTCAACGTCGTCTTTATTGTTATACTTGGCAGGTGGAATAACGATGGAAGTACTCGAAGTCTCGGTCCTTTTATCCTCGGTCCTGTCCTTGTCCTAAGCTGCTGCCTGGTCTGGGTATTTACGTCTGACCTATAATATATAGAGATACTATGGTTTGAGATAGATGGTTTATAACTTTGGCCGTGGAAGGAAAGGGGGAGATCTCCCGCCGAGCAAAAAGTTCAGCCCGGGGAGCAGCCAACGCTCCAAGTGGTAGTTTTTTTTTTGCGCCCAATACAAGGACACCCTCCGGAAGCGGGGGAGGGAGGTGGTGAATGCTCATAGTATACCACGCAGCCGGCTGCGTGGTAAACTCACTTTGAAGAAGTGCCTTACCCACTAAACACCACCTGGGAACGGCTTTGGTCTGAATGGCCTTTCCGCCAAATCTGATGCGACCCCCTTAAGGGATAAGGGGGCGCAGGCGGCGAGTAGCCGCTGAGAGTCGCGCCTAACTGAGGCAACTTAAGAAGATTCGGCCTGAGCCGCCAAGAGGCAGTCCAGATCGAACCGAAAGCTGGTTGGGGGGGTCCGAGAGAGAGTTTCTCGGCCTGCGGACTCGATAGCGAGAGGAAGTGGGCTGCCTCACGAATGAGGTGATTAGAGTGAGTCTCTGAGGCTTTCAAGAAGTTCTCAGAGAGCGATTTTAGGAATTGCTGAATTGTGGGGAGCTCTAAGTCTCGGTGGAGGTCGGCGTTACGGACGTACCAGGGTGCGTTCGTAGCCCGACGACAAAAATAGTTTTGGACTACTTGAAGCTTGTAAAAGATTTTAGGCTTAGCGTGAACAAAAATGGGGGCCGCGTAAGTCATAACGGGTCGTATACAAACCTTATATAGGGTTCGCTTGTTACGAAGGGACATTTTACTGTGTCGGCCCAGCATACTGTTGAGCCTACCCAGATAAAAGCGCGCGTTGCGAGTTACTCTCTTAACATGGGGCTCGAAAGTGAGCCTCGTGTCAAGGGTGACACCTAAGTATTTGGCGGATGTATGCCAGGGGACAGGGGACCCTAACATACGGATTGGCGGAATGGTAGTGGGGCGGCGTCGTTTATGTTCGAAGTGAACGGCGGAGCTCTTCTCCGGGTTCACATCGATACGCCATTTTTGAAATCAAGCTCCTAAGTCATTAACTGACTTTTGGATCTTGTTCCGTATAAAGGGTAGTGAGATGCCTTTGCAGTAGAGGGCAGTGTCGTCTGCGAAGAGGGAGAGCTGAACACCATTCGACGGGATGGGAATGTTGTTGGTGAACAGGATATATAGAAGAGGGGCATGCACGGAGCCCTGAGGGACACCGGCTTTGATATGACGCTGAGAAGAGAGCGTGCTTTCGTGTCTAAAACGAAAGGTACGATCCTTCAGGTAGGAGGCCTATTTTATAGAGTTTGTAGATAAGGCCTTCGTGCTAGACTCTGTCGAATGCCTTTGCTATGTCGAAAAAGACCGCGATGGTGTTATGGAGACGAATATAAAAACCGCTGAGGATATATTCCACAATACGGTGAACTTGTTGGGGACAAAAGTGTTTCGCTCGAAAACCAAATTGGTGAGGGATGCCAAGAGGGTCACCGTCTTTGGGAAACAGATGGCGCCTCATGCGATTGAGGACGACTCTTTCAAAGAGTTTGCCCATGGCCTTGAGGAGGCTGATGGGACGGTGACTGAAGGGGAGGTGGTGAAGCTTTCCTGGCTTGGGGATACCAATGACTGTTCCACGTGTTGGGAAAGTAACTAAGGTTGAAGCAGGCGTTGAAGATAATAGCTAATAGGGTTATCACCTGCTCAGGAAAATGTTGGAGGCTTGGTTGGAAATGCCATCCGCGCCCGGGGCTTTTTTGGGCTTCTGTCCTTTGATGATGGATGAGATCTCATCATTGGACACAGTGATAGGGTCAGAGGCTGTGGGGGGCGAGTTCCGGCGGCTGACCTCATCCTCCACTGTCTGGATGTGGGAGGGGTCAGTGCGCTGTGAGCTAGGGGAGCATTGAGCGGCGATGCTGTCTGCAAAGCACTCAGCCTTTTCCTCGTCCTCGAAAGCAATAGTACCGTTGGGGCGCGAGAGAGGGGGGGTGTGAGTGATAGCGTCTATGCGGAGGGCTCTCGCCATTTGGTAGTACGCTGTATGAGAAGGAGAGATATTCTCCATGAGATTACTCTTTTCGAGGTCTCGAAGTTCGGAAAGGCGTGAACGGACTTCTCGTTGAAGACGATTGGCCGTATATCTATATTCAGGGGTTAGATAGAGTGCTGCTCTACGGAGAGCAGCTCTCTTGGCTTTCATTAGGTTGCTAATATGTAGGGGAAGACTATTATTATTAGCAACCGGGACGACCCTTTCATTCTCCTTATGGGAGGATTTAATTAGGAGAGTCCGTAGCTGTTGCTAAGGACGTCTTGAAGCCCTTCCAATTGGTGAAGGTTTTCGTGGAGCGGGTTGAGGGAGGTGGCTGATGGCCAAGTATGAGAGAGACAGGGCGGTGGTCGGATCCAAGATCGTCAAGGGTCTCAATTGCCCTGAGGTTGAGGGAAACTTCTTTTGCTATTGCAAAATCTAGCACTTCAGGAGCGTGGTCGGTGTTGTCGGGATAGTGAGTGACACCGAGGGGACTGAGAACGGTAAGGTCAAGAGACTGCATGATATCAAGCAGTTTTTTGCCACTATGAGTAGTACTAAGACAGGTCCATTCAGTATGCTTGGAGTTAAAATCTCCAAACATAATGACTGAATTGCCTAATGCAAGGATTGCCTCAAAATCTTTTTTGAGGGGGAGAGTTCCACTAGGGATATAGCAGGAGACTATGACGATGGACTGATGTCCAGTCAAGGCCAGCCTACATACCGTGGCTTCCATATTGGCAAGCGGCGGAGTGGGGATGTGGGAGCAATGTAGTATCTACTTGTAGTAAATAGCAGTACCGCCGCCTTTGCGGTCAGGTCTGTCGTTACGAAGAAGAGAATACTTTTTGATGGAGAGGCCTTTGAGGTTCTTAGGTTGGAGATGGGTCTCCTGGAGGAGGAGGAGGTCGGCTTCGCGATCTCGAAGAAAGAGCTTAAGCTCGGGGAGGTTAGTTCGCAAACCGCGAATATTGAAGGATACAAGCGATAAACCCTTAGGCTTAATACGACCGAGAGACTTTGGGATAGTAGCGTGTTCTGACATTGTAATGTTAAGTTAAATTAAATTAACTTAACTTACAACGAGCACAAAAGGTTGTGATGCTCAGCAAGAGTAAGGAGACGGTCCTGAGGGGAGTGAGCAGCGCGCAGTTTGCGTGCTAAAATGGCAATCTCCCCAATGTCGATGCTCCGAATAGCAGCATACACTGTATTCAGGTCATCAACCAATGAGGATTGTGCCTGTTGTGGGGCGGAGGATTTTCGCGGGGGGTCAGCCTTTTTGGGGCCCCAGGGGAGAATTGGAGGCTGTGAAGGCTGAGAGAAGCCCGGAGGGGGCCGAATGGGGCTCTGAGGGGGCCTAGGGGGACCCTGAGGGGGCCGATAGGGGCCCTGAAGGGGCTGGGAAGAGCCCTGACGGAGCATTTTCGATGGGAGAGCCGGGAATGATTTGTCATTAACTGGCGGTGGAGCTGATATGGCAGCTTTAGTAGGGCGGGGGCGAGGAGCACGAGGGCATCCCCTGTAGTTGGCCGGGTGGCCAGGCTGCTCGCATAGGACGCAAGCAGGTGGGGATTCGGCATTACTGGGCCGAGGGCACTCTTTTGAGTTGTGGGGGTCAAGGCACTTAACGCACCTGGGGGGGAGGGGCTGAAGCACTTGGCCGCCATATGTCCATAAAGTTGGCAGCGGTGGCACTGTGCCGGAAAACCGCGCCTATGGGGTGTCTCGACCCTCACTCTCGACAGGCCGCACACGGTGCGTACCTGCCGGAAGATGGTTTTTGCCTCCGGCACGTTGGTCATGATTGCAAGAGCAAGCGGGAACCTCTTGCCCTTGTTACTGTACATCTTGTGCACAGTCTCGACAGGGAATCCATGGGACTTAAGGTCCTCCAGGATGTCTTCGTTGGAGAGTTCGAATGGAACTCCCCGGATGACGGCCCTAACCTTACGCTCTTCCGGGAGAGCGTACGTGTGGTAGGACACACGCTCGGCTGTGAAAAGCCTGGTAAGGCGATGAAAGTCATCTATCGACTCCGGGATGATTTTAATGGCTTCACCGAGGTTGGTGGCTTGTTCATATTTAATACCTGCGTTGTAGCAGGTTTTGGAGAGACGGGTAAATTGCGCCTTGTCTCTGAGGAAGACAGGGGGCGGGACCTGTTTTATGGCGAGGGTGGGGGCGCAGCGAGATGCTGGATTGGAAGGCGGTGGGATGTCTAGTAACAACAGGGGGACTCCGGCAGCGGCGGGGGCTGCGTAGGTTGAGGCGGCAGCGGGAGCTGCGGGGGTGGGTACAGCGACGGGGGCTGCGGAGGTGGGTACGGCGGCAGGGGCTGACTTCACTATTGTGAAGGGGGTTTTATTCGTTACTGTCCCATCGGAATCCGAGGAGCAGCTACTGGATTAAGTGTCGGTTTGGGTGGCGGACCTCTTCCGGGAGGACGACGTTACAGACGCGGAGTCCGAGCACTCCATGGAGTCGGAGTCGTGGGACGCGGGCGAGTTGGTCTGCGAGGCAACCAAAGGGGCCGTCGGGCAAGTGGTAGTTCGGAGCTATTCTATATATACTGCTTTTACTTCAGAACTTTGATAGCATGATTTAGGCTTCGATGTATTTTCGCTTGTGGCGCGACAACACCGCCACCACATCACCCCCCTGTTCAGACCGGAGGTCGATAGTGCAGTGTAATTTGCAGCGAAATTTCCTTGTAGTCTGCGGTGAGTCGAGAAGAAGGCAAGTTAAACTGAGAGAGTGCCGTGAAGCAGAAGCGAGCAGTAAGGCTCAGAGCCGTGCCGAACACTGTAGCGCAGAGAGTAGCTTGAAGGAACAGGAAGCATTATTATTCCAGCGCTACGATGAACCTTTGTAAAGCTAGATGGCTTGCAGAATGTGAAGAGAGCAGACAATATCTGCTCGGGAGCGAATGAATGGGGTACTTGAGGACGATGACAAAGGTTTGAAGTTATAGTTTCCGAAGGTTGTTTGATTGCGTGTTCATATCACGTCGGTTGGTCACCACTTTGGCCGGTCGAAGGAAAGGGGGATCTCCCGCGGGGTAAGTTGTTTAGCCCGGGGAGCGGCCAACGCTCTCGTGTATAATTTCTGAGCTCTTCTATATATAGCGTGTTAACTTCAGAACTTTGATAGCGCGATTTAGGCTTCGATGTATTTTCGCTTGTATCGCTACAACAGCGCCGCCACATAACCGTCATCTCCGTGTAGTGGCGTTGTAAGAAAACCCATTACCCCCATATCGTCCAGTCGGTGTCGTAAGAGGCGACAGAGGGAAACTGAAATAGAAGATGGGCAGCAGCATCTTCTTGTTAACAAATAATAAAAATCTGTGGTTGCCAACCCACCAGCCAAGCGTGGCAACTATGGCAAAATCCGCCCACGGTGTAATCTATGGGGGAGGCCTACGTTCAGCAGTGAACTTTTATAGGCTGTAATGGAGCGGAAGACAGCCAGTCCCACCGTACGACACTTATTATGGACATATTTAAATATGCGAATAATAGCCATATTTATAGTTTTTAAATATCCTTGTCTCTGCAAGATACTCTACCCGAAAGGCCAAGCATATAATATGTGTTAATTTATTAAACATGTCATTGGAAGGGTCAAAGATATGGTTAGAACATTTACTAGGACTTAAAATGTAAATGCCTTGGATATGATTCTAGGCAGAAATGTCAACGACTTTTGCTTACTAAGCACTAGGGATCACCTATCGCACAGCCTATCTCTTAAATAACCACGATCCTTACTACATCTTCAAACAATTATCTATAGAATGGACGTACATTTAAAGACGAGAGTTGCATGGCTATATGAAATCACCTCTGCAGTATCTTAAGTCACGATCTTATGATTCGTGTTACGCGTCTCATAATATACTTTCTGCTCAATTAAAAGCATTTGATAATACACCTCTTGGCTACGGGAAATAGGATACTATAGTAAAGATTTTGCATACAAATGCATTAGCATACGTGTAAGTTACATTACAAAGTATAGACCCAAGTAAAATACGATTATGTGCATAGAAAATGCAGTTTGATATTTAGGTGACAATAAAATTACGAAATAATACTAGTATTTTTACGGATTTTATTATATATTTACAAATTTATTTTTATATTCGCGTCGTTTCAAGTATTTTGCAGCACACATGTTTACTAAGGTGGATGTCACGATATCATAGTAAGCCCCGGCTACCTTAAGCTTAAAATAATTATTTTTCCATGTTTTTTTAAAGTCCCTTTCTTGTTTGTGTGTCGTTCCGGGTGGAATTTAGTAATTGATTTTAAACTAACTTCCCGATGAGCTGGGAACTTGAAATTTTTGAATATAGCTCAAATTCAGATGACAATACAAGAATATGATAAAAAAACCTGCCAAGTGCGAGTGGGACTCATGCATGTTTCTCCCCTATTAGAAACATGTTCTCGTGTTTCTAGTAGGGGTGCCCCCTTTAATTTTAAACTAATTTTTATTTTTATTATTTGATGTTATAGTGGCAATATAAATACATATTCTGTGAAAATTTCAACTGTATACCTATAACGGATCATGAAATACAGCCCGACGGACGGACTGACGGCGGAGGCTTAGTAATAGGGTCCCGTTGGTTATCATTTTGGTACAGAACCCTAAAAACGTGGTACCTTTTTTTTATTTAAAAAAATTCAATTACGGATCATGAAATACAGCCCGACGGACGGACGGACGACTGAGGCTTAGTAATAGGGACCCGTTGGTTATCATTTGGGTATAGAACCCTAAAAACGTGGTAACTTTTTTATTTAAAAAATTCAATTACGGATCATGAAATACAGCCCGACGGACGGACGGACGACTGAGGCTTAGTAATAGGGACCCGTTGGTTATCATTTGGGTATAGAACCCTAAAAACGTGGTAACTTTTTACTTATTTAAAAAATTCAGTTGTATTGGTCTGATCTACGCAAAAAATATCATAAGTCTTGCAGTGAAACTAGTTTCATATAATGTGTTGTGTTCGTGTAAATGTAAGAAGAAGAATTTATCATATTATACCATTTCCATGACAGCCTATCAAAAGTCAATATAAAAAGCCTTATAAAAATAGGGAAGATATTTGCCATAGTTGCCACGCTTGGCAGTTGGTTGGCAAACGCTTTTCTTTTATTTTTTAGTTGTTATTAACACTTTCACTGTCCGGTTTTCAGACACAATATTAAGTACAATATCAATGACCTATATGTAGTGCACGGGACAGCGAAAGGGTAGAACAGGCTGCTGCCTATCTCCTTGTATGTTTCCCTCTGTCGCCTCTTACGACACCCATGGGACGATATGGGGTAGTGAATATTCTTACACCGCCACTACATGGGTTAGCATTATTAGATATAACGACGGTTGTGTAGTCACGAGTTTTATAAACAAGTAGGAGTGACAAACGAGCACACTTCTCTTGTGAGGCTATCTGACACTGCCAAAACACGTCAAAATGTCCTCAAAACTTATTTTATTTTGCATACGTGTACCATTTAACTATTAACCAATAAGCATTTAACAAATCAGCATTTAAGATTTCAGTCAGCAATTGCTTTACGAATGGCATAAAATGGTAGTAGTGTGCATATTTTGTAAACTGTACACTGTACTACTTTTGTACAAAACCTGGCTGTTATAATGTGCGTTTCTAAAAAAGCTGAACATATTTAATAGAATAGAATAGAATAATTTTTATTCAATAGTAGATTACAAGAATACCTGAAAGTCATTTATCCACTGGTTCGTTCTGTCCTGGGAAGAACCAGCAAGAAACCCTTTTAATAGTATGTTTTTATATAGTATGTATTTCAAGGTGCCGTGTAGTGGCGGCATGAGATAATGCACTACCCGATATACTCATGGGTGTCATAAGAGGCGACAGAGATACTGGATAAGATCTAGCACGACTTTGATACAATAGAATGACGCTTTTATTTCACGAATATATAAACAAAACACTACATTCATACATAAAAAAACCTACATTCATATTCCACAATTTTATGAATTTACAAACCCCATAATCATATTGAGTTTATAAGAGGAATTTCGAATCTATACATACACATATACAAATTTAAAAAAATGTCTGTTTGTAATGTCAAAATAACAGCTTTTTACTAAATGCATATGAAAGTATACGCTGTTGATGAATTTGTGTTTGTGGTGAATCACAGGAGCGTAGCATCATTTACGCTGCCTTATTTATCCTTTCTCTTGTGGGTGTTTGGTGCTTACGGGCTTATGGGCTTACGAGTGGTACTCAGGCTTCAGCAGTATTTATGAGTGGAGTGTTTATGGTGCTGCGCCAAAGGGTCGGCTCTGCCGAGGAAGCAGTAATATAGCGTAATATAGCAGCATAAACCTGTTTTACAAATGAGGTGGGTATTAACAGAATTTTATTAAAATATTCACATTTTATACGTTTTTAATATGTTTATTATTCTTTACTGACCATCATGTTACAGTTATAAAATAGAGATCAATAACGAGAAAAAAGTTACACCATTTTCTCATTGCATTACATTACAAAAGAAGTATGCAATGGCCGGTCTTATTGCTGACAGCAATTTCCTAAAGACAATCAATCAATGGACAGGATTGCAAGAAATATGACAGGGTAGCGCAAGACGGTGTGAAAAAAAAGAGGTAAAAAAAGATTATATTACAAACATATATACATGCGGAAAATAAAATACATATATATATTGAATTATATAATTAAATGCAATCAATATACTACATGCTATGCTCGGGGTTTCTCTGCGTGATAACCTTAGAAATGAGGATATCCGCAGTAGAACCAGAGTAACCGACATAGCCCAAAGGATTAGTAAGCTGGAGTGGCAATGGGCCGGCCATATAGCTCGAAGAACCGACAACCGATGGGGAAGAAAGGTTCTCGAGTGGCAGTCTCGTACCGGCAGGCGAAGTGTAGGGCGTTCCCCCACTAGATGGAGTGACGACCAGCAGGGCTAGCATGGGCAGAAGACAATTTTATCCCCAGGGAAAGGAGAAAATGTTTATCCACCCTTAGAACAAAGGGCACACCGGTGGATATAATATCCACAGTAGATATAATGGGAGATAGACTTAGACTTAGATAGATTTTTTATATGAATAGAAACTTCAACCCACGTCCAATGAACAAGGATAAAATTGTCCCTTTCAAATGTCAAAAAAGCATAATTTTTTATCTTTCATTTGGCTCCATGCTACGGACGGGGGATATATGTCTACTCGTTATGTCAAACGGGGATATACTTCTCCCCGTTTGACATAACAAGATAATTTTATCTCTTGTCAGTAGATATAATCGGGAGATAAAATTTTTGTCCCCCGCCCATGCTAGCCGGGCTGGTAAGACATGCAGGAAGTCAATGGATGCAGGTGGCTCGGGACCGTGCTTTGTGGCATTCCGTGGGAGAGGCCTATGTTCAGCAGTGGACTTGTGAAGGGCTGTAATGATGATGATGAATATACTACACATTATATTATATTTAATGGCACTTAGTTCATTTGAAAAAATTCTTAACACTTTCTGATTTATTTTATTGAATATTTTGTTGAAAAAGGTCAAATTTAATTTATTGTTTTAGTATATGATATCAATTAAATTACTAACATTACGTCATTTTTGTATAGGCTATAGTGGTAGGAGATGCCTCGCAAGTTAGACTCTGCCCCTTCAACAATCTGAGTATTTTAAGTAATTGCAGATGGTTATTCCAGGTTATTTAACATTTGCCTTAATTCAAGTTTACGAGTTGCAAGACCTAAAGAACGACGTAAGTAACATATCATCGACATCCTAAGATGTTCCAGAACATTACATAATAAAATTGACTCAAGATTATTAAGGTTGGAAAGTCGCTTTCGAGTTCGTAGTTATGTACTGCACATTATACGCCAGACGTATGTTCCAAATTCTAGTAATCAGTGGTATATGTACGAAATGTTATTTATATACTATTTTCAAGGTCTTCAGGAGTCGAAATGCATTTATTTAGTTTTTGCTTATTTAAAAGTCCAATGAACATCAAACTCTACCACTGGCTCCTAAAACAAGAGTTTGAAATTAATACATACCAAACTTGAAAATAATCACTTGTAAATAACTATTGCAGAATATCCACAACCCCATATCGACCCGTCCACGCCCACGTGACAGAGGGAAACCCAAACATGTTATGAGCAAACAGCATCTACCTGATAACAACACGAAATAATAAAAAGCGAATTATGGGAAAATCCCCCCTATGAGGCAATTTATGGGGGAGGCCTATGTTTAGCAGTGGACTTTTATAGGTTGTAATGGATGAATGAATGAATGGATGGATGGAAATAACTCTTGTTAATTAATATAAAAACTATACACCGTAACTAGTGATCTTTAGAAGTTAAGAAATGTAATATATAAGTCTATATATTGGCCTGGGGAATATTAAGCTTTTTGTAGTCTTTTCGTAATAATGAAATTTAAGAACTAATTTTGATAAAACATGGTTTGTCTTAAGTTATTTTACGAGCCATGCTGCAGCTATATTACTGGTATAGTTGTACCACGAATGGGTCGGCTCGACCGGGAAAGGACCACGCTCTCACAGAATACCAGCGTAAAATAGCAGCTTAACACTGCTGTGTTTCGTATGGTGAGTGTAGAGAACTGGAGACATTTATTACTGGAAACGAGGCATTCCATCTTAGTCCTCACGGGTGACTACGCATCTGCATTTTGATTCGCAAACGAGGATAGATGTAGATGTCTATGGGCCACAGCAACCACTTACCATCAGGTGGACTGTGTGCTCGTTTGTCACCCTTATCCTATAAAAAAAAACTATACTCCATAACTAGTGATCTTTAGAAGTTAAGAAAGGAAATATTAATTATTACTTTACAGCGTCTGAATATTTGTCTGAGGGAATATTAAGGTTTTTGTAGTTTTTCCGTCATAATGAAAGTTAGAATTAATTTTGATTAAACACGGTTTGTCTTAAGTTCGTAAGTAAAATTTCAGATATTTAATCGTAATATAACTAACCTTGCAACTTTAATTTCTTTTAAATTATTAATTCAATTAAAGTCTCGCTAGGTTATTTACTGGTTTTTCCCAGGACAAAGTTTTTTCCGTACCAGTAAAAAATGACTTTCAATAAGAATTACTTGTAATCTATATTTAATAAAAATTATTTTACTCTATTTTAGTTTGAGTTTCATGAACAACATCAAAAATTATTGCAGATTTTCTTTAAATATACATATGTGTCACGAACACTAGAGGCCAATCGATTGCTACAATGAATTGTATTTTAATCTTAGAATTGCCAACTCTTTGCTAGCTTCTGCTTACAATAACGGTAGCTTAGAAGCATCCATCAGACTTTTAATTCCATTGCTGGAGGCGAACTTTGCTGAGTGCAGAGTCGACCACCTCGCACTGATGACTTTTCATCATAAAAATTATCAGGTTAGTCCCAACATAATATGTACTCCTATAAGCAAAATTAATTGTATAAAAAAAACCTAAAAACTCTATGTTACCAATATGGAAATTTTGAAGTTCCCTTTTATGCAATCCATTAATTTTAATATAAGTAATATTAGAAATATGCATAGATTCCTAATTTTATTGTGTATATTACCAATTGAACCGTTAACAATTTATTCTTAATTCCAACTGCCATTGCCATTTTTACAAATAAACCTAAACGGTCTTATTACATAACGTGTTTTATTGATAGTTTCAGTTTCAAAATAGATTTTTTTGTCACGAAAACCAGCCGCGGCACCACAATCTTCACGAAGTTTGACATTTGTTATCAAACTCAATACTTTACATTTTAGTTTGCATGTTTCCCACGAGACTCCTTTATTGAAACAGACTAGTTTATACCTAAAACTTACGTTATAGAATTACGAGTATATACTACTTTTTGTATTAAGATGGAATGGGTCGTAAAAAGGATATGTGTTTAAAAATATAATTTGATTGTATTGGAAAATATATAAATATTAACAAAAGTCAGTCAAATTTGTGTTCAGCGTTTATGTATGGATTTTGCTATCCCCAGATCCCCAGAGAATTACCCATCAACCAGAACGATATAAGGCGTACACATGTGGTTAGAACTTAGAGAAAAATGTATAGATACTTGCCGGATGGTGGCGATGTAAGAAGATACCCTCGGGGCGGTGTCGTTAGAGGCGACTATAGTAAATACGAGAGAAATATTATGGCGGTATAACGATATCGTAAACGAGACTTTGGCGTAAACGCCAGACGCAAAATACCCAGACCGACGACGTACAAGTCGCGGCACGTAAGTCTAACGCTGAACGAAACGTGGAGGGGACGCGCATAAATTGAATTGCACGAATGCGACTGGAGAGCCAATCAGCGCGACTTATGCGCAATAAGCCAATCACTGCTAGACTTTCGTGCCTCTACTTATACAACAGTGTTAAAATTCCTCACGTCTAGTACTGATATCGTCAATCTTCCAACCAAACTTGACGATTAAGGAAAATCCTTACTACAGCAGGATAGTCTTTAAAATAAAATCGACATTAAAATACTCGCAACTTAATAAAACCACATATATTATTAAATGTGTATATTAAGTATACCGTTAAAGTTAAAGGCCGATTTTTCAATCGTCATATAACAGTTATCCATCAAATAAATTATAACCTGACTGAATGTAGAAGTGAAACAGTTGAACTGTAATCTTCTGAACTGAACTTCATAAAACTGTAATTTTAATTTGTTTAAGTTGCGTTATATCATATGAATAATACATTTTTAGTGAGGATTGAAAAATCGGCCCTTAATTAGATAAAGATTGCTATTATTATGTTTCATTGACCGTATGAAATGCCGATATTTATTGAGTATGATGATATTTCGGGATGAAATCATTAAATTAACTGTAGAACTCGGAAATGTGTAGTAACGTATTTTATTGGTAATTACACAGTACATGAAGTATAATAGTCTATGAGGATGAGAATAGAGAAAAAAAATTTTTGCCAATATTGCACTTAAATTAGCAGTAAAGCCAACAAAAAATTTTTTACGTTTTTACGTGGTAGAGCCATGCTGCAGCTATATTAATAGTATAGTTGTAGCATGAATGGGTCGGCTCGACCGGGGAAGGACCACGCTCTCACAGAATACCAGCGTAAAATAGCAGCTTAATGCTGCTGTGTTTCGTATGGTGAGTGTAGAGAACCGGATACCCTCTTTACTGGAAAAGAGGCATTCTATCTTAGTCCTCACGGCTGACAACGCATCTGCATTTAAATTCGAAAACGAAGATAGATGTAGATGTCTATGGGCCACAGTAACCACTTATCATCAGGTGGTCTGTGTACTCGTTTGTCACCCTTATTCTATAAAAAAAATATATAAATGGTTGCATTCTCATTTACTAACAGAATATAATCTACCTTTGAAACGATTTACAACTGCCTAAATAAAGGCAAAACATTCCTTGATATAATATAGATTAAGCAAGACTGACTCTCATCTGATATTTTCATGAGTACATGCAAGAAGACGAAAGAGCGCACACACATTAAAATTCTAAAGGGATCGAATATTTATTGCAAACATTTACAACTCCTAATTTAAATTCATCTATACTTAAGCAGATAAATGGATTAACTTGCGATTGTCACAGCGAAATGGAATCCCGATAAAGTTACACCAATTGGTGTCGCGAGCTATCACAAGCGCAGCATTAATTCTGTCAGTGATATTTATGCAAGGTGCGGCGTTTGTTTACTCAAACAAATTCGCAGCTCAAATTGAATCGTGTTGTGCAGAAAGGTGTCAGTCAACCCAAAAAACATAAAGTTATAAGTTATTCAGATTTGAAAGATGAATGCATTGTTCCTGTAGCAAAAGTTTACAGTTAAGTTATATCATGTTATGTATATAACTTAACTGTAAACTTAATATACATACATATAATGTATAAGTATATATGAAGTACGGATACGCCTAGGTTTAGCCGGCAAATTGAATATAGATTGTGGGATTACCAGTTATTTTTCATAAGGCTCACAAACTTGGAATTAAACTGAACAAAAGAGCCTCTTGATCATTATTTTGGTCAGTTTGTGGGTTGGATAATTTCTGCACAACACTGTCCACTTGAGTATCTGATTTATTCAGATCTAGGTGATTTATAACGCTTTCCTGGAGACCGATAACAAGTTCCAGTGTACTATACACTAGTACACGCTATACTTTCGCTTCGCTTTCGTGAAATAGGTTTCCAATATTGATGGTATTAACTTTGTAGGAATAAACAAAGTTTTTACATTATTTTAAAAAGTTTGCTAGGATTTTTTACTGTACCGTGGAGGCGGTTTTCGCACATAAATTACATAACGTGGTACAGTGCTTTAACATTGAGTTGCGGCGCGGAGGGCCGCGAGTTCGAATCCCGTACGTAACAAATATTTGTAAATGTACAAAATCTGACTTTGGCCAATTTTAAAAACTTTATTAAACAAAGATGGTATAGAAAGGGTTATTATAATATTAAGGAATTCATAAATGATAATAACCCCTGGGAATGAGGTGATCCCTACCATACTATTTCTAATTTGTTTTGTGTTGTTAATTATAGTGTAACTTTATTGATAATAAACTGTTCGTTTTTTTTTTAAAGTCCCGCTGGGTTTCTTTCTGGTTCTTCCCAGGATATAGGTATTTTCCGAACCAGTGGTAAATTAAACATAAGAGTGACTTTCAATAAGTATTATTCATAATCTATATTGAATAAAAAGTTTCTCTCTCTGTTGATGTGTTTCTTGCAATAATTGTTCCGGGTCTCGATGTTTGTCCTAGTGCAATTTATGCGTGTAAACTACATTCAGGATTCAGAAGAAAATCGAAGTGTGTTGGTAGCGTTTTATAAATAAAAATAAAAACGAAACCCACAGACAATAAATTATTTTTAGGTGTAGCGTCGCAACTAATGCACCGGGCATGACCAAGCCATCGTAATCTCGACTTTCATTTCGTTTGAATCATTACTTCATTTGATTTTTGCATACGTATCGTTAAATGCTATGGGCCTGGTCTGAAATAAATAAATATATGCATTCATAAAACATTAAAAATGATTGCGGTAGTAGATATTACTGCAATTCCTTTATTGGAATTGATGCCCTTAAGGAATAGATCTTCTTTTATTTGTGTTTTATTATTAGTGTTGCCCAAAATCGGTCTTGGTCTTGCAGTCTTGGTCTTGTTCTTGCATTTTATCAAGACCAAGACCAAGAACAAGACCGCCTAATTTTAGCAAGACCAAGACCAAGACTGACCGTGCAAGATTTGCGCAAGAACAAGACTAAGCTTGCGAGACTCTTGCGTCTTGCAGTTAGGACTGAGTGTCGTTTCAGGGAGTATAGGAGTTCGGGTATACGCTTAGGGACTCTATGAGACGCAAAAAATTATAATAAAAAAATTGGAAAGTTGGACTTATGCGCATTACGAACAATACCATAAACATACATAGCGAATGAAAATATCCATTAAAAGAAAAAAGAGTGCATCCCTAGTTTTGACCATCGGCACTTTGATAGTGCGCGGCGTCTTGTTGTCGGCGTCATCAAAGGTCGGATACTGACCTGTCAAAGAAATTTTGCAGCTATTCGAAAGTACAAGGTCAAGATACACGCGCCGGCGGCTACTATTATCGCATACATCGTCGCCGCGCCGCACACACAACATTTGACACTGTTTGATTGCCGCCACAGAGTACACGTTCCAAAGAATAAAATAAGTTTCCGGGTGCTCAGAATGGACACGAATACATTATGCTGATCGTAAGGATAGGTAGATATCATAATAATTTATTCTAGTAAGTAATTATTATAACATTAACTATATGGGTTTATAATAATTACTTACTATTATTATTATTACCTAATAGATAAACATGTTCAATAAGTTCACTACAAATCTCGATTTTTGGAAGTGTGTGTTATTAAAACACAAAGTGCTCGAATATGTCGTCACCCATTTGATAAATATTGTAGACGCTTTTAACACACTTGAAACGTGTAAAAATGTATCTGGATCTTGTCTTCAAGGCTTAGTTATTAACGAGTTGGAGGAATACCTAAGTAAACCCAGAGCCGCCAGCTCGTAAGACATTTTAGAGTGGTGGAGGAAGCATCAGACAGAATATCCGACTTTATCGAAGATGGCCCGTGATTTTCTTTCAATACCTGCAACTACAGTACCTGCTGAGAGATTATTTTCTAAAGCATCATTAGTAATCATAAAACATAGAAATAGGTTAAGTAATGAGTCAGCCAGATGGTTACTTTGTATTAATGCTTGGTTAAAAGAATTAATATAAAGTAACAGTAATGTCAAAGCTATTGTGTACTGTGAAGTAATTTAATTTGTATCGTATTTTATTTTTTATTTAAATAAATGGTATATTGTATAACTCTTTTATTCCATTTCATATATGGTCCATCAATCTCTTTCTAGACAGATAATGTTCTTTAAAATACAGTCAAGTTGATGCCATTAATTTGTTTTTTATATGTTTTAACCATGTTTTAGCACACGTAAGCTTTTAAATAAAACTAGTTTTACGGATTTTATCGCGTATATTAACTTATTTTATATTCCCGACGTTTCGAGTACTTTACAGCACCCATGGTCACGGGGTGGACTGAGGTATTTGACGTCCCAATGTCATAGTTAACCACGGTTACCTCCAGATTAAAAATTATTAATTTTTGTTCCGATCTACGCAGAGGGATCTGTGACAGATGCAGGAATGTACAAGCTTGATTGGGAATGTGGTCTCTCTTATATAGGACAAACTAATCTATAGTATATCTAATCAATAAAAATCCGCGTTAAAGAACACATAGCTGATGTGAACAATCGACGCTCCGGAAAGTCTGCAGTCTGTGAACATGTACAGGATCGCCCCCGTCACTACATTAGATTTGATAGACCACAAATCCTCGCTAAAGAACACCGATTTCTTCCAAGGATGATTCGGGAGGCTATTGAAATCAAAAAACATCCTAATTTCAATAGAGAAGATGGCTGGATGCTAACATCTGCTTGGGATCCTATAATTAATAAAATTAAATCCCAACCCAAGCATATAAATGCAAGAATTCAAGATACTGTAAGTTCATACTGCGTAGATCGGAACAAAAATTAATAATTTTTAATCTGGAGGTAACCGTGGTTAACTATGACATTGGGACGTCAAATACCTCAGTCCCCCGTGACCATGGGTGCTGTAAACTACTCGAAACGTCGATTCTTTACATCAGCTATGTGTTCTTTAACGCGGGTTTTTATTGATCTTTTAGTTTGTCCTATATAAGAGAGACCACATTCACAATCAAGCTTGTACACTCCTGCATCTGTCACAGATCCCTCGTGCTCTCTGAGGGATCTGTGACAATAAACACCTGTCCGCCGAGCTCCAACACGTCAAGCAAGTTTTGCACGACAATAAGCTTCGGCTTTCGGGTCCCGCGCCTACGTCACAGTGAACGAGTGAAGCCGGCCACAGTCGAGCGAGTGCCTGCTGTACTGCCATATGTCAGAGGTGTCACTGACAAGATTGACTGACACCCGTGGCCGTGGGTCACGGTAGATAGCTCAGTTGGTTAGAGCATCGGTACGTATCGCTTAGGTCGTGGGTTCAAACCCCACCCGGTGTCAGTTGATTTTTCGAATTTGTCATTAAATGTTTAGATATTTATTAATTTGGTTGGTCTTTACTATGGCTATGTTAATTCAAGCTCAAAATTTACCTACTCTGTTAAGTTGTTCTAAGATCTAAAGTAACGTTTAATAAATAGTAATAGGCTAATAGGTAATTGCGAGACTTGCGAGACTCTAGCTGCAAGACTAAGACCAAGACCAAGACTAGGAGCGCAATACCAAGACCGAGACCAAGACCAGGTGTATTGGCGCAAGACCAAGACCAAGACTGGCTATGTCTCGTCTTGTTCTTGCATTTGGGCAACACTATTTATTATAATATGGCACTAATAATTGAGTCAAGAGTCATGGCTCAAGGGCTAAGTGCTCGCCGCTATAAATGCGCAAATTATACAGTACACCAGCAAACCGGGTCCGATCCCCACCGCGCCAATGCTAATTGTTAATTGCAATTTTAATTAAATAAGACCAATCACAACGATTCCCGTGTAGTGGCGGGTAAGAATACCCACTACCCCATATCTTCCCGTGGGTGTCGTTAGAGGCGACAGAGGGAAACTGAGGCAGAAGATGGGCAGCAGCATCTTTTTGATAACAGCGAAAACAATAAAAAAACTGCGGTTGCCAACCCGCTCGCCAAGCCAAGCCAAGTAGTTATTGTAATGTCAATAATAATATGGATTTGATGTCTAGCTAAAAGTGTAAGAACAATTTTATGTAGCGAAATTCAGGTATAGCCACATATCGAGAGTAGATCACGTTGTGAGGCGTGCAATTGATGATATATCACCTTATTGTAGAAAAATGGTGTTAAAGTAAAAATTGTTAAAAGTCGATAACGGTAAAAGATGCAAGCCAAAAATGTTTTATCGAAAACTTTTTTTATATCTCTTAAGAGATTTCGATCTCACAACAAAAAAAATCTGTGATGTTTTTTGAATAAATTAAGTCTAGATCACTCCTGGCATTACTTTTTCTCTCTTTGTAAATTTTCATTACAATCGGTTCAGCCGTTCCGAAGATTAGCCCGGACAGACAGACAGACATATTTTTAAATGGTTGTTTATATCCTTATAGCATGCTAATAATCCTCCGAGATAAATAGAAGTAACACAGACACTTATTTTATTTATATATGTAGATGTGGTAAAAAATATCAAAAGAAAGATAAAACAACAAAAGGCCATTCCCTTGGTGTTGTAGGTGAGCCGCATGCTCGTTTATCCCATATTCTTTATAAAAAAAATAACTATAGCATTTTAGACTTTAGTCCAGAAACTTATTTAAACTTTTTTAATGACTGAAATGTTCAATGTGCACACTGCACAATTTATAGCTAAAACCCACATCATAATAAATAATATAACACCGATATTATACCTTGTTTTTGATCATTAGTACAAAATAAATTGTATAGCAAAGACCTTTAAATGAGAATACCCATAAAGGCCATACTTGCGATTATTATTGCTTGTAAATAACAGATCAATTTATCACCGCAAGTATATAACGTGTATTGGTATAACAGTTTCCTTTTAAACTTCAAGCAAATTTATGAAGGTTAGTTACCGGTGAGGACAATAGATAACCGAACCCCTTTCGATTCCCTTCGAGTGGAATTTCATAGATCAAAGTACACTTAAATAAATGTTTCTGCCTCGGTCCTAACTAACGAGGCATTTAGAATGTGTTTTATGTCAAATAAAGTAACACGTGCACCAACAATAAATAGATCTTGGCGACGATCAGAAGAAACTGTTACATTAGTAACGCTTTAGCGAAACGCTTTATCTTCTCGTTTGGACTGTTTTAACATTTCTGATAATTTTATTTTATTGTCTTAAGCTTTTTTGAAACTGTTACCGTTACAGCCTATTAAAGTCCACCGCTAAACATAGGCCTCACAGATTGCCTCATAGCGGCATATTTGCCATAGTTGCCATGCCTGGCAAGCGGGTTAGCAACCGCAGTTTTTTATTTTTAGTCATTATTAGGAAGACGCTGCTGCCCATCTCCTGATTTGTTTCCCTCTTTCGCCTCTTACGATATCCATGGGATGATATGGGGTAGTGGATATTCTTACACCGCCCCTATACGGTACGAAACGGTAGTTCCAATTGTAGTTTACGCATTTGACGTTAGAGTCAATTAAGGGTCTTTCATCAATTACAGCCTATCAAATGCCCACTGCTGAACAAGGCCTATGTTCAGCTCCAGATTGCATCGTAGGGGGGATATTTGCAATAGTTGCCACGCCTGGCAGGCGGGTTGGTAACTGCTGTTTTTCATTAGTTTGAATTATAATCAAGAAGATGCTGTTGTCCATCTCCTGTTACATTTCCCTCAGTTGCTTGTTACAAAACACACGTGATGATGTAGTGGACTCTCCATACGTCGCCGCTACATGGTATTGCAGCAATAATATGTGGAAACAATATCTTCTATATACAGGGCTATTTTGCAATAAACGCCCTAATTTGCAGAGAAGGTTCAGAATAAGTAATATAGGCGAATGGTGAAGAAAAATTAATTAAGAAAAATCTTAAACATTCAGTCCTTTTATATTAATTTAGAATGCATGGTAATACATTATTTTAAATGATTATCATTCATAAATTTCTGACGCCTACTATTTTACTACGCACGCACACATTCGTAAGGGTCGCTCGGTCGGCAAATACTTGAGTTGAATCGCACACACAGGAGCGCGCGTACGCCTAGTTGTTGCTCATAAATCACATTCAATTTGGTATAATTTCAAATAATAGTAGAAACCTTATTTATTCGTATTTTCAAAAACTGCAATAATGTTATATAAATATTTATATAATTGGAACTTAAATATAAAATTAGGATACTCTATGAAAAATGACCCTGTATATCAAAATTAAAACTTTCTGTTCTAATTTCAAAATCAAAACTTTTTCCGTCTGGTGTTATTTTCTGCATTCTTAAGTCTCTTACTTTTACGTTTCGTTTTTAAAAGTCTTAATTTATAATTGAAAAAAAATCTTATTTATTTAATATATTTTACTGATTTCGTTCTATCGAATTAAATCAGTGAAAGCGACGATTACATGTCGAAGTAGAGCGCCATAATACGTCTGTCGTCTTTTACGTGCTGATACACGTAATTGACGGATCTACATCACCTCGTTATTCACTGATTACAGCACTTCGTAAATGAAAATGTTAAATTCGAAGTATTTTGTAATAATGGAAAAAACTTAGATAATTAAATACTAATTAATTGAAAAAAGAAATGAAAATTGAAAGACTTAATTCTATGATATATTTTTAATGTATGAAAAACGTTTAAAAGCGAAATTAGCGGCAATTTTTATTTTACATAATTTTGTTCATTTGTTTGTATGGTGGAAGGTGATAGAATGTTTAGACCAACAACCACACTTAAGACCAACACCAATCGGAACCACATATTATGATGCTAGATCTTTTACCCAGAAAGGAATGAATGAATGATGAATATTTAAGATTTGTGTATTTTACATCTTCATTTATTCTGTTATCTGTGACAAAATTTTCATACATATCCATAGGTTATTTACGGCACTGTTAAGATGAATGATGGTTTTACTCTTTCGTGAAATTACACGTTTGTTAATAATTAACGCTGTTGATATCCAAAACGTAATAAGTCACATTCCCACTACAATTATTTACACGTATATTGGGAAAAATATTTTATCGTACAAAATATTTTTTCAAAATTCACAAGCGTTTTACAAACTCGGCGAATGTCGATCATTATAACACACCCTTAAAAGTTAGTACGCGGTCAACAGCTGCCTTCACGAGTGGATTAAAACAATTGATTAATTCAAGTGCAACGAGCTGAATGGAGTTTCTGGACCGCTTCCAGATGCCCTCAGACATGCAAGTCTAGTTCATTATATGCGTCTAGAGTGATAAGTTTGTAGTGTCCTTTTGTGTTTACTTATTTAAAATATATTGTTTGGCGTGGCTGCAAAGATATAAAAAGATTATTTGCAAATAGATATTTATAAAAAAATAAAAGAAAATTAAAGTATATTTTTTAAAGATTTAATGGATGCAGGTAGCATACATCGTGATCAATGATAGCCTCTGTTCAACAGGGCAAGAAGGTAATGCCTGTAAAACTTGAAAATCTATTAATGTGTCATGCCAGCATAGGAGAATCCATTAGCGTATATCATTGCACGCCTATTGCAACAGTCAGTTAGGTGAAATAAAATATTTGGACATTCCAGACGATGCAATATCCTCAATAATTGTCACGGCTAATATATTTTGACCACTAAATGGCCGTCAGTGGTACAAGTTGTCTAGTACTGCGATCGACAATACGCCCGCTGAGCGTGGTAAAAATAAAAACTACTTTCAACTATTGGGAATGCCTATGTTTGAAAGTAGACTGGCATACTTATGATGGTAAAGAGATTGAGACTAATGGTATTTTTTATAGATTTTTTTTTGTTATAGAATAAGGGTGACAAACGAGCACACAGTCGACCTGATGGTAAGTGGTTACTGTGGCCCATAGACATCTACTCGTACATCTATCTACGTTTGCGCATTTAAATGCAGATGCGTTGTCAGCCGTGAGGATTAAGATAGAATGCCTCTTTTCCAGTAGGGTCTCCGGTTCTCTACACTCACCATACGAAACACAGCAGCATTAAGCTGCTATTTTACGCTGGTATTCTGTGAGAGCGTGGTCCTTCCCCGGTCGAGCCGACCCATTCGTGCTACAACTATATTATTAATATAACTGCAGCATAGCTGTACCACGTATAAGTAAAGAAAAAGCAATGAATACAATTATAACGACCAAATAAATATAACATTTTTAACAAAATTATAAAATAATAAAAGTTAAAAACAGTCCTTAGATAAATATTGTTGTTTTTTTTTTATAAAACAGGGGGCAAGCGGGCACTCACGTGATGGTAAGTGACTAGTGCCGCCCATGAACAAATGCAACACTAGGGTAATTGCATGTTCGTTGCCAGTCTTTTAAAAAAGCTCTTTTCTTGAAGGTCCCCAAGTCGTATTGGTCCGGAAAAATCACTGATGGTAGTCGATTCCACAAGGAAGTTGTACCAGGAAGAAAAGTACTAGTAAATCGCACAGCAGTGGACCGCCAACCATCCAGATGGTATGGATGGTATCCGATGGTGAAATTTAGCGGCTAGTATTGGTCCGAACAATTCCTCTGAGCATCATGAATCATCATCATCATAACAGCCCTTCACAAGTCCACTACTGAACATAGCCCTCCCCCAAGGAACGCTACAAAACACGGCAATGAGCCACCTGCATCCATCGACTTCCTGCATTTGCATGCATCCATGCTATAGGATAATAGAATTTAATATTCTATCGCATCTACTTCTTTCTCCACATCATCATTTTTTTTTCATCATTCATTACAGCCCTTCACAAGTCCACTGCTGAACATAGGCCTCCCCCACGGAATGCCACAAAGCACGGTCCCGAGCCACCTGCATCCATTGACTTCCTGCATGTCTTACCAGGTCGTCACTCCATCTAGTGGGGGGACGCCCTACACTTCGCCTGCCGGTATGAGGCTGCCACTGAGAACCTTCTTCCCATCGGTTGTCGGTTCTTCGAGCTATATTGCGGCCCATTGCCACTTCAGCTTACTAATCCTTTGGCTATGTCGGTTACTCTGGTTCTACTGCGGATATCCTCATTTCTAAGTTTATCACGCAGAGAAACCCGAGCATAGCCTCTCCATAGCTCGCTGAGCAACCTGAGCTTCCTCATACGGCCAGCAGTGAAGGACCACGTCTCAGTTCCGTATGTCATCACTGGCAACACGCACTGGTTGTACAATTTAGTTTTGAGGTTTTGAGGTATGCCTGACGAGAAGATGGGTCGTAATCTCCCGAACGCTGCCCAGCCGAGTTGAATCCGTCGATTGACCTCTCGGTCGAAGTTGGACTTACCTAGTCGGACTATTTGTCCCAGGTAAACATATTCGTCAACAACTTCGAGCTTAGTGCTCCCAACAACTACCGGCATAGGTGTGACATGGACATTAAACATGATTTTTGTTTTGTCCATGTTCATCTTGAGACCTATCCGTTGGGAGACACTATTGAGGTCATTGAGCATAGTGCTTAGGTCCTCCAGCGATTCTACCATAAGGCTATATCGTCGGCAAATCGAAGGTGAGTGATGTACTCGCCATTGATGTTAATACCGTATCCTTTCCAGTCCAGTAGCTTGAAAACGTCTTCCAATGCAGCGGTGAAGAGTTTCGGGGATATTACGTCACCCTGTCTTACACCTCTCTGCAGTTGGATAAGTTTCGTACTCTGGTTCTGTACTCGGATAGCCATCGTAGCCCTACTGTACAAACACTTCAGCACCTCGATATACCGACAGTCCACTTGGCACCGCTGAAGGGACTGCAGCACCGCCCAAATTTCGACGGAATCAAAGGCTTTCTCATAGTCCACATACGCAAGGCAAAGTGGCAGATTGTACTCGTCGGTCTTCTGTACAATTTGCCGAAGAGCATGTATGGTCAATGGTGCTAAAGCCTTTTCGAAACCGGCTTGTTCGGGAGGCTGGAAGTCGTCGAGTCTGCATGCGAGACGATTCGTAATGACTCGAAAACAGCACGTAGACGCGGCTCAGAAGGAATCGGTCTGTAGTTCTTCAAGAGGCGTTGTCGCCTTTCTTGAAAACAAGACCACCGCACTCTGCTCCACGCCTCCGGTGTAATGCCACCATGGAGGACGGAATTAAAGAGCTTCTGAAGGACTTCAGTACCGGTTTTCCACCCGCTTTCAGAAGCTCCGCTGTAATTCCATCTCGCCTGGGGCCTTGCCGTTTTTAAGGTGCTGGAGAGCCATTCTAATCTCGCTCAGACTGACGTCCGGGATATGATCGGAATAGTGTCGGATATGAATTGCTCTTGGATCGTTACTCACACTTGCGCGTAGCTCCGACGATGACGTGTACAGCTGCCCATAGAACCTCTCAATCTCACTCAAAATCTCAGGTGTCCCGGAAACGATGCTGCCACAATCGGTCTTCAGCTTCGACAGTTGGCTCTTTCTGGCAGACAGATCTCTGGCAGAGACTTTGGAGCCCTGGTTCCGCTCGATCGCTTCTTCAATACGAGCTGTATTGAAGTTGCGCAAGTCCCGCCGCATGCATTTGGAGATCTGTCTGTTCAGTTGCCTGTATGCTGTCAAATCTGCTGAAGACTGCAGCTTCATCTCCCGTCTAACAACCATGAGATTAAGAGTGTGATCGGAGAGTTTTGTGTTCTTCTGCGACGGGTCTTACAGAACTTAACTCCGACCGCATGGACAGTTTCTAGCTTGTCATTCATATCGTCCACTTCATTGCAAAATTCTAGGCACTGAAAACGATTTTGTAACTCGAGCTGAAAGTTTTCGGGCCTTTGGATTAGAGCACGAGGGGACGGAGCGTTGACAATTAGACGTGACCTCTCCAACTTAACGTTTAGGTTCAGTGTGCCTCACCATTCGGTGATCGCTGCCAGTTTTCACCCTCGCGATCACTGAGACATCACTGAACAGTTGTCGTCTGGTCGTCATAATGAAGTCAATCTCATTTTGTCGAACCGTCAGGGGCTCGACCAGGTCCACTTTCTGTGGGGCCGCTTTTGGAAGAAAGAGTTCATCATAAAGAGTCCCTCTCTCCATAAAGTCGGCCAGCTGCTGGCCCTTGGGTTCCGTTGCCCTATTCCGAATTTCCTACTTTCAGCTCACCGCTCTCTCTTGTGCCTAGTTTTGCGTTGAAGTCTCCCATTAACACCGTATAGTGGGTTTTGGAGGAATGCATGGCTCTAGAGATATCCTCATACATTTCCTCCACCTCCTCATCAGGGTGTGCCGAGGATGGTGCGTAAATCTGTATGACCTTCAGCGAATACCGTTTGGTGATTCTGAGTATAAGGTACGCAACCTCGTCGACACACCCGATCTTTAACGTTGTTAACGAGAGATTTGTGGACGATAAATCCGACACCTCCTTGGGACAGATGGTCGCCCTCGGTGATAGAATAAGTTGCCGGATTCGAGGATTACCGTGTCCTCCTCTCTTCGGACCTCGGATAGTCCTATTATATTCCAGCGTAACTTATCTATCTCTTCTTCCAGCTCCAGGATCTTCTCGTCAGTCCTCAGGGTGCGTGCGTTATATGTTGCCAGGTTGAGTCGTCGTAGGTGGCAACCGAACCTCCACCGGAGATTCTTAGCACCCCCTGCCCCGCCGTTACCTTGGTCGCCACCGTAGCCAGGAATAGCGGGGCCGCCGGGGACTGGGGGCCGTTTCTTTGTGTCGTCGCTCATGGGGGGTATATTGCCATAGTTGCCACGCTTGGCGAGCGGGTTGGCAACCGATCAATATGGCACATCATCAATATGAGTAAAAGACAAGTTTTTTCTGTTTATACGCCAAATATATATACTATTATAGTTATTACTTTTAGGTATAGTTACTTTCATACTTTTAATTTTGCAGTAATTAGTGAATGTGATGAGCGATGGCGATGGGAATGACCTGTCGTTTTGAAAATAAAAAAAAATTAAAAGAAAAAGACTTGCTTGGCTTATTGACATGAATACTTATTATGTCGTTTTGCATAACAGTAAATAGAATAAAATACATAAATTTATTTTTTATCTTTAAAACTCTATTTACTGTGTTTTTACGAGAAGTATAATAACAGTAAATTTGTGAAATGAGTAAATAAAAAGTAAAATAGCAGAACACAAGTAGAGCACAAAATGCAGACACAGGGCTGATTTAGAGCGTATTCAGACTGAGACGGAAGCTGGCTGCCTATAGGTCCGTATAGCGCGAAGCAGGCTAACGAGAAGCAGGAAATGGAATTAAATTGAACGTAAGAAAATAAATCTTTGTGTAATGGCGGTGAGTGAATGATGATATCACGTGGCGTAAAAGGCGACATAGGAAAACGCAAGCAGGAGATGGGCAGCAGCATTTTCCTGACAACTCAAGCTGTGGTTTCGATAAGCCTGCCAAGCGCTACAATTTTGAAATAGGCCTATGATCAGCAGTGGACTTTATTGCGTTCAATATTAATTTGAAATTACACTACCTTGGACGCTTGCTTTGCTGCGACTAAGGTAGTCTGGATTCACTATGATACCACACGTTGAACACCGTGTCCCTCCGTGAGCTTGGCTTCTCCAAAGCCCTTAAACGTCGAAATTTTAAAGTAAGTAAGATTCTCAAAAATATTTAATTTGATTTGTTATATTCGCGATAATAAAAGAATATTATTTTCATAACCTTAAAATAAAACATGGACACTAGTTAAGTGATTTATTTCTACAGATAGCTCGAACATCGTTGTCATTAATTTTATGCAGTTGATAAAGCCTGATAAGTAAAGTCAATGCAATTTGTAAAATCAATATGGTCATAAATTTCGTCAAAAAGGATTTAAAAAAATTAAAATAGTTAAAAAAAGTTAAAAAGTTAAAGTTGCAGCATGTATAGGTTCCACTGCTCAGCACATTTAGAGCCTTACTGTTATAGGTATTGTGATCAGCTTGTTGCAGTGTCAATAATACAGGGGCCAAGTCGCAACACATCAGTTTTTACACAAATGTTGCTAGTTTTAAAGTGCTGATGTACCATGGCATATCTAAGGGATTAAAATAATATTTTTGAGGACATGCGGCAATTAGAATACACGGGTCGGACTTCCCAACTTTAAATCCCTCTCAGAAATAAGAGGCCTCTATCCAACAATAATAGGCTGCTATTTTTATTTTATTTTCAATTTGCTACAAATGTTTTCTCCGGTGAGATCCGAACTCAAAACCCGTCATTTAGCAGACTGACTCTGACCGTTAAGCTTATTTATTAATTAGCTTAGCAATATTATCGCTATCAAAAGCGGCCATGAGCTGTTATCACTAAACCATAATGTATGACATCTTTAAGTGAAATTCAATTCATTGTAACTACTGAAGGCGTTACTTAACCTATATAATAGCCAAACGGTATTATCACAAATAAATAGTTCAGCCTCGCTGTGAACACAGGCGTGAAATACAATGGAATTAGATGTAAGCTCATTATGAATACGTTTAGCTGCCTAGATTAACACGACATTATGTCATTGCAAAGGTTTCCGTTTGTGAAGTCGTGCAGAATGTATATACAATATATTATGTGAAATTATACACGTCATCAGTTTCCATTTGCAAACTATACCTATGTACTTATATAGCAATGTAGTTTATTAGCACCAAAAATAAAATATCAAAAATTGTTTATGAAGAGGGCATTTGATACAACGAAACGATGTGTATTTAGTGTGTGATAACTATGTTATATATGATATATAAATACACACAGTTTCGTTATATAGTATATTTTTAAAGATTCCGTGCCTAAAAACCCAAAAACCGAGCGAAGCCGAGTGAAGCGAATGGGCATGTTACATAATATTATGTAACATGCCCATTTCTCTCAATAACTAGTGTCTATAGACTACTATTGACTTGAAATATGGCATAATTGTAGAAATTAATTTTCCGGTACATTTACTTATTATTATTAAAATTAAATATGATCTTTATTTAAAAGTCAAAATACACGTTTATTCTAAACCAAAAATCTCAAAAAAGACTACGAGTATCGTTCTCTCCTAATCATAAAAGTTTGCAAACCAAATAACTCCATAGTTTAATAAATTAGAGTAATTGATAACCCCTTTCTCAGCTCCTTTTTCGTATTTTCTTAGTGCATATTCTCGTTACTAAGTTTTAAAGTATTTTATTGTATGAAACCCTCGCTTTTGAAATCTTCCATGCACTTGATTGGTACTTATAATAAAATTAAATCTTATTTATGTATAACCATATCTATGCTATTACTTCGTAAGTTGTATTACGACCTAATGTAGGTCTAAAGTAATAATGTTTAAAACTTTCAAACCGAGTAAACCAACTTATTCGGCTTTAAAATAATCGAAGAAAATGATTCTAGGCGAACAAAGTCGCGGATACAGCCAGTATATAGTAAAAATAAAGCTACAGTAGTAGGAGAGGTTACGAATTACGAAAATGTAAGTCGTGGATATGGATCTGCCATTCCTCATGGAAGAAATGTTATTCCAGACCCCTACCGGGCAAAACGCTCACGGTGTTTGTCCCTTCGCACGTTTCCGGAGCTATGGTAATGCTATGGTAAATGCTGCCACAGCTATTATTACAGCCCCGACGGCAGTTGCCCAAAATGAACTCTGTCTCGTTGAGGTAGAGGAGCTGGAGCTCTCTACTCCTTCATACTGGAGCACGCTGTAATACCTCGGGTGCTACCTCGAGGCATTACTTATAGTTCGACAGATCACCCTCGTGTTTGCCTCAATTATATATAGATATTTATCATTCCCCTCCTCTCCCTCTGCACAGCCTGTATCTGAAATAAAAGCCGTGTCTTATTATAACCCACGCATTTGAAATTTAGTTGGGGTATTATAAAATACTATTGACTTGAAATATGGCATAATTGTAGAAATTAATTTTCACGTATTCACAATTTAGTGTAGTTTGTTATTTTATTCTTAACGTGACAACGAATGATATTTTTTCGAATGGGGTGATTGTTGGGGTGAATATTTTGAAGAAAAGATATCACACAACTCGTTGAAACTAACACATGCGTTACAATATCAACTTAGTATCCGTGTTTAAATAAAAAAACATATTTTAAATTTGTTTTGGAACGAAGTTTCTTATCGGACGGTACGAATTTGGCAGATGGGGGCTAGGCGAGAAAAAGTGTAAGATTTTTCCGTCACGACCCCTTCTGACGTAGCGTAGACGGCCTTGGCGGCTATAAGGAAGCGAGATGGAATAATATACATCTTCCTCGCACTTTTTCTTATCTTGCCATAAAAGAAATATTATTTTATTTTAAATGACGCTTCATTTTAATAGACGCTAGTAATTTATTTATTTGTATTTGTTAATCAATATTATAATACGTTTATCAATAATAATATACTACGAAAGGAACTTCATTCCAACCGAGTGTTCCACGACACTCACGCATGTTTTTTTTTAACTAACAACTTTTAACTATTAAGTAAAATTCAACCATTATCACCATTCTCTAAATCCGTTCGGTATAAGATGTGCGAATGTGTTGCGCGGAGGAACAACATAACGACTTCACTTTTACAATGGATTTCGCTCCCAATCTAATTTGTGTACCGTAGGATTTATATGAAAATTGATTCTTAAGGAGTAAACCAAAATAAAAAATATTCGGTTGCCAACTAGCCTGCCAAGTGAGGCAACTATGGCAAATATCGCCCTCTATGATGGACTTTCGATAGATATATAGATAACACTTTATTGTACCCCAAAAACAACTTATATTAACAAAAAAAGAAGAAAAAAGAAATGTGGTTGTTTTGGTGGAAACATTATGTTATTGGAAAGTCCATCAATGATTGAACGAATATTCAAACTTTAATTACATCCGATCAAAAGTTCAAAAGTCTAATGCTCAAAATAGGCTGCCCACTTATATTACCTCATATTAAGGATATATTCCATAGCTGCCACATTTGGCAGGCGGGTTGGTGAACACAGTTTTATTAATTTGATTTGTTATCAGGAAGATGCTACTTTTCATTTCTATCTCTACCCATCTTCTGTTTCATTTCTCTATGTCCCCTCTCACGACACCCACGGGATTATATGGGGTAGTGGATTCTCACACGTTATCACTACAGGGCAGCATTAATTTGAAGAGAAACTTCTTTATCGACGTAGTGGAGTTTAGAACGGTATTTAAACGATAACCGGCCAAGTGCTAGTCGGACTTTGCGTATGAAGGGTTCCGTACCATCGTAATACACGTTTCTAGTAAGGGAGCCCCTTTTAATTTTTAATTTATTTTAATTTTTGTTATTTGTTGTTATAGCGGCAACAGAAATACACATTCTGTGAAAATTTCAACTGTCTACCTATAACGGATCATGAAATAGAGCCCGCTGACAGACAGACGGACGGACGGACGGACAGACGGCCGGACAGCGGAGGCTTAGTAATAGGGTCCCGTTGGTTACCCTTTGGGTACGGAACCCTAAAAAACGTCATGTTTTCTTATAACATTTCACCGCCGGGGCTCCACGAGTAATAAAATAAAAGAAAAATAATGTGTCGTAATTACACGCACAATGATTTCTTTTTTTGTAAAATATTTTCCACTAATTATATTCAAAAGAACGTGTCCGGAAATTTTATATTAGATTATAAAAAGCCAACATTTAAAATTGCAATAAAAGTATCCTGGAACTTTCTATCGGTCCTCAAGTATTCTCAAAACTCCACTGTAAATTATATTTAGGTTTAATAACGGGCAATCTTGCCGCGGTGTCTCAAAGCTCCTTTAATTTTGTATAAAAACTTTTAAGAGCTCAACAGCATGTAATTACATCAAGGTAAGAGGCATTACCTTGAACAATTTCGACTCAACGTATTATGTTACGGTGAAATATTAAAATATTTTAGGAATCTGAGTTTGTTATGAACATTTTACGTGGTAGAGCCACGCTGCAGCTATATTAGTAGTATAGCTGTAGCACGAATGGGTCGGCTCGACCGGGGAAGGACCACGCTCTCACCAGCGTAAAATAACAGCTCAGTGAGTGTAGAGAACCGGAGATCCATTTTACTATAAACGGGGCATTCTATCTTAGTCCTCACGGGTGACAACGCGTCTGAATTTTGATTCGTAATCGAGGATAGATGTAGATGTCTATGGGCAACAGCAACCACTTACCATCAGATGGACTGTGTGCTCGTTTGTCACCCTTATCCTATAAAAATAAAACATATCTCACGATATACCCCCTATGAGGCTATACGGGGAGGCCTATGTTCAGCAGTGGATTTGATATGATGATAGGCTAATAAATGAATAAATGAATTGTTTTTGATCAAATTTTCTATCTTTACGTTGAAAAGCAACCTCGTTACAGGAATTCTAAATGCATTGTTAGCAGCAAACACATTGCTAGATTCTATCTGCATTTGCGGGCCGCACCTGAGAAGGTTTAATCCGTAAGCAAACTAGTTAACGCCTCTAGATGAACACTTGTACAACAACGAATTGTTTCTAAAAATTGAATTTACAATATTATTTGTGATAAATGAACAGTATGTGTGATAATTTCTTCCTTCAGTCAATATGGAACAAGCCTATTAACCGTTTTATTATCTTCATCGTCGTTACACCCATTCACAAGTCTACTTCTGAACATAGGTCTCTCCCAAGGAATGTCACAAAACACGTTCCTGAAGCATCTGCATACATCGACTTTCCGCATGTCTTACCAGGTCATCACGCCATCTAGTGGGGACCTCCCTACACTACGTGTACGCTAAGAGGCTGACATAACCGTTTAGTAAAAGATATTAACATTTGACTGGTGAAGACTTTATATTATGCTTTATTAAGAAACGTAGAGTTGTATTGGGATTACGATGACAGAAGCTTTGTTTTCCATTTTGGCAATCCATTTAAAAGGCTAAGTTACTGTTTCTGTTTATATTTACTGCACACAAGATAATCCACAGGAAGGTATTCGTTTAACTACTGAGTGATTAAATGTCATTACTTATTGATATTTAAAAGCAACAACAATAATAACAATGTTCTCCAGACCGAATTTCGGTCACGGCGGCCAGTTTCAACGGACTAGCCATCTGTGCAGGACAGGATTATATAGTGCCCGAATGTATGCGCAAGCACAGGTACACTCTCTATTCCCTCACTCCCATAGTCTGATGGAACAATAACCCGACACGAATGGAGAGAGGTCACGTGCAGGACCAACGGCTTTAAGTGCTTTCCGGGGTACAGGATTAAAACACCGCCAACTTCCTGACTCCGGGCTGCTACTGAGAATCTCTTTACAGAAACAATAATTAATTTTAGCCCGACCTGTGATTTGAACCCGGGACCTCATGATCAGCAACCGCGTCTACGACCACTAGACCAACAGGCCAGTCAAAAGCAACAACAATTGAATTATAACATAAGTATGTACTTTATTCTATTTAAATAAATTCTTATGTATGTGAATCAAAAAATGCTTTGTGAAAAATCAACGTCAATCAATTTCTGATTCAAATATTCCTAAAATGAGGATTAACGTTTGTTTTGGTAATTTGTGCAAAGCTTTTAGTGGAGTGCTAAGCGAGGTTTAATTCGAAACACACTCCGAAATCAAACAATCACACATACATTCAATCCGTGCGCTTCGTGTTCGCTCAATATTATTTCAACTACTTCGTAATAATGAAAATGAATTGGTTTTGTACCAATTTTTTCAACTATCATAAGCCAGTGAAGACTTATATCCTACCTGATGGTAATTGGTGATAAAAGACAAACATTGTAAAGCGAACTGCTTACAATCTTAACAAAAGCCTACCACTGCCACTCTTTTCTTGAAGACATTTATTGGAACGAAGTTCCTTATCGGACGGTACGAATTTGGCGGATGGGGGCTAGGCGAGAAAAAGTGTAAGATTTTTCCGTCACGACCCCTTCTGACGTAGTGTAGACGGCCTTGGCGGCTATAAGGAAGCGAGATGGAATAATATACATCTTCCTCGCACTTTTTCTTATCTTACCATGAAAGAAATATTATTTTATTTTAAATGACGCTTCATTTTAATAGACGCTAGTAATTCATTTATTTGTATTGGTTAATTAATCATTATAATACGTTTATCAATAATAATTAATATTATACGAAAGGAACTTGTTCCAACTGAGTGTTCCACGACACTCACGCATATTTTTTAGATTTTACCCAACTACCCCAAATGATTAGGTAATGATTTTCGAGAGTATTTATGTATATATGCATACTGTATGTATGTATGTTCTATTTCATTGCCACGCTCTGTAGCCTAAACGGATTCACGAATTTTAACATAATAGGGTGTCGGTAGATTCGTCTTAGTTGTAGTAAGTGACACTGACATTTTCTCTTTTAAGTAAATTATTTTACGCAGTCGAGTTTTTGTTAATTAATATTCTAACTATTGTGTTTGTTACTTTAACGGTTTATCATTAACATCAGTCGATATCATCAGTTGGCCACGCGGTAGAATCACGCTACAGCGCGTTATGACTGCAGCACGAATCGGCTCGTGCAGGGAAAGACCACGCTCGTACAGGGTACAAGGGCTAGATAGCAGGAAATCCTGTTGTATTTCATATGATGATTAACGAGAATTGGAGATCCTTTTAGGTTCCGTACCCAAAGGTAACCAACGGGACCCTATTACTAAGCCTCCGCTGTCCGTCCATCTGTCTGTCAGCAGGCTGTATCTTATGATCCGTTATAGGTAGACAGTTGAAATTTGCACAGAATGTGTATTTCTGTTGCCGCTATTACAACCAATAAAATTAAAAGGCCCCTACTAGAAACGTGTATTACGATGGTACGGAACACTTCATGCGCGAGTCCGACTAGCACTTGGCCGGTTTTTCTCGTAACGAGGCATTCCTCTTAGTCCTCGGGGATGAAAACGCTTGTGCATTTTAATTACCGTGGTTTGCATCAAAATCCTCCATTAAATAAAATTATTTTCGATGTATTTATCATACAGATTTTTTAGTTCGTTTAATTTTTTACTGTATTTGTTCATTTTGTATCAATTACTTAAAACCTACATGTATTGTGATACGTTTACGCAATATATATCGCCCCTTTAACCCATTATACTCACATCTGTACTGAAAGAAACCAACTTCTTTATACACTGGCCTCCAAAAAAATCGACCCACCTACGTTTTTTCGCAAAAAAGTGTCCTATGGGTTTTTACCACAATCGATAGATATTTTTTATCTTGATAATGTAATAATGCAATTATAGGGTTTTAAAAAACTAAAAACGGCGCGTGAAACGGGATATTTTACACACAAATGTGATGAGACATTGAAACCATAACATTTTACAAAATTTACGATTTTACTGTGCAGATCGATATTTACATTTTTTGATATTTAAAAAAATGTTAACCTTACTCTAATATGGAGTGTTTCCTCCTTTTGCTTTTATCACCGCCTGCATAAGCCTATTAAGGGAACGGATCAGCTTTTTTATGTCTTCTTGGGGTGTCTGTTCCCATTCTTCTGTTAAGGCGGCTTCCAGTTGATCCAACGTCTCGGGAACTGGATTTAGAGCTCTAACCTTTCTTTATATCTGGTCCTAGAGATGCTTGATGAGATTTAAGTCCAGACTATTAGCCGGCCACTGCATAACTGGAATTCCGACCTCCTGAAGATATCCAGTTACAATTCTAGCGACGTGCGGTCTTGCGTTATCATGCATGAGTTGAAAATTGTCCCCAATATACCCAGCGTAAGGCATCACATGAGGTTTAAAATGTTTGTAATGTAACTTTCAGCATTAACCGCAAGATTGCGATAGAAAACCAACTCAGTACATCCGGTTAAAGATATGCCACCCCAAAACATTGTAGAGCCTCCACCAAACCAGACTGTTTCTCTTATGCAACACTGAGCATATCGTTCTCCTGGTCTTCACATAACGTTACGACGTCCATCAGAGCCTACAAAGGTCATTCGGCTTTCATCGCTGAAGAAACTGTCTCCCATTGACCAAGAATCCATTGCACGTGTTGCCTAGCAAATTCGAACCTTACGCCGATGAGATGCAGTGAGTTTTGGTCCCGTCGCTGGCTTGTGTAGTGTCAGGTTTTGCTCCCGAAGTCTTCTTCTCACCGTATTCTCACTTACAGATACTCCACGAGTTTCCTCAGCCTACCCTGAACATCAACAGCAGAAAGATGCCGATTTCGCAAAGAAGTCAAGGCAATAAAAGGGTCATCCGTCGGGTTTGTGAGACGTCCTCTTCAGACTCTGGTCTCCGGCGGTACTCTCCCGTCTCTATGTATCCTTTATAAACTCAAATTTAATCTCCTTGCTACATTTCGCTGACTTAGCCCTTCACGAACGAGAGCTACCACTTGAGCGGTTTCTACTTCAGTGGTATCCATATTTTATAGTTAAAAGTAACGATATGTCTGCTCCAACAAAGAATTAAAAGATTAAGTCAATACGATGCACAGAACCAAGAATATTACGCGTCAAAAGTCCGAAATAAACTAAACTTGCAGTCTATGCACAAGTCGACAATTTTATCAGTGCGCTTAAAATGTTACAAATACCCACAATAGCACTTGTATTCCTCTAAAACAATGTGAGTGGGTACTCAGATGTTAATTTATAACATCTGAGTACCCATAAACTCATACAAATATGTCAACGCATACTTAAGATAACAACTTTGTTACTCAAAATTAACAGGTGGGTCGATTTTATTGGAAGCCAGTGTATATTTCCACTACGCGATATCGTCTCGTAGGTGTAGTAAGAGCTGCCAAACGTGGTTTCTATGCCAAATGTCCCCCTATGAGGCAATCTGTAGAGAGGTCAGTTTTCAGCACTGTATTTTGATATCCTGTAATGGTATGTAAGGGTGTTTAGAAAATGCATTTTAAAAGCAATAAACAATAACTGTGTAGGTTTTAGGTATTTTACAAGCAAATTTTTGCGAATCAGTAACGCTAAATTAAAAGAAATATATTTTATAGACCCTAGAGAACTAACAAAGGATATAACTTTAAAATTAAATTAAAGTGAACAATTCCATCAACTTATATTGCACTTAGGAAAACAATAACGGAAAATGGTTAGAAGCAATGCTTGCAGATTTTTGTCGGCCACTTCGCCGCGAAACGCCAATGGAAAACCTGAAAGGGAGAATTGTACAAAGTAGCATACAGAAGCAAAATTGAATTTAATGTTTCAGAAATAAATTCATATGATTTACAAATGTAAAATGCAATAATAACGAATATGTTTTATTTAAAACCTAATACCAAACAGCATACGTGATATAATCAAATATTCTCAATATTAAATTAAGATTCAGCTTTAATTAATCTATAATAATCATTCACAATGATTAAAGGAAGATTTTTGCTCGTCCAGTGGTATTCAAATAGTTGAAAAAGTCTATGAACATGGGTGTCTATGGATCACAGCATCCCCTTACCATCAGGTAGACTGTGAGCTCGTTTATCACACTATAAAAAAACTACCATAAAGCACAATCTAAATTATAGACTCAAAATGCCAAAACCGATGACCAGAGTCCTTAAAGTAAATTTCTAAGTTTTCTTATTTATATGTTAATCACCCATCACTCAGAGCCCATCACAAGTCCACTTTCAAGCATAAGCCAGGATTACCACAAAGCACGGTCCTAAACCACCTGCATCTATAGACTTCCTGTGCGTCAGAACGTAGCATAATGTAGTAGGCCATCGGCCAAACACGAACATCCTATTACGAACTTTCGTATCGCGAATATTTCTTTCACACGGGAGGGAGAAAACACCATTCCACTCAAGTATATTTTAGTGGTTTATATAGAGAGTGGAATAATTTGCCAGCATCTGTCTTTCCATCCGATTACAATGTGGGTACTTAAGGCAAGAGTATATAGGTTTTTGCTAAACTAAGTCAGTGCACTTTACCATCTTCGGCTGCATCACCACATAAAAGTTGTTGCGAGCTAGTTTCCATTAACTATCCATTGTATGAACTTCAATAGTTTATTACTATTATTTTACACTTTTGGACTATGTAATAGCACAATAATCAACAAAAAGTATATTTTTATTTTTTAATATTACAGGAAATGTTTTATCAAGCGGCAAGAGCAAGCATATTTTCAAAGTGTATTTAACGAGAGTATGTACATTAGGGTAAGTGAACTAATTAATCATTAAACTAGCTGCTTCATAAGCGATCTACAGTTTTTACTATCCGCGTTTTAGACAACTTGCAGTTCAGACGATTTGCAGTTTGCAGTATTTTTGACCACCTCATGATAACTAACAAAATTAAATCATTCGCTATACAAACAAAAAATACGTATTATAATCTTTTTTTAACGTTACCCCCACACTAGGATTTCCTCCTGTATCATGGAGGCAGTTTACATACATAAATTGCACAAGGACAAACACCCAGACCCGGATCAATATTAAAATTAATGTTTAAATGTAAACAGAAACATTTAGGTATTCATATAAATATATATTCAGGTCATGTACATTCCAGACACTGTTCCCGATTTATTCAAGCAACTCCAGATTTATTCACTGTATGAAGTTTATTCAACTTCAATTAATTACCGCACTTATTGTGTTTATACGACCAAGGGAAGCTATATAGAAAGAGAAGGAATATCTTTGTATGTTCATATTATTTTATTTCGGTCTTCTACGTTTGTTATAAAAGGTTATTATAGCAGCGGGGATCTAAAAGAAGGACTTGTCTTAGTGACCCTATATGAATTTTTGTTAGATGTCATTGCCGGTTGACTTTACTATTGCAGAACTAAGTCTTTACGCGTAATAGGTCCATATGAAGTCTATTTAAATCTTTACATCCATTACAGTCCTTCACAAGTCCACTGCTGAATGTAGGTCTCCTCGAAAGAATGCCACAAAACACGTTCCACAGCCACCTGTATCCATTGACTTCCTGCGTGTTTCTTTAACTAACGTTAATTTTATAGGCGAAGCACCGTTTGCTATTTTTAAACATCTGATAGCCAAGCAAGCCACCAAATCATGTTTTTTTTGTAATCCTGATGTGACGAACGAACTTACAGTCCACCTTTTTTTTCATAGAATTGGTTGACAAACGAGCACACAGTTCACCTGATGATAAGTGGTTGCTGTGACCCAAAGACATCTACATCTATCCTCAATAAAGAATCAAAATGCAGATGCGTTGTCACCCGTGAGGACTAAGATGGAATGCCTCATTTCCAGTAAAAAGGGTCTCCGGTTCTCTACACTCACCACACGAAACACGGCGGCGTTAAGCTGCTAATTTACGCTGGTATTCTGTGAGAGCGTGGTCCTTCCCCGGTCGAGCCGACCCATTCGTGCTAAAACTATACTAGATACTAATATAGCTGCAGCATGACTCTACCACGTTTGTACTAAAGTTTAGGTACAGCTGGGTTTTTTATGTTCAAGTAAACGCAGCGCTTAGTCACTTTCAGTTACTCTGAACGTAAATAGCATATAAGATTAGGAACTTGATTAGGGTTGCACCTGCGACGCTTTTATCCCCGAATGTGCGCACGTTAGCTGACACGTGTAAATAGCGTGTTCGCTATAAAGTTTTATGAACAGTTTTACAAATAATGACGTAAGAGCTTAATTGAAAGACCGTTATTTGAAAACTTTGCTAAAAATAAAAGTATTCATCATCATCGTCATTACGTTCTATCAAGGTCCACTGCTGAACATAGTATATTATTAAGATCGATTAAAATTATTTGCATATTAAAGATAGTAAAGGTCTATAAAATGTTAATTCAAAACATCAAAAAGAAGTTCTTTGGCCAAAAAAATAAAAAAGTAAAGTAGGTTCAATACAATTTTTCTTTGGAACACTATTTGTTTGGCCGACTTACTCGCATGTTGGAAAAATTGTATCCTAGAATTTCACAAAAAAGTCTAAAACTAAACTCGGTCACTTTATTAAAAATTCACGAAACATTTCGTGGTATTGGTTACGGATAATTATAATCTCGTAAGTCTTCAAATAGCGTTGAATTACTAAGCAAAAAGGTTGAACCCTTAAAATTCTATCTTCGAAAAATTGCCGACAGAATCTTTGTCGTAGAAACCTCTCTATAAAAGCCTATTTTCAAAATCGTTGAGGCCCTTTGAAGTAAATCCGTGGATTTGAATCAGTTTCTTTTATTTGCGATTTTTGTGTATTTCAAATAACCTCAATTTATTTCTCTTATTACTGGCTTCATGACTACAGCGACTACTATTGAAAAAGGTTTAGATATTTTTCTAAAATGTTGTAATAAATATAGCTTATATTTGTTTGTCATGCAAACGAAGGCAGAAGGACGAAGGGGCTGTGTTCATCACTTTTTCATAAATAATTTGAATATAGACAGATTAATAACAAACTAAAATGATTAATGCCCTTGGTTAACATGCATCAAACAAGAATTGGAAGTTTTTACTGATGTAGGGTATTCCAGACTATTTCATACGTGCATATGAGTGTGAAAAACGAGCATAGGCACCCTGGTGGTAAGTGTGACACCTACATCTGTCCTTGTTTAAGAGCCAAAATACAGATGCGTTGTCACCCCTGAGGTCTAGGGTGGAATAACTCGAAACAGTTACAATAGGAAACACAGCAGAATTTTTTTTTTATAATTCTAGCAATCTCAAAGAGATATACTTATAGCAACTGAATATAAGGAAAAACTGCCAACCACCTACAATGCACACCTATGGGGGAGGTCTATGTTCCGCAGTGGACATTTCATAAGTTGAAATGAATGAATGAATTACATAAAATAACTGCACTGTGACTCTAAAATGTATTAAATGCAATGAATTCCTTCATTCAATTCGATTCAAGAAATACTTACTTGTAGTAAATTATATAAAAGGATCATTTATAGAAGAACACTAATTGTATTTAAATTAAGATAATAAAATATAAAAGCGTGACCCCGTGTGGAAGCTGGTCTACTATAATAAATTGACAATCAAGCAATTGCGTAAAAGGTACATGGACATGTAATTATAGAGGTGAATCAAGTGATGACGCGAGTAGCGTTAACGTCAAGTGGACCGTCAAAAATACGGAAATCGAATTGGCCCGCCCGCCTATCGCTTATTGAGATATTGGATATCTACAAAGTTGCCCCGTCGAACCTTGTCAGCGACCTAATACGTAATGAAGACCCGCTTTCCTCCTACCGGACAGGGCTATAAAAAGATAAAAAAATAAAATGTATCCTGAAATCCAAAAGGAAAGTAGTTTAATATTTACAAGCGATAGGTACGTTTAGCTCTTTTATTAACGTTAAACAAATCTTTATACATAACAATATAATGCAGTTTTTACTTTTTTTTTTTTCAATCAGATTAAGTAACTTGCTAAAAAAATTTAGAATGAATAAATGTGCGTATGTGAAAAATATTCACTAAAAAAATTAAGGGAAATAATATATTACAGTTAGTTAAAGAAAAAAAATGATCTTAATGTGCTTAACAATAATTAAACTAAAATGTTTCATTTTAGTGATTAAAAGTCCACCGCTGAACAAATTTTTCCATCTTTAGGGGTGGAATTTTTTCTTCAAATAAACATGGCACCACCTTTGAGGTGAAGCCTATTTAAATCCATTACATCCATCTCTTTCATAGATTGCCTCATAGGGAGAATTTTGCCATGGTTGCCACGCTTGGCAGGCGGGTTGGCAACCGTTTTTTTTATTACTTTGAGTTTCCGGAAGATGTTGCTGCCCATCATCTGTTTTAGTTTCCCTCTGTCGCCTCTTACGACACCCATAGGATGATATAGATATTCTTACACAGCCACTACACGGTTTTGCTATTTAAATAAAAAAGAATAATACAAAGCGGTACATATAAGTTAATGTGTATCTGAAGGGTATAGAGATCCGTATATAATTACAGTGAGGCATTCCATCTTAGTTCTCAGTGACAACACATCTGTAGCCTTCTTTGCTTGAGCAGGTAGCTGGCGTCCTTGGACTGCAGTAGACACTTGCCATCAGGTAGGAAAAGGGCAGCTTAACGCTGCTGTGTTTCGTATGGTGAGTGTAGAGAACCGAAGACCCTTTTTACTGGAAATGAGGCATTCCATCTTAGTCCTCATGGGTGACAACGCATCTGTATTTTGATTCTTTATTGAGGATAGATGTAGATGTCTATGGGTCACAGCAACCACTTATCATCAGGTGAACTGTGTGCTCGTTTGTCACCCAATTCTATAAAAAAAAAGGTGGACTGTAAGTTCGTTCGTCACATCGGGATTACAAAAAAAAATGAGTTGGTGGCTTGCTTGGCTATCAGACGTTTAAAAATAGCAAACGGTGATTTTTGTCTTCTTGTTCTTTGTTCCTGTCTTATAAGTCCGGTGCTTCGCCTATAAAATTAACGTTAATTAAAGAAACACGCAGGAAGTCAATGGATACAGGTGGCTGTGGAACGTGTTTTGTGGCATTCTTTCGAGGAGACCTATATTCAGCAGTGGACTTGTGAAGGACTGCAATGGATGTAAAGATTTAAATAGACTTCATATGGACCTATTACGCGTAAAGGCTTAGTTCTGCAATAGTAAAGTCAACCGGCAATGACATCTAACAAAAATTCATATAGGGTCACTCCTTCTTTTAGATCCCCGCTGCTATAATAACCTTTTATAACAAACGTAGAAGACCGAAATAAAATAATATGAACATACAAAGATATTCCTTCTCTTTCTATATAGCTTCCCTTGATCGTATAAACACAATAAGTGCGGTAATTAATTAAAGTTGAATAAACTTCAAACAGTGAATAAATCTAGAGTTGCTTGAATAAATCGGGAACTGTGTCTGGAATGTACATGACCTGAATATATATTTATATGAATACCTAAATGTTTCTGTTTACATTTAAACATTAATTTTAATATTGTTCCGGGTCTGGGTGTTTGTCCTTGTGCAATTTATGTATGTAAACTGCCTCCATGATACGGGAGGAAATCCTAGTGTGGGGGTAACATTAAAAAGATTATAATATGTATTTTTGTTTGTATAGTGAATGATTTAATTTTGTTAGTTATCATGAGGTGGTCAAAATACTGCAAACTGCAAATCGTCTGAACTGCACGTTGTCTAAAACGCGGATAGTAAAACTGTAGATCGTTTATGAAGCAGCAAGTTTAATGATTAATTAGTTCACTTACCCTAATGTACATACTCTCGCTAAATACATTTTGAAAATATTCTTGCTCTTGCCGCTTGATAAAAAATTCCTGTAATATTAAAAATAAAAATATACTTTTGTTGATTAGTGTGCTATTACATAGTCCAAAAGTGTAAAATAATAGTAATAAACTATTGAAGTTCATACAATGGATAGTTAATGGAAACTAGCTGCAACAACTTTTATGTGGTGATGCAGCCGAATATGGTACAGTGCACTGACTTAGTTTAGCAAAACCTATATACTCTTGCCTTAAGTACCCACATTGTAATCGGATGGAAAGACAGATGCTGGCAAATTATTCCACTCTCTATATAAACCACTAAAATATACTTGAGTGGATTGGTGTTTTCTCTCTCCCGTGTGAAAGAAATGTTCGCGATACGAAAGTTCGTAATAGGATGTTCGTGTTTGGCCGATGGCCTACTATATTATGCTACGTTCTGACGCACAGGAAGTCTATAGATGCAGGTGGTTTAGGACCGTGCTTTGTGGTAATCCTGGCTTATCCTTGAAAGTGGACTTGTGATGGGCTCTGAGTGATGGGTGATTAACATATAAATAAGAAAACTTTACTTTTATTAATTCATTCAATAAGACCTTTCAAAAGTCACACAACAAAGGCCTCCCCAAAAAGGTAGATATTTGCTGGGGTCATGCCAAGCGTCATACCCGCCTGCCAAGCGTCATACATTACGCTTGGTAGGCGGGTAGGCTGTTTTTTATTATTTTGAATTATTTTTAGGAAGATGAAATCCACCATAATAAGTCTAAGCCGCCTTTTATGATATTCATAATATGCTATTCCGAATCCAAAACTACGCCTTTTGTCACAGTTCCAGTATAGACAAAAAAATTAGATCACTACATTTACTTAGTAGAGCCACGCTGCAGTATATAGCACTGGCTTAGTAAAGTGTTAAAAAATATTACGTCTGCAGCACGAGTGGGTCGGCTTGACTGGGGAAGGAATACGCTTTCACAGAATACCAGCGTAAAACAGCGGCCTACTGTTGAGTGTTGACGTGTTTCGTATGGTGAATGTAGAGAACCGGATACTCGTTTTACTGGGGTAATAAGAGATTCCATCTTAGTCCTCAGGTGTAAAACTCTAGAATCTACATTTTGATTCTTAATTGAGGATAGATGTATGTGCCTATATATATTAATAGTATAGTTTTAGCACGAATGGGTCGGCTCGACCGGGGAAGGACCACGCTCTCACAGAATACCAGCGTAAAATAGCAGCTTAATGCTGCTGTGTTTCGTATGGTGAGTGTAGAGAACCGGAGACCCTTTTTACTGGAAAAGAGGCATTCTATCTTAGTCCTCACGGCTGACAACGCATCTGCATTTAAATTCGCAAACGAAGATAGATGTAGATGTCTATGGGCCACAGCAACCACTTACAACCATTTGATTATTGGCCACTACATCTCATGCATATCAGACTGTTCCAAAAAAAGAAAGCTACAGGTTTGGTGTCACCTCTGAGGACTAAGATGAAATGACTCACAGTCTGCTATTTTACTAGCTAACTTACCATTAAAATCGGTACACAACAGTGTAACACGTAAGATGCGCAGCACATCATAATGTGTTATCCTTCGTAGTATGAAATACATCACAGTGTGAAACACGTCATAGCGCGTAATACATCATAGGGCAAAACACATCATCATAGTGCTAAACATATAGTGCGAAACACAGCCTCGTGAGCAAACTACCATTGTGACTCATCGTAGGGTGAAACAAACTGCGGAATAATAAAGTGCCAAACACATCGCAGTGGGAAGGAAACACATCGCAGTGCGAAACACATTTTTTTACGAGGTAGAGCCACGCTGCAGCTATATTAATTGTATAGTTGTAGCACGAATGGGTCGGCTCGACCGGGGAAGGACCACGCTCTCAAAGAATACCAACGTAAGAATATTGCTGCTGCTGCTTATTGTTTATAATATTGCGTTTGCTGCTATAGCTTAACGCTGCTCGGTTTCGTATGGTGGGTGTAGAGAACCGGAGACCCCTTTTACTGGAAACGAGGCATTCCATCTTAGTCCTCACGGGTGACAACGTATCTGCATTTTGATTTGTAGTCGAGGATAGATGTAAATGTCTATGGGCCACAGCAACCACTTACCATCAGGTGGACTGTGTGCTCGCTTGTCACCCTTATACTATAAAAAAACATGATAAAGAAATTTGCTTTAAGGACTGGTCATCGGTTTTGGCATTTTTAGTCTATAATTTAGATTGTGCTTTATGGTAGTTTTTTTATAGTGTGATAAACGAGCTCACAGTCCACCTGATGGTAAGGGGATGCTGTGATCCATAGACACCTACGTTCATAGACATAGTTGAATACCACTGGACGAGCAAAAATCTCTCTCCTTTTAATCATTGTGAATGATTATTATAGATTAATTAAAGCTGAATCTTAATTTAATATTGAGAATATTTGATTATATCACGTATGCTGTTTGGTATTAGGTTTTAAATAAAACATATTCCTTATTATTGCATTTTTACATTTGTAAATCATATGAATTTATTTCTGAAACATTAAATTCTATTTTTGCTTCTGTATGTTACTTTGTACTTTTCTCCCTTTCAGGTTTTCCATTGGCGTTTCGCGGCGAAGTGGCCGACAAAAATCTGCAAGCATTGCTTCTAACCATTTTCCGTTATTGTTTTCCTAAGTGCAATATAAGTTGATGGAATTGTTCACTTTAATTTAATTTTAAAGTTATATCCTTTGTTAGTTCTTTAGGGTCTATAAAATTTATTTCTTTTAATTTAGCGTTACTGATTCGCAAAAATTTGCTTGTAAAATACCTAAAACCTACACAGTTATTGTTTATTGCTTTTAAAATGCATTTTCTAAACACCCTTATCATACCATTACAGGATATCAAAAATACAGTGCTGAAAACTGACCTCCTCTACAGATTGCCTCATAGGGGGGACATTTGGCATAGAAACCACGTTTGGCAGCTCTTACTACACCTACGAGACGATATCGCGTAGTGGAAATATACACTGGCCTCCAAAAAAATCGACCCACCCGTTAATTTTGAGTAACAAAGTTGTTATCTTAAGTATGCGTTGACATATTTGTATGTTTTTGCTTATGCGTTATAAATTAACATCTGAGTACCCACTTGACATTGTTTTAGAGGAATATAAGTGCTATTGTGGGTATTTGTAACTTTTTAAGCGCACTGATAAAAATTGTCGACTTGTGCATAGAGTGCAAGGTTAGTTTATTTCGGACTTTTGACGCGTAATATTCTTGGTTCTGTGCATCGTAGTGACTTAATCTTTTAATTCTTTGTTGGAGCAGACATATCGTTACTTTTAACCATAAAATATGGATACCACTGAAGCGGAAGCCGCTCAAGTGGTAGCTCTCGTTCGTGAAGGGTCAGCGAAATGTGGCAAGGAGATTAAATTTGAGTCGATCAGCAGTGCGTAGAGTTTATAAACGATACTTAGAGACGGGAGAGTACCGCCGGAGACCAGGGTCTGGAAGAGGACGTCTCACAAACCCGACGGATGACCGTTTTATTGCCTTGACTTCTTTGCGAAATCGGCATCTTTCTGCTGTTGATGTTCAGGGTAGACTGAGGGAAACTCGTGGAGTATCTGTAAGTGAGAATATGGTAAGAAGAAGACTTCGGGAGCAAAACCTGACACCACATAAGCCAGCGACGGGACCAAAACTCACTGCATCTCATCGGCAAGCAAGGTTAGAATTTGCTAGGCAACACGTGCAATGGAATCTTGGTCAATGGGAGACAGTTCTCTTCAGCGATGAAAGCTGAATGACCTTTGTAGGCTCTGATGGACGTCGTAACGTTATGCGAAGACCAGGAGAACGTTATGCTCAGTGTTCCATAAGAGAAACAGTCCGGTTTGGTGGAGGCTTTACAATGTTTTGGGTTGGCATATCTTTAACCGAATGTACTGAGTTGGTTTTCCATCGCAATCTTGCGGTTAATGCTGAAAGTTACATTACGGACATTTTTCAACCTCATGTGATGCCTTACGCTGGGTATATTGGGGACAATTTTCAACTCATGCATGATAACGCAAGACCGCACGTCGCTAGAATTGTAACTGGATATCTTAGGAAGTCGGAAATCCAGTTATGCAGTGGCCAGCTAATAGTCCGTACTTAAATCCCATCAAGCATCTCTGGGACCAGATATAAAGAAAGGTTAGAGCTCTAAATCCAGTTCCCGAGACGTTGGATCAACTGGAAGCCGCCTTAACTGAAGAATGGGAACAGACACCCCAAGAAGACATAAAAAAGCTGATCCGTTCCTTAATAGGCGTATGCAGGCGGTGATAAAAGCAAAGGAAACACCCATATTAGAGTAAGGTTTACATTTTTTAAACGTAAATATCGATCTTCACAGTAAAATCGTAAATTTTGTAAAATGTTATGGTTTCAATGTCTCATCACATTTGTATGTAAAATATCCCGTTTCAAGCGCCGTTTTTTAATTTTTTACAACCCTATAATTACATTATTAAATTATCAAGATAAAAAATATCTATAGATTGTGGTAAAAACCCATAGGACACTTTTTTGCGAAAAAACGTAGGTGGGTCGATTTTTTTGGAGGCCAGTGTATAAAGAAGTTGGTTTCTTTCAGTACAGATGTGAGTATAATGGGTTAAAGGGGCGATATATATTGCGTAAACGTATCACAATACATGTAGGTTTTTAAGTAATTGATACAAAATTAACAAATACAGTAAAAAAATTAAACGAAATAAAAAAATCAATATGATAAATACATCGATAATAATTTTATTTAATGGAGGATTTTGATGCAAATCACGGTAATTAAAATACACAAGCGTTTTCATCCCCAAGAACTAAGAGGGAATGCCTCGTTACGAGAAAAAAACCGGCTAAGTGCTAGTCGGACTCGCACATGAAGGGTTCCGTATTGGTTCCGTACCATCGTAATACACATTTCTAGTAGGGGAGCCCCTTTTAATTTTTAACTTACTGTAATTTTTATTTTTATTTTTTGTTATAGCGGCAACAGAAATACACATTCTGTGCAAATTTCAACTGTCTACCTATAACGGATCATAAGATACAGCCTGCTGACAGACAGATGGACGGACAGCGGAGGCTTAGTAATAGGGTCCCGTTGGTTACCCTTTGGGTACGGAACCCTAAAAAGGATCTCCAATTCTCGCTAATCATCATACGAAATACAACAGGATTTCCTGCTATCTAGCCCTTGTACCCTGTACGAGCGTGGTCTTTCCCTGCACGAGCCGATTCGTGCTGCAGTCATAACGCGCTGTAGCGTGACTCTACCGCGTGGCCAACTGATCATATCGACTGATGTTAATGATAAACCGTTAAAGTAACAAACACAATAGTTAGAATATTAATTAACAAAAACTCGGCTGAGTAAAATAATTTACTTAAAAGAGAAAATTTATAACCTATGTCACTTACTACAACTGAGACGAATCTACCGACACTCCCTATTATGTTAAAATTCGTGAATCCGTTTAGGCTACAGAGCGTGCCAGTGAAATAGACATACATACATACGAGTATGCATATATACATAAATACTCTCGAAAATCATTACCCTCCTTTTGGGGTAGTTGGGTAAAAATCAAAAAAATATGCGTGAGTGTCGTGGAACACTCGGTTGGAACGAAGTTCCTTTCGTAGTATATTATTATTGATAAACGTATTATAATTATTAATTAACAAATACAAATAAATGAATTACTAGCGTCTATTAAAATGAAGCGTCATTTAAAATAAAATAATATTTCTTTCAGGGCAAGATAAGAAAAAGTGCGAGGAAGATGTATATTATTCCATCTCGCTTCCACTACGTCAGAAGGGGTCGTGACGGAAAAGTCTTACACTTTTTCTCGCCTAGCCCCCATCTGCCAAATTCGTACCGTCTGATAAGGAACTTCGTTCCAATAAATGTCTTCAAGAAAAGAGTGGCAGTGGTAGGCTTGTGTGTTAAGATTGTAAGCAGTTCGCTTTACCATCTTTGGCTTTTATCACCAATTACCATCAGGTAGGATATAAGTCCTCACTGGCTTATGATAGTTGAAAAAATTGGTACAAAACCAATTCATTTTCATTATTACGAAGTAGTTGAAATAATATTGAGCGAACACGAAGCGCACGGATTGTATGTGTGATTGTTTGATTTCGGAATGTGTTTCGAATTAAACTTCGCTTAGCACTCCACTAAAAGCTTTGCACAAATTACCAAAACAAACGTTAATCCTCATTTTAGGAATATTTGAATCAGAAATTGATTGACGTTGATTTTTCACAAAGCATTTTTTGATTCACATATATAAGAATTTATTTAAATAGAATAAAGTACATACTTATGTTATAATTCAATTGTTGTTGGTTTTGACTGGCCTGTTGGTCTAGTGGTCGTAGACGCGGTTGCTGATCATGAGGTCGCGGGTTCAAATCCCAGGTCGGGCTAAAATTAATTATTGTTTCTGTAAAGAGATTCTCAGTAGCAGCCCGGAGTCAGGAAGTTGGCGGTGTTTTAATCCTGAACCCCGTAAAGCACTTAAAGTCGTTGGTCCTGCACGTGACCTCTCTCCGTTCGTGTCGGGTTATTGTTCCATCAGACTATGGGAGTGAGGGAATAGAGAGTGTACCTGTGCTTGCGCATACATTCGGGCACTATATAATCCTGTCCTGCACGGATGGCTAGTCCGTTGAAAGTGGCCGCCGTGACCGAAATTCGGTCTGGAGAACATTGTTATTATTGTTGTTGCTTTTAAATATCAAAGGGTAATGACATTTAATCATTCAGTAGTTAAACGAATACCTTCCTGTGGATTATCTTGTGTGCAAAAAATATAAACAGAAACAGTAACTTAGCCTTTTAAATGGATTGCCAAAATGGAAAACAAAGCTTCTGTCATCGTAATCCCAATACAACTCTACGTTTCTTAATAAAGTATAATATAAAGTCTTCACCAGTCAAATGTTAATATCTATTACTAAACGGTTATGTCAGCCTCTTAGCGTACACGTAAAGTAGGGAGGTCCCCACTAGATGGCGTAATGACCTGGCAAGACATGCGGAAAGTCGATGTATGCAGATGCTTCAGGAACGTGTTAAGTGACATTCCTTGGGAGAGACCTATGTTCAGAATTAGACTTGTAAATGGGTGTAACGATGATGAAGATAATAAAACGGTTAATAGGCTTGTTCCATATTGACTGAAGGAAGAAATTATCACACATACTGTTCATTTATCACAAATAATACTGTAAATTCAATTTTTAGAAACAATTCGTTGTTGTACAAATGTTCATCTAGAGGCGTTAACTAGTTTGCTTACGGATTAAACCTTCTCAGGTGCGGTCCGCAAATGCAGATAGAATCTAGCAATGTGTTTGCTGCAAACAATGCATTTAGAATTCCTGTAACGAGGTTGCTTTTCAACGTAAAGATAGAAAATTTGATCAAAAACAATTTATTTATTCATTTATTAGCCTATCAAAATCCACTGCTGAACATGGGCTTCATAGGGAGTATATCGTGAGATATGTTTATAACATAAGTAAAAAAATTGAGTATTACAATATTCCTTAAATTCGTCACTGACTGAAACCCGCTTTGTGTGGTACAACTTCTCTCTTGTCCAGGAGTGGATTTTTACGTGGTGTTGCCGAAGAAGAAGATATAGGAGAATGTTCATGGAATGATCACTTAAATTTTAACCTTTTTTATATTAGCTTTCATCAGCGGAATCGTGCGAATAGCATACGTAAATGCTAATACCGATCTGGCACAAAGGCCAGCGCGACGCGACAACGTCAAGTGGACTTTTAAAATTTTGAAAATTGAATTTATCCTACCGCTCTCCGTTTACATTCAGCTTTTACAAAAGCAATGATTTAATATTGTAGTACGTAGTTCGGTTTTTAAGTAAAACGTAGTGGTTGTAATCGTACTCTTGGGCTACGAATAATGTATGAACTGGCATTCAATGCTAACTACCAGTATTGTCACAGAAGCTTATGATAAGAAATTTTAAACATTGCTATGGGCCAATGTTCTTAATTTTTTAAGTCCTTGATGCCTGAAATAAAGATATTGTATTGTATTGTATAAACGTTCGCATTATAAGGAGAGCAGGGATAGATATTTTGGCATTGGAAGTATGAACCATATTTTCCAAAAATTAAATTTCATATATTTTTATCTGAAAGTGGCAGGCGTCGTATAGTGACGTAAGAAGATCCACCGCCCATATCATCCCGTGGGTGTCGTAAGAATCGACAGAGTGACATGAAATATGGGCCTATAATATGATACTGCCATTGCCAACCCGCCTACCAAGCGTTGTAACTATAACATCCTCCCTATGAGGCAATCTATGGGGGAGGCCTATGTTCAGCAGTGAACTTTTGATAGTCTGTAACGGCTATGTTTTCACTGTTTGTCCATCCATCCATCCATCCATTACAGCCTATTAAAGTCCACTGTTAAACATGGGTCTCCCCCATAGGTTGCCTTATAAGGGGGGTTTCGCCATAGTTGCCATGCTTGGCCGGCGGGTTAACAACCGCAGTTTTTATTATTTTGAGATGTTATCATAAAGATGCTGCTGCCCATCTCCTGTTTCAGTTTCCCTCTGTCGCCCCTTATGACAGCCACGAGACGATACGGGTAGTGGATATTCTTACACTGTCACTACGCGGTACTATGTATGTGGTGTTGGTGTAAGGGAATCCGTCACCCAATTTCGTCCAATGGATGTCGTAAGCGGCAACAATGAGGGCATCCACGACTTTTTCTGCCACCAGGGCGGCGCCACTTAAAAGTGAGGTATAATATTTGACAGATATCTTAGCGGGGAAGTTAATTTGTTCGGAAAATGTAAAGGTTAATATTTCTTTCTGTGGTATTAGCTATATTTTATATTAATAAGATTAAAAATAAATAAACCAAACCACAGATATTCAAAAAAGTAGAAAAATTAACCACTGAGGCATTGTTTTGTGTATTAATATAATACTTTTGAAACTGATAACCTTTTATTAAAAACTAACTTCTCAATTAAATGACATTGTGTAACAAAAAACTTTACCTCAGTGTCAACTAGCGACATCTGGTGAGCAGAAAATTATTAGCCCTCATTGAAAATGCCGCGATTTTATGGCTTTTAATAGATGACGTTATAACCATCCCGTTTACACCAGATGTAAATTACCTAGACTCCCTACCTATTACTGCGACGTCAATCCGTCAAGCGCGATGGATAAAATAAATCTTCCATACAACGGTAGAGGCTCTTGTCCAGCAGTAAACTTTTACAAGCTGAGAAAGAAAAAGAAGAGGTCAAGGCCGTAGTGAGCGAGCAACCCGAAATCGTTACCCGCCGGCATTAATGACATAGATTGCATGCAATTTCAAATGATAATTTACCACGTGCTCGGCGGTGATGGATAACATCCTAAGAAAATCATTTTGATTTGTAATCGAGGATAGATGTAGATATCTATGGGCCGCAGCAACCACTTACCATCAGGTGGACTGTGTGCTCGTTTGTCACCCTTATCCTATTAAAAAAAAATGGTTGATAAAAAAGCACAAATGATAATAAAGAAATACAAACTCCTTAAATCTACATAATTTTCGTTTGAGGAGGAAACTGCTGTTATGAAATTTAAACAGCAAACGATCGTTGTTCCACTTTTACTTCTTAGCCCTTTTTATTTTTATTTACTTGGATTTTGTTAGACTAGACAACTGGCTCCGGGGCTTGACTTCTTTTACCACGTTTTTATTAACTCGCCTATTCGGATCGAATTAATTAATTGATTGAATTGGACGACAATGTATGTATAAGAAACAAAAATGTATACTGTTTAATCTGTTTTAAAATCGTAGTGTATAAAAAATTATACACAAACTTGTAATTAAGTCTTTACCTTCATAGGTATATTGCCGTTTTTTATGAAATAAGTTAACTTAATTTTTTTCTATATTTTTTATTTCTATCAACGCAGTGGCAGTTTGCTGAAGCCCTTCTTGAAGAAATCAGCTGGACATGAGGCAACAAATACTTGGCCAGTGAGTCGTCCTCCCTGTGCAGAGATGGTAGTGATGGCTTACAGAAATTCCCTTGGACAGCCTTGGCGAGAGACCAGAATGCACAGGTTAACGAAAGAAGGCGAACTAATTTCTCGCCATTTCTGCCAATGTGCTTATACTTTGCCTTGGCAATAACTCTTTGAAGGACCTGGAGGCGAAGTCATACTTCTTTTTAAGCATGCTGGTGTTTACATCCCGAGCCGCCGAAGCTTCAGCCCAGGCCTGATAACACTTCTGCTTACTGCGTAATGCGGTCTTACAGGAGAGACCAAACCAAGTCTGAGATCTGCCTCCGATGGGTGCCACAGGTGATGGAATAAATAGTTCCATTAGTATTAGCCGCAGAGCCACCTGTGTCTCGGTCAAAACGAGCAAGGCCGGCTTCGCCTTCTCCATATGGTAGTGGACGGCGTCTACGTCTATCCTCGATTAAGAATCAAAATATAGATGCGTTGTCACCCCTGGGGACTAAATTTTTAGGTTCTCTACACTCATTATACGAAACACTGCAGCAAAAATATGCTGTTTTACGCCGGTATTCTGTGAGAGCATAGTATTGCCCCGGTTGTGCTGACCACTAGTGCTGCAACCATAATATAAATAACTACAGAGTTACTCTACCACGTAAAAATATAAAATATGTATGTATACTCGTATAATACAATAGGAAGAGCCTTAATTCTAAATCTAAGCTGGAATTAACGCAAAACACAATACAGAAATCATACGCGAAACATTGATGTCCGTATTCAATGAAATGTAAGAATAGAAAAAAGCAGTCACAACAAACTTTTTGCTTAAGGACCTTTTCACACCAAATCATAATATAAAATGTTGCATTTTCGCTGTTTATTGAATTAGATTTCATAGTTCTTTAAGCATTTTCTAGTTACATTAATGTTAAAAGTTATAGCCCTTATACGTCCCAGACTCCTTTCTTTTCTGAAGGTGTTATGAAGCACTAAGTCCGCCGCACAGCCCAATTGATACTTCATATGTTTACGAAATATTTTATTTCAGAAATACAGATTTTCTTAGGATGTTATCCATCACCGCCGAGCATGTGGTAAATTAGCATTTGAAATTGCATGCAATCTATGTCATTAATGCCGGCGGGTAATGATTTCGGGTTGCTCGCTTACTACGACCTTGACCTCTTCTTTTCTTTCTCAGCTTATAAAAGTTTACTTCTTTTGCTTTGACAAGAGCCTTTCCCATTTTAAGGAAGTATTTCTATAATCTTTGACGCTGCTCTGTCACCGGTCTCAACATTTTACGTCAAGTGTTAATTGAAACGAGATGTTTATACCGCCATCTAGCGGAAGCTTTGAGATCTTTCTGTCATTTCCAATAGTGATCTCCTACGACTCCCACGGAATGAATGGTGTGATAGATTCTCACAAGCTGCTATCTCACGCTCTTTGTCTTCATGTATAATTTTCGAGTATCTGTTAGTACTTATCTGTAATGAAACAGGGCATAGCAACTCGGTCGTTTGTGAAACTGTTTTAACATTCTATAAGTATACTAGCTATCTGCTACCTATCGGGTCCAAATACAGTTAAGAACCATCCAGGTAACTCCAAAAGTACCCCATAAAATTCATCAATCGGTCAAGCCCTTTAGGAGTACACCGGAATTTTAAATAATAAATAATAACAATAAATATCTTTATTTGACACTTCTATTTCATTACAACATCATTGAACCCTGACTTCCAAACTAGGATACTCTGTATTTCAGGAGTCAGTTCCATATATAAAGATATGAGTAAGTTATAACTATGTTAACTAAAAAAATTGCATGAAATATGTTATTTCATTTAGAAGTTAATAGAGAAACGCAATTTTGATAGGGAATCTCATAACTGTGATGAAAATAACTATTACACTGCACTCGCAATTCGCCCGGCTACAGATATATTGTTACAATTAACATTAAAATTGAATATACATTTGACATTGTGTTTAATTTTGTTACAAAATGTAAATGTAAACGAAATTGTAATATGGCATTTAAATAAATGAAACACCGAGTATTATTGCCGGTTTTTCACAGAGGTCATGTTTTTGCGAACCAGTGTAGATATAGATATTCATAAGAGCTTTATGTACTCGATTTCAACTTTGTGTAATAGTTTTTTAAATACTGACAATGCTATTAACATCACTAATTTTCCCTTTGACCACTCCAGGTAAGCTTAAAATGCTTGTGTTCGGAGTGGTTCAAGATAGTAAACGAATGGCGGATTCGAACCTACGGCTATTTGAGTTCTCGGTCCGTATTCTACCATTAGATTACTGTCGTTCCATATTAGGTATTTTAAAGTATTATTTTCAACTCTTTTATCACCCACGACGGAACGGAGAAGTTCGAAACAGTTCGACAGATTTAAATATGGTTGTTTGTTAATTAGGATTTTTGATTCATCGGCAATGGTTCTTAGATAATAGAAAGGTGTTATGGTGTAACTTGTCAGGGTGCGCAACGGTTAAGATTTTTCGCTCGTTAAAATGAGCTTTAGCACATTTTATTTAGCTTTCACATGCGAGACGGGTTAACCGATTAAGATACGGTTTTTGGTGAAAAAAAAAAATAAATAGATAAATATCTCGTATTTTTTTATATAATAAGGGTTTTATAAGAGCACCACACAGCCCACCTCATGGAAAGTAGATGATATGACCCATAGACATCTATATCTATCCTCGATTAATAGTCAAAATGCAAGTGCGTTGTCACCCCTGAGAACTAAGAGCGAATTCCTCGTTTTTAGAAAAAGGGTCTCCGTATCTCTACATCACCAAACAAAACACAGCAGTTTTAAGCTGCTATTTTATGCTATTTATGCTTCTTATTTTACCTAAATCTCAATCTGCGTACAATATTGTATAATGCAGACTACAGACTAGATACCATGATTTAAGCAACTGCTGTTTGCTGGAGCATGTTCTGATCTCAACTTTTTTACCGGTGAAGCCAAAAACCCTAAACGTCGCTTGTACTGAACTTGGCCCCCTTTTCTCATTTATATTCTTATAAAACAATTATATTTTAGTAAACTAAACTTATTCTTGTATTAATAAAACCTTAAACAACATGCTCGAAAAAAAGATGTCATTTAACAATAATTATTCTTGTGTATTAAGTGGCATCCTTTTTCAAGTCTATTGTTTGAAATGGTTCTCAAAGGGGCCACAGTATCTAAAATTTCTGTCAACACCGCTTGTTGAAAAGGTTCAACAGTCACTTTACCCTATTTTTTTATATAAAGCTTACTGTAACCAAAATTATCTACCTTCTTTATACATAATACTAGCTGGTAACCGGCGCGTTGCATCCGCAGAAGAAATAATTGCGGAAATATCGTTTTAAATTTGGAAGGATTATATTGTTTAATTGGGAATGATAATATATTCATTGAAGTTGAATGATGATATATAACTTAACTCAAATAAATTTCTCGGTAGGATATACGCGCCACCTACTGTAAGTTAATTGTACTATGCTTATCACCTTCGCGGAAGTGCACGCAATATGTTGCCATAGTTTTACCGCAATCTGATGAACGGTGTGGCAGCGCATAAAATACGAACAAACAAACTTTATACAGGGTTATTTTGCAAAAACCGGCCAAATTTACAGAGAAGGTTCAGAATAAATAAAATAGGAAAATGGTGAAGAAACATTAATAAAAAAAATCTCAAACATTCTGTCCTTTTTATCTTTTAAATTCCAAATGCGTGGTAATGCATTATTTTAAGTGATTTTACTGCGCATGCACACATTCGTAAGGGTCGATCGGTAGGAAAAACTTTGTTGCCCATAACTCACATTCAATTTGGGATAATTTCAAATAAAAGTATAAGCCTTATTTACTCGTATTTTCAAAAAACTGCAATAACCGTATATCATTATTTATATATTTGAACTTAAGTTTAAAATTTGTCTACTTTTTAAAAATAACCCTGTTCATATATTAAGAAGATAATCTTTGTTGCGTCTGTTAGTGATCGTGTAAGTTCTCGACCTAAGCGATTGAAGTCATATTCACATATTTGTTTTGCAAAGATCTGATACGTGGCGCAGTAATTAAATAACAAACAGATTCTGTATTTATGGAACATGTAAGAATTTCCGCTACCTTATATCGTACCATAGGTGTCATAAGAGGCTACAGACAGAAACTAAACCAGGAGATGAGCAGCAGCATCTTCCTGATAACAGCTGTAAAAAAATAACTACGGTTACCAACTCGCTTGCTAAGCGTAGCAGCCTTGGCAAACATCCCCTCTATGAGGCAATCTATGGGGAGACCTACGTTCAGCAGTGGACTTTTGATATGTATAACATCCATATGTGTATGGTATATATAATGTGGATGGTAGATGGTATAATATATGCTATTTTAGTATCAAAAACGGAAATCACAAAATCTGGACCTGATTGGTCTACTACATGTTTTATATTTATTTTTATATTATGATATTATATTTACCAGTCAACAATAAATAATGCAACGTCAATAATAAATTTAATGTCAAATAAAATTGATTGCGGCATCTACCGGAAAAGGTGGCACAACGTCTGCCAAGCCAGCTTTTTTTTCTTTACAATAGTCATAAGATAAGCAATGCTTTGTTGCGAATCGGTTATACGCTTTATTCTCCACTGTACACCAATATTATTGCGCTAATTAACTGAAATTGGATATACGAGACCAATCTGAAACAGGCACTGCGCGTGGGGTGAATTAATTTACCTTGTTTTATTAAAACGTCTGTCCGATACGTTATTTTATCTCTCCTTTTTTAATACACAAACATTCCTTCAATAAAGTTTTTGAAACATACCTACTATTTTATTTTTTCATTGGCTCCAAACGCGATTGGAATTCAGGACCCGCACTGTAGCCAGGTAGTACTCAGTTTACTAGACTACACAGTTTGTTATTTATAATTCAAAATTCGCAAATTTCTTTTTCTTTTCTTCTTTTTTTTGCTTTTGTAAAGGTTCCATTTCTGCCTTTGAATTGTTACTAGAAACTATCGACTTATCGTTGAAGTGGAATTTGTTAGGATGTAATGATGATGAGTGATGAATATTAAGAGCGCTTGAACACGGACGGACGGGCATTTAAAGTTGTTTGAATTATAGGCCATATTATACTTGTTATAAGCCAGTGCTTAACTACAATCTAACTTGTTATACGTGCTACTTAGAATAAGATCTGCGTGATCATTTTGTGAGGACCTTACTTTTGTCTGATTCCCCGTGCCTCGGTAAGCAAGTAAAGCAATTGGTCCCACACCAGATTTTTCTCCAGTCCTACGAGAATGCCGCTCCATCAGAACATGGGATTGAGGAAATACGTGTGTTTGCGCAAACACACGATTACTATAACCCTGTTCCGCCCAGATGGCTAGTCTCCGTTGAGACTGACCACCGTGAACAAAATTCGGTCTAAAGGATATTATTATTGGTATATTGAAAAACTAATATTATATACTATAAACTATAAGCATAATAAAGATACTTTAAATTATAAACATACTTAAAAGATTTTATAAGATAAAATATACTTAAATAAAAAATAAAAGCCACTCAGACGAAAACCCTCGGCAGGGAGACTAAATCCAGTCGCCTCAGATGACGAGTGAGGCTGACCGGGGGTAATGCTTTCGCGGAAACGACTAAATATACAATTCCAAATGGCATACTTCCCCAAATATCGGTCAACTTGTGAGCCAAGGCCAGATATTTTGTTTTATTATCTATTTCGGCTTTCACTTGGTTCCATATCGACTAAAAATATCCTTGAATATATCCGGTCCACCACCGCAATATCCGGCTTATTCGCAAGAACAGTTCTGTCTAGAATGACAGCCCGGTCCCAGTAGTGTTCTACTGGCTTTTGGTGAGTACATAATAAGGCAATTTCTAATTCACAAAACCGTAAGCTTTCATTAATATTATTGAATATTACGTATTTGATATAAAAATCTAAGTAAGCTATTTTCACCGTGTAGTGTAAGAGAATAAACTTCGCCATTTCATCCCGTGGGTATCAGGGAAATGAAAAAGGAGATGATGGTCAGAAGCGTCTTCCTAATAACAACTCAAAATATTAAAAATCTATGAAACATATCACATTGAGGCGATCTCTAGGCGAGGCCTATGGACAGCAATGGATTTTTGATATGCTGTAACGAATGAACGAAGAGCTATTTTCGATAAACTACTTTGGCTGAAACAAGATGATCCTAAATTATTTCACATAAAACTCCCCGACATTTTTTTCACATCAAAGGGATTTTTTCTTTTAAAAAAAAGCCTATTCTAAGCATACAAGGAAAGCCCTTTGAAGTTATTGCTTGGTCTTGGATCGGTTTCTTTCACTTAAGGTAACTAGTTGTCATGTATGTGAATTACAAATATTTCCATTGATATGATTTACTGAACGATTTTATTAATAGACTTGTGTGTAGATTATTAATATTTTTTTATATATAAAATATAGATGACAAACGAACACACAGTCCACCTGATGGTTAGTGGATGCTGCGGCCCATAGACATCTATCTTCAACTAAGAATCAAAATTCAGTTGTGTTGTCACCCTTGAGGACTAACACGGAATGCCTTATATCCAATAATAAGGAATTCCGGTTCTCTACATTCACCATACGAAACACAACAGCAATAATATACTGTTTTACGCTGGTGTTTTAGAGCCGACCGGGGAATGAAACACAGCAGTATTAGGTGATATTTTACGCTGATATTTTGTGAGAGCGTGGTCCTTCTCCGGTCGAGCCGACGCATTCTTGTTACAACCATAATATACAACAAATACATTAACGGCCTTACTCATAAAAATCTAGATCAATTAAAGAAATACTTAAAGTTACTTCTGTTTTCACAAAATGACAATAGAAAGAGACAGGTATAGAGATAATTTGTACTTAATTTAAGTAAGCTATAATCAAAGAATATAAGTAAGGCCGTAAGCGTTTTATGGTTCAAAGCTATGCTGATGGCAAATATTAACTACAGTTAAATAATTTAACCAATGTTCTAAGAGCTATAACTAGTTCGATCCCCGTCGGGATTAATGATGATGCTATTTATTTTATTAAGTTAATTGCAAGGAGAATAACCATCTCGTTTTACGTCAGATGTGAAATACGCGTACTCAGATCAGCGACGGGCAGCAAAGGTTTTTTTTCTAACAGGATAAGGGTGACAAGCGAGCACACAGTCCACCTGATGGTAAGTGGTGCTGTGGCCCATAGACGTCTACATCTATCCTCGTTTGCGAATCAAAATGCAGATGCGTTGTCAGCCGTGAGGACTAGAGGACTAGTGGACTAGAGGAGGAGTGAGGATAGAATGCCTCTTTTCCAGTAAAAAGGGGCTCCGGTTCTCTACACTCACCATACGAAACACAGCAGCATTAAGCTGCTATTTTACGCTGGTATTCTGTCACAGTCACAGTCACCTGATGGTAAGTGTTTGCTGTGGCCCATAGACATCTACATCTATCCGCGATTACGAATCAAAATGCAGACGCGTTGTCACCCGAGAGGACTAAGATGGAATGCCTCTTTTCCAGTAAAAAGGCTCTCCGGTTCTCTACACTCACCATACGAAACACAGCAGCATTAAGCTGCTATTTATTCTGGTATTCTGCGAGAGCGTGGTCCTTCCCCGGTCGAGCTGACCCATTCGTGCTACAACCATGACATTGCTTCAGCGTGGCTCTAGTAAAATGTGATGTTCTAGACATTGTGAGATTTCCTATATATGCATTAGCAATGACTGGTTGTTAACGAAAATAACAAAGATGCACTTTTAGCCCTCTATCCATTAAAAATTATTCCATTAAAAAAAACATTTTATTATGTATGTAAATGACAATCAGGAAACGAGCTATTAACAATGTTTTTTAAACTCATTAAATCGAGCGATTATTGTTAATGACATTGACAATTAAGTCAAGCGTTGATGCCACTTAAATCAAGAACTTGGAAATATCAGCATAGGACATCCAGTTCGGTGGCTGCTTAGGTCAATTTAAATTTCTTGTCTGTTTCGTTGAATATTCCCTGTGTTATCCCCTTAACCGCTCCAATTGAGCAAAATATGCTTGTTTGGTTGTATTGGTTGGCAATGGTTCATGATACAGCCGAAGTCAAACTTCGAACCAACGACGTTTTACGTTTCGCAGTTCTTTTCAAGGTTTTCTTATCGTAACCGTGGGTCGAAATGGGGTAATATTATTTTTCAATTAAAGGTAAAGGTCAATGCTTTTAATAAAAAAATTACTTATATAAAAAGCATTTTAATATGAATTTATAATAAAAGCATTATAGAAGATTGTCGGTAGGTAATTGTTTTCTCGCGTAGATGAAGTCAAGGTCGAATTTCGTACACTTATTTATTGAGCTTTAAGTAAAATATGAAAATGGAAACCCTTAGAATGCTTTTGACAAAAAAACATATCAGAGCCAGTAGCAGCTCAGAGACTAAGCGTTCGCCGTAAATTTCATCATCGTCGTCATCATCATTACAGCCTATAGATGTCCACTGCCGAACATAGATCTTCCCCATAAATTGCCTCAAAGGGGGATTTTTGCCATAATTACCACGCTGGAAAGGTATTTTGAATCTAGAAAATTCTGTTGCTCATCTACTGTTTTACCTCCACCTCTTACGACACCTACGGGATGATATGAAATAGTGGATATTCTTGCACCACCAATAAACGGATAACCACCACTATACGGATTAATTTCATAGTACGCGAGAAACCCAGGATCGATCTCCGCCAGCACTAATAAAATCGTTAAATGCAATTTTAAGTGCTAGCTCACTACACGCAAATGTTAGGAAACCTGCATTTTAAAAATAAATATTACGAGATATGTTAAGTCTAATAACACGCACTGGAAGCGCGCGGTAAGCTAATTGCTTAGTTTATCGCATTTATTAGTAATTATCTCAGAAATAAGAGGAAGATTGTTCCCAGTCCTAAGACGTTTATTATAGACTATATAGGTAATAACGTATGGTAACCATTCGTACGGTAACATATCACCTTATACCGTTGAAGTTAAGCACATAATATTGTGGAGGTTAGTCTGATAGATATTCATATATACGGACATTGTATATGCTGAACCTCTTATGCATAAACAGGCGACGGAAAGCGTTAAATAGAATGGGATAGATATGTTTCTGCGAGTGCCAAATCTATCAAGCATGGCGATTATGGTCTTCAATATTGACCATCTGTCATAGGCGATTTTTTTATATATTACAAACACATGCATAACATAAATAAATTACAAATACACATAAGTGGCAAACGAACTTACAGACCACCTGATGGAATGTGGCTACTGTAGTCCATAGACACATGCAGCCAACTGTTTGAACAAAGAAGGCTACAGATGTGTTGTCACCTCTGACGGCTAAGATGGAATGCCACACAACCTTTAATTAAACTGGTTATGTATCTTTTAGACTGGAACACTGCAGTGCAAGTGTTGCCATTTGGCGATAATAATAATTATTATAAGAGGAACGCCACCCAATTTGTGTGGCGTTCCTTTTATAAGATTAGCAGTAATGGGTTAGCTCTACCGGGAAAAGACCACGCACTTACAGCATATACAGTGTATATACTTCATAATTCCGCTGTCTTTCGTATGTGGTTAATCAGTGGTAAAAGTAAATAATTAAAAATTAAAAATTTGGTACAACCGATTTCAATATATTATATTATTAAAGATAACTCAAAAACTATTAGTCAGACCTTGATCAAATTTATATGGGACCACATGAAAAGTACCAGCTTTCAAATAAAAAAAGAATCATCAAAATCGGTACACGTAGAACAAAGTTATGAGGTAACACACATAAAAAAAACATGCAGTCGAATTGAGTACTTCTCCTTTTTGAAGTCGGTAGAAAACGACTTTCAATAAGTTTTCTTGTAATTAATATTGAATAAAAATGATTCTATTCTATTCTATTCTATGGTGCGCGTAAATAATCATAGAACCTTTTCACCAGCTTAGAGACATTCTACTTAGTTCTCAAGGGTAACAACGCATCTGCATTTTGATTCTTAATTGAGGATACATGTACATAAAGGTGTAAATGAGCCACATATTTTACTTACCATTATGTGGAATGTGCGCTCATTTGTCACCCTTAGTTCTTAAAAATATGATTGATGAATGATGATGAAAAAAATATTAATATTTAGCTTAACAACTATGGCAAATATCCCACCAATGAAGTAATCTATGGGAAAGGCCTATATTCACAGGTGAACTTTTGATAGGCTGTAGTAATTAATAATGATAATGATGATGATAACCATCTCGTATTTATCACTTTTGTAATACCCAGACCGACGACAAGAAGCAGCGTTAAAGGTGCGTGTCGTCTGGTACTCAGACTAATTCGGCGCCAAGCGTAGTTACTCGTATTATAGCAAAACCTTTGAATGGTCTAAAAATGATTGTAACGGGTCTGAATGTTTCGTTACCGTTACAGCCTATTAATGTCCACTACTGAACATATACCTTTCCCATAGATTGCCTCATAGGTCCCCCCTATAGTTACCACGCTTGGCAAGCTGGTTGGGAACCGCAGTTTTTATTATTTTTAGTCGTTATTAGGAAGACGTTGCTGCCCGTCTCCTGTTTTATTTTCCTCTGACGCCTCTTACAACACCCACGGGATGATAGGGGCTAGTAGATATTCTTACACCTCCACTACTCGGTAATGTTCTGGGTACGGTCTAGATGTTCGTCCATGTGAAATTTATTTCTATTAAACACCTCCATGATAAAGGAAATGATCTGAACGTGGGATTACGGTTTTTTAAAGAAAAACTAAAAATATTTTTTATAGTAGTGTGTGTAGACAACCGATGGGGAAAAAAGGTTCTCGAGTGGAAGCCTCGTACCGAAAGGCGAAGTGTAGGGCGACCCCCCACTAGATGGAGTGACGACCTAGAAAGACATGGAGGAATTCGATGGATGCAGGTAGCTCAGAACCGTACTTTGTGGCATTCCTTGGGGGAGGCCTATGTTCAGAAGTGGACTTGTGAAGGGTTGTAACGATGATGATGATGTGTGTACTACATTTAATTATAAAAATAAATTTAGAAACAGCTTGGTAACGATCTCCATATTCCCAGGGTTCATTATCAAATCAATAGATTAAAACCCTTTTCATACAGCCTTTGTTTAATAAAAATTTAACTTTTTGGTAGACACACCTTTTTTTTTTATAAGGGCCTTTTTTGTAAAAGCGGGCAATGTATAACATGAATTAATTACTGACAATACCTGCACGTAGTTTTTATTTTAACCATCCATCCATCCATCCATCCATTACAGCCATATTGGCCATGCTTGGCAAGCGGGTTGGCAACCGCAGTTTTTTATTATATTGGTTCTTATAAGGAAGTTACTGCTGCTCATCTCCTGTTCCATATTCCCTGTGCATATTTTAACATTATAGTATATGAGGGTAATATGGTCATCCGGTTAATGTGGTCACTTTCTTACATCTCAAAAACTACAGCCTGGTTTACATGGATGGCTCTGTGATACGATAGCTCTACATCAGTCAATCAAATAATATGTGGTCAAAAGTGTGCTGCTTTATCGACACCATTTTGACAGCTGACATTATAGTAAATATTTAAGTCGATTTTAGTATTGTGTAGTGTAGTTAGTTTTCGGACGAAATTCGGACTCAGCAGCATGGACTGCGATAGGTTGATTAAGAACATCATCATTCATCATTACAGTCTATCAAAGTCCACTGCTGAACATAGGCCTTTCCTATAGATTGTCTCCTAGGGGAGATATTTGCCATTGTTGCTACGCTGGGCAAGCGGTTTGGCAATATACGTGGTAGAGCCATGCTACAGCTAAATTAACAACCACCCCTGGGTGAATATAAATCACCCCTGAGGACTACGATGGAATGCCTCGTTTCAAAGGGTCTCCGGTTCTCTACACTCACCATACGAAACACAGCAGCCTTAAGCTGCTATTTTACGCTGGTATTCTGTGAGAGCGTGGTCCTTCCCCGGTCGAGCCGACCCATTCGTGCTACAACCATGACATTGCTTCAGCGTGGCTCTAGTAAAATGTGATGTTCTAGACATTGTGAGATTTCCTATATATGCATTAGCAATGACTGGTTGTTAACGAAAAATAACAAAGATGCACTTTTAGCCCTCTATCAAATCGCTTTACCGTCACGATTGCTGTATAAATTAAGAGTCATGGTTGAAACCGGAAGAGTTTGTTGACAAACGTTCAACTCGTAGTCTCCCATACGCCTCGCTTTACGTTGCTTTTAAATTCCGTTCGCAGCGCGTCGACTGAAGCAAGAAATCTATGAACAACCACGGCGATATCTTAGTTGCCTGCTGGAATACTGATGTGGGTTTTGAATATTTGAAACATTTAACATTTTTAACATCCTGTCTTTTATATAAAAATAAAGATATCTCGATTTGTTATTTTTATCTTGAACTAATGATGTAAAATTTTAGCATTTTTTGACGTGACAACGTCTTATAAATTGGTTTGCCGGGTGACACTTCAAGAAACTGCGTTACGCTCCGCTCACGTTATGCGCTCACAATGAGAGCGAGTGAGAGGCACGCGTCCCTTCCACTCGGGCATGGTTAGCCCGCCTAAGAGCGAGAGAGACAGACATAATAAAATTATTTTACCACTCAAAGTCGTTGTCACGTAAAACTTTCGCCCGTATACCGACTTTACAGGCAACCAATTTTTTTACATGGGGAAATGCTTACGCATACCCGCCTCGCGGGGGCAAGGACAGGTTATGTCGGACTCGCACCGACTAAAACCCCACGGTGTTCCACTTTCGCCGCATGTTGGCAGGGCCACGGGACCGCTTTCGCAAACATCCGCGGCCACACTGGCGCCGGTGGCCCCATGTCAGCCCCTCCTTGGGGGAAGATTACTCCTCCCCGTTTTGCTTCTCAAGTAAGGCGCACCAAGAACACATGGCGCGCCTTCCTCCGCGGCCTCTAACACCACCTGCGTAAGTAAACTCAATGCGATCGTTATGATTCTCCTTACCATTTTTTTTTTATAGAGGGTGACAAACGAGCCCACAGTCCACCTGATGATAAGTAGATGCTGTGGTCCATAGACATCTAAATTTATACTCAATTAAGAATCAAAATGCAGATGCGTTTTCACCCTAAGGACTAGGATGAAATGCCTCGATTTCAGTAAAAAGGGTCTTCGGTTCTCTACACTCACCATACGAAACACAACAGCATTCAGCTGCTACTTTACGCTGGTATTTTGTGAGAGCGTGTTCCTACCCCGGTCGACCCATTTGTGCTACAACCACAATATAACTGCAGAGTGGCTCTACTACCACATAAAAATATCAAATATCAATAAATAACGTTTTTCACGTGTGATATAGCGACATAACTAATAAATATTAAAAAATCTTAGATTAAACTGAATCTCTTCAGCCTTTTCAGGTCCACAGGTCTTTCCAAGGATATGCTAACAGGCATGCATCTCTAAAAAGCGTTGGCCATATTCAATACGCTCAGAAGACGGGTCGTTGACCTTAGAAGCGTAACTCATGCACTATGTGACAAACGAACTAACAGTCCCAAAGTCCCAGTGGTAAGTGGCTATGGCATCCTGAAAGAAACATTAAACAAAGAAGGGTACAGATATTTTTAAGCGATTTTAAGCGACAGTGGCCTAATGGCAAGGTGCGGACCGCGAACTCAAAAGGTGCTGGGTTCGAATCCGCCATTCCACTAGTCGTGATCCACTCCTAACACAAGCAAGGCAATGGGGCCAGGAAAGTCGAGTACTCGTAATCATCAGCCTTCCATACCCCAGTGGCGGATCTGATCTGTGACCCCGCCGCCAGCCAAGTTTCGGCCGCGGAGGGTACCGACACTCCTCTTCCTCCGCGGCCCCACCACCACCGCATCAACGGTGCGGCCCCGCTAGAGTCGCAGAGGATAGGGCGAGTGGCGCATCGCCATACTAACACTCCCCTTCCCCCGCGACTCCACCTCGGCTGCGACGGGAAGGGGGAGACCCCTCCCGCAACATTACACCAACGCGCATCCGGAATGGGCTAGGCAAGCCCACTCGGGGCGGCCACCTCGGGCCGGCCCTACACCTCGAGCCAGCTAAGTGGGTTTCTCTTTGTTCACCGCGGGTGACCAAGCCACGGCTACTAAGCCGCCACGACAAGGCGGGAATCCGTCCGGGGGAAGTGTCCTACCACCTTGTACCTTGTACTAGTAGTACTGTGTTTTTTTCATTCATTCAATCATTACAGCCTTTCACAAGTCCACTGCTGAACATAGGCCTCCCCCAAGGAATACCACTAAGCACGATCCTGACCCACCTGCATCCATCGACTTCCAGGTCGTCACTCCATCTAGTGCCATGTATAAAACGCTAAAAACTAAAGCACTTGTGTCTACAGTGCTACCTTTTGAATTTTTTATGTAGGTGCTATAAAATTTCAGGTGTTTCAAACAATTTCGATTACTAGGACGTTAGGTATATTAATGACAATGTGAAACAACCCTTATTATTTACCAGACGGCGGCAAAGTCTATAAATATAACGCGTTCGTTTGTAGATACATATGAATGTTCACATCGTTACCACCTACGAATTAAGGCCTTAGAAGTTACTGACAGACACACAAGTATTTCGATTTGATTCGAGGTCAAAATTAAAAGGGTTTTATTGTTATTTTATTTCTTCGTCTCTTCAAAGATGTGGTTGATGTGGTGATGAGCAATGTGAGTGCGATTGTAGCGATTATGGCACATTCTCCTGACAGTGGGAAAAATCAATGCCCAGCGGTGGGCTTATTAATTATAGGATCCCAAGCCGATGGCAGCACCCATCCATCTTCTCTATTGAAATTAGGATGTTTTTTAATTTCAATAGCCTCGCGAATCATCCTAGGTAGGAATCGGTGTTCTTTTGCGAGAATTTGTGGTCTATCAAATCTAATGTAAAGGCGGGGACGATCTTGAACATGTTCACAAACTGCAGACTTCCCGATACGTCGGTGCTTCAAGTCAGTTATAACCCGCGTAAAAGAACATATAAAATCTGCATAGATCGAACCAAAAATTAATATTAAAAAACTGAAACCTCAGTCCCCCCCGTGACCATGGGTGCTGTAAAGCACCCGAAACGTCGGGAATTAAAAAGTAAAATTAAACGCGATATAATCCGTAAAAATTAGTTTCAATTAATGCACATTTATAACTCTTTTTTTAATATTTCTATTTTTCGGAATATCCGTTGTTTGGTTTATTCGTTTCTAATCTAATTACTATAAATTAATATAATTAATGGTACAGATACAAAAATTTACCTTTACATTTTCTAAGAAATTAACTTCCCTGCTGTGTCTCTCTGTCAAATATTTCACCTCATTCGAATGTTGCGCTTACCCAGGTGGCAATAAAGTCGTGGACGCCCACACTGGTTTATAACTACACTCCTTAATAATTATTTTAACCGATTTTTAAAAACAAAAAGGTTCGATATTCGACGCGTATGTATTTTATGTTCCCCGATTACTTATAAACTACTGAACCGATTTTAATGATTGTTCTTTTGTTAAATAGGTTATATTTCAGGTGCGTCCAGTCAGTCCCATAAAGATATTAGGAAAAAATTGCACTCCCAAGAGTAGAAAACTAGAGAATAAAATTTTTAATGTAACTATTTAGACGAAAGTCTAGTTGTTACCTTGAACTTGTGATATTCCTTATTCCTGTCAAAAGGGAAAAGTAATAATGTTTAAAAAAAAGTTTAAAATAACTTCGAAAATTAAAAAGAATAAAATAATTGACATTTAATAGCTTCTGAAGTTCGACCTTTCATTGTTCGATACACTAATATGACTTAGCACGGTCTTCTAATCCTATCATGTGGAATTTTTTTTTGTTTCTGAAATCGGGTTTTTATTTTTTTATAGGAATTTATTGGAGTTTACTCCTAAAGAATCGTTTCATATATAGCGTACGGTACGAAAAATAGATGGGTAGTAAAATCAAGTTTAAACAAAAAGGTGAAGTCGTTATGGTTTGCCACCGCGCAACATAGATTAACTCGCGCATCTTATAGCGAGAAATGAATATGTAATATAAGCATAGACTTAGAATATGTATATGAATATAAGTCATATATTTTTTTGTAATATAATTTATGTTATAATATTTTATCAAATCAATATAATTAAACATAAATATGGGTTCATTTACTTCCTTTCTCTATTGTATATATTTTGAGACAATGGTTTTTCAGGAGTAAACTCCAGTCACGCGTCGGAGCTGACTACTTTAAAAAAAACGCTGATTGCTGGTATATACTGCTCCATTCGTATTGCAGATATAATTATACTGCTCCATTCGTAACACAGCGGCAACGTGGCTTTACCACGTGTCCTACATCTTGCTCATTCCCACTATAAAATGTTTTTTATTCTTTTAAATATAAAGATAATGTTGATGAGCCCCAACCATGTCTTCATTGTATGTAAACTCTATACCTGTATACATCTGTTATCGATATGTTGAAGATACCTTTTGTATTTGTTCACTAATATTTTAAGCCAAAATCCAAACTTGACGATCCAGCATATAAAATTTTGATGATCAATCCCCTAAGCGCGGTCAGTGAAAGACGGAATACGGCCAACGATAAATAGGTTTAATATAAATAAAGCGTATTGTGTAAATGAAACAAATTCTTTATGTATATTTTTTATTAAAAAAAAGTTCTAGATTCTAAATTTACTTTAGAAATTACTCCGTAATATTTTGCGCAGACTGATTCGTGTACCACAAATAGAGTTGTAGAATAACAAAACATCGATGCTCGGATTTATTTTTACCTATATCAAAACACAATTTGAAATGTTTCCTCGTCGCTACCCGAAGGATAATCAAACACGTATAAAATTTAGTGGACACGTCATACATCGCATCGCTGCACTTTATCCGTCCATTTGGAGGATTTTATCCGGCTTTCGCGGGCTCGAATCTATGGACTTTTATTTTTAAACCTCGTTCCTATCGCCGTCGGTAATATCGGAAGAACGGCGTTCTATTACTCAGAATTAGCAGTCTCGTCTAAAACAGGTTTATTAAGTATAAAATTTATTTTATAGTCCGGCTGTATTGCTTATATATCTGCCACTATATGCTTTATAATTATTACATAAGTGTTCGATCTTCGTCGGTACCAATAAAATTGTTAATTGCAATTTTTAATTGGTGATTTACCACGTGCTCAGATGGAAGGAAAGGAAACATCGTGCGCAAGTGGAATTTATAATATAAATTTAATGTTTCAGTAAAAAAATATTTTAGACAAACGTAAACTTCACACTTAGAAATGAATGCCCTGTATCCAGCTGTGGCTGTTTGGCGCGTAAACGAAATAATCCTGTGTTCAAAGTCAACTGAAGCGAAGTTTGGGTTTACAATTATAGATGTAATGTGACATAACTCATATCGGCCTTGCTCTGCTTTACTTTTTCGTTTTTTTTTAATAAACGTCGTAGAACGGCCATATTCTTTGCTTTCTGGCATTTTCCGGAGTACCCGAACCAGATAATATTTTCCCTAAAGATTTTTAAAATATTCTTAATATTGTTTTTAACTTTTAATTTTGTTAACTATTTGATACGAATTTATTTTTTATTCTGGCTTTTGTTTATCGGTTTTATTTAATTCTAAAAGTGAAACTTATAAATTAAATAGGCTTAATAGTTGCATTATTATACATTTTTATTAAAATAGTTAATTGCTGTAATTTAAAAAATATATAATTAAATGAAAAACACGTGTAGTCCGGTTAAAGTCCGTTGTCTTTTAAATCTGTAACGTGTAACGAAGTATTTCACAGAACCTGTAGAGTTTTTTACACGTAAAAGAAGATAACTGATACATCATGTTCTCCTGATCGATTTTCGAGGAACAGAGGGAAGGTCCACGAGTATGAGCACCCTTCCTCACAGAACTGTGGACTGCGGTTGGCTTTAAACCTGCAGTCCAGTTAACATATTGTATAAGATGCGCCTTATTCTGCTGACTGTAGAAGGAATTTGGAATTACATACATAAAATTCGAGTTTTCTACGACTCCCATGGAAGGAAATAGGGTGATGATTCTCCCACGCTGCAACCACACTTTAAGTATTGGAATGCAGGACGCTAACTTAAAGCTGAATACCGGTCAATACATATTATTTGCTCTTCATAATAATTTGCAATCGTAATCTACCACAATATCACGGTCAATATAAAATACATTTGTAGTCCGGCTTAAGTCCGTTGCCTTTTAAATCTGCTACCGTATGTGCATGGGTTTTAATCCCGGCTAATGCAACGAGGTATTATCTTTTGCATGTTATCGGTGCATATTGGAACTACTTATTTATGGTTAGACGCTTGTAAGCCGATTAATGTTATTTTTAGGTATTACAGCGAAACATAACAGGGTTATTGCTATTTTACATAGTAAGTTTTTTGTGAAGCATTAAAAGACGTATGTTTCTTTATTATATTACTTGTAAAAATTATATTCGGTTGTTATAAGGTCGGTATTCAGAGACAAACAGGAATTTAAACTCAAATACTATAATATCAATGAGTCCAGACCATACTATGTCACAAATGTTAACAATTTAATAGAATCTTAATTAATCTAATTTAAAAGAATCCCTTCCGCCGCTTCATCTGTTTCGATTATTAAGTCATGAATTGTTGTTACCTATATCCTCAATTTTTTTTTAATTTTTTTTTTCGTATTAATTTTGTTTATTCACCTGTACTGTAATTTGTGATTGTTATCTGAAGTGTCGGAATAAATGTCTTTAAATATAGGTGACGAACGAGCACACAGTCCTCCTGATGGTAAGTGGATGCTATGGCCCATAGACATCTTCATCTGTCGCCGATTAAGAATCAAAATGCAGATGTGTAGTTATCCGCGAGGAATAAGATGGAATGCCTCGTTTCCAGTAAAAGTGGTCTCCGATTCTCTACACGCACCATACAGGATTAAGCTGCTATTTCACGCTGGTATTATGTGAGAACGCGATCCTTTCCCGATCAGGCGGACCCCTTCTTATTACAACCATAATAAAAGTTAAGCTGCCGTTCTGGTGCCTTCGTATTTTGCACTGAACTACTATTAGGATGGTTTACAAAAAGATTTTCCGCGCCTGGATGTGTATCTGGATGCTCTGTTTCATCCATTCGTTACAGCTTAAGAAAGTCCACTGCTGAACATAGGTCTTATAATTTTGAGTTTTAATCAGAGATGTCTCTTCTGTTTCAGTTCCCTCTGCCGACTCTTACGACACCCACGGGACGATATGGGGTAGTGAATATTCTTACACGGCCACTACACTGTACGGCGACGACGACTGTCTGATGAATGAGAAAGTCCATCTAAAAACGCTGAACCCTAATCTAGCAGACTAGCGATATTTAGGATTTACAAATAATACTCCCCACCATTAGGAATTTATCCTATATCGTGAAAGCGATTTACATTCGAATTTGCACACGGACAGACATCCAAGCCCGGAACAATAATTGTACGTAGGCCATACAAATATTTGATCCGTGCAGGATTCGAAAACACCGTAGTCGGTTTGACTGCTATACGGTGTTTTCGAATCGTCAAACGTTAATTATAAAGTCGATATCTACATAGATATATCTTATGTTTTTTAAATATTATTGGTGCCACGTAGGTGCTGGCTTCAATGAGGATGTATGAAGATGTTTAATAGGCAACAGTCAACGTCCAACATCAGATAACCAGCTCGTTACGAACAAGCATACAAGCCACTCATCATCATCATCATTATTACAGCCCCTCACAAGTCCACCGCTGAACATAGGCCTCCCCCAAGGAATGCCACAACGCACGGTCCCGAGCCATCTGCATCCATTGACTTCCTGCATGTCTTACGAGGTCGTCACTCCATCCAGTTGGGGACGCCCTACACTTCGCCTGCCGGTACGAGGTCGCCACTCGAGAACCTTTCTTCCCCATCGGTAGTCGTTCAGCTTACTAATTCTTTACAAGCTACTCGCTTATCATATAGGGTTACCAACTTTCGTAAGAGAGTAGACATATTTATAGAAAAATATGCGAGATTTTTTTGGCACATTTAAGTTTTTTAAGGTTAAATGGATAAACTAAAGATATTTTATAGAATATTTTGGTTAAATAAGAACAGTTCAAGTATTCAACCATTTATCTTAATTTTTTTTTTTTTTTATAGAATCGGGTGACAAACGAGCACACAGTCCACCTGATGGTAAGTGGTTGCTGTGACCCATAGACATCTACATCTATCTTCAATAAAGAATCAAAATGCAGATGCGTTGTCACCCGTGAGGACTAAGATGGAATGCCTCTTTCCAGTAAAAAGGGTCTCCGGTTCTCTACACTCACCATACGAAACACAGCAGCGTTAAGCTGCTATTTTACGCTGGTATTCTGTGAGAGCGTGGTCCTTCCCCGGTCGAGCCGACCCATTCGTGCTACAACTATACCAGTAATATAGCTGAAGCATGGCTTCATTCATTAATTACAGCCAATAGAAAGTCAACCGCTGAACCCAGGCCTCCTCCATATATTGACTTATACATGGGGATTTGCAATAGCATAGCAGGCTGCTTTGCAACCGCTATTTTTATTATTTTGAATTGTTATTTATTGCTATTATATAATTTTTTTATTGTTATTATAAAGATGCTGTTGCCTATTTCTTGTATTATATTATTTATTATATGTCAAGGTGCCTATCGGTTCATTGTGGTTAGAGTGATGAAATAGATAAATTAATAACAACATCAGTTGTTATCAACAGCGTCCGTTAAAAAATATCCAGGTAGATAGGTGACGAAAAATAGGTCTTAAGTCCGAGGGGTAATCTAACACAATGTTATCGAAGTAAATCGAAGTTAAGTTTAATTATCACTTTTTCATCTAGTACTTTCCTATAAGCATAAGTTTATTTATTTCTATTTTTTTCCCGAGACATTCATTTTAGGTACGTTTTATTACATTTGGGAGCATTTTATTTAGGTAAGACAGTCATACGTGGTCATACGTAACTACACAGGAAGCAATATAGTTCCTATACATTCTAAACTCGATTGTAGTTAAATGCAACGTGTGCGTGTTCTTGCGTTTATCTAATTCTAACGGAAAGCGTAGGTCGAGTCGAAGACAAAGACCCACAGGAATCAAACGTCTTATATGCACGTTTGTCACACGGTGTTCTTCAGGCTTTACCATTCGCAGATGCAGGCAGTATTACAATCAAAGATCTGAGGACGCTCTAGGCCGACGCACTCCCAACATAACACGTGCATTACTCACAAAATATTTTCATAAAACCGAACCGAACCAAACGTACCCGTCTCCCTTCACCCCGCCCTCTCACCCGGCAAACCAGTTCAGTTCGTGCCCGGCTGCCGTGTGCGTCGGTCGATTTGTGGAAGTGGTTCCGTCGCGGCGTCGTATTACGAAAAAACATCTTTTGTGGCCAAACCAAACCTGTGCCGTGGATTTCATCTTTACAGTGCCCATGTGAGATTGTGCCATTTTAAGTGATGTTCCGTGAATGAGATGTTATAGTGTTGGATTACTTTTGAAAAGAGTGGGACGGGTTCCGCCTGCCGTCGCCGGACGTCTTTTCTCTCCGATCTCGGGATATCATTAAGGTATTTATTGTTACACCGGCTCATTGTTGTAAGGAATTCTTTCTGCGGCCCTCGTGTGGAGTTGAATCGATAGACACAATTTAGTTTCCGCGTGCGAGTAAACCAATGCGTTGTAATGCTTCGATATGAATCGCGGATTGACGGTGTTCAGGTATTTGCAATTTAGATGCGCCCGGCATGCATGCTAGCTTGCTATGCTAGTTTGCATTAGTAACTCGTTAAGCTTAGCCTGGGAACGAGTTCAGATCCCGGCGAGGTGCGAGTGGGCGACTATTAATTAGGCGCTCGACTTCGACGGTGTTACTCGCCGCTGACCCCGGGCAACGTTTTGATAACTTTTTGTGGTCAGAGATCTTGGAACGAATCTATCTGAACAGTTGAAAACTTAACTTTTTTTTTGTCCGTCAAAGTTGTAATGTTTTGAATCGTTTGATTCCCGTTCCGAGTCGATAATTATACTTTTACTAGGTACTCATTTTTTTTGTAAATCTGTAATAATAATAAAGAACATGATATGTAAATATAATAATGTACATGATATTATGTGATATGTAATGAAGGACATAAGTAAGTAATGGACTTATATTGTTTGCGATATATTATGATTAAAATTTATTTATTCAAATCAGTTAAAATTGAATAATTTTCCACTACTGGACATGGGTAAAATAAAGTACTAAACCTCTCCCTTTTTCTATTTTCAAATAATAAATAAAAATGAATAGCTATTTCACTTTGGCGTCACTAGTGGCAAACAAATGAGCTTTCTCCATCATCTCGTCAACGAACTTTGTAGGTACCTACTAGGTAGGTTCAGTTTGGAGTTGGAGGCAAATCTTTACCACTAATTATACACCACAGCATAATGGATAGGTTTGTTAACCTTATTTTACTGAAACAATCGTAATAATAGGCTATAGGAATACTAATCTATGTTTCTCACCGCTTACAAAAAGGTATCTTAAAAAGTAGTGTAATTAATAATTAAAACTATAAAATTGTATGTAATTGATTTAATAAGTGCCTTAATTTGATTTTGACTGCCTACTTAATTTGCTTTTGAACTTATTAAATATAAATACCTACCAGCTGTGTTTTGTGTGTTGTACAAAAATTATGTTAAAAGCTTTGAATATTTAGTCGTAAGTATTTTAATTATATGTTTTTACTTTTGTAACACAGTTGCTAAAGAAAACTGCGAGAACGACAAAACTAAAACTTTATTAATTTATCTTAGGGTAATGAATTGGATGTAATAGCGTTTCCAAAGAACGAAAACTTTTAGGGATAGCGATTTAAACTTTACCTTCACACGTAAATATTGTTATTAATGTTTTTCAACCTTTATAAAAGGCCACTTTTGCCCTGATTTTGGTTTTATTTTTTTGAATTAGTTATTACTATTATATTTACTACTACCTACTATTATTATTATTTTAAATAAAATTTGTTTGCGCCGTGTAGTAGCGGCGTGAGAGAATTCACTACCCCAAATCATCCCGTGATTGTCATATGTGGTGACACAGGGAAATGAAACGGGAGATGAGCAGAAGCATCTTCCTGGTAATAACTCGAAGTAGGTATTAATAAAAAAAAATGTCGTTGCAAATCCGTCTGCCAATCGTGGCAACTATTACAAATAACCATATGAACCAGGCAAATAAATACAAGAAAAATGAACCTCTATGGGGGAGGCCTATGTTCAGCAGAAGACTTTTGATAGAATATGATGAATCATCAATGAAAATATTTTTAGCAGGCTGACGTTAAAAATCTATGTACAAATAAATAAAATTGAAGTGTCTGTTTGTAATGTCAAAATAACAGCTTTTTACTAAATGCACATGAAAGCATATATATATATGTTATTTTTATTAATTAATATTATATTATTAGTACCTACAGTATAATAATAATGTCCTTCAGACCGCATTTTAGTCACGGCGGCCAGTCCTAACGGAGGCCAGCCAATACAGGATTGTTCCCTGTATTACGCGTTTACGACCACCCGACCAACGATGTTAGTAATTAGCAAAATATATTAGTAAATCTGGACATTATCAGTCTGGAGATTATGCCGCCATTTTTGTCGTTTACGATTCGTTAATTAGCAAGGTTCACTGCATGCAGGTGAGGTTGGCATTTGAAGAAGTTATAGAAAAGGAGTATATAATATACCCCTTACACCCTAATTAAGGAATAATTTAAGTACAATCATAATATACAATGAAAATAATAAAAATAACATATATTATAGTAACAAAATAAAACCGTTTACATTGTATTTTAATTTTAGAGAATCCACTACCTGATATAATTAATAATTAATTATCACCACGAGGGTGTCGTAAGAGGCGACAGAGGGAATGAAATAGGAAAATGAAACAACTGCAAATAATAAAAAAACTGCGTTTGACGACGACGATGTCATGTATGGCAACTATAGCAAACCCCTTATGAGACAATCTGTGGGGGAGACCTTTATTCAGCTGATTTTGATTTTTTTTTATTGTAAGTCCACTTTTCGATAAGCTGTGATGATGATGATCATGTATGCGTGTAATTTATTATGTTATATCAAAGCTTAGGAAAGTTCTTATCGAATCTTTATATCCAATTTTATCTGTAGACGCTTTAAGGGTTACATTTACAAGACGAATCCATTGATTCAGTCGTAAATGTGCCGTAAAGTCTGTATTGATGGCAGTTGCTCGTGATAAAGTTGTGGATTTTAAATAAAGATATGTAGGTAGTAGGCGTTTATATCGATGTAATAAGCCATTTCAATCTACTTTCAAATATCTGTAACCGTCGTTATATAATATTGTTTTTTAAAACTTTACCCCTACGCTAGGATTTTCTACCATGGTGGAGGTGGTTTACGTACATAAATTGCACAAAGACAAATATCCAGGCAAATATATATTATAAATTTATGTATGTAAACTGCCCCCAGGATAGAGGAGAAAATTCTAGTGTGCGGGGGTAAGGTTTTTCAAAAAATCCGAACAATTATTTGTAGTCCGTACAAATACTTGTTTCGTGCGGGCTTCAAACCAGCGGCCATAAGCACCGCAACTCATTGCTAAGCCGCTGCGCCACGAAGACTACCTAATGAAGCTTTTGTAATTATTTGAGTAATCGAATTTAATTTTGTAAATTGTTCCGGAAGTTAGAATAGAAGTTTTAGGTAAAATAATATAGACGTGTTTTGGACAATCTATAACGTATAGAATAGGATTTATAGTTTTTGTCCTACTGTAGTTTTTGTAACAGTAGTTAAACATAATTTAAACTAGCTGTTCCCCGCGACTTCGCCCGCGTTTAATTTATTACGATTGAATTTCATGGTTTTAATTTATTGTACGGAACCTTAATCATTTTTCTAAAATAAAAGTAGCCTAAGTTACTCCTTATAACATCAGCTACCTGCCAGTGAAAGTTCCGTCAAAATGGGTCCAGCCATTTCGGAGATTAACCGGAAGAAACAGACAGACAGACAGAGACAAACATTTAAAAATTGTGTTTTTGTTATAAGTATCGTATATAATATATAATGATAGAGAATCTCTACTGCGCTCATCAATCCGTCTGCCCAGTGGGTGAATATGGGCAAATCTTTCGAAAAATGCGCATTTCCGTCCGTCTTTCTTCCTTTATTGGTCTAGGATCTAGGTTAACAGCTTAAAGCAGCGAACGTAGATTCTGTTATCTTATATGTACATTTGTACTACGTGATGGCTTTGATAGGTGACCTTGACCAATCTTATCAGACATTAGCCTGTTGTCGAGTAATAAAATAGCAATAATAATATTTAAAATAAACAACAAACGACGTGTACGATTTGTATAATATTTGTATTAAAAAACAGTACAATTTTTTTATTGATTGAAATAATCATTTAAATCTCGAAAACCGTTTCAAAAATGTAATGTGTAAAAAAAGTAAAGAAGTTAGTGTAAGTTGCTCCTAGGATACTTACGTTATGTTTCATGCATTACATTTCTTACATACATCATCTTACTACTTGTCACATTTTAAGTTAGTTTTTAGTTTATAATTCGACTGTATGTTTTTTGTATGTTACGCAATTGACGAAGTCCATTGTGAACCGATTTTGATGATTTTACCACATTTTTATTAAGTCACTTTCTTGTTTGTCTGTCTGTTGTTCCGGGTGGAATCTTGCAACTCAAATTTCGAGGAAAGGCCTAAAGCCCTTTAGGATGGCTTGAAATTTTGAACATTGTTTCATCTTCATTTTGGGGATTTTTTAAAATCATTATTTTGTTTAATATTTTCTGACCACTACTTTTATTGGAATTACATTACATTAGACGCGAAGTTTCAATGGGGCCTCCATATATCAAAACTACGTTCAAGATCGCATGACATTGTAGGAATATGATAAAAAACGTGGTAGGATTATTAATTATTTTTAGTACAAAATTAAAAAGAAATCACTTGTTTTTTATTAAGTATTTACCATTTAAATTCTACCCGAAAGAGTGGCAAAATAAGTACAGAAGTTTTTAATGAGTTACATTACTTACTTAACCAACATTGATAATTCCTTAGTGCACTCAAAAGAGTTAATAGGTTAGGTATTTTTTTATCTGAACTTTAATTCTTTTATAATAAGCTGTCTTAGCACCGACACCAGAATGTGAAATTAATGTCTTCTTTTTAGTATTTTGAAGTCGGCTTTTATTTTATTTTTAAAGTATTTTTTTGGCTTATGAAACTGATTTAGCTAAGTTTGAAGTAACTTTGTTTTAAATCTGTAGAGGAGTACCTAATTAGTTTTATTTTTATTAAGGTTTTTAAATGTATTTGTAGAACGAATAAATATATTCTTAGTTGTACGCTGCATTATATATAACATTGATTCATCCTCATTGATTGCGTTTTTATATTGTTAGATATTTCTAATTCCAAGGAAAGGACATGTTACACATGCGGCCTATATCGGAAAATAAATTGAATTGCTTCTTATAATTAATTTTGGCAATTCAAAAAACAACAGCTTCAGAGTTATACACGAGTTGTAAATAATTTAGAATGTAAAAATAAATAATAAATTGTTCATTTTAGAATGCACAAGTGCATGTCGCACGTGTCCATGGATTTTTGAACGTTGCCGCAAGCGTTAATTTGTCGCGTAAAAAACCCTAATGCGTCCGGAAACGTGTTCCATCGGTAGTTGTCGAACAGATGTCGACATGTGTTGTGGTAATATAGTGCCGTGGGCTAATTGACTAGAAAAAGTTGCGTCCTAAAATCGTTCCAGAATTGACGTATACTTGTGGGGTGGCGATTTTGTCAGGAAAGATACGTTTTAGTATATAAAATTTCCTTTGAACAAAACAAGACAAAATTATTCAAGAACTAACTTGGTTTAACGATTATTTAATAACTAATTTTAAAGTATTTTTGCTTAAAGTTAAATAGGTAGTTGCTATTCGTATTATTAATATTACATATTATATGGCAGGGGCAGGGCGAGGACACGGTAATCCTCGAATCCGGCAACTTGTTCTATCACCGGGAGGGCGACCACTTGTCCCAAGGAGGTGTCGGATTTATCGTCCACAAGTCTCTCGTTAACAACGTTGTAAAGATTGCGAGTGTGTCGACGAGGGTTGCGCACCTTATACTCAGAATCACCAAACGGTGTTCGTTGAAGGTCATACAGGTTTACGCACCAACCTCGGCACATCCCGATGAGGAGGTGCAGGAAATGTATGAGGATATCTCTAAAGCCATGCATTCCTCCAAAACCTACTATACGGTTTTAATGGGGAACTTCAATGCAAAACTAGGCACAAGAGAGAACGGTGAGCTGAAGGTAGGGAAATTTGGAATAGGGTAACGGAACCCAAGGGGCCAGCAGCTGGCCGACTTCATGGAGAAAGAGGGACTCTTTATGATGAACTCTTTCTTCCAGAAGCGGCCCCACAAGAAGTGGACCTGGTCAACCCCCGACGGTTCGACAAAAAATGAGATTGACTTCATTATGACGACCAGACGACAACTGTTGTTGTCTCAGTGAGTGCGAGGGTGAAAACTGGCAGCGATCACCGAATGGTTAGGGGCACTGAACCTAAACGTTAAGTTAGAGAGGTCTCGTCTAATGAAGTCAACGCTCCGTCCCTCTCGTGCTCTAGTCTAAAATCCCGAAACCTTTCAGCTCGAGTTACAAAAACGTTTTCAGTACCTAGAGAAGACTGCAATGCAGTGGAGGAAATGAATGACAAGCTCGTGGAAACTGTCCATGCGGTCGGAGCTAAGTTCTGCAAGACCCGCCGCAGAAGAACACAAAAACTCTCCGATCACACTCTAAATCTCATGGCTGTTAGATGGGAAATGAGGCTGCAGTCTTCAACAGATTTGACAGCATACAGGCAACTGAACAGACAGATCTCCAAATGTATAAAGTACGGCAGGACTTACGCAACTTCAATACAGCTTGTATTGAAGAAGCGATCGAGCGGAACCAAGGCTCTATAGTTTTTGCCATAGATCTGTCTGCCAGAAAGAGCCTACTGTGAAAGTTGAAGACCGAGTGTGGCAGCATCGTTTCCGGGACACCTGAGATTTTGAGTGAGATTGGGAGGTTCTATGGGCAGCTGTACACATCATCGTTGGAGCCACACGCAAGTGTGAGTAACGATCCAAGAGCAAGTCTTATTCGACACTATTCCGATGATATCCCGGACGTCAGTCTGAGCGAGATCAGAATGGCTCTCCAACACCTTAAAAACGGCAAAGCCCCAGGCGAGGATGGAATTACAGCGGAGATTCTGAAAGCGGGTGGAAAACCGATACTAAAGTCCTTCAGAAGCTCTTTAATTCCTTCCTCCATGGTGGGACTACTCTGGAGGCGTGGAGCAGAAGTGCGGTGGTCTTGTTCTTCAAGAAAGGCGACAACGCTCTCTTGAAGAACTACAGACCGATTTCCCTTCTGAGCCGCGTCTACGTGCTGTTTTCGAGAGTCATTACGAATCGTCTCGCACGCATACTCGACGACTTCCAGCCTCCCGAACAAGCCGGTTTCCGAAGAGGCTTTAGTACCATAGAGCACATACACACCCTTCGGCAAATTTTACAGAAGACAGAAGAGTACAATCTGCCACTTTGCCTTGCGTATGTGGACTATGAGAAAGCCTTTGATTCCGTCGAAATTTAGGCGGTGCTACAGTCCCTTCATCGATGCCAAGTTGAGTGTCGGTATATCGAAGTGCTAAAGTATTTGTAGAGCAGGGCTACGATGGCTATCCGAGTACAGAATCAGAGTACGAAACCTATCCAACTGCAGAGAGGTGTAAGACAGGGTGACGTTATATCCCCAAAACTCTTCACCGCTGCATTTGAAGACGTTTTCAAGTTAATGGACTGGAAAGGATACGGTATTAACATCAATGGCGAGTACATCACTCACATTCGATTTGCCGACGATATAGTCCTTATGGCAGAATCGCTGGAGGATCTATGCACTATGCTCAATGACCTCAATAGTGTCTCCCAACGGATAGGTCTTAAGATGAACATGGACAAAACAAAGATCATGTTTAATGTCCATGTCACACCTATGACGGTAGTTATTGGGAGCACTAAGCTCGAAGTTGTTGACGAGTATGTTTACCTGGGACAAATAGTCCGACTAAGTAAGTCCAACTTCGACCGAGAGGTCAATCGACGGTTTCAACTCGGCTGGGCAGCGTCCGAGAAATTGCGACACATCTTGTGCAACCAGTGCGTGTTGCCAGTGATGACCTATGGAAATGAGACGTGATCCTTCACTGCTGGCCGTATAAGGACGCTCAAGGTCGCTCAGCGAGCTATGGAGAGGGCTATGCTCGGAGTTTCTCTGCGTGATAAACTTAGAAATAAGGATATCCACAGTAGAACCAGAGTAACCGACATAGCCCAACGGATTAGTAAGGTGAAGTGGCTATGGGCCGGCCATATAGCTCGAACCGACAACCGATGGGGAAAAAAGGTTGTCGAGTGGCAGCCTCGTAACCAGTAGGCGAAGTGTAGGGGGACCCTCCACTAGATGGAGTGACGACCTGGTAAGACATGCAGGAAGTCGATGGATGCAGGTGGCTCAGGACCGTGCTTGGTGGCATTCCTTGGGGGAGGCCTATATTCAGCAGTGGACTTGTGAAGGCCTGTAATGATAATGATGATGATATGGCACGAATGGGCTCGAACGGGAAAGGGTCACGCTCTCATAGAAGACCATCGTGTAATAGCAGCGTAATTCTGCTGTATTTCGTATGGTGAATGTAGACAACCAGATACCCTTTTGCTGGAAACAAGGTATTCCATCTTAGTCCTCAGGGGTGACCACGCATCTGCTTTTTGATACTTAATGGAGGGTATATGTAGATGTCTATGTGCGAAAGCAACCACTTACATTTAGGTGGACTGTGTGTTCCTTTGTTATCCTTGCCACGTGGTAAATCAACACTTGAAATTGAAATTAACAATTAACGGCGAGGATCGATCTTGGGATGCCCGCGTACTGAAAAACTTACTGAGAGCGCTTAGCCTCTGAGCTTCCTCGGTTCTCATGTCACATGATTTCAAAAACAAATTATATTTTAATTAATAATTTTGCACATAATAAAAGAAAAAGCTATAATTCGACTGTTTTTTTATAGAATAGGGGTGACAAACGAGCCCACAGTCCACCTGATGGTAATTGGATGCTGTGGCCCATAGACGTCTACATTTATCTTCGATTAAGAATCTAAATGCAGATGTGTTGTCACCCCTGTGGACTACGATGGAATGCCTCGTTTCCAGTAAAAAGGATCCGGTTCTCTACACTCACCATATCAAACACAGCAGCATTAAGCTGCTATTTTACGCTGGTATTCTGTGAGATCGTGTTCCTTACCCGATCGAATCGATCCATACCTGCTACAACCATAATATAGCTGCAGTGTGGCTCTACCACGTCACATTTATGAACAAAATGGAATTAGTGTTACATTTTCTAAACACATTTTGATTCCAATACTCTGTTAATTCTCTTTAAGTTATTAGCAGATGCATTAGTGTAACTATAAAATTTATCGTTGATTTATTAAAAATTACAAATATATATATATATATATATTGAATTTTCAAAAATTTAATGAAGAACTCATTAATCGTCATTAGTATTCTAAAATAAACCATCCAAATAATACAAAATATTAAAATTGAAAACGTGGAGAACATTCAGCACCTACCACGTCGATTCGCAGTGCGTAATTCTCATTAGTTTATTTTCGTTCCTTGCTAATTGAAATATTTCACCATGATCAAAGCAGTTTATATTACGTTGTTATAATTTTTTGTACATAAATGTTATGTATGCTTATTCTTTTAAATATTTAACGGTTTTTATATATAGTGGTAGAGTCATATTGCAGCTATGCTAGCTATATATAGCTTATGTGTCGGCTCGACCGGTATAGGACCACGCTCACAGAATACCTGCGTGAAGCAGCTGAATATTGCTGCTGTGCTTCGTATGGTGAGTGTATAAAACTGGATACCCATTTTACTGGTAACGAGTAATTCCATCTTAGTCCTCAGGGTGACAACGCATCTGCATTTTAATTCTTTATCGATAATAAATGTAGATATCTATGGGTCATAGTATCCACTTACCATTTTGTCACATTTATTCTATAAAAAAGGTAAATTTAGGGGAAAAAATAAAAATATTACTCAATTCGTTAGGCAAGGTTAAATCCGTAAATGAAACGTTAAATTTTAAATGTTCTCTGACTTTAAATCACTTATCTTTAGAAATAAAACTCTTTATTAACTGCAAAACGGCCCCGAAAACCAACAATTTGTGATTTTGCCCTTGTTGCCTTTAACTGGTATAGAACTCAAGACCCGCGGCATAGTAGCCAGGTAGTCTGATCATAACTTGGTCTTAAAATATAATATATTATCTGTGTAAAGAGATACGATTATAATAAAATGTCCTCCAGACAGAATTGCGGTAACGGCGGCCAGTCCAGACTGAAGACTAGCCAATTCCGCAGGACAGAATTATAGTGTCAGATTCTCTACTCCCTCACTCTCATGGTCCGATGGGACGGTAATCTCGACTGGAGCGAGATCAGGCGCAGGACCAACTGCTTTACGTGTTTTCCTAGGCACGGTGGTGAAACACCGCCAACTTCCTGACAATTTCTGCTGCTACTGATAATATTTTGACGGAAAAAACCACTAACTGATTTTGGTCTGACCTGGGATTCGAACCCAGGAGCTTATGATAGCAATCGCGTTTACGACCATTGTGGTTACACGGGACTCATATTTTTTATGATATTATGATAGATGATGAAATATTATAAATTATTATAATATACATACAATAAACCTTAGGTTGCGCAATATAACCCATTTAACTTAACGTTGAGTTCGGCCATTTTAATAGATTCATATTAGCGTTAACGATTTTGGAAAATCAACTTGAAACGCTATTCATCTTAAAGCAGTCATTGTTTAAAAGTTTACACTAATAGTTATTTAGGGTCAAGATAAAAACCGTCGATTTATCATACAACGGCATTTAACCGTACAAAATACTGGATCATCGCTGCACCGTTATTTCAACGGTCAGTTATGAATAGGTTGACCACACTTTTAAATATCACATGTAAGTTTGGTGTACTTCATACCGAAGACGAATTAAAGGTTTTTTTCTAGTAAAAGCTGCGCCAGCACTTTCACCGAAGTATTTTATGAAAAATATTTGTTTTAGATTTTCAATTATTACATTTTGTACGTGGAAGAGCCATGATGCAGCTATATTATGGTTGCAGCACGAATGGGTCGGCTCGATCGGGGGAGGACCACGCTCTCACAGAATACCAGGGTTAAAAAGCAGTTTAATGCTGATGTATTTCTAATGGTGAGTGTAGAGAACCGAATACCCTTTTTACTGGAAACGAGGCATTCTATCTTAGTAATTAGGGTGGCAACGCATCTGCATTTTGAATTTTAATCGAGGATAAATATAGATGTCTATGGACCTCAGTATCCACTTACCATCAGGTGGACTGTGGCTCGTTTGTCACCCTTATTCAATAAAAAAAAACAATATTCCGGAACAATAAACTGCAAAAGTCATGTCAGTTGTCAGTACTTGTTACTATTCATATATTCGTCCACACAGACGGATAGAATGATAAATTCTTAACATGGGTAATGTATAATTTAGATATATAGCAATCTGTTGAAGAGAAAACTATTTTGAATCTCCTTAAATATAAGAAAACCGATATGCGTGTCGTTCTTATTTTTACCACAATGGCGTGGTACGTATGTATTAGATAGCTTTGTCGGCTGGATGAAAGGTATTAATAAGTACATTTACATTTAAATTGTATTATTTAAATTAATAGACTAATAATATAATAAATTAATATTTAAAAAATCAAGAAAATTAATAAACCTTACTATTCTTCATTTTTTAAATAATTTACGTGTTAATTCGATTTCATAAGTAATTGTTAAAATAAAAAATACGACTTCATATATTATCAGACATTTCGATCGAAAAGTTACTGTGACACATTTCCCATCATAATGAAATAAAACAATTACCCTTAATATTTCAGACCCCGTTTTGATTGATAACATTTGAAATTAGAACATGTGTCCCCCTTTTCGGGTTCGCTGTGGGGTGTATCTTAAATTAATTAAGAAAGTTATAAATAACTGAATAAAATATAATTTCATTTCTTCGTCTTAATTATCTCTAGATTTAGTAATCTTTTTGGGTTTGATCTTAACACGTCTAGATAATTTCTATTTATGTAATAATTTCCACTCGGACTTAGTATCAAATAAACAAGTGGTAAAATTAAAAATTTTGTACAACCTACTTCAATATAAATAAAATGAGATCATGTTCAATGTTGTCGAAGTTACTTAAATACCCATTATTAAGGATATCTCAAAAACTACTGATCAGTTCTTGATCATTTATTTGAGATCACATGAGAAGCACCAGCTTTCAAATAAAAAAAGAATCATCAAAATCGGTTCACCAGGAAAAAGTTTTGAGGTAACTCACATAAAAAAAAGAATACAGTTGAATTTCCGGTCTCAAATACAAAAAAAACATGGTGACCCCAGTAATGGTGCTCGTTGCTGATCTTGTTGTTTTAAGTTGTCTCCGTTTAAGACTTGTATCAGTTAATTAAATTGGACTCTTGGCACGATGACAAAAGTTGAGTCGTGCGTGTGCGCATAATTGGATTCAAGTTTTCGTTTACATGCCCGTGTTAGTTGTTAAATCGAGATGAATAACGACGGCGATTTAATATGAATTTAGATAGATGAAAGATAAGGCTATGAATATGGATGGAAGGTATTGCAACGTATTGCAGAAACGTTACCTATGTATGTAAATCTAGCTGTAACCAACCACGCAATGTGGCTCAGTTTGCTTAAACTGAAAACAAAGAAAGTGTTACTATTACGCCAACAGACGGCGCTGTTCTTCAAAAAGTATATAAAAACGCGCGTATTCGAATGCAACGTAGTGTCAAAATTTCAATGCAATCGGTGTAAACTTTTGGATTTAAGGTTTTAAACTAACAAACATTTACATTTTTATTTAAGTAATATAGATAATATATTATAAGATAACACAATATATTGTTATAAAGTTATGTAAGGAATGCGAATGCATATATTTTTTTAAAGATGCGCCATATTCCTCTCGCATTGCTTAGTAAACGCTGTGCCGATATCCTCGCACTTTCACAATTTTGCCAACCTTTGGATTCATCATTATTATCCCGCCTTTACTAAATCTTTCTCAGATCTCAAAAGGGATAAATAAGCGAGCGCCTTATTCTTAAAATAATGTAATACTATATCCTGTTCTGATTTCGCCGTGATCGAATAAATGGGTTACTTCTCTGCCTAAGGGTTGGTCGCACACTCTTATTTACGTATTCCTGGCGCTGAGCAGCAGTTTAGTGCACTACCATGTTCCGGTCTGAAGAGTACAAGAGTCAAGACCTTATATACAACATCCCATATTAGAAGGGGTGACAACACAACGTATTTGTGGTCATTCTTGCAGTAGCCGCTTTCTATCAGGTTGACTCTTAGCACGTTTGTCTTCTTTTTTTACTTCTTTAAGAGCCTGTTACATTTACAACTTGACATGGGCCTTTGCATTTTAAGTTTGTCGGCAAGCAGATAGGCGATCAGCACCAGATGTCTCGCATCTGTGATGTTGCTCCTGACGTCAGTCTGGTCATTTTACATTAAGCATTTAGTAGATACAATAATTCCCCCATTTATAAGTCTTTATGATCCTTTCTGGACTTTTCTTTCGTCAGCTTACCACGCGAATGTGACAAATTGGGGTAAAAGATTCACTTACGCCGCCACCTTATGTCTTAAATTATTTAAATAAATCGTCATCATCATCATCATCATTATCATTATTACAACCCTTCACAAGTCCACTGCTGAACATAGGCCTCCCCCAAGGAACGCCACAAAGCATAGTCCTGAGCCACTTGCATCCATCAACATCTTCATATACCAAGTCGTCACTCCACCTATGGGGGCATCTATACTTCGCATACCGGTGGTGCGAGGCTGCCACTCGAGAACCTTTCTTCTCCATCGGTTGTTTCAATTTATTAAATGAGACATTGTATGGTTCAACAGTGGACTATTGATAGGCTAATATGAATGAATGAATGATTGATAGTATTTTTAATGTGAAGAAATATACCTAACTAAAAAAGAAAAGACATCTGATGACCTAATGTGAAAGTTATACTATATATAGTATAAAAAATATATACTAGCTACTATATATACTTGCTTTTCCCCGCGATTTCGTCCACGTCGAATTTATTACGGTTGGGTTTCATGGATTTTAATTTTTTGCGCGGACCCCTAATTCTTATTCCAAAATAAAAGTAGCCTAAGTTTCTCCTTATATCACTAGCTATCTGCTAGTGAAGGTCCCGTCAAAATCGGTCATGTCATTTCGGAGATTAGCCGGAACAAACAGACAGGCAGACATAAATTAAAAAAAAAATTGTTAAAAGTACGGTTTGTAGTACTTATATACTTTCATATGCATTTAGTAAAAAGCTGTTAGTTTGACATTACATACAGACACTTCAATTTTATTTATTTGTATAGATTATAAAAAAATTTTTTCATGCACAACTGTGGGACGTATTTATTGTGTAACTTTCACTTCAGTCGAGTCGATTCTAAAATATAGTGTGTTAGAGCTATGCTGCAGCTACATTGTGGTTGGGTCTAATTTTTGAATGATAAATTACATCTTCTGTCTATTATTTCTTGTATAACTAGAGGTAATACGCAGAGGGAGAGGCACGAGAGGGTTTTGCAACGTCGAGTCTAATATTGCGTACCCAAAGCAAAGTCTGGCATTTACGAACTTAATTAATTATGTTAAAATATGCAAAAGTACATAAACAACACACACCTTAGATTCATTTAATACTCCACTGTAGGTAATAAACACTTTTCATTGCTTTATAAAAAGTTAACAGTTTAGTTATAAATAACTTTTTTAATATTGCTAGTAAATGCAAATTAAATGCGGTATTACATATTTTAATTATTGTTTTACTTCTTGTCTATGCTAAAAACCCTTTCAGAAAAACCCTCCTATAATCAGAAAACACCCAACACAAAACAGCCCAAGAGTGAGATTTATGATATAGACTGTAACTTTTTCTTGTTTGTGCTGATTTTTGGGGCCGATGTACATCGTGCTCGATGAAGGAAAACATCATGAGGTGCGGCGGTGAAGGAAAACATCAGGAGGAGAAACCGGCATGTCTTAAGTATAAAAATATTTCAAAGACATATGAAGTCCGTCAAGAAGCACTGGAGCATCGCGGCGGGCTAATTACTCCCTAACCCTCTTAGAAATGAAGCCTGTTCCCAGCAATGAGACTGCTATATAGGCTATAACTTACTTTACTTTTTAACGCGCTTGTATTAATTAGTAGGTATTGCCTCAGCCAGTATCGGAATCCTCGGTGTCGACATATCGAGTGATGTGCAGTTTCGTGGTCACTTGGAAGAGAAGGCCAAATTGGCCTCTAAAAGCTTGGCGTGCTCAGCAGAGCAGGACAGTATTTCATGCCGGCACACCGCTTGCAACTTTACAAGGCGCAAGTTCGGCCACACATGGAATACTGTTCCCATCTCTGGGCAGGGCTCCCCAGTGCCAGCTCCTTCCACTTGACCGCATCCAGCGCAGAGCAGCTCGAATCGTCGACGACCGAGTTCTGTCCGATCGGCTGGACTCACTGGCACTGCGTAGAGATGTTGCATCTCTTTGCGTATTTTATCGCATGTACCACGGGGAGTGCTCTGAGGAATTGTTCGGACTAATTCCAGCCGCTCAATTTCACCATCGCACATCGCGACAGAACTCGAGATACCATCCATACCATCTGGATGATTGGCGGTCCACCACAGTGCGATTTAGAAGAAGTTTTCTTCCTCGCACAACTTCCTTGTGGAATCGATTACCACCAGCGATTTTTCCGGACCGATACGACTTAGGGACCTTCAAGAAAGAGCCCACTCCTTTTTAAAAGGCCGGCAACGCATCTGCAATTCCCTGGTGTTGCAGTTGTTCATGGGCGGCGGTAATCACTTACCATCAGCTGAGCCGCATGCTCGTTTGCCCCTCTCCTATAAAAAAAATGTAGCACGTATGTGTGTATGTAATTATGTAGTATGTATGTATGAATTTTCGAATTTTATAACTGAGTTTTCACCCACTTCCGAACGTCTGAACGATCTGAAAATTTACAGACGTATGACAACCGATGACAATGAAATAGTTTCATGACTATGACCTAGTAATCAGTAGGTAGCTAGCACGCTGACTAGAATCATCACAGCTCAAGATTAATGCGCGTTAAGTTTTTTGTATTATCATATTATTTATTTACACACGACATCCTAAAGTGCAACTGTACGCGCAATTTTACACTTTTGCAGGCAATCACTGGCCCTGACCTGCTCGTTTTTAGGGTTCCGTTATTCCGTACCCAAAGGGTAACCAACGGGACCCTATAAGCCTCCGCTGTCCGTCCGTGCGTCCGTCCGTCTGTCTGTCAGCGGGCTGTATCTCATGATCCGTAATAGGTAGACAGTTGAAATTTTCACAAAATGTGTATTTCTGTTGCGGCTATAACAAATAATAAAAATAAAAATAAATTAAAATTAAAGTGCGCTCACCTACTAGAAACATGTGTGATGGTACGGAACCCTTTATGCGCGAGTACAACTCGCACTTGGCCGTTTTTAAAGTAACGCTTACGTGATAAGATCAGAAGTTCGCTTCTTCTTTTTCCTCCGTCCTTATCAGCCTCTAAAAGTCCTTTGGTGCACATGAGCCGTATTATCGATTGCACTACCTGACCGTTTCTCACATTTGACCCTTCTTCCCGTCGCCGGTCTGATATTTTACGCCTGGTATTAACAAGATCTGTTTTAGCCTTTTTTATATAGCCGCCTTGAACGAAATGCCTTGATAGATTCTGTTTTATTTCGCTTAGATAGGCTAGCAGATGTAGATTCTCTTAGATAGGTTAGCAGATGTAGGTAAGATTAGAGATGGGCCGAATATGGATTTCACCGAATACGAATATTCGGCCGAAAGTTCGGTAAAACCTTTACCGAACCGAATATTCGGCCGAACATTATTCGACAGGATCACCTCGGTACCTAACCAATTCATGTCGAAACTTGTTTACATAAAGCGCGCGGGGTTAGCACCGGACCCTGCTCCTCGCTCCCCCGCCACACCTGATATGTTATTGCATCATCTAGTACTGAGCTAATTGCCGGCACGTGCATTCGCCATTTGGAAATAATTTAAAATTTAAAAATTTGTGCAACCGACTTCAAAATTAATTATTAAGGATAACTCAAAAACTATTATAAAATTTATATGGGACCACATGAGAAGCACCAGCTTTCAAATAAAAAAAGAATCATCGAAATCAGTTCACCTAGAAAAAAGTTATGAGGTAACACACATAAAAAAGAGCATACAGTCGAATTGAATACCTCCTCCTTTTTGAAGTCGGTACATAAATTATTTTTTTATAGAAAGTATTTTTTCGCAAATCGGACATTTCACTTTACTTTGGTCGTCAGTTTCATTCCTGCCACTCATTTTTATCATATAATTATCAATTTTCACTAACAATAACACAATGAAACACTTTTTTTCTCACAAAAACAGTCGTCGCGTTTAAATTATTTCCAAATGGCGAATCGACGACCCCCAGATCACTTCCAATTACGAATTCAATTGCTGAAATTATAGCAATAGATAACCAGGCAACTTGTATAGTCGAAGATAAAGGCTTTAATCGGCTCATGCAGTTGGCAAAGCCCAAATACCAAATACTGAGTCGAAAATGTATAGGTGAAACAGTGATTCCACAACTGTATGAAAAATTTAAAAGCACTATTCAAGGTGAGCTATCTAAGGCCAAATGTCTATCGGCTACATCTGACATGTGGACAAACATGTTCGTACATTTCAATACAGTGGACACTTTGAGTACCACTTTAACGAATGTTCGGTGATCTAGCCGAATATGCCGAATACCGAATATAAAACGAATATTCGGCCCATGTCTACGTAAGATGCATTATTGGAAATATTGCGACAATCAAGATTCACAACGCAACCCGACTTGAAAACAAAGGTCTCGCACAATTCTCGGTTTCGACTGGGATTCAAATTTCAAACAGGACTATCAGGACAGAACTATTACCTGAACTAGTCATGACTGTCTGCTTCCTGTAGAATGGCTGTCTGTATAATTTAACAAATACTATTAATTATGTTTTACGGTTTACAAGCGTAGTTACTAAGGCATCTGGATATAGCGCTGCGGGGCCGAGGGTTCGGATCTCGCACGGAATAAGTGTTTGTATGAACTTCTGATTATTGTTCCGGTTTCAGTTCTGTAGATGTCTGCCCCGTGCAATTTATGTATGTAGAACGCCTCTGCGATACAGGAGAAAATCCTGGTATTTTGGAATAAGTATTTTTAAAAACTAAACACACCAACAATGTTTTGGTTTTAAATTTATTTACAAATTCAAAATCGTATTGGCACCATGTCAATAAATCAGACAGTTAAAATTTTTACCTAACACAAAAACTGTCGGAAGTAATGATCGGCACTGACTCACAATATTACTTAAGAAACGAATTCTTAAAAGCACAGAGCGAGTGCATTGAAACTTAACTCTTAAAATTCGCTTTTGAAACTAAAGTGTATTGAATTTTGAACTTTAAAGCAATGAACAATGTTCTTATAATTGAATATTTCACTACGCTACATAAATTTGTAAAGAAGGGCAGGCGTGCGTCATTTAGAATGGGCAAAGTGCCTTTTCAACTATTTATTAAGCCATGTAGATATGTTGAGAACCTTAAGAATTTTTTCTTTTAGTGTACATCACACTCCTAGATATCTTGTAGAGTTTTGATAGTTCTCTAGTAGTAAATTAATGCGATTTCTATAGGCTTTTATACTAGTGTTTTTAAGTAGAGATAACAAAGCTATTTTACGTAGGAACTTATCATTGATGATGATTTTTGAAAATACTTAGAATCGAACAACTGAAGTGACTGCCAGAGAGAAGATAAGGTTTATATTTTCAAAACTCTAATAATTAACTCCATAGAGGCAGCTTACAACATTAAAGTACAACACTTTAAACAAAGCAAACAACTTTAAACAAAGAAGGCTACAGGTGTATTGTCACCTCTGACCTCTGAGGGCTAAGATGGTATGCTTCATGCCTATAATTATACTGACTTTCCATATCCTTCAGATCGGAACACGGCTATGGATACAGTTCTACCCACCGTGCTTAGATAAGCACCCACCTTTAGTTACGTAACTAGTTAGAAAACTAGACGGACTCTAGCCAAAAAGTAGATGCTTCCACTTTCTCCCCTAGTAATTTGTTAAAAATAAAATAAAATAATCCCTTGAAGGTTTTTGTTTAATTTCAGTATAAGCTTAAAAGCGTCATTGTGTGAATTTTAAGAGATAATGTGTATATGAAACAAAGCTTAATGATAACGTAAAAAGAAACAGCCTCATTCTGACTAAATGTTTTTATTTCTTAAAAGTGAGTTTCTGTTTCTTAAAGTCTAGCAGACTTATTTTTAGGAAATGTTTTATTGATGTAAAGTGTCGATTTCGTCTTAATATTTTACATTCATCATCATCATCATCATCATTACAGTCCTTAAAGTCCACTGCCGCATTTACTTCATTGCCGAGCATTAATTTAACGTTGTAAATAGATTTTAATTATTACGATATCTCCACACCCCGTTCTTGTTATTTACCGCAACAAAATATTCAATAACAACCGGGTAATTATTTACACAGGAGCTAATAAAAATCCTTTACAACTTGTCCTCTTGCTTGCCTAGGAATCTCAACGAACAATCGCCCGTAGCTTCGGGCTTTAGTTAGCGCATTTTAACAAGCAGTTCCTTGGACATGGTCTTATCGAACTAAGTAATCTATTCCTGGAGTTAAACCGCGAATGGTCATTGTATCTCGCATTTCCCACCTTCACCTTTTGTTTAACGTAATTTTGCTGATTCAACGTTTAATTGCTTTATTGTACCTCCCGTTTCGTGCTATGCGATAACTGCTACGTTTCTTTTCGTGCATTTCTTGGGTCATTAGGGTTGCCCGTGCGCTTTAATCTACGTTCAAAAATAGTTTGCCCAGGGGTAAACATCTTTTTCTAAAGTAACCTAACGAACAAGATGTAGTGATCGATTGATGGCGTAAAATCATATTTGTGACAGCAAAGGAGAGCAGTGTTGCTTACCCAGCGCTATGAGTAAATCTTCCTAAAATGCTAAATGTGGCGCATTCTTGGATAGGCCTCTATCGAGTAGCATTTATGTTTGATAAAGATATCAAAGAAACGAAAAATAGTGCTAAAAGTATCCCAAAAAACCCACGGCGCAACTGTTTATTTAAAGTTAAAGTTAAAGTTACAGTCTATATATGTCCCATTGCTGGGCACAGGCCTCCGGCGCAGGCACAGAATTAGGTGACAAGCAAGCACACAGCCCACCTGATGGTAAGTGGATGCTGTGACCCATAGACACCTACATCTATCCTCGATTAAGAATCAAAATGCAGATGTGCTGTCACCCTTGAGGACTAAAATGGAATGCCTCGTATCCAGCAAAAAGGGTGTCCGGTTCTCTACACTCACCATACGAAACAGCAGCATTGAGCTACTATTTGCTTATTATGCTGCAATTGAGTTTTCCGTCACTTCATATCCCAGTTTTAATCCAATCGTAGCGCAAATTTGCATTGAACATACGAAAGTAAGGTCACAGTGCCTCAGTTTTATACCTTAAACATACGCGATAGTAGTTTTGCTTCCTAACGACAGCGTGATTTGATGTCGGAGTAAACTAACTGAAAGTCGAATCCAGAACTCGCGCCTTAATCAGCCTGAGTCGACAACATTTGAGCACAAACACAAATTATTGGATTTTTGTACTTTATGTCTTTTTCACTACATCTGTGCTCCACTCCGATCTCATTTTTTATAATAGAATATAATCATTTTTGTTCAATATAGATAGGAAAATAGATATACGAGCAATTCTTATTGAAAGTAATTATTTACTTTTATCACTAGTTTGTAAAAATCCTCTGTCCTGGGAAGAACCAGCGGGACTTTTTTACGCAAATCATACTGCGCACTTTGGATAATTAATATAATATGCGTTTTTGGTTTCACTTGTAGACGGTTTATGGCACTATAATATGTCCCGTACAATATTAAAAGCTATCGATAATATTGTAAAGTTACAGTTCTACGATAGTCTTTGTTGATAGTGGGACCCTAATCGTAATTAGCTAGAATTTATAAACAACATTCTTTGTATTCATCGTATCGGGTTCCGCAACCAACATTATTGGATAATCCTGAGGCAGGCAGGAATGATATAAGAAAGCTATTTTATTGTCTCGAAGGATCGCTTTGAAGTTTAGTTTGGGTGCCTTCAGAATCTTAATTTAAGGGTTTATTGGGGTTGAATATTGTTTTGGAATTATAAATTCTATTATTTTATGTATTTTACTAAAGATTGCGACTGGTGCCCTTAACGTAACACAACACAATATTAAAAAATCTATTCTTTATTTTGATTTATTTTGTATGTTTTCATACATGGTAGAGCCACGCCGCAGCTATTTTATGGTTGCAGTACAAATGGATCGTCTTGACTGGGGAAAGACCATGCTCTCACAGAATAGCAGCTTATGCTGCTGTGTTTCGTATGGTGAGTTTAGAGAACCGAAGACACCTTTTACTGGACTGGACATTCTGTAGGTTATGTACACAACATCGGGTGGCCTGTGTGCTTGTTTGTCACCCTTATATATATTAGAAAAAATGTTTGAAATGTGTTCATTAATGCCTTTCATTTTATGTATAATGGTACATTTACTTATTTTTTAGGTCGCAAGTTTTAAACAGTTCATGACCGCCATATTTATTTTATGATAACGTCACATAGCCGGTGTTACCCGGTTATAACAAATCGATGGAAATCTTGTCAAAATCCAAACTTACATGAATATTAACCGTTTTTTGGACTCCGTCTATTATTATAACTGTTTTCTAATTTAATTCTGACGCTTAACACTTAATTTCGCCTTTGTAAATGAAAAAAAGCTTATCAAAGACATAACATTATAGAAGCCAAAAGACGTCTTTTCAATCCAATAATCATCTGAACAAACGATCGATTCAAGTAACTTTGCTTTACGAGGTCCCATCACAAACTTTACCTAGTCTGTGACGTTTGCGTTGAATCTAAAACAACGCATATGTCGGCCCTTTTCTTAACAAAGTTGGTCAGATTTGCGAATGAAAGGAGAAATGTAACGTAGCCAAGTGACAGGATCGTTAAATTGTTGAGTAAAACGTCTTGCTTGCGCAGGGTTTTACGAGTTTCGTATGGCTCTGAAATCGGCTTAAGGTTATATCCGGGAACTCATTTGAGAACTTTTGACTCATCAAAAATGGGATACCGTGTCGCAATAAACTACTTCCTTCTTTATTCGAAAAAAAAGTTTTCATTTTAGTATGTAACAACTCAATGATATTAAAAGTTGTTAGCGTCTGAAAAATGAGCTTTATTTGCGACAAAGCGCATTTTTTAAATACTAGTAATGCTATAAGCATTACTAATATTCCCTTTAACCACTTCTGGTAAGGTGGTTCACGACAGTAGTCGAATGGTGGATTCGAACCCACGACCTTTCGAGTTCGCGGTCCGCGCCTGCCATTAGACTACTGACGTTTCAGCATTTGACTTTATTGTTCTCCTAATATCCTAGTAACAACGAAGTTATTTACAGCTGCATGATAAAAATATTTTAAAATCTTGCGTGAAAGAAATGTGTCAGGACATGACTGTGCGTAAAGATCATTGTGGAAAGCAAGCAAATTTATTGTACTACTAGCGATCCGCCTCGGCTTCGCACGGGTGATTTCTGGATTTCAACAACAGCGCCACCTACCGAGTATAACTATAACCATCCAGGTGACTTAAAAGTTTCATCAAAATCGGTCAAGCCGTTTAGGAGGGGAAAAATTACGAACACGCACATCGGGATATTTTATATAAAGAGATTAAAATTTCAATTAAGTTTCTTAATAAATTTTTATCAGTGAGACAGTGTTGCGCTGATTGGGTGCTAGATTGAATCAGTAAATTGGTTTGCACACAAACTACTCATCATCGTCATTTTTTTTCTTTCATATGGTCTTTATTTTATAATTTATATTGCATTTCCTACACACATAAATTTGTAATATTGTGTGTCATTGTGACGTGCTAGAAACAGTTTTGTTCTGCATAAGATAATATCTAGTTTTATAACATTTTATTATATTTAAAAATTTATTAATTTAGTTGTATCCAGATTGCAGAATTGCCTTGTGCTTCAAGCACTTAATCTTAAATATATATATAAATATGTTATGTCTTGTTCCAGTCAAAATTGTGTGAATATTTTTATTGTTTGTAATATTTATGAGTACGGCGCTTTCGTGTCCCTTCTAATACCACTGTCACAGCTAGTAAAAACATCAGGTAAAAATTGGATCCCAAACTTGTCCCTTTACATTCACAAGGGATTGTATTGTACGTCTCACTAATTGACTCACAAGGAAAACGCAACTAGATAAAAGTTCAAGGCCAACGAAAATCGACATACTTAACATTAAGTATAAATATTTTACCAAATTTTCTAAAACAGATTTAAACAATAAATGAACTTTAAAAATTCACGCTTTTTCAAATTCCACCGAAATACTATAAACGCAATCGAGTTAGCCTCTTTCGAGTTAAATTGAGACGTTGAATGTTCGCCATTTTCTTTTCCCTCCAATTCCGCGCCAGTAGCAAAAGTAAAAAAGGCCCGATACCACCAACATGGAAGGCAATATACGATCTCGCCCGGCAGAACCATTTCCTTTAATGTTTTCATGAGTCTCGAGAACTAAAGAGCGTGTAACAACGTATCTGTTCGTTGCCTTTTAATAGCCGAAGAGCGAACAAACTGCCAAGTATTAAGTTTTATCAACCATCTGCACGAATGTCACGTCTTTATTACTACTTATTCTTTGTCCTCATGAATGCAGTGGTCGTGTGAAAGAGATACAAATATGATTGCTTCCCGTTCCTAAGTTGTGGCTTTTAAGGGTTCCGATACATTAATAACACAATACATAAATCAAATAAGTATTTTCTCTCTTATAAACTGGGGTTGACAGAACATGTGTTCCGTATGCTTTAATCTTTACCCAACGATCTATCGATAGCATTTTTTTTATTTGTAATTACACTGTAATTATCTGATATATTATATTAAAAATAAAACATTGCTACTGCCATACACAAATTATAAATAGCACAAATAAAAACTTGATATTCTTTAATAGATAATATTATAATTAATATAGATGAAGATATTGGCTGTGTGAAGAGACTATAACTACGTTAGTACTATTATTTATTCTGTGCTATAACGTTTGAAAAACCCGGGATCATGCGTCTCTTTCCTGCATTAGGCGTTCGACTGAATAAAAAACAGTGTACCTGAACCGGTCCCCTGACATGTTTATACATTTTTCTTACCGTTGTATAGGGTTTTTTCTGCTAGGGTTTTTTCGATTGAGATTGAATCGGAGCGTTATTAAAAAAGTTTCTGTGTAATTCTCGCGGTGATTTTTCTGGACTCCCGCGAATTTTTGGCGAATTAGCGTTGCGTTGTTCGTTACTTTTTTTATATAACATGTTTTTAGGGTTGCTAAAATATTTTTTTAATTATATCAGATTTTTGTAATTCGTTTGATTAAATAAAACATTCAATCGTTTTTATCTTAATATACTATATTTTGATTTCATTTCTTTCCGTGTATTGACGGTAAGAACATCCATCACATAATCTCACTCCGTGGTTCTCGAGGCGGGTGTCGTAATATTTTTAATTGCTTATCATGTTAATTTAATCAATGGTTTTAATTAAAAATCACTTGATTTAAATTACTGATTAAATCAAAATGGTTTAATGATTAAATTTTATGTTTATCAATTAAACATTAAGTAGATGGTTTATTGCGTGTAGTGGTTTAAGTAAAAAATTACTTTTATTAATAATTATTTATAATCTATATTGAATAAAAATTATTATTTTCTGTTCTATTCTAAATGAGTTTATAGTAATTATTATTATTTTCTCACTTTATTATTATTAAAAGTTTTAAGTTTAAAAATAGCAGACACTAACGCAGCTGACTCAGCAACGCCGAACGATGGCGTTCAGTCGCCATTGTCCATAGCTGCCATGAAATGTCGGGGTTGTTACCTGGGGTGTATCTTTGTATTCATTTTGGCGCCAAACGCTATGGTGAAAAAATCATACCCTAATACATAGCTTAAATTCTTTTTTAATATAACTGTACGATATACGTGTATCATATATTCTAACCAAATTTAAACGTGACTAGTACCTACAAAATATACAAGTAGGTACTCTTATTACTTTTATTTAAAAAAAATTGTACTATTCACTAAGTACATACATACTTGACCCAATTATAGTTGTATTTCATTTGTTGAGTCGACTCTTAAAATGTGCGTGTCCAGATTTTCCTTTTTTATCACTAACTAACATCGCAAAAACCACAGACAAAACCTCAAATTAAAAATGCTTTTGCCCGCGTTTCGAAAATAAATATTTCTGTGAATTCGCGTAAAGGCTATTTTATGTTTTAAGTCATTAAATAATACTTGTTTCCGTAACTAGTTATATAATACGTGTCTGGAATTAAGCATTTATAATTTCATACCCATAGCAGTGATCTAGAGCAGGGGTTTCTAAACTTTTAAGGTAATGGAACACTCACCCAATCCATTTTGTTTTATGGAACCCCATACCTAATGATTACAAATCAAAGACAGTGCAATTTAATTCAGAACAAAAACTTTAATTAGAAATATTTTAAAAGTGAAATTATGAAAAAAAAAACTGTTTTGTCTGTTTTATTAATAATTGCTTTATAGTTCGGTATTATGTCCGCCAGTTGTATGCGCATGTGCAGCATCCAATCTAGACCTGATATTTGTTTTCTGTAATGTAATGTCCTAACACCAATTCAAAACTCGCAACCGCTGGCGGTAGATGTAACCCGCCACACCGCGCACCCGCGCCGCAGAATTGTACCGAATTCTTACTAACTACCTACGTACTTACATAACAGTAATGGGTTTTTCTCATCACATATTTTGCGCTATTTCAAAATAATATTTGTACCTAACTGTGGAATTACTTAAAAAGCAAAAATAAGTGATTTCGTGGAACCCTGGTGACTTTACCACGGAAACCTTAGGTTCCGCGGAACCCACTTTAGGAATCTCTGATCTAGACAAACTGCAACGTGTCAGCCAAGTTCGGAAAAGAAAATGGCGACGCACCGCCAGTGTATATTTACACAAACCACTTCAAGCCACAATATAACCCCCCATAACTCAAACACTAACACCTACACCCTTTTAATTTTGCATACCTAATAAAACCACTTAAATACCTTAATCTCATGATTTTAGCAATTGCTATAAAGCTTGGCGCCCGTTCAAATCTATACACTTATCGGCGAAGCTGACAACCCCGAACGTTGTTTGTACCGAACTTGGCCCTCTTTTCACATTAACGTTTTTGGTGGTATAAGAATTTACACATTCGCCTCTTAAACAGTATTTTGGCGTATTTTGGAGGAAACAAAAATGCTAGTGTTTGAATTCAAATTCAAATTCATTTATTTATTTGTGAATATAGTGAGTTAGGTGTTAGTGTTGAGTGGGTCCCTGGATGATCTAAACGATTCAGAATTGGACCAGGTAAGTGGCGCTATTGTCGAGATCAAGAAATCACCCTTGCGAAGCTAGGCGAATCGCTAGTTTGTAATAAATCTGAACTGGACGATATGTGCGCTCAGCGACAAAGTCCTACTTCATACAAATTCATAAAAAGACATCGAATTCTTATTGTCTATCTTGTTAAATGTCTTTATAATTATAAAACTATTCGTGGCGAAGTAGTTAGTACTCGATTTAAATACTAAACACGTCCAGAGGTTGCGCAATCTGCTTAAACGAAAGAATGACACTCGATACCCTTACTAGATAAGTACCTACTTCGATTGTTGTCTTTGTGTATTATTAAATAGTACTATGGGATTTTAAGGCCGGAGTTTTTGCATAATACCTTTGAATTCTGTCGGCTTTTTACCTGTTACGTAGCTCTCGTAGCGAAACGTTTAACGTTTATATTATGATTATAACATATTAGAAATAGAAGACAACTACTATACCTAATTAAAATAAAAAAACCGCAAAGCCTTTCCAAAATAATACCCTATAAATTAATACTATAAATACAAAATTATAAATTATTTTGCTTAATATACTTTTTATTTATTTTCTTTTAACATTAAACTCATAATATAAAAATTTTACGGTTCACCTCATGGTATTTTGCTACTGAAATCTATATGTACAAATAAATAAAATTGAAGGGTCTGTTTGTAATGTTCAAAATAACAGCTTTTTACTAAACACTTATGAAAGTATATACGGTAGGTACTTAACAAAAAACTGTTTTTAAATTTTTTGTCTGTTTGTATCTTTGTTCTGGCTAATTTCCGAAATGGCTGGACAGATTTTGAGTGAACTTTCACTGGCAGATAGTTGATGTTATAAGAAATAACTAGGCTACTTTTATTTTAGAAAAAGAATTAGGGTTCCCGCAAAAAAATTAAAACCTATAAAATCCAATCGTAATAAATTCCACGCGGATGAAGTCGCGGAGAACAGCTAGTATCAAATAAAAATACAACCAACTTGAAACAAAGAAGGATAGTATTGCATTGTCACCCCCGGGGACAGAGATAGGATGACTCTCACCTTAAGCATGTTTTGATATTGGCTCTCTAAATCCTTAAAACTCAAACTCAGCAGTAATTTACATTATTAAGCATTTTATTATATTATACTGGTATATCCTATGACTAATTCTTATAAATCTAAATACTCTTACAGTTTTGGATTATATTTAAAATTGGTTACGAAAGAGCCGTGCTTGCTTATTGGCTCAGCATTCGCCGTATGTTTCACAATAGGCAAGCAACCCGGGTTCGATTCTGCCGGCGCCAGTAAAATTGTTACTTGCTAATTTTCAACCGCTAATAAACGAAGTGCTCGGCGGAGAAGGAAAACATCCTGAAGAAACCGGCACGTTTGACGAATAAAATACTTTGACATGTCCGCCAACACACACTGGAGCAGCATGGCGGACTCATTGCTCCATAACTTCTCAGAAATGAGAATGTACTAAGGGAAAATGTAAGGGAAAATTACAGCCTATGAAGTTCATAGCCTGTAACTATCCCTTACCTTTGGTTACTTAGTTAAAAAATAAGATAAACTTTCTCACTATAAAAGGCGAGTATTTACCACAATTTAATAACGCCTTTTGATTATATTTAAAAAAAAAACGTTATTTTAGCATTGGTAATTGTTGCCCGCTTACTTATTACAATATAATATATTAAATCTACAATAGAAATACCATGGAGTGGGTATTTAGCATTTTTGTATTTTTATATGCATTACAAGTTATCAACGTGCGTCTAGTAGCTACAATAAAATTTGAGCAACACATTTTAATCGCTGACTACTTCTAAAATGCCTCGTCACGTGCCTCATGCGTGAATCTATAGCATAAATATTTTTTTGTAGTTTATGGTAGTTTACGTATTACTCAGCATGTGGGCACTTATTTCATCGCCATATGGGTATGTTTGCATAAAATATTTATGATATCTTCCTAATGTTTTTCGAACACGTGACTTCTCGGTTTGTATCAGAATGTGGCGTATGTGCAGAATTTTGTGCCGTAAATATCTATGCATTATCTGGACCGGTTTTTAGTATAGCTTTAACAGATCATAGTGACAAGTGATAAGTGAACTAACAGTTCATCTGACGGTAAGTGTCTATTGAATTAAACTACTTTTACGGATTATATCGCGTTTAATTAACTTATTTTATTAATTCCCGACGTTTCGGTGCTTTACAGCACCCATGGTCACGGGGACTGAGGTGATTGACGTCCCAATGTCAAAGTTAATACGGAGTACCTTCAGCTTTTAATTATTAATTTTGGTCCGATCACGCAGAATGAACTAACTGTGTCTTGAAGTCTTGCAGTGGTATGCTTGGGTTTAGTTTAATTTTATTAATTACAGGATCCCAAGCAGGTGGTAGTACCAGCCTCCTCTCTATTGAAATTAGGATGTTTTTAATTTCAATAGCCTCACGTATCATCCTTGGCAGGAATCGATGTTCTTCGCGAGAATCTGTGGTTTATCAAATCTAATGTAATGGCGGGGCCGTCTAGGATATGATCACAAACTGCAGACTTCCCGGAACGTTGGTGCTGACGTCAGCTATGTGTTCTTTTACGCGGGTTTTAATAGATCTTTTGTTTGCCCTATATATGAGAGACCACATTCTAGAATGTTTGAAGAATGTCATTCTTCGCCGCCGAAGAAGATTAGTCAGTTCTTACCATCCGTCAAGTGCAATATCCCTCTACGAGATGCAGGAGTGTACAAGCTTGATTGTGAATGTGGTCTCTCATATATAGGGCAAACAAAAGATCTATTAAACCCGCGTAAAGAACACATAGCTGACGTCAGCACCAACGTTCCGGGAAGTCTGCAGTTTGTGATCATATCCTAGACGGCCCCTGCTATTACATTAGATTTGATAAACCACAGATTCTCGCGAAAGAACATCGATTCCTGCCAAGGATGATATGTGAGGCTATTGAAATTAAAAACATCCTAATTTCAATAGAGAGGAGGTTGGTATTACCACCTGCTTGGGATCCTGTAATTAATAAAATTAAACTAAACCCAAGCATACCACTGCAAGACTTCAAGACACAGTTAGTTCATTCTGCAGATCGGACCAAAATTAATAATTAAAAAGCTGAAGGTACCTGTATTAACTTTGACATTGGGACGTCAATCACCTCAGTCCTCGTGACCATGGGTGCTGTAAAGCACCCGAAACGTCGGGAATTAATAAAATAAGTTAATTAAACGCGATATAATCCGTAAAAGTAGTTTAATTCAATGTGTAGTGTTCGCGTAAATATAAGAAATCATTAGGTAAGTGTCTACTGCAGCTCATGAACACCTGCAACGAACTTTTGACAAAGATGGCTACAGATACATTGTCCCCACTGAGGACTAAGATGGAATGTCCCATAAGCCAGTAATTAGACTCTCTATACCTTTCAGAGCGAAACAGCAGCACACATACTGCTGCTTGATTTGACTTTAATTTCTATATTTCGTGAGGCTTAGCAATGCTAAGTATACGTCTTCAATTTTAGGAAAAAAGAGAACAGGATTTACTGTTGTTACGTTGCGGGTTAATTGCAATGAAGTACGGATATAGTTTTATTGTTAACTCTTAATTTTAAACCCTTCGAAAAATGTCGAGAAGCATTCCATATTATCCAACAGATAAAACAGATCTTTAAAGTTAGTAACAATCAGATGATCTGTTGGAGGTCCTTTTTACTAGAAACGAGGCATTCCATCATAGTTCTCAGAGGTGACAACGCATGTGCATGATTCTTAATTAAGGATAAATGTAGAAGTCTATGGGCCATACACTTACCACCAGGTGGACCGTCTGCTCGTTTGTCACCCTTATTCAATACAAAAAAATCATGTTATTCTAATGTAATGTAAACTATGAATGCTTAGGATAACCACTAGAAAGTGGATTTTCGGATGACAAAATTCATAAGATGACCCTCGTCTTCGCAGGACTAATTACGTTAGTATTATGGAAATATTATGTATATTAATAATTTGGAACATGATAACTTACATTAATTATGTACCTAAGTATTTTAAACGGGTAAAAATTATCCGTTCCCGTTCTTTTTATGTGCCGTGTTTAAAATACCATAAAGCTACTATAACTAAAACTCTCTCCATTCCGAGTGGAATAATAAGCAGCTTTATTTATTCACTTTGCAAAATTTTTGAGAAATTAAGCAATTCGTATTCGGGCTACTACACTCATAACGCTTTATCCGGATTTGCTAAATTAGAGGTCTTATATCTTCTGACCGTCACTAGACTCCCTTGTCTCTAAATTGCCTGAGTACTTAGTAACAACTGCAAAGGCTTTCCGTAAATTTCCACGAAACTCTTAAAGTTTGGCAGCGGAGAAACTCGGGCAGTCTCACGGTTTTAATTATCTTAAATGTTTCCTTACTTAATATTCTGTTACATCAACTAAGTATCAAGATTCATTTGGTTAAAGAAAACATAATTTGTTGCACTACAATCTTGCTGTCACGATTAGATACCTACTTATTGGTACCCAATATTTTGAAATTGTAAGTTTCTATTGCAGTTGTGGTAGCTCAGAGGATAAGCGTGCTCTTAAAGAAGTATGCGAACAAACTGACATCAATGATGTTATTGATTGTTATTTTAATTGCTGATTTACATAAATTAAAAAAGTCTCAGGCATGACAGCGCGACAGACTCTCCTACCCAAAATCCTCTCAAAAATGGAAGGAAGTAAGCTGGTAAAAAATTATATTTTACGAACTGTTTATGACATTGCTTGATTGAAATTACAAAAATGAAATATTTACAGATTTTTCAACGGTTCAGCCACTCTCTCTTCACTCATACTCATTAGAAATCCGTTAACAAAAGCAACGTTGCACAATTATTCTGTAACATTTAAGAAATTGCCAACCTTTAACCCGCAGACGGTTTGTGGGCGGTCCAAAACGCCATTGTAACACTTCCGAGCTTATTCGAGTGTCAAATTAATGATCCGAAACAGTGAGGTGCTGTTGCGACCTCATTCTGCTGCCACCGCGGCTATCGAACGACCTAGCGCAATTTACAAAAGTTTGTAGCCGTGAATGAAGTAGAAACAATTTTAAAAATTCTAGCTACGATCAAGTTTTTAATTGATATAGCGGCAGCGAGAAGTTCATTTTGCTGAAAGAATCTTTGTTATTAGATGACTTTGTCATTATTTTCTTGAAGGTTAATTTTACTGGAATGTACTTTTTATGTTTAAATTAATGTTATCGTTCATCATTCTCATATTTAAGTTTTAATTTTAACCGACTTCAAAAAGGAGAAGGTTCTTAATTCGAGTGTATGTTTTTTTTGTATGTATGTTTCGCGATAACTTCGCAGATTCTGAACCAATTTTGATGATTTCTATTTTATTAAAAAAGGTCAAGCTCAAGGTTGATCCCATACAAATTGCTAAAAAAGAACAATAAGTAATTCTTCTTTTTTAGCAATTTGAAGTCGGTTTTTACTTTTTGTTAAAAGTTTATAATTATTACTATATTTTTTTTTTACTTTCAATCATTTCTTCAATCTTATAATACATAGTTATAGGTATTCACAATAGGGTATCATCATCATCAGCTAGCGGCAGTCTATCGATGGTCATAGGCCTAATTTTTGTTGAGTCAGTTGAGCTGGCTTTACCAATAAAGTGTAATTTTCTTTTATAGATCTACTTCTTGTTGAAATTTTCTGCATATTCTTGAGTACGGAAAACTACTTCTAAAACTATGTGTTCTATCAATTAAGTTTTACTATCATGTCAATTAGAGTACAGTACAGTGATATAATAATGAAATAAATTTGGAGCATCAGAAGCTTTACAGCGAAGAACCGGCAATAAACGTTGGTTTCTTTTTTTAAATGTCACATTACAATTTCATTCAATTACGACCTTAGAGTAGTTATTAATATGCCCGTTTCGCCGTTTTGTAAAATAAATATTGTTTCCACACCAGCTGCAGAGCTCCACATTAATACATCACTGGGCATGATACTGTGGAAGTAAGCAAATTAGACTAATTTAGCTGTTGCTTCATCAATCAGCTTTCTAATCCTCATAATAGCGGAGATTGCAGAGCTAAATTTTGAAGTTAGGTTATCAAGATATGCTCCCCATTGGAGCTTATAATCAACAGAAATTTCGAGTACGGCCTTTTTTTAAAACTTTCAAACTCCAACGGTCAAACTTTAGAAATCTACATTTTTTATAGGATAAGCGTGACAAGCGAGCAGACAGTCCACCTGAAGGTAAGTGGTTGCTGTGGCCCATAGACATCTACATCTATCCTCGTTTGCGAATCAAAATGCAGATGCGTTGTTCAGCCGTGAGAACTATGATGGAATGCCTCTTTTCCTGTAAAGAGGGTCTCCGGTTCTCTACACTCACCATACGAAACGTAGCAGCATTAAGGTGCTATTTTACGCTGGTATTCTGTGAGAGCGTGGTCCTTCCCCGGTTGGGCCGACCCATTCGTGCTATAACTATACAATTAATATAGCTGCAGTATGGCTCTACCACGTACATCTAAATTATCATCTTAGTTTAGTTTAGTTTACGACGGGCTGTTTTTCGCGACTCCACGTCTAAGCGCGTATTTTGCGTGTGGGCAGGAATAATGTAATTATTCGAGCCATGAGATCTCCCCGAAGAAGTTCAACAGTCCTTTGATGATGCGTGCAACTTCGGGGAGTGATCCCGGCGTGCCGAGATGTTTAGCCCTGTATATAGCGTAGCGACCTCCGGACATTTCAGCAACACGTGGGACGCCGTTTCTTTCTCCCCCATACATGCCCTGCACAGGGGACTATCTGTAACACCTATGGTAAATAAATGTTTGATAAAGGTGCCGTGTCCTGTAATAGCACTTGTTATTATCCTGATCTGCGGCTTGTTCAGTCTCAATAGAACTTTGGTTAAACGACTGTTTATTTCTGGCAGGGCCTCCCTAGCTTGTCTACAGTCTACTAGATTTTTCCAAAGCTGAGCGTGTCGATTAGTGAAGTGTCTACGTACCAGTGAACGAACGTTACCAAAGGGGATTGGTATGATTGGTTCCGGCCCTATAGTGGCCAGAGCCGATCCTCTTCTGGCCAGTTCGTCTGCTGCATCGTTGCCTCTGGATCTACTGTGTCCCTTTATCCATTGCAGAGTCACATTGTTGTTTTTACATACCTCATTTAATCGTTGATGGCATTCATATATTAGTCCCGAGTTCACCACATTGCAACTCAGAGCTTGTAGTACCGCCCTACTGTCGATCAGTATTCTGATGGAGAAGTCATTAACCTTCCTAGCCACTATTGCTATGGCCGCTTGAATGATACCCATACATTCTGCCTGAAAGACTGTGTTATAGGTACCCAGCGGTGTGCATATTTGGATATTGAGGTCTTGAGAGAAAGTTCCAAATCCTACACCTTCATTTGTTTTAGAACCATCGGTGAAAACTCTAAGCTCTTTTGGGCTAAATCCTTGCGAATGGCTGGTTTCATTTAATTGCATCTTGTACTTCTTATCAAATACAAATTGTTTAGGGATCTTATCGTACTTGGCTTGTAAGATAGGAATATTTGAGTGAATTCTATCAATTATGCCTGTATGAGGGACACTATTCTTACTCCAAAGATTTAAGGTCTTGAGTCTGATGGCAGCTAAAGTCGCTTCATGTTGTATATTATTATGTAGATGAAGCGGGGTTAGCTCCAGCATCGCTTCTAAGGCTGCTGTTGGCCTAGTCTTTATGCAGCCTGTGGCAGCCATACACGCCAGTCTCTGGTAATTATCATCTTGTAATATAAGCTTATATTAAGAGGCCATTATCTGAAATTATAGCTAAAGCCGTATCACATAATAACCCACTCAAAAACTTTTTTGTACAAAGAGTGGTTGAATCACAAAACAAGGTGCTATCAGAAGTGATTATAAGCACAAATCTAAAACAAATTTATGAACAGATTGGATAAACAACTAAACTAGAGCAACTACAGATTTGAAACCAGTTCACCAGCAACAGTACAAGCCTGTAGCTCATATCAGTTGTTTCACCTAATTGCCTGATAAATAATAATAAAAATTAAAAAAAAATATGCTGCCAATTTGACAACGTAAACTGTAATATTTTTTTTTTGCCTTTAAACGCAAATTGTTTGCTGCGAACCATTTGGAAAAAATATCCAGTATTTGGTTGGGCCGTTGCAGTGCAAAGTCGTTTCTTTCTACTTTAAATAATTATGAGTTATCATAAGCAAACAGAACTATCTCAGACATTTTTTGTACCATCCAAGTATTGATCGACTTTTATCATGCGACCCGATTGCACTACACCGATTTTGTTCTCCATTTGTGAGATCAAGTAATGAATATCAAATGATTAATAATAAAGCAGATTGATTCATTCAATTTTATTGTTGTTTCATTAGAATTTAAGAAGATTATATGGTAAATAATAAAAAAGCCTATTTTATATTTTAAAAAAAATTGTCGTATTATAACTAAGACTTAAGGCTGTTCGGCCAGTAGTTATAACACGACAATTTTTTTTCTAATGTCCGGTGGTTTTAACACCTGACAACCCTAAACTCGGGCAATGCGTGAGTCATTTCAGTATTTATTACTAAACCTGTCGTTTTCTTACCAATCCCGCAAAGGTAATTATTTTTATATAACGCCACAACTTTTACGAGAAGCCCGTTTATTCGTCCGATATCCAATACGGGGTGATTTTATGGTAACGCTAGGCATCGCTATGCTTTTTATGAGTCGTTTCGTTCTGTTCACCGTTCTGTTATCGATATGTAGGTGGGTATTAAGTTTTACAACTGCTGTCCTGATTTTATAAATGTACCCCTGGGATCTATACGTCTTAATGCAAACTATTTCTAGTGTTTGCTGATTAAATTTGCATATTTTTATCGATAAAAGGTTGTTCGAGGATTTTCACAGCGATACTTTTTTGTGTTGATTATACGCACAAATACGATTTATTTGTTGTTGCAAATGATCCAAGCTTCTAGACTTCTTTCATAATGCAATACAAAAATATACTCATGCTTTTCAACAATCATTGTCTTTTAACGTTACTTCGTTACGTTTAATAATGATTTTTGGATTTGTTTTGAAAACGTCATAGCAACAATGCGTGTAGTATTTTCTTCTGGTGACTGCTTTAATGTCATTTATCTGAGACATATTAAGTCCCTGAGGCACGATAAGTGGTTGAAATGGGCTATTTACCGTACCGGATGTTTAATATACCGAGTTAATCATGAATCTTCGTTGGTGGTCTAGTAAACACCTCGAGGTTTTTCCTTTAAAGTGGTAATTGTAATTTAAAATAAGGAATGTATTATTATACATCACTTAATTTTTTAACTGTATGACTGTGGCAATTTCATACCGAGTTCGATCCCCGCTAGCGCCAAGCGAATTGTTAATTGTGATTAATTTACCATTTACCATAATCCTATCGTTGAAGGAAAACATCGTAAGGAAACCAGCATGTTTTAGAAATCGGAAAGAAAACTAATTTCAAGGTCATGTGAAGCCTCATACGCACACATTAGGGCAGTGTGGCGGGTTCTAACAACTCTTAAATCTTATCTGTGACGAGAGAAGGCCTGTGTCCAGAATAGAATAGAACAGAATATGATGCACATACACAGGCCGTTACTTTACCTACGTTTTGAATGATTTGTTTGACCTGTCAGAAATGAGAGGAATTGTGTCCAGATGTGACACTAATGAGCGCTAATAATTTTCTGCTCACCAGATCTCGCTAGTTGACACTGAGGTAAAGTTTTTTGTTACACAATGTCATTTAATTGAGAAGTGAATTTTCAATAAAAGTTTATCAGTTTTTAGAGTATTATAATATTAATACACAAAACAATGCGTCAGTGGTTTGCTCTTTAATTTTTTGCACATTTTTAACTTTTTTTAATTTTTCTACTTTTAAGAATATCTGTGGTTTGGTTTATTTATTTTTTATCTTATTAATATAAAATATATTTTATATGTTTATGTTATGTTTCTTTCTGTACTGTTAGCTATAGCTAACAGTACAGAAAGAAACATTAACCTTTACATTTTCCGAACAAATTAATTTCCCCGCTATGAAATTGTCAAATATTATACCTCACTTTCTAGTGGCGCCGCACTGGTGGCAGAAAAGTCATGGATGCCTTCATTAAGGCTCTTAATTTGCTTTAAGTTGCACTAACCGCGAGGTCCATTTCTGCGTGGGAGTCCGTCTGGGTAGGTACCACCCTCTTACCTAATTCTGCCGCCAAATAGAACAGCGTGCATTGTTGTTTTCCGGTCTAAAGGGTATAAGAGCAGTATAATTACAGCCTATGAGGCAATTAACTACTAAAGAATTGCATGATAAAGTATTAAATTGATTATTTATTATTATTATTTATTGATTACAATTTAACAGTGGTAGAGCCACGCGGCAGCTTTTGCTGTCGCACGGATCACAGAATACCAGCGTGAAGTAGAGGTTTATCTCTGCGTTACGCTTGGTGAGTACAGGTACGAAAGACTACCCCAGGAGGGTATCAGCACACCTGGAGAATCCACAAAGCACATGTTCGCAAACGACGAGACGGGAGAGGCTCCCTGGACGTCAGTAAGTCGAGGGGGCCTGATGGAGTCCCTCCCATTGTGCTGAAGACGTGTGCTCCGGAGTTGGCACCGGTTTTAACGCGTCTTTTCCGGTACTCCTACTCCCAAGGCGTATTCCCGAATTCATGGAAGACAGCTTTGGTCCACCCGATCCTTAAAAAGGCGACCGCTCAGACCCGTCCAACTACAGGCCTATCGCCATAACCTCCTTGTTCTCCAAAATAATGGAGTCTATTATAAACTGCCAGCTCATGAGGTACCTTGAGGATCACCAGCTGATTAGTGACCGCCAATACGGTTTTCGTCGGGGTCGATCAGCTGGTGATCTTCTGGTCCACCTGACTCATAGATGGGCGGAGGCAGTAGACTCCAAGGGGAGGCATTGGCCGTTAGTTTGGACATAGCGAAGGCCTTCGATCGGGTCTGGCACAAAGCGCTTCTTTCGAAGCTCCCTTCCTATGGGCTTCCCGAGAAATTGTGCAATTGGATCACCAGTTTCCTTGCTGATCGGAGCACCAAGATCGCAGTAGACGGTGCATGCTCTGATTACAAGCCTACTAATGCTGGTGTTCCACAAGGCTGCGTGCTATCAACAACGCTGTTTCTTCTGCATATCAATGATATGTTGCAAGCTGGTAACATTCATTGCTATGCAGACGACAGCACTGGTGATGCCTTATACGCCGGCCGTGCCAATATTTCTCGGGAAAAGGTCGCCGAGTACCGGAACAAACTTGTGTCTGAAGTCGAGTCTTTGCTGAATAAAGTCTCGGATTGGGGGCGACTAAATCTAGTCCAGTTCAATCCCCAGAAGACACAAGTTTGCGCGTTTACCGCTAAAAAGCCCCCTTTGTCGTATCTCCTCAGCTTCAAGGCACTCCCCTTGCTGCCTCGGCTAGCATCAGAATCCTCGGCGTCGACATATCGAATAGTGTGCAGTTTCGTGGTCACTTGGAAGGGAAGGCCAAATTGACCTCTAAAAAGCATGGCGTGCTCAGCAGAGCGAGACAATATTTCATGTCGGCACATCGCTTGTAACTTTACAAAGCGCAAGTTCGGCGTCACATGGAATACTGTTCTCATCTCTGGGCCGTGTCACCCCAGTGCCAGCTCCTTCCACTTGACCGCATCCAGCGCAGAGCGGTTCGAATCGTCGACGTCCGAGTTCTTTTCTGATCGGCGCGATACACTGGCGCTGCATAGGGATGTTGCATCCCTTTGCATTTTCTATCGAATTTACCACGGGGAGTGCTCTAAAGAATTGTTCGGATTAATTCCAGCCGCCAAATTTCGCGAACGCACATCGCGTCAAAATTCACGATACCATCCTCACCATCTGGATTCTTGGCGGTCCACGACTGTGCGTTTTACTAGGAGTTTTTTCCTCGTACAGCTTCTCTGTGGAATTGTCTACCACCGGCGATTTTTCCGGACCGATACGTCTTAGGGAATTACAAGAAAAGAGCTTACACCTTTCTAAAAGGCCGGCAACGCATCTGCAATTCCCCTGGTGTTGCGGTTGTTCATGGGCGGCGGTAGTCACTTACCATCAGGTGAGCCGCAAGCTCGTTTGCCCCCTCTTCTATTAAAAAAATAATTATATTATTATAAATATGTCAATTTTATGAAAATGTTATGATAATGTAATAGTTTCTCGATACTCCAACAGTTTCTCTCATCTTAAAAATCTTTAGCAACTTTAACGCAATGTTCAGCGCTTAAGAGGGGTGAAAATTAGTAGTTGGTCACCAAGGACGGACGTTAGTCGTCCAGAATGCCTAAACCTACGAAACTAAAGGGAATCACTTGAACGGGGACTTGGGAAGTCGATCAAAGTGGGATTTACGTTGAGACCCCATTCAGACCCGAGCACGGAGGGTTGCTTGAATCTCTCAAATTGAAAATTTGCTTTTGTTTATTTAGATCGTCAGGTGAGTTTCGAGTGGGATTCGTGCAATTGTATTGTTTTCTTTCGACATTGCATTGCTATTTTTGATTGAATATTTTTTTATTTATGCATGAAGTAACGACGCTGTTACTTGTATCGGTATTAAATCGAAATTGATGACTGCGAGTCGCCTGTATTGTTATCTTAAATAAAAATCGGAATGTCGCCTATGAAAATAGCATTGTTTTAAAAATATGAACTAACTTTAATCATTATCGGAATTGTATGAAACTTATATGGGACAATAATGGTTGTATATATAGTCCAATGGTGAATAAAAAAATAACTGAATCAATATAATAATGCCTTCAGGATGCTAATGGGCCTTCCTAGATACTGTAGTGCTTCAAGCATGTTTGCTGAAGCAGGTGTTGATGATTTTATAGCATCATAAGGAAGCGAACTGCGTCAATGTTATGCAGACTACGGAAGAGCTCAAATGGTGTCTTGAGGATATTTCAAGATGAGCTTGACTAGCTAATGCATGTCGGTGGACATTCAAGTTTCTTAACTGATTGCTCTCGTCCTATTGATATAATTTATTTATCCATATTTTTTTTCTCCATGTAGGGCATTATCATGATACGGGCTTTAAGCCAAGTAGTCATCATTTGCTGGTTTTATGTATCAATTAAATTTAAAATAGTTGCTTTTGCATTTTAATATATAAATTTGAGGGTAAATCTAATAGCTTAAGACAGTGATGCAAATATTTTGGTATTAATCCTGTAGCTGAAAGTACAATTGGAACGATGAAAACTTTATTTAATTTCCATATTCTTTTAATTTCTTCGCTTAGTTCAATATATTTACTAATCTTTTCGGCTATTGTGTTTTGTATTTTTTTTATATTATACGTAATTGGTATTGCTATGTCGATTATAAAGGCTATATTGTTAATTTTGTCTTGCAAAGTTAACAATATTACTAACTTATTAATTACTAACAAATGTGTATGGATATGTATATCTGAAATAAACATTATTATTATTATTATGGGGTATTTATATAGTATTCTCATCTGGTTGGGCTGAATAAATATTTTAAAGGAAATAATAAATAAACATAAATATATATTTAATATACTAACATAAATAAATAAATAACAGATAAATAAATAAATAATACATAAATAAATAAATAATACATAAATAAATAAAACCCAACCAGATGGAAACCCCGGCAGGGGAGACCAAACGGCCGAGGGTTAGGGGAAAGGGAGAGAAACCGGCGGACGATGCGGGCGGTATCGAGGAGCACCGCTTTCTGCATTTGAGCTTGGAGCGGTCCGTCACGGAGGCTGACTGGGATTAACCCGTTCGCAGAGACGACTACAGGTATAATTTCGGTCGGCAGTCCACCCCACATGTCGGTCACCTCGTGAGCCAGGTCCAGATATTTTGTTCGCTTATCTGTTTCGGCTTTCACGAGGTTCTCGTCATACGGAATGGTGATGTCGACCAAAATATCTTGACTGTGCCCGGTCCATCAGCACAATATCAGGCTTATTCGCAAGAATAGTCCTGTCTGTGATGATGGCCCGGTCCCAGTAGAGCCTGGCGCGGTCATTTTCGAGCACGGCTTCCGGCAAGTACTTGTAATACGGCAATTTCCGGTCCACGAGACCGCATTTCAGAGCGAGCTCCTGGTGTAGAATTCTGGCTACTAAGTTGTGCCTGTGCAAGTACTCAGAGTTAGAAAGCGCCGAACAACCGGAGATGACATGCCCAGTGACTCACCGGGATGGCGACAAGCTCGACAGATGTCAACGGTGCCATCCCTTAGGATGTATCTCCGATAGTTGTTGGTCTTAATAACCTGATCCTGTATCGCACAGACAAAACCCTCGGTTTCCAAAGAGGTCACCAAAACGTAGCCAGTGGAGGGAGGCAACTGTGTCTACGAAAGGCACATGTAGAGCCTTGTAGAACCTCCCGTGGAGCTCCTTCTTTCCATACGGTCTCCCGATCGGAGATGCTCTGTACTGCCGGGTCTTGCCATTGCTCGTTGGCTAAGGATAGAGGAGTAAGTCCTTTATCACAAGAAATTACGTCCCTATAGAAAGGATCATCCGATCTCGTCAGAAAGTAATTACGGAGGCTGCACACTTCGCGATGCATGGTAAGCGCGCTTAAAAGCCACGCCCACCATGTTTCCGCGGCAAGTACAGCCTCATAATCGACGATCTCGGGTGATGCATCCTATGGGACGTCATAGTAGTGCGGACTTTTCTATCCAGGGCGTTAAGTTCAGTTTGAGTCCACCTAAGTATGCCAAAGGTATACATGAGAACAGGCATGACCCAACCGTTATATGCGTGTGTCTTATTCACACCGGACAAAAGGCTGTTAAGCACTTTGGTCAAGCGTGCATAAAACATATCGCAAACTGACTGCTTCATACCCGCCTCATCGATACCGATGCTCTGTGACATACCCAGGTATCGGTATGTTTCAGCCTCAGAAAGGGTCCTTATGTTGATGGGCATAGATAAGTCTATGCCCTCAGAGTTAGCAACCCTTCCCCTTTCAACATGGAGGACCGCACACTTATCCGTCCCCAGCTCCATTCTAATAGAACTACTAAAATCACAAGTGATGTTTAGCAATTCCATAAGATGGGAGCGACTGGAGGCGAATAACTTGAGATCGTCCATATAGAAAAGGTGGGTCACTTTTGTACCTCCTTTCCGAAGCTGAAATCCCCTCCCGGAGTCCTCCAGTAATGTACTGAGAGGGTTCAGGGAGAGGCAAAACCAGATTGGACTCAAACAATCGCCCTGGAAGATACCCCTTCTTATCCTTATGTGGCTTTCCGCATCCGTCATCCGCTCGCCTAGATGACAAAGGATTGTACTCCATTGGCCCATACACTGCCCGAGGAAGTCTCTAACTGTACAGTCAATCTTGTACAGCTCGAGGACCCTCTTAGCCATGTATGGGGCACCGAGTCAAATGCCTTTTATAGTCTATCCAGGCGGCGGAGAAGTTCCGACGGTTGCGTTTAACCACTTTGCCAATGACCGCGTCAATGAGGAGTGGTTCCTGGTTCCACGACCACCGCCCGACATCCATTTTGAGCGCGCGATATCACCTGATTTAAATCCAGGTGACGAATGATTCGCGTACTCAACATAGATGTCAGTGTCTTATATATGGTGGGAAGACACGTAATTGTGCGGTATTTGCCAGGGTCTGTGGAATCATGGTCTTTAGGAACCAAATGAGTGATCCCAGTAGTGAAGAGGCTCGGGAGCGACTTTTGGTCGAGAGCCTCTTGAAACTGTCGGCAAGTACAGCGTGACACACCACGAACCCCTTCAGCCAGTAGTGATGCAATCCGTCGAGTCCCGGACTTTTCCAGTTCGGGGCCCTACGGACCGCCTCAGCTACGTCATCCGGCGTTATGATGACGGGGTCCATGGGTGTAACACTCGCACACTGACTCGCCACAACTTCCGTCCAAGGGCCCTCGCTGTGGTTTACGGGCTCTGACCACAGGCCGCGCCAGAATGCAATTATTATTATTATTAATATAAATAATAAAGTTAATTAATCTCGCAAATATCGTGTAATAAAGAATAAAAAAAAAACAAATTCATTTAATCGAAATGATAAGCACCTTTCTTTCCATCCTTCTTCGAAGTCAATTAAAAAGTTGGTTTCAGTATTGTTTATTTATTTATTTTATTATTATTACACCAGAATGTACAGGATTGAAAGGCGATTTAGTGGTATTATAATATAGAGGGTAGAACAGAATGTTTATAGTGTATACCCAAAATACATATAATATATATATATATATATATATATATATATATATATATATATATATATATATATATATATATAGCGTTAGTAGGCTTGTAATCAGAGCATGCACCGTCTACTGCGATTTGATGCTCCGATCAGCAAGGAAACTGGTGATCCAATTGCACAATTTCTCGGAAGTCCATAGGAAGGAGGTTCGAAAGAAGCGCTTTGTGCCAGACCCGATCGAAGGCCTTCGCTATGTCCAAACTAACGGCCAATGGACCCCCTTGGACTCTACTGCCTACGCCCATCTATGAGTCAGGTAGACCAGAAGATCACCAGCTGATCGACCCCGACGAAAACCGTATTGGCGGTCACTAATCAGCTGGTGATCCTCAAGGTACCTCATGAGCTGGCAGTTTATAATAGACTTTTGGAGAACAAGGAGGTGATGGCGATAGGCCTGTAGTTGGACGGGTCTGAGCGGTCGCCTTTTTAAGGATCGGGTGGACCAAAGCTGTCTTCCATGAATTCGGGAATACGCCTTGGGAGTAGGAGTACCGGAAAAGACGCGTTAAAACCGGTGCCAACTCCGGAGCACACGTCTTCAGCACAATGGGAATATTACGTGGTAGAGCCATGCTGCAGCTATATTAGTAGTATAGTTGTAGTACGAATGGGTCGGCTCGACCGGGAAGGACCACGCTCTCACAGAATACCAGCGTAAAATAGCAGCTTAACACTGCTGTGTTTCGTATGGTGAGTGTAGAGAACCGGAGACCCTTTTACTGGAAAAGAGGCATTCCATCTTAGTCCTCACGGGCGACAACGCATCTGCATTTTGATTCTTTATTGAAGATAGATGTAGATGTCTATGGGTCACAGCAACCACTTACCATCAAGTGGACTGTGTGCTCGTTTGTCACCCTATCCTATTAAAAAATATATATATATATATATATATATATATATATTTGAAACCACAAATGGAAAAAGTAAGTAGCAAAATATCGACATTGATATTTGGTATTTACCAAAAGTTGTAAAATACCTTTGCTTAATATTTCCAGCGCTTTATTTATTCTATTACAAAGTTTATACCTACTCGGAGTATCTCTATTGATATACGTCGACGAAGTTAAATCCTCAGTCAGCAACCCTAATCTTTCCCGCTGATATTTCGCCGCACCGTGTCTGTATTCCGCACTCCACTACAGCAGACTCCATTTGCATAAGTATTCTATCTATCTAGAATTCTAGATCGTTGCTCTGCGAGCTGTACTCAATCTCGATGTTAAATAGATTTAGACTACAATCCACTCTGCTTGTAAAAAGTCGCCTTGGCGAAATATATCCTTTCAAATATTACGTTTCATATACAAATTATATATATAAACTATATACAATATGTATTATTTAATATATAAAAATATTTGAACCTACATACAAATTTAAAATTTTTGTATTTTATGTTTTTGACAGGTAATTTACATAATTTAAGGAGTCAAGTTGCTCATTGATATTCTGGGTACAATATTGAGTCGCTACGCAGCAGTGTATTTACTGCTGTAACCGTTTAAACGATAAGAAAACTAGTATATTACAGACTGTAAAGTATTTCACCTCAGTTTTTAGGGTAGACAACAAATCTGTATCTATATATATTATTTTATTCTCTCTGGATTCTGCTCGATAGTTATTTCTATCTAGTCACTCTATTCAAACAATTTTCGTCCAGTGTAGTGTCTTAAGGGACGTCCATGGAAAATGTTAGAATGACGATTGATGGTGGTATATCATCTTAATTATATTTACCTGACGTTAAATTACAAATTTGGAGACGGGGAGTACCAGAGGTGCGACATATCTGGTACTGCGATCGCAAATCTGCTTGCCAAACGTGGCTAGAGCTCAACACCCCTAACGGAAATCCTTCCTAAAATAGGGAAAGCCCAGGTACAACAGCAGAAAATTACGAGTTGATAAAGAAGAGTCTGGCTAGTCCTAGGTAAAGCGGCATTCAACCTTTGAACTCGGAGGTATTAGCGCATCTTTATTATCTATATGTCGTTCTTGCTTGTCAACATTAAATGAAAAAAATTGATGTACGTGACAACTTATTATAATGACCGATGTCATAGTAGTCATAATAGGCTAAAGGTCATCGTCGTAGTTTTCAACTCGATACATTGTAAGGCAATGACTCACAGGCTCACAGCGTTCCTCGTACGTAGTGTTTTATCGTTCTGTTTTTAATATCTGTATGATACGTGAAGGTTTTCGTTTGAAAGTATTTTTATTTTATCGAAACATTGTATGTCAAGTGTTATTTTAAGTCACCATCATCATTACGGCTCATCACAATAATAACAAGTCAAGTCCACATAGACTGGCCTCATAGATTTGCAACATAGTACGGTCCTGAGTCTCCTGTCTGTTTCATCAGAACTTCCCGAAATTTTGTGATGGTTTCGATGTATGAAAGTTCAAATTTCATCAAATCTCCTCGTTTAACCGCTAACCGCTAAAAAGAACCCCTTTGTCGTATCTCCTCAGTTTCAAGGCACTCCCTTTGTTGTCTCAGCCAGTATCGGAATCCTCGGCGTCTACATATCGAGTGACGTGCAGTTTCGTGGTCACTTGGAAGAGAAGGCCAAATTGGCCTCTAAAAAGCTTGGCGTGCTCAGCAGAGCGGGACAGTATTTCATGCCATTAAGCCCGATTCATCTGTTTTTTACATGGATGTCTATGTATGTGTGTGAACGTCTGTACATCAGTTATCTTTTTGTCTCGCATGTCTCGAGAAGAAATAATGATATCGTGTCCAGACCAGCCTTTTATTCTATGCACAAGTATATATTATAATTACTTAATGCTTAAGTTTACATTAAAATAGATTCCGTTTTTTTTTGACAAAAAAGCGGAAGCACAAAAATGACGACCGACCGAATCGCACCGCCGCCCCTTTCATGTATTTTTTTTACTTCAAACTTGACAATATATTTTTACACGCTGTAGTAGCTTGGGGATAAGTGCTCGCTTGTAAATTTTCGAGTACGTGCGCAATCCTGGTTTTACCATAGATGGCACCATTGCATTGTTGTTTGCAAGTTTAATTGCCGAATTATCTCGTGCTCGGCGGTGAAGGAAATATTGTAAGGAAACCTGCATATTAAATGAATGAATAAATATAATGAATAATTTATTGGTCACACACAACACAAGGATCAAAGTAATTTAAAAAAAAATCATACACAAGTACATCGGGTTACAGTAACGAAAAAGCATCTAACTCGGCATGATGCTGGAGCAGTGCTGCCACGGCCCCGTCACATTTATTCAGTCGGTGCCTCATATTTACCGACCAGTTGTCGGACATACTCGTATTTCTGCGGAGTAGATATATTTCGATGACATGTGAAGTACACCAACACGCACTAGAGCGACGCGGCGGGACTTACTGCTCCTTTACCGTCTCACAGGAGGCCTGTACTCAGCAGTGGAACGTACATAGGCTCTAACTTTATTTTTCTTTTACATTATACATAGATTTTTTTTCTTTTAATAATATTCTCTTTGAGCTGTTGACTTTATTGTACTTTATTTTAGTTTAAAGGTCTAGAAGGTTAATTGTGTGGGCGGTTTAATTTTTGTATACAATATCATAGCGTCTCTTTCAGAAGGTATTATGTGAAAATTATTTAATTCTTTTTAGTTTTTTTAAGTCAGTTTTTACTTTTTATTAAAAGTTTAATTTTTCGTGCTATTTTCGAACTGGTTCATTTTAAATAAAAAATTATTTTGGGTGTGTACAATAGCATTGAAAGCTCCCCAAGGGCAATTTCATTTTATAAACAAAGATCCGTTCTTTATTTGTAAAGAACCAATCCTAAAATAGTTTTACAAGATACACGTTGAAATCAAAAGCCGCGCTCCCCTTTCAGCGCTACATCGATAGCCGTACTTAATATCTGTCATCAGGATGTTTTTGAAACAATCCTCTTTATATAGTATTGTTAACTATCACATGTTGCTATTTACGATGGAAGTCATAAAAAAATGAAAAATAATATGACGTTTTCCATTGATTTAAAGTTGAGAGTGCTTTGCTTTGACCTTTTGAACTTTTTGTTTTTGTTGTAGGATGCTTTTGTGTTTAGCTGTAATAGGATTGATTCGTAAAAGATGGTTCATATTGGTTAGAATGTTTGTTAATATTGTACATTTAAGACGTCTGTCTGTTCGTGTTTATGTTTGAAGCGAACGAGAAGCAACTGACGTAAACAATCTCAGCGTTCACGTCTCTTTGATTATTATTTTCTGTTCATAAATCAATTATGTTTGTTTAAATGTTGGTCTCTATTAAAAAGAAAACCAGACCGAGCTTGAACCACTTTTTTTAAATTGTTGTTACTTTTTATGTTCTTTTCCTTGAATGAATATTATTTCATTTCATTCATTTAATGTTACTAACAACACAACATATGGAAATGCCAGAGAAATCTTATTGCTTCTGGTATCGCATTTAGCAATCTTGTTTACAAAGACGTAAAATATCCAGATTCGATTTCAAAGCGACGGGCAGCAGTGTTATAGGTGCGAGGACGTTTGGTACTGCTGCGATCTTCAATCTCCCTGTCCTTACAACGGGGAAGGCTTATGTCCAGAAATGGACTTTTACTGATGACGAACGTTACTAAAACTATTATAAATTATTATCTCAATCATTCGATTACTTGGGTAAGCTTTAAAAGTGGACTACCGCGTGTGGTAAAGTCTGGACTGGTAGTGGAAAAAGGGACTGGTCTGCTTGAGTTTACAAACATTTTGTATATATAATTTATAGTAGTATATATATATATATATGCTTTAATTATCCATAGGTCTAATAATACGGCATACGTGGTAGAGCCACGCTGCAGCTATGTTATGGGTCGGCTCGACCGGGGACCGGGACTAAAACAGCTTAATACTGCTGTGTTTCGTATAGTGAGTCTAGGGAACCGAAGACCCTTTTTGCTGAAAACGAGGCATTCCATCTTAGTTTTCAGGGGTGACAACGCATCTGCATTTTGATTCTTAATTGAGGATAAATGTAGATTTCTATGGACCACAGCTTCCACGTACCATCAGGTGAATTGTGTGGTTTGTCACCCAATTCTATAAATAAATTTATCATTTATTGTAAAAAGTATTATGGGTTGGAAAAAATGAAGTAATAGTAAGAGTGGTTACTCCTTTACCTCCCGGAGTTATTTCGCCATTTCTTTTACAATCGGAACACCATTTAGTTCATCATTACAGCCCTTCACAAGTCCACTGCTGAACATAGGCCTCCCCCACGGAATGCCACAAAGCACGGTCCCGAGCCACTTGCATCCATTGACTTCCTGCATGTCTTACCAGGTCGTCACTCCATCTAGTGGGGGGACGCCCTACACTTCGCCTGCCGGTACCTTTCTTCCCCATCGGTTGTCGGTTCTTCGAGCTATATGGCCGGCCCATTGCCACTTCAGCTTACTAATCCTTTGGGCTATGTCGGTTACTCTGGTTGTACTGCGGATATCCTCATTTCTGAGTTTATCACGCAGAGAAACCCCGAGCATAGCCCTCTCCATAGCTCGCTGAGCGACCTTGAGCTTCCTCATACGGCCAGCAGTGAAGGACTACGTCTCAGTTCCATATGTCATCACTGGCAACACGCACTGGTTGTACAATTTAGTTTTGAGGTTTTGAGGTATACCTGATTCCCGTGTAGTGGCGGGTAAGAATACCCACTACCCCATATCTTCCCGTGGGTGTCGTAAGAGGCGACAAAGGGAAACTGATACAGAAGATGGGCAGCAGCATCTTTCTGATAAAAGCAAAAACAATGAAAAACTGCGGTTGCCAATCCGCTCGCCAAGCGTGGCAACTATGGCAATATACCCTCCATGAGCGATGACCATTTAGTTACCGTAATAGATTTAAATAAAATGTGTACAATCCAAACTTTTATCGTTTCAATGTCGAAAAATTAAAAAATTAAAGAGATTCTATTTGATTATACTTCTTCCATTGTTCTAAGAGAAAGAAAAGACGTTAATAAATACGTAAAAATATGTTATTAGTTCATGAATGTTTTGTTTTTCCACATATTTAAATTATGAATAGTATAAGAGAAACAAGAAAATGTTAATAAAACAATTTATTTTATAATACCCAATATTATTGTAACCGTAAAAATTTGTTGATGTTTTTCAAAAAAAACCTTGTTAAACGTAGCTGTAACTTGAAAAAAGTACGAAATAACGCTCGGTATCCTTACCGGAAGCCGTGCGGCGGAAGTCGCTAGACTTCCCGGAAGCGCTAGAGGGCTCTCAGGAGAGGCCCAAATTGTATTTAATCACTGTATATTGCGGCCTCGTTAAGGGAGAAAGCAAATCGGAACAACCCGAGTGTGGACCTTGAATTATTTATAATTAAGGGCTTTTGTTCATTTTAGTCCAGCATTCAAGACCATTAATGGAAAGTTTCGTTAGATTGTAATTATTGTTAGACGGAAGGCCATCTACTACTCTAGAGCCCAAAAGGACGATCTAGTAAAGAATTACTTATTTCCCTAAAGGTCCTGTTGTTGTGTTGCCTTGTACTTAGAAATAAGTATCTACATTGTGTAAAGCAATTGTATGGGTGAATATACAAAAGTTGGGTAACTCGATGTCATCAGTCAATAGATACGTAAAATAATTAAAAGCTGTTTATTAGGTCACCCAATTTCAGGTATTTATTTTAAAAACAAGTTCGTGAAACAACACGAGAAATCCTCAAAACGTCAGTACTTTGGCATGTCACAATCCCAATAACGCGCATTCAAGTGGCTGTATATTATATACTACCTTTAATTTAGGAATACTTAATATTTCACTACAATCTGTAATGTACTTAATAATGTCTAACACAAGTTTCATCGTGTAATGCTGTAAGTGTTATTTTTTGAAAATAATCAAATTTGAAATTCTTGCAAATTATCAACGACTCAACGTCAAATACTTGTTAAATGTTGGATGTTGGTAGTGGAGTTACCCACAGACTGCGCCATTTGATGGCCACCTTTGCTGTGCCAGAGTTAGAGTCGTGGTTATCGCGTACACGTGCCGCAAAATTTCAGTACTGTGGTAAATCGTTATTTCCTACAGGTATGTATTTTATTTCGATTCATACATAGTTAACTATGATTTGTTAAAATGTTGCTTGTGAATATTCGAGAATACCGAAAGAAACATTAGTTCCATTTGTAAACTCAAATTTATGTTCTTTTCATCAGTACTTTAGCGTCAGTCCCGTGTATGATATTGCGTCAGAGGACTGACGTGTTTCCAGGGTAGTGATTTTTATTTTGTTTTAGATCACTTTTATCTCAACTGTTACCGTGTGTAAGCATTTCTTTTACTTATTTCAATCCTAAAACATCATGCCACCTTCAAAAAATTAAATTTGTCTAGGGAAGATAAATTAAAAAAGGAAAGAGAAGTCGAAAAGGCTTGATTAGCCATAATTAGAAAAAACTGAATACAAAAAAATGCAGTACTTAAAAAAGAGAAAGAGCAAAGAAAAACTGTTAAAGAAATTACACCACGAAAGCAACGAATAAACAAAAAATATTAAAGAATATTCATCAAAATCATCATCATCATTACAGTCCTTCACAAGTCCACTGCTGTACATAGGCCTCCCCTCAAATAACGCCACAAAGCACGGTCATGAAGCTCCTGCATCCATCGACTTCCTGCATGTCATACCAGGTCGTCACTCCACCTAGTGGAGGGACGCCCTACCCTTCGCTTACCGATACGAGGTTGCCACTCGAGAACCTTTCTTCCGCATCGTTTGTCAGTTTTTCGAGCTATATGGCCGGCCCGTTGCCACTTCAGCTTACTATTCCATTGGGCTATGTCGGTTAATCTGGTTCTACTGCGGATATCCTCATTTTTAAGTCTATCACGCAGATAAACCCCAAACATAGCCCTCTCCATAGCTCGCTGAGCGCCTTGATCTCCTGATACGGCCAGCAGTGAAGGACCACGTCTCAGATCCATAAGTCATCACTGGTAACACGCACTGGTTGTACAATCTTGTTTTTAAGTTTTGAGGTATGGTATGGCTGACGAGAAGATGTGTCGTAATTTCCCAAACGCTGCCTAGCCGACTTGAATCCGTCGATTGACCTCTCGGTCGAAGTTGGACTTATCTAGTCGGACTATTTGTCCCAGGTAAACATACTCGTCAACAACTTCGAGCGTAGTGCTCTTAACAACTACCGGCATAGGTGTGACATGGACGTTACACATGACCTTTGTTTAGTCCATGTTCATCTTAAGACCTATCCGTTGGGAAACACTATTGAGGTCATTGAGCATAGTGCTTATGTCCTCCAGCGATTCTGCAATAAGAACTATATCGTGGCCAAATCGAAAGTGAGTGATGTACTCGCCATTGATGTTAATACCATATCCTTTCTTACAGTAGCTTGAAGACGTCTTTCAATGCAGCGGTGAAGAGTTTCGGGGATATAGCGCCACTGTGTCTTACGCTTTTCTGCAGTTAGATAGGTTTCGTACTCTGGCTCTGTACTCGGATAGCCATCGTAGCCCTACTATACAAACACTTCGGTATATTCATATAATATAGTTCATCAAAATACATGCAAAAAATAACAACTGCTGAATCTAACCACTCAAATTTAAACGCCAGAATACACGTTCAACTACTGACAATAAAATACAGCCATAATAGTTCCTGATGAAAATAGACATTATTAATGAAGACCAAAGGTACAGAAATAAGCAATAGAAAATGGAAGCTGTAATTTCAAAATTTTGAACTAGTTATTAAACAATGACGCCAAGAACCATAATTGAAAGAATGGGTGATATCTTCAATAACTAAAAAGAAGGAATTAATAACGAAAGCCCTTTTCGGCGAAATTATTCAAATACAATTAGAAGAAAACTAAACTAAAATAAAGACTCATGAAGAAGAAAAAGTTTAAACAAGCTATTCTCTGGAAATGTAGCAGACAAATACAAACTATGGAGAGTTAAATGAATAGTTATTGTTAATAGTTACTTATGTATTTTAATATTTAAAAGATTTTGCCGTTATTACGTTACGTTATTATGCGTGTCATTATAAGATTCTAAGAAATTAGCTCAGTGTTAATAAATTTCCTATATTTCTTATGAAATTGTGTATTTAATCAGTACTATGTAACCCCCGTCAGTCCCCTGGCAGTCAAATTCACAAAAATCGAAATATCTTAAAAACTACTTAAAAAAGTGACTGGTCCGATTTAGAACAATATATTCATTACATTATCTATCTTAAGTACCCAAATTTATAGAAATTTAACTTAAAACGTATGATAAACAAAATATCCCTGAAAGTTACCCAACTTTTGTATATTCACCCGTAAACATTTGCGAAAAATAAAATTAAACTAGTTTTAGCGGCGTTCGTCTTTATAGTTTGAGTTTCATATTAAAAATTTCTTAGTCGCACAGTCACATTAATGTTGTTGTTTGATTATCCTTGCATGACGACACAACACTTAAGTAGCTACTAATTACACTAGGACCTAGTTTAAACAAGCTAATATTTATCTACTTAGCCAACAGGGATAGATCTAGGAACATGAGGACTCTATATAAAACAAAATGTTTAAATGTATTACAGGTTAAGGGAAAATGGAGTCATATTATGCAGTGTATAGTTAAAATTGTGGCATTTGGCAAATTAGAAAGCTATGTTCCCGAGGGTAATTACTGAAGAACAAAATTTTCAAGTTCGATATTCTGGTTTGAACGTCAGTTTATACTAAATTTATGTTCTAGACCTTAACTTGAATTACTTTATGTGGTATCCTATCACAGGTTTTTAAGATAGATTTATCTGTATCAAGTAATAATGTATCCAAGTCTTTCCCCTTATAATGTATCTTGCAATTTCTAATGTTACGTTAGGGCAATAAAGTTCACCGTAAGAGCAGTAAGCCGCAATAAAATCCGTACATAACCGAAATATGCCGAGTTCGCAGGGAGAACTTCTTATTTATTATTTTTGTTTACAACCGTGTCAAATGCAAGGAACTGCGATCTATCACAAGCGAGCGCAGTGCCCCTGGCGGTCGGCCAAGGAAACTATTTCAAACTATTTGGACTACCCTGTTAATAGTTTTACAGTTGTTGGCCCGCGCGTGTGCGCTAAGCTTTGTAATTAATACCCAACGGAGCAAGTCGTATAGCTGTAAAAATGACACCGCCCGAGTCTTTTGAAACATGTCCAGTTTAAATAGAACTGGTGTGACATGATGAAGGTTTAATTTTTGTTTTGGTAGCGTCGGATATCTTTCTCTTACGCTCCTGTTTACGATCGAAGTTATTTGTCAGTCACTCATTAGTCCGCGTTATGATGGGCTTTTTATATTATCGCTGTCATGATATAGTAGCGTTCTTAAATTTTAAACATTTAATGTCGTTGGTGTCATTTTTAATTTATTCATATTAGTCAGTGCCATTAATTCATTGGGATAAACTGTAGCATCGTCATTAATTAGTTTCAATTACTTTTAAAGACGACTCTTTGCCGTTTAAATAAGTTCTGTAATAAAGTGTTTACAACCAACGTAATTACCTGTTCGTATACAAGTGAGTAGGACTGAAACTGAATACCAGGAATTTTACATCCCGCTTGGGGACTATTTGTCATGCGTTGTTTTTAATTAAATTTATGTCCAACTGCCGTCAGGTGAATTTACTGGTTTGTTATTTGTCCATATAGATGACGGTACAACCTTGTCAACATTAATTGTTTAAGAAATATCAAGGGAGGCACATTGTACTTAAAACCGGTAGGTAAAGACTAAGACTAAGAAAAGAATAATTATTATTTCTTGATTACGAACTTACACTTGGAAGAGCCATGCTTTAACTATAATAATATGGTTGTAGCACGAATGAGTCGCCTCGGGTTAGGACCACGCTTTCACAGAATACCAGCGTAAAATAGCAGCTTAATGCTGTCTTTCGTATGGCGAGTGTAGAGAACCGGATACCCTTTTTACTGGAAACGAGGCATTCCATCTTGATCCTCAGGGTTGACAACGCATCTGCATTTTGATTATTCCACAGCCACAGCATCCACTTATCACCAGGTGAACTGTGAAAAAAAAAGGTTTTCCATTTTGACTTTAATGTCATTCGCAATTATAACTTGGCATAAAACTTTACGGCACTTGTGTAACATGTTAGTATCAGTAAATCTCATTTCTAAAGTAAAATTGTAATTTATTTTGCAATTTTAATCGTAAGCTTATACGAAAATAATATTTCGTTTTTTTTTTAAATATAAAACTGAAGTGACAAACGAACTTACAGTCCACCTGATGGTTAGTGGCTATGTGGCCATGGACACCTGCAGTCAACTGCAAACGCAAAAGTCCACAGATGCGTTGTCACCTCAAATTTAGCTGAAACTATACTGGCTCCCATACCTATCAGACCAGAACCCAGCAGTGCAAGCACTGCTATTTAGTGGCAAAAAAGATAACAGGGTGTTATGAGGGTGTTACCTTCTCAGACGGGCTCCAAGACCGAAAAGGAATCCTACATTCTGGTTTGTGAAATAAAATATCCAACTATATTTAATAAATTTTTTTCTTAATTTCATTTCATACTGCAATTAACATGCGTGAAATATAATATATAAAAATGGTTCGAAATCTAGTCCAAGAGTTCTTCAGTTGTCACAATGATTTTCCGCGCTCATTATGAATGTTGCAATGTGTCAAAAACACTTGTCGCTTCATTTCTGTCATGCAAATGGAATTATCGCCTAATGAGTGGGGTGGGTGACCTCTAGAGAATGAATTTTGCAACCGCAGTAGACGTAAGTGCGCCTTCTGGTCTCTCTTCACCTCTTGTCTCAGTTTTAGGGCTGCCTCGTTTTCAGTGACTTCTTTACTGTATGATAATGTCGTCACACAAAGTTTTATATGAGATTATTTTGCATTTTTATCAGTAAAATAACATATATGATGTTTTATAAATAAATATTTGTACTGACTAATATATTTTATAATATTCTAGTTTTATATTTATGATTTTAATTTTTTCTAAAAGTTTTAAGTAAGATTTTAAAAAATCACAATGAAACTTCAGGACTTATTGCGTTGTTAGAAATTGAGAAAATTGGCGAAATTCGTGGTATTATACGCGTAAGGATTCTGCCTTAAAAATACCTAGGTCTTCTCTGCAGATTAAAATATGTAATCATTTCTAAAGTTTAAATGCTTCAGATTTAATCAAAATTTGTATCGAATCTATTTAATAAAAACAATTTTTAATTATTTTCAGATTTTAATTTACGTTATTTATTTTATTATTATTTATTATATAATGGGCCGGCCAACGGCCATATAGCTCGAAGAACCGACAACCGATGGGGAAAAAAGGTTCTCGAGTGGCGGCCTCGTACCGGCGGACGAAGTGTAGGGCGTCCCCCCACTACATGGAGTGACGACCTGGTAAGACATGCAGGAAGTCGATGGATGCAGGTGGCTCAGGACCGTGCTTCGTGGCATTCCTTGGGGGAGGCCTATGTTAAGCAGTGGACTTATGAAGGGCTGTAATGATGAATGATGATTGATGATTTTATTATTACATATTTGTAAAGCTAAGGTTAAGGAAAGAAGAGTAAGGTGAGTCTAGAAGTATGATTGATTTATGTAATTGTGGATGAAAGACTGAGGAAGAAAGTGCTAGACACTCGGGCATACCGCGGTGTAGGCCTCGACACAGACCACTTCCTGGTTATAGCCCGAATGCGTGGCCTCTTTAAACGGTGGCGACACCGAGGGGCCGAGCCTACGAGTGTTTTGGACAGAGTAAAAGTGAAAAATCTACAAGAAAAAGAAAAAAAGACGAGTATGTAGAGAAACTGAAAGAAAGTTTTAAAGGCATAGAAGAGATAGGTGTGATTGAAGATTTGTGGGAGACATTTAAGAAAGGGGTCGTGAATGTTGCTATTGAGGTATGCGGGGTAGCTAAAAGAAGGAAAGGAAGAAAGAACTGTAATGTGTGGATGGATAAAGATGTACAAAGGTTGTGCAAGAAAAGAAGAAAGCGTGGTTGGATTGGTTAGCAACAAAAGCTAACCAAAAAGTTCAAAAGGCAACGGATGACGAGATAAAGGAAGCAAGAACGAAGTATAAAAGATTGAAATCAGCAGCAAAAGAAGTTGTGTCTAGAAAGAAAGAAGAACAAAAGGATGATTTCGATAGGAGGCTCACTGAAGATTTCCAGTCAAACATCAAGTTTTTCTGGAAATCCATCAAAACAGCCAGAGGAAAAACTTCTACCTCGGAGCTGAGCACAATCAGGAGTCAAGATGGGAGCATTATAAAAGGAGAAGAATGTGTATTAAAGGGATGGAAAGAGTATTTTGAAAGTTTGTTTGAAAGAGAGGAAGTGCAGGTACAGCATCCGGCACCTTCCATGGAAACTAATATAAATGTTGATGAAAGTGAGATAAGCATGGATGAAATAGCGAAGACGTTGAAAAATATGAGATTAGGTAAGGCTGCAGGGTATGACAGGATTACCGCCGAGATGCTGAGGGCTGGACAGGGCATAGTGGCTAGTCAGCAGGGATGTGTAGCGTTACCGTGGCTGTTTAATCTGTTCATGGACGTTTGCTTGACAGATTTAAAAGAGAATGAAAGTGGTTGGAGAAAGAATGAGTTACTCGTCAAATGTTTTCTCTATGCTGATGACCAAGTATTACTTGCTTCTTCGGCCGAGGAGTTGCAGTAAATGGTAACTGCTATGAGTGGAGCTTTTGTTAGAAAGGGAATGAAGATGAATGTAAAGAAGACGAAAGTGATGGTGTTTGAAAGAGATGAGGCAGTGACAGACTGCAATATCGTGATTGAAGATGAACAAATTGAACAGATGCAGGAGTTTGTGTATCTGGGTTCAAAGCTTACAAGAGATGGAAAGTGTGAGAGTGATATCGAAAGAAGAGTGAATGCAGGAAACATGGTGAATGGAGCTTTGCACTACTTTATGAGCAGTCGGAAGGTGTCTAACAAGGCTCGTTTGGCTGTGCATGGTTCCGACACTCATGTACGGAAGTGAAAGTTGGGTATGGCAGAAGAAACATGAAAGCAGAATAAATGCAGTTGAGATGAGAGCGTTAAGAAGTATGATAGGAGTTAAATTGAGTGACAGGATAAGAAATAGTGAGATAAGGAAACGTTGTGGTCTGAAAGAAGATGTAGTGACAAAAATTGAGAAAGGTATGCTGAGATGGTTTGGCCATGTCGAGAGAATGAATGAAGAACGATTGACGAAAAAAGTGTATAAGGCGAGTGTGAATGAAAGTGTTGGAAGGGGTAGACCTAGGCGGACGTTTCTAGACCAAATCAGGGACGTCTTGAAAAAAGGCCAGGTCAAGAGTACCCTAAACCGAAGAGCATGTATGAAGGGAATAATGAAAGTGGACGAAGCGAAACAAGTATGCAAGGATCGTAGCAAGTGGAAAGAAGTGGTCTCTGCCTACCCCTACGGGAAAGAGGCGTGATTATATGTATGTATGTGTAAGTAAGGATAGGTACACATTATAGGTTAAGTAAGCTTTGGTACTATGTATATTACTTATACTCCCTAATAATACCTAACAGTATTAATACTCCCGGTACCACAAAGTACCATAAAGTTCTCTGTACCATAAAGCTGTTATCGCCTATTATTTTTATTTATAGCCTTAGTTTCGCCTTTTTCTTATAAAGTTTTGTTTTAATTTTTCTCACGAAGTAATTATAAGACGTTAAACCATATTTTAAATTTAATACAAAACATAACGATGAACATTTTTGGCTCTACGTCCCGCATGAGGTGTAATGCCTCCTCTACACTACTCGCGAAGTAGATCGAAGTTGGACGAGGCGAATAGTGTACGTCGATTCGCTTCGTGCAACCTCGCTTCGCCTCGGGCGACTTCCGATCGCTGTCGGTTTTTCGCGCCAGAGTCAAAGGACTTCGCGAAGTACCCCGAAGTTACACGAAGAATCTCACTACACTAATCGGCGTGCGCCAGTTATGAATATTTTTTTTATATATATAAATGTTAAATATGTAGCTTTCTACACAATTATTTATTTATAACGCATTGACGTCGTACTGTTCACACAATTAGGTACCTATAGCAACTGCCTCTTGAACGTTATTCATGTTAAGGGTGCGGGAGACTCAAGATGACTGAGCTCTTCGCGAAGTAGCACGAGTCACGTTCTTCGGACTGCGATCGACTTCGACGAGCACTTCGTCGAAGTTACTTCGCGAGTAGTGTAGAGGAGACATTAGAGTCAACATGTCCGCCGAGTAGCGTTAAAACGTTAAACAAACAAATAAACTCCGGGATCTCCGCGTTAAACAAGATCATAGAACAATCAACGCCGATAGAACCAATTATCCCGGTTGATCCACAATAAACACGAATGTTCACGCAGTATTGACGCAACAAAAAATCTAATCCCGTACCACTTAACACATTGGACGACCATTTAGTTTCTTTAAGCTCGCATAAAAGCTTTTGTAAATGGAAAATCGGCCATATGTATTTTACCATTACCATCACAGCTTATAAAAGTCCACTGCTGAATATAGGCCTCCTCCATAGATTGCCTCGTAGGGAAGATTTTGCCATAGTTGACACGCTTGGCGAGCGGGTAGTCAACCACCGGCGATTTTTCGGAGACCGATACGACTTAGGGACCTTCAAGAAAAGAGGTTACTCCTTTCTAAAAGGCCAGCAACGCACCTGCAATTCCCCTGGTCGGTTGTTCATTGGCGCCGGTAGTCACTTACCATCAGGTGAGCCGCATGCTCGCTTGCCCCCTCTTCTATAAAAAAAAACCGCAGTTTTTTAATTATTTTGAGTCGCTATCAGGAAGATGCTGCTGCCCATCATCTGTTTCAATTTCCCTCTGTCGCCTCTTACGATACCCACGGAACTATATTCGGGGTAGTGGATATTCTTACACCGCCACTACACGGTCACTATGAATTTTTGGTAAAATTTTATTGCGTTGCACAGTATGCTTATAATTTTTAGTAATAACTTGTGTATTATTTTGTTTATGCAGAAGTTATAGGTTGTAGTGTAGTGTATTATACACTAGCGATCTGCCCTGGCTTCGTTTGGGAGGGATCTATTAATGTGGCTTTATTAGGTTTAAGATAATCATCAAAGCCCATTAATTTTATAAATTTTTGGACTTTGATGATTATCACATATTACAATCGGTTCAGCCATTTTGATGATTGACCCGGACACATAGATATTTTTTTTTAAATAGTTCACCTCCCTCAGCTTAATAAAATACAGTTATTTCGATATTACAGACAGACACTTCAATTTTATTTATATCCAAATCATAAAAATGAAGATGACGTTTCATTAAGTGACAACAGTCGCAATTATAGATTAAAATCGGACAAAATACGAAATCTATGAAGTTAGGTAATATTCTTTGTAATAACTATCAGATATGTTATTTTCGAGTGTTAACGAATCGACGGACAAGCTATAACAATTACTTAAAATTGTCTTCTAGTTCGATTATTTCCATTAGCGCTCACAGCCCTAACTTTCGATATCTGGAGGGCTTTCATCGGCTCTTTCAAATCGCTTACGTCTCGCCCTATGCTTCCCCCAGCGCGTGCTTGAGTACGAGGCGCTGCCTACTTGGGCTGCTATCACATTAGTGTGCCGAGAATAGTACGTCGAACGTAAGGATAGAGCACGTCCAAAGCTATACAAATTCAACCATTTTTTATACAGAACACTAGCAATGGTATTGCGAGTAACATCGCTACTCAATATTTTAAGCTAATTTCAAAAAATGAGAGATTGTTTCCAATTCGACTGTATGTTTTGTTGTGTTTGTATGGTTTTTTTGAACGTGGTAGAGCCACGCTGCATCTCTATTATGGTTGTAGCACGAATGGGTCGGCTCTACCACGGTAGGAACACGTTCTCACAGAATAACAACGTTTTGTGTGGTGAGTGTAGAGAACCGGAGACCCTTTTTACTGAAAACGAGACATTACATCTTAGTCCTCAGGGTGACAACTCATCTGCGTTTTGATTTTTAATTGAGGATAAATGTAAATGTTTATTGGGTCACAGAACCCGCTTACCATCAGGTGGACTGTGTGTTCGTTTGGGACCCTTATTCTATAAAAAAAAATGTTATGCGATATCTTCGTCAATTGTCAACCGATTTTGAAGATTCTTTTGTTTAAAAAATAAAGGAGAATAAATTCTACTTCTCTTGAGGGTGGCAAAATAGGGATGAAGTTTTATGTAACTGTTTAGACGACATTGCAATTATGATACTAACACTCACTGTCCGGTTTGCAGAAACAATAGTAAGACAATAGCAATGACCTATATGTAGTGCGCGGAACAGCGAAAGCAACCATTAAGGATATTGTAATTTTAATCACCCCTTTTTCGACTGTTGTTCGATGCCAGTCTAAGTTGTTTATTTTTATTTTGCTACTAATACAGAACGCGTTGGTTTATATGAAGTCAAAGTAAAAGTGAAAAAAGTGGCTACGATGGCGGACCGCTAGTGAGGAAAATAGTATAAAAATACTAGTTAATTTTTCTAACGTTAGTCTGGCGGAAAAAATGCTCCGTAATTTCACTCAAATACGTATCGTTTTAGTATGCACAATAAGGTAAATATACCTTTAACTCACCTGTCGCAGTTCCTCTATGTTAGTGTGTGCGTGCCCTTATCCCTTGTTTTAAGGAAAAACTTATGTGTTACGGTGTGTCGTTCCCATTTTATGGCATCCGGTAGACGGTCGTATTATGGTGTTTTCGCCCCCGTGAAATTTTTTTCACGATTGAGACGTCCAACGTATGAATAAATTGACGTTTAGTATCTTTATCGTCGCACTGTTCAAGTTTTAGTGCCACTGGAAATGGGTTTTAAAAAACGTTTTATGGTGACAGAATGAATTGGTGATTGGCCATTCTCTCTCTTAGGGTATACGAGTTTAATTCAACTTTCGCTTGGTGATGTGTGTCGTGCTTTTTTAAGGCGGTCATTTGGTGATGTTTCAACATTTGGTTTAGTTTAATTTTTTCTTCTTGAATTAGGTATACGCCGGTTTGATTGATGCCTATGACATTTTAATGTTATTTACGAACTGTTAATATTTATGTTTTTCTGTAATTCTTTTCGATTTAATTATGTCTATTCGTATTTTTTATTTGTGAGAAGAGGATTTAAAGAAAAAGGTTTAGAACATTATTTACTTAATTGTAATTTGCCCTACAATTTTTAAAAACTGTTTATAATGTTTTCAAATAAAAACCCCAATGCTATGTGATCTAATTTAAAAATATAAGAGCAGGGTAAGAGGCCATTCATGGCAAAGCGGCAGCTGCGTTACACTTGCCGAATATAATCAAGTGCCCGAAAAACTCCTCATAAGTTTCCAGCGCCAGTTTATAAAGTGGTTGGGCGTTATCGAGTGGAGAACTTCGGGGGAGGAGGAGAGATGTTGCCACTTCAGCAAATTACTTTATCCCTACACAATGCCGTACATTGTTGCCGATTTTTCCGAAGAGTAACTATCGAAGGTAGCTTTTTTATCACATATATTTTCAAGTTTTTCAATAATTTTTCCTTGTAATATTTTTCTTTGATAATGTTATCATTTTAGCATTAATTTTATCATAAAAATCAAATACATCCACAAAGTTTTTTCACGATTACACCGACTAGAATACATCACTTGGACGTCATGCTGAGGAAGGAGTCAGAGTGCACAGTCAATATCGCACTGGCGGTGCAGCTACCAATCTGTGAAATCCGGATTCTAATTTTTTGGATGGATTTTCCGTCAACAGTTGATTGTCATAGTCTGGCAATCAACAGGTTGCAACCAGTTCGGGTTAGGTTCCCATTTTAAGAAAATATTGAGGTTTTTTCCCCTTCACACCGTAAAAAGTCTACTTCCTTTGAAGTGGAGAAGATTCGACGTAATCGTATTAACTGGCATGCAAATAGACGATTGTGAAACGCGTCGACTTTTTAATCTTTAAATTTTAATCTTTTCTTTTGTGTATAATTAGTGCCTTAAAATCATATTTAAAATTAATTTCGCTTTAAATTAAAATATTTTTCTTAGTTTAATAAAAATTTCACGCATCCGAAGTTTCTTCTAAATACCTATGGTGGAGGCGTTGCACGGATACCTACAAATTGCACATGGACAAACATGCAATTTGGGACATTTGTGTAGACCTTACAAATACTTCTTCCGTGCGGGAATTTGAACCCGCACTCAGTCAAACGCTTGGCCACTGCACTAGTACTGAAATTCTCATCATTCCTACTGCTTTGCAAAATTAATTGGTGGCAGGACTCTTTTTCTGCCTAGAAGCCCGTCTGGGTAGGTATTATACTCTCACCTATTTCTGCCGCCAAGCTGTAGTGTGGGCACTGCTGTGTTCGTTGTTCCAATATAAATGCTAAAGAAAGTCATTATAATTACAGCATGAGAGGCATTTCATATCAGTCCTTAGTGAGGACAATGCATCTGTAAGCCTCCTAGTATAAATTTGGTTGCCGGTGTCCAATTGCTGCAGTTGCCACTTACCATCAGGTGGACTATGTACGTTTGTCTCTTCATTTCATTTTTAAAAAAACTGATGTTCATGAAGTGAGACTTACCGAAAACAAAACGCGTAATATAACATGAAAGACATCATTAGATAACTGACAGAGATATGACTTAAAATACAGCTAAGTTGAGAATATTTCTCTTTTGAAACCCAGTGCGAGCGTATAAAGAATAAAAAGAAAAATGTGTGCTAAAAACGCCTAGCTCTCTTCACTACGATCTAGATATGCGTTCCATCATCTTTCATAATATTTCACACTCTCGGCCTTAGATTATGTGTCTTTGTTAACTGACCCATTTTAAGAAAACCTATATTCTAGTCTTTAAAAGATTATTGTACTGTTTACAACAGCTGGTTATAAACTTTACTATATACTTACGATGTCTTTGTTGCGTTTTTCGTTCATCTTAATATGAATTATGTTTAAAGAAAACCTCTGTGTGTTACGGAACATCATAGAGGTATTTAGGCAAAACAAATCAGCTATTCCTATGTTTCAACAAAACAGTCTTCGCACGAAATACAGTAATATTTGTGAGAGCAAAAAAATCAGGCTAATATTTGTCTGTTTTTTCTGCCACACAGATTACTTATAGGCACTAGGACATAAATATTTTTTTAAATAATTTTTATATATTTTTTTGAATATTATTCAGTCTGTTAATTATATCAATTTATTAGTTTTTCATGAACTGTTGTCTGAGTTTTTTTTAAGGGTGACAAACGAGCACACATTCCACTTGATAGTATGTGGTTGCTGCGGCCTTTAGACATCTACATCTATCCTCGATTACGAATCAAAATGCAGATGTTTTGTGACCCATGAGGACTAAAATGGAATGCCTCGTTTCCGTAAAAAGGGTTAACTACACTCACCATACGAAACACAGCAGCGTTAAGCTGCTATTTTACGTTGGTATTCTGTGAGAGCGTGGTCCTTCCCCGGTCGAGCCGACCCATTCGTGCTACAACTATACTACTAATATAGTTGCAGCATGGCTCTACCACAAAAAAAAAGCTGTGGAGACTATTTTAGTGCATATTGGTAAAATATGTTATTATGGTAAAGGTAAAAAGTAAAAGTAGGTTGAAAAGAAAATAATGACGATTTAGTAATGTAAAATAACAACTCACAAACTCCCCACTGCGGGGAAAATGAGTTTGATGAAGCATGGTACACTCCTCAGGTTGTGTGCGGGTTAAGGGGAGTTTGAGGTCACTTGTCCTGATTTTTTCTTAATATCTTGGACACGCAGGTTTACACACGATATTTTTCTTCACAGCATGAGCACGTACTTAAAATTGCAATTAACATTTTCAATGGTACTAGTATTCTAACGCGAACTCCATGTCGTTGACCTACTATTTATTAGTCGGGCGTCCTGTCTTCGACTTACCATGCCCCAAATTTTGTATAATATATTAACACAAAACTCAAATTACATTTCCTAATTCAAATATACTGTTGTAATTTCTTCGATATTATTTATTATTCCTTCTAACGAATTCATCCGATTGAACTTCATACGTATAGGCAATCTGACTCATCTGGTTTAGTTGACGACTACTTGTAGTATAAAAAAATGCTTAAGCGAAAATGATCAGGCACATATATCATTATCGTACCATAACGTGCTTACGTGGTAGAGTCAAGCGAATGGGTAGTCTCGACCCGGAAAGAACCACGCGCTTTCAAATTACCAGCGTGAAATAGCAGGATAATGTTGCTGTGTTTCCATAACGACTGAAAAGACTGAAGAAACGGGGACGCTTTTTACTAATTGCGAAGAATTCCATCTTAGTCTTCAGTGACAGCGCATCTGCATTTTGAATTTAGTTAACGATAGATGTAGTTGTGTATGGGCCACAGCTCCGGTTGCCGTCAGGTGGACTGCGTTCGTTTGTCTCCTTTTATTGATGAGTCCAACAATCAAGATGAAGATGCAATATTACATAATATATTTATTCTGTTCTCTTGGTACATTAATTGCTTTATTAATAAAGTAGGTTATAGTACAATATTTAGTTCGAAACACGTAAATCGGTTATCGCCGTATTATAATTTATTCAATGTTATACTTTACTGTTATGTAATTTTCTTTAATATAACTGAAGTGACAAACTTACAGTCCACTTTATAGTAAGTAGCTACCGCAGCCCAAGGTCACCACTGAGGACTAAGATTGTCTTACAGCCTGTAATTATACTGGCTCGCTATGCTCTTCAGACTTGAACACAGCAGTGCAGTGCAGGCACTGCTATTTGGTAGCAGAAATAAGTAAGAGGGTGGTATAGTCTGTTCGATAAGATAGTGTAGGTACACCCGGAGGCGCACTTATTATTTCGCTTTTATTTTTTATTTTTGACTGTGTTTGTTAAATAAATGTTTTTCTATTCTAGAAATAAAATAGAATACTATTTTACTCTTATGGTTATTGTAATAAAATACGAATATAAATAATGAAAACAAGTTAGGTAGCAAATAACCTTTTACTACGGCGCTTCGTTTTAAAATGCCAAATTCTCCTTCGGGTGTACGCCGCACGCGGTGACCTTTGATGTGCCACTGACACGTGCCAAGGCGGCGCGACACAAAGGCGACCGTATCTAAGCGAACATACTATACCCAGACTGATGACTAGGTAGAAAAGTAGTCATACCACCTAGTAAAATATAATATTACGGATATAATATAATAATACGGATTTATAATACTTCGTAAATGTGCAGTTGATAACTTCTGACAGGTGCCAAAAGTTGTCGCTGCCTGAAAACAATTAGCAGGTAAACTGAAGCGTAGGTCTCGATAGTTGCATAAAAGACCTTGTGTGCTAGACGTTAGTGCACTATTTTACTTCTACTTCAAAATACGTAAAATATCAGATATTGTCTTCGTACAATAATTCATTCATAGAATAAATTTTAATTAAGAAAATAAAATTCTACAATAAAGAAGTAAATCAATACAACAATCATTATCATGATCACAGTCTTGATTTACTACGTGCTAAAAAATAAAATAAAATATTGCTAAGATATGAGAAGTCCGCCATCACGCATTGCGACAGCGCGGTGGACACTTCCTTGCCTTTAAACCCTCCTAGTAATGGGAGGAGGCATGTGGTCAAGAGTGGGACGTATACAGACTGTAACTTTACTTTCATTACAATCCATCACAAGTCTACAGCTGAACATATACCTCTCCCAAGGAACGCCACAAATCATGGTCCTGGGCCACCTGCATCCATCGATTTCCTGTATCTCTTACCAGGTCGTCACTCCATCTAGTGGGGTCGCCCTATACTTCGCTTTCTATTCGAGGCTGCCACTCGAGAACCTATCTTCTCCAGGTTCAGGCTGTTAGTTCTTTGTGTTATATGGCCCATTGCCACTTCAGCTTACTCTTTCTCTGGTTCTACTGCGGATTATCTAGTACTAGCTGCTTTCATAGCTCGCTGAGCTTACTCATACCCAGCAATGTAATAATAATAATGGAAATAATTGTAAGGTTCAATAATAATAACCGAAATAATTTAAAAAAAAATCTTTACCTATACACTCGAAATGTTAACCTTCTGTTTCTTTAAGGTCGGTTAAAATTACTCTGTCCTTAAGATGAACTGCTAAAGGAGACAAGTTTGCCAACGAACTAAAGTTTCCACCGTCAAAAACGTAACGTTGATGGAAAGCGACGCAATCCATAATGGCCACGGTAAAACACCTTAAAACACTCGGATATTAGCGTCGAAATGTGTCAGAGTCTATCAGACGGCTTTTAACTTCAGGACCCGTAGGTTCTTTGTACAGGCCAAATGTGTACTAAAAGATTTCTTAGCGATTGATCGGGCAATATCAATTACTCTATTGACTTTTACACGGGTTAAAGTTTATTATATTACTATCAAGTGATGAAGTGAGATTTTGCTTTTGAGGTATTGTTAAATCTTGACGAGCGGGTTTGTGGTTGAGTAATTTGTAGAAAAATGTTTCCAGCCGAAGTGAGTGAAAACTGTTATTGTTTTTCGCGTCCGAGTGGATTTTTCGTGTGTGATTCTACTAGCGAGCCCCACGATTTCAATTTTGCTTCCAAGTCACCGATTTTAAAATGTTTTGAGTTTTATATTGGATACAGGTTGGTTATGATGTAGTGCATATTTATGCTTTTGCCTGTACCTTTACGCCACAATATGTTCCATTGGAAACATGTTGCATTGTTCAACTTGGGCATGAGAACTTCAGAACAACGGTGAAATTAAAAAAAAGAGGTTACAGGTGCAACATTAAAAGAGAAAAATATGTAGGAACGAAGCGTAGGCGTGATCATTAAAAGTATTCACAAGAAAGATTACTTTGCGGAAATCAATCCGTTTTAAAAATATTTTATCAATATTAGAGACACGTGTATTATAACTATTTATTCAGTTCAGTTTAATCGGTCTTTTTTTAAAGAAGCTATGGGACACCCTTGAAAGAGCATTCTGACAGACAGTCATGGTAAGTGGAAGATGTGATCTGTAGACAGCTTCATCTATCCTCGATGAAGAATTAAAATGCAGATGCGTTGTCAACCCTGAGGACTACGATGGAATGCTTCGTTATCAATAGAACGGTCTTCGGTTCACGTAACCTACCATACAATACTGCAGCATTATACTGCTATTTCGCGCTGGTATAATGTGACAGCGTGGTCCTACTTCCTTTCTAGTCGGACCTATTCCTGCTGCAGTTATAGCACATTGCAGCGTGGTCTTTAGAATAAGTACCGCAATGAGTCTGGAAATTGTTCCTTCACCACTAATCCGCAAACAACCACAAAGTGGGAAAGCTCCTTCACGGTCGGAGTCCTTCTGAGTTGGGGCCAACCTGTTACTTCTTTCTACAGCGATGCATATACAGTTGGGTTAAGAGGGTCATTAATTTTTCAAGCTGAGCATTTTTATCTTAGCCCTCGAAGGGTGACCACGATGCATAATTTTTTCTTTGTTTAAAGTTGGCTGCAATTGCCCATAGACTGATGCTGTCATTTACTATTAAGACTTTTCGCCTTTGTCACTATAAAATTATTTAAAAAAAACATATTGAAATATCAATTTCCATTTTTAAATGAGTATTGGGTACTTATCCAAGTAAACTTTTGGCAAGAAAATCGTATTATAATAACGCAAAAATTATTCCGCGAATACTTTCTTTGTTTCTTGTTACGGTGTTTGGAATAAGCCAACCGTTTTGATTCACACCGAGATATTCAAACTTCGATGGAAATGCGAAAAGTTTGTTCGGCGAAGTCGAGTTTGGAAACGTGTAAAATAAAATATAGACAGCAAGTTATGTAGGAAACACGTGTTACAAGTTATATATGTATCTTGAGATTGTCTTCAACTAACTTTACGGATGTGATCACGTTTAATTGTAACTTAATTTTAACTAAAGACGCTTGAAGTGCTTTCATACACCTTTGATCACGAGAAGACAAAGTGTTGGATGCCCTGATGTCATAGTTACTTACCTACTAACCTCTTGTGCTCAAAAATCCTCTCAGAATTGGAAGAAAGTGTGTGCCTGAAGCTTTAATATGAAAAAAGTCTAACAAATAAACGTTTTTTGTGTTTCAGATTATACTAATAGTAAATATTTATACCTATGGTTGCATTCTTAACGAAACAGAAAAAAAGTTGAATCTTGATTTTTGATTGTCTGAGATCGATTCCGGGATTGATCCATTTTTTAATCGATCAAATGAATCGACTAAAAGAATCTTGATCAGAAAAACACATTTTTCGATTGTCGATTTTGGTCGATTGAATCGACCTCAGATTGCCATCACCATCCCTAGAATCCAAAAAAAATCTTACGTTATACCTATCAACGTCTTAATTTAATCCGTTGAATTAAAGATTAATATACTCAAACAAATCTCCAATGAAATCTATATTATTCTTTCGAACACCGTCGCAGTCACGAGTCCTAGCAGTAGAGCAAGCCATAATCCCTCAATCTGGTAAGCAAACAGCGTCTGTTTACATTTCACTCAAGTAACGCTCGTATACATACCTGACCCCGGCTTTTCCTGTTACTTAGTTCTTTGGCGTTCAATTTTCGTGAAATATCCCTATAATCCAACATTGATTTCCATATCCAAATATTAGCATGTTTTGATTATAAATATGAATTCGTTTTTTGTTTATACTGATTTTACATATTAGTTTTTATTGAGACCACGAATTGTAACTGTTTAGTGCTTCTTAGGGTGTGAAATATTTTATTTCGTTCCTAATTATACTTAATGTACTTACTTAATATACAAGCACGTATGCATAGATATATAACGAAGATAATTGTGTCAGGATTGTGCTAAAATGGAAGTCTGTACTGTCTGTCTACCCCTCTGGGTGCGGGCGTGATATTTTATGTATGTATGTGTATACTTTATATGAGTATGTAGTAACGCGTAAGAAATAATTTAAAATTTTGTACAACCGACTTCAATATAAATTATTAAGAATAACTCTAAAACTATTGGTCAGATCTTGATCAAATTTATATGGGACCACATGAGAAGCACCAGCTTTCAAATAAAAAAAGAATTATCGAAATCGGTTCACCTAGAAAAAAATTATGAGGTAACACACATTAAAAAAACATATAGTCGAATTAAGTACCTCCTCCTTTTTGAAGTCGGTAGAAAACAGCGCTGTCAAACTGACATTAATTCGTCTCGCATTACGCAACGACTTCAAGTGTGTTCTGTTGTGTGGGATGTTTAAGAAAACAATGTACAAAATACGTTTATTAGATATTTAATGCTAATAATCATAATGAGACGGTGTAACGTAACGGTGTCATGGGCTTTAATTCTTCTATATTCTAATTGTCTTGTCACCAATTTTAGAAGCTATTGTGTGAAAATTATAATTTTTTAGTTCTCTGAAGTCGGCTTTTACGTTTTAGTTTAATTTTTTGACTCTTTTGAGTGAACTAGTGGATATCACAAGATTAAGGTAACACATATTCTCCATATTTATGTGTATGAGACCACTCTGAACTATTTCATAAACAAGTGGTAAAATTAAAAATTTTGTACAACCGACTTCAATTTAAATAAAACTAGTTTTACGGATTTTATCGCGTATATTAACTTATTTTATATTCCCGACGTTTCGAGCACTTTACAGCACCCATGGTCACGGGGGGGACTGAGGTATTTGACGTGCCAATGTCATAGTTAACCACGGTTACCTCCAGATTAAAAATTATTAATTTTTGTTCCGATCTACGCAGTATGAACTTAGAGTATCTTGAAGTCTTGCAGTTGTATGCTTGGGTTGGGATTTAATTTTATTAATTATAGGATCCCAAGCAGATGGTAGCACCCAGCCATCTTCTCTATTGAAATTAGGATGTTTTTGATTTCAATAGCCTCATGAATCATCCTTGAAGGAATCGGTGTTCTTAGCGAGGATTTGTGGTCTGTCAAATCTAATGTAGTGACGGGGCGATCCTGTACATGTTCACAGACTGCAGACTTCCTGGAGCGTCGATTCTTCACATCAGCTATGTGTTCTTTAACGCGGTTTTATTGATCTTTAGTTTGTCCTATATAAGAGAGACCACATTCACAATCAAGCTTGTACACTCCTGCATCTTGCAGAGGGACATTAATGATGTTAAACCCTGGTTACACTTGAATGATGGTAAAAACTGACTAATCTTCTTCGGAGGCTTGAAGTATGTTTTAATGGAAGCACGCTTCAAGATATAGTCAATCTTGTCAGTGACACCTCTGGCAGTACAGCAGGCACTCGCTCGACTGTGGCCGGCTTCACTCATTCACTGTGACGAAGGCGCGGGACCCGAAGCTTTTTGTTGTGCAAAACTTGCTTGACGTGTTGGAGCTCGGCAGCCAGGTGTTTACTGTCATAGATCCCTAGTGCTCTCTGAAACACGAGGGATCTGTGCTGTAAAGTACTCGAAAGGTCGGGAATATAAAATAAGTTAATATACGCGATAAAATCCGTAAAACTAGTTTTATTTAAATGTGTAGTGTTCGCGTAAATATAAGAAATCATTGTAAACCGACTTCAATATAAAAATTAAATGAGAACATCATCAATGTAGTCGAAGTCAATTAAATACGCATTATTAGGATAACTCAAAAAGTACTGGTCAGACTTTGATCAAATTTATATGGTACCACATGAGAAGCTTTCAAATAAAAAAGAATCATCAAAATCGGTTCACTTAGAAAAAGTTCTAAGGTAACACACAAAAAAACAGTCGAATTAAGTGCCTCCTTCTGTTTTTGAAGTCGAATAAAAAAGAAGCATTAAAATCGGTACAAAACTAACAAAAATATCGCGTAACATACACTTAAAGAAAGAACATACAATCGAATTGAGAACCTACTACAAAGTGGGCTAAAAAAAACGTTAAGAGACTAAAGTTCTTAGTAAAATAAATCGTATTCTTATCTTGAGCACATTATCTTAAATGTAAACCTTAAAAAAAACAATTGATTCCCTTTTCTGTTATTCCCTTTAGGTGAGAATAACTAACGACGATATAATAAACACCTATATTAATATTTCTAGTAATTTAATATTATTATTTATTTTGTAATTCTTAACAGTACATAGTCAGTAGTCTTTATATTGTTATTTAAATAGTTTAGCTATCAATCTATTCTCGTTTTTTTACGAATTGTAAGCTGATGATTGACTACGATCCCGCCGATTTTTACGTGGTAGAGCCACGCTACAGTTATGTGGTAATTACAGCAGGAATAGGTCGACTCAAGCATGAAGGTCTCACAGAATACCAGAGTATAATAGCCGCTTAATGCTGTTGTGTTTCGTAGGGTGAATGTAGAAAACCGGTGACCTCTATTACTGGTAACGAGGTATTTGATCTTAGTCATCAGAAGTGACAACGCATCTACATTTTAATCCACGTACCATTCTGTGGACTGTTTCTCGTTTGTCACGCTTAAACTACAACAAAACCTGATATATACGTGATTACCTCATAGTAGGTACATAGTGTAACTACAATGTGAAGATGAAAACACGCCGCACGTTTTGTTGTTCTGTGGTGAAAAGAGGAGGGAGAATTAAATCGTGTAATTCCTGTGCACCGTCCCCAAAATGTATTCCGTAGAACAATGAGATATTTGCCACATACAACTTTCGCATCGTTCTAATGACTGATTTCATTTTCAGGTAACCAGTTTTCTGCGTCTACGTACTACATCGTGTTGAAGTGCCAAAGTAAGGGTTTGGTTGACGATAATCTAAATATTAAGAAGGCAGTGTAACTTCGTGACCAAGGTACGTGTTTGTAGAAAAGGTCTCAAGATATTTATTTTTATCTATTGTTTTACTCTGCGTCTGAACCTTGCTCAGATATATGCGTATTACTTTTTTAATGGACGTTGCACTCTATATCGACAACACCAGACCAACCCTTTTTTAACTCAAATCTCAGTCCGCGTCAACAAGCGCCATGACGTCCATTACTAAACAAGTAGTAGCTCTCTCTAACTCTATATATAATAGAATAACGTTGCGGCTCTATAATATTAAAGACGTTAAAATCAATTAGGTAAGAGCCGCGTGAAAAATAAAAAGCGTTCTTAGCGGTCAGCTGTCGCAGTCTATTTTCTTCTAATGATGCCTCGTTTAAAGGCGAAACACGTGTCTAATATCGATGGGGGGTCTTCTCTAGAGTAACGGTGCTGGGGGTAGTGTTGTTGAGATTAGTGGTGACGGTAATAGTGTAAACAATTGAGGGACGGTACTCATTTTTTTTTTTCATTTTGATCTTAGTTAATTAATTTTTATATCTTTGTTATAGCTCTATAGTCTGATCGCGTCTACTAAATATGAAACATCTTAATTTTTGAAACCACCTAGTAGAGTCGAGCAAATGTTAGGTAGCGATGGAAAAAACAATACGGTCGTAAACAGCTCAGTCAACTCTTGGCTGGCGGGTGCCAACAAATATGGCGAGTTGACAAGATGTGGATGGTCTTAATGTACGCGTTAAACCCTTTAAAAATTTAGCTTTACTTGACAAGTACTGTATTGTTTCCGATTTTAAGCGCATTTTCCGTTCCCTATTAAAGTCAAATTGGCGACTAAACAAGTCGTCTTTTATTACATCGAATAACGGATGGTGAAGTAAGCTTAGTACGTCTGTCTTTTTACTAATTACTACGACTATAGTATACCACCATTGTTGATGTTATTATATATTTTAAAATCATATATATTTAAAAATAATTCAATATTCTCTTGGTTATCATGTAACTGAGATAAATAATGACTAAAAAACACCACTTGATCATCTTCTGATACGTATTTAATAGGGAAATTTACATCAAAATTTCTTTATGTTCGCCGCAATGCAGCCGGGGCTAAATGGAGCGCAAATAAGTAGTTTGAGATTCTTAATACGAGGAAAACAGGCAGCAACTTTTCTAATTTATCGAAAACTTTTAGACCGTAATGTATGCCAGTATTTTGTTTATTTTTTAATTTAGAAAGGTACGTAAATGGTATTGACTTCATATTCCATAGTTTTGTTTCGTAACTAATGAAAGTACAAGAAACCATTAGGTACTTAATTTAGAATACTTGACGACATTCGATATCGGAACTTCATATCGAAAAACCTCACGAGCCACTCAAACTTTATTATTATTTGTCGAGTAATTTGTCAGCAACTTAACATGGGTAACTTTTATTACGTTGTCTGTGCCGCCATTGTGACAATAACGTTATAATGAGGACTACATTGTCGTTCTCCGTGTCAACTCAACAAAATGGGTAATCACCAATTTACCAACAATAATAATGTGTCTATTATTAAGCGGGAGTTAGCCCCGGTTCACACAGGTCTCGAATTAAAAAGTCATCAGAAATGTATTACAATTCACACCCCGCCCGCCACACGCGCGGCGAAGCCTTTTTTCAAACGTGTGAACAACTTTAATCTTAAACTTAACTATGATAAAGATGTAAGTGCATTGAATGTAGACGCGGCCTTTCTCGTAACAAAAGCGTTCGCATTCGAGTTTCAGTCTAATCCTTTGTTAAATGGAGTTGATATTAGATTATGGCGGTAGAAGGTAAAGGGAGAAACAAGTTTTTTTTTGTTAGCCGTTTAAAGGAAGGATTAACGTGTTTTTATGAGATTCTATTTTGAACTGGGTTATTTTACTTTTAACACATTATATTCTGGGTGTGAGATATTGATATAAATGCGTAAAATTTTATAATGGCCAATAGATAAAAGTGACATTAGTTCATCGATAATGATGAGGCTCGAGAATTTCAAAGCCGAGTTAAAAAACTCCAAACACAAGCATTGTCAGCTTACTTAGAGTAGTTAATTGGAATGTTATAGGCATGTGTCATTCATTCATTTCTTGTGACCCGATCATTCAAGTATTGATTCGTCTTACGAACCGAGTCATTCGGGTCGATCATCAATCTGTGAGACCCGCTCGATAATCTCGGTTGTCGGACATTACTATACTCTTTGGTCGTAGGTCAATCGTTTGATCCGGAACGTTCAAAAATGTTATTGCAATCATTAATACTTTGACGCGACCCGGGTCAAATGAACGAAGCAGTCACGATTGACACAACATGACTAGAATTTTAGTAATACTAAAAATATTGCTATGGGAGTATTTTTAATAAAAATAAAACTTGCACCACTGCCAAAGATAAATCTATTGTATATACCTATCATTTTATGCCAAAATAATAGTTCAAATATTGAATTTAAATATTGTTGAATATTGTCTTTAAATATTAAATATGGTAATATAAACAGGGCCATTCTAGTCTATATAGTCTATATCAGGTTGATCATTGTGTCGCTTGACGAACCCTGCACGAAAAAAATAATGGATTCATTAAGTTTGATATGAACAAGAATTTTTGCAAAAAGTGTTAAAGATCTGAAAAATTTATTTGCTTAAATCCGCGTAATAAAATAAAATGATGTGTCTTGCCTAGTTTGAAGAATACCTCCCGCTCTCCCTCAATTGAGTGTACTATCCCCGTCAACACTGATCACGGCACCACTACTCCCAACACCACTACACTAGGAAAGACACAACACCGTCGATAATACGACACGTGTTTCGCCTCTACACCAGGCATCCTCAGGTGAGTAGACTGCGGTGGCAGACCGCTAAGTATTACTTTAATTTTACTACTTTATTGCGGGAATATTTTTAAAACGCTTTTATTAGCTTGACCTGTAATTTTTTTATTCAATTTTCACCCACTTCAAATTTTGCAGAGAAATGTGACGTGATATTCTCATTAGGATCATCACAGCTCATGATCAACATAACAGTTTCTTTGTACCTTAATAGGTGGTATTTGCTATAGTTGCCTCCTTAGTCGAGCGGTTTGAAGATGCTGCTGCCCATCTCCTGGCTTTTTGCTCTCTGTTGCCTCTTACGACACCCTTTGGACGATAGGTGGAGAATATTCTGATACGACCACTAGATGATTAAGTGACTAGATGGCCGCCCGCTAGATGGAATGACGACCTGGTAAGACATGCAGAAAGTCGGTGAATGCAGATGATTCTGGAACGTGTTTTGGCATTCTATAGGACAGGCCTATGTTCAGCGGTATGAGAAGCTGTCATCTGGCTGACCATCATGAATAGTTTAGGTTTTCTATAATAGTCGTAAAATATGTTGCTAAAAGTGACGAAATCGCGAATATGTCTCACAAGCGACAAAGTAACTGAATGTTATTCCTTATATATATCAAAGTATAATCACAAAGCTGATACAAGTTTAAAACATTACGTTGTAATAACATCGATCACAAAGCAACACAAAGTATTAACTTGCTCTAAGTTGGCGTTTATTTTTCGTTGGAGGGCAGCCATCCGCTGACGTTTCGTTGACGTGCCGGTAACTTTGCTCATCTTGCCTTCATGAGTTTTGCTTCAACGCTATTGAGACCATAATGAGAATAATAAAGGACTTTTCCAATTTAATATAAAAATTATAATGTATTTTTTCTGTAATGTAATGTAATGTTACAGTCTAAACGACCCATTCCTGGGCACAGGCCACTATTTTCTCAGAGGGTTATGGAGACATTAGTTCGCCGCGCTGCTACATTGCGTGTTAGCGAATTTCACATGTCTTCGAAATATTTTATACATACCCGTGTGCTCGGCAGAAAGACGTAAGAACACTGTTATTTTATTTTTGTGATTTTTTTTATATAAGTAAGGAAACTTTCACTATATGCTATACCATACTCATATTCACAAAAATATAATGTCACTACTCGTTAATAACACTATACCGTTATACTAGTGATCAAGCAAAATAAAAAAAAATAAAACATGCGTAAGTGTCGTGGAACACTCGGTTAGAACGAAGTTCCTTTCGTAGTATATTATTATTTATATTATATTATTGATTAACAAATACAAATAAATGAATTACTAGCGTCTATTAAAATGAAGCGTCATTTAAAATAAAATAATATTTCTTTCATGGCAAGATAAGAAAAAGTGCGAGGGAGATGGATATTATTCCATTTCGCTTCCTTATAGCCGCCAAGGCCGCCTACACTACGTCAGAAGGGGTCGTAACGGAAAAATCTTACACTTTTTCTCGCCTAGTCCCATCCGCCAAATTCGTACCGTCCGATAAGGAACTTCGTTCCAAAAACGCCAAAACTATGTCATTGCTTCCATTTGTAGTAGCGAATCGTTAATCCATCTCGTACATTTCAAAACATTTTCCAACTTTATGCATATGCACTCAAAACTATAGTGGTAATTTGCAGATAGTACAAGAAAAGAGAAATAACAATGGTCCCATTGTCTTTAGTTTTTATGTCGGAAGCTTCGTCACCGCGCAATCTTTCGCTGTCCACGTTTCCCCAGTCCAAGTTTACGTGCCATTCGTTGGATGAAGGCTTTGAATTTATACGACCTGCTTGACAAGACCCAACTACGCTTTACTTTGTATAGCATACCGCGCGTTTGTATTTTGTCGTATAACGTTCATTATTGCTCTGGCTTTATGGAACACAGCACAAAACCTAGTTACACTCCTTACATCCTCTCTCATTGTGTGCGTTCCTGCATTTTCGTCCTTTTATCGATGGTAATATAATTTATACTGTCGCGTATTGTGTAGGAATTTCGTATAGTGGTCTATTTCCGCGTTGAGTTAACGCAATTTGATTTCTCTCGGTTTAGTCCACCTATCTTTGTTTCCATAAGAATGATAATATTATTTATTTCGATCGCAATTATACTAATGTATTTCAAAACACTGTCAACTGGACATTGGAATTGTTCCATTGTGAATTGACGGTATTCGCAACGTGGAAAATCAGCACTTAAAATTGTGATAAATAACTTCAGTGGTGCCAGCGCGGATCGAATCCAGGTTCTCGTTTTAGAATGTTAAGAAAATCGCCCAGCCTCTGAGCTACAACGACGTTAAGTTGAAAGTACTACAAACATTGACGCTTTACACAGACATTTGGTTCATTCTAAAAATATTTATCTCAACGTTACATTTTGTGTAAATGTTTATTTATGAGCGGCTTTATTTATTGAATCATTTAAATGGAGTCATGGGAAATTAACATAACATATAGTTCGTGTGCTATACCTATGCTGGACGCCACTAAAAGCCCAGTCACATTTGCATATCCGAGTGATTTACGTTGTGCGAGATTCGCTAGTTGTTCAAGAATATAACGTTAATTTATTCTTAAATTTATACCGGTACAGCCTATTAAAGCCCATTGGTGAACATAGCCCTCCCCCATAGATTGCCTCATAGGGGGGATATTTGCCAAGCGTGGCAACCACAGTCTTTTTTAGTCGTTATTAGGAAGACGCTGCTGCCCATCTAGTTTTGTTTCCCTCTGTCGCCTCTTACGACACCTCCGCCATGGAATGATATGGGGTAGTGAATATTCTGAAACCGCCACTACATGGTAAATTCTTAAATTTATAAAAGCAATTATTTTATAATTTTGTTAATTTTCGATCTGCTTCCAACATCAAGCAAATCACCGCTGAGTACTAAGATGCAATGGCTCTCACTGTATAGAATTAAGCTCTTATACTCTCCAAACCGAAACACGACAAGGATGCACTGCAGTTTTTGTGGTCACGGTTAAGCTTACTAGAATTTAGATTTTGTTTTGTGATGTATCAGTTACACACAAACCGTGTACTGGCGGTGTAAGAACACCCACTACCCCATAGCGTCCCGTTTGTCTCGTAAGAGGTGATAGAGGAATTATATCAGGAGGATAATTTTTTTAAAACATTAAAAACTGCGCATGCCCTGCGTAACAACTATGGCAAAAATCCCCTCTATGAAGCAATTTATGGGGAGGCTTATGTTCAGCGGTAGACTTTCATAGGCTGTAATGGTAATGGTAATGATGGGATGTTTTGTGACATTTTTGCAGAATAACCCTTGCATAAAACCCTTTTTCGAGGAACTTTTGTTAGCATCTTTATTACGAAAATGTACAATTTAGTATTTTACGCTCATGGTTGACTTTCATCCCAACTGGTAGCACTTGGAATGGAACAGAAAACTAGTAAACCGTTTAAAGTACGTATGTAGATAATGACCGTGATCGGTAGTTTGACCAATCTATCAAACATAGTATACATATTTAAAGCAAAGTTTTGTTAGACTGTTAATACTAATTGCGAGCGGGTCGACACTTATCCAGTTTTGTTTGCGATGCCTCCAAACGATTTACCCAAACACGAAAGATTTGGTTGAATGCGATGGAGAGGTGAACATTTTTTAGCATGAACTATAACCAAGAAAACCCAATAAACGTTGAGGAACGTAAATCGTGAATAATGCGCTACTTAGAACTTTTGTACGCAGTTGAACGAGTCACGGGAGTTATTTAAGGAAGAAGAAATACCGGGATTTTTAAGTAAAGAAACGAAAAAGGCAATCGCATTGTACTCCGGAGTCACTCCTCCCTTCCCTAGCACAAAGCTTTTAAATTAATTAAAACACCTTATCTTTTTTGCGAGTTTGATATTAAGCCAGGATTCTCTAAAACAGCGATTGTATAAACAAAAGAACAGTGTGAGGTAATGCAGGCCCGGCCGGACGGTCCGGTGTTAGTGTTAGCGGGGAGCGATGATTATTATTTTGAGAGTTCTAGTTCCTGTACCATTTACCAATGCTAAAATTAACTAGCGTGATAGTTTAAAAAGTAAGCCACTCCACTTCGTTCCATTTCTGCTTACGGTTTGTAAACATGTTTTATTTCCGGATTAATCTTTAAACCGACTTCTTATTACGCTCTGTCGTTGTTTTGGCTTTGTAACAAAACCTATCTCCTGGGTATGTGTTCCCGTAAGTTTAAATATGTTCTATTTATAGATGTTTATATAGTTTATTGCTTTAGCAACATTCAATGTATTCTAATACAATCTTTTTCTATATCTAATTATTTTATGGACGCCATAAACGATCCAGTTTACCGTCAAGTTGGCAGCGCGCTGAAGCGGCGTCCAGTTTGCAGTGCATCCATATTGACCACTCACGTTCAAGTTCGCCGTCAAGTTTGCATGATGCCGCACCAGTTGAAACCATGGCGTCTCTCGCTTATTGCTCCGACTAACGTCATGCATACTTGACCGCTCATACACAAGTTCAAGTTTACATGACTTGAATCGAAATTCAATTTTTGCTTCAAGTGGACTTGTCATGCACACTGATAGCTATACACTGTCAAGTTTACCGGACGCCACTTCTTCAAGCGCCCTGCAAACTTGACGGTAAACTGGATCGTGTATGGCACCCATTAAGCATATTGCACGCACGGAGGAGTGTGAGATTTGGCGTGGTTAAAGTTTATATGGAGAATGAGTGCAGTAAGCTAAAATTGATATATAATATGTATTACAAATACATTAAAAATAAGATAAAACATTCATCGTTTACGTTCGTACTGCCAATGTCAAACACATAATAGCCTGTGGTCAAACAGTCGCACACAGTAGAGATTTTGGCCAAAGAATATTTAATTTTGTATGATTTTAAATGTTTCTTTTTCAATAGTTTGTGAGGTGCATGACAAGGCAAAAAGCGTTTATTTTATATTTTGTGTGTTAGATATCTGTGTTTTATATATATTAATGTGCAGTTGAAAGTGAAATACAGTTTGCTTAGTATACAAACCTAAAATTTAATGAATTACTATTTAATTTCGACTATTAGGGCACCGCTAGTAGTAATTAATATAGTTAAATCCACTTCATTTTTAAAAGTGTGCATGTAGCGATCCCTGACTCTAAAATATATGCTTGTACCGAGCCTCGTTATAATTGTGTATAATTAAATTCCTACCGTTGTACTACCCAAGTGTTTGCCTTGAACTTTCGGTATTTAAATAATTATTAAAATACAGTCCACAATCTTAACATTGCGAGTGTAATCTAAGTCCAGTGTCAAACCTAAGCCTGAAAAAATTCTTACTTTCTGATAGATGTTTCTCGAATCTGTAACAATTACCTAATGTCTAAAGCGGCCACGGTAATCACTACACGTGTTTATACCTTAGCTACTCATATTGTTTTACTGTGGCAATTTTTGTAAAACATTTCAACACATATATATATATATAAGAATATTTTGAAAAAAAATTAGAAAGGTAGTTAAGAGTCCGCATTCAACGACTGATTAGTCATTATATATAAGAAGTTTATCAACCAATTTAACGACATATTGAAGATGGACCAAGTTAAGAGTACCCTTAACCGACGAGCATATATACATAAACACTCACGCCTGTCACCAGGACCCAGATAGACAGACAGGCTTCCATTTGGCACGATTCTGACACATCTTTAACATACCTCTACATTTTAGGTTCGTTAGTTTGAAAACGCTGTTGATTTTTAGAAATAAATAAAAAAGATGCATTGTAAAGCCCTTTTTTTCACGTGAAAACTGAAATTTCTCAGTTGGTGAATTGTCTGGTAAAATTAAAAACAAATACAAAAACAGCCTACATACATCGCGTTGCCGTGCACCGACCTCTTATCCCTGTGGGGCTGTTTAGAGCTGAGACGAGTTCACCGCGTTGCCCCAATGTGGCGGTATTCTCACACCTTTAAAATATTTAGTTATCCAATATTATTTCGTTTAATATAACAATTTCCAGAACAAAACACAAACAACATTTGTCAGTTCAAAACAGAATTTACTTACTACTTTCCATTCAATCTTTAATCACCTAATATTCGGGACGTAAGTAAAACGAAAATTTTAAGTGTTCACGAATAAAGTAAGAAATCGTAAGTGTTGCCATAAATTTAAACGTGGAAAAACATCGTTGGGCGCCGTTCGGCTCTAATTCGATGCGGGGGTTTCGGCCAAGTTCGCCATTTCCTTGGTATCGCTTCAAGGGATGCCGGTACAATATTTTATCTTCCAACGCCTCCGTTCGGTTGTTACCCTAATTTGAAAAGAAAGTTTGTGTATTATGTTTAATATGTGAGCAGTTTGTTTGTGATTTATATTCTTTGAATGAAAACGTTTCATTATATAAAAGTTAGGTTTTTTGTAACGATTTTATTGATAACTAGCTGTTCCGCTTTGTTGGGCGTTAATTAAACTTTAGTAATATAAAGGTATCTTATGTCCTACCCCACGAAATAATTGACTTCTATGCCAAATTTTATTAGACTACTCGTACTTGCCCGTTTCGCTGAGCGTGAATTTAACTTTTGTAATAATTGTTGTTGTGTGATAGTGGTATAAGAGAGTCCATAAGAGACTACTTTGAAGTAAATACTTAACTTTTATAGCTTCCGATAGATGGCAGTGTTACCAATACTCAAAATTCTCATAAAATTCTCAAACCGACGACAAAACGTAGTGATTATATTCTTTTTGCCGACGACGGTAAAATGTATAAAACGACTGGTTCTGCTAGTGTCAATCCGAACGCCAATCGTGACGATTGAGGATTCAGATTATTAAACACACACTTTAATGGGAAAGACCCATTTCAGGAATGCACTTACGAGCTGTTTCCATTATATACCTCTTGTGCCGAATTTTATTAAAATCACTTTTCTGTTTGAACGTGATACAATGACAAACATCGAAAGTAATATTTTTTACCTTTATAATATCATATAAGGATGGGCATTTTATTAAGATTGACAAAGGAGTTTCTGATGACCCAAAAATGTTGCTATATCCATCGGTACTCCGCTCACCGACCTGTCTCTACATAGGTAGGTGAGAGCCTAATCTTTAAAGAAATGCGTCTATTTTTTTTATTGGCGCATCATTCAGGAGGCTGTTATAGAAGATTTTCATTAATTAAATAAAAACATACAGCATATTTTCCACCGCTGGACACAAGCCTTCTTTGGGCCAATATGTGAATGTACTTCTCAGACATGCCGGTATCCTCATGATGTTTTCCTTCATCCCCGAGAACGTGGTATAACAACGCTTATTTTTATAGAATAAGGGTGACAAACGAGCACACATTCCACCTAATGGTAAGCGGATACTGTGGCCTATAGACATCTACATTTATCCTCAATTAAGAATTAATATCGTCTTCACCCCTGAGGACTGAGATGGAATGCCTAGTGTCCAGTTAAAAGGGTTTCCGTTTATCTACACTCACCAAACGAAACACAACAGCATTAAGCAGCTATTTTACGCTGGTATTCTGTGAGAGCGTGGTCCTTCCCCGGTCGAGCTGACCCACTCGTGCTACAATCATAATATAGCTGCAGCGAGGTTCTACGAGTACTAAATTGACTTAAAATTACAATTCGCAATTTGATTGGTGCCGGTGTAGATTTAACTTGCAGTGTCTAATATTTTTTTAACACTATTTTATTGCACTACTTTGATTACGAAACCAGTTGATATCCAATCGTTGTTGAATGGCTTCACAGACACCACTCACAAATTTTAGCCGTCCTTGAGATTATATTTTTAGGGAAACCTATCATTCTTCTTCTATCAACCAAATAAATTCGGATATCTTTTAGATATTATAAAACAATTCTTTACATAATAAACTTAAGGTTGCTTTTTGTTTATCCCGGTCGGGAGTAAATTACGTAGGTTTCGTGTGAATAAATCGATGCCCTTAAATCAAGAGGCGAAGTTTTCTAAGCGTCCAATCATATATTCAATTAAACCCAGACCATTTACTCGGCAAATAGGCCTCTGGAGGCCCTTTGGCCAAAAAAAGGACTTGTGTGGTAAAGAAATAAGGAATATATAATGATACTGCGGCCGTGTACGGAGCCCGTGTTTCAGAAAATGTGTTTCCTACGAAAGTTTCTGCTTCGCTTGTCAATTATTCCTGAGGATTATTAGCGTGATCTTATTAAGCTAATGTATTGCAAAGCAAATGCGATAAAATTTTTATAATACATTTCAATAATTGGGCAGGTCAGATCATATCTTGCTCACCTTCCAAAAAAGATTTATGTATTACTTAAATTAAATGTATAAGTTTAAATGTCAACGTAAAATGAGGGGATTATCTGTCATATTGCCATATAGTGAGGTGTCGTAAAAGGCAACTGTGGGATATGCTACATCTCATCACTTCCAATAGATGGCGCTTTGATAATTTCGTTTAGTATCAGACGTAAAATACACAGACCGGTGATGGATAACAGCGTCAAACGTGGGAGACGTCTGGTATTACGATCGTCACTCCACCTGACGAGCGGGACGTTTAAGGCAAATCGGGGGGTTTACAACAGATTAGGTCCATGTTCATGTTCAGCTGTGTTAAGGACTGATGAAGAAGATGAAGTTGTATTGTAATATTTTAGGACCCTTTATCAGTACAGGTGACAAACGAATACATAGCCCACTTGATGGTAAGATGATTTTGTGGCTTATAGACATCTGCATGTATCCTCGGCGTTATTAGTAAAGAGTGGAATATGAAAAATTGTTCGAGTAATTTATTCATTACGAAGTAAATAAAGTACAGCACACAAAGTATGGTATAGATATATTTATTTACGTGGAAGAGACACTCTGCGGCTGTATCATGGTTTTTTAGTAACAGGACATTTTATCTTAATCCTCTAGGGTGACAACGCATCTGCATTTTAAATCCTCAATCGAGGATAGTTGTAGGTCTATGCGCTACAGCATGTACTCACCATTAGGTGAGCTGTGTGCTCGTATGTCACGCTTACTTGTTCAAAAAATTGCTCTCAGTAACAACGTATTACATCATTTACCATTCTGTCGAGTGTACCGACCTATCTACGCTATGTATATAAATTTTTCTTAGTAGCAACCAAATTAAAAATTAATTTGTAGTGGAAGGGAATCCGGTGAGACCGCAACTATGTCAAGATACGCACGCGTCTGTCAAAATGATGAAAATCATTATGTTATGATTGGTTACGACAGTATATTTTGATTTAATATATTAATTATATTATACGTAACATTATAATATAATTCATATATTATTAAAAAAATAAAACGACTTGAGTTCTCATCGAGTTTGGTTGAAATTTGTATGGGGCCAATGTAAAAGTATATACTTTATCAGTAAATAAAAAATCAGCTTAATCAACATTTTATATGCACGAAAAAAAAGTCGGTTAAAAATATAAATCCAATTCTGTATGTTATGTATAAAAAATGTATTTAATAATGTTGCATACCTTTGGGAAATTAATCATGTTTTAATGGTCCCGTGTTCGAAGTAAATTAATTTTTGTCATGTAATCGGTTTAATCTTACAATCGAGCAATGATGACAATCCAATATGATACGATCGTTTTTTTCTTTTTTTCCTTCCTTGACGAAAATATTTATAAATATAATAGACAGGTATGAGGATTTCGTCATGTACAAAAAAAGGCTTTTATTCACAAGTGGAATCAGAGAAAGTTATCCCTTTTCGAGCTAAAGGAACAGATTAACTAACTATATTCCGTATAGTATTTTTTTTGCTTTGGCTTCTATTTTAGTTACCTTAAGTTGTTTAATACAAAGAATTGACACATGTCATATCATTAACCGTGTAGTGGCGGAAAAATATCCACTACACAAGATCATCCCGTGGGAAAAAGAAACAGGAGATGGACAGCAGCATCTTCCTGATATCAACTCAAAATAATAAAAAAACTGCGGTTGCCGACCCGCCTGCCAAGCGTGACAACTATGGTAAAATCCCCCCTATGAAGATATCTATGGGGAGGGCTATGTTAGACTTTAATAGGCTGTAATGGTTGAAAATTGAAAAGCGATAGTTTTTCGTACTGTGTTTTCTATCTGGGTCTGTTTAATGAATCCACAGGTTTTATATAGTATGCTACAAGTTTTTGTTGTATAGGTTAGGTTTCTTCTTAACGATTTTACACACATTTGACTTTTCGTAATAATGCCTTGTTGTGATTGGCTCAGCGCTTGTCCCCTGAGTTACCATGACTCAAGGGTTCAAAGCACTATGTCACCGTTACCGTTACAGCCTATTAAAGTCCACTGCTGAACATAGTTCTCTCCCATAGTTTCCCATATATTTGCCATAGTTGCCACGCTTGGCAAGCGGGATTTTAACCGCATTTTTTTTATTTTTAGTCGTTATTAGGAAGACGCTGCTGCCTACGATATGGGGTAGTGGATATTCTTACACCGTCATTACAAGGTAAAATGTACTACTATGTACTATGTAGTTTAACCTAAATAAATCCTAATGAATAGAAAGGACCTCAATTTCTCAGAAAACGTAGGCTGACGTGTTTCTAAACAAACCTAAAAATAACGTATTGGAAAACTTTCTTCTGCCAAATATAGATAGTAACCATTCGGACTCCGAAAGAACATTTAAAGGGGCTAATAGTGTTCGACCGAGTTCTACGACAACTACTCCCTAGGGTTGGGCCTTTCTTGCCCGTTCTCGTTTACCGGTTTTCCGTTAATCGTTTATCGTGTCAGTTTTTTGAAACATTTATGAAAATGTTGAATTTTTTTCCATCATAGTTTACACCGTCCCTGTTGGGGGTTTATTGTATTTGTGCACAGAACAAACTTTGAATAAAAGAAGAGATAATTAATTAATACTTTTTTATTTGCACAGCTCTTCTCACTTTACACAAAGCGAAGGCAGACAGAGAAACATAGACAAATAGGATGCTAGCGCATTAAGAAATGTTGCCAGTTAAAAACTTACTTATAAATTCGAAGATACTACAGTATTATCTGTCAATGCGATTTGATACAATGAAGTGTTCCTATCTTAAATATTTAAAAACAATCCATTATATACTTTAATTAAAACATGGCTAGTTTATAATAATGCATTAGTAATAATGATATATATTTTCTAACTGAAACTTAGTATTACTGCTGGTCTTAAATTAATTAACATCGCTAAACATTTCAGCGTCCAAAGTGAATTTCCGCCCAGAAGGCGTAATTTTTCTGTCGATATTGCTTGTACAATTGGGTAACGAAAAATACAAAAACGCCGTTAAAATAATCAACGCAACTAAGCGAAAACGCTATCAAATGCATTGCCGTTAAAAAAAAGGTGAAAGTTTCTATTAAGCATTGTTGTGCAATAAAGACAAGTATTTTGACTTACATTGTTTAACTTTCTTTTAACTTTTATTAACACTCTTCGGTATCTTAAAATACTACGAAGTTCTTAAATATTTTAAGTTTTGTCGACCTTACTTATAAACGTTGATTATCGGTTATTTAAGTTGAGTATTAATTATATCAACATCTGTCTCTTTTTATTGTCATTTAGTGAAAAGAGGCAGAGTAAATTTAAACATTTCTTAACTTGACGTCGATGTTTATGAGTAAGGCCCTAAAACTTTATAAGCAATCTGTGCGTCGTGTATATGTAACAAATTCGTTACAAAAGATCCGTAATTAATATTAATGATAAGTGTAACATAATACAGTGGTGTGACAAGAAACTTGACGAAACAAGTTTTTAGAGTGTATATTATTACGCTGTTTCTGACAATTAACGAACGAACTGAAAGATTTCTTTCTTTTTAAATAAAATTGAGGTGACTAAGAACATAAAGTCCACCCGATGGTAAGTATCTACTGCAGTCCATGAACACTAACAACCAACTTCAAATAAAGAAGACTACAGATGCTGTAATTATATTGGCTCGCTATACCCTTTAGAGCTGAATGCAGTTGGTCAGATTTAGCAGGTGTGCTGGTACTCGTTTTACGAATTTTTTGGCTTCTTTTTTGTCTATTATCTAGTTCTACTGCTAAGTAACAGTGCTCTTGGGTATGCAAAGTTTGTGTAATATTTTGGGAGGATTTCTATCTTAGTCTTTAAAAGTGACAACGCACCGGTAGCTTCCTTTGCTTAAGTTTGTTGCAGGAGCCACTTTTTATCCCCCCCCTCCCCTCAGCATTTTTAACGAGCAGACTTACGAAAAAGCAACAATGTCTAGTTAGCAGTATTACTTAGTCTTTCATATGACAAATCTGCCGTAGACTTGATGGAAGAAGAATGTTAAAATTACAATACAATAACAAAACACGACATCACAACAGCAAGTCACTCACCAGTTATTTACAAGTAACTAGACAGTAACTATAGTACCACATTAGTTCCAAAGCTGGTTAGACTCGAGCTCCGGTGAAATTCAACAACTAATCGGCACTGAGAAACTTCGAGCACCCTGTAGCTCGTAGCACGGGCAAGTTTGAATTAGCGAAACGTGGTCTAGCATCCACTTGCGGTTTTTTTATTACTTAGTTGCAATTTTTTCTTTTTAGCTTACAGTAAGACGTGAAAGTGATTCGCTTGTTTTTCTTATTAAACTAGTAAGATAAATTTGTCGTGTACACCGAGACATCAATATGAGGTGGAAGTCCATACAAACAATAACTTTTCCAATTCAGCTTTTATACTATAACCGATGCCAGGAGTGTCAAACTCGATTTTTTATAGGCCATTTAATATTTTCATGTAGAAAAATGTCAGCCACCGTGAGCGAAAAGGCGCGCAATTTAAAGCGCGTATATTGGCGGGGTTATTTGAATTTACTGAACTTTTTCGTATATGTAGGTAAATAAAATTTTAAGATCTGGTCGCGGGCTGCTTCATAATGATCCATTGGCCATATGTTTAACACAAGTGTCAAAATTCATTCAAATTACTATCTCATTTTAATATAAATAAAGTAGTAAACTAAGTTGCTTAGACTTAAACTGTTCTAAACAAATCGTTTCTCGTATTCGTTAGTTTAATGGAAACGCACCTTTACATCTCGCCAGAAACTTCTCGAACGTACAGAAAGCAGTTTAGCGCATTAAACTCTCGTTAAATCTAGCTTAACACTCTCCTTCTTTTTTAGCCTCTCACCTTTAACTCTTAGTATTGTTTTCTACCGACTTCAAACAGGAGGAGGTACTCAATTCGTCTGTATGTTTTTTTCTTTTTTTTATGTGTGTTACCTCATAACTTTTTTCTGGGTGAACCGATTTCGATGATTCTTTTATATTTGAAAGCTGGTGCTTCACATGTGGTCCCATATAAATTTGATTAAGGTCTGACCAATAGTTTTTGAGTTATTCTTAATAATTTATATTGAAGTCGGTTATACAAAATTTTTAATTTTTAATTATTGTATGACGCTTAAAACGGAGTAACGGAGTGATTAGGTCTTTTGCTTTAGTGGGCCCGGGTTCTAAACCAAACCGGAGTCTTCGTTAGTGCAAAAGCACAAATTTTTGGTTGAAGCGTAGGGATGTGTTGACTGACGGTTATGTTAAAAATCTGTTTAAAACGTTGCTTTCGAATTATACCCGTCTCAATCTCGTTTAAATAGTTTCATTAAAATCTTCATCCCTTGTTTTTAACCCTTTGGAGTGGAATTTTTTCTCTAAATTTATATGAAATTACCCCTTAAGTATAGTCTATTTAATATAAAAGAATCATTAAAATCGGTTCACTATTGATGAAGATATCGCGTAACATACAAAAGATTAGTCGAATGGTCAACCTTCCCCTTTTTTAAAGTCGGTTAAAAATGAAGTTACTAACAGAGTTTTAAGAAAACTTGTTACTAAGGCCCGCCATATACATTCGAAATTCCGATTCAGGATTTCGGACGCAGCAAGTCCATATAAAATTAAGGATCCGTCACACACGTACAGTAGTTTTCCGTTCGAAATTTTGCGGGCGAAACGGGATTCCGAATGTATGTGGCCGGCCTTACACTATGTATAGACTTACGTCTGAAATAAACTTATTTTATTTTATTTATCTATAGTTTCAAGTATCTAGCCCATTGAAAAGTTAGTTTACGGAACAGACAAAGAGAAGAAAGCGAGTTGATAAAAACGTGCAAAATGTTTCGCCTATGTCGATAATGGCTGAGAGAATATGGTGTATGATAAAGGTTCTTTCATTTGAATGTATACATTTACACAGGAAAAAGTTCCTATCCCCAAGCTTTATAAAAAGGAATAAACTTTCGTGGGTAACGTGATTAATTTGAACCATTTATCTTACGCTACGACGCGTGAAATAGAAAAGAACTGCTTAAACGGCAACTTCATTTTCCCTTGCAACGACTTCGTTATTTTCTTATATTCAACTCACCGATTAAATGGTAAAATTTCTTTACGAACTCTTTTTAACGCGTGAAAATTTCATGGAGGCCAGCCAAAACACCAACGTGGTCACCATCAGCGTGGATGGGAGGTCCCGGAATCTGTTCAGGACGCAACGCTCCGGAGGCAGTACTACCTGCCCCAGCACCCTGGCATTTCTGTCAAAAGGCACTAAGACCACTTCTGAGCCATAAACCTTCCACCAGATCTAATTTCGGTCATCTGCACAGAGTAGAATAGTGCACGAGTGTATGCGCAATATAGGTGTACTCTCTATCCTTCAATCGCATAGCAATACGATACGACCTAAGGATCAGAGGCACGGGGTTGACACACCGCTAACTTTCTGACTTCGGGCTGCATGAGAATTTCTTGACAGAAAAATCCAATAACTGATTTTGGCGCCACCCAGTATTCGACTCTGGGACCACATAAACAGCAGTTGCGCCTACGACCACTAGACTAACGAGGTTGGGGTCACATTACTGGGTGTACGAGACCCCTATCCCGCTTGCCAGCAGCTCCAGAAGCTCCGTTTCTGGTGAGGGTATACCACAATCAAAAGGAGGGCCGCGTCAAACGCCTTCCGATTACTAATGTTAACTACACATAGAACAAACATTTTGAGCTTAGGGCGGATTACAAAAATAGTAGTATTGTTAATACCCCTGTATCAGTGCACACTTTTATTTCTCTTTTCTCTTCTCTGTGTCATTGTAAATTTAAAATAATTAAATGCAAAGTTAATCTATGATAAAGTGCAGTTTCAAATACACGTCTTCTTACACACATTATAATCTTTATCCAATTATAGACTGTATTAGTTTTATATACAGTTGGATTTGCTGTGCGCACCGAAGAACTATTGTTTAGCGACCTCAGTCGTGCTATGCAAGCATTACTTCTTGTTACTCTTTGTACAAAGTTCTCGTGTAAGTGTTGGATAGCAATAGGATTTGCCAAAGATTATTTTGTACACCAGCACGATGAATGCACGGAACAAACACGTTTTTAAATAGCCCGAAGTTTATACTTAAATAAGTAACTATATTGACACGTTTTTTTAACGTTAACATTATTTAATCTGTGGTACAGTGGCGGAGTAAGAGAATCCACTACCCCATATCATCCTGTGGGTGGTCGCCGTTATAGGTGAAAGAGTGAAATGAAACAGAAAATTAGCAGCAGCATCTTCCTGATAACAACTCAAACCATTAAAAACTCCGGTTGTTAATCCGTCTGCCAAGGCAACTATGGCAAGTATCCATCGGGCAATCTATGGAGGAGTCTATTCTCTCAATGAGGCTCCTCCATAGGAGGCGTTTGTTTAATAGTGGAACTAAGGCTGCAATGAATGAATGAATCAGACGTTTTTAACAAAAAGGCCGGAAAAGCGTTTTTTCATTATGCGAATACCTTTTAATAGCTATGTAGATTTAAAAATTTGTAATAAGTGAAATGTATAAAAGCTGTTGGTGTTCCGAATAAAATAAATAAATATAAATAATAACAAATAAAGTACAAAAGTTGATCGTGTTTTCTTTCGTTACATTTAATTTTACAATAACATTGAAAGGTTATGAGCAGTGGGCAAGCGTTTGGTTGCTGTGCTGCGGGCCACGGTTTCACATACTGCACGGAGAAAGTATTTGTATAAAAGATCTGCAAATAATTTTGTTCCGAGTCTAGATATTGCCAATGTGTAACGCAGGTAAAATTCCTCTACAATACAGAAGAATTTTCTAATGTAGGGTTAACGTTTTAAAAACAATAGGTTAATATGCGCGTTGTTTTAATATTTATCTACAATAGTTAAAAAAAAAACAGAAAAGAAAAACCTATCGGATACTGAATAAAATTTCTAACTTAATTAACATTTTGTATTTAATAGTCACATACCCTATTACCCACGTTTATTTTATAATAAGGAAAGAGTAAAATGACACAGATTTTATCGGATCGTTAGTTAATCAATAGTTAAAGCGGGAAGAGAGAAAGATAACGTTATTAGGCTTACTTTATTAAACATTACCTGTTTGTAAGGTATCTACTTAAGAAAAAGCGGTCTCTTGTAAATCGGTGCCCCCACGAACTAGTACCCAATGCGACCATTACCATGGATTACCGCCGGCCAATAAATATGTTTGTTTATGTTACTCATTAAAACTTACCATACTTTTATTGAAATTAAATGAAGAATAAATTATGGCTTAATTCATGAGCTAGCTGGGAATTTATTTACGTTATAGGTCTCAGTGATTAAAGTGTCGACTTATATTGTATCTCCATCTATAGTTGCGTGCTGCTATTTTTCGAATAATCTGCATTTGGTGACATTTTGAACACACTTCCGATTCTGTTATTGTATTAGGCCAGATTCTTTTTTGATTCCTTATAGTCGCGAAAGAATCAAAGAAGAAAGTCTCGACATATTTTCTTTACAAGAGACTCAAAGAAAGAAAGGCTAATGCGGTGTGTCATTAGGATGTTAGAAATCTCATCAGAAAGCTCAACTCAGTTGAGTAGAAACGGCTTTTGCCGTTCTAACCTACTGTCAACGTTTTATACTAATCAGTGTGCTACACAAGTATAACGAGTTGTTCAATTGATTGATGTGTATTGTCGAAGAATAGTGCTTCCGCGTGTCCGAAGGGATAATAGATTCACATTTTGTTAACTGCAAACAAGTCCTGTACATGAACAACCCAAAGCATTTCTACTCTACAAGTAAATCTTGGCGCTGTATCAAATATCATCCAGTAGTTTCAACCAAAACGTTATAGTCGTTGGAAATATCTTTTAGCAGACTACAAGGCTGTGCAATATTTTCTGTATATTGTTAACACTATCTCGAATTTGTCATCGCTTTTATTGGTCCGTGTAAAGTTAGAAAATGTTCTCAATTTTATTTATTATTATGTATTTTATCTTTTCCTTTTGTAGATAATTTAATGAAAGTAACCTCTTCCAATAATTGAACTCCTTGCCGACGTTTCTTTATTTTCCCAAACTTAGACTTTTGATCACTTTAAACCTCGACTTAATTATGCTTCTCCTAAGTATGTTCATTCGACCGCGATATTTATTAACATTTTTTTTAGTATAGGGTGACAAGCACACAGTCCATCTGATGGTAAGTTCTTGCTGTGACCCACAGACATCTACATCTATCCTCAATAAAGAATCAAAATGCAGATGCGTTGCCACCCGTGAGGAGTAAGATGGAATGCCTCTTTTCCAGTAAAAAGGGTCTCCGGTACACTCACCATACAAAACACAGCAGTGTTAAGCTGCTATTTTACGCTGGTATTCTGTGAGAGCGTGGTCCTTCCCGGTCGAGCCGACCCATTCGTGCTACAACTATACTGCTAATATAGCTGCAGCATGGCTCCACCAAGTCAGTCTGATTTGAAATAATAAATTCTTATAGTGTAACTTGACTACATGAATGTTTTAAATGATTCAGTAAGCTCTTTTAGTAAAGTAGAAAATTTTAATTATTATAAATAATAGCTGGCTAAGAAAATAATACGTTGTTGCCGCAAAATAAATAATTGTGGAAATATCGTTTTAAATTTGGAAGAGTTATATTGTTTAATTAGGAATGATAATACATTCATTAAAAGTAAATTATAAATAACTTTCAAATAAATTTGTCAGTACGATATGCGTATAAGTTAATTGTACTATGTCTATAACCTTCGCCCAAGTGCAAGCAATAAGTTGACAAATTTTTACCGCAATCTGATGAACGGTATGGCAGCGCATGAAATACGAACAAACAAACATTAATTTTTATATATTAGATGAGATTAAGGATTAAAAGTGCATTTAACGACATTACGTTTGTCACTTGCACCACACTTGTTCGAATGTAGAGGACGCGCTTTCGCGTCTACGTCCCACGGCCTCTCTTCAAGTTTGGAGTGGTGTAATTTAATTACTAGAGACCGTCGCATTCGACGTAATCACAGAAGTGATTTACCAGCATGCCTGCGAGCTTACGACCCCTACCACGAGCACGGTAATTGTATTACGTCTAACACGAATCAATTTTCTATTTGCACAAATTGCTTTGTAAATAATCGGTTAAATTGACAGACAACGAAACTGTTAAATGTCTTTTTTCTTGCTTGGGTAGGTTATTTTTGATTTTTAATTCAGCCCTACAAACATTTAGATGTTCGGCAACCGGCAACCATCGGGGCTCTACAAGGTCCACGTTCTGTGGGCCGCTTCTGAAAGAAAGGGTGTAAACTTAAGCATTAAGTAATTATAATATGTTATTTTGCATAGAATAAAAGGCAGGTCTGAAGGCGACATCATTATTTCTTCTAGAGTTATGCGAGACAAAATTATTAATGACAGACGTTCACACACATACATAGACATCCATTACTTCAAATGGTTGAAAAAGATTTTCTTGAATCATAGCTAAGGACAATCTCGATCAAGTCTCCTTTCAAACAAAAAAAAACTTTATCTAAATCAGTTCATTTGTTTGGGAGCTACGATGCCACAGACAGACACACAGATACACCGACACAGATACACAGATATACACATTAAACATATAACACCCATCTTTTTCGTCGGGGCTTAAAAACAGATGAATCGGACCTAGGCTATATAATTATTTATTGTGTATTTAATACATTGTCATTAGTGGTGGTCGTAATATAATTATAAGCACAAATGGGTCGGCTCGGCCGGATAAGGACCACGCTCTCACAGAATACCAGCGTAGAATATATGTATGTATACAAATATATAATGTTTGGTGAGTGTACAGAACCGGAAGCCTTGTTTACTACAAACGAGGCATTCTATATTAGTCCTCAGGGGTGACAACGCATTCTGCATTTTGATTCTTAATCGAGAATAGATATAGATATCCATCAGGTGGACTGTGTGCTCGTTTGTCATTCTTAATGTATTAAAAGAAATAATCTTCAATTCAGCAAAAGAGGAAAAGCGTAGTAGTAGACATTATTATCATATTCACTCATCTCTGGCAGTAAGTCCTGGACCTTCGCCAACGGAGACAAATATAAAATATGCTCCTTTAATATAAGAAGAGTTAACGCGATTAGAATGATATATACGATAGACAGAGATAGGCGAGATAATATCGCAAAAAGCTTTTTGTTTTTTCTACTATCCCGGTTTCCTGTTAGCCGGGTTTTCCGTAGGTATTATAGCTGAGTGTTCGTATGTTCAGTGATAAACGATATTAATGCATGAGGAAGTAGTTTTGTGATATTCTCTGATATTATGTTCTAGATTTTATGAGGTTTGTTGAAGGACATGAAATAGGAATAGATTTTTTTTATTCAATGCAGGTTATATATAACACTTTGTGAAAATCATTCTTATGTTTAATCTACCACTTGTTCGGAATATACCTTTGTCCTGGAAGAACCAGCAACAATCCCAGCGGAACATTTTTTCAAAAAAAAAAGTTCATAGTCATCTATTACGTTACATACTATATAAATCATATTAGAAATAGCTTGGTAGCGACCACCTCATTCCCAAGGGTTAAGTTAAATAAATAAAATTGAAGTGTCTGTTTGTAATGCCAAAATAACAGCTTTTTACTAAAGGCATATTATGAAAGTATATACGGTACATATAACATTTTTTTTTAATTTTTGTCTAGCGTCTGTCTGTCTGTTTGTCCCGGCTAATCTCCGAAACGGCTGGACCAATTTTGACAGGATTTTCACTGCCAGATAGTTAATGTTACAAGGAGTAACTTAGACTACTTTTATTTCAGAAAAAATTAGGATTTCGCGCAAAAAAACTTATAACCCATAAAATACAATCGTAATAAATTCCACGCGGACGAAGTCACGGGGAACAGCCAGTATTATAATAATACTTTTTATATAATCTTTGTTTAATAAAGGGAATTAAAGGTATTTAATACAGTTAAAATATTATCAACATCATTTAATTTTTCATCACACTAATCCAAAAATCATAAACTTATTTTCTTCTTTATTCTCTTTATCAGCATGAAATAGTCCATTTCGGACTTAGACATCTATTGTATGTTTAAGTTTCACACCTTTGACGTTGCTGCCCGTCGTCCGTCTGAGTAAATCACGTCTGGTGTAAACGAGATGATTTTATCGAAGGCATAAGATTTTTTCTAACAATTTCCATATTCCCATCTTATCACAGTAATGCTCGATTCCTATATTCAAGAAACGTCTCCGTAACGATCCGTTTTATAACATACGATGTGCGTGTAAAAACAGTTAATATTACAGACTATTCATTTAACAACTTAGGATGACATAAAAGGAAAAAACATTGAATGGTTCATTAAAAGTTGAACTGGTATTTTGTTTTTAAAAACGGGTTTTCATGTATTTCATTTACTGCAAAACGGCTCGTAAAAGATAACGAAGCGTTTTTGAATATAGAAACGCGGCATAATATGACAAAATGGGGTTTGGGGTTCTCTTAGGTTCTACACAGGGCACAGTGTTTAATAGTTTATAATTAAAACTTAAATGCTGTCGATCATCGTTAGCTTATAATTGTTATAAGTAAAGTTTAACCCATACTTTTTTATCGTCTTGAGCCATCTGCATCCATCGACTTCCTGCATGTCTTACGAAGTTGTCATTCCATCTAGTGGGGGGCGGCCCTACACTTCGCCTAGCGGTACGAGACTGCCACTCAAGAACCTTTATTCTCCATCGGTTGTCGATTTTTCGAGGTATATGGCCGGCCCATTGTCACTTCAGCTTACTAATCCGTTGGTCTATGTCGGTTACTCTGGTTCTACTATCGTTTAATCTATTTTAACTAGAGTAAAAGGGTTTAGTTTGTACATTGCATAATGCACGACATAACTCAGAACTTAAAACTGCTATTAACGATTTTTAAAAGACAGTGTGAAAAGCAAACTGTGAAGTTTTTTTCTTTTCTTTCTTTCTTTTATTTAACAATTTTTATGGAGTGGGCAGGATAGAATTCGGGTTACTTAATTACGAAATTAACGGCGGGCACTTAACCCCTGAGCTAACACGGTTCAAGGCTCTCTCGCTAGTATTCGCTAATAATTTTCTAAGTTAAGATAAATGTATTAACTGTATTACATTGTGAAGGCTTTGATTTATTTCAATAACTTTAAGTCATTGAACTGTGACTTTCAGATTGTAACGCTCCAATTGGCAGTTACAATGAGAATCTCTCGGTTAAGTTTTTAATGAATCGTTTTAAAACCAAAAATTGTTTGTGTATTCTGACCATTGTTCTGGGTCTTCTTCATTTTCATTCTTTATGATCTCTTTGTGCTTCCTCCTGGTATAATTGAAAACTATTGGAAAAACTCGGGGATGCTTGGACTTTTATTGTTTGCCCGTTTGTACTGGCCTGTTCTCATAACGTAATGTAGATATTTTTGCAAACTTTTACACTAGCATGCTTTTATAACGTGGTTAATTGATAGTCACGTACTTAAACTATAGTTTTAGAAGATTCTTTCTCACAAAAGAGATTTAACCGCGGCGCAGCAGTCTTCGCTAAATTTGATAATTGCTGTCATATTCCATACTCTGCTTTTAATTCGCTCTACACAAATGATTCCACTCCTTTGCTGTACGCATTACGGACGACGAAGCAAACCGTTTGGTTCGAATGCGTGGTATGTCTACAATAAACGGGTGGAGACCAGCAGAGTGTATGGTTGTTTGATGATAGAACGGAGAGGGAGGAATCACCTACAATAATATATACGTTATAATAATATACACTTAATAACCCATAAAATAACATATTATATAACTTATAAAAATCATCATGTTAGTTTGTCTGCGTCGCTGCGAGTCGTGGGTTGGATTTGCGAACGGGAAAAATATTTGTAAGGCCTGCAAATAACTGCTCTTACTCTGGGTATTTGATCGCGTGCAATTTATGTCTGTTTTATAGAAAAAGGGTGACAAACGAGCACTCAGTCCACCTGATGGTAAGTGGATGCTGTGGTCCATAGACATCTACATTCATCAAAATGCAGATTCGTTGTCACCCCTGAGGACTAAGATGGAATGCCTCGTTTCCAGCAAAAAGGCTCGCCGGTTCTATACACTCACCATACAGCAGCATTAAGCTGCTATTTTAAGCTAGTATTCTGTGAGAGCGTGGTCCCGCCCCAGTCGAGCCGACCCATTCGTGCTACAACTATAATATAGCTGCAGCGTGGCTCTACCACGCATAAAAATGATAATATATATACCACGTAATAAAATGATCTAAGATGGATCTCTCTTTTTCAACAAAAAAACTGTCCAAATATTTAAAACTTTGCATGATTTTTTTTATATAGGATAGGGTCACAAACGAGCACACAGTCCACCTGATGGTAAGTGGTTGCTGTGACCCATAGACATCTACATCTATCCTCAATAAAGAATCAAAATGCAGATGCGTTGTCATCCGTGAGGACTAAGATGGAATGCCTCGTTTCCAGTAAATTAAGTCGTGTAGTGGCGGCGTAGGGGAATCCATTATTCCTTATCATGGTTGTCGTAGGAGGTGACTAAGGGAAATGAAACAGAGGACTGTTAGCAGCATCTTCTTGATAACAACACTACGTAATAAAAAAATGCGGTTGCCAACGTGACAACTACGACAATTATCCCCCCCCTATAAGTTAATCTGGCAGTAGACTTTTAATTACCTATAATTAATTCTGTAAATTGTTTCAATATTGTAGGTATCGTTATAAAAATAATGCGCATTTTCGATTGCAAATGTTGTACAGCAAAATTTCACACGAAAATTGAATATTCAATCCGTAATAACATCAATTTCCATGTTACAACGGCAACAGATTTCAACGTACCAACATTAAATCGGTAATGATCAGATCGCATCGGGACGAAAACAAAACGAAAGCGAGCCGTAAAACACATTTGCGGTCAACCGAACAATTTTCTCTAATACGGTTTTAATTTCAACGAAAACATGACGTTCGTTTTTTTAAACTCGAAATTATCTCCACCTGTTACCGTCAAATTATATGATTGGGAGCGGTCCGATTAGGGGCTTTTAAAGCTACAGCGAAAAGCGGAACCGGAATGTTGAGTGGAGGTCTTAACTTCGTCCTGTCTGCCCCTCAAAAGAAATCGGAAAATGAACAAAGTTATATTACTCGTAAAATGTGTTATAAATAAGGATAGAAAAGTTTTGCATCGCACTGGAGTTATAACTTCAACTCATATTACAAAAATGACATACAATTTGCTTCTACAATGATAAAAATATATTGAGCATTTTATTTTAAGAAATTACAATGTTTCAATTACATACTTTCATATTCTAAAGTAGAAACAGCTAAATGCATTTTTGAGAAAGTATAATACGCATATAGTTGTAAGTATTAAAATAATCCAATTAAATCCTGCAGGTAGTTTTCTCGTTATTTTTAGGTAAAATAGACGATCATGTTTGAGGACAATTTTTGAACGATCGAAATTTGAATTTTGAACGTTAGTATTACGGAATTCGGTGCTATTTTCTGTGATACCCAAAGAATTTGTTGATATGGGATATTTTTTTATTGTTCACCCTGGAGCCAGGAAGTGTAGTGGCCCCGTCGTTTCAAAGTGTTTACATGTTTGTGCCTGGCCTGTTTGGTTTGGGTCTTTGACTGCATTTTCGGCTGCATGCGGTTTAGGCGCGAACTCGCCGGATGTTTCTTTTTTTGTGAGTTAGCTAAGTGCAGATCAAATATTGCCAGAAGTTTTTAACGTCGTGTGTTTTGTTTTAATTTATTCGGTCCCGACTCCCGATCGGTGACAGCTGTGTGGCCTATTTGGGTAAGATATTTAGAGTTGTGTCGATTCACGGGGGGTTTGTATTTGAACATTTAGCTTTCTCAAAAACAATCATCAATATATATAATTATTATTCCTATATTTCTTAGTGTAAACATGCGTTAGTAGGTTTTATAATATAAACAAAATATAAGCAGACGGCAGGAAGTATTGGTAGAAATTAGATCGACCTATTTTACTTGACCTATTTTACTAACTGTTATAAGATTAATGATCGCTGTCACCAATGTATTGTCGTTATTATTGCTAATACTTCTTAATTCCACTGTTGTACATAGATATTTTAAAGAGTCACCCATACTTAATGCCGGGCGGGTGGTTTATTGAGCACAAAGTCGATAATGCATTGATAATTATTTGATTTAACCGGAGACCCTTTTTACTGGAAATGAGGCATTCCATCTTGGTCCTCAGGGGTGACAACTCATCTGCATTTTGATTCTTAATCAAGAAGAAATGCAGATGTCTACGGGTCACAGCATCCACTTACCACCGTGTGCTCGTTTTATATTAATATATATACCTTATTCTATATAAAATTTTATAAGTGGTAGAGCCATGCTGCATCTATATTATTAGTATATTTGTATCACGAATTGGTCGGCTCGACCGGGGAGGGACCACGCTCTGACAGAAGACCAGCGTAAAATAGCAGCTTAACGCTGCTGTGTTTCGTATAGTGAGTGTAGAGAGCCGGCGACCCTTTTTACTGGAAACGAGGCATTCCATCTTAGTCCTCACGGGTGACAACTCATCTGCATTTTGATTCGTAATCGAGGATAGAGGTAGATGTCTATGGGCCGCAGCAAACATTTACCATCTGGTGGACTGTGTGCTCGTTTGTCACCCTTATCCTATATAAAAAATATGAATAAATGTAACTTAATGTCACAGATTGATGATGAGGGTCACCTCATCGTCAATCTGTTACATTAAGTACCAGAGTTTTTGGAAGGATTTCATTTGGATGCCCAGAGAAAACAGATTGCCGGCTAGCAATCTGCTACGACTGACGGCATCCAAATGCATAAAATAGTTTTGCCCATCTTATGATAACTAATAATAATATCTATCTATATGTTATTAATATCTATCTGTATGTTTAAGGAAACGACTAAATAAAAACAGTGAAATTATATACAAATTGCATTAAAAAAGCCTGCCAGTAGTATCATAAAAGTCACTAAATAAAAACATATTTATTGTCCAAATACCTAAATTAGACTGGGAAGTTAAAATGAAATTGCTTTCAGACTTTTTGAATTAAAAAAAAAAAACTAATAAAGTTGCGTCTCATATTTTTTCATTACCTCTCAAGAAGACCTCTGAAGGACCAAGAAGTAAAAGATTTGATATAAAAATTTGAATTATTTACATTGTCAAGTACTATCGGAATTCTGATTGGTGGAATCGAATTTAAATAACACTAATGAAACTGGGGTTATATTAGATTTTTAAATGCAAAAAATAAACATGTGTCGGTCGGTCTCTATTACCACGCTAATCTTGAAATTCGTTGCGTCGAATTAGACAAGGTTTTTCAATATTCAACAAAGATTGTGGTTGATCGTGGAATTTATGTCGAACATGACTAAGCGTAATCAATTCGCTATTAGATATGATTTAACTACGTTTACAGCTTATTTGTAGTTTAATTCGATATAGGTGGCTGCTGTTGCCCATGGACACCTGCAGCCATTTCAAACAAAGAAGGCTACGGTCACCTCTAAGGACTAAGATGTAATGCCCATATATAAAGTACTCCGTGGTAATGCCTCACAGCCTGTAATTAATCTGACTCTCTATACTGTTCAGACCGGCAACATAAATAGGTAAGAGTATGGTACCTATCCAGATGGACTTCTACGCAAAAAAGAATCCAACCACCTATAGATGACCTATGTTTTGATAGTAATATTTTTATTTATTGCTTATGATTTCCCGTGTGTGTGGCGGTGAAAAAACTAAAACCCATTTTGTTTCTTGGGTGTCGTAAGAAAGATTTCTGGGCAAAAAAGGACCCCTACCATCTATAGATGACCTATTCATAGCTGCTTATTGATTTACTAAATAGTAAAAGTTACAGCCTATATACGTCCCACTGCTGGGCACAGGCCTCCTCTCATTTCTGAGAGGGTTTTACTACATAGTAGCTACCACAAAAGTAACAGATTTCTTCACCGGCGAGAATGCAAATCCACATATGCAATGTAACTAACAACATTTTGGATTAGTACAATGAAGTTTAAGACGGGCGTCAAGGCTCTGAGCTACCACGGTTCATTATTGCTCCAAATTCCAACGGAATAACGGACATTGTGCTGGTCACGTTTTTATCTCATTAGTGATGCAATCTGAAGATTTATCTGCTTTTGAGATGACCATTAATATTTGTCAAAACGGTTGCTTTTGTCGTCGGCTCCATGGACTGTGTATTTTTACTTCGACGACGACGATTTAATCGATAAAAATTTGAGGTTGTTGTAAAGAGTATATGGAGAAAATAATATAAGAATATGTTTGTCATGGAATATTGTTTTAATTTCACTTTAAAAAAAATTTAATTTTGGTACCTACCTACTGTGCGGGATGATATTGAGACTTGATTGTTTATATTTGATAAAATAATTCATAATAATTTTAAACAGACAAAGACAAACTCCCTAGTTTAAGGAGAAGTAAGTAAGAGTTCAAAAAGGAAATCCAGACCTAATAATATCTTTTATTTTGTCCATCTAGATTTAATCCCCCTTTTTACAAGGTATGGCTTTTTGATAGTCTCGGGTTTAAATTATGGCTTAAGATGAGTCCTCCTCACGAAAGAAGTTGCCACAGTTTTCAAAAAATTTACATTTTCTGTGAAATTACATACTATATATTTTAATTCGCATATTTTCCACGGTACTCCTTTATTAAATCTCAACTCTAGTTTATTCCTGAGCTGAGACTAATTATAAACTACTTTGTGTACTAAGGCGGTATATAAATATAAAAACTAGTATCTTAAATATTTATGTCCATTAATCTAGACTAGACTTTTTGATGATTTGGAATTCTTGTAAAGTTAGCATACTGTCAGATTTTATCAACAGAAATATATACTTCAACAATCGCTGTAGGCCTTTTAATTTACTCTATCCTCCTATAAATATTTCACTAATCATACATTAATAACGGGTACAAAAGGCTTAACATATTAAATGTAAGTTATTTCATTCCGTGATTGATACGTCACATTAATTTATTACTTTATCCAAAGAGATCCTATTATTATCTTACTTAAACTATTCTTATAACTGTAGGCTATCAAACGCCCACACAACCAATGAACGCCGATCACGTCAAATATCTTAAAGATAAGCCAAAAATAATTACATTAAACTCGTAATAATCTTTACATTTTATATATTCATAGCGACTTCTTGCTGACATTTATTATGTTAAAGAAGTATTAAGCCTAAAGTACGACGCGATGCGAATTTTCCTAATGTTTCGTCTTCATATTTAAAGCTTAAGGTTTTAACTGTAAGATTAATAAACGCATTCTGGTAAATGTTGCAAGGCAATTTGAATTTATGTATGTGTGAGTTCAGTATTGATCTGCAAGTTTTTTTTAATAAAATTTATGTGATAAGCGAAATAACAGTCCACCTGATGGTAAGAGGTTAATTCAGCCCTGTAGACAACTTTAAGCAAAGAAGGCTAAAGATGCGTGTTCATCTCTGAGGACTAAGATGGAATGCCTCTCAGCCTATTTTAATACTGGCTCTCTGTAACACCTTCAGACCGAAACACACCAGTGCATAGGTAAGAAACCTACCTTGATGGACTTATAGGCAGAAAAGGATTCCTACCACTTATTGCAGGAGATTATCACTATTTATATATATACAGTGTGAACTCTATATAACAACACTCAAGATACTGTGCATATTTTGACGTTATAGAGAGTTGTCGTTAAATGGAACGAAGAAAAATCTGTATTAGAAAAAGAAAAAGTTTATTTCAGACACTTTTTCGTCAATATACAGTGATTTTCTCTTACTTGCCATGTTTACAGTTTGAAAGTCTGTGAGCAACTAGGAATATGATAACGTATAGATAATCCATGACTCCTACTAACAACAGTCTACACGTGCAAGCAATCCCAATATGTAAACAAAACAACGGATTTCTTAGAGAGTTTGGTATGCATGATGCCGACAGTAGAGTTTATTACGGGCTAGGATAATAAAGCGACAAAATAACGTACACAGCTGTGCAGTTTTTACTAATTTTTGCAACTTAAAAAGTACTTTTTATTATTTAATTGTTGTCGTTATTGAGAGTGGATGTAATGCTAAACTCCATGTAACGTCATTCGTTAAATCGAATGACGTTACATGGAGTTTACACTGACTTACATATATGTATGTATAGATTATCACCTAGAAAAGTATTTTCAACTCTTGAATTCTCTATGATTTAAATTGGTATGGTTTCATATAAGTTCTAAAATAATTAAGAAATTAAGCCCGAGTGGAAAGCGTTCGGTGGACGTGGAACATAGCGAGGCGTATCCATACAACTGTGTATCTAGAAGTATAACAGATTATAAAGATTTTTTTCAACAAATTATTTGCCCGCCAAATCAAAAATTCCAGCTGCGAATGGAACGCAGTCTCCAGTGTTCAAACTTTATATGTATTTGTATATATATATACTTTATAATATATATTATCACCTAGAAAAGTATTTTCAACTCTTGAATTCTTTTTCTATGATTTAAATTGGTATGGTTCCATATAAGTTCTAAAATAATTAAGAAATTAACCCGAGTGGAAAGCGTTCGGTGGGCGTGTAACATACAACTCTTACGCTCTTCATTCTGCACACTACTAAACAAGAGCGTGTGTTTGTTATGGCGCACGCTGCACGCTCTTCCAAACGCTCATTACTGAGGCCTTATCTTCAATTTCTTGTACCTGAACGGAGTGCGTGGCGGTGCGTGCGTCGTAGCGGCGCTCTCTGCCATGGCTACCACTCAAAATGTGTATATTAGGGGTGTGTATACTATGATTTTTTTAAGTATGCGAAATTATTCTATTTTAACAAGGGCTTACATTGGCGTGAGGCTTTTAGTAAACACTCAAGTAGCAAAAATATTCAAACATATTATATTTTTTATGTTTTCGCCTTCTACTATATTTTTATAAGTTACTAGAGTTCCGCTTAGGTGTTCAGTGACAAACACGTACGGAAGAATTATATATAAGATAGTTACGATAAAACTATATTTTTATATAAAAAGTTAACAAGCAACCCCACTCAAAACCTTGTGAATATAAAATTTTAATTTGTCGCTATTTGCACTTAATCATTTTTAAAACATAACAGCACGCAGGCACAAAGATTGGCCAAGCCTATCTATTGGATTGTTGTTCCTTATTTAGAAATCCGCTTAAGCCACTAAGCAACTCCCAATTCTTCCTTGTGTTTAATATTTTTCTCTCGTTTCTTTTTTGCTTTTATTACAAACATGGGCTTCGTTTAAAAAATTCTATTAATCAATATTTAAAACTGTTCTAATTTTTACATCGTCCAAAAGGGTTCACGTTTATTGAGAACCATTCATTCACATTTAGGTAGCATAAAATTAATATGCCAACTGCTATGTCAAAGCACGACCAAAACGCGTATCATTTCATTTTATTTATTTGTTTTTAATTCCCGACGTTTCTGTTGCTTTGCATCACCCATGGTTACGGGAGCACTGTGAGGTGTTTGACGTCGGGAATCAAAAACAAGTAAAATCAAACGCGATATAATTCGTTAAACTAGTTTTGTTCAAAAATACTCGTAGATACATTATTATATTTGACTAGAAAACTAATGTGTTTTGTTCCATTTTTATTATGTTTATTCTGCTCGTCCATTGTTGATCATTAGGGTCTATTAGACAGAAAAAAAATACCGATTTTTTAATAATATATATTTTAAAATCGTTAAATAATGTTTAAACAGTTTTCTACAATTCGCAAGTCACAAAAAGGGACTGGTCGCTTTTTATCAGTGCCTTACCAATGTCTGATATGCAAATGCAAACGCTTGGACGCCAAACGATTCTGCGAATGCAGTCGTTTAGTTCACCGCAGCAGAGACAAGACAAATACTGAGTGTACAGTGTACACTCTGAATATTAAGCTGAATACACACTGCTCTCAACTTTTAAGTTTAATGTGAGTTTCATATAAACGTTAAATTTTTCTCTTATTTGCAAACATATTACACATCATTTTGTTTCGTTATTTAATTAACTGTTAATTTTCTCTCATTCTTGTCAGGTACAAATAACAAACTTACACAAAATTTTACATTGAAATGAACGTATACTTTTACTTCATCGTCATCGGCTGTGGCAGTCCACTGCTGGACATAAGCCTTTCCCAAGATGCGCCATTTAGCACGGTCTTTGGCTTAACGCATCCAGTTCCCGCCAGCCATCTGGTGCAAATCGTCGCTCCATCTTGTCAGGGGGTATCCCACATTACGTTTGTCTAGGCTTATTGTGCATGCGTTTTACAAACACGAAAGGCGACGTCAGAATCTTTGCTCTCCGGCGGATTTCTTCGTTACGAAATTTATCCACCAGAAAAACTCCAAGCATTGCTGTTTCCATTGCCCGTTGAGCTACTTTGAGCTTATGAAGTTTATTAGTTTTAGTAAATAGCAATTTCTTGAAACCTGGAAAATTTAACTTTTTATAAATTTTTGTCGAATTGTTAACCTCCTCTTTTTAAGTCGGTAGAAATTGGATCTTATATACCTTTCCTTGTGTCTTGTACCGTCTCTTACAAAATATGTGTGCCTGCAGTATGTACTAAGTCTAAGCCATATATTATGCAGATGACAAAATTATAATTCTACCACACGTTTCGACCGTGTGCTCGAGTTCGTGTCTTCTCATTTGTGTGAATAAAAGTATGTTAATCGTAAGACCGGGGCTTGTTTTGCCACGTTCTATAGTCGTTTTATTTTATATCCACAACATTAAAAAAATAACGAGGTAAGTCTTTCTTGGATTCGAATTCTGTTTTTTATTTATCGGTTTTTTAATGAAAGTTAGGTCGTTTAGTGACGGCGTAAGAGCATCCACTACCCCCTATCATCTCGTGTCGTAAAAGGTGACAGAACGAAATGAAACAGGAGATGGCAGCAGCAATTTCCTGATTACCCAAAATAATAAAAACCTGCGGTTGTCACTTCAAGTGTTGCAACTATAGCAAATATAAGGCAACCTGTGCGGGTGCCTATGTTCAGATGTGGAATTTTTATAGGCAGTAATGATGATGATGATGTAATGTGGAAACTCGATAGTAAACTTTATTAGCAATATGAATATCAATAAATATTTTCTATTATTTCTATGAATAAAACAAGGCTTATTTGCTTTGTATTTGACAGAAGGTAAAGGCTAGATCATTATTTTTCTGTCAACAAACATATTAATATTATAAGGCATATGTATCATGTTATTCTTGAACATTCCGATAACTGCGAGAAGGTACACGAAAACACAGAGGCACCCACTCGTTCTTTTTATTTGTACAGTAAGGGTGATAAACAAACGTTTTAGAGCAACGCTGCAGCTACATTATGGTTGCAGCACGAATGTGTTGGCTTGACAAGGGAAGGACCACGCTCTAATAGAATACCACCGTAAAATAGCAACTTACTGCTACTGTTCGTATAATAAGTATAGAGAATCGAAGACTCTTTTAACAAAAAGGCATTCTATCTTAGACCTCAGGGTAGGTAATAAACACAACTATCTACATTTTGATTCTTAGTCTAGAATATATATTGTCTATGGGCCGTAGCATCCACTCAACATCAGTTGGATTGTACATTCGTTTGTCACCTATTCTATAATATAAAAACAAACACACAGTTCACCAACTATCATTAAAATTAAGAATAAATATGCTGATGCGTTTTTATTCTTGAAGACTAAGATCCAGATCCAGTGCCTTGTTACCAGTGTATTCGAGGTTATCTACACTTACCGTACGGAAAATATCAACATTATGCTATATTTAACGCTGGTATCGTGTGGGAGCGTGGTTCTTCCCCGGTCGAGCCGACCCATTCGTGCTACAACTATATTATAACTATTAATATAGCTGCAGCATGGCTCTACCACGTGATGCAGATGTAATACTAGCGAGTCTAACGTTAAAGAAAACAGGTTCATTTAATACCGCAAGATTGACAATGCTAAAAGGTCAATATACTTTGTATGTGGTTGATAGTTGAGTCTCGGATTTAAAATGTGAATAACGATCTGTCTAAATCTATCATTTTTGTCATACATTTTATCGCGATTGCTTATCTTACCGAACGCAGTTGAGGTTTTAAAATGTGCTAAAAAAATAAAACAAAACTTATAGGTATTATTTCAACTGTGGTAAATATGTATGTGATAATGTTTTTTATTGTAAAACATATATGTATATTGTTTTACAATAGTCACATTAAAGATTTTCTTTTATAAAACTGGAGGGACAAACGAACTTACAGTCTACATGATGTTAAGTGGCTACTGCAGTTCATGAACACCTGCATCCAACTTCAAGCAAAAGCCTATAGGTGCGTTGTCACCTCTGAAGACCAAGATAGTATTCTTTACTTACGGCCTGACATAAAAGCTATAATTACTTACAGAATTTAAAAGCAAGTTTTTTAACTTATTATAAGCCAGTGCTGTACCACAATCCCAACCTGGTGGTAAGTGGTGATGTAGCCTTAGATAGTAAATCGCACGGCCTTAGCGTAACAAAAGCCTATTCACTTTTGCCTTGAAGATGCCTAGATTGTATTCGGATTTCGGACGGAAAGATAGACGCAGGCAAATTAATCCCTAGTGGAGGCCGAAGGCTTCTGGTGGGCTGGGTCTCAGCGCAGGTTAAGCTGCTGGAGCCCAGACCTCTGAGGTGCTACCGCTGTCTCGTGGGGCACCACGTATCGGTGAAATGCGCCTCGGAGGTTGACCGCAGTGGCCTTTGCTTCCGCTGCTGTCAGCCCGACACATATCGGCGACCTGCTGCGCCACGCCGCACTGTGATGCATGTGCGGCGACCGGCAAGCCAGCCGATCACCGGGCCGGAAGCAGGCCTGCGTGCCACCCGCCAAGGCCAAGGCCGCGGGTAGGGAGGCCCTCCGCCGCCACCGCCTCTGTGGCCACCGCCGCAGTCGCGACTGCCGCCGCCGCCGCTGTCGCTGTCGCCGCCGCCGCCGCCGCGACACCGACGCCCGCAGAGAGGCGCCCCGTGGAGGAAGCTGAAATGGAATGCCTATAACGGCCCCATTAAGCTTCCTCCAGGCGAATATCAACCACTGCGCCTGTGCTCAGGATCTGTTGCCCAGAGCATGGCGCAGTGGTCGATTAACATCGCTGTGGTCGCTGAGCCGTATTTTGTCTGGCCTAGGAGGACTGGGTGGCGGACCTTAACGGCTCAGTGGCCATCATTTCTTCAGCCGCCGCCGGTACCCCGACCCCTGAAGGTGTCAGGAGGGTCAGGGTGCGTAGCAGCACGGTTCGGGGAGTTCGTCATTGTGGGGTGTACTTCTCCCCGAACCGATCTCGCCGAGTTTCACAACTCTTTGCAGAGCTGAGAGCAGTCGTCGTCGGAAGCTATCCTCCCCGTACTTGTCCTCGGGGACTTCAATGCCAAGAACTTGGCTTGGGGTTCTCGTCGTACAGATGTGCGGGTAGGATGGTGGAAGACTGGGCTCTGGAGACAGGCCTGGTCGTCCTAAATCGGGGTTCTGTCCCCACGTGTGCGGATGCGGGGCGAGTCGGTGGTGGACATTTCGTTCGCTAGCCCCGCTCTGTCGCCGCGTGCCATTGACTGGCGTGTCATGGAGGGGGTGGAGACCTACTCCGACCACCGGTACATCCGGTTTGACGTCTCCACCCAGCCCTCGAGCGCGCCAGTCCTACAGGCCCTGAGTGGTCCGCGTTGGGCGCTGAAGCAGCTGGACCGGAGCTCCTCCTGAAGCCTCGATCGTGCAGGCCTGGGTGTCATCACCGGACAGGCCTGCCGACGTCAATGATGAGGCAGGGTGGTTCCAGGAGGCCATGTCCGAGATATGTGACGTGGCAATGCCCGCGTCCGGCCAGGAAGTGCCCGGCGTCAGGTGTATTGTGGTCGCGTGAGCTGACGTCTCTGCGCGAGGCGTGTCGCCGCGCGGCACCTGTACGCCAGGCATCGCAGGCTCCGCATTCGTCCACCGAATGCGGCAGCCATTGAGGCGGGGCTGTACGAGGGATACAGAGTGGCGAAGACCGCCCTCCGGGAGGCTGTCCTGCGGGCCGGGATCGGGCCCGTGAGGAGATGCTGGAGACTCGATAGAGATCCGTGGGGCGCCCTACAAGATGGTGCGGATAAACCCGCACCTGGGCCTCTGCTGACGCAGAGTCTCCGGCCTCAGCTCGTGGAGGATGTGGTGAGCGCTCTGTTCCCTGCGCGCGGGGAACATCCGCCTCGTTTATGGCTCCGCCACCTGCGGTGCCGGAAGCGGACCACCAGGACGACGACGACGACATCCCGGAAGGGACTGGGTAGACCTGAGAGTGGCGGTACGTAGGCTCAAGGCCAGGAATACCGCCCCAGGACCCGATGGTTGCCTGGCAAAGCCTGGGTCCTGGCCTCGGAGCTCTCGGGCCCCGACTGAGGGGCTCCTAAGCGCATGCTTGGAGAGGCCAATTCCCGCTTGTTGGAAGACGGGAAGCTGGTCCTCATTCGGAAGCCGGGGCGCCCTGCGGACTCTCCGTCCGCATACCGGCCGTGGTGCTGCTCGACGAGGTGGGCAAGCTCTTTGAAAGAGTAATTGCAAACCGCCTCGCCGAGCACCTTGCGGACGGGCCGGATCTTGCGGAACACCAGTTTGGTTTCCGCAAGAGGCGCTCTACGGTGGACGCCATCATGCGCGTGAGCCCTCACGACGGGGATGCAGTGGCCAGGGGTTGTATTGGCGGTGTCTCTCGACATCGCCAACGCCTTCAACTCCATGCCCTGGAGCTGCATTAGAGGCACTCGGTATCACCGGTGCCGACCTATCTCCGTCGTATAGTCGGGGACTATCTGACGGACAGGGCCGTCATCTACCCCGGTCGAAACGGTGAGTGGAACCGGCGAGATGTCGCGGTGTCCCACAGGGTTCGGTTCTGGGGCCGCCCTGTGGAACATCGGTTACGACTGGTGCTGCGCGCCGACCTCCTACCGGCGTCAGCGTAGTTTGCTACGCTGACGATACGCTGGTACTGGCACAGGGGGTCGTACGAGGCGGCGGCGGAAACTATGACACGCGGGGCTGCGATAGTCGTTGAGAGGATCCGGCAACTGGGTCTCGAGGTGGTTTCAGACAAGTCCGAGGCCATGCACTTCCATGGTCTCGGAACAGGCCACCACTGGGATCCTCAGTGATGGTAGGAGGGTATCCGTCGGCGTCGAGTCGACGTTGAAGCACCTAGGACTCGTCCTCGACGGCCGATGGAACTTCGTTGAGCACTTCCGACGTTTGGCTCCCAAACTGGAACGGACCGGGCTGCCTTCAGGCGGCTCCTGCCGAACCTGGGGCTAAACGCTCGCCGGAGGCTCTACGCGATCGTGAGGTCCATGGCCCTTTACGGGGCCCCGGTGTGGGCGCGGGGTTTGGCGCGGCTTGCCGTCCACCACCTAAACGCGCCCCAAAGGGTGGTTGCCGTAAAGATGGTTCGCGGCTACCGCACGATCTCCCGCGAGGCGGCGAGCCTCCTGCTGGATTGCCGCCATGGGATCTGGAGGCGATAGTCCTCGCGCGCCTGCACGAATGGCGCGCGGAGGCACTATGCCGGGGAAACCCGCTGCCGCGGCAGGTCGTCGCGCAGCGGACAGACTTCCGGCATGATCCATGGCGACATGGAGAGAGCGACTGTCGCAACCCCGTGCTGGGCACGCCACTATAGCGGCGATAAGACCTCTTTGAGGAGTGGCTTGAGAGACGCCACGGTGTCCTCACCTTCCGCCTGACGCAGGTCCTCACCGGACACGGTGTGTTCGGGAGGTTCCTGCACCGAATCGGCGGGAGGAAACGCCCGGGTGCTCCCACTGCGAGGATCGACCGGAGGACACGGTGGAGCACACCGTGAGGTGTGCCCTGCTTGGGCGGAGCACCGCCGTGTACTCGTAGCGGCGATAGGCGGCGGCGACTCGCGTCCGGCCCTGGTCGAAGCCATGGTCCGGAGCGAGACGGAATGGGATGCCGTCACCACCTTCTGCGAAGCAGTGATGCTAGCGAAGGAGGTGGCGGAGCGGGAGAAGGTAAGAGCAACAGCTTTCCTTCCCGGCCGCCGCGGAGACGCCCCGGGCGTCGGGGCTACGTCGGCCCCTGACCACCGTAGGCGCGGACCTGTGGACGGCGAGCAATGGTAGCTCGCCGTCCGTCCGTCTAACGACGACAGCCGTGTCGACGGCGCGTTTTGTTCCACGCGCGCCTCAAAGAGCTGTCAGCAGCGTGAAGGCCTGCAAGGGCCGACGCCTGCCGGGCTGCGGGCTGTTCGAAAGAGATACCGCGGCCCGGAACGTAAGGGCACTGAAGGAACACGGATGGTTTTAGTCAGTAAAAGTTCGACACCCCTTCCGCTCCATCCACAGCGAAAGGCGTCATTAGATGATTTTCCATCCGCAAAAATAAAAAAAAAAAAAAGGCAAATTAATCCCCTCCATTGCTGTACGCATTACAAAAGACGAAGCAAACCATTTGGTTCTAATGCGTGGAATATCGACAACAAAGGGGTGAAGACCCGCCGACCACCTGGTTGTCCGATAGTGTAAAGGTGAAGGAGGAATTAAAGCGTGTATTTCCTGCGCACACTCTCAATTCAATGCATAAATTAACATTTGTTTATAAATCGCTAAGACGTGTAATATTTTTTTTGTCAGTAAATTATAATTCCATTAGTATACATGCCTTCTATAGACAGGTAAATTCCATATTTAAACAATTTACCTTTCTAGAGAAGGTTCTTAAAAGGCAATTCCTTTGCATAATCTGCTTTAGAAGCGTTAGCTACAAAATATGATAATTTCACTCGAAAAATCGCCGATCAAGGCACGAAGATGACTCAGGTGTCATATTCGACGGCAACAAATCTGTCACGCTAGCGTCAGGGTGCTTGAGGGCGAAGGAAAAACTACCCTCTCCTGTTCTTTACCCGATAAGGAGATGTAAATTGCGTTGGGGCGCTAAACGAATGTACTTGAGCGCTGCTTTTGAACGAAATTAATCTTTTAGTAGCAGTAAATTGGGTTTTTGCATACTTACTGGGTTTGTAAGATGACATCAGAGCGGTAAGTCGATTCAGTAACGAATTCAATATTAGTTAACACCACCTAAGTATAAATCGAATTTTAAAGAAATAGGACAAGAAAATGGAGACGAAAATAAACATATTTAAAATTAATTATCCTTATCGCAGTTAAAGAGGTTGGGAAGAATTTTTATCAACTACCCTGTCTATTGAAAGGGTAGGGGAAGGGTAGTAGGTTGGGGATCTTCTGCTCTACCGTAACCCTCTCTCAAAACGCATAAATTTTATTGAAATTCTGGTGAAAACTAGTTTCGACCGAAGCCTGCAGTTAAAGGCACTTTGTTCAGACAGATACACTGATAAATAATTGTGTACACATCTTATAAGACATTTCAAAACCTTAGGCTAAACTATTTTTTCTAAACCCTACGGGATCAACTAAATATCTGTTTTCCAGCCGCACCTCAACCTTGCACTGGTATTTAAAAAAGTAAAATCATTATAATTGTGGTGAGACATTCCATCTTAACCCTTAGAGGTGATGGCAATGCATCTTTATGTTTGAAGTTGGCTCCTGTTGTCCATGGACTGCAGTAGTCACTTACTATTACTATAAATTTAAAAAGTTAAAGTTACAGCCTATGTACGTCCCACTGCTGGGCACAGGCCTCCTCTCATTTCTCAGAGGGTTTTAGGGCAAAGAAATGTCCGCCGCGCTGCCCCAATGCGTGTTGGCGAACTTCACATGTCTTCGAAATATATTTTTTTACATGCAGGTTACCTCACGATGTTTTCCTTCACCGACGAGTACGTGGTAGGTAAATCAGCACTTAAAATTGCAATAAACAATTTCAATTTTCATTCTGGCAGCTATATTAGTAGTATAGTTGTAGTACGAATGGGTCGGCTCGACCGGGGAAGGACCACGCTCTCACAGAATACCAGCGTAAAATAGCAGCTTAACACTGCTGTGTTTCGTATGGTGAGTGTAGAGAACCGGAGACACTTTTTACTGGAAAAGAGGCATTCCATCTTAGTCCTCACGGGTGACAACGCATCTGCATTTTGATTCTTTATTGAAGATAGATGTAGATGTCTATGGGCCACAGCAACCACTTACCATCAGGTGGACTGTGTGCTCGTTTGTCACCCTATCCTATAAAAAAAAAATCGAACTCGGGTTACTGGCATACTATGAAATTTACAGCGAGCGCTTAGCCCCTAAGCTACAACCGCTCTTTACTATTACTATAATTTGGTTTTAAATCGTTTGTCACTTAGTTCTATAAAATAAATAGGTTTTTACTCGTATGTACAGCTATGTTCATCAATTTTTCTGAAACAGCTGAATTTGATTTTTATTAAATAAGCTATACTATAAAGGTAGTTCCATTTAAATATGAAGAAAAAAAGTCACCCCTAAGGTTGACCAAGCTAGTTGATACCTCGACCTTGTGATATTGTTAAGTCCACTCAAAAGGGTGAAAAAATTAACAAGTTTAATAAAAAGTAATTAAACGTTTATTATAAAATATTTAAAAAAAAGAAAAATTCATGAGAAGAATAAATTAATCTCCAAATCATAACTTCTTAAGTCGGCGTTCAGTATCTTTACACCGACTTCAGAAGTTATAATATGGTAATTATTTTTTAATTCTTTTAAGGTTTTGAAGTTGTTTTCTACTTCTTAATAAAAGTTTAACATTTTTATTCCCTGATGAATTTTTTTCGTGTTAATTGACAGGCTATTGTAGTTTGAACATTATTATTTTCATAGTTTAACATAATTAAGGCACTACATGTACTCCGTATAGTGTATATATAGTATGAATATTTATATGTTAGAGATAGACATTCAATATACTCACTAAAAATACTTTACACACCTTATATAACATTCCAGAACGTCTCCTTTCTCATTTAAAAGGTATAGATAATCTCTTAAGAAGGATAAGCTCGATCGTGTTTAGACAACCCAACTTCAATTCGGCACTATCCTATCATAATGGAATGGACTCTTTGTTTAGGACAAATAATGAGCTTGTTTAAAGTTCAGTTGCTTTATTTCGTAGGCTGGAACCGTGATTGTTTTCAAATTGAATAATGTTGGTAAAATTATTGTGCTTTGTAGTGTACATAAGTTAACGTCAAACAATAAAAATGTACTAAGTGAATTACTTTTTTTATCTAGAAGTTCGTCTACGTAAGCTCCACTCTCTGCATATTTCTTATGCCTAACAGCAGTGTATCCATTGTAGTGTTTTGGTTGGAAGGGAAACAGTTTGAATGTTTGCAGCGCTAAGCTCTCTGCGGAGACTTAGAAATTTTCTCCCTACTGCCACTAAAGTTGCGCTCGCTCAATCCCTACTTCTGCCTATTCTTGACTATGCTGATGTTTGCTATTTGGACGTTACCGAAGCGCAGTTAAATAAACTTGAGCGTATTCAAAATGTATGCTTACGATTCATATTTGGACTCCGTAAATATGATCACATTTCAGAATTTCGTAAACGTCTCAAGTGGCTGCCGATTCGCCTACGCAGGAATACTCACATCTTTTCTGCTTTATACAACATACTGTTCAATCCCTCTACTCCACGTTACCTGAAAGACCGCTTTTGAATCGTTTCCTCCTCTCACGATCGTCATCTACGTTCCACTAACAATTTTTTGCTTCGTATTCCAGCACATTTATCCTCCTTCTTCAATAAATCTTTTTCGGTTACAGCTGTACGCTTGTGGAACTCCTTGCCTTTATATATTCGACGTGCTCAGTCCCTTTTTTCCTTCAAAAATCTACTCAAAACTTATTACTTGGAACTCTAATATTTCACATCATAATTCCCGTCCTTAATTGTATCTATCCTACCTATCCTCAACCGTCATCATCTTGTGTGTATTTATATACTTATAATTTTGTTTTAACTTAATTGTCAAATTTATGTACACCTTCCCTATTTTCAATTCGCTGTAAACAACAGTTCTTTGCTAAATAAGGGTTGTTTAGAAGAAATCGCTTCCAGAGCGATAACACCGCCTATTGTACTTTGTACATATTTATTTCATTTTGTCTCGTTCTAATGTGTATTGGTGTACAATAAAGAATATAGAGAGACAATATAATGACAGGTTGAAACATTTTACTTCGGTCCTTAACACTCACTGTCTGATTTTTAGACACTTTAATAAGACAATAGCAATGAACAATATGTATTGCACGGGACAGCGAATGGGTTAAGACTGATGAATTATCTATGGCCTTTCTAAAAGGCAAAGTTTCATTGTAATCGGATAAATGACGTCATTTTTATAAAGTAGGGTTGCTTTAGATTTTTATATCAATTTAATGTTAGTTTTGTGACACGTTGGTTTTAGTTCTCAGGGGTGACAACGCATCATTATTTTGATTCTTAATGAAGGAAATATGTTGGTTTCTATAGGGCACAGCATCTACTTACCAGCAGATGGACTGTGTACTCGTTTATCACCTTTATTCTATAAAAAAAAAGTTATGGACTATAGACTATCGATATATATTCATATCGTGTTCTTATTGAAAATTCAACTAATGTTTTAGATATAAGTGTTAAAATTAGAGTTTATAATAATTTAATAAACACATTAACATACTGCTTATATGATCATCTGTGTACTTAACAAGAAATAATGAAAATTTATTTATTAAAAAATAGAAAACATAAGAGGCTAATCAACTTATAACTACAAGAATCCTAAATGTAACCAAGAATGTTAACGTGTCCATCAGTGGGACCTTCATAAACTTACTTAACAGGCGTTCACGAATGAACATGATGTATTAATAAAAGTTCTAACATTATAAATCCACCACAGTACACTTTTCGTTCCAGTGTTAAAGTAATTTTAAAATAATCAATTGAAACTCCGCCGGAGTGCGCCATGTCAATTAACGACTTAAAGTCGTTAATATTATACTTCTCAAGGACTCTCATATGTCACTGACAAAAGGACGATTTACTCCTTTATTTAATAATTCATTCATAGTGAAATGCGAATGCCCTGAACAAATATAAACTGTCTCAAGTTAATGAGGCACGTCGATAAATAGATAAGAGACTTGCTTTTGTCTGACTTCTTTAATCAACGTATAAATATCCTGCCTTCTATTGGAATACTGTATTTATTGATTTTCTTTTCGATGTAGCTGATTTTTACTTGTACGTTAGTATAAGGTATACTATCACAGTGGTCGGTATATACATTTCAAGTAAAACCGATAATTGAATTTGATGTTTTTTTCTAAAACAAATTCAATTATTTTTCGCCAAGTCCTTACTGTAAAGTATCGAGCATAGAGGTTTAATATAATATATCATCTCGATCTACCAATTATAGTTGTAACTTCGTAATAATTTAATTAAACAAATGTAATTTTGTTAAGGTAATTAAATACGGAAAGTTACTTTTTTTCTTATAGAATAAGAGTGACAAATGAGCACACAGTCCACGTGATGTTAACTTAATGCTGTAGCCCATAGACATCTAGCCTCGAATAAGATGAAGATGCGTTGTCACCACTGAGGACTAAAATGGAATGCCTCGTTTCCAGTATAAAGAGACTCCTGTACTCTACACTCACCATACGAAACACAGCAGCATTGCCCTGCTAGGAGTATTTTACGTTGGTATTTTGTCCTTCCGAGGCCAAACCGACCCATTCGTGCTACGATTCGACCACGTAAAAAGTATCTCTACCACGTAGTTTTATTCATTGTCTTGTATGCGTGTAAATATAAGAAATCAACTTCGTAGTAACATTAAGCAAACTAAGCTAGAAAGAAGTGGAGTAACAAGCTATCATAATATGGTTGTCTACCCGTGCGCCAAATGTGGAGTGTGAGAATCTTCCCGACGCGACGCTCGAACCTGTTTTATTACCCGTTGTATTAGCGCTTTAGTTTACTCGTATAGCTTTGGTCTGGTTTCACCCACGAATGCATCACCCGGTTAATACTGTTTGCTTTTTATTGGCTGGAAATTTTGCAGAAATTGTTATAAATACGGATATATAAATGTATAGATAAAAGTAAGAAAGTGCGGAACGTATAACTCATTTTTTATGCATGTTTATAATATTTATTAAACATTATAAATGTGTAGTAAATATTAGAGCCGTGGTAGCTCAGATGGTTAGCGCTCGCTGTAAATTTCACAGTACGCGAGCAACCAGGGTTCGATCCCCGCCGGCATCAATGACATTGTTAATTTTAAGTGCTGATTTACCACTTGCTCGGCGGTGAAGGAAAACATCGTGAGGATCTGAGAAATAAGAAAAAAATTTTTCGTAGACGTGAAGTTCGCCAACACGCATTGAATGGGGCAGCGCGGCGGACACTTTCTTGCTCTAAAACCCTCTCAGAAATGAGGGGAAGACTTTAACTTTAACTTCAACACATTATAAATAACTAATTTAGTTAGAGTTGGTGAGAATAAATTCGACTTTTCAAAAGACCTTTGATTAGAATTATATTTGTTTTATAGAACTCATTTTTTATTTTAATTGTTACACTTAACACATTTTATATCCGGTTGTGAGTTGGATATTTCTTGTATAACAACATGCAAATATTATAATCTAGTCATAACTGCACGTAATGCAAATAAAATCAATTTTTCAGATACCAATTTTCGTTGCAATTTCCAACCTGTCGCGGATACGAATGATGAATAACATATTTCACATTTAGTACAGTTATTGACTCCAAACGATAGAGATACTTCTATATTTTATTTTATATATAAGTCTCATTGCTATATTGTAAAAAAATTACAACAAGTTTAGTACAAAATGTTTGTATACCGATGTTTCGGGTGCTTTTCAGCACGCATTGTTATCGAGGAATGATATCTTTACGTGGTAGAGCCATGCTGCAGCTATATTAATAGTATAGTTGTAGCACGAATGGGTCGGCTCGACCGGGGAAGGACCACGCTCTCACAGGATACCAGCGTAAAATAGCAGCTTAATGCTGCTGTGTTTCGTATGGTGAGTGTAGAGAACCGGAGACCCTTTTTACTGGAAAAGAGGCATTCTATCTTAGTCCTCACGGCTGACAACGCATCTGCATTTAAATTCGCAAACGAAGATAGATGTAGATGTCTATGGGCCACACCACTTACCATCAGGTGGACTGTGTGCTCGTTTGTCACCCTTATTCTATAAAAAAAAAATATATATCGGGAATTAAAAATAAGTAAAATGCTTAAATTTAGTTTTATTCAATGTGTAGTATGCGTGTAAGTATAAGAAATCATTGTTTGTATATAATTTAATATTATTAAACATCAGTGACGAACAGTGTAGTGGCTGCCTAAGGCTACCCCATGTCATCCCGTGGGTGAACACACGTGGACGGCAGATTGTAGCTGATGCAGTATATGGGCAGCAGCATCTTCCTGATAAGAAATCAAAATAATAAAAAACTGCGGTTGCCATCCCCTGCAAAGCGTTGCAATTGATGGGAGAGGCTTATGTTCAAAAGGGAACTTTTGACGGCCTGTAATGCAGGAATGAATTCTTAGTTAACATGATGATTTTACGTCGGTCATTTGTTAAATGTATAAATATGTTTTCCACTTCCAAAACTCTTATCTTGACCGCGCCAGCCACTTGAGTCGATATTGTTAAGTGAAAATTCAGAAGGCGTCAATAAAGATCGAGGAGTAGCTACATCTAAATAAACGTTTCCGTACCGTCAGCTAGGGCACATCGGTGCAAACAGTCGATAGCGGCGGACAAAAAGATTCCCCTGCATTGTGAATCGGGCACAATGGGCACCGGCGCTAGAAAGGACTTGTAATTACTATTTTCCCACTGGCGCCTTTTCAGCGGGTGTATTTTTCACAAAATGGAATATACCGAGGTCCCCTTTTGTTGGACTTTTCATATCTTAAACGCGGCTTTAGAAATTGACGATATACGTGTCTTCTTCCTCCAGCCTGCTAAAGTCCATTGCTGGATATAGGCCTTTCGTTAAAGTCCATTGTTGGATACAGGCCTGCAGGGAGGATTTGTTTTAATCGTCACGCTTGTCAGGCGTATTTATTTATTTATTTAAACTTTGTTGCACAAAAATTTACAAAGGCAGCTTTAACGCCTTAAGGCGTTCTTTCCAGTCAACCTATAAGTAAGCAAAGAACAGTTTGGATGTGCAATATGATTTGTTAGAGAAAGAATTGATTAAATTGCGTATTTACGATCGCAGTGCTGTTGCCCGTCGCCGGCAAATACACTGAATATTTTACCTCTGGTATAAGCGAAATGGTTACACCATCTATCGGGAACCTTAAGATTTCTTTGATAATTCCCATAGTCGACTCTTACGACACCCACGGGACAAATGAGGTGTTGCATACGCGTACGCCACCGACATACGGCAATACGTATTATGTTTTTTAAATTTGTCTCTGTTGCGTTATCGCTCGATTCTAATATTTAAAAAACGTTGCATTATACGTTACGATCCGTTTTATATAAACGAAATGTATGTTTTACGTAATAAACTATACGTTTGATAACTTTACGCCATCGTATGTTTTGGAACCTGTTTTTTTTTAAATAGTTTTTATGCATTTGTTCACTGCACTGTAGAACAGGTCGTTAGAATAAAAACGAAACTTTTTTAATTCAGCCGCGCAGTGGTGGCTGCAGAGAATCCAGTAGCATCGTCTGACCGTCCGATCTGAGATGTTACCGTTACAGCCTAATAAAGTCCACAGCTGAACATAGGCCTCCTTCATAGATTGCCTCATAGGGGGGCAACCGCAGTTTTTTATTTTTAGTCGTTATTAGGAAGACGCCGCTGTCCATCTCCTGATTTGTTTCCCTTTGTCGCCTCTTACGACACCCACGGGATGATTTAGAGTAGAGTATATTCTTACACCGCCACTACACGGTAACGGTACATCTTGATAATTACACAAAATGTCAAAAAACTGCGGTGGCAAACTCGCCTGCCATGTGTAACAACTGTGGTAAATATCCCTATGAGGCAATCTATGGAGGAGACCTATGTTCAGCTGTGGACTTTGATAAGTTATAATGATAATGATGACGATGTCTTATTATGCAAACCAAGCGTATTTGTGTAATTAAGGGCAATTATGGTCACTGTTGATGAATATCAATTAAGTTGGTCAATTTTATGGTTTACTTAGTGAAAGTTTGGGTAAATGCGATAATGTAGTAAGTGTTAATATCTTCCGAGTGTTCTACAAGTAAGTTAAATATTTTTATGATAAATAAATATTAGTCGACAAACATATTATTGAGATACCCTATCACACTGTACCCTGAATAGCCATGTACTTAATAATTTAATTTTCCATAGTCGCTACATCGTATTGAATTAAGTATTTATGTGACGGCTCAGTAATTCAGTGAATAACTGTTCGGCCTCGGGTTCGAATCCCGCACATGTTTCCGGTTTGAATGTTTGTTCATATGCAATTTTTACAACCTATCAAAGTCCACTGTTGAACATAGGCCTCCCCACAGATTGATTCATACGGGAGATATTTGCCATAGTTGCCACGCTTGGCATACGTTCTCTGTCGTCTCTTACGACATCCACGGGACAATGTGGGGTAAGTTTAAAAAAGAGGAGTGATATTTAAATTAATCTCTCAGATGCTGTAGAATAAAATGAATAAAACACAGTGTAATTAAGAAACAGATAATTTATCAACCTACTTTCAGTTGTTTTTTAAAATATTTTAAAGTCGCAGTAAATTTTAAATTACTTAGGTGCCGGCTACTGCGTTTGCAATCATATTATTCATACGATCGGTATATCATCCAATTAAGTTACTTAATTGGCTCCAATAGAAGCAAAACTGTAATATACTACCCTCGTATAAACCAATGACAGTAAAGACGCCGGTCTTCCAGAGAAGGTTTGAGGTTAGGGGTATTTACCTCGATACTAAAACTGTAATTACAGTATAGCGTATACAAGATCTAAAATACCCTGCTGTTTGCTCGGAATTACAGCAGGTTGTTCTGATCGTAAACGTCTGACAGCTACACGCCATTATATACCTTATAACATTAAAATTAATTTTAAATCACTCACGCTTACGAATCACTTATCTCGTTTACATGTGCTCTCACACGAAATACTTTAAAAATACTATTCGACATGCTTTATCTTCGAAACATTTTAGTTTTAAGAGGCAAAGGTCACTAGACATTGTGCCCACCGATGTAGACAAAACACGAAGGGGCTACTTATTACCAATAAAAATTTGAAAGAACATCGCGTTCAGGTGTCAGTCAACTGACCGTTACGTCGTTTTGTTTGTGGAGAGCGGGACACAAGCGGACTGGTTTCCAAGCCGGTTGGGCAAAGTGTAGCGACTTAGTAACTTGGTACTCCTTTGTGGGCGCATTCCGATAGATACGCGCTCTGTCGGAGTGAAATGTGGATAATGAAGAGTGCTTATTGTGATTTGTGTGGTATCCCGAGTTGGGAACTAGACGCTGCTCTGTTGCGTTGCATACGATTTATGCTTAGGCGGAATGCTTAGATGGAATAAATTGACGGTATTTAGAGTCGCCGTTAGAGTTTGAACAATTACACGCGTGTCTTCTATTTGTTTTTGAAAGCACGAAGCTTCATTATTAAAATGTTTATTACAAACAACTAAACTTTAAAACATCTACGTGTTCTACTACTGCATTAATATGATTAAAGTATATTATTGTATTAAAATTTTTATAATGTCCCGTAATCGCGGTAAGCGGTTTGGATAACTCCAGTTATTCAAAAATAGAAATTTATTCCTGTCCCGTTACCGTCACTCTAGTCTTAGCATGTTTTTTCTTTCCTAGCCTGTAAATTAATTCACTGCAAAAACCCAGCGTATATCCTCCACCATGACCACGCTCTCACAAAAAATATAAATGCTGCTGTATTTCGTGTGGTAAGAGTGTAGAGAACCTGAGACTCTTTACTGGAAATAAGCATTCCAGTTTAGTTTTCAGGGGTGACAACGCATCTGGATTATGATTCGTAAACGAGGATAGATGTAGATGTCAATGGTTACAGCATCTACTTACCATCAGGACTGTGCTCATTGGCCACCCTTATTAATAAAAGTCACAACTAATGAACCTGAAAGGACTTGAGCGAAGTGCCTTCAGAGCGAGATTTGACCATTGGTTTGTCAGCCCTGGTTATTTCGCGTATATAATACATAATTATAATAATTGATGTATTATTTACCCTAGTAAAATAATCAGAAATCATAACTTTTTACAAGGACTGTAAACTTAAATTCAGTTAATTGCCAAGTCATTTACATTGCCATAATAATCCGCATCACAGCAAAGAAGATTTAGTTTCTCCTTCACTTGCTGCCTCTATAGAAGACATATTTTTATTACCAACATTCGTAACACCATAACACTTATAAGTGCTTAATTATTATGAAATTAGGGATGTGACGATATCATTCTTATCTTTTGAGTCACAGTCATCCTTTTATAAAGGTTGAATAAATAGTAGTCCTTGTGACGCTTCTGTCAGTTTAATAAAAAACATTTTCATTCACGACTGTAGTATAATTTTTGTAAGTTCATCATGCACAGGAGTTGATATTATGTTCTATTTTTAACCGACTTCAAAAAGGAGGAGGTTCTCAATTCGAGTATACGTTTTTTTTTGTGTGTATGTTACGCGATATCTTCGCAGATTGTGAACCAATTTTGATGATTCTTTTTTTATTAAGTAGGTTATACTTCAAGGGTGGTCCCATATAAATTTGGAGAAAAAATTGCACCCCTAAGGGTAGCAAATAAATAACCTCTTTTTTAGCAAATTGAAGTCGGTTTTTTCTTTTTTGTTAAAAGTTATAATTATTCCTTTTGTACTGTTAAAGTTTTTCTTTATCAAAGTCAAACAGTGAATCAAGCGCCACAACGCGCTCTACTTTTTGTACTTACGTAATAAGCACCTAAATCTAGTAATTTTAACACCGTCATACAGTAAAAACTTAAATCGTCTTTGCGTATTGACTACTGAGTGATTTTTTATCACTCAAAATCATCCCATTGTCCGTATTATTAGAATTCAAAACACTTTGTCATGCGGAAACTGTTATGATCCTCGTTAACATTCATGACTTAGAGTCGTTAGTGTCTCGTGCGTTTAGTGCATCCTAGTTTTTGACGGACGTCTCATAACTGTAATGTATTTATTGAAGAGGTGCTTTATGGGATCACTCGCTTTGCTTACAAAATGATTCAGAAATTCTTTTATTTTTTTAATACTAGCAATGCTGTTAACATAACTAATATTCCTTTTAAACAGAAATGTGAATTATTTGAATTACAAATATTTAAAATGCTAATATCTATTTTATTTTGCATGAAGGAAAAGACTGAATCCTATTATATTATGTTTGTTGAGGACGCAGACTCTTCAGCAGTCAGTGATAATGCCAATACGACAATAGACCTGGAAACATTACAACATTTAAAGATGAAGACAATACTTCAAAATCCTTGAACAGATTGGAAATCAAAAAGAAAAAGAAAAAACTCTTCCTAAATTATACTTGCTTACCTAGTTTTGCACCTATTGAACTACCATTTTCGTTTGTTGGAATGATTATGAGGCCACATAGACGGAACATGAAAAATGAACTCTTTTAACAAATACTAGCGATAAAATCAGTGAAATAAGGTATTTCATTTGAAAAACCTATTTTGAAAGTACGTATTGTGCATATTGTATTTAAATACTTTTATTGAAAACTATTTTGTATTTTTATTTGAAATAAAAAAATAACTAAGTATTTCCAATTTGAATTTAAATACTTTTAATTAACTATTTTGCACATCTGCCTTTGACCACTCCTTGAAATGCTTGCGTTAGGAGTGGTTCACGATAGTAGTCGAATGACGGATTCCAAACCACGATCTTTTGAGTTCGCGGTGCGCACCCTGCCATTAAGGCTACTCGCTTAAAATTCTGTACTCTATGGAGTTTTTATTTCATTTTTTTAAAGTGGGCATATTTTATTCCTTAGTCTCTCAAAGTCCACTTCTGAACAAAGTCCTCCCCCATTGATAGCACACTGGGTATCATCCCGTGGGTGTACTACCTCTACTATCTCTTACGCCGTAGAAATTGAGTGGCAAGGGTGTTATAGCAGGGCGTGGCGTAGGACGTGGATGTCAAACCTACTATTATAGAGTAGAGTAGCTAAGGCTAAGCCGTAAAAATCGTTCGGTGGAGCGTGTGGCGAGGCGGCTGTTTCACATATAACGCAAGCGGCCGCCACTGACTTACATTGCAATACGACGAAACAAGAAAATCAAAATATTTTTTCTGAATCCGACACATACAGATTGTTCTAAAACGCATACGTTGCTTGGCTCCAAGCCCTTTATCACAACACGTCAGTATTTCTCACTAATATCGTTCAGTTTATTGTCTATTGTTATTTGCGACCGTGGCGTGGCGTGGGGCGAGTCGGAATTCATTCGTAGCTTTGTATTGCGAAGTTGGCGCGAACTTCGGATTGTTACAACTGTATGTTTATTGAGCAGTTTGCTATGAAAAGCGTAATTTGTGTTCGGTATTGCTGAACATTAATTATTGTTTTTAAAAGATTAACAATAAAATATTTTTAATGCTTTTATTATTTATGTTTATAATTAAAATGGTTGCTTTAAATTAACTGATCTGATATTAAAACCTAATCAATTTTACATACCTAATTATTGTGGAATAATTTTGGGACTCACCGAATTATAACTATTGTAGGCCGCATGAAGCCGAGGGTCTTTGCCTGTTTTATTTTTTAAGCTTTTTCATGCAAGAATTATCCCTAGCCTTCCGGTAACAATGCGAAGGTCAATATATATTATGTATATAAAAAGAAACCTCATTGACTACTTATTTTATCATAGGTATATTATAAACAAAAATATTTTTTCCCGCCATAACGCGCTAAAAACATTAAACAATAAATACCGTTTCGTTTTACACTATCAAGTGTTACAAATATTACAATCGCTTATACATACAAACAAAACCGCAAAATAACACGTCATAACAAATACATTGTATTTGGTGTTTTATAACTCAGCCATTGTACTCAGCATCCTTATAACACACATCGACGTAAGTATTAAAAATTAAGAAATGGTCATCGTATTAGTTTATCCTTTATTAAACTTAACGCTTCGTTGTTGCGGGAGTGAGAAGGATGATTTGTATAGGATGATGTCACATTAGTGTCGATGCAAAATAGACCCACGAGCTCTATAAATGTTGATGTAAATACCACGAAATTGCTAATACTATTATATAAAGAAGGATTAACTTGAGGAACTATTTGATTTTTTTTTATTACTTGCGTAAAGAAGTTACAGGATGCGTATGATCAAATAAAGAAATGCGTAATAAACTGCTAGCCTCCCTCATAATGCCACAATTCGCATGGATCGCATGGATTGTAAGTTAATTATCTCTACCATTCCCTCCGTTTTTGTGGTTTTTCGAGGGTCGAAGTATTTTAAATACATTCGTTACACGGATTGCATTTCGTTCGTGTTATTTAGTCGAATCACTTTTACCATATTTATTGATATTTCTTATAATATTTTAATCACAATGCTTTTAAAATCTTAGTGAAAATTTTGTTGACGTTCCAATAGTAATTATGTGGAATTTATTATATTTATATACTTATTTACCGCATTGTGTGAGTCGCATTCGCCCATGTATCTACTACTCAATTAAGATAGATTTTAATAACTAAAAATCTAATTAAAAAATTAAAAACCTCGCCCAAAAAACGCCCGTATTGCAAGTAAAACAAACGCTAACGTGACACGGTCTTTATCGTTACGGTCCAGTGGTTCGAGACAAGATCGGTGCAGCCAAAAACATTTATTACGCGCCATCAACTTTTCAAAACTCGTGTAATGCGACACCCGAGAAAACAAACGAATGTGCTCAAGACATGCGTGCATGTTCGCCCGTGAACTCACAGTGGGACTAAACCAATAAATGTTCAAAAATGCCTTTTATTATTTATGCATGGAATGAATTAGTAAATGTTTGTAATTTTGTATCGTGTAAAATTTTTATTTGAAACTTTAAAAACGAGGTGTCTTGTATTATTCAAGTTTTTTTTATACGTTCGTCTTGGCTTGAGCGCTCGTCGTAAATTTCACAGTACGCGTGTAGGGTTCGATCCTAGCCGTCGCCTATAAAATTGTCAATTGCAGTTTTAAGTGCTGGTTTACCACGTACTTGGTGTTGATGGAAAATATCGTGAAGTCACTTAAGCAGTGCGGCGGACTAATTGCTTTATAAATCTCAGAAATGAGAAGCACTGTGGCCAGCCGTGGGTCGTTACCGTTACCGTTACAGCCTATTAAAGTCCAACGCCGAACATAGGCCTCTGCCATAGATTGCCTCATAGGCCATATTTGCCATAGTTGCCACGCTTGGCAAGCGGCTTGGCAACACCACTTCTTTAATTTTAGTCGCTATTGAGAAGACGCTGCTGCCCATCTCCTGATATAGCAATTAGTCCGCTGCTCTATGCGTGTTGGCGGAATTCACATGTTCTCGAAATATATTATTTTAGACATGCAGTTTTCCTCACGATGCTTTCCTTTACCGCCGAGCACAAAGTAAATCAGCACTAAAAATTGCAACTAACAATTTCATCAATTCGAGCGTTGATCAAACCCGGGTTGCTCGCGTACTATGTAATTTACAACAAGCACTTAGTCTCGGTATAAAATTTACATACATTATGTCACTGACAGAATATATGCCGAAAAGTAGGATCATTTATTTAATATTTGAGCAGGAAAACAATCCATCCTTGTCACCATATGCGACGGTAAATCAGAAATTTGATAGTCTCAATAGCAAATATCGACGGACAAAAAACTCGAGCCATTAAAACTGACCAAAAGTCTTTTATAATTTACATAATATCTTCTAGATAATACAAATTGAATTATAACATTAAGTATGTTATTTAAAAATGTAACAACAGTTCTTATAAAAACGTATGCAAAAATGATGTTCACCCACACATAAAATATTTATTTCCATAAAACGTGTTTTACTAAAACTAAAAGACGGTTTATGACAGCATTTACAAGATCAGGTTAATAAAGGAATGGTTTTAAACGGCTTAAATTTACTTTTAACGCCTAGCAAAAGTAATACGCTCGCCCGGTTTCGTAGTAGTTGCTTTTTTAACCACGCATCCTCTGCTGGTTATTAACACAAAAGAATTTAATGAGTGGCTGCCCGGCGATAATAAACCGATATTATAAAACTTCAATAATAACCTCGGAGGCAAAATAAAAATAGTAAGGAGTATTAGCGCTTCGAAGCGACGGAGAGCTGGATAGGTGTCTGTTTCCTTCAGGGTTGCCAGCAAGGTTTTTAATTTTAGTTTCGGTGATAATACAAGGCGTAATAGTTTTCGAACATTTTTGTATTTTGCTTATATTGAAGTAATAAATATTTTTAAGGATTTTAATATGTAAAAGAAATAGATTTATTGAATTATCTAAAATATTATAAGTAACTTGCGGTGCGCAAACCTGCTTTTAATTTTTAAGGCGCATTTCTTGTCTTATATGTCGTATGAGTTGATAGAAGGAAATGAAACAAGAAACATATGAATGTATAAAAACGGAGGTTGCCAACCCGACTGTCAAGCATGGCAACTATGGCAAAAATCTCCCAATGCGATAATAATTTGGGGAGGCATTTCTTCAGCGGTGATTTTCAATAGGCTCGAATAAATGTTGACAAAAAATTCTTCCCTCATTTTTATTTATAGAACATAGAGAGAGGCCGGTTGGTTAAAGAATGTGCCATCCCTGTTCACACGCCAACCAGCTATCTATCATTGCATCTTACGTGGAAAATGGCCGTAAAAAATGCAAGTGGCGTTGTGTTTGCAACACTCGAATAGATTTCGATCTTGGCTCACTGACGTGTGTTTTTGCATCGCTCTTTATACTACGGTCTCGAATTAAAAGACTCCTTTGTTGCTTTTTTTGATTCGAACTGAAATACAACTGTTGAATTGTATGTAATCTATCTGTGGGTGATTCAATTGTAATATATCTTTCTTTCAATTACTTCGGAGTACATATTTTATTTTACTTATAAACTTTCGGTGTATTTAAATCGTTAAATATATTTTATCTATTAAATTTTTTAAACTGAATCTTGGTAAATTTTTATTGTATATTTATTTTTATTACTGCTATAATATATTTTGGTTTAATAAATAAATAAATAAATCTAGAATCAACTTTTTATACGTGGTAGAGCCACGCGCTACAGCTACATTGTGGATAAAGCACGAATGGATTGGCTCGACCGGGGAAGAATCACGCTTTTACAAAATACCAGCATAAAATAGCAGCTGAATGCTGCTGTGTTTAGTATGGTGAATGTAGAGAATCGGATACCCTTTTCACTGGAAACGAGGCATTCGATCTTAGTCGTCAGGTATGATAACGCATTTTGATTCTTAATCGAGGATAGACGTGCATCCACTTACCATCAGGTGGACTGTGTGCACGTTTGTCACCCTTATTCTATATAAAAAAAGTTAAAGGACCTACTAAAACACTTTTTCATCAGTGATATGTGCACAAAAGTTTTTGCAAGTGATATGTTTTTGAATCCAGATATGACGATTGTTATAACCTTAAACTTTATAAATTACTAGCGATCTGCCCTGGCTTCGCACGGTTGATTTCTGGATCTTTACAACAGCGCCACCTACCGGGTCTAACAGTGAATCTAAATCATCCAGGGACCCACTCAAACAAACACAAAAAATTTCATCAAAATCAGTTGCGCCATTCTCGAGTTTTAGCGAGACTAACGGACAGCAACTGATTTTTGTATTAAGAAATAATCACAAAGAGGTGGCATCATAAGAGAATCCATCATCCCATCTTATCGTTGCAAAGTGCTACTAAGGGGATATACTAGAAACATCCTTTGGCGTTCGGTAGATGGCAGTAAACCGTTATAACTACCTCGTATTCACACCAGATACCAAGACAAGCCAAGGAATTTATTGCGTGGTAGAGTCATGCTGCAGATATATTAGTAGTATAGTTGTAGCACGAATGGGTCGGCTCGACCGGGGAAGGACCACGCTCTCACAGAATACCAGCGTAAAATAGCAGCCTAACGCTGCTATCTTTCATATGGTGAACGTAGAGAACCGGATACACCTTCACTTGAAACGAAGCATTCCATCTTAGTCCTCACGGGTGAAAACGCATCTGCATTTTGATTCATAGTCGAGGATAGATGTAGATGTCTATGGGCTACATCAGCCACTTACCATCAGGTGGACTGTGTGCTCGTTTGTTACCCTTATCCTATAAAAAAAAAGGAAAGTGAACTCTAAAGGTACGATATTGTTAGTACTAGAATTGTCAATTCTCTTTCCTACTTTGGCTTCTGCTATGGGGAAGGCACATGACCAAAAATTAACTGTTTGATTAATAGATGATTGTTCGGTTAGAAAAAGACATAATGACGTTTTCTTAAAATAGTTTATTTGTTACAGGTAATGTCTGCAAATTGGAAATATCAGTGTGTTTACAACTGAACTAAGAAATAGGTAACTTTGAAATTGATATAGATGTGAATGTTTATGTCGTGTATTGAGGTGTAAGAATATTCCCTTCCCTATATCATCTCGTGGGTGTCGTAAGAGGCGACAGAGGGAAACTGATACAGTAGACGGGAAGTATCTTACTGAAAACAACTTAAGATTATACAAAACTGCGGTTAACCAACTCGCTCGCCAAGTGCAGCAACTATGTCAAAATCCCTCTTATAAGGCAATCTATGGGGGAGGCGTATATTCACCTGTGGACATTTAAAGTCTGTAATAAAGTGTTTGTTCCAAAAAATAATAAATACGCTCAAAAGTGGTTAATAGCGATGGACAAGTGGTTTGCGCTGATTCATTATTTATACATTTGTATTCAAATTGTGCGCAATTCTGCTTTCATATTATTAATACCCTTCCCTACTCTTATGTCAACCTTCATCTCACGAAGAAAGGGACGCGCCGCAACGCTCATTCTAACGAAGATCATTCACACCAGTGCCGTGCATCAGTATGTCACAGATGTTCTAGAATCTAGATTAAGAATGGAGGTGTCTTGATACCCTTGTGGACTAAGTTGGAATGCCTAAGTAAATGTAAATGCCTAAATACCAGTACCATCCGAAAAATAGCAGTATTATGCTGCTATTTTACGTAGGTTTTCTGTGCGAGTGTGGAGCCAGCCCTAATCTAGTCAACCCATTCGTGCTCCAGACATAATAGAGCGTGATCCAATATCGTAAATCCTAAAACTGCTTTATATGACATACTTACAATTATTTAACAATGTTGTTATTTTCGTAGCGAAAATAACAACATTGTTAAATAATTTTGGACGTGGTAGAACCCCACTTCAGCTATATTATGGTTGTAGCACGAATGGGTCGGCTCGACCGGGACCACGCTCTTACAGTATACCAGCGTAAAATAGCAGTGCTGCTGTGTTTCGCATGGTGAATGGAGAGAACCGGAGACCCTTTTTACTCGAAACGAAGCATTCCATCTTAGTCCTCAAAAGTGACAACGCATCTGCATTTTGATTCCAAATCGAGGATAAATGTAAATGCTTATGGGCAACAGCATCTACTTACCACCAGGTGGACTGAGCGCTGGTTTGTCATATGCACTTATTCTTTAAAAAAAGCGACTTTTTTAGATTTCCAAGCTACAAGAGACCACGTGTGGAATGTTCAGCATGTAATGCAACTATAAATCCGCAAATTCGTGACCCCTGTCCTTCTCCCGACTCACAGTGATTCATGCCCGCCACAAGTCCGGTCGTTCATAAAATTTGAGCATAAAGCCTTAATGGCGCAATTACAGTCTTAATTAGCGAAGCCGAGACGTTTGTCAGGGCAAGAGTTTTACGATGTACGTGAGTGAATGCGATTGATGAGTTACGACGTTCAATCAGCCGGGCAACAAAGGCTAAGTTGCTTGAAAATTATTTACAGAATTTATGAAGTGAAAACTTCTTTAGTCGCGTTGAGCGATTTTTGGTAGAGGAAAAACTTATGGGTACACGTTACCGATGACCTCGACATGCTCGTGACGTGCGCAATACGTCACGAGCATGTCTAATAGAATATATAGCGGAATGTGTACATATATACGCTTAAATCATTGAGTTTTCACTTCTGTCGGCAGTCCTTATGACTGTCTCTGCTTTTTTTTTACACAACTATGTTATGTGATGAACGATCACACAGTCCATCTAATGATATGTGGATGATGTAGCTCGTAGACACCAACATCTATTCTTAGTTAAGGATCAAAATGCAGTTGCGTTGTCTTCCCTGAAGGCTAAGATAAAATTAATTGTTTCATATATAGTATTCGCGTATATATACAATAAATTATTTCATTATGTATCATATACATAAACATAAACACTCACGCCTTTATTCTACTCTCATGCTTCTTCTGCCAGACCCAACTTTCACTACCATACATTAAAGTAGGGACTAACACAGCATTATGAATTGCCAAACGTGCCTTTTTTGACACATTCTGACTCTTCATAATAGCGTGTAGAGCCCCATTCACTCTATTTCCTGCGTTCACTCGTCGTTCTATATCCTTATCATATCTACCATCCCTGCTAAATAAACATCCCAAATATACAAACTCATCCACTTGCTCAATCAACTCCCCTTCTATTCTTATTTCACATAACGTTTTACTTTCTTCTCTTTCAAAAACCATTACTTTCGTCTTACTTGCGTTCACTTTCATACCCCTTTCTTTTAATGACCGGTTCATTAAAGTAACCATCATTTGCAACTCGGCCGCCGACGATGCAAATATGACTTGATCATCGGCGTACAAAAGGCATTTGACGGTTAACTCACCCATTCTCAACCCACATTCTTCAACTTTCAAAGTTTGCAAACAACTGTCCATAAATAGGTTAAACAGCCACGGGGAAGCTACACAGCCCTGTCTGACACCTTTTTGGATGCCAAACCAGTCTGAGTAGACCCCGTTGATCCTAATACAAGCACTAGAGTCCCTATAAAGAGACCTTAATGCCTGTATCAAACTAGCGCTCAACCCAAATGAGTTCAGTGTTTGCCATAACACATTCCTGTCCACTCTGTCATAAGCCTTTTCCAAGTCCATGAACGCACAAAAAACTTTCTGGTTTTTGGCCAAAAACTTCTCCGCAATCATGCGCATGGAAAAGACTTGGTCCGTACACCCCATCCCTTTCTAAATCCAGCTTGCACATCCCAAATTTTTCCATCAGTTTCTTCCATAACTCTTTCAATTAACACCTTAGCATACAGTTTACCCACAATGCTAAGCAAGCTAATGCCACGGTAGTTTTTACAGTCCTGCTGTGACCCTTTTCCCTTATATATTGGGACTATAACGGCTTTGCACCAGTCTTCCGGTACCCGCTTCAGTTCCCAACATATATTAAACAAGGTGTACAGCAGGCCTGCCACCACTCCCTCTCCAGCCCTTAGCATTTCGAGTGATACTCTATCATATCCGGCTGCCTTACCTGCTTTCATGCTTTTCATTGCTTTCATTATTTCATCTACACTTATCTCCCTACCTCTCTCCACTTCTTTCGGAATTTCTATTTCACTTAATTCAGACGACTCGACGACATAAACACGCTTTCAAAGTATTCCTTCCATCTCCTTAAACTCGACACTTCGTCATTCAGAATACAGCCATTCTGGTCTCGTATAGCATTCATTCTAGGCTGTATTGAATTTCCCCTGGCAGTTCTTACGAGTTTCGAGAACATTTTAATATTTGCCTGGAAGTTATCAGATATCCTTCTATCATTCTTATCCGTTCTTTCTTGCTTTTTCCTTTCAACAACTTCTTTTACTCTCTTATTTATACGTCTAAAGTCTGCCTTTTTTCTTTCAATCTCATCAATCATACCGCTAGAATTACCAGCTTTGGTTGCTAGTAAATCTAGCCATGCTCTCTTCTTTGCTTCAACTTCCATCCGTACCTCATCATCCCACCACAACGTATTATTTTTCCTTTCATTCGTTCTCTTAGTTACACCACATACTTCGGTGGCTGCATCCACCAAACCTTTCTTGATATTATACCACACAGTCTCCAAGTCTAAATCATTCATACACAATTCATCCATACCACTTATATTTTCTCTCAGTCTACATTTGAATACAGTGGTAGACACAGATGTCCGATGCCGCCAACGCTTGAATAGACCATTAATTCGGCATAAGACCAAGTAATGATCCGTCCCTACGTTGGACCCCCGGTAAACCCTTGTATATGTACCACTGCGCTCCTCATTCTTTCATCCACAATTATGAAATCTATCATGCTTCTATCATCACCTCTTTCCCATGTATACATGTGAATCTTCTTATGACGAAAGAAAGTGTTCGTCACAAAAAGATTCTTTTCCACACATACGGTGAGGAGGTCTTCACCATTCTCATTTATACTTTCATCGCCAAACGTTCCCAATATCCTTTCATAACCAGACCTCTTCACCCCAACCCTTCCATTAAAATCTCCTAACATAATAATATTTTCATTTACCTTACATTTCATCAACACCATCCTTACCATGTCCCAAAACTGCTCTCGGATATAAGTGGGCTTAGACATATCTGGGGCGTACACCCCTAGCACAAACAAATTCTTTAAGCCCACTTTCATTCGTATCCATAGCAGCCTTGGGCTTACACATTCATACTCTTTCACATTGACCTATTCTTTCTGAAAGGATGACACCGACTCCTGGCATGCCCGCTCGGTCTCGTCTACCCCAGACCAGTAAGCGGTATACATGCCATGTGCAGTGGCATCCTTTCCCTTTCGTTTCGTCTCATTTACACATAACACATCTATTCCTCTATCATTCATCATTTCGCATACTTCATCCATCTTATCATTCATTGCTCCACACACATTCAGCGTAGCCAGACGGGCCTCCGCAATCCACTTTTCGCCCCTCCGGGAGACAGAACGTGACGGGTGGCGAACCTCGTCGCCGGTTTTCCTCCCGGAGATTCTTCGCACCCATGTATGTATGTATTGTTATTCTTCGCACTTATGTATCTTATATCTTTATCAAGCAATTAGCAGTTATCTGGATTCTAGCTCAAACAGAGGTACAAAATTGGCCAAAGAAGATTGAATAAGACTGGGATACTTCTGATAGTCTGATTTTGGATTAACTGATAAGATTTTTATCAAATTAATATTTCAAATTAGAATATTAAAATTTCAAAGATATCAAATTTAGATATGAAGTGCAGGTAGGAATACGAGGAATACGAGTAGGATACGAGCGAGGACATTCCTCGCTCGTATCCTACAAATTACCAGTGTAAAGTAGCAGCTCAATGTTGCTGAGTTTCGTATGGCGAGTGTAGAGGACGAAAGACCCTTTTATTTGTATTGAGGCATTCCATCTTAGCCTTAGTGTAATTTTGGAACTCATAACACATCTGTATTTTGATTCTTAATTGGTGATAGGCATCTGTGCATCGCAGCATCCATTTACCATCAGATGAACTGACATTTACGAGTATATACAAATATTCCCATTCGTAAACAAAGAAAAATATGTAATGTTACAATATTTGAGAATGGTTCGTTCCAAAAATACGTTTTTACATTTATACACGAAGTACGAGATCTTTCTTTCGCACTTTTATTAAATTTGCACGACGTTGACGCTCTCGTTCTTTGTGCTAAATACAATAAACGTGATATACCGAATGTCGGTATTAACTTCATCGCGTAATATATTTACCGAGGAAAACATTCACGCACATTTTTTTTTAACTAGAGTGGTAACAAAGCTCCAGCGAATAATCCAAATTGAGAACAGACGTCATTTGAATTAAAATTGGTTTAGTTGGTTATTTCATCAGGGCGGCGTCGTATGAGGAACCATCACACTATTCTGCCTCGTTGGTGTCATGAAAGACGACTAATATCGGAATTACCATAAATAGTAATCTCTCTTACGCCAGATGTGTGGACGTGAAAAGAAAAGGGGAGATCTCCCGCCGGGCAAGGTGTTCAGCCCGGGGAGCGGCTAACGCTCAGAGTGGTTCTTTTTTTTTTCTGAAAGTGTACGCTGTTGGCCCTGCGGCCTTGACAGCTTCATCGAATTAGGCTCGTAAGCGAGGACCTACGAGCTATTGAGTGCAACGATCCTGCCGGCGGCGAGGCAGCGCGAAGCGCCGTTTCGCCGACTGTAGTCCCGAGGCACCCCGACACCTGCTTTCGGAGTGAGGCTCCTCAAACTGGGGGGGGGGGGGTCTCGATGTGATTCAAGAGCCCCTCAGAAGGAGGTACGAACCTCAGCTTGAACTACTATCGCAGTGTGGGTTACGGGTCGCAAAACTAAAAGTGCCCCGTATCACGGGTGTTGAACCTCGTGCACGGGGTGTGTCTGTGACCTCGCGTTCGCCGGCGAACTCGGTGTGCCCTAGTGTTCTGTACTAGAGTAGGGTTCAGACATTAACACACACTGTACTAGTTCTAGTAGTGTGTGTTAATGTGAAGCAAACGGGTTCCCTCTCCTGTGGAGGGGGGGGGGGATCAACCTATTCATAGAAGTGATCTCGTCGTCGGGATCAAGAAGAACCTTCTTGGGACGTCTCCTGTGGGCGGCAGCATCCCTCTCTGGGGAGTACGAGCCCGCCTCATTGACCAACGGATTGTTGTGCTCTTTTATCGAATTGAAGAATCTTAAGGATAATTCCTTAAGATACGAATGGATGGTGGCATCGAGGTCGCAGTGGAGATCCGCGTTCCTCACATAGTAAGGAGCTCCTGTGATTCGTCAAAGGAATTTATTCTGAACAACTTGAAGTTGTCGATGACTCTTTTTGAAGACGTGCAAAGAAGACACCCGCATATGTCATAATAAGACGTACACAGGTTTTGAAGACATGCAGTTTGTGTCTCAGGGACAGCTTACTGCTTTTATTGGTTAAGGCAAAAAGACGATACACTACGAATTTTGCCTTATTTCTAACTGTTTTAATGTGCTGAGAGAAGCTCATTGCACTATCTAACAGTACCCCCAGGTATATCACCTCTCGAACACATGGGATTGGGATATCGTAGAGGGAGATCGTACCTTTTTTGTGTCTTTTGATTTTCAGGATTAATTTATTATATAAATTTCTCCTGTTGAACATAATGGCTTTACTCTTACCGGGATTCAATTCGGTTCTCCATTTTCTGCATCAATCGCCTAATGCGTTTGCTGCAGCTTGGAGCCGAATGCAGATTCTGAGGGTGGCTATCAGAAGAATAGATAGTTGTATCATCTGCGTACAGTGCAAGATGAGTATTTGGTAGCGAAGGGATATCACTTACGTAGAGTGAGTATAGGGTCGGTGAGAGCACATAGCCCTGGGGAACTCCTGCTATGATGGGTCTGGAAGAGGAGAAAGTACCCTCAACTCGAAAACGGAAGGATCGATTGACAAGGAAGTCTTTAATAATTTTGACAAGTCTTATAGGCACACCTATATGAAGAAGTTTCAAGAAGTTGAAGGCCTTGGCCACATCGAAGAACAGAGCTCCTGTATAGGTAGTGCGCGTGTTTGACTTTGTGGCCTGATCTAAAATGTGCTCCGTGAGGCGGTGCACCTGCTAAACACATGAGTGTTTGGCTCGAAAGCCAAACTGCTCGTTAGGAATTAGATTTTTGTCTAGCACGACATCCTTGAGACGGCTGAGGATGATGCGCTCATAGATTTTCCCCATACATACATACACTGACGAGACTGACGGGTCTTTAACTAGATGCCCTATCTCTGGGTTTATTCGGTTTGTGAATACCGATAACTTCTGCTTCTTTCCACACTTCTGGGAAGGTGCAGGTGGACAGTACGACATTGAAAATAGCCACTAGGAGTCAAATAAACTTTAAGGGAAGGGCTTTAAATACCTTATTATTAATGCCGTCAGCGCCTGGCGCTTTTCGAGGCTTGAGATTTTTGATGATGGTTTTCACCTCATCGAAAGTAATGGGAGGGAGTGAGTGAGAGAGTTGGTGATGTGGCGGACAGATTAGCCGCTTCCTCGTTCACCTTATTCAGGTGGACGGGGTCAACTGGCAGAGTGCTAGAAGAGCATTGGCTCTCGATACTATCCGCCATTCGGCCATTTCTGAGTTATCGAACGCTAGCTGACCATCAGATCTAACTAATGGGGGCATCCAAGCGACTTAGCTGATTTCAGAGCTCTCGCCAGCCGTCAGAAGGCAGAGTGCGAGGGCGAGATATCTTCCATCAGATTGTCCCATCGTTCTTCCCCCGCTGGACCATGCGCTCCTTGACCTCTCTACCAGAGGCGGCGCAAATTGGACCTATTATTGACGGTTCCGTAACGGTCATAGGACTCACCGCAGCATTTTTCTCTCTCAGTAATCGCCGTACGTCCCCGGGGAGTTCAAAACGACGATCACTCGACGCCTTGACCTGCCTCGAATATTCTTCGGCGACCACCTTTATATGAGAGATGGCTTTCAAGGCCATCTCTTTAGTGTCAATAACGTCTGGCAACTGATCTAAATATTCTGAGTACATAGATTCGAGGTTAGCCTCGAACCTATGCCAAGTCCGTTACAGTTTTGGTTGGAAGAACCTCACTGCTGGACTGACCTAAAGTCATGAGGACCGGGCGATGGTCCAATATTAACTCATGCACCACTTCTATAGAGCGTAAAGATAACGTTACGTTCCTGAAGAGTGCTAAGTCGCTTTTGGACTATTCTATATATACTGCTATTACTTCGGAACTTTGATAGCGCGATTTAGGCTTCGATGTATTTTCGCTTGTGGCGCGACGACAGCGTTTGCGGCATAAGAATGAAATGCGCCACAGTGGTTGCGGCATAAGAATAACATAGAGAATACATCACCATTTTATCCCATGGGTATCATAAAAGACAACTAAGTATGGGCAAGGTCAGAAAGACATCATTGCCTCCAATAGAAGACCATTTCGTATAATCGTTTCCGTTACTGTTACCATTATAGCCTATTAAAAGTCCACTTATAAACATTGGCTTCGCCCATAGATATCCTCATAGGGAGGATATTTGCCATAGTTGCCTCGCTTGGCTTCTCTCGGGCTGGCTTTTGTTATTAGAAAGACGCTGCTGCCCATCGCCTGATTCTTTTTCTTCTGTCGCTTTTTACATATCAACGGAACGATATGAGATAGTGGATATTCTTATATCGCCACTGCATGGTCATATGATGAAATGCCGAGGTCAGCGACGCGAAGCAAAGTTCATGGAACGAGACATCTGGATCTGCGATTACTAAACTGCCTTTCAAACATGGGGAAATGTTCCGCGCAACGTGGTAGAGCCATGCTGCAGCTATATTAATTGTATAGTTGTAGTACGAATGGGTCGGCTCGACCGGGCAAGGACCACGCTCTCACAGAATACCACCGTAAAATATTTTTTAATATTATTCTAAGCCAGCGCTTAACTACAATTCCACCTGATGGTAAGTGGTAATGTTGCCTAAGATGATGAAGCGCACAGAATTAACAAAAGCCTATTCACTCTTGCCTTGAAGACACCCACATTGTTATCGGATGGAAACACAGATGCTGGCAACTTATTCCACTCCTTTGCCTGTACCCATGATGAACGATGTAGCAAACCATTTAGTTCGAATACGTGGTAAGTCAACAACGAAAGGGTGAAGACTGGCCGAACGTCTGGTTTTCCGATCGTAGAAGGAAGAGGGAGAAATTAAACCACCGTAAAATAGCAGCTTAATGCTGCTGTGTTTCATATGGTGAGTGTAGAGAACCGGAGACCTTTTTACTGGAAAAGAGGCATTCCATCTTAGTCCTCACCGCTGACAACGCATCTGCATTTTGATTCGCAAACGAGGATAGATGTAGATGTCTATGGGCCACAGCAGCCACTTACCATTAGGTAAGGTGACAAGCGAGCACACAGCTCGCTTGTCACCCTTATCCTATAAAAGAAAAAGAACGGGAGATTGCCATCATTGGAATATTACGAGCTTATGATAAAGCAGGGTGATTAGCATTAATCTAAATTTAAGACATTGCAAGTTACTCTAAATTGAATAAGTAATGCCTTAAGTCTAACCAAATTCAACGGTCACAAAAAGTATAACTCGTTATGAAATTCATAACTCGCTTAGAGCAAAGAGTAATTTTTTGGGACTCCGCAAAGTTGTGGAATCAAATTTGTATAATGTCAACGTCCTTTTTTTTTTTTAAAAAAAAAAGAAGCTTATTAACGTTATCTCTTAATCTAAAATTGTCTCGGCCGACGGTTATTAAAGAAAGTAATCTAGGAATGCTCCCTTTTCCCTCCAAATTTACCCAGTTTATAAGTTAGGCTGTAGGTAAAGTTTAACTTCCCCTAATTAGACGCTCAAGTGCTATTTATTTATAAATTATGAAGAATATGTAATTAGTGTTAAGTGGTTCGTAACTTCTTGTTAAAGTTGCATGCATTAAATCATCATATATTTTACATATATTTATAGAGTATTATGTATATAATTGGAAATTCAATTTGAATGGTGTCCTAGACCCAACCCAAAATGGTGCCTTTATGGATTTGTTATGGTAGTAATAAATCTACTCGTGAAATACCCTCGAATCATGCACAGTGTTGTATTCCGGTCTGAAGTGAGATAAAGAGCCAGTATAATTATATACAGGCTGTGAGGCATTACATCTTAGTCCTCAAAGGTGACAATGCATCTGTAACCATCTTTGGTTGAAGTTGACTGCAAGTGTCCATGGGCCCCAGTACCCATTACCATCAGTTAGGCTGTAAGATCGTTCGTCGCTTCAATTTTATTTAAAAAAAAAGTATACAATTAACACCATATTGGTTGAAAGTAGAAATGGGTCAATATAATAACGACGCCATAGTGCTTCCTGTCCTATTTATTTCATAATTAATTTAAATACAAGCAAAAAGGATGAATCGGGTTGATGGTAAGTATTTTAAGCGGTCCTTGAGCCTGACCTAAATAAATGAATACCCTGTCACCTGCTTTTCAATTTTAAAAGAGAAACTAACTCTCTCAAAGACCTACGGGATAAAAATAATTTAAAAAAAAACTACACAATTTTATCAAGCCACTGGTATGTACTTAATGAATTAACTTTAAAAAAATATAAAAACGACTTCAATATTTTTTGCGCGGACTTTACTATTCGTTAATTAATAGGATCGTTATTTTGGCGAAGTCGTTGATTCGTTATTAAAAATATTTAAGATTTATCTCCTCTGCTGCATCACTTCTTCCCATCAGGTGGGATAATAGTCGATCACTGGCTTATAATAGTTAGCAAAATTATGATGATCATAGTAAAATTATGTATTTTCTTATATTTTTAAGGTCTTATTCATCGCTGTTAACTAGGATGATAATGATGATCCAGGCGGTACTGTTACTACATAGTGGGTAGTCCTAAATATCAACTAGCAACTTTAAACTCAGTACTTTCTACTGTACGTACCAAAGACATATTACGTGACCCTGAGTTGGTATTTAGTAATGTCTTCCAGACCGAATTTCGATCACGACGGCAAGTCTTAATGGAGACTAGCCATCTGTACAGGACAGAATAAGCACGAGTGTGCGCAAGAACAGCTATGGGATACTAAATAACTATGGGATACTAAACAACTTAAGGGTCACATGGATGGTTCCTAGCTTCAGTAGGACCCGGTAGTTGGCGATGTCGAGATCCACAAATCACCCGTGCGAAGCCGGGGCGTATGTATATAAAAAGCTATTGTTGGAGGGAACACAGCTGTTCAATAGATTTACCAGATGACATAAAAAACTGCGCTAACATGAATGTGTTTAAAAATAAACTTAGGAGAGGTCTACCTCTACTCTAGAGTATCTCATTATATCATCATCATTATATCTGTGTATCTCATTATAAGTGAACTATGTATTGTATATTATATTATAATTATGTATGTTATATTATATGTATGTGGTATATTATTGTAATGTAATCTCGTAGTGGTGGTGTAAGAATATCCACTGCCATATCATCCCGTGGGTGTCGTAAGAAGCGACAGAGAGAAACTGAACTGGGAGATGGGCGGCAGCATCTTTTTGATTACAGCTAAATAAAAATCTATCGTCGAGGCCTATGTTCAGGTGTGGACTTTTGAAAGGTTGTAATGGTATAGATGGTAAATATTGTATGTTCATATGAGAAATAAAATTCTTTAAACCGAAAAGCTGAAAATCACCGAAGAATACATACGAGTACGTGTTAATCTAAAGTGAATAACGATTGTCAAACGATTGTACTTTCATCTAAAAAAGTCGTACCTACATCGTTTGCAAGCGCTATAATAATTCTTTTAAAAACCTCTCAGCGTCCCTTAGACGTTTAATTAACTCGAGTAGGTAGAGGTAGGATCCAAGGAGAGCCATTTCCTCGCGTTATGAACAGACGTGAGCGCATGTGAAGGACTGGGAGCGCTTTTTTCTTCACTAGCCTCGTTAAAATGAGATTTTCGAGTTAAAAACTCGACTCAATGTAACTCGCGCTGATTGTCGCGTAACATTTTTATTTAATTATATTTTCGAGGAGTGCTCTGCGAATAACATACTCTATATTTATATTACGAAATGGTAGATATTAATTTTACGCGCATGTGTTGGTTGCTTATTCTAAGCTTACTTTTGTCTGTGTGGGTCTGTTTCTTGGGAACCAGTGTTTTTTTTAATAACCGTTTTTGCAATCGAAATGATATTATTATAATTAGCAACAAGCTGTGACCGCGTTTTTTATTTACATCCTATTGCATTGGATAATATGGTAACTATGGGTAAATATAGCAGTGAAATTGCAAATATAAAATTGTTACAGTAGATTTATTGAAAGGGCAAAGAGGCAACAGAAAAAAAACACACAAATAATTGTTTATTTTATGAAATGTACATTCATTCATTAATTAAAGCCATTCACAAGTTCTCTGCTAAACATAGACCCCCAAGGACTACAACTACAAAGCACGATCCTCAGCCACCTGCATCCATCAACTTCCTGCATATCTAGTCAGGTCGTCACAAGGTTGCCACTCGAGAACCTTTCTTCGCCATCGATGGTCGGTTTTTCGAGCTATATGGCCGGCCCATTGCCACTTCAGCTTACTAATCCGTTGGGCTATGTTATAAAAGTGAATTTATTAAAATATGCATAATTATGTATTACATTTTTTTTTATTTAATATATTTTGACTTGCGATTTTGGCCTGTATTATTTGGTGAAAAATGTGGAGCAAATGTTGGTTACTCTTTCACTACTACATATTTATTTCAGTTGATTTTTGAAAAACTTAGACCTAACAGTAAACTTGAATACAGTTGGCTAGGACAAGGAGGATTTTTTATTTAGTTTTCATTTAATAGGATACTATTAATTGATCTATTCACATTCAAGAAAATATTTTTATCTTCCCAGTTTAAGATCTTTGTAAGACATTCATTTTCTGAAATCAAAACTTCATTAACATATTACTATATCTCTCGTTCTCTCTCTTATCTCTTGTTTTAAAAGGAAGTTTGTGCGTGTAGGTGTAGTGAGCATTTTCGTCTTGTCTATCTCGAAAATAAATGATGATATTGTCTATCTCCTAACCAATTTTATTCGATGTGTAATTTTTAATCTCCATTCTGTGATTTTTAAAACGCTTGACCGTATTATTCTTTCAATGTGGGAATTTTATAATAACTAAATTTTCAGAATTTTCCTTTGACTATAGTTTGGAATCCAATTTGAGTTGCCTTATTTCTTTATAATTCCTGCACGTATACTGAAGGTAGATTGAAACTGCAATTTAGTTTCGTTGTTATTGAAATACCTTAGGGGAAATGTCCGCAGCGATCTTTAATATTATGTAATATCACTGATAATACAACGGAAGGGACACTGCAATACGGTGGCTTTAAATCTGTCTCACAGAGGAAGCCTGGATACTTGAAAAATAAATATCCGATATTAAAGAATCATGGTTTTATATACGTTTACAAGACATATCGAATACGTCATCATCACCATCATTACAACCCATCACAAGTCCATTACTTACATATGTATAGCTGTGGACCTTATAGCGGATATATTTGCCATAGTTGCCACAGGCGGGTTGGCAACCGCAGTTTTTTTATTATCTTGAGCAGTTATCAGTAATATGCTGCGATCCATCTTCTGTTTCATTTGCCTCTGTCGCCTCTTGCGACACCCAATGGATGTTCTGTGGTATTGGAGGTATACGGCGTTCTAAGGTTAATAACTGTTTAAAATTGTCTGTTCTTTATTGGCTTTACTGTTATGTATTATAAAAATATGTACCAAAATGAAATAAGTAAAGTTAACTTGTTTGAGAAATAATTTTTTTTCATAATTCTCTTGTTCTAAGAAAATAAAAAAAAACTCTTATTCGCTTAACTGTTTACGTTTATACTATATTGTTTGTAATATAATACGTTACAATACAGATATATTGAATTAATAAATTTAGAACCTAGAATTTGTTACAATCTGAATTAAAACCTGGATATTCAAAAGCACCTTTTTTCAAAAGTATCCGATATAAAAAGCATTCTTACATTAAAAAGTAAAGTAACTGGCTACAGATATTTGCGGAGGCTAGACAAAGCTAGTGGACCAGATAGTATACCAGTTTTATAGTTCTGAAAGCCTGTGCGCCTGAGTTGCCACAAGTCAACACAGGCGAGTTGACGCGCTTCTTCTGCCTCTCATGAGCTGTAATAAATGAATTAATTAATTAAACACTGTTAAAAGTTAATTGTATACGTATCTGTGTAGAACCATGTTTTAAACGCCTCTTAAATTTTTTAACATAGTAAACTTATCCTGTTATCCCATCGGTCGTACGAAGGGCACGTAAACCTAGTCAAGAAATTTTTCTATGAAAAAGTGTTCAACAATGAACGCTTTAGTACGCGACAATAACCTAATGCAAACTCTGAAAGTCGTGGGTTTGAATCCGCCATTCGTAAAAGTAATGCTAATAGTGTCAAAATAATAATAAAAAGTTAAATTTATTCAAATATACGTTCCTCATTAAAATACTTTATGACTTACGATAACCACTGTTCAGCGTCTGCTTTGTCTGAGAAAGTTAATTATAACGTTTAACAACTTAATAAATTATAAAATAATGGTCGTATTAGTACATTAATTAATATCCTCAAGATCGAATTTTCGGTCACGGCAGCCAGTCTCAATGTCAACGCAGGAAAGCATTGTAGTGCACGAGTGTGTGCGCATGTACAGGTGAACTCAATTTCCTCACTAATTGTCGAATGGAACGGCAATCCGACACGACCGGAGAGAAATTTGGCGCAGAACCAACCGCTTTACGTACTTTCGGGGCCACTGCTTGGAATTTTATGGAAACCTAACAACTGATTTTGCCCCGACCCGGGATTTGAATCCAGTCCAGCTTACAACCACTGGACCACCGAGGCCGTCATTATTATTAAATTGTGACAATCACTACTGTGTCCATCACAAATACACCGCTGAAAACAGTTATCTAATGACTGCCAAAAAGCGCGACCCATATTCTTTTCTTTTTTATTTAAAAAAAGTTACCCTCACACTAGGATTTTCTTCTGTATCGTGGGGGCAGTTTACATACATAAATTTCACAAAGACAAACATACTTTTCTGTGCGGAATTCGAACCCACGGCCCTTAGCGCTGCAACTCATTGCTAAGCCACTGCGCCAAGGAGCCGTCATATTGTATCCCTCGACTTAACGCTTGTTTCAAAGGTAACTCGTTCCTGTATTAAGTTTCCATAGTATGCATTTGACAGTTCGAGGCTGCTCAAGAACCTTACTTTCCCATCGGTTATGGATTCTATGGATTATATAGCTTATTGTTTCAAAAATATAGATGGTTTGAACAGATTTTACTGACTATTAAAACAGCCTTTAATGTAAACGTCAACCTTTCGAAATGTATCTAAGTGAACATTCACCGAGATTTAGAGATCGCCTCGTATATATTATCGCAGCTAGGTGTTGGCGATTGGTCACAGTTTATCCGACTAACGATTTACCGCAATCGATTCTACACACCTTAGCCGGTGCTGCGTTTCGTAACACTATGAGTATGACATCATTGCATGCTTGAACACTTGGACTGCAGCACAATATTGAAATTGGTCATAGATTGTTTTTTTTACTTTACACGTAATAAAGTTGTTAAGCTTGCCGCTGCAATAGAAAAACTTCGAATATGATATATTGATAATATTTTACCTTATGCTCTACAAATGCATACCCTTAACACATACATACATAGCGTCACACATGTAATCCCCACAGGGTGGGCAGAGTCCAGTAAGCAAGGTTTAGAAGGAACATTCTGAAAGAAGTGATAAGTGGCATCACCTCACCATTTTTCATCATTACAGCCCTTCACAAGCCCACTGCTGAACATAGGCCTCCCCAAGGAATGCCACAAAGCACGGTCCTTAACCACCTGCATCCATCAACTTTCTGCATGTACATTTTTATTATAAGTCCCACCCACTACCTAGTATGATTGTGTAAATCTGACTAATTGTGTAAATCAAAAATCTAATAGCCCGCAAGTCAGGTTTTTTGACACATACTTTTACAAATGGGCTGTGTGCTCGTTTTTCGCCCTTATACTTTTAAAATATAAGGCAAAGTTACGATGCATAAAGATAATTTAATGGGTTATTAATACTAATGTGTAACAATCGGTAACAAAGTAAAATTACTTATATGTTTTAAGGTCAATTTTACCTGCAGAATGCTTCTCTTTCTACTTAGTTTCAATGTAAAATATAAATACATTTGTTGTTCTTGAGGATTTAGTTTTAGTACCGCACTAGAACAAAGCTGTTTAATACAAAAGATGCGAACATTAATGACAAATTAAACTCCACATCTTCCTCCTAAGGTTCAAAGTGAAACGAAATCGACGAGGGCAATATGTTGTGCTATAATCGAATGGACGTCGGCACATACAAGACAAGGTTTGCATGATGGAATTGCTACGTATTAATTACACGTATCTCGACGCCCATCTCAGTCCATTCGGAGCCAATTAGACGGGGAATCGGAGGTCAAGGAAGTAGTGTCGGGTGTTTCGGCGTGTCAACTTAGTTAAGAGTATTAAACGATTGAAAAGGATGGATATACAAATTATTTTGGGGTTCATAAAATATTGTTTAATCGTGTTTTCTCACGAACATTAAAATACTAACATTAAAACTTAAAAACTTGTTCCAGTAAACAAGTTTTTATTTAACTTTTTTAATGTTTGTGGTGCAAACAAAAAACAGTGGTTCCATAATGGTTAAGGATACGAAATACTAAACTCGTAGTAGGTCGTAGGTTCAAATCCGCTATATCATACCTAGCACATGCATTTTAAGCTTATTCGATATGGTTCAAGGTTAGTATTTAAAAAATCTACAGTTAAACTAAAAATCTAAAATTTCTTTGGCTTTTAAAATGAATCATCGATTGCGCCTACATCAAGTAAATCAACAAAATTGTAACGACCCATTTAACATACTTATAGGTATATTTTAACATGGACCAGTGCTTTGGGAACAGAACGGATATCATCGACTTCCCGAGTAAGCTAAGTGTAACACAGAGTGTTCGAGAATGTCCAATTACAAAATTATTCGACAACCCCATTTCCATTAAATAATAATTAAAATATTCAAAACCTTGCCCGGAAACGTTTAGTGCTTATGCTACGGCAATTTTTCATTATAATTACTTATAAAATATTTATGGGCTATTGTTTGTTATTTTATGTTACAACCGCGGTCTATTTCGGCTTAGAAATATGTTATTTATGTCTGATAATTTTGTGCAGGCGACTTTAGATTTATGGGTAGCAAAACGCTGTGGATGCATGATTTGTGGGTATATTTTAGGTTATTTACAATTGACTATTTTAATTCAATGTAGAATGTATTATTTATCCAATTATCTTTTGTAGCCGCAGCAGTAGTATCATTATAGATAAAAATAATAAAATTATTTACAAGAACACAAAGAAACAAGCACAAAGATGTTCGTACAATATAATACTCGTAAAGTAACGTATATTTAGTAACTTATAAAATATTTGGTTAGAAAATGCAATCATCATCATCATCAACATAATTATAGGCCTTCACAAGTCCACTGCTGAACATAGAACATAGGCTGCTGCATTAAAGCAAGAAAATGCAATAATAAAGTAAAATAGAATAGAATATTTTTTTATTTTTAAAACGTTTATTTAAGTAAAATAAATAAAAATATACACTATTTAAACAAAAAAAATCGTCGCCGTAGTATAGTGCCAAGAACGCCGGCTGCGTTTCCTTGCTGAATGGCTATACTCACTTGAGCAAGAACATGTACACCACGTTTAAAAAATAGTAGACAAAAAATATTAATTAAAGACATTTCTATCAGTTTTGGAATTGTTTGTCTATCTGTTTGTTTATGAACGTATCACGTCTAAAGTACTAATAAGTATTTTTACTAGAATCATTAAGAAAATCATAAAGCGTATCTTCGAGTAACATTTAGTCTTAGTTTTATTTTTTAATATAATATCTAGTCTTTTAGTATATTATCAAGAAGTAATTACAGCGTTTATCAGTCAATAAAACCTTTCATTGTGAGTAATTCATTTACCGAATTAAATTGTTTTCTCAAAAGTCAATTTTGTAAATTACGTCCAAATCGGTTATAACCTTATTGCCTTATTTCATTTGGAATTTGAAGAAGAATGCTATCAAATTCATATTTAATTTAGAGCGTAGCAGGGATAGAACCTAATGAGAAATTCGAATTGGATGGTTCGGATCCCGCACGGAACAACGTATACAACTAATACATAATAATAATATTTAGTATGGCCTATAAATAATTGTTTCGGGTATGGACTGAATGTTTGTCCATGTGCAAATAATATAAGTTAATCTAAGTCCACACTTAATATTTTTTTAGATTAAAAATTTTATGCGTATAACTTTCATGCGCGGTTGTATTGAAACTGATTGATATTTATTACTGTGATTATTTATATTTTCATTCTTTGTTGAAGTGTCTGTTTGTAATGTCAAAATAATAGCTTTTTACTGAATGCATATGAAAGTATATAGGTAGGTACTTATAAAAAAAAAAAACAATTTTAAAATTTTCTCTGTCTGTTTGTTCCTGCTAATCTCCGAAATGGCTGGACCGATTTTGACAGGATTTTCACTGGCAGATAGGAGTATTTTAATAAGGAGTAATTTAGGCTACTATTATTTCAGAAAAATAATTAGGGTTTCGCGCAGAAAAACGAAAATCCATGAAATCCAATCTTAATAAATTCCACGCGGACGAAGTTGCGGGGAACAGCTAGTTTATTAATAAATTTGTACTTACTTATTTTTTTACGTGGTAGAGCCATCCTGCAGCTATATTAATAGTATAGTTGTAGCACGAATGGGTCGGCACGACCGGGGAAGGACCAGGCTCTCACAGAATACCAGCGTAAAATAGCAGCTTAATGCTGCTGTGTTTCGTATGGTGAGTGTAGAGAACCGGAGACCCTTTTTACTGGATAAGAGGCATTCTATCTTAGTCCTCACGGCTGACAACGCATCTGCATTTAAATTCGCAAACGAAGATAGATGTAGATGTCTATTGACCACAGCAACCACTTACCATCAGGTGGACTGTCTGCTCGTTTGTCATCCTTATTCTATAAAAAAACACTTACATACAGTAAGATTAGAGCCACCATGAACAACTATAGCACCAGGGCTATTGCCGATGTGTTGCCAGCCTTTAAAAATAGTAGGCTTCTTGAAAGACCGTAAGACGTATCAGTCTGGAAAATTCGCCGGTGATAATCAATTTCACAAAGAAGTGCGAGGTAGAAAACTGTTCAATCGCAAAGTAGTGGACCGTCAAGCAATCAGATAGTGTGGATAGTATCGTGAATTGGACAGCTAGTAATAATCCGAAAAATTCCTTTGAGCACTCCCTGTGGTAAATGCGATAAAATATACAAAGAGATGCAACATCTTTTCGCAGCGCCAGTAAATGAAGCTGATCAGAAAGAACTCGGTCATCGACGATTCGGGCCGCTCTTCGCTGGATGCGTTCAATTGGAAGGAGCTGACACTGGGGTGCCACCACCTAGAGATGTGTACATTCCATATGAGGCTAAACTTGCGCCTTGTTAAGGAAATGTGTGTCGACATGAAATTTAGACGATTAAGAGAGCGATGACTTTACTGCGAAACTCCATTATATATAGACTAATCAATAACATATAAATTCTCGATTCATGGTAAACAGTTTTAAGACAAAGGCACATGTTACCCTAACCATATGTACCTTATATTCGTATATACTGGCAGTGGAGAAGTGTCTACTTGATGCCTTTGCCTATGGAGTTTAAAAAGTAAACAATTTCCTCGTAAATTGATTCGACGTAGTTGTAAACATCGTTTTCGCCGTTGTCTGTCGTTTTCTCGTTTTCTTCTTTATAGTTTCATTCTATTGACCTCAAAGATAAATCTAGATATATGTATATCGGAAATATAGAATTATTAAACTTAAGGAAGCTGCTTAGAAATAAAAGAAGGAATCTATCTTTGATTAGTCTTGACTTTTTACGTGGTAGAGCCATGCTGCAGCTATATTAGTAGTATAGTTATAGTACGAATGGGTCGGCTCGACCGGGGAAGGACCACGCTCTCACAGAATACCAGCGTAAAATAGCAGCTTAACACTGCTGTGTTTCGTATGGTGAGTGTAGAGTACCGGAGACCCTTTTTACTGGAAAAGAGGCATTCCATCTTAGTCCTCACGGGTGACAACGCATCTGCATTTTGATTCTTTATTGACGATAGATGTAGATGTCTATGGGTCACAGCAACCACTTACCATCAGGTGGACTGTGTGCTCGTTTGTCACCCTATCCAATAAAAAAGATTATTTTAAGTTCAATCTACAATGTAACTGAATCTTCCTAAAAATGCGTCCATCATTTAGAGCATTTGCCTTACTTCAAAAATATTAAAATTAACAATGTCTCTCGCGTTGAATAACCTAGTAGGTATAGTAAATATGAAAATGTATTCGCTCAAAGAGAACCAGACAGAACAGTAATACCACCAATATCGGGTATTGATTAGTACACGGCGAACAAATTGGACAAGTGTGTTTTTGTGACAACATCGACTAATTTGTTTCTCGTATAAATTTTAACAAATTGCCGTCTTTGTGTTTATGTATAACTATATTTTATATTATAAGCACCTAATTTAGAAGCATATGTAATATTGCGATAATGGGAAATATTATCAAGATTATATGTGAATACTGAATATTTATAAGCAGTATACTGGTACGTGATTTTTTCTTTCTTTATTTAGTTTTGTTCATTATTTTAGCCTTCATTAAATTATGTCGTTCTCTACCAGTCATCCAATAGATAAACCGAAAAAATATAGAAGTGCTTCAAGAGTTCAATTAGAAGTACTTTTTTTTTAAAATTATGTTACGAAAATGCTTAAAAATATTATATTAGTCTAAATACGTCATTTTACAGCGTAAATTACCACACTACAGTATAAATCAATTAATTGATAGTTCATTGTTTTTTTTTAATTTAAGAGATTATGAGTGACCGTGTAGTGGCGGTGTAAGAATATCCACTACCTCATATCATCCCGTGGTTGTCGTAAGAGACAACAGAGGAAAACAAATCAGATGGGCAGCAGCGTCTTCCTAATAATGACTTAAAATAAAAATAAACTGCGGTTGTCAATCAGCTTGCCAAGCGTGGCAACTATGGCAAATATCCCCATATGAGGCAATCTATGGGGGAGGCCAATGTTCAGCAGTGGACTTTAATAGGCTGTAACGGTAACGGAGTGTTTTAGCCGACTTCAAAAGGAGGAAGCTTACAATTCGACTGTATGTTTTTTTTTAATTTTCTTTTTTACAATTTAAAAGATATATGCAAAATTTCTGTATCTCAATCAACCGTTTACACAAATAGTATGCCTTCCTTTAACTAGAAACGCTACATCAAAAATAAAAATACATCTCACGTAGCCATGATGAATCAGACTACGTTTAAATTCAGCGTGCACGCGAATTGAATTCGTATGTACACGAATCAGGGATTGGTTTTGCGTATTGTAATTGAAACATGACTCTATTGGCAGTGAAATAGATTATGTCACGGTTAGATTTAGTTCCTTTGCATGAAAACAAGTTTTTGTATCGGAAAATATTTTTAAACTGTGTTTAAGCATAATATGATTTGATTGTATCTTCTAATTATAATATATATAATATATTCTCTATATATTATAATCGTATTCATCATAGGCAACATACATAGGCTTCCCCAAGGAATGCCACAAAACTCGGTCCTGAGTCACCTGCATCCATCGACTTTTCACGTGTCTTACCGGTTCGTCACTCCATCTATTTGGGACTACGCTCCGCTTACCGATGCCAGGTTCTCACCAGAAGCAGACTAAATATCGACAGCGCCCTAGGCTAGCACGTCATTGGCGCCCATCTAGCCGCCATATATTATATTTTGCAAATAAACTATATTATAATTTATAATATAGTTTATAGTTGCAAAATAATTGGGACACGAGTACCCTTAACAGGTGGGCGTAAATGAAAAAAGTGATGGGAGAGTGAGGCGAAGTAGGAGTAATCAAATAGACGATTTTTTTTTCGTTTTAAAACTTCTGCTTGTGCCCCTTTTTAACCTTGCGCTTCTGGGCACGTGCCTAGTTTGCCTTAAGGATAATTCGCCACTGGTTGTCACTAGAGAATTTTTCTTCCACATCACATCATCATCATCATATCAATTATCGGTTTCTAGATCCTTTGGGCAACACTAAAACCAATATTAGTATTGCATTTCATTAACTTTTATACTTGATTACTCTATTTATACCTTACATTTTATTATATTTTGCTCAATCTACATGAAGGCTGACAGAGCATATTTTGGACACTGAACTGTTTTATAAATTTTTCTTTGGTGCAAATCAATAAGTAGGATGTTTTAAAAAAAATATTTAAATTAGATTATACTATACTGCTACATAAGCCTTTTAGGCTTTTGCTAAAAATAGAAAAAAAAAATCACATTGCGTTACAACACTGTCCACTGGTTGTGAAGTGCGTGCAAAGCGTCACATCAAAGTGAACGATCGAACGAACGAGTGAACGTTTGACCGGGTGAATGATTCCGCTCGGCTCGATGAAACTGACCGGGATAAGTGCGTTAATTTACTTACGTAGTTGAACTTGAACACTGTATCGAATTAGGCACGGGTGACGTAAGATGCTCTTAGGGTGGAAAGTGTATTAACATTAAATAAAACATATTTTACGTACCTCAGATTTTTTATTTAATTGCTTTTTTTCTAATCGCTTTCCATAGAATAATTTCTTCATAGTATTAGAAGACTGAGCATTGGTAATTTAAGGTATTATCGCGCTTGAAAATTTAGTAATCCGTGAGCAATCAATCCGCGAGCCCGAGTCTCGCTAAAGAAAAGGTACTTTTATTAATCGCAGTTTTAGTTCTGATAATCACGATCTCGGCGGTAAAGGAAAACACCTACTTGTCTGACAAATAAGTCTCAAAATACCTACATGTCTGATAAATAAGAAAAAAATATTACGTACATATTATTGTGCACAAATTTGTTAATTAATTTATATTATTAATTATTTACGAGTATTACAGCATTTTATATATCCTATGTGGCTGAAGACATTGTAGCCAATGCCTTGCCATAATAAATTAAAAAAGTATCGATGCTGCGGGCATCAATCGCCCGCACAGCGTGGTGAGTAGCAAATCTTCCAAGTAAAGCTTACAAGGTCCATCATACCCAGCATTGGAATAATAAAAACTTTTTCTCCCATAATACTTTACAAACCAGACGTTTCTTTAAATGAATAATCAACCCAAATACAAGGTTTACCTGCAACAGGTTCATTAAGAAAAGGATTTTAGTTCCTTTCACATCCCACGCAACTATGAATACAAATTCCTTAATTAAAAGGTCTTGTTCATCTCGGTGGGGACTTACGTAGTATTAATATAATCAACGTCTAGTATACTCTGCTCTCAAGGTAATAAAGTCCACTAGGTCAATATATCGAAGGAAATTTCGTAGGTTCCGTAGCTTACATTCGAGTGTATTGATTGCCGTCCTAACTATACGAGTACGTACACGTATTTAGTAAAGTAGTAAGTAAATTAACCCACATACGTCCCACTTTTGGGCACTGGTTTGGCTTATTTAGGGTTTTTTAAAACATGGTGGAGCTCGCCACGATGACTCAATATATTAATGTTGCGGAATTCAATTTTCCCCAATTTTTTATTTCTCACACGTAGATTTTCTGACGGTGTTTTCCTTCACCACTGAGCAAATTGCAACAAATAATTATAACTTAACAAAAAGTAAAAGCTAACTTCAGATTGCTAAAAAATAAATTATTTATATATCTCCAAATTTATATGGGACCATCCTTGAAGTATAGCCTATTTAATAAAAAAAAGAATCATTAAAATCGGTTCACAATCTGCGAAGATATCGCGTAACACACATGCAAAAAAAAGTTACACTCGAATTGAGAACTTCCTCCTTTTTGAAGTCGGTTAAAAATATGCCTAGATTTCTACGTCTAGTACATTTTACCCAATCGAACTGTTTTTCTATATCAAATTAGCAAAATCCCCAAATTTTTTGCCACCGACGTGCTACATAACAAGGAGAGAAGTTGGCATTCTTAATTATAAACTATTTTATACCCCCCTGCTCCAGACGTGTGAGGTAGAGTAAGGTTTTCGGTTATATGTATCTATTTGTATACATAGTTTCGTTCTTTGTGACTCCTTATAAAATAAACCGACATTTTGAAATTCGATGTTAGATTCAACGTAACCTCTGGAGTGTCATTACCCATTTTTTGGTAATAATACCAATACTAAACTTGCAATAAATATATGGTGCTCGCTTGAAACGCATTCTTTTTTTTCTGTGATACTGAACTCGTACGAATACTACTTTTGCCAGTGTAAGTAAAATTCTTCAGGGCGCTGATAATGTGTCATCAGTTGGGTCAATAACTTGAGGCTTATATCATTATCTAAGCATCTCTCTCAACGTGTACTGGGATACTTACTTCTTCTACATGCGCAGACATTTAATACACAAAGTCGCACATCTCTTACGTATCCAAATCCATTCTTTTTCTTCTTCATCAGCTCATAAAGTTCAGGACCCGGTTTCCTGACCTCTCCCGGATTTGCCTTTGGCGCTGCTTCCCGTCGCCAGTCTGAGCATTTTACGTCTGGCGTAAAAGAGATGGCTTTTTTTTACAGTTGACTTCAAATTATTATGTAACCGATAGGATATATAACACAGGAACAACAATCCGCTGGCAATCAAGTTCCCGTCAAAATTCCCTTGAAACGATCACTGCATTCGGGTCTTTCTTATTTGAATAATAATTTACTTGTTTTTAATTTGATTTTATTCTTATTCTCTTCGTTTTTCTTTTATAAAAAAAGAAAAGAAAAAAATATTAATCAAACAGTGAAAGTATGGGTTTAATTAACTTTCACTCGGAGGCTAGTTTCGTTAAAGGCATGTCAACGTTAACAATGGTTGTTAATTAATATTCCATCGTCAATCACAGCGATATTAATGTTCCGCAACAGTGAAATTATTAAATGAGTATTGTAACTCAGAGTATTTTAGGACATTCAAAAGCGCCATTTACATAACCACCTGCCTGTTTGACTGTCTCGTTGTTCTAGTAGTCCCGGCTTCGAATCCAAAATCGGTTATTGGGTTTTGCTGCTGCCAGAACACCTTAGAAGATACTGTTAAATAACTGTTTCCAATAAATAATTGCAGGGCTATCGTCAATTTTCAGTGTACGCATATCTTTACTTTCAATAAGTAGACAAAGCTAATTCCGCAGCGGGTTGCGTTGACATTTAAAACGATTTGTTTATGAGAAATAATGTGCCTTGGTAATTGTGCCGTGAACTCATTGGGCAATCGATGCGATAGGCTCGGTATGCGCAATGGTGCGGGCTCATGTATTGAGTCATTAAAATGTGGCCGTTCTAAGTGAATTTATGTTTTTCACTTACGAATATGACAGTGGTGAGAAGATTTGATAGAGTGAGCACCTATGTTGGTTTGTTGGGACAAATATTTGGTGGTGACGCAATGCAAGACTGACTGTACCTATACCATGAATGTCTCATCGACTTATTTTTCTGTCATCTTAGATAATTTATTCATGGAATAAAACCAACCTAAACAAATTAAGAAATACAGTTTTTATGAATAAAATAGTTCAATCCTTTCACTTTTATACTCAGCCAGATTCTAATAATTAAGTTGAAAGGTAAATTTTATCTGATGATTGTAAAATCGGCCTTAAATGGTCAAATATAATAATATATTTGATGGAAGAAACGTTCACACAAACTAGTAATACGTCCGGACATCTCACATCCGTTGTGATTATTTCTCCGTCTATCAGAGGCCATGACATCTTGACACTTAAGTCGGCACGGGACCTAATGAAGTAATGGGTCCTCTTACGTCAGTACAGTAGTTAGAAAGTGGTTACACGGGGTTATAAAGAGACGGGAAGTTTCGTCAAGGTTACAAGATGAGAGCGGTCGCGGAACGTGGCGATTACGGCGAATCCTTCCTACAATGGGAGGGGGAGGGGGGGTCCATGTCCAGCAGTTGACTTTTAGGAGTAAATAAGTTTCTCTTCTATCAAGTTTCTTCTCTATTAGAGTTTGTTTGTAGACAGTAGCGAAGCATGGGTTGCTGTATAATGAAATATTATGCAAAGTATCTTTAAAAATACTTTTTTAATTAAATCGTCCTTTATTTTCTAATTAAATCGGGAATACTCTTAGTACATAATTTAGAAAAGAAAACAATATAGGCATTTTTTTAACTTATGCATAACATTGGCAAGCGTCTGTCAATTCCACAGTGTTCGTAATATTTTTATTAAAAGTAATCAGTAAAAGCTAAGTTTCATATTTTTTGAGATCTTTACTGGTATACCATTTAAATTATTCCCAAAATGCCGTCCCCTAAAATCTATCCATGCCCTCCCCCTAGCCCCTACTGCTACGTCACCTTTTATAGATTTCGTGGTCAGCAGTTACATTAACAAAAGTAATTACACACATTATTTTCATTCGTTGACGATTAATCATAAGTCAAGTCTACTGCTGATGCATCTCCTGTTTTATTTTTCTCTGTCGCCTCTTACGACTAATATTTAGAAATTCACTTATAAATATAACTACATATTATATTTTTCAACGGCGTTAAAACCAATATTGTCTAACAACTTTTTACGTGGTAGAGCCACGCTGGAGCTATATTATGGTTTTAGTCCTCAGGGGTGACAACGCATCTTCATTTTGATTCTTAATCGAATTACTATCAGGTTGGACTGTGTGCTCGTTTGTCACCCCATTCTATAAAAAAAAAACTTATAAAAAAAAAAAATTATTAATTTTATCCACTTTACCAAACGGACCCTTCTACAGCCCAGTCGAAAAAGCCAAGTAACCTGTGAACTAGTGAGTGAATGTACGAATGAACGGCTGATTTATTTGTTCAAGCCGATCCCAGCGGAATGGTTACGGCGGGCAATCGGGGCGGCAACAAAGCTTTGACCGTACGCTTATTTAGAATGCTTATATAGACGTGAAAGATACACTCTTGTAGTGGTAAATTAGTTTCAATTATCCTCGCAATTGTTTTAATAATATCATAATAATTCTCAAATTTTTCTTCAGTAACAACAAACGATTTAACCTTTTATTACTTACTTATTTAAAGTAGTTTGTAATTTGTAACAATTCAACTAGAATTGTAGGTTATACTAAGTTTTGGCTTTATGCCGATTAGTTTGCCTGAGTCACAATGTATTTCTGCTTTTTTTGTGACATTGAAAAACCGATAAAATTAATATTTTTTGATGACTGTCCCATAAACTATAAGAGATATAAAAAGTTTCGGCCTTTATCTTCACTGAAAGTTTTATGCAAAATTGATTTATAAGATTTTTTTATGCTTCAACACAAAGAATACGAACCGAAACGATACGATAACGAAACTATGAGTGTTAAAGTATAAGGTGATTAAGACCTTTTTACGTGAAATTAATAGATCTTCAATTTTTATTTTGAACATTTTCGATATAGAATCATTGCAATATGCTTCGCACGTAGGTTTTCGTCATAATACCAAAAAAACTGTATTTAAAGTTGTTTTCGATAATTGAACTACTAGCCTAAGGAACGCAATTATAGATCTGCAGCATAATAGTTTTAAAGCTAGTTTAATAATATTCATCATTATCATCATCATTACAGCCCTTCACAAGTCCACTGCTGAACGGTCCTGAGCCACCTGCATCCATCGACTTCCTGCATGTCTTACCAGGTCGTCACCCATCTAGTGATGGGTCGCCCTACACTTCGCCTACCGGTACGAGGCTTTTTTTTTGTCGGTTCTTCGAGCTATATGGCCGGCCCATTGCCACTTCAGCTTACTAAACCGTTGGGTTATGTCGGTTACTCTGGTTCTACTGCGGATATCCTCATTTCTAAGTTTATCACTAGCTTAGCACTAACATTCGTTAGCTTGAAAATGTCTACCAATGCAGCGGTGAAGAGTTTCTGGGATATAACGTCACCCTGTCTTACACCTCTGCAGTTGAATAGGTTTCGTACTCTGGTTCTGTACTCGGATAGCCATCGTAGCCCTACTGTACAAACACTTCAACACTTCGATATACGGACAGTCAACTTGGCACCGCTGAAGGGACTGCAGCACCGCCCAAATTTCGACGGAATCAAAGGCTTTCTCATAGTCTACATACGCAAGGCAAAGTGGCAGATTGTACTCTTCTGTCTTCTGTACAATTTGCAGAAGGGTGTGTATGTGGTCCATGGTTCTAAAGCCTCTTCGAAAACCAGCTTGTTCGGGAGACTGGAAGTCGTCGAGTCTGCGTGCGAGACGATTCGTAATGACTCTCGAAAACAGCACGTAGACGCGGCTCAGAAGGGAAATCCGTCTGTAGTTTTTCAAGAGAGCGTTGTCGCCTTTCTTGAAGAACAAGACCACCGCACTTCTGCTCCACGCCTCCGGAGTAGTGCCACCATGGAGGACGGAATTAAAGAGCTTCTGAAGGACTTCAAGTACCGGTTTTCCACCCGCTTTCAAAAGCTCCGCTGTAATTCCATCCTCACCTGGGGCCTTGCCGTTTTTAAGGTGCTGGAGAGCCATTCTAATCTCGCTCAGACTGACGTCCGGAATATCATCGGAATAGTGTCGGATAAGACTCGCTCTTGGATCGTTACTCACACTTTCGTGTGGCTCCAACGATGACGTGTACAGCTGCCCATAGAACCTCTCAATCTCACTCAAAATCTCAGGTGTCCCGGAAACGATGCTGCCACACTCGGTCTTCAGCTTTGACAGTTGGCTCTTTCTGGCAGACAGATCTCTGGCAACGACTTTAGAGCCTTGGGAACGCTCGATCGCTTCTTCAATACAAGCTGTATTGTAGTTGCGTAAGTCCCGCCACATGCATTTGGAGATCTGTCTGTTCAGTTGCCTGTACGCTGTCAAATCTGTTGAAGACTGCAGCTTCATCGGAGAGTTTTTGTGTTCTTCTGCGGCGGCTCTTGCAGAACTTAGCTCCGACCGCATGGACAGTTTCCACGAGCTTATCATTTATATCGTCCACTTCATTGCAGTCTTCTAGGCACTGAAAACGGTTTTGTAACTCGAGCTGAAAGGTTTCGGACTTTGGATTAGAGCACGAGGGGACGGAGCGTTGACTTCATTAGACGAGACCTCTCCAACTTAACGTTTAGGTTCAGTGTGCCTCTAACCATTCGGTGATCGCTACCAGTTTTCACCCTCGCGATCACTGAGACATCACTGAACAGTTGTCGTCTGGTCGTCATAATGAAGTCAATCTCATTTTTTGTCGAACCGTCGGGGCCAGACCAGGTCCACTTCCTGTGGGGCCGCTTCTGGAAGAAAGAGTTCATCATAAAGAGTCCCTCTTTCTCCATGAAATCGGCCAGCTGCTGGCACCTTGGGTTCCGTTGCCCTATTCCAAATTTCCCTATTTTCAGCTCACCGTTCTCTCTTGTGCCTAGTTTTGCATTGAAATCTCCCATTAACACCGTATAGTGGGTTTTGGAGGAATGCATGGCTTTACAGATATCCTCATACATTTCCTCCACCTCCTCATCGGAATGTGCCGAGGTTGGTGCGTAAACCTGTATGACCTTCAAAGAAATCCGTTTGATGATTCTGAGTATAAGGTACGCAACCCTCGTTGACACACTCACAATCTTTACAACGTTGTTACCGAGAGACTTGTGGACGATAAATCCGACACCTCCTTGGGGCAGATGGTCGCCCTCCCGGTGATAGAACAAGTTGCCGGATTCGAGGATTACCGTGTCCTCCCCCTCTCTTCGGATCTCGGATAATCCTATAATATGCCAGCGTAACTTGTCTATCTCTTTTTCCAGCTCCATGATCTTCTCGTCAGTCCTCAGGGCGCGTGAGTTGTATATTGCCAGGTCGAGTCGTCTTAGGTGGCAACCGAACCTCCACCGGAGATTCTTAGCACCCCCTGCCCCGCCGTTACCATGGTCGCCACCGTAGCCAGGAATAGCCGGGCCACCGGGGACTGGGGCCGTCTCTTCGTAACTCTCATCTTGGGGTATATTTGTCATAGTTGCCACGCTTGGCGAGCGGGTTGGCAACCGCAGTTTTAAAATTAATAGAACTTTGTTTTTTTTAAATATTGTGCAATTGGCTTATGGAGTTCTATTTTTAAATAAATTTGATTTTTAGAAACATATGACACGGGTGCGTTCCATTTTTAAATTTCGAGCATCTCAAAACTTATTGAGTGACCTACGTATTACAGAAAGGAATTAAGTAGTATAGACGTCTAGCCACCATTCAATAGTAGAAGTAGGATATACAAAAAAAGGTAAATACATTTCGCATTGTGTCCCCAATAGGCTTTACTCTCGAAATGCGCCTCACAAAAGAATCTTTTTCTGTTCCATGTTAAGTAGACTGGGTTTTAGTCTGAGTACAGTCGCCACGATATATCGTTTAGATATATCACTTGTTTTTGTTTAGCGTTCCATGTAAATGTTTTCTTAGGGGTCAGTTTAATCTAAACAATATTGTTTACTCTATGGTTTTCTTATATTTTTCTTCCTTTAAAAATTGCGTAACTTTTTTCCTCCACCTTCAACCATCGATTAACCAAACGGCCAGTCTCCATCTCCTCGTTATCGACATACCACACAATTTGCTACAGTTTGCTTCGTCGTTCCTCATGCGTACAGCAACGGAGTGGATTGATTTGCAAGCATCTGTCTTTCAATCCGATTACAATGTGGCTATCTCCAAGGCAAGAGTGAATAGACTTTTGTTGAGTTAATTCTGTGCGCTTTACCACCTTCGGCTGCATCACCACTTAGTAACAGGTAGGATAATAGATCTTTTACTGGAAAAAAATTCTTCTGTATCGTGAGGGTATTTATATACATAGATTGCGCATGACAAATATCTAAACGCGCAACAATTATTCGTAGTCCATTGCTAATAAATTTTCCGAGCGAGATTCGTACCCGCGGCGGCAGACAATCGCCTAACCACTGCGATTCCAAGCCGACTTTAAAAAAAATGGTAGTTCTAAAATCTTTTTCGTTATAATTCTCAGTTTATGTTGCATAACATAAAAATCTTGTAATCATTGGATATGTTTGTACATAACTTTTATTTCATATTTTTATATTTACTATTTTTAATATGAATAATTTTTAATCAATTGTTTTCCGTTTCAGGTACTTACTTCACACTTCCTTAAAAGAATAATTTCAAAGGTAAAACAATGGTCAAAGATCACGAAATATTACTTTTTTAAATCTTTTTTTCGTAAAAAGAACAATAATGCATCTTAATTTGATTCAGAGGTGGAAAACACGCCTTCTCTTGGCTTCTGCAGTAGCCAATTACTAAATATAATAAAATAAATATAAAGGATATTTTTAATTTTTTGTCAGTCAATTTAAAAATTAGTTTTTTATTAGCGGTCGCTAAAAATTAAACTTAAACAGATTTGTTAAACACTTTTAGTATTGTCGCCTCACTTGTACATCGTATTTCATCCCACCAAAGGGCCTGGGACGAACGTCGAACAAAGGTAGCAGAAACCAATTTGTTACGTGATAATATGCCCCCTGCCCGCGTCCCCTTTGTTTTCCACACCCTCCGATACGAAATGAGTCTTATTTCAGCTCGAACACTCCTCGAGCTCTCAAATATAAGGTAAAACATTTCTCTCGTCGTCCGATTGTTCTTAACAAGTACGATGTCGATTTTTAAGGAACAATCGGCGTTCTGTTCGATAAGTGATTTTTAGGACCTTGAACTGAATATTCACTGCAATAATCAAATGGAGGTTTCGAACCTAAAACTTTTTAATGTCGAAGTCCTTAATTTTAACACTCTTTTATCACAACTCAGGATAGTTTTAGATTAACCTTTTAAAATTATAACATTGTCGTTGAATTTCTTAGAATGGTTGCGAGTGAAACTAAATATATAAAAATAGGATAAAAGAGGAAAATAGCACGAACAAATCAAAATCAGAATCACATAAATTGTAAAAGACGTGAGTATAATATAATATAGTATCGTACCGTATACTGCTATCTATCTAAGATCGACTCCGAAGTAACTTTTGTAACAATATGGCCGGGTATGGAGGAAGCATGAAAACTGAACAATAGCGCAAAAGCAGAATAGTTTGAATCGCACGAATTGTGGTCCTCGAGGAGAATATACTGAATAAAGTGGACAAAGTTAATAACGAGGATGCGTCCCATTGAGAGATAAAATCCGAGGAGTAAATATTACTTCAGAATATTTTAAAACTGGGCTAATATAGACGATAAATTTTTAAAGCTTTGTAATAAATTTATAAATTTATGTTTGTAAACTGCTTCCACGATACAGGAGAAAATCCTAGTGTGGGGGTAACGTTTTTTAAAGAAAAAAAAGTTTTATTGTAAATATAAAAAAGAAAACCGAAATGAAAGAGAGGTTGGGTAAATAAGAAAAAATTAAATGAAATCAAATCATGGAAATTGTCGAATATGGCTAATTTTAAAAAAGGTCTTCAGTTTTGCTTAATTTTACTTAACCGTATGCAAGGGTTTCCTCTTTTTACCTTTTTCAATTTAGTAAAGATCAAGTTAAATATGAATAATCAACCTGTAAATAATCTACTGTTGTTTAGGGTACCATCATTAGCCTGTAAATAATCTACTATTGGTCAGGGTCTTATCTTAAATATAGAAACAGTTGCTGTAATCGTCTTGCTTGGCAAGCGGATTTCAATTAAACCAGATGTTTGTTTCGCGTATTCGACTCTTCTCACCGTGATCGATCTAGGTATTTCAAAATAATCGTACTTATCGTCGTGAGTTCTAGATCACTATAAAAAAGCAAGATTAAAAAATATCGTATTTTTCAATACCATTAATTTTTATTTGCTTAATATCAGAGCCCTAACGAGTAGGTGCCCTACACCTGATGATAGCTACCGTAGCCTGATGAGCCTACTGGAGTACTGCATCTGCAACTAACTTTTAATGAAGAATAACACACGCGTTATCACCTCGCATAAAGGTCTATAATATTTCATAGTCTGTAATGAGGGCATCCACGACTTTTTCTGCCATCAGGCCGGGCCCACTTAAAAATGAGGTGTAATACTTGACAGATTTCATAGCGGGGAAGTTAATTTGTTCGGAAAATGTAAAGGTTAATATTTCTTTCTGTACTATTACTTATGTTTTATATTAATTAGATTAAAAATAAATAAACCATACCACAGATATTCATAAAAGTAAAAAATAAATAAAAATAGAGTTAAAAATGTACAAAAATTAAAGAGCCACTGAGACATTGTTTTGTGCTGGTCCTTGATAACAGAAACAAGTACGAAGGCGGTAAAAAGCCAAACAGTTTCCTAGGCAGAAAAAATGGTCTAACATCTTGAAAGGCATTCAAGGCAGACAAAGCATTGCATCCTTAGTCCTAAAGGTGACAAAACGTTCTTAATCAGGAATGGAATTAGGTGTCTGTCTATACAGAAACAAAAACTTTTTTATTCAATATAGATTATAAATAATACTACTTGAAACTCACTCTTTTGTTTAATTACCACTGGTTTGGAAAAAGCCTCTGTCCTGGGAAGAACCAGCAAGAAACTCAGTGGATTTTTTTTAAATAACAGCTTACAATCATATATCTTATATACCACATCATCCATTTACTAACAGATGGACTGTATCTCTTTGTTAACCTTATTTGTATTAAAAACAAATTAACGTGGTAGGGCCACGCTGCAGTTGTATTATGGTTGTAGCACGAATGGGTCGGCTCGACCGAGGCAGGACCACGCTCTCACAAAACCACCGGCGTAATAGCAGCTTAATGTTGTGTTTCGTATGGTGAGTGTAGACAACCGGAGAGCCTTTTTTACTAGAAACCAGGCATTCAATCTCAGTCCTCAGGGGTGACAACGCATCTGTATTTTGATTCTTAATTAAGGATAAATGTAGATATCTATGGGCCACAGCATCCACTTACCATCAGGTGGACTGTGTGCTCGTTTGTCACTATATTTTTTTTATAAAAAATCATTTCAATAACTTAATTCACCAATTTTAACCCTTAACCTCAATTTGAAATATGAATGCTCAAAACAGCATTTAATTATTCTCCACTTCATGTGAGGTCTTAAACTTTAACGCTATTATTCTATAGATGGGAACGTAAATTCGAAATTCCAATAAAACGGCAAGGGAAACCCCGTCTTACAGCCAATATTGCGTTCCCCCGACATTCTATTCAACCAATATTTGTCAAAGGCCAAATCACCTCTATAGGGCATACTGGGCGGGGCGATGCCTTATTCAAACGTATATGTAATATGTATAGACAGGAATCGCTTCGCAAAGTAGGTGACAATTTGTAAGTGCTACTTGTAAAGTGAAATTGTGTTAAGCTAAATAAGTTTATTTCGAGTGCTAACACGAGAATTAAGATCAATATCTCCATTTTGGTTTTATGTCTTTTTAACCGACTTCAAAAAGGAGGAGGTTCTCAATTCGATTGTATGTTTTTTGTATATATGTTACCCGATATCTTAGCAGATTGTGAAACAATTTTGATGATTCTTTTTTATTAAATAGGTTATAGTTCAAGAGTATCCCATATAAATTTGGAGAAAATGTTTCACCCCTAAGGGTAGCAAATAAATAACTTCTTTTTTAGTACTTTGAAGTCGGTTTTTACTTTTTGTTAAACTTTTTAATTATTTATAAATCACCATAATATCGAATTCTGCCATATCAAGGACAAAATCAAAGGACAAATTATTTAACGAGTCACAATTATGCATTTAATTTTTTTTTTTAATAAACTTCCAAAAAGGATACAATGGAATTCACAACGAAAATTTGACAGTTGACAGTCTCTAGTTAACACGTTATTGTTGCCAGTAATCGAAATTTATTTCGTGAATATCCACAATATGGCAAAGGATTTTATTTTCTATTCACGATAAAATTATGTAAATAACCAATAATGAATTTCAGCTCTAAGGTCAGAACTCGGCCGGACAGCGTGCGGGAAATTATGACCTATCCTCTCGTTTAAGGTACCCCAGAATTAATTTCACAATCAGTCTGTACGTGTAAAATCTTAATGATCTACGCAATCTAGACGTGGCTCTTTTCGCTGGTCTGATGAGGAAGCTACAAGTCACTCGGCGAGCTATAATACTAAAACAAATGGGTTGTCCACCTAGTTCTACTAAGTATTAGTTCTACTATAAATATATCTACTATAAATAATGTTTTTTCCTTAGTTCCACTGCTCAGTGACAATGACACTGTTCAATGACATAATGAATATTAATATTTTTAATTTTTTTTTACTTGGCATTCTTTTAAAAACCAAATAATATGCAATATGTTATCAAAATAAAAAGCTAACCCAAAATTATCATTTAGGTGTAGGATATCTGTAATAAAACCGGAGTAATAAAAACATTCCAGCATCATATACTCGTAGAGACGATTTGCTCAATTTCGTCGCTCGCGTCTAAGTACTTTGATTAATCTACGAGTAGCACAAACGCGTTGATAGGGATGAATAGGTTAGGTTACCTGATGTAAAGCTTTTTTTTATAGTAGAGCCACGCTGCACTGTAACGGCTATAGTGCGAGTGTCTTGACTTTACCTCGTGAGGACTACATTCTCACAGAATATTTTTTTTTAAATAAAATTGAAGTGATATACGAACTTACAGTCAACTTGATAGTAAGTGGCTGCTACTACAGCCCGCGGACACCTGCAACCAAAATCAAACAAAGAAGGCTACAGATGCGTTGTCACTCTGAAGAATAAGATGGAATGCTTCTATACCAATGCCTATATAACATAGCAATGCAGGCAATGCTATTTGGCAGCAAGAAAGCTAAGAGGGCTACCTACCCAGACGGACTACTGGACAGAAACGGAAGCCTAACACATAGTAGCGTAGAATTGCAACATAATGCTGCTGTGCGTCGTATGATGAGTGGTGAGAACCGGAGACTACTTCCTATTAACGATCCATTTAAGTGCTCTTGGGTAATAACATATCTACATTTTTATTCATATGGATAAATGTAGGTAGGCTATGGGTCAATGCATTCAGTTACGATCGGGTGGTCGTTCGTTCACTCGTTTGTCCGTTATCAGTTGCACATGAACTGCAGTGGCTACTTACCGTCAAGTAAGTATATAAGCGGGCTTGTTAGCTTGTTAAAGTTAAAAGTTAAAGTTACAGCCTATATACGTCTCACTATTGGGTACAGGCCTCCTCTCATTTCTGAGAGGGTTTCGGGGCAAGGAATATTCACCTTGTTGCCCCAATGCGTATTGGCGACTTCCCATGGCTTCGAAATATATCTTTTCTTATTTCTCAGACATGCAGGCTTCCTCACGATGTTTTCCTTCACCGCCGAGCACTTGGTAAATCAGTACGTAAAATTGCAATTAACAATTTCATTGGTGCGGACGGGGATCGAACCCGGGTTGCTCGCATACTGTGTAATTTACACCGAGCGTTTAGCCCCTGATCTACCACGGCTCTCTCGGTAGCTTGTGTAACACGTAAGAACAATATATATTTACGTACATAAAAAAAATGTTTCTTTGTTTGTCCCGTATGTGTTCCTATAATTCCCTCCTGACGAATTTCGATCACGGCGGCCTCAAAGGCGACTAATGTGTGCGCAAGCATATCGCTACTACTGAGAATTTGACAGAACATCCCAATAACTGCGATCCGAGCCAGATTCGAACCCGGGACCTCATGATAAACAGTTGCGGTTGCGACCACTAGACAAACGAGGCCATCAAATATTTCTGACAAAAACAAATTGCAACACATACCGTCCACTGCAAGTATTATAAAAAAATATGGTGCTTATTACCTACTGCATTTTAAATATTTGCGCCTTTGTGCTTTTTGCTATTGCGTAGGACAAAAATAGAACTGGATATTTCAACATTAAGAATTTAAGTTTAAACAATGTTCCCGCGCATATCAAGCCGAAAACAAGCTTGAAATTAAAAACATCGTCGCAACAAAAAACTAATCACCCACTCATTCTAAATATTGAAAGTAATCATCCAGTATCATTGTTTGTTTTCTTAACTTTGTCATTCTCTTTTTATTTAAAATATTTAAAACTAATTTAGTCGCAACCTTCAGTCTTATGTTTATATTACTTAGTAGTTTTTTACGTGGTAGAGCCATGCGAAAGCTTTATTACTTGTATAGTTGTAGCACGAACGGGGCGGCTAGACCGGGGAAGGAACACGCTCTCGCAGAATACCAGCGTAAAATAGCAGCTTAATGCTGCTGTGTTTCGTATGGTGAGTGTAGAGAACCGGAGAGCCTTTTTACTGGAAACGAGGCATTCCATCTTAGTCCTCTCGGGTGACAACGCCTCTGCATTTTGATTCGTAATCGCGGATAGATGTAGATGTCTATGGGCCACAGCAAACACTTACCATCAGGTGGACTGTGTGCTCGTTTGTCACCCTTATCCTATAAAAAATTGAAGAAAAATGTATATGCAGCTAGAATATTAAATTTTAGGCCTCCCCCAGAGTTTATCTCATAGAGGAGTAATTTACCACAGTTGCCAGCTGTAGTTGACGGGTTAACTATGACATCGGGACGTCAATAACCTCAGTCCTTCGTGAACATGGGTACTGTAAATCACTCGATGTTAAGTTAAATTAAACGCACAGATTTTATCAACCTGCAAAATTAGTTTGATTCAATCCTACTCTAAAAACCGTGGTAACTAAGCGCTCGGTGTAAATTTCACAGTACGCGAGCTACTCGGGTTCGATCCCCGCCAGCACCAATGAAATTGTTAATTGCAATTTTAAGTGCTGGTTTAACATCGTGAGGTAACCTCCATGTCTGAGAAAAAAATACTTCGGAGACATGTGAAGTTCGCCACCATGCATTGGGGCAGGGCGGTGGACATTTTTCATTGCTCTAGAACCCTCTCAGAAATGGGAGGAGGCCTGTGCCCAGCAGTGGGACTTATATAGGCTGTAACTTTACTTTACTTACTACATTGAATCCTAGTCTAATCATAAAATATATTTCATTGGTAATTGTACTCCATGCCTTTAGAAGCAAAAGCTTTTCACCAAAGATTAAAAATTGATTACTTCGTTCACAAAAAGTCGAAATGCCGTGCTGTCGAGTGTCGATTTTTCGAAGTGTCTACTTCATTTGTAAAATCATTTCCAGTGTAATTTGGAATTCAGTTTTCAGCATTCGAATCGGAAAATTTATTAAATTCGCTGCGAGTACCCTTCCGTTCGGTAATGATGGCGACCGGCCTGTCCCCGTTTAGCACCTAAACTTGTTAGCCTTACGTGTCCATTTCCATCGTATTTCACTCCAGTGGAATTATAGGAAATGTATGACGTCGGAAAATACAGTCCGGTGTATTTTCGTTTGCCCGACGTCAATTTAAGAAGTTTTATTTAACTTTTTTCATATTTGCTTTGTAATGCTATTACAGTATCTCTTTTTACGATTTAAAAGTTAAATTGTCTTGTTTTATCATTTCGTAAACGTATTACATTTAAATAAATTTTAGAAATATTAAGTAACTGAACTTGGCCAGTATTTTTCTTACGCTGTTAGGAATCAATTTTCAATAGAAACCATTGAGTAAAGGTAAGCGCGGTTTGGGTCGGTCTCCTTTTCTAATTAATCAAAACTTATAACTCCCTCAAAAAATATTTAAGTCTGTATTAAGCACGTACAGAGCATGCTAATCGATTCTATTCATTATATATATATAAATCATATATATAATCATATATAATATATAAATCATATATATATAAATCAATTCTAAGCTTATGCTCTCTCTTTCTTATAGATTACTCTACATAAGTCTTAAGATGGCAACACTCATTTTCATCATCCTTACAGTCCTTTACAAGTCCACTGTTGAACAAAGGCCTCTCCGAAGGAATACCTCAAGGCGCAGTCGATTTCCTGCAAATCTTACTAAGCCATCACTCCATCTATTGGGGGGCTGCTCTACACTGCTTTCTGGTACGAGGCTGCCGCTCGAAAATCTTATTCCCCATCGGTTGAAGTTGCGTACATCTATATGGCCGGACCATTGCCACTTCGCTTTACTGATCTGTTGGACTATGTCGGTTACTCTGGTTCCTATGTGGATATCCTCATTGCACTAATACAGACGATTACCTCACTACGCTTACTTTTAAAATAATGAAAACTTCGGTTGTCAATCCGCCTGACAAGCGTGGCAGCTATGGCAAAATCCTTCCTATGAAGCAATCTATAGGGAGGTCTATGTTCAGCAGTGGACTTTTATAGGCTGTAATGGATGTATGACTTAATTTCAGTCGGTGATTGAGATAAAGAATCAGTAACCCATTGAACGAAATGTTTTATAAATCCAAAATACTTTTGTTTAGAAATAATTTACTAATTTCGATCGTCTCTTATACCTTAACTTACGTACGCAAGTTTAAGACTAAGGTACATAAGGAATTTGATTACTATATATAAAAAGATTGCATGCCTTTTCTAAAAAAGTACAGATCGATATTGGATTCTATCGAAGATAATTTTTTATTATAGAATAAGTATGACAAACGAGCACACAGTCAACCTGATGGTAAGTGGATGCTGTGGCCTATCCTCGATTAAGAATCAAAATGCAGATGCGTTGTCACCCCTGAGGACTAAAATGGAATGACTCGTTTCCAGTAGAAAAGGTTTCCGGTTCTCTACGCTCACCATATGAAACACAGCACTATGAAACTGCTATTTCACGCTGATATCCTGTTAGCTTCCCCGGTCGAGCCGACCCATTCGTGCTTCAACCATATGATAGCTGCAGCGTGGCTCTACCACGTAAATAAATGTAATTAATGTAATTAAAAGGTAATCACTGGATACTAGCACGAGATACAGTATGTGAGCATCAGACTTGCAATCATTAACGCTCACGACACCTATACGAATAAATCTCTTTATATATATATACGAGTATAAAAATCAATTGCTGTCCGTTAGTCTCGCTAAAACTCAAAAACAGCTCGACCGATTTTGATGAAATTTTTGTGTGCGTTTGGGTCCTTAGATGGTTTATATTCATTTGGACCCGGTAGGCGGCGCTATTGTCGGGATTCAGAAATCACCCTCGCGAAGCCGGGCTCGCTAGTAATAAATAAAACAAGTTGTCAATTGCAAATAAGTTTGAGAGACTTAAAAAGTGACAATAAGTAACCGGTATATTTATAGATTAAAAAGAAGTGAAACTTGGAGAGTAAATTTTATGTTCGTATTAATTTTTATTTGTATTATTCCCCGTGTTGCGGCGGCGTTAGAGAATCCACTTCCCCATATTATCCCGTGGGGTCTTAACAGGCGACAGAGTGAAATGTAAGAGTAGATGGGCAGCAGCATCTTCCTGATAACAACTGAAAAATAACAAGAACTGTGTTTGCCAACCCGTCTGCCAAGCGTGCGAACAAGGTCTATGTTCAGCTCTGGACTTTTGTTATGCTGTAATTGTAATGTCATTATTATTTAACAAAGCGACGTAAGAAATTTTCAAGTTTTTTTTTGTTTTAACCGCAACGTGTCTTTATTGAATAATTTTTAAAACAAAAATACAAAGGGGCGTCATTTGGAAGTCTTTTGTGTGAAGTTACATTACAAGCATATTGTTTACAAAGGACAGTTTCAACCTAATTACCGCTTCGATGTCGTATTTCTCGTGTCTACGTCAATTTTCGCTAGAATTTTAACTCCATGGTAGGGGTATAATTTAGCGGGCTTAAATGCTATAAAGAAAATTACACAGAGGCTTTTCATCAAATAAACGTTTTTAGAGGTATAAAGACACATATAGTGGTATATAAATTAAATATATTTTTTAAAGAAAACATAAATAATATGTAATATTTTCACAGACCTCCACCATACATTGCCTTATAGGGTAGATTACCGACACGAGCTAAGCAGTCAGAGGCGGGGTTCGCACACCCCCACTCGGACAGTGGTTAGATAGCTCAAAAAACCTCAACATAGGGGACATGATGATTAGGAACAATACCAAATCATAAACCAACATCATCCTCATCCCCATCATTACCTTTCCCTTTTGTAAATAGCTCCCGGCCTGAAAGGCCACGAGCCCTATGTCAAATGAAATTGTAAGAGCCGTATAGAGTAGATTACCGAGCTGTATAGGCCAACAGCACCAGCATCACAGATAATAGATATAGGGTAGATATTTGGCGTAGTTGCCACGCTTGGCAGGCGGGTTAACAACCGCAGTTCATTTTTAGTTGTTATTAGGAAGACGCTGCTGCCCATCTCCTGGTTTGTTTCCCTCTGTCGCCTTTTACGACACCCACGGGGTGATATGGGTTAGTGGATATTCTTACACCGGTCACAAGTACATCGATTAAACTTAATTAAATACAAAACATATTAACATATTAATGTGGCATTTAAATAACCTAGTCGTTGTAGAGCAACTGTCAAAGGTGGCTCTTTACGACACTAGCGCCCTCTATAATGAAAATGAAACTGCGAACGAGTTTATTCCGAGCCCTTCTCCTATTAACCGCAATGTACTGAACAACGGGGAATCGTGGCAAAACAAATACACCGAGGCCTTTGTGCAAATATCGCGTCCTTTTTGTGACTACGGTGCGCGTTCGTACTATACTCTGTAGCTGTCATTGTTTGAAAGAGAACACGGGGTTTTTTGCCACCCGAAAAAAGATCGCGACTTTTTTATTTCATTTACGTCGTCTCTATTATTTATATCTCTCGATTTTTTTTCCATTTATTGACGGATTTTATAACTGGTTTAATAAAATATTTACTGTTTGTGTTTTTATACGTGAACCATGCTGCAGCTATATTATGGTTGTCATGAATGGGTCGGCTCATCCGGGGAATGACTACGCTCTCACAGGATACCAGCGTAAAATAGCGGCTTATCACTGCGGTCGTGTGGTGAGTGTAGAGAACCGGATACTCTTGGGCATTCTATCTTAGTCCTCATGGGAGATAATGCATCCGCATTTTGATTCTTAATCGAAGATAAATGTATCTATTTATGGGCTAATGTATCTATTAATGGACTACATCATCCACTTACTTTCAGGTGGAATGTGTGCTCGTTTGTTACCCTTATTCTTCATAAAAAACTATATATGTTTTCTTTATATAATGGGGATAAATATTCTTTATTCTTATCAATAATATTCTTTTGAAAGATATATTTAAAATCAAAAAATGCCACTCAATGATAGGTTAAAAAGACATTTAAGCAACTCACATTAAAATTATGTACATATAAACTGGCCATATAATTCAGTTTATCAGTATATTTAATTCTTGTCTTTGAATGTATCTTGTCATTTAATTTACTTATATATTATGGCTCGTAAGACATGTAATATGCGTGTCAAATTTTCTAGTACTTAATGATATTTTACTAAAGATAGTTTACTGTCATTAAAATCGCGTTAGAAATTTGGTCACTGTAATCTGTCGCAAATGTAATACCTATAGTATATAGAGGTCAGTGCCTATAGACCTCACCATTATAAAGATACTAAGAAGTAGAGTACAGCTTAGCTGGCCTAAACATTCTGATTTTATTTCATCTATATAGATCATTATTATTATATATCCATAGAAATATTTCTATGTATATATCTATAAAAAGTTGTCTTTTCGGGGGGCAATTAGAGCGCGTATATTTCTATCTCTCCGTTATTACTTGTACTCTTTGACAATAAAATTTCAGTGAAATCAAAATTCATTAGTAATTTAATGCATTTACAATATAAAGTAGAGTGTAGAACCGACTAAAGAATTTGCATTCATAACGGTGCCTATTACGGAACTGAGCAGTCTAGCTGAAGCCCTCCGCCATATATGCGAGTCTATTTAAACTTGCACATATATTTCAATTACATATTCCACAGGGATACAATGAGTTAATAAATCCTAGCAAGACGACAGTCTCTTTATGTGAATATTTATTCGCGTTTCCTGCTGTAGACGCGTACTAAATAGTACAGTTTTTGCCCGAGGTTGTCCGAGCTCCTTACTCAAAACTTTGATATGTTAAGAAAATTGTTTCTGATTTGAAATTCAACGTGTTTCGCGCTCACCTGCGTACTGGGGCATAATCGCAGTAACCGAGTTGAACCATCCTAACAAAGTTATTAAGACAGTTTTGGAGTTCTACTAAGCGCCGTACCCTTACTAAAATTTGCCGGGCCGTCATTCCCAGACGCAACGTTGCCCGTTATTATAATATTTGTGTTTATTTGTAGAACACTGTTGTTTGTATAATATAAAGTTGTTACTTTGATTTTTGCCCTTGGATGTAGATAACGTAAGCAATAATGGAATTCAATATTGAGTTTTCACAGTTTTACGTCTTATTATCGAAGGAAGTGGGAATGTAGGGAATGTTTCATTTCAATTGAGGGAAGCACGGCGAAGAAAAAAATATTTATATTATACATAATTGTATTATACACGTTAGAGCCATGCTGCAGCTATATTATGCTTGTAGCACGAAGGGTCGGATCGACCGGGGAAGGACCACTCACAGAATACCAGCGTAAAATAGCAGCTTAATTCTGCTTTGTTTCATATAGTGAGTGTAGAGAAACGGAGACCCTTTTTACTGGAAACGAGGCATTCCATCGTAGTCCTCAGGGGTGACAACGCATCTGCATTTTGATTCTTAATCGAGGATAAATGTAGGTGTCTATAAGCCACAGCATCCTTATCGTATAAAAATCGTTTAATAAACTTTCAAAACCATTATTCCATAACAATATTTCATTACCAAAATTAAAGTACCTAGTGGAAATATATTAAAAATTGTAATTTTAATACACTCTCTACTTAGTGTATTTTGCTTTAATTAAATTAACTTACGACCACGCTTCCCCAGTCTCCTCCCTAAACGCAACTATTTAGCATATTTACCGGCATATTTCGCACATGGCGTACACGTGCCCGCTTTATTAACTATCAGTGCATCGGATAGGCTAAAATTAACTACTGGAGAATTTGATGTCCGGTGCACGTTGCACACACTGTGCACCAGCAATTAGAGAACCGAATATTATCACCATCGAATTAATAAAATTTTGAAAAAAATATACATATTCTTGTCCTTATTATGTGATAGTTTTAAGGGGCTAGATGCATGCTTTATAGAAAGCATTACAGAAAGATATTAAGTCTTAATCCAATATTATTCAAAGACCAGTTTATATGTCCATTATGGTAGTGTGTATTGCTTAAATAGCAACTTTGTGATTTTTTAATACATCTTTTAAATGTATATTACTAAATATAGAAAACGTATATCATTTTTACGCTACTTTGTACGCTAGCAATCAAAGTTCGATCCCTGCTGGTGTTACATAATTTTTTTAACCACAATTTCAGTGCTAATTTACCAAATGTTCGGCGGTAAAGAAAAACATAGTAAGGAAACCTGAAAATCTAAGAAATGTAAAATATTTCGAATACATGTGAATTTTACCAATACGCTGTGCACCAGCAGCGAGCGGACTTTTCCTGCTCAAATATCCTCTAAAAAATCTAAAATTGCGCCAACACTGGTATATATGGCGGATGCTTTTTGATTTTTATTACATACATACATACAACGTAAACGCATACGCCTGTAACGCAGAGGGGTAGGCAGAGACTTCGAATTAACATTTGGCACGATTCTGGCACATTTTCGCTACTTTCACATGCATATATCTACGCATACAAGCTTTTCGGTTAAGGGTACCTACTCTATATTAATTTGGAAGAACTTCAATATATCGCCAATTTTGTCAATAAATTTCCGTCTAGGGCGTCCCTTGCCGACACTGCCACTGACTTCTGTAACATAAAATTGCTTTGTCACTCTTACCTCATTCATTCTTTCTACGTGTCTAAACCACCGATACTTTTTATTGTTGTCGTAAAAGATAATATAGTAATACGATTCTTTTATAATTTAACTAATTATTTTAAAGTATTGACTCTATGTTTTATAGTCTTAATACCAAACATGTTTCATTGATAGTCTCGGGTTTAATCTATTGTTTATGAAGACTTTTTATTTAGGAAGTCCCTTAACCACGCGACATATGGCATTTTAGTTCGCATATTTTCTGCAATACTACTTTTTGGAATCGGAATAAGACGAATTATGTTATTCGAAATGCAAGAATAAATTAGAGGCCAGAAATGCAAACCCCGAGCGATAAATATTCACGAATGGAAATTCCCATTTCGCGTCATCGGCACCATTTTTCGATTTCGAACATCACACACTAAGTGCATACGTGAGCCAAAAATAGTGTTGTTTCACGTCGTATTTCCAAATGAAACATGTCAAGCGAGACTAACAAATCGCGCGTAACAAAAGCTAAAGCTCTGACCCAAAAATCCGTACCGAAAGCCCATCGACGACAGAGCGAAGCGTGAACAATCGCGACTCCGAACTCGGGGCGTAGGCGTGGCGGACGTGGAAATTGCGTTTCGACCCTTTGTGAACTGCGTCTATTTTTTTATTTAGTTCGGCAGGTGTCGTATCGAATGTAAAGCCTCTATAGAAATAGGCTGGGTGCTAGCGAATAAAAATGCTTCCGTAATGTGGGTCGGAACTTGACAATATGAACTGAGATTTTATTCATTTTTCAGAATTAACTGATAGCGGTGTAAGCATGGAATTTTATTGCGATACACGCTTTAGAACGCTACTATGTAGTTACGTTCGTACGAAGTAAGATACTGCAGAGGCTGTTTTTTTCGTAAACTATACGGTTTTGTAAACGAAAGATTTTTATACATCTTAGTATCGATCACCATCAGAGTTGCAGCCTGTGTGATGATAGTCCAATACTGAACACGGTCTTCTGGTATAATAGGGTAAATGCGATATCGGACTTGCTTATTTGTTTACCAACCACAATGTGATTTAAAAAGTTACAGCTGATATATAAATATCAGTTGTAACTGTTACCTGTTCCCACTAGTGGGACGTTTATACGTCCCACTAGTGGGAACAGACCTCCTTTCACTTATGAAAAGGTTATAGAGCAATAAGTACGAACTTTACATGGAATTCGAAAAGTGTTATTTTTCGGACTTGCAGGTTTCCACAATGGTTTCCTTCACCATGTAATTTAACCATTTTGTTTGTGCCAGCGGGGATCAAACCTGTTTGCTCGCGTATGTGAAATTTACGGCGAGCGCTTAGGCCTTGAGTCGCCATGGTTTTAATGTGTGTAATGTAATATAACATGAAGTGTAAACCAAATCCTAGTACCTGCCATGCTATGCAGCTAATTGTCATGGTTGCTGCTTACGCCTGTCATGAAACGGGGATTGAGTGACAGACTCTTGAATTCGATTTATCTATCTGACGGTCATGCCGTCGCGGCGTCTCCTACACTTTATAACCCGTTGATTTTCTTTCTGATATACTTAATTATAAATTTCATGCTATAAAATATTATCATGCCAATTTTATTTTGTTTTTCATAGTTTTGCATGCAATATTGTATTATTATTACTAGATAAAATAATTGTTATTAGATATTAAAAGTATCCTTGCTATATATACGGTTATGCTGAAATCGAAACAAAATCTGTGTTTTAGCGAAGAAAAGTATTTTTATATATAAATAAAGATGAAAAATAAGCACAAAGTCTACCTGATGGTATATGGGCCACAGAATCTATCCCCGATTAAGTATCAAAGCGTTAAAAGTCGCTAAATGCTATTCCTGTGGACTAAGATGGAGTGCCTGTGAAGAGTGTCACCAATTTTCTACATTTATTACAAACATATCAGCATTATGCTACTTTACGCTGGGAGGTATTCTGTTGGAGCGTATTCCTTCCCCGGTTGAGCTGACCCATACATGCTAAAACCATATTACGCTGCAGCGTAGTTCCACCACGTTATACTTTCTTGTTCTCGTTTAGTGGACCTCCCTGGTAGTTTTTTTTTTAATAAAGTTAAAGTGACAATAGGCTACTGGACAACCATGGACACCTGCAGCCAACATCAAACAAACATGACTACAGAGAATCGCTGTTACCTCTAAGGACTAAGTTAGAATGTCTCACAGCCTGTAATTATGCTGGCTCTCCACGCCCTTCAGACCGGAAATAGGTACGAATGTGGTAACTACCGGGATGGAAAACTAGGCAGAAAAAAGTGTCCTACCACCTGAGTAAATACAATAAAAGGTGAGATAAAAGACTTCTTTTATCTCACCTTTTTATTATCCTTCAAAATGAGAATAGACCATTTTTCATGCTATTGTATGCTGTTATATAAAAGTGAATAACAAGGAATAATTTATATTTAATGTTAATAATTTGCATATAAGCCATTTGTGTCCGACGATGAATCGTATAGATACCGACCAATTTAACCTTTGTTCGTAACTTCAAACGCGCGTATGGATATCGGGATTTTAAAAAAAAGTTGCTCGGAACATGCTGAAATGGAGCGTGGACGTTGGATGCCAATTATTGTGCTCTCGGGTTTACGCCGCGTCACTTTACCGCGGTGATTGACTGGGCGAATGTTGTTTTTTTTTTTTAATAAACTAGCCCGCGGTTTGTACTCGTTATCCATTTTTATACTTACTTAAACAGCGGGTAAGTTACTCATAATACTCGGCTTTATGGCTATTGAACGAACACTACATACTTGCTTCACTACTTGCTTTGTATTTTCAAGAAACGATTTGAAAAATAATATAATAAAAAAGTTGGTTCCTATTTCATTTGCCGCCAAATTTTACGTGCTTTAACTAAAATGTAGGCAAACAGACTGGAACAATTTTACCAATCATTTTGACGGTAGCAGAACCGTAGCTCACTGTATACATATTAATTAAGTTATTATTTATAATATATAATATATATATTTGAAGAAAAAAAAACTTACATCAATTATTTAATAAAGGTTTTTATCTCATTGTTTTATTAACGTTATGGCGATAGCAAATTCACATTGTTCCTTTCTCTTTCATTTTTTCTTTGAATAAAAAATCAATAGGTACTACAAAAGTCGTCTAATTTTAATTTTATCGCGCTCCAATATAACATAAAAATAGGAATATCTTGCAAATAAAACAGTATTTTCGTACAATACATTTACGTAATTTAACAAGTACGTTTGACACATGAAGTTTTGTTAGTGGTTACGACATTTGAACCACAGTGGTTTCACATTTTTATTGTCACAATTGAATGAAATCTCGTTTAAGTAGCTGTCGTTTTTTTCTGTTTCTTTAAGTGTCGATGCCCTGATTATAGTTAACATTTATGTCATAGTTAAGCACATTTAAAGCGTAACCGTATTTTTTCTAAAGATAAACATAAAAGTTATGTTTTCAGTCTTTAATATTCTTTATTTTTAACAGATTACCTCGTAATTTATTAACCCGTAACACAGGGTAGTATCGTACTATTAAAAAAACAGACGCTATAATAATGCCCTATAAATCAAAATGATTACAATCAGTTAATTGCTATTTGATGAATTGATATTCCAGTACTTAAGTAAATTAAAACAGTTTAAATCACATAAAAACTTTTGTTAGAAAGTTATTTCAAATCTGTCCGTGTTTCTGAATGGAATCAATCAAATTTGTTTGTTCGTATTATTTAATATTACTCAATAAGATTTTTTTAATTTAGGTCGTTTATTTTGTTATAAGTATAATCGTTGCAAAGAATTGAATATTTTTTATTCAACGTGGGTTATGAAAAAAAAACTTATTTTTAGTTACCATTACAACCTATTAAAGTCCACTACTGAACATAGGGCTCCCCCATAGATTGCCTCATACGGCAGATATTTCCCATAGTTGCCACGCCTGGCAACCGCATTTAGAATTTGTCGTTATTAGGAAGACGCTGCAGCCCATCTTCTGATTTGTTTCCCTCTGTCGCCTCTCACGACTCCCACGGGGTAATATGGGCTAGTGGATATTCTTAGCCACTACACGGTAATTGATATTTTTAGTATTAGGGATAAAAATATTCAATTAAAGACATTTACATAAGAGAACTTTGTAGAAAGAAGAAGAAGGAAGTAACTCATAGTAGAACTAGTAACTACACCTATAGCTTTATCATCATCATGACAGCCCTGCACTAGTCCAATGCTGAACATAGGCTTCCCACAAAGAATGCCACAAAACACGGTCTTGAGTCTTGTCTTACTAGGTCATCACTGCAATAGCGGGAGGCCGCGCTATATTTCGCTTACCGGTACGAGGCTACCACTCGAGAACCTTTCTTCCACATCGCTTGTCGGTTCTTCAAGCTATATGGCCGCCCCACTGTTCGGCTTTGTCGGTTACTTTGGACCTACTGTAGATATCCCCATTACGAAGTCTATCACGCTGGTAAACTCCGAGCTTAACCCTCTCTATAACCCGCTGAGTAAACTTTAATCTTCCTCATACGACTATTAGCTTTATGCTATGTTAAATATACATGAAAAAGGAGGTATGTTGTTTTGTTACCTGCGTGAGAAGCAATACGACATAGCATTCTAATACTTTTTTAAGAGATTCTATTTCAGGTTTTGTTCGAGATTTGTAAACAGGCTTGAACAATTTATACACAGTGTCATCAGGTTTTAATGGTGAAAAATGTCAGCAACGCAACGTGTAGAAAAGTAAATAATTATCTACTTCAGTTTCTCGGGTTAAAGACATTTAATTCTCTTAAGAACACACTTCACTTTTACAGGGATTAAGTATACATAAAAAATAATATTAACCGTATTTACACGGTACCTATCATGCATTATATAATTCTCGTTGTTTTATTCTTATGTATCCTTAATTAATTTGTTACAACTTTATTTTACTTAATTTAAACATATGTATGTATTATAAAATGATAATCTTTTAAACATATGAATATTGTATTAATACAATATTCATATGTTTAAAATTTCATCTATAACACAAATGATTTTAGCTTATTCTTAGTTTCTCGTGAAATAAAACTAGATATTGTTTTATAGAATAAGGGTGACAAACGAGCACACAGTCCACTTGATGGTACGAGTAAGAGTGGATTAAGTAACTGTAACTGTGGCCAATAGACGTCAACATTTATCCTCAATTAAGAATCAAAAGATCTCTCAGATCAGTTGCGTTGCCTCTGTGGGCTAAGATGAATGCCTCGTTTACAGTAAAGAGTGTCTCTGGTTCTCTACGCTCACCATACGAAGCACAGCAGCATTAAGCTGCTATTTTACGCTGGTATTAGCCGACCTATTCGTGCTACAACCATAATATACAGCGTGGCTCTACCATTCAACATAAAATACGAAAATGTGTTATAATATTCTTGACTTACAAGTGCAACGAGTGTTAGAGAGTATTGTAAAATATTTTTCGTTCTTTATGGAATAAAAATAATGATAAATATTGCGCAGTGCTTTGTTACGAAGACGCCGGTATATCAGCCTTGTAATAAAAAGCGAATGAAACGCAACCCTATAATATAGATGAAATAAATTCGTTCCCAATGGTCGAACACTCAACACATCTTCGGCTAGATCTAGGCGGAAATCATTTGCGCCAATAACTCCCCCCGCCCCCTCTTTCACAGTTTCCGTCTTATATAGGGTGATTTAATAGGGGTGACGGGCGCTTGGAACTTCAGTAAATATAATTTTTGGTAAGAAAATATTGGCCTTGTAGTTGAAGATTGTTTGCGATATCTCCTGATCAATTGTCGGTGTTTCTTTTCGTTTATATTTTTGATAGAGATAAAAATCAAATATTTTCTCGTTTGCTTTTCTATAGAAACGGTTGTTTTATATTATTGTAATTCTACAAAAAAAAAATAAGTTTAACCTTTTAAACGAATATAGTTTTGCTAAAGTTTGTCAATAATATTCAAACAATAATAACAAAATATTTCTAATATCAACATAAATATCATCATTACGATTAATCACATATCCTCTCCTGGATACAAAGTACAGTCTTGAAACACTTATATCTATAGACTCACTGCATCTTTCACCGGGTCGTCTTATCAGTGCGAACTCGCTACCCGTCAACTTTTTATCCAGTTCCATCCACTAAATTTTAAAATTAATAGATTAAGCTCGCAAGTACGCATTATTACGCATTAATCGATGCCATATATATATAATTGTTGTCAAAGTAGTGTAGTGGTGGAAGGTTTGAAGTGTGCCACGTAGACGGAAGCGAACAAAGAGGCTCTATAACAAGCGTCCGAGCGCTCATTACGTGAAAGGGAGTCACTCAATTCTTATGGAATGTCACCACCCGGATATAGTTCCACTGGGAGGGCTTCACTTGTTTCGCAACAAATTGGGACGTAGTTCCTAGAGACTTATTGCTTTGCTATATATAATTACGATTTTGTTAGAATTATGTATAATACATATGTATTTTCTGTATCATCGTTTTGTTGTTTCTTTATCATTTTTATTCATTTTGAAACTATGTTTGAATCGAATATGTATTGTGGGAAAAGTAGTAGCCATTACACAATAAAGATGATGTGATCAGTAACTTGTCATAAAGTTATGTTTAAGTTAAACTTTGTGGAAATAAATATAAGCAGTACTACTGTCCGAATTTTTCCTTCCTGTAATTTTTGACTCTTTATACAGTGCTGCATTGAACTCGCTCGGCTCATTGGAGCATTTTTCTTATAGGTTTATGAATAGGTTATTACTTTTCATGTTCCAATTTTAAATTGAAAAGTTTTTAAATAATTTAAAAAATTTTACAAGTCGTTTTATTTCCAGTCTGTAAAAAGATTTTATGTTTTTTGCAAGAACCGTGCGATGCTCTTAGTTTAGCCCTGCAGTCGTCAGAGTTCTACAATAGATGTACCTATAAGGTCAGTTATTTTTAAATTGTTAACTTTCCTTCTTTGAATAAAACTATTTTTACGGATTTTATCGCGTTTAATTTTACTAATTTTGATTCCCGACGTTTCAGTGCTTTACAGCACCCATGGTCACAGGGGACTGAGGTGTTTGACATCCAATGTCATAGTTAGCCAGCTACTTTCAGTTTTTGAATATTAATTTTTGGTCTGTATTTAATTATTTAATATTCAAAAAAACTGAAGGTAGCCGGGCTAACTATGACATTGGGACGTCAAACACCTCAGTCCCCCCGTGACCATGGGTGCTGTAAAGCACACGAAACGTCGGGAATCAAAATTAGTAAAATTAAACGCGATAAAATCCGTAAAAATAGTTTTATTCAATGTGTAGTGTTCGCGTAAATATAAGAAATCATTATGTAAACTTTCCTTCTGTCATATTTCTTTTATGGTCTGACTATTTGGCCACAAATATCACTGCCATTAAAACAGTAGCTTTAAAATTATCATTTTTGTTTAATAACTAGAGTCATATGTCCAAATACTCAAGTGCTATCTCTGTCACTTTTCTTAAAATTGAGTATTTGGCCACGAATATCACTGCCATTAAAAAAGTAGCTTTAAAATTATCTACGCGTCTAACTTACGGTAAATGGATCAAGTTCACATAAGGCATAGCAACTTGTGGTTTCATATATAAAAAAAAAATTCTCTATCACTGAAATAAACTTAAATGAAGTAAGCATTCAGTATTATGCCAATATATGACTCCGCCATTCGAGTAAAGTTGAGAGACGTAAAGCCGAAATCTTTGCTCCGTTCCCATCCGTTAGGTCGTAAGTTGAAGATTTACTCGACTCGCTTTCATATTGTGAGTGTAACATTCAAAGCTTTCGCCTGACGTAGGCGATTTCCGGGATCCGTCACGATATTAGAATAAATGTGACTTGGCCTACCTACTTTTACTTACATTTTATTTTTATTTGCACTTGAAAATATTTTCATATAATGCTAGTGGAAAATTTTGAAAATTTGCTTAACATTCAATTTTAGTGCTATATTGACGTTGAAATTTTTTTAAGTTTTAATTAGATAAATAACATTTTATTTTGTTCCTAAACAGCGTCACACAGCGTCATGCCTATAATCCCCGACTACAATGCCTATACAATAAAAGCGACCTACTCGAACCACGTTTAGCCAATAAGTAAGAAAATTATGAAAGGGGAAAGGATAGAAGGCCCATCATTTACACAATCACAAACCCAATAACCAATTAGTCATCTTTTATGTCATGTTATCCAAATAACACAGCACATTCTTTTTTATATAAGTCCCACATAAACATGGGACCTTTCAGTTCCAGGCCAACATGGAACATTATTTAAATGTCTTCCTAAACGACATAATTTTTTTTAAATATGTACTTCATTGTAAGTGGATGTTGCGGGCCGCAGTGAGGTAATTTATTATATATAGTTGTTGAGTAATTAATCCGCGGCGCTGCTCTAGTGCGTGTTAATGGGCTTCACTTGTTTTCGAAATATATTTATTCCTCTGCCATACATGTTGCGATGTTTTCATTTACCGTCTATATAAATCAGCACCTGAAATTGCAATTAACAATTTCTGTGGTGGCGTTCCAAGACATTTTAAGGAGATCACATATTCCCTGAGTTACCAGGGCTTGAGCTCAAGATTGTTTATTACTTCAGTTCAGTAAACTTATAATACGCTCTGTTATTGGAGGAAACCCAATCTACGGTTGAAACAACTGTTTATTCTTATAATCGATTTCTCTGCCAATATTTCGGTAGTCAAAGCTCAGTTGATAGGTTTTTCGTGTTCGGAGTTGGTTTATTTCTGTTCGAGTATAACTAGTAAATAACACATGAATTCGTTTTTAGCCAACAGCTAGTAATACCGTATCATAAAAAGTCAATAAAGGTATCATGTGATTTACAAAAAAATATGAAATTATTTTGTAAGTTTTGTGAGATACTCGAGTGCCAGCCCCACCGGCACCTTTAAAATGTTGATTGCAATTTTATGTGCTGATTTTCTACGTACAGAAAAAAAATAACCTGTATGCAGTCCAGAAGAGCCGTTGTGACGGTGAAGCAGTATCCCACGGAGTTCCGCGTTCGATCGCTTGTTGCTTACAGTAGTGAACACTTCTGGCAAGCATTTGTATAGGTACCATTCAACATTGATGCTTCCTTAATTTCCTAAAGGAGTTGATCCAAGATACCCCGTCAAAATGTAAAAACTATTGATCAAAATATTCCCTGCGATTCTCGATCACTCACTTTGGCGTGCGTTGGTTCATTTTGAAACAGCCATACCATGGACAGGCGTTTCATTTCTGGATCTTATTGATAAATCCAAGTTTCGTCACCTGTAATAATGTCGCCATTCCAAGCGGGCTGCTTCTGTGAGTTTGTGCGGCACCCAACACGAAACCTCACGCAAAGTTGTTCAAAGTTAAATCTCGTGAATGCTTCCCAAAACAATCTGCAATAATATATGCTGAATTTATTCATACGTAATTCGTCTTTTATCTCCTATTACTTTTTTCACTGATAGCACTTTTCCTTCCGTATCAGCCGTCAAAAGGCAACCACTTCTTTCTTCATCACTCAAAGTTAGTCGACCGTGCTGAAATTCGTTACACCAGTGCTACACGGTTACTTTAGGATGACCTTTATCCGTAAATGCCATCTGAACTCCAGTTTTCGATTCATCCAGTTTTCGATGACATTTAAAATCATCGCGCGAAAATGTTCCCGACGCAGATAAATTTAGCAGTTAAAAAGTGGAGGGACATTTGAAATAGACGCATTCATATTTTTACTTATAAATAAATCGTACTTTCAAAATAAATTGTAACTGGCCAGTAACTCAGAAAAAATATTTTCGCATTACCTTTTTGCGCGGCCTATCGTATGTTTCACACTAGCACACAGAACACATTGATAGCAATAAAGTATACATTTTTCAAAAATGTTAATTCATGACATTTAACTCCATTACAAGGTTATCCATTAATTACCAAACAGCCTGTATAAAGAAAAAAGTCCTACCAAAACGCTATAGCTGCCCCTAACGGCGCACTCTTCTTTACCTTAAAAATGAGGACAGGCGTATGCGCAGCAGTGTTTCCTTAATTATTAAGCAATATTTTTAAAACAATATTTGATAAATTTACGAGGAAATTCATAAAAGTGATCATACATATCATTTTTACTACTATAGTCTGCATATAACTAAAGCCTGCAGTTCACCTGATGGTAAGTGGCCTTTGCAGTTACCTAGAGTCAAAGGATCTGCAGCCAACTTCAAACAAAGAAGGCCGAAGGTAAAAAAGATGCGTTGCCACCCCTGAGGATGACATCTAACATCTAACCATGGCATGACATGAGCATAACAACAGGGTGATATCAATCCAAACGAACACTTAAACATAAAAGGGTTAATCATCTAGTAATTTATTTTATTTTATTGAAACCCTTATTCTGTATTCCAGTGTTCCCTTAGGCGTTTATACCGAATCAAATCATTTTGCCCGCAAAGGTTCGATATATTTTAAATACCAGGTTACCTACGCGAGAAAAAGGATTATACGAATTTGCAATCGTGGTCAATCTCGGTTAAGTTTTATGAAAGGATGTTTACTCACCGAAGTGGTTACTTGCCTCAAATTTATTGCGAAGTAATCTTGCTTACCTGGCGTTCTTGCAATTTGTCGGGACGCGATTTCCCCTTGCGTCAGTTACATACACGCAGCACTTCTAAATTCGCTACTTGTAGAGGTGTATCTATATCCATACATACAAATAAATAAAATTGAAGTGTCTGTTTGTAATGTCAAAATAACAGCTTTTTACAAAATGCATATGAAACTAAAACAAATTTTTGTCTGTCTGTCTGTTTGTTCCGGCTAATCTCCGAAATTGCTGACCCGATTTTGACCGGACATTCACTGGCAGATAGCTGATGTTATAAGGACTAACTTAGGCTGCCTTTATTTTAGAAAAATAATTAGTGTTCCGCTCAAAACAAGCCATGAAATTCAATCGTAACAAATTCTACGCGGGCGAAGTCACGGGGAACAGCTAGTATAGCAATAAGTAGACAGTTTATAACTAGATGTATAATAATAGTCAGCAAATACTTAAAGAAAAATGATATAAAGGAAATGTGAGATGTTCTTGTAGTTTTGCCATAGTTATCACGCTTGGTTTTTTTTATAGATTTGCAATTGCAATACCAGACGTCCCGCACCTTTGACGCTGCTCGCAATGGCCGGGCTACGTATTTTAAGTCTAGCTTAAACGGGATCGTTACACTATCTATCTAAAACTGTGAGATCCTTCTGGAATTCCCGTAATCGCCTCTTACGACACCCACACGGCACGATATGTGGTGCATTATCTTTACACCGCCACCAGGCACCGGTAAAAAAAAACATATCACTGTTTTTTTTTACCGGTTTTCTTAAATCTAGAAAGCATTTCACTTCTCTCAATTAAAGTATGTAAACCTAGAAATTCTAAACTAAAGTCCATGAATACACTAGCTGCAAAGTAGAACGTCCAAAATTCCATATAAATGTATGAGGTCCTATATCCAACTTATGATTCCACTGCGCTTAGCAGGTTCAAAATACAAGCGTGTGCACTATGCTTATACAGTCTCTGGATCCCGCACGGTTGCCTAGATTGCTGCTTAGGGTTGTGACTCAGGAACATGTTGTAATTTTTTTTATCGTCTTTTTAACAAGCTTTTATTGTTAGCTTAACCTGTATATATGTATCTTTGAATATAATGGAATTTTAAAATTCAATATTCATCCACTTCCAAACGTTGGAATAATCTGCAGTTTTGCATATGAATTAAGAACCATTGACATTATAATAATTTCGTGACTATGACCTAGTTGCCTCTAGTGTCATCACAGCTTATGATCAATGCGGTTTTTTTTTAAATCTTTAAAACTCTAATATTATTATTTTAACAAACGTCTACCAGATTTCAACTGCTAATTCTGTGTTTAATTGTTATTGAATAAGAACGCGACTTTAATTTTAATAATAACGTATCGAAATTTATATAAAATAGCTGTCCACTATATTTAATAAAAATAATCCCAATCGGTAACTATCGTAAATATCGTGTTACATATGTGAGTAAAAGAGAAGAAAACTGTAGTCTTTTTAAGGTAGGTTCAAAAAGACTTGTTATAATTAAAAATAATTAATAATTAATTGTCCTTGTAATTTAGTACTAATTACATTGACTTGCATAGACATTTTTCTTGTTTTTTTAACTTTTAGTACAAAAGTATGAACATCAAGTTATTTATTTTTTTAATCGATAGTGGCGATGGCTTTGTTAACTAAAAATATTATTGTGATTTTTTATGAAGAAACAAGATTCTCTCCCAATTATCTCAAACGGATTTCATTGAGATCTTCTAGGCAACATCTTAGGCCTCAAATACGCGTTCTATAACCTAGGAATGTAGTCAGACGTTGGCCATCAAACAGGTGGTTCTGCCTAGGACTCTATCTCGGTAACAACACTCTCTTACATATTTCTGCCGCCAAGCAACAATGCGTGCACTACGATATAGAACTATATGAGGAGTATAGTGAGCCAGCATAATGACAGACTGTGAGGCATTGCACCTAAGTCCTCAGAGGTAACAACGCTTAGGCTAGGCTTTGCATGTAATTGATTGCAACTGTCCATGGTCTGCAGTAGCTACTTACCTGACAGTTGTTAATGGCGATGTATTCTCAAGCGACAGATGTTTGAATTTATACCAGTCATTTCTTTTCTTTTAATTTAAACGTTCATGCAAGAAGCAACAAACTAAAGAAAACGTTGTAAATGTTAAAATATTTAAACAGACGTTCGCGGGTTTTATTAAAGAGCACGTGCGCCATGTTTTTATATTTAAATTATATTCTAATTTGCAATCGTTTTGCACTATCATATACATACAATGCCCATTGTATGTTTTCTAAGAATTTCGTTATTTGACACGTTATTGAATTCACAACAACGCTATAATGATTTCAGGGAATTACAATATGAAATACGTTTATTTGCTTACGGCCGGCCATTGACAATTGTTTTATACTGTACGCATTACTCGTAAAAACATATCAAATATTTTAGTTATTTATTGCGCACCGAAATACGGAATGCGAGTAGAAGTACAGTTTCAAATAACATGTTCAACAGGCGGTCTTAATAATTATAATCAATGTCAAGTTCTCACCACTCCATTGGTTGATTGGTAGAGAATGCTAAAAAGCATATTAGGTCCGCCATTTGTGAAGTAAGTTATAGCATATATACGTCCCACTCATGAATACAGGTACATGCCTCCTCTCATTTCTAAAAGGGTTTTAAGACAAAGAATTGTACTACGCTGCCAATGCTCTTTTTTATAGGATAAGGGTGACAAGCGAGCACACAGTCCACCTGATGGTAAGTGGTTGCTGTGGTATTTTGAATTATTGTAAGAGGAAGATGCTGCCGCTTCTTCAATTTAATTTCCTTCTGTCGCTTGTCACGACTCTCACGGGATATTTATCGTCGATGATATGGGTAGTGGATTCTCCACGTGACTTCACTAGATAAATAATATGACAATTAAATTCATAAATGTCAGTCAACCCTAGACGCTTCTTATCTCCGCTAGAGGCACGCTTGACGGCGCTGCATCAATAGACGCGAATCTATAGCTCGCCCCGCGCTGTGTCGCAAGTTACGCCCGTGTGCCCTCCGCCTTATATACACAGGTTATGCACGGATTTACATATCTTTTTATAACCGACTTTTGTGAGACTTCTTGAATTTATTTCTCCTACTTATTACGTTATAGACGGTGTCGTTCTGCAAAGTGAAATAAATTTTATTTGGAGCTCTGCGTATGTGTGTTAAGTTTATTTACAGTATGGATATGAGAAAAGTTTTTTTTACAATACAGTATATGTTTTCAGATTTTTATAGGCACGATTTTAGTAGTGAAAATGTACGTAGTCTTTTTGAATAAACTTTTACTTTTTCTCTAAACATCTTTTAAAGGTGAATGAAGAAAAATCGCAAAAAGTGGAGCCACGTTATAATTTTCGTATTTTTTTTAACAGTGAAGACTTTTCCTCTTTGTAAAGTAAGAAATAATTTTTAAAGAAAGAAAAGGATACATATTTATTTGACAAAGAAACAACATTTCTGAGCTACGGGTTTCCAGCCGCCACCTTCATTGAGAAAGCACCAAAAAATCAAGGTTCAATGTATAGAAATAAAAAGTTTATAAAACTAGAAATAAACAGCCTTATCCTTAAACATATTCTGTCTCATCCTCTCTCTCTCTTTCTTTCTCTTTCTCTAAGGTGTTCTATCCCTACTCTTTTAACTAAACGCCAATACAAAAAGACAGGTTTAGAAAAAAATTATACTTAATTTAAGTAAGCAGTAGTCATCAAGTAAGGCCGAAAATCAATAGTAAAATTGGGTTTTTAAACTAGTTCTACTATTAGTTCTACGATAGACCAAAACGCAGTTTTTTTTTTCAATTAGATCTACTGGTTAATATAACATAATATGTTTCAATATTTTTAATAATCGTGTCCATGAAATGCTAATAAGTGATCAGCAAATGGTTAGAACGGTCCAACGATAATATCTAATAAAATATTAAATATATCAAGTTATTCGTATAATTAATTAAAAAAGTAAAAACAAAATTAAAAATAAATGTACAAAAAAGAAAAACACAATACAATAATTTCATTGTTTTATTCATTTCATGATACCTATTAATTTGTGAAATCACTCGTCGATAAAACAAGGCCCTTGCTTGCTAATAAATCACCGGGACAGTCATAGTTGTTTTTGTAGTGCAACACTACTTTTATTTCTAACTTTGTCGGGAAATCGAGACGCTGTTTGCTACATCAGCAGCAATAATTTATTTTTCTACATCACGGCCATTATATTTGTGTTACGACAGCCACAATATCATACCGACATATCCCGACGTTCAGAGGTGATTAAGGTGACTGCTCCGATGAGATATGGAGGTATTCGAGATAAATTACACGAATTAATACGCCTTATCTTAAGTGTAATATCGACCGAGCTATTACGTTGAAGATACTTCTGAATTGTGATGATCTCGTGTTTCTAATTTCATTTCTTATATGGAATTCGAGTAATTATGAAACTACCAAATTAATATTACTGTGTTAGTAGTAACTGAATAAAATTTCATTTTACATTAAAATAGTAAATATTATATTAATCCATATAAATAAAATGATAGAGGTTTGCAGTTGTGCGCGTATCACGGAAAAACTACTGGATAGATAGAAAAAATATTGCGATATCTTCATGTTATTAAAGTTTTAAGAAATAACGATATTATAAGCACTTCGTGTTCAGTGAAGTGTGTTTTCTTGCCGCGGAGAAGTGGGGCAAGCATATAATTCGTTTTCTTACACTCTCTCTATATATATATATATATCGAAAACTTTGCTTAATTTATCAAGCAACGCGGACGAAGTCGCGGGTATCAGCTAGTACGTTATATAAACGTATCTGAAAAAATATTTAAAGGACATGTGAATTACAATTAAAAAGGTTCTAGAGTGGCACCCTCGTACCGGTAGGGGAAGTGTAGGGCAACCCCCCACTAGATGGAGTGACGCCCTCGTAAGACATGCAGAAAGTCGATGCAGGTGGCTCAGAACCGTGCTTTGTGGCATTCCTTGGGGAAGGTCTATGTTCAGCAGTGAACTTGTGAAGGGCTGTAATGATGATGAAATGATGATGTGAATTACGACCATGGACTTCTTATTAAAAAGGTAGATAAGGCTTGATTACTATTTCTTATGATAAAGCCACTGAATATTATAAAGTACGTACAGTCCACCTGATGGTAAGTGACTTCTGCAGTCTATAGACACCTGGATCCAACTCTAAGAAAAGAAGGCTAAAGATGCGTTGTTATTATACTGGCTCTCTTAACCCCTATACCAGAAATATTTTATGGCTTCTGATAAATAACGATATACCCATCTCGCTTATGCCAGACGTGAAATACGTGCAACGGGAAAGGTGCATGTCCAGCGTTGGACTTTAACTGGCCGCTTTTAATTAAGAAAAATATAATATACGAGAAAGAAATAATCGTGTGATTCAAATATAAGGCAAATGAGGGACAATACAAACGTTTTCGTGTATAAATATTTTATACGCGTCATAAAACGAAAAACAAATCAAAAGACAATAAAAAGTCGAATCTGCTCTAAAGACGTTCATTTCCATTCGAACGCGTAAAGAGAAGGCAACGAAGTTCCTACGTTTGTTTTATGTTATTTCTAAATTACGCTGATACAGTCGCGCGGATTAATTTTATACGGAGGCGTCAGTCTATTTTATGATATTGTTTTCTACGTTTTATGATATATTGCCTTCATGTCTTATTATTATGTTAGTATTTCAGTCGTACTCATAAACATATGACGCGTGCTTTATGCAAATGATAGAGTTAGTAAAGTTACAGCTCACAGCAAGGGGGGAAAGTCCGCCGCGCTGCTCCAATGCGTGTTGGCGAACTTCGAAGGTCTTCGAAATATATATTTTTAATAATTCTCCACACATGCACGTTTACTCACGATGTTTCCTTTCACAGCTGAGCACGTCTTAAATCAGTGCTTAAAATTGCAATTAACAATTGCAATAATTCCGGCGGGGATCGAGTACCGTTAAATTTAAAGCGAGTGCTTAGCCACTGAGGTACCACGACTCTCTAGGATCATTAGAAAAATATAATATTTATAAAATTATATTTTATTAATTATTTGTTATACGAAATACAATAAGGTAATGGCTTACAAAATATAAATAAATATGACATTTAGCGTGGTAATGTATTTCTCTGAATATTTAATGTTTTAATGAATGGTGAAATACTTTGTTTTATAAATACTTTATGAAATGTGAATGTATTATTCAATAAATTTAAGGCGATTTATGTCAAGTAAATATGTGTCTTATTATAAAAACGTTATTTAAAATTAGTGCTTTGTTGTATTTTATGATCTTAAATAATTATTTACTTTCTTGTGAGATAATAAAAAATAAAAAGCCCCTGTATTTTCTCTCATACATTTTATTTTTACCGAATATTGAAAATTATTGCTTAGAATTCGTTCAACCGTTCACCACCTCAATTTATCTTCTTATTAAGGTTTGTATAAACGAACAAATTGCAAAACGTAACACCGTTAAGTACAAGAGGTGCCTAGCAATCGCTGGCAAAATTGCTCCGAGATTATCTCGAATAAAAATAAAAATTTCTACTAACAAAAAAGCAACCGTAGCGTGGGCCTCTCCCGGTCCAGATTAAACGCACATTCTGCAATATTTTCCACAAAAGGATACCTTAATCCCTAACAAGTGGGGAGTAAGCTCCACGGGTGCTATTCTCAAAATCGTACTACATTTACCATAGGTATTACATGTTTTCATTCTTCTATTCAAAGGTAGTTTAATGTTTTCCATTTTAATATTTTTTTTATTTGAAACAATAACACATATTGTACTGAAGTCGTTTACTGAATGAAAAAAAATCATTAGACATGATAATTCTGGGGAAAATCTGAATTCTAGTGAATCGATTCTACTGAAGTTGTTTATTTTAATTTTGTGTGAAAAGAGTTGTTTAACCGTGTGCTCGGCTATGAAATAAAACATACTAGTGAATCTATTGGAGAAAATTTACCATTTTACCATCTAGGGCTTCATTACCACTTACCATCAGGTGGGAGTGTAGTCAAGCATTGGCTTATAATAAGTAAAAACAAATCTGCTAAAAGCAATGTTCTATGAACTATCACCTCCAAAACCCTGTCTGAAATGAGAAGAGGTATGTACCCATCAGTAGGACGTACATAACTTGGACTTTAAATAAACTCGCTTTTTTATTTAAACAACAAGTAAATATTTTTTTGTAGTATGGTTTAATGGAGTGTGTGAATTACCTTGTTTTATAACATCCGTGTCCTGACTTTTCCCATATCTCGAAGATATCATTTTTGGGATAAATAAAAGCGACGTCAATATCAGAATAAACACTGTCCGTAAAATGTGTTAACTTAGTATTATCATCATCATTACAGCCCATGACTAGTCCATCGCTGAATATGGCTCTCCCCGATAGTTTGCAACGGCAATTTTTTCATTCTTTTTAATAGTTATCAGGAGGATGCTGCTGCCTATATTCTGTTTTAGTTATTATGTTAATGTGTATAATGTAGATATGTGTACTTTATTCTAGTGATAATAAAAATATACAAAAAAAAAACCAGTATCTCGCGCACGATATTACTGTGAACGCTGTCAAAATAACACCCAGTTCTCATTTCAATATTAATATTCCCCGGTTTCTAGGAACATGCCGATGAGTTTTATCCCGCTATCTATGGAGTCGCCGCCTTTTCATCGGGAGCCTTTTATTTCAGACTTTTCTATAGGTAACATCTCATGACGGTCGTTGACTGTTTACGATGGCGAGTGCATTTTACTGATCCATATATATTCTCCTACATTTTCTTATTATCATTTTATAACTTACGGTTTGGAATATTACTAATGTTCTCCAGACCGAAATTCTGTCACGGCAGTCTTAACGGAGATTAACTACCTACGCAGGCCAGGATTCTAGTGCACGAGTGTATGTGCAAGCACAGGTGCACTCTCCATTCCGGTGGGACGGCAATCCGACATGAACAGACAGAGATCAGGCGCAGGACCTACTCTACAGCTTTACGTGCTTTCCGAGGCACCCAACTTCCTGACCCCGGGCTGGTGAGAATTGCTCGATACAAAAACCCAATAACTGATTTCGGCTCGACCCGGGTTAGAAACCCGGCTACATGATCAACAGTCGCGCTTATGACCATTAGACCAACGGGGCAGTCGTTACGCGACATTGAATATAGCAATAGGATGCACAAGCATTTGTGGGTGAAGTGAGATACCTAACATATTTTATACAAAATTACGGAATAAATTTCTAGACCAGGCTTCTACTAAGAATTTCTTCAAAGAATTTTTTTTTCTAACTAACTTATGGACAAAGTAACTAAATTATGTACTACCAGAATGACCGAGTTGAATAAGCTCTGAAGTTATAATTTCTTTCTAAATATTTATTATAATCTAGCAACAAAGTCGCATTTGTGCATTGCTAAGTATTAATTAACCCCGGAGCATAAATCCTTCCAACTTTAATTTTTATTGTTCGTGTTAGCTATTAAAAGAACAATAATTTCCTTAAGAAGGGTAAAAGTAAGCCGGAGTTACATCAAGAGTTAATTCAAATTTACTTTTTATGTCGCAATAAAGTAACCGGAGTCCACGCGAACGTTTAACATAAATCTGCAATATTTAAGAAAGTTGCCAGCGGGTACGCGGTTGGAGGGTGTTCAAATAATATATTTACTCACGGTGTGTATAACTCTTAATATTTTCAGAAGTTTTTAATAAATCCCAAAGTTTAACATTTCAATCACGTCGTTTGAAGACACTAATGTTATGATTGATGTTACTACAATATTAGGTGTGTAGTTAGTTTACTTTTGGCGTGTAATTGCGGGTTAAGAAAATCCACTACTACGAAACTGAAACAAAAGATGGGCAGCAGCACCTTCTTTATACCAACTCAATAATAATAAAAAAGCGGTTGCCATGAAGCAATCTATGTAGGTCTACATTCAACAGTGAAGTTTGTTGAGCTGTAATGTCGAATGAATTCTAATAAATCAAGAAAGAATACATTAACTTACTTTATTAGATTTTCTAACAATATTTATCCTTGCTGTAAAACATAAACATTATTATTGAACTAGCTAATAGTGATGTTTACAAAGATGAGAAGTTCCGAAATATAATTTTAAACAACAAACTAAAACAATTAGTAATTTGCTATGATTTTATTACGTCGGCACAAACTTTTGTATGAATATTTACTAGCGTACCTAAAATATTTTAAAGATTAGATCAAACCGCTCGCTCTTGGTTAAATACATCTTCAGTACTACTACTACTAATAAAATTTATATAGCCATAATAAGTATCAAAAGTAGTCGGTAATTCTACCATTTAATGCCTTCCAGCTGACACGTTCTTGAAAAATCTATGTCCGGCAGTAGATAAAAGGCTTATTTTTTAAAACAAAACAAACATAAGTACCTGAGCGAAAACGGTTTGATGCTGCAAGCTGATTGTAAAATTTCCTAAAAATTATATCAAAGTTATGATATTAACTAAAACACCTCACACTTGACAAAATCGTTGTGTACCTGTTTGAGTAATATGCCGACGACGTGCCTGATATCTAACTTATTTGTAATACAATGTTAGAAACAATAAAGATAAGAGTTTAAAAACTATTTCGTATCGAATCCATGAAGTAACAGGTAAAACATGGCAATACATTAACGCTACACTTCAATTTTGGAGTAACGCCACTTTTATAATTCGATAAACTCCTTATTTACATATATTTGTGATCCAAATTGCCTAATTCCGTCCGCGGCTGTTGCATTTACATCAACTTTGTTTGATATACGGCGTAACTAATGCTGTAATGGAATCCAAAAACCATTTTATTCATAAGTAACTTCTAACGGTCGACATTAACATATCCATTTGACTATTTTTAACTGGCTTCAAAAAGGAGGAGGTACTCAATTCCACTGTATGTTTTTTTATGTGTGTTACCTCATAACTTTTTTCTGGGTGAACTGATTTCGATGATTCTTTTTTTATTTGAAAGCTGGTGCTTCTCATGTGGTCCCATAAAATAATAAATTTGATCAAGGTCTGACAAGGTTGTAAAAAATTTAATTTTACCACTTGTATTTGTCAGCCACAAAAATGTGGAAAAGAATATTTCGCCCCATTAAATAAATGAGACCAAAAACGGGATATAAAAATTTAATTACGGAAACTTTCGTGAGTCTCAGTGTTGTCCCTTTTAAAGAACAAAGGACTTTAAAACGTTGGTCTGAATGAGGAAAGGGTAATTTTCTTATAGAAATATTATTAAATGATGGGGAATCGATTTTCTGCAGCTTTATGGAGACAAAGGGATGTCGGCAGTCTTTCAATTTGCTTTTAAAAGTTGTTTGCTTTGAAAGGACCTTTGTTTGTTGACACATTTTCATCATTAGGTTCTTAATATTTATTGTCTATAATCCTAGCGATCTTTGCTTTTGTAATGATGCTATTAGGATGGAATTAATTGGTTTTTCCTTTTATCAAATATTTTAGTTATTGTAAATAGAACTAATACTTTACCTCCGGCACTATTTTAATTTCGTTTAACACAGCGCACATATCTCTTAGTCGCTTTTAACATCACTTTGAAAGAGGCTAATAGACTAATTTATGATGGAATAAGGTGGAGTGTGTGCTAATTTGCCACCCTTATTCTATAAAAAACACTGAAATCCTGTAAGCATTCATTAATAGATTTAGAAATCGCCCTATGCTGCGCTATTCCCATTTAACAACTTTTTTTATAAAATTAAAGTGGCTTGCAGTCAGTCTCCCTGATGCTAAGTGGCTACGGCGGGCCATGGACACCAGCCACCAACTTCAAACAAGGGAACAGATGTGTTGTCACTTTTGGAGAACTAAGATGGAATGCCTCACGGACTGTAATAATACTAGGTCTCTATACTCTTTATATCGGAACAGTGGTTGAATGCACTGATGCTTTATGGCAGAAGTAGATAAGAGGGTGGTACCATCCCAGACGGACTCCGTGGCAGAAAAGAAATATTACCACGTAGTAATTCTTACGTACTCGTATAGGTTGTCAATTCTTCGAACTATACGGGCAGACTATTTCTACTTCAGCTAACATATCCGGTGTCCGTTGCCTGTTTTCATTATTATCTTACCAGAGGCATCTAAATATCCTACAATCAGTCATAACAGTTAATTTACATAATAACTTAAAAACAAAATGATTACATATTTAAACATACAATTGTAATAGAGTTCTGTAATTTATGCAATTGCTTGTTCCGCCTACTCAACTTGTTTCCTATACAGGCTCTTTCGGTAATTTTAGTAGTTCTCACAGGAGATTAGTTGGCAACGCTTGGTTGATAATTCTGTAATTGGCCTCATTTAACAAACCAACCATTTTCTAAATTACTTAATTTTGTGAGAGCAATTCAAATTGTGTTTTATTTAATTTTAGGAAGTTGGCTGAAATTAGAAATTATTTGATTTTAAATTGAGTTATCTTTCTATTTTACCGCGTACTCGGTTTTGAAGCTTTACCTTTATGCCGTAATTTTGTATAAAATATATTATCGCAACAAAATTCTTGTGTACCTTATTACATTACAATATTTAATAAATGTTTTATTTTTCGGTAAGCTTGCATTAAGTATATTTGAAAAAATTATTACCCCTTGCGGCAGCTTAAGACAAGATAAAATGAAAATGAGTCGTCGTAAGCTTGATAACAAGTCTTTAAGAACGAGTATTTTAGATAAAGTAACAGCCGACATATATCCCACTGCTGGGCACATATACCTCCACTCATTTGTAAGAGTTTGGCGGAGAACAGTAGCTACCGCTTAATGGGTGTTGGCGGACTAACGTCGTAATATTATTAAATTCTGAAATATGCAAATTCCCTCACGATATTTTCTTTTACCACTGGAACACGTAGTAAATAAGCACTTAAAATTGCAATTGAAAACTTCGGTGGTACCTTTGCTCGCGAAGGCACCATGAATTTTCAGGCGAGGTCTTGTCTGGTAAAGTTTGGGGAGAGGTGATTGGAGAACATCCTCTTAAATAACACGAATATAAGAACATTCTCCTAAAATTTTACAGTTACAATTATTTATTGACATAACATAATTTTTGCAATATTTACAGTAATTCTAAAACTCGCGGTATGAACCAAAATCGCTGGCTGTGTTTTCTAGCCTTAACCTTTGCACGGAAAAAAAGCCTTGTCTTTGAATATTCGAAACCAAGAGAACATTTATAGAAGCAATGAGCCCTTTGAATCATATCGTTTAAAGCGACAGGACCTTCCAGCAATTTTCTTTGAAAATTGATAAAATCTACCAAAAATACAAGAAAGATGCGTGTTATTTTAAAGTAGATGTCCTCTAACAGTAATAAATTGGAGTGAGATTACGTCCAGCGTGGAGTGAGTTAGACTTTTACGGATTGACGTTATTGAATCATTAATAATTTTAAAATATCTTTAATTAATATTGTTTGCTGTACAGGTGTAAATTAATATTAAGTGTCGTTATTTTATTGTTATTGCAACACCGACGAACACAACACAGAAACATTTTGAAAAATCAGAAAATTTATTGTGCAATCATTGTAAATATTACCCGGCCATGCCTCAACGACGCGACGGAGGGAGGCCACCGCAACGCTGTACTAATTAAAAATTTACATTTTGAAAGGATGTTTTAATTCATTATTAAAATTTCGCGGTTAGAGTCACTTTAACGCGAATAATTCACATAATTCACGTCAAATAACGTATTATCGCGAAAGTGTTGCGGACGGGAGGAAAGATCACCCTCTCCCCTACCATCTCCTTTCTCATTGTTTTATTATGTAAACCGGCCGAAAAGGCCTTTGTCCCTAATTCTTTGGCCGGAATCTTTTCTAACTTCATTTGAATTATAGCGTTTAAGCTTAATTACTCTTGGGTTTTCGTGACACTTCCAGTGGAACTGCGGATTATTTTGCTAGGTCTTTTCAAAGATTTATATTAACTAGCATCAAAACATATATTCTATTATGCCTGGATTTCACTTTTTTTTTCACGATTTCCCGATTATTCAAATTTCCCGATTTCACATTCAACAAAGGAAAAGTAAAAAGTTACAAAAATTATTTAGGCATAATCATATGAAGAAACAAATATTAATACGCAATAGTATGGATTTTCTAGGTATTTTCTTTTGCGAGTAAGGGTGACATTTGAATAACACAGTCCTTCGGCGGATGCCGTGTCTCTCCTGAAGACTAAGATGGAATGCCTCGTTGCCAATAAAAAGGTTCTCATCACGCGCCATACGAACGAGCAGTATTATGCTGATTTTTAAGCCAGTGTTCTGATACAGCGTAGTCCTTCCCTGAATAGACCTCTCCTTGTATTGTATTGTAGTATAGTTCACACGACTCATTGTTTCAGTATTTAGAAATAGTCATCCAACCAGAACACGAAATTAAAGAGGGTTATTTTTCAAAGAGTAGCCAAATTTTAAGCTTAAGTTCAAATATATAAATAATGATACACACCGTTATTGCGGTTTATGAAAATACGAGCAAATAAGGCTTCTACTTTTATTTGAAATTATTCTAAATTGAATGTGATTTATGGGCAACAACTACACATACGAGGGTGACACTGAAAGTTCTTAGAAAATTGAAAACTGAACAAACTAGCAAGTTATTAGTTTTATTATATCTTTTCAAAATAGTGTCCATTTACATCAATACATCGCTGTATCCGATGGAACCACTGAGAAAAGCACTTTGCCCACTCGTCCTTAGAGATCTCTTCGACGGCATTTTGAAACGCAACCACTGCTTCCTCGGCGTCCATAAAACATTTTCCTCGAAGTTTTTCTTTTATTTTCGGAAATAAATAAAAATCGCAAGGTGTGAGGTCGGGGCTATAGGGCGGGTGACCCAGCAATTCCACGTCTGACATCGCTAAGTAGTCGATTGTTTGCTTGGTGGTGTGCGACGAAGCGTTGTCGTGGTGAAGGAGGATCCTAATGCGAGGTCGTTTCTCCCAAACTTTTTCCAAGACAAGTGGCAAACAATTGTTAGTGTACCACTCTGCAGTAACTGTTTTTCGATCCTCTAAAACAATTCTTGCGTAATGATATGTCCTTCCAAAGAACGAGGCCACCATCTTTTTTCTCACGCTTCGACCTCTCTTCGCTTTAGTTGGCAACTGCTGTCTGTGCAGCAGACTGTCCCTTAGTTTCAGGATCATAACAATAAATCCAGCTTTCGTCACCCGTAAGTATGTCGAACACAGCATTTGAGTCACCTCCGTTAAATCTTTGAACCATTTCACGACACCAATCAACACGACGGAGTTTTTGGGCCTCTGTCAAATTATGAGGTATCCACCGGTCACAAAGCTTCCTGACCGCAAAATTTTCATGGAGGATTTTGTGCACTTGATTCATACCGATGCCTAAGCTTGTCCGAATCTGCTGATAAGTCACTCTTTTGTCAGTCTCTATCATACGCCGCACAACACTGATGTTATCTTCAGTCGTCGCCGTAGAAGGCCGTCGCTCACGCAGATCATCGGTGAGATTATTGCGACCACGTTTAAACTCATTAAACCAGTTGTAAACAGTGGCACGAGATGGGGCTTCATCGTGAAAGGCCAATCAGAGTCTATCATAACTTTCTTGTTGACTTAAATGACATCGAAAGTCATAAAAAATCATTGTACGAAAATTTTCTCGCGTTAAATTCATGCTGACGTGACACAGACAATATTCAATTTGCCGCCAAATCGTAAACAAATGACAAATTAATAAAATACATACACAATAATATTGGCAAAGAGTTCCATTTTCAAAATTTGAACTTATATTTTTATTATATCGTTTACAAGTGGCCAGTTCTAAAAACTTTCAGTGTCGCCCTCGTACGCGTGCTCCTGCGTGTGCGATGCCGTGCGGCAATTCACAACGTTTTTGTGACCGAGCGACCTTTACGAATGTGTGCGTGCATAGTAAAATAGTAGGCGTTAGATATTTATGAATGACAATCAGTTAAAATAATGCATTACCACGTATTTTGAATTTAAAAGATAAAAAGGACAGAATATTTGAGATTTTTTTGAATTATTTTTTCTTCACCATTTGCCTGTATTACTTATCCTGAACGTTCTCTGCAAATTTGGCTGGTTATTTCAAAATAACCCTGTATATATCTTAAGAAACAAAAGAAAATAAGTCAAAATAGGTCATCATAATAAACTTACTGAGCGGACTGCGTTTCTTAGAACATTTTACTTGAAAATTATCGTGACTTTACCTGTTGCGCTACTTAGCTTTAATTGTTCTGTTTCATGCATTATTCTCTAATTGTTCTTAGTATTTTTAATTTGTTTAAATGAGCCACGCTTTTTGTTTTAATACGTTTTGCGATTCCATATTTTTACGAGATTTTCATTAACTTGTTTTCTTCGTACATGTCTTTCCTTTTCAAAATTTTTAAGCACTGGCTGATATCCGATATAACTTACTTAAGTATGGAATTGAAAATAAAATGGAATTATATGGTACCATAGTAATCTGATATGGACCCTGATACTGGCCCTAGCAACGCCTATGAAAGCTTATTTTTAAATAGATTTTATTTTGTATTTAGAATTTCCCTATTTCGAATAAAATCACTTATTGCTATTACAGGCTATAGTAAAGGAGTGGCTTAGTGATTGGAGTACCTTACTAATTACTAAGTAGGTTGAACTTATACTAGAACATGAACCGATGCGGTCAATTTGTAATTAATATTTTTTTTCTATTAATACTAAATATCATTAAACATTGTAGGTTACTATATAGCGTGTCTTGTAGTGTCATAAGAAGCGTCAGGGAGAAACAGGCGATGTACAGCAACATCTTTCTGATAACAAGTTAAAATAATGAAAATCCTCATTAATTTTTTATGACAAAATAGGCCGCCTCATAGATTGCTTCATAAGGGGGATATTAGCCATAGTTTCTGGTAATTGTAATGCTGCCCATCTCCTGGTTTGTTTCCCTCTGTCGCTTTTTACGATTTTGTTTTTAGAATAAGGGTGACAAACGAGCACACAGTCCACTTGATGGTAAGTGGATGCTGTGACCCATAAACATCTACATTTATCCTCGATTAAGAATTAAAACGCAAATGCCTTGTCACCCCCGAGGACGAAGATGGATTGCCTCGTTTCCAGTAAAAGGGTATCCGGTTCTCCACACTCACTATACGAAACACAGCAGCATTGAGCTATTCACGCTGGTATTCTGTGAGAGCGTAGTCCTACCCCGGTCGAAACGACCCATTATTGCTACAACCATAATATAGGTAATATTTTTAATAATTTTGGATAAACGGAGTCCGGCTAGCTCGCTGCTCTGTACTTTGCATACTAATTTCTTACGTAGAATAACGACCACAAAAATTATGGATATTGTATCAAGAACTATGTGTATTATCTGCATATAGGTATCACATATATGTATTGAGATTTACTTTTACGATACGTTCAGGACGATATAGGGTGGTGTATATTCTTTCACCGCTACTGCACAATAAAATCCTAATGAGCTATCCCTGGATATATGCAGTATACCATCTCGCAGTACCAGATGTATTACACCATCAAAGGTGCGATACATCTGGTACTGCGATCACAATTCGGATTGCAAAATTGCTGAAGAATAATGCTGATAATGGGAAAGTCTCATGTCAAGTTATGGACTGATAAAGGCTGATAAAATAGAAAAAGATCATTGTATACTATATTAAAACTACTTGTGCCAGTAATGATTCGCGACCGTAGTCGGATAACGGAATCAGAATTCGCAGTTGACCCGTTGGGCTATAGTCGCTTGCAATTGATGTTATTTTTCTTATTGTAGAAGCGTGACAGTAGAGTAGTAGAAATAAAACAGGAGATAGTCACGCATTTTCTTAAATAAAACGAAATTGCGGTTGCCAACCCGTCCGCCTATGAGGCAATCTATGGGGGAGGCTTAAGTTCAGCAGAAGATTTTTGATAGGCTGTATAGAATGAATGAAAGATAGTTCTTGAATAGGACTTGTGAAGGGCTCAGTATAAGCGTGTACACTTTTGGCACTTACACATTCTGGGCGGTTGATAATTTCTAATAACATTAGGGAGTAATCAAGACCGAAATGGAATCAGAGAACACCAAAATCGGGCTCTGTACCGCAGTGGATAACCATTTGGCTATGACTTTAGGGACCGCGGTTTTGAATCCCGCGCGGTTCAAGTATATCTATAGCTTATAAATGATAATTGTTCCGAGTCTGGATGTTTGTCCATATGCTTTTTTTTGTTAAATTCCTTTTTTATATACTAGAAATTTGTGGTGTGGGGATACTGTTTTCTTTTTCTGAATATAGGAAAATATGCTTGTTATAAAATTCATACATTAAAAAGCAGCTTATTAGCGTAAATAAAGGCAGCGAGATTGTATGAAACGCTTTTTTTATACAGGAACATTATTGCAAGATATTATGACAACAAAATTTTTAAGTACTGAAACGTTTCAATTGAAAACATAGTTAGGATTCTCTTTAGCATTAAAGTTTTTGGATTTTCAAGTCAAGAAGGTCTGCAAACAAAGATATAAAGGAATGTTTTAAACCTTACCGCACTGAAGAAGACTTTTTGATCATGAAATAGAGTTTAAAGTTTGTTGGAGTGCGTCGCACTGAAATTTGCCAAGTTATTTCGATCTACCCTCATGTTATGAATTATTCAGGTGGCATTTAATAACTAGAAGTGTAGTCTGGGGATGCCCCGGAGGCGGACGCGACGTCGCAAAATGTCCGTCCCTTCTTTTACTTTAAAATTAAATGTAACGTTGTGATCAATGTGTGTGCCGAGATCAATTTAAAATCTACATGTATCACTAGATTCTTAATATTTTAAAAGTTTTTATTTGTACGCTCTGAGATATTTACTTTTAATTAGGGATACTTTCTTGCGAGTATAGGTTCTTAACACTACGTGGTATAGTAATTAGTTCACCTATGTATATATTATAGTTTGAAGTTCTGAAATGTTCTAATTGGAAAAGTCAAATATCAGAAAGGTTATTAAGCGAATCAAGAAGAGGTGACTGCATCTATTGTCTCAAGTCCACATTAAGCACAAAAAAAGTGAATGTACGTCGAGCCTTATAGATTGTTATAAAAGAACTTATGAAAAATTATCACTGATCAGTATACGAGTAATCTATTGCAATCTCTTTAGTTTATTACTTTTGCATTGCAGATAATTTAGCGTTCCAACACTGCAATTGTTCTTCGTGCCTGTTCTGTGTTACTTCGTCCGATAAGATCTAGCGATGCAATCAAGACACTAAGACCACATACGCCTACAAATCCACTATAGGATTCCGTTGTATGGTCGGGAACGTTAATTTATTTCTTCACTTCCTTATGTTAAATTACTTAAAAATCAACATAATATTTATTATTATTACAATATTATCACTACCATTATTACAAAAGCCAATCACAAGTCAACTGCTGAATCGGACTCCTATAGATTGCTGCAAAGTACATTTCTGAGCCATATGCACGAATCGACTGCCAACGTGTTCGCGTCTCCGCTCCAGCTAGTGGGGGTTCGCCCAACATTGCGCTTGCCAGTACGAGGAAGTCACTCGAGGACCTTTCATCCCCATCGGTCGGTTCTTTAAGCTATACGCCTGACACAACTGTAATAATGAACTGTGTCTTTTATTACGTATATTAGTGTGATTACGAACTAACAGTTCATCTAAATAGTATGGGACTTTAGCTTTTCGACACCAACTTCAAAGAATAAAGGCTGCATACATGTATTTGATGTCATCCATGAGGATTGAGATGAAATGCCTCACCACAACTTGTAATTACACTAACTGACTTCAAACACTTCAAATTGGAAACCCACAATTTACTCTTTAACTAATTTTAAAACATAATTTCTTGTTAATTTAATCATTAAATTGAGTAAATTTCTGTCTTTTCAGGTACGTTGCCAAAATATCTTCCATGCAGCTTAAAAGGAGTAATCAACACGTTTGAACTATTTCCCGCTATAAAATGCGACCAAGAAGTTTCACAATTGCCACAAAGAAAAGTTCACTGTGCACAGCCACCGCCGCGCGTTGAAACTTATAAGTTTTTAAGTTGGTCCTCTGAGCCGGATAAGATTTAAACATAATAGAGCATCCTTTGTTATGCTCGTGTTAAAAAGGTAATCAGCTTTTATATCGACGTTAAGAATATTTTAAATACCAGCTAGTTAACTTTTTTGTTTCTATTTAATACCTTTTTAACTTTATCATCATCTTGTTAACATAATTGATATGTTATATATATATATACGAGTATATTATTTGAAAAAATCTTTAAATAATACGACATAATATGTGTAATATGTGAGACGTTTATAAGCTGTTTTTTAGTCTTGAAGACAGCGTTCTTAAGGTATTTTTACATTAAAATAAAATTCATATTTGTAATCTCATGATCATTTACGAGTAGTATGAAAGGAAAAGCTATCAAAAAAGCTATTCGCGTGTCAAACGTCGAATCGATGGCTTAACTCACGCAACATTTTTCTTTATTGGTATTTCCATTCAGTAGCTGCTACTAATATCTCGTCGAAGGAAACTTCTTTTAAAACTTCTAACTTGCTTTCTTTAGCCCGCGGCGAGTGGGACAGCATGATTTATAGCTTTAGAATTTTTATCGAAGTAATGTCGACCTTTAGTGATGTGTAATTAGAATCGATTGTTGCTTATTTTTTTTATCGATATATTTAATTACCGCTTGTCAACTTATCGTAGTTTTAGCTCCAATTAAGTTTTTCGAAATGCTGTTAAAGACCCAATGTCTCACTATAATTTTTTCTTGTATCGTAGGAGCGTTTTACATACATATATTGCACATGGGAAAACAGACCCACAGAATTGTTTTTTTTTATAGGATAGGATGACAAACGAGCACACAGTCCACCTGATGGTAAGTGGTTGCTGTGACCCAAAGACATCTACATCTATCCTCAATAAAGAATCAAAATGCAGATGCGTTGTCACCCGTGAAGATGGAATGCCTCTTTTCCACTATACGAAACAGCAGCATTAAGCTGCTATTTTACGCTGGTATTCTGTGAGAGCGTGGTTCTTCCCCGGTCGAGCCGACCCATTCGTGCTACGACTATACTACTAATGTAGCTGGCTCTACCACGTAAAAGACCCGCTAAGAAAGTTTCAGAGCTATATAAATGAAGTAATAAATTCGAATCTCCAGGATTTGCCTAGCGCCGTAGCCTAACACATACTAGTCCGCTATCGAGCCGTTGACTTATTAAAAACATTTTATTGTTATTTATTTCATCGAGGTTGACAAAAGTCCACTGCTGACCAAGGCCTCCCCAATAGATTGCCTCATAGGGGGAATATTTGTCATAGTTGCCACGGTTATTAGGCGGGTTGGCAACCGTTTTTTTTATTATTTTGTGTTGTTATTAGGAAGATGCTGCTGCCCATCTTTTGTTTCAGTTTCCTTCTATCACCGCTTACGACACCCATGGGTTGATAATATAGGGTAGTGAATTCTTATTCGCCGCAACTACCGCTGCGTAATTTCTTATTATTTAATTATGTTAAAAACAGGTCGTATACTTTTGCTCAAAATTAAATTACGTTTATTAGCATACTAAAATAAACAAACTCCGCTCAGACTTTCATCGCCGTAGTCGGTTACGTTTTCCTTGTTTTGACTAATTTTAAGATAAACTAACCGCTTTACCCATTGTCCATTACATATTTGTTGTAGGTTTCTGTAACCGTTTCCATTCTTTCTTGTTTTGAGTATTTGAGCTTAAATTGAATTTTCTGGTCTCATAGGCTGTGACTTGCCCACTGCCATTGTACAATAACTTATACTTTATCGGACATGAACGTTAATATAGCGACACGCACGACTACTTATAAATACGACAGGCAGTAAGTTGAGCAGTTATTCGCAATGGTTACGCGATATCGTCGAGCATACGTGACCAATGCATTAGTTTGCAGCGGAGCTATGTAGTATTGACGCGCCAATCTATTGTGGACGTGCTTGGCGAGTTCCATGCAAAATTTTTAATTCTTTTTTATTTATTGTGCATCTTTCATTCTATCCACATTTATCGTCAAAATGACTAATCAATATAGACAGATCCCTATATACTCTGGCAATATTTTACAAAAACGTTGATAATTTTAATCTTCATCGAAATAGAAATAAGAAATGATTTCTTATATTTACGCAACCACTATATATTGAATAAAACTATTACGAATTTTATCGCGTTTATTTCTACTTATATAAGTAAAAATAACGAATTTTAGTGATATTATGTACGGAAACAGTGGTCTTTTTTAAAATTCAAATCCTATATTAATGTCATAAGGTTCATAATAATAATGTCACTCCCATAAAAAGTGTTTTGCCTGATTTTCATCCGACTTCAAAAAATGGAGAAAGTTCTCAATTCGACTGTATTTTTTATGTTTTTTATTTGAAAGCTAGTGCTTCTCATGTGGTCTTATATAAATTCGATTTATCCTAGAGAAATTGAGTTATCCTTACTGATGTGTATTTAATTGGCTTCGACTACATTGAGGATTTTCTCATTTTGTTTATATTGAAATCGGTTGTACAAAATTTTTAATTTTATCACTTGTACTATGTTATATTTTTAGTATTTTAAACCAATTAAACCCCTTTTACAGAATGACGTTTGTAAAGTATTTCATGTACGTAATTTTTTCATATATGTATGTATGTATGTCTATTTCTTTAACACGCTCTGTAGTCTAAACGGCTCGATAGCTTTTGCTATGGGATGTCGTTAGATTAATCTTAATTGGAAGTGACATAGGGTATTAAAATTGTTCTCTTTTCAGTCAATTATTTTTACGCATTCGGGTTCAAACGTACTGCATATGTACATTGCTTCTAAATTTGTACAGCAAACAGTAGACCATGATAAAGACAAACCGCGTACGTTAATGGGATTGCATTGTTTAACTCACTCCGGCATGAGCGCCGTTGTAAAGTGGGTCATAGTTGGTGCATGCTGCATGAATGTACCGCTGGTGTTTTGTTTAACTAAATACATGCTGCAAATAGACCTCGCACGTCTTTTATTATAACGCTGGTAAGTTACGGCTGTATACGTATGTGTCGGAATTGTGACGCGAAATGTTTGTAAATGTCATGTGAGTTATGTTTATTTTTGCTCATCAAATCTGACAAATCATTTTTATTTATTTAAAAACTTAAATGTGACAACTTAAAGTAAAGGGTAGGGCGGATTTAATGCCATGTGGAATTCTCTGCCAGTCAACCCTGGGTGCTAAAAACAATTGTTGGCTGGTGCGAAACATAATATTTATATAAAGTTTACATATATTAAAAATATATATACATAAATAACTTTTTGGAAGGATGTTACTATTATAAACTTAAAAAAATAAATATACAGACTACATACGTCGCAGCTGTTTGTTGTGCAATGTTTTTTTAAATTTCTTTACCAAATTTAGGTTTGCTAACGTGTGCCTTTACTGCCAAGTAAAGCTAACAAATCTACACTTAGTACAATGGCAACTAAGAATGTCAGTAGTGTCGGCGGGAATCGAAATTTTAAAGCGAACGCTAATCCCTTGAGCTTCCAGGGCTCATTGCAATACACTACATATTATTTTTCTTCAAAATACTTGTTATGTCCAAGAATGTTGGGATATTTTTTTTTATTAATCAAGCGTACTCCCAGCTCGTTTGTAGTTTTAGTTAAATAAAAAAACTAAAATTAAAGTTATACATGTAAAAGATATTTAACAGCATATTCATTTCGTTTTTGTTTTTTGATTTTTGCTTCTTTATTTCTTTACTTTGTTAGGACTCTAGACATTTTTAAAGTGGTAGTATAATAGCCGCAGCAATAGGTTGACTTGATTAGGAAAAGACCAGCATAATATATTGAGTTTTGTTCATTCCATCGTAGTCCTAAGGTGTGAAGGTGTTCACACCATGCCATCAACCAGCAGGTTCGATCCCCGTCGGCATCAATCAAATTTTAGTTGTAATTTCAAGTGCTGATTTACTACTTGCTCTGCGGTGAAGGAAAATGTCATGAAACCTACATGTCTGAAAAATAAATCGGTATATTTCGAAGACGTAAAATCCGCCAACCAGGGCTAGTGTGGTGGTCTAATTGCTCCACAAACCATAAAAGTGTTTGTGGCTTTTGTGTGCAATAAATGATGAGTCTTGTCGATACCACCATTTTTCTTGGAATCACTAGACGCGAAGCTTCAAACTATATAGCAAAACTAACAAGCAGACTCAGTTCTGCAGTAAATGATTAGAAATCTTACCAGTGTTGAAACAGTTAGACTAGTTTACTATTTGCTATGGGGACACGCGCGGTATATACGCATGTATGTATGTACTTTATTTCCTTTTAAATAAATTAGATTCGTCACAATAAATAACGTCTCCAATTAGTCTGCTTCTGACGTTACATTGCAATTTCATTTCAATTTTTCAGTTGCGAGTAACACTGAACTGAAATACAGGGAATCGCGTACAACACGCAACGTCACAGGTGTTCCCTCACTAGAAAAAGTTTGCTCGGATTAGGGTTACTATGTAAATAAAATAAAATAATTTCAAGTGTTTTAAATACAAATAAAAAACGTGTGCAAATATTTAATATATTGTTTTATAGATTACCTATAGAACTTTTGGAAATATTTTTTTTAAATCAATCTGTCTAAACTTAGTTTGCAGATAACTGGTGGCTGGTGTTTCAGATAAAAATATTCTCGACAGTCTTATAACTGCTTCAAATCACACTCTACCTACCAGTGTGTGTGCACATATTAATTTTAGCAGTTTTAATATAGATCTCTGATAAGAATTGGATTTTTATAAAAGCAAATTAAATTTGTAATCAACGAAGATCTTATAAAATATCAAAAATGTCAAAAAGAGGTTATACGAGCCAAAATAACCCTTGGGGTCCATGTCTTCATGTACAAACACAGACAAGTCTCTCATCAAATTTTAACGTTAATATCTCAAAAGAAGTTTTTATGGGTTGAATCCTTTTCACGTAACTACCTCCAAATTTTAAATAAGTACCAAAATTTAATATTGTCCTCACATTATTTGACGCATACGTGGTAACTCTATTCTTTTACCCTACACTGGAACTGGTAACTAGGTCAGGAGCTAGCGCGAGCTCATTGTACTACGGTGATACATTCCGCCTGGGCGCCACCGCAGTGTTTGCCGGGAGTTTTCGAAAGTGAACTATATGACGGCTGTTAATTGATTTGTTTAGGAAAATCATCGGATCAGTTGTTAAACGAAATTGTAAACAATTTTGAGAAACGGCTATATTATGTTTTATTGCAACTATTATAAGCCAGTACTATTCCACTATCTCACCTGATGGTAAGTGGTGATGCAGCCGAAGATGGTAAAGCGCACATACTTTATGAAATAATCTAAGAGATTATACTTTCAAGTGTAATGAGAATTGGATGTTGTAAAAGCTCTAAAAACTTGGAAATATTGGACAGATGGCGTAGTAACCAATCCAATTATGTTCTACTGAAACACATAAGTCAGTAATTTGGGGCTCGCACCTGTGCTTGCACACTCACTCGTAGTCTATAATCCTATAATAATAATCCTCCTTTTTCTATAACTATTGCAATTTCGTGACATTCTTTATTATCTATGCTATAAGCATGTAAAGCTTTAGATTAATGGTGTGTAAAAGCTTACGTAACTAATAATTGTGTATTTTAATAAATAAACGAACGAATATATAAAAGTCTTATCGTTCCAGATTACAAATAATTGTATAATTAATGTGTACTTAACTGTTAAGTCATAGTTTCGTTTTCTTTATTCACCATATTAACAACTAGCTTTTGCCCGCGACTTCGTCCGCGTGGAGTTCGGTTTTATCGCGCCCATGCGTGAAAAAGAGTCTGCTGGTACAAGCCACAATTATAACTGGATGTCGCGGGTAAAAGCTAGTAAACTACAAAACTTCTTTATACACCACATTTTTTGCTAATCTATTACTGTGTGAAAAAATTATCAGACTACTGGGCGAACTTACGCGTGAGCAAGCCACATAGAATTGCCCGTGTGAAAAACAATTTTCTCTCAAGTGTATACCCGCAAATTTTAATGTCTACCCTTGTGATTTTTCATGGCCATTGCAAAGCAGACTTTGAGGGGAAACTGTATTCGTTTGAATTCAAAGGGAAGATCATTCGGTATCAAGGGAATTCTTGGTACAAATACAGTTTCCCCTTGCGCACATCCAGTTATAATTGTAACTTCCACTACATTGCGATGTAACGCTTTTACTTTTAGTCTGGTTCCGTTGCACAGTTGAGGAGGTTTTAAACTTCGCAATAACATAACAGGAGTGCCCACGCGCAGAATAAGCTTATGATGTGGAAGACCAAAAATAGATTAACTAATCTTGTTTCCCCATACAAACTTTCAACCCCTTTTTCACCCCCTTAGGGGTTGAATTTTCAAAAACCTTAGGACACGTAATTGTATATTTCTAATCGTTAACCTAAAAACACTTTCAGGCTTCTAGCTCTAAAAATGACGGACTTCCATACAAACTTTTAACCCCTTTTTCACCCCCTTAGGGGGCGAATTTTCAAAAATCCTTTCTTAGCGGATGCCTACGTCATTATAACTGTCTGTATGCCAAATTTCAGCGAAATCCGTTCAGTAGTTTCGGCTGTGCGTTGATAGATGAGTCAGTCAGGTTTGCCTTTTATATATATAGATGAAAGTGAAATTGTTACCTTAAACTACGTGATATTTTCTCAGAAGACTTATTAAGAACATTTTTCAAGTTCTCCGTATCAAGTGTACGAAGTACAGTTATAGCAGAGGTTATTTTGAGGATGACGGCACTCCAGCTCACTTCAGCACCATCGTGCGTGATTATTTAAACGAACGATACGGAGACAGATGGATTGGACGAGGCGGACCAGTAGCGTGGCCGGCACGAAGCCCTGATATGACCCCTAGATTTTTTTTTGTGGGGCCACATGAAAGAGATTGTGTACAGTACTCCAATTAGTACAAGAGAAGAATTGTTACAAAAATAATGGCTGCGGCTAGTCAAATAAAGAAAATCGTACTGTATTAAAAAACAGTACGTAGTGTGGCATTACGTGCAACTGTATGTATGGATGAAAATGGTGGTCATTTTGAAAATTTAATAAATTAAATCGTTTTCTACGGTTTTTTTGTTTTATTCCATAATTTTGTCAATTAAATCATTATTAAATCACTATTGAATTTTGTGCTCAGATTACCTACCTTATTTTTAGTGATTATCTTAACAACGAAAAGAGATAGAACGCATGTTATTTTGGAGAACTTGTACAGTAAGCTACGTAGTTTAATAAAACATGCTAAAAAGATTATCTCAACGTACTAGTTTTGAAGTTACAGACCAAAAATTAAAAAGAAAAGTATTTTTAACAAAAAAAATTATCTTATTATTTTTTTGACAAATTTCCTGCTTGATATCGTAGGTTTTTAATTTTTATTGCTAGTTAATCTTTCTAACTTTCAAATAAAACTACTTTGAAAAAAAATGCACCGTTTACTTAAAGAAAATAATTTAAAACCGAAGGATGGAATTTTACAAAAAAATTAAAATGCTTTTATTTTTAAATAGTTTACATAAAAAAATTTTCCATTTTTACCGATAATTTTTATCTAGTATCCGCACATTTTGTTTGATCAAGTGTAAAATTAACACATATAGATGAAAGTGAAATTGTTACCTTAAACTACGTGATATTTTCTCAGAAGACTTATTAAGAACATTTTTCAAGTTCTCCGTATCAAGTGTACGAAGTACAGTTATAGCAGAGGTTATTTTGAGGATAGAGCTCATTAGTAAGAGTACAACATATTTCGTAAGGTTCGTTGAAAATAACCTTTCTTGTCGTTATTAAAATATTTTTAAATCAGAGTAACAAACCAGTTCGTCGGTTATTTAGGTCACTGTAGTCCAAAGACTTACTGATGCCAATCCACTGGTCTATTTCCTTGGCGGTCATCGGTATGACAGCGATGCTATGTCCGCCTTGTTTAGGTTTTCTCGATATCGATGTACGCGGTCATCCCTTAACTTATCGACATTTAATCAGCAAATCTTTTTATTATTATTAAAAATATCATCGTCAAGTGAAGACGTGGCTGCAGCCAAACGTAAAAGTTATATATGAATGGATAAAAGGATAAATTAATAATTACTGTATTATAATATTAATATTATTTTAGAGCCATGCTGCAGCTATATCACTGGTATAGTTGTAGCACGAATGGGTCGGCTCGACCGGGGAAGAACCACGCTCTCACAGAATACCAGCGTAAAATAGCAGCTTAATGCTGCTGTATTTCGTATGGTGAGTGTAAAGAACCGGAGACCCCTTTTACTGGAAACGAGGCATTCTATCTTAGTCCTCACGGGTGACAACGCATCTGCATTTTGATTCGTAATCGAGGATAGATTTAGATGTCTATGCGCCACAGCAACCACTTACCATCAGGTGGACTGTGTGCTCGTTTCTCACCCTTATCCTATAAAAAAAATTATGATAGATATTGTAAGATAAATGACAATGTGGTACGAAATTAATTTTGCAAGGCATTTTGCACAGCGTCGGATAATAAGAAGTCTCTATTACTCCATAGTGACTCTTATATATATGTATATCAAATCTTCTTATTACCTAACCCGGTTAAGATACCTTTCTTACTTGTTTCTAACGATATATATATATAACGATATATAACGGTAATTAATTAAAGTACCTACATCAAGAGAAAAACTCCCTCTAAAAATTTCAAGCAGCATATTTAGGATTAATATTGTAGAATTATTTGAATATTAATTCTTAAAGATATTTTTGTAATTAAGTCTTCCTTAGAAGGAGCTTTTTGGGAGTGCTCTCCTTAATGAGGTAATTTTATTTATTAAAAGCCTTTAAAATCTGGGTGAATGTTGTAATTCCGTGTTAAGAGCACGACGTTGAGAGGCGCTTAGGTGCTCTAGTTCGTGCTGAATGATCTTCAGGCCCGCTTTGAGTTTCAGATGCTTTTGACAAAACTGCCGTGGTCTATTGTAAACGAAAATGTTTCTTTTGAAATATTCCCGCGAGATTATGTAACGGTTTTTGTTTGGTTATTTACCGGTCTTAAATTTTTCAAATTATTTAATGTAATATCTCATTTTCATACGAAATATGTATGTGCTTTATGTAATATTATGATAAAAAGTTTTTTTTTTTATATAGAATAAGAGTGACAAACTAGCACACAGTCCACCTGATGGTAAGTGTTTGCTGTGGCCCATAGACATCTACATCTATCTTCAATAAAGTATAAAAATGCAGATGCGTTGTCACCCGTGAGGACTAAGATGGAATGCCTCTTTTCCAGTAAAAAGGGTCTCCGGTTCTCTACACTCACCATACGAAACACAGCAGCATTAAACTGCTATTTTACACTGGTATTCTGTGAGAGCGTGGTCCTTCCCCGGTCGAGCCGACTCATTCGTGCTACAACTATACCAATAATATAGCTGCAGCATGGCTCTACCCCGTACAAGATAGTATTAATATTATAATACAATAATTATTAATTTAGAATGCGTAGCGAGGTATGTGTTTGTCAAGAACCAATAGAATCACTTCATTTACCTTGCCTCGCTCAGCGCAGCTCTAGTGGAAACGGCTTAGCGGAGCGAGGTTTTTGTACATACAAAACAAGGGAAGAATGTGTGCGAAAGATGTGTTGCGAGGGATGTGTTCGAGGGCTGAGTGCGAGGTATGTGTTATCTACTACGCTACGCATCTTCGCTCCGCTCAGCGGCCTAGCACATCTCTGGTGGAAACGCTCACACCGTTCCACAGCCTCGAGCTTCATCACACCGTTCACGCAGCCTTAAGCTGCTATTTTGTGCTGGTATTCAGTTCGAGCCGACCCATTTATACTACAATGTAGAATACAGCTTGGCTCTGGCACGGATAAATTAATTACTACTTTTATAGGCCCTCTTCTGAGCACAGGCTTCCTCTTATTTTTGGGAAGGTTATGAAAAGTCCGCCACGCTGCACGCCACGCTTGTTGCTCTAATGCGTGTTGGGTGTTGGCGGACTTCACATGTCACTCAGACATGCAGGTTTCCTCACGATGTTTTCCTTCAACGCCGGGCACGTGCCATCAGCACTTAAAATTACAATCATCAATTTCATTGGTTCCGGCGGGGATCAAACCCAGATTGCTCGCGTACCATTAAATTTAAACTTTTGCGCTACTGCGTCTCTTTATACAGGGTTATTTTTCAAAAAGTAGCCAAATTTTAAACTTAAGTTCAAATATATAAATAATGATATACCGTTATTGCAGTTTTTGCAAATACGAGTAAATAAGGCTTCTACTTTTATTTGAAATTATCCCAAATTGAATGTGATTTATGGGCAACAACGTTTTTGCCTACCGATCCCATCCTTACGAATGTGTGCGTGCGCAATAAAATCACTCAAAATAATGCATTACCACGCATTATGAATTTAAAAGATAAAAAGGACAGAATGTTTGAGATTTTTTTATTAATTTTTCTTCACCATTACTTATTCTGAACCTTCTCTACAAATTTGGCCGGTTATTGCAAAATAACCCTGTATATATTACGATAATTTGTACCAAATCCTTATCAAAGAATGCGTAAAACAAATAAGAAATATGATATGTACAATACGACAAATGTGAAGGTATAACAGACATAGACAACCTTCGAATGTCAGGAGCTATCAATAGCGCAGGGCGTTCAATAGTGGGCACGCCACTATAGCGGCGATAAGACCTCTTTGAGGAGTGGCTTGAGAGACGCCACGGTGTCCTCACCTTCCGCCTGACGCAGGTCCTCACCGGACACGGTGTGTTCGGGAGGTTCCTGCACCGAATCGGGCGGGAGGAAACGCCCGGGTGCTCCCACTGCGAGGATCGACCGGAGGACACGGTGGAGCACACCGTGGAGGTGTGCCCTGCTTGGGCGGAGCACCGCCGTGTACTCGTAGCGGCGATAGGCGGCGGCGACCTCGCGTCCGGCCCTGGTCGAAGCCATGGTCCGGAGCGAGACGGAATGGATGCCGTCACCACCTTCTGCGAAGCAGTGATGCTAGCGAAGGAGGTGGCGGAGCGGGAGAAGGAAAGAGCAACAGCTTTCCTTCCCGGCCGCCGCGGGAGACGCCCCGGGCGTCGGGGGCTACGTCGTGGCCCCTGACCACCGTAGGCGCGGACCTGTGGACGGCGAGCAATGGGTAGCTCGCCGTCCGTCCGTCTAACGACGACAGGCCGTGTCGACGGCGCGTTTTGTTCCACGCGCGCCTCAAAGAGCTGTCAGCAGCGTGAAGGGGCCCGCAAGGGCCGACCTGCCGGGGCTGCGGGCTGTTCGAAAGAGATACCGCGGCTCCGGAACGTAAGGGCACTGAAGGAACACGGATGGTTTTAGTCAGTAAAGTCTGACACTCCTTCCGCTCCACCCACAGCGAAAGGCGTCATTAGATGATTTTCCATCCGCAAAAAAAAAAAAAAAAGGGCGTTCAATAGAGTCACTATTGTATGCGCTAACACAAAGGTGGTAACACTACTACTACTCATCCTAAATCGATCTGTTTCCGATGTTATGCGATAATATGGGTTTTTCTTACGTCAAAACTGTGTGATTTACCATCTAGGGCTTCATCACCACTTACCAACATGTGTACTCGAGCACTGGCTTATATTAAATTAAAAAAAAGATTTAATTGTAGAAACTAAGTAGCAAGCGTGCAGCGGAGCGGGGAATATAAAACAAACGTCGTTGTTATGTTCAGCGATAATTCTTTACTATGTTGCCCGATTTCAATGATTCCTTTTTTGTTAGAAAGGGAGTAAGTACCTCAGGGGTGGTCTCATATAAGTTTGGAGATCTGATGATAGGATCCATGAGAAAATCATCAAACTCTTCAATTTGTAAAGGTATCTGCACGAAAATTCTTTACCACGTCATATAGGGCTAATAATTCTTTACCATGTCAACCGAATTCGAGGATTCTATTATTTTTAGTTCTTTGAAGTTAGTTTTTGCTTTTTAAAAGTTCCAATTATTGTATATATACATATTCGTACGTTTGGCACAGGCATAGAGCGGCCGTCACTCCTGACACTAATAAAATTAATAGCGTGTGTTTGTCCCGCCCAAAGCTTTCTCTTGAGGCTTACCCTTAGACCGTTAGGTAAGGAGCATTTAGAGGAACTGAAATTAAAAAAAATCCTGATCACCCTACCTGAGTTCCTCCGCAGCCGCTAGGAGTGTTAGGAGGAGCGTGTAGCGTGGCGTAATGACAGGAATGTGTTATGGCAAACACTTAACTCATTTGGTTTGAGCGCTGGTTTGATACAGGCATTGAAGTCTCTTTATAGGGACTCTAGTGCTTGTGTCAGGATCAACGGGGTCTACTCGGACTGGTTTGGCATCCAAAGGTGTCAGACAGGGCTGTGTAGCTTCCCCTGGCTGTTTAACCTATTTATGGACAGTTGTTTGCAAACTTTGAAAGTTGAAGAATGGGTTGAGAATGGGTGAGTTAACCGTCAAATGCCTTTTGTACGCCGATGATCAAGTCATATTTGCATCGTCGGCGGCCGAGTTACAATGATGGTTACTTTAATGAACCGGTCATTAAAAGAAAGAGGTGTGAAAGTGAACGCAAGTAAGACGAAAGTGATGGTTTTGAAAGAGAAGAAAGTAAAACGTTATGTGAAATAAGAATAGAAGGAGTTGATTGAGCAAGTGGATGAGTTTGTATATTTGGGATGTTTATTTAGCAGGGATGGTAGATATGATAAGGATATAAAACGACGAGTGAACGCAGGAAATAGAGTGAATGGGGCTCTACACGCTATTGTGAAGAGTCAGAATGTGTCAAAAAAGGCATGTTTGGCAATTCACAATGCTGTGGTAGTCCCTACTTTAATGTATGGTAGTGAAAGTTGGGTCTGGCAGAAGAAGCATGAGAGTAGAATAAATGCTGTAGAAATGCGGTCATTAAGGAGTATACTAGGGCTGAATCTGAATGACAGGGTGAGAAATAGTGTGATAAGAGAAAAGTGTGGTTTGCAAGATGACGTTGTGACCAGAATTAAGAAAGGAATGCTTCGGTGGTTTGGTCATGTAGAAAGAATGAACGAAGAAAGAGTGACAAAGCAAATTTATGCTGCAGAAGTGAACGGCAGAGTCGGAAAGGGACGCCCTAGACGAAGGTTTATCGACTAAATTGGCGATATATTGAAAATGGGCCAGATTAGGAGTACCCTTAACCGACGAGCGTGTATGCGTAGATATATGGATGTAAAGGAGGCGAGAGAGGTGTGCCAGGATCGTGCCAAATGGAAGTCCGTAGTCTCTGCCTACCCCTCTGGGTGACAGGCGTGAGTGTTTATGTTATGTTATGTTATTTTTCAAAGAGTAGCCAAATTTTAAACTTAAATTCAAATATATAAATAATGATATACCGTTATTGCAGTTTTTGCAAATACGAGTAAATAAGGCTTCTACTTTTTTTTTGAAATTATCCCAAATTGAATGTGATTTATGGGCAACAACGTTTTTGCCTACCGATCCCATCCTTAAGAATGTGTGTGCGTGCGCAGTAAAACCACTTAAAATAATGCATTACCACGCATTATGAATTTAAAAGATAAAAAGGACAGAATGTTTGAGATTTTTTTATTAATTTTTCTTCACCATTACTTATTCTGAACCTTCTCTACAAATTTGGCCGGTTATTGCAAAATAACCCTGTATATATTACGATAATTTGTACCAAATCCTTATCAAAGAATGCGTAAAACAAATAAGAAATATGATATGTACAATACGACAAATGTGAAGGTATAACAGACATAGACAACCTTCGAATGTCAGGAGCTATCAATAGCGCAGGGCGTTCAATAGAATCACTATTGTATGCGCTAACACAAAGGTGGTAACACTACTACTACTCATCCTAAATCGATCTGTTTCCGATCTTATGCGATAATATGGGTTTTTCTTACGTCAAAACTGTGTGATTTACCATCTAGGGCTTCATCACCACTTACCAACATGTGTACTCGAGCACTGGCTTATATTAAATTAAAAAAAAGATTTAATTGTAGAAACTAAGTAGCAAGCGTGCAGCGGAGCGGGGAATATAAAACAAACGTCGATGTTATGTTCAGCGATAATTCTTTACCATGTCAATGATTCCTTTTTGTTAGAAAGGGAGGTAATTCAGGGTGGTCTCATATAAGTTTGGAGATCTGATGATAGGATCCATGAGAAAATCATCAAACTCTTCAATTTGTAAAGGTATCTTTACAAATTGAAGAGCACGAAAATTCTTTACCACGTCATATAGGGCTAATAATTCTTTACCATGTCAACCGAATTCGAGGATTCTATTATTTTTAGTTCTTTGAAGTCAGTTTTTACTTTTTAAAAGTTCCAATTATTGTATATATACATATTCGTACGTTTGGCACAGGCATAAAGCGGCCGTCACTCCTGACACTAATAAAATGAATAGCGTGTGCTTGTCCCGCCCAACGCTTTAGGCTTACCCTTAGACCGTTACGTAAGGAGCGTTTAGAGGAACTGAAATTTAAAAAAATCCTGATCACCCTACCTGAGTTCCTCCGCAGCCGCAAGGAGTGTTAGGAGGAGTGTGTAGCGTGGCGTAATGACAAGGGAACACTGTTGTATTGCTAGGCATATCAGCAGCAGCGTTTTCCTAATGGTAACAAAAAAATTACTGCGGTAGTCAACGCCTGTCAAGCGTGGCAACTATAGCAAATATCCCTCCTATTTGAGATATAGTTATGCTTAAAAAGTCTGACCTTTAAGAAATATATCGCTATAATAGAAAGCCATAAAATATAAAACAATATAATTTTGAAATAAGAAGGACATAAATGTCACGTGCAAATTAAACACAGCGAGCTTATATTCGCGTACCGAACTTTAATTTATTGAATGATTCAATAACCTTATAATCCACTCGATGCTCGCGAAACGAAGAGCCATCTACAAAAGATCGAATACACAATACGGCCCTCATAAATCTCTTGTAATAAAGATTTCGTTAGGCATTAAGGCGCAGCCACCCGTACGTAAGCGTCAATATCGTCAAATCCGATAATCTATCTGTCCATATATCTCGTTAATATAATATTTTTTACGACGGACCCATATTTTCCGCGTACACCCCAGCTTCGGCCGTTATATACGGCGTATTAATACGTTTAATCACCTAAGTGGATGTTGTAATGCAACAGACAGCAGTTCTCTTTGTTCGTGGATTAAATTGCTAGTGTTTCGAATGGATTATGTATTTTAGTGATCGTGTAGGTTGGTACGCTGTTTTCAAATATTTAAAATACAGTATTGATGTTATATTAATACTTTACTCTTTACATACACATGTGGTAGCGATATAAGAGAGTCCAGCACTCCATTTCTTCCCGTGGGTGTTGTAACTTACATATAAGGCAAGGCGACTATGGAAAATACTACATATTATTATTGCAATTTACGGATTGAATGTACAAGTTACATCTGATTTATTCAGTCGTATTCTTCTTTCTCTTCATCGTCAGCCCGTAATTTTCCGTTTGTAGCGAAGGTTTTCCTTAATAGGCAAGCTTTGCTGGCGTATTCAAGGTCGCAGTACCAGAAGTCTCGCACGTTGGACGCTGCTGCACGTCGCCGGTCTGGGTAGGTATATTACAATTGTTGCAAATGAGATGGTACACTGTCATTTATAGGAAGCCATTAGATTTTTCCCATTTACACGTTACCAGTCGTAGGAGACAATTTAGTAATATAAAAACTGAAATCCAGGGTGCAGAGGAACTGCGATTTTTTGTCACTACAACATTTTTTATGTATGCCTTTGAAAGAACAAATAAACACTGATATTAAACATGTTGTTATTCCTATTTAGTTTAATACAAATACACTTCTTTTTACTTGTTAATTACTTGCAAGGCTATCCGAAAATAACTGTTCGAAATTAATTCAAAGGAAAAGGAAGAAATAACTCGTTCACAGTTGAAAGTGGAACCACAGAGGACGTTTTAATAGCACCGAGGTTCGCTAACGGCTCGCACGCGACACCACTCATAATCGCCCTCGGATTTACAATCGAAATAAAATGCTTTATCGGGCGGGTGGGGCACAACTCTAACACGCGTCGCGTTTACCGACGCGCGTTCGACACGATATGTCCTTCCTAGGTTTGGGAATATTTTTTTATCTGTGGGTTGAATTGTGAATGGCCAGACATTTATAATATAACTTTCTTTAAAATAAATATCACAAAAAATTTGGCATGATAAGATACGTTGTAGTTTAGGCGGGAACTTGACCACGGGCAATAATCTTCATAGAAAAAATATTGGACATAGGAAACGTCATAGCAAAATGATATATGACAGCTAACATACCCCCTCACACCACGACATCCCTTCTAAGCACCAATGCAAGCATAGATATAAGAAAAATAGAAGAAAAATATTTTTCTTATATCTGTGAATGCAAGCAAGCTTATTTTGTCCATAATCATTGTTTCACTGAGTGATATTATTACTGATTTACTGATAAATTTCCGTTTGGTTGCGTTGATTTATTTCCGCCCTCTCTTTGCATTTTCTTTGCATTTACTTGTATCAACCTATTGCCTTGATTATTTACGTTAGTATTTACTTTAGTAAAGGATCAACATCTAGTATTGATATGAAAAATACTCTAAAAGAAATTGTTGCGGCTGTTGGTGAGACCGGATAACATTAGTCTCAAATCAAGGGGCTACTTTCAGATCTGCTCTTTAACTACTGCAAGAGGAAACTAGAGCAGTTCAAATAAGAGAAAATAAAAATCCAGGTACAATTAATTAAAACTTCACCGTTCATGTTTACTCTTAATAAAATTGCTTTATTATTAATATATTTTATATTTTTAGATGACCTGATACATATAAGTGGTCATAATATGCTTGTCATATTTGATGCACCACATTTAATCAAAGGAATGCGAAACAATTTTTTAACAAAAAGATATACAATACCAAGAAAATATTTCTTCATGGACAGATATTGTAAATGCGTATAAGACAGACTGTGAACATGCAGAAACACGGTTATTACACAAACTTAATGATGAATATGTTAGTCCTGATAATAAAAAAATGAAGGTATAAAATAATTGTAATTTTATTTCAATTACATGTAATTTAATTTTTGTACATGTAATAAACTTATTCTTAATCAAATTCTTATGGATTATTTGCAGGTTAAGAATTATGTTCGTATATTTAGTAAAACCGTGGCAGGAGCCTTAATTTATACCTCTGCATTTTGTAAATTATTATATTAATTATTTTATTAGATTTATAGCACCATAAAACTGTAGTATTTTATATGGTGAGTGGTGAGAAACAAAGACCCTGGTAACAAGGCATTCTTTTGTCTTCAAGGGTGACAATGCATTTGCATTTTGATACTTAATCGAGGATTAATGTAGGTGTCTGTGGGCCACAGCATTCACTTACTTACTTTAATTCTATAAAAACACAAACTTCTTCTGTAACTTAAATATATTGTACAGAGTACTTAATTATATTTCATTTTATAATATTTCAAATACTTATTACAGCTCATTATTCGGATGGGCGGCCAGCGAGCAAAATACTGAAAAATACTGCAGAAATAGTATCTTTTATGGATGACCCATTTGACAGTGTGAATGGAAGTGCGGTGATAAATAAAAAAGAAGAGAGAGAGATTTAAGAATTGCTGTTGCAGAAAAATATAGACACCATGCATTCTGGCAGCAAGCTTTGTAAAAACTAGAAAATTTAAAATTTATTAATAAAAATGGTCATGACTGTACATTTATGTAGTATAAAGAACTGGATAAGTACCATAAAAAGATTTATGAATTTGTGGCAGTTTTTGTCCAAGAAAAACATAATGGTTATGAGACACCGCTATATATATTCCGATGCAATCAAATTTTTTTCCGGTCATTTAAGATCATATAATTTTAGGGACAATAATCCAACTTGCCACAATTTCATAAATGCTTTTAAATCTTTATTAACTTCAAGTTTCATTAAGTTTCACCACTCATCTTGTAATTGTGGAGATGTTAGTGCACAATTATTAAAATAAAGAGCCTGTTTAAAGGACATGAAAGGGAAGTAACGAAAGTGGTGAAACTGGTGAATCTTATATTGATACTTATCCATTAATTCTAAATAGAGGGCTGGTTCTTATCTCGCTCAAAGGCTAAGTATAGCCACACAGCGTGGAAACGCAGCCAGCGTTCTTGGCACGATACCGCGGGGAGTAGGACTGTATGATAATTAAGCTACTTGTTTTAGTTTTTTTTTTTTAATTATAGTTTTTAATATTTAATAAGCTAAAATGGGATCAAAAAAACAAGTATCATTCTAAATTTGTAAACAAAATTATTGTAAAGTTAAAATGAGGACTGTATGATAATTAACTTATTAGTTTTAGTTTTTTAATAATGTATATGTTAATAAGTTAATTATTAAAATTGTAAACAAAATTATTGTAAAGTAAAAATTAATAACTAATAAAAAAAATATTAAATTTCAACATTGTTTCATTTGTATTTTACCTCGTTTTATTTTCAATATAAAAAAAATAATTTTGCAAGTGGCTATTATTTGGGACGTCCTTTGCCTGATATAGCTGCTTCAAATAAAAAAAAAAAGAAATGTCATGTATCATTTTGCTACAACCAATCAGGATGCAGAAGCTATGTCGAGTAAGTTTAGTTCGTGAGATGTCCGTCTGTTTCGGGTAGAATCTACTAGTTAGTCTGTGAACTTGACCGCCGGCGGATTGCTGCTCCTGCATTATTGTTTAAATAATGATTTGGAGTGGATTTTGATAACTAAATGTGGTGCGATTTTGTGAATTAATTGCTGCGATGATGATGTGAACCAAGATAATGTGTCGGCTTAGGCGCCTTAAGATACTATTGTCATCGACTGTCTGCTAGCTCAAGCTGCCATCAAAATCTCACAAAAACTTCACATGTGACATAACAAACATATTGTGAAGAAGTTTTAGAAAAAATATTATAAAAATAATTTCTTATTACATGACACGGGCATAAGTACAACAGTACGAATCCATTACCAAAGAAAAAAATTCATATAGTATAAAAAAATTAATCCTTAAAAAATTGTGTAAGTAAAAATTGAGCCTTTGCTAAATTAAAGCTTAATAGTTATCTAAAATTAGAAAATTTGTATTATTTCAGAAAACTGTTTAAAAGTTGAAAAGTATTTTATAATTTTTTGTGAAAATGTCGTTCACAACAATCTTCAACTACGAACACACAGAACTATGTACAAATTAAAACACGTCCCCTGTTGAATTTTAATAAACATAAGCATGACATTTTAGAATGTCTATCTATCTGGAGGATCATTACTTACGTTGATGCAAATTTTAAAACTTATTAAAAACAATATTCTGTCTAGTCAAAAATATAAACACGTTATTTTTAATCAAAAAAGCGTCGCTACAGATAAAATTTCGTCTGAATTGAAAAGAAAATTAAAGTCTGCATTCGAATATACCTAATGTTTTAGAATGTTTTTATTTACAGACGTATATTCCAATTTTCAAGAGTAAATGAACCAGAAATTTTTACAATTGCGAAGATATGCAACGCGTCGCGTGATTCACAGGAATACACCCCTCTCTTCCCTTTACGCTCGTCCCACAATGGGGAAACAAAACTTTGATCATAGAGTGTTCCCTTAATAAAGAACCTATTGTCCTCCCCTTGTATTTATTTCGGGGATAGATAATCTTTTATTATTCGCCGTCACAATTTATGGTCGTCCGTCGAATTTCATTTGTCATTCAACGTTACATTGTACCGGTAGTATTGTGTTGGAGATATTATTCCATACGTGGATTGGATACTTGAGATAAATGTGCCGTTACATTAACGGCATTCATTTAACTGAAGACATTGGACAAATATCCTAAAACCAAAGCAGATAATGCACGATAATATTAATAATATATTAGTTATACATAGTTGTTTATGAGAGGTTTATCTTGTCATTTTCTTAATGGATAATTTTTGCAAACCAATAAAATAAAATTTCTTAATCTGATTGTATTATAAGTAGCTTCTCTTATAACATCAAAGGGGACCCGCATGTCTGACAAATTAAAAAATATTTAGTAGACGTGAAGTACGGCAACACGCATTAGGGCAACACGGCCGACATTTCCTTACCCTAAAAACCCCTCAGAAGTGATACGAGGTCAGTGCCCAGCTCTGGGATGTATAAAGGCTGTAATTTAACTTTTTCATATCTCTAATATACTACGGTGACAATAAACAACTTGGCAAAACAACAATGGAAATGAAAAGATATTCAAATTTTTATAATCCAGAGTTCATAGAATTAAATTGGTTCCCCATTTAATGACGAGGTATATTAATTTAGTTCTTCGTTTGTTTTATTACAAATATAATTTGATCACGCGTTGTTATCGGGAAGATGCTGCTGCCCACCTTCTGTTAAATTTCCCTTTGTCACCTCTTGCAATTCCCACGGGATGATATGGGGTACGTAGTTGATTCTCTTACGCCGCCGCTACACGGCGAGATACTTTACTTATATAATTATGAATATGCGAGATGTATAAGAGATGGCGGTATAAATATCTTGTATACATCTGGCATATACAAGATAGTTATAAAGCTGTCTATCGGAGACTCCAACTACATCCACTGGTTAAGTAGATTGATAGATTTAATTACATCACCATTAGAAGTATTATTTTTAGTATTTAAAAGTGAAGTCCGGGGGGATAGTAGTTTAGCGCTAGCTTATATTACTAAAAAAAGTTAAAAAACACTCGTGTACAGTCGTTACGGTCACTGCATTAATACTTCTCGGGCACTAATACGGTTTTATCCGGCCGGCTAATATCTATTTGATTTCGTAAACAGGGGAGATAAGACGCGGACCTGAAGCCATAGGCAAAACTTATGTACCTACGTAATTAAACGAGTATTGCACCTTTATTATGCCTTATTAACTTTTGCTTAATATCTGGCAGATGTTCCTATTATATTACGGGAAAAGACAATGTTTTCCTAAGCTATGAAAGATTAACATACGTACTTATTACATGATAATAACGTTTATCTGACGTATAATGTGAACTGTGGAGTCAACCCGCCTGCCAAGCGAAGGACTGTGGCGAATATTTCCCCTTTCATTGAGCAAATCAATGGGGGAGGACTACGTTCAGCAGTGGACTTTTGAAGGGCTGTCGTGGTGATGATAGTGGTACTTTTCAACGAAGAGTTAGCATTTAGATAATGAACATAGACCTTTCCGATTTTCATGCGGGCTGTGGCAGACGTTATATTATATGTATTATACGTGGTAGAGTCATGCTGCAGCTATATTATGGTTGTAGCACGAATGGGAAGCACCGGGGAAGGACCAATCTCTCACAGAATACCAGCGTAAAATAGCAGCCTGACGCTGCTCTGTTTTGTATGTTGTGTGTAGTAGAGAACGGGAGACCCTTTTTACTGAATAGGAGGCATTCCATCTTTTTCAATTTGACAACGAATCTGCATTTGGATTGTTTAACGAGGATAGATCTAAATGTCTTAATTACCTTGACATAATTACAGTCTTAATTACCTTGACATAAGATTTTTCGCTTTGATTGTCTGCTATGATCTAAATTTATAACTTATTTTCGATTTATATGCAAATCGTGCCTTATTTCGCCCGTTAAAAAACTTAGCTCGCCGCAATGAAGATAATTGTAAGAAAACAAGTGATCTTTTATCGTTTCACATCCTCAAATATACCCACTTAACCCGCAAAATGCTAATTTCACTTAGTTACGTATTCAACAGTTAATAACCGCATATATCGATTTAATTCCGATTTTATGACTCGCAAGTCTTTATCGATAACTGGTTATTTGCGATAAATCGGGGTATCGAATTTTACGATATATAAGTGTAATTGATTCTTACAATCACCGGTTTTCAATTTGAATTGTTGAGCGCGAACGATTTGTGATGTTATAGTTCGATAACTTTGTATTTTGTGTACATATGTATATTTATCATGGGTCATTTAGTGAGGTCGTTGACAGTCTTTTGATAAAATTCGTTAGGTTTTGCATGCAACGTATAATTTTTAAGCTATAATAGGATAAATATTTACTCTACAAATTGGTTACTTCTCTCCCTGATAGTTTTCCGTTCATTACTTCCTATAAATGTAAATCCTTATTGCTACGTAATAAGCATCAATTTTCTTTGAAAGCTATTAAAATTAACCTTAAATATTTATGTAATGTCCACCAGTTCGAATTTCGACCGCGGCGGCCAGTGTCAACGGAACTTAGCTCGACAGAATTATAATTCCAAAGTGTATGCGCAAGCACAGGTGCATTATCTATTCACTCACTCTCATGGTCTTATAGAACGGCAATTCGACACGACCGGGGAGAGAGAGAAAGTGAACTACCCCCAATTTCCTGACTCCGAGTTGCTTGACAGAAAAACTCAATAACAGAATTTTTGGCCTAACCCTAGATTCGAACCTGGGAGCTCATGATCGGCAGCCACATATTAAACACTAGACCAACAAGGCAGTTAATGTTATAAATAACACTTAGTTAAGCCAGTTTTACTGCACGGAAATATTATTTATCAATACAACAATATTTATCCCAAGATAATAAAACCAATACAACTTAATCATAATTATAAAATAACAGTAAAGTCTATTGGTGAACTCATTGAAGAGCACAGTACCAGACGTCTCGACTTTTGACGCTATTCCCCGTTGTCGGGTTGTGTTTTTATCTTCCTTTTTTTCTTTATTCAAAATATAAGAAACAAACTGGTACACAAAGAGAAATTTTTTTAGCCCTACAACTCTTATTCCCTGCTTTGTCGGTTTAGGACCGAGTTTTCAATCCTCAATTAAATTTTATTTATGCCTACCCGGCTAGCATGGGCGGGGGACAAAAATTTAAAATTATCTTGTTATGTCAAACGGGGAGAAGTATATCACCGTTTGACATAACGAATAGTAGACATATATCCCTCGTCCGTAGCATGTAGCCAAATGAAATATAAAAAATTATGCTTTTTTGACATTTGAAAGGGACAATTTTATCCTAGTTCATTGGACGTGGGTTGAAGTTTAAATTCATACAAAAAAATCTATCTAAGTCTAAGTCTATCTCCCATTTTATCTACTGTGGATATTATATCCACCGGTGTGCCCATGCTCTAAGGGTGGATAAAACTAAGCGAGGGGATAAACATTTTCTCCTTTCCCCCGGGGATAAAATTGTCTCCTGCCCATGCTAGCCCCGCTGGGATAAAATACAACATTACAGTTGTGCGAATAAAATAGTTCAATAGTTTCACTTTTATATTCAGTCAGGTTATAATTTATTTCGAAAAATTGGCCCTTAGTATTAGTAGTAATAATTGTGTAGAGGCGGTGTAAGAATATCCACTACCCCATATCGTCCCGAGGATATCGTAGGAGGCGACAGAGGTAAAATGTAATAGGCGATGGGCGGAGCATCTTCCTGATAACAACTCAGAATTATAAAAAACTGCGGTTGCCAACCCGCTTCCCAAGTGTGGCAATTGTTGAAAATCCCCCCACGAGACAATCTATGAGGCCTATAATGATTTCATATAATTACGTGAACACTAAACATTGAATAAAACTATTTATACGGATTTTATAGCGTTTAATTGATTAAAATAGCGTTTAATTAAAAGTCCGTATAAATAATTTAATTCACAATGAGGCCTAAGTTCAGCAGTGGACTTTTATAGGCTGTAATATATGGCTGTAATAATACAAGAAGTATTACCGTCATTAGCCCTTGAAAACGCTGGCCTTTCCCATAATTGCCTGTTAGGATACTCACGTGAAGAAATGGGTTGATTTCTTTACGCCAACACTACACTGCAGTTTCGTATAGTAATTAAAAATGTCTTGTAAAAAATTGGAAGAATACCAACCCTTATTTGATGTAATCCGTTCTACTTACTTACGTAGTACGTACTACGTACGTACTTGAAATTATATTTATTCCCAATTACGCGATACAGCGAACATAACCCAATGTAAATAAAACTTGTTGCTCATTAAGGTAATTTATGAAGTTAAGAATGGCTTTCAGATATGACCGTAAAAGCAATAAGCGGTGCCTAATTAGACCGAAACGGTTTTGCCTTACAATCGCATTGCTTCGCGGTTGTTGCGTTTGATAACCAATTAAAATTAGGGCTACCCACTTAAGGTGTATTGTGAATGACCTAGTTTTTACGAAAGCGTTACGTCTTGATTACGTCATATACATATGTCTAAGGGTTAATATTAATTTTCTCTTAGTACGAGTACTCCTATAGGACCAAATGGTTTTGTGGCATTTGCATGCACATACTTTTTACATTATTCTTAAAAAAAAATGCTATACTAAACATAAATACGAAAATCAAAATATAGTCATGCTATATATACGATCCTTTTCCTTAATATTTCAACCATTTTTATATAAGTACTGCTTATTTAGAAATAAACCATTAAAATATTAGATATTTTTTCGAAGTTAAACGAGGCCGAGATAAAACCCAAATAGTTTGATAAAAACTTATTTGAAAATGTATGAGCTTTCAAAAGCTTTTACTTTTCTTCATTCATTGCAGCTCATCAAAGTCCACTGCTAAACATAGGCATCCCCGATAAATTTCCTCATCATCATCATCAGCCGGCAGCAGTCCACTACTGGGCATAGGCCTCTCCCAAGACGCGCCACTCGATCTTCGTCTTCACGCATCCAGTTGCGGCCAGCCGCCTATTGTCTCACTGGGGATAATTGACATAATTGCCATGATTGGCAGGCTGGTTGTGAACCGCAGTTTTTTATATTGAGCTGTAATCAGAAGAATGCTGGTGGTCGTCTCCTGTTTTAGTTCCCTTCTGTCACCTCTTACCCCAAGGCATGATGCTTATGTATGGAGCACTATGTTATTGATTTTGCCTTAGCGTTATAATGTTTCAACTTAGATTAAAATATCTTTAAAATGTATTGAACCATCTAATGTAATCTCTGTATTTCAGCGGTATTAAATAAAGACTTTTTTTTAATTAAGTATAGCTGTCATTTTCTCTTTCTTTTTTGTAGACGTTTCCTGCCTTTTCTATATCGTTCCCTATCGCCTGCAGCACAGATTACAAAAAACGAAACAAATCTCGAAACGAGGTTTCTGCCACCATAAACCTCGCCGCACATTAACGTGCAAAAACTCCTTATGATTCATGTGCGCCTTATTACTTATAACGACGCGCTTCTAACCGCCGCAATATTTCATAATTTTATCGCTAATGTAACGAGGCAGGTACGTCTGCATGTTTGTTTCTACCCTCCTTCGCTTCCGTATTCGCATTTCGCCTCCGCATTCGCGTTGTAGACTTCCACTCGATTGCTTTTCGCGTTTGCGCTCGTTACATTACGTGTGCGACTGTAGGTTCGCACATAAATCTTAGGAGGCTAAGTTGAAGCACACAAGATGCGATGATAGTGGTCTTAATGTGGCAGTAATTTATTATTTTATATCTATATTCGATAAAGCCTACATTTATTACGCATTTGTTGCGTGCGTAGTGCGATACCATCAATTTTTTGCCGGCGAATTCCATTGCTCTATATCAAATATTTATCTGGAACTTTAAAAAAAAACTAATAGGATATTGGCACTGACCTCTATATATACAAGTAGTCAGTGGCTTGTGATTGTTTTTTACGTGGTAGAGCCATGATTGCAGCTATATTATGGTTGTAGCAAGAATGGGTCTGCTCGACCGGGGTGGGACCACGCTCTCACAGAATACCAGCGTAAAATAGCAGCTTAATGCTGCTGTGTTTCGTATGGTGAGTGTAGAGAACTGGAGACCCTTTTTACTGGAAACGAGGCACTCCATCTTAGTTCTCAGTGGTGACAACGCATCTGCATTTTGATTCTTAATCGAGGATAAATGTAGATGTCTATGAGCCACAGCATCCACTTACCATCAGGTGGACTGTGTGCTCGTTTGTCACCCTTATTCTACAGGTTTTAACGCGTCTTTTCCGGTAGTCCTACTCCCTAGGCGTAGTCCCGAACTCACGGAAGACAGCTTTGGTGCACCCGATCCCTAAAAAAGGCGACCGCTCAGATCCGTCCAACTACAGGCCTATCGCTATCGCCTCGTTGTTCTCCAAAGTAATGGAAATTATTATTAACTGCCAGCTCATGTGGTACCTTGAGGATCACCAGCTGATTAGTGACCGCCAGTACGGTTTCCGTCGAGGTCGTTCAGCTGGTGATCTTCTAGGTTACCTAACTCATAGATGGGCGGAGGCAGTAGAGTCCAAGGAGGCGTTGGACGTTAGTTTGGACATAGCGAAGGCCTTCGATCGGGTTTGGCACAAAGCGCTTCTTTCGAAGCTCCCTTCCTATGGGCTTCCCGAGAAATTGTGCAGTTGGATCACCAGCTTTCTTGCAGATCGGAGCACCAAGGTCGTAGTAGACGGTGCATGCTCCGATTACAAGCCCATTAACGCTGGTGTTCCACAAGGCATCGTGCTATCTATCACCAACGCTGTTTCTTCTGCATATCAATGATATGTGGCAAACCGGTAACATTCATTGCTATGCAGACGACAGCACTGGTGATGCTTTATACACCGGCCGTGCCAATATTTCTCGGGAAAACGTCGCCGAGTACCGGAACAAACTTGTGTCTGAAGTCGAGACTTTGTTGAACAAAGTCTCAGACTGGGGGCGACTAAATCTAGTCCAGTTCAATCCCCAGAAGACACAAGTTTGCGCGTTTACCGCTAAAAAGAACCCCTTTGTCGTGTCTCCTCAGTTTCAAGGCACTCCCCTTGTTGCCTCAGCCAGTATCGGAATCCTCGGCGTCGACATATCGAGTGATGTGCAGTTTCGTGGTCACTTGGAAGAGAAGGCCAAATTGGCCCCTAAAAAGCTTGGCGTGCTCAGCAGAGCGGGACAGTATTTCGTGCCGGCACACCGCTTGCAACTTTACAAGGCGCAGGTTCGGCCCCACATGGAATACTGTTCCCATCTTTGGGCAGGGGCTCCCCAGTGCTAGCTCCTTCCACTTGACCGCATCCAGCGCAGAGCGGCTCGAATCGTCGACGACCGAGTCCTTTCCGATCGACTGGACTCACTGGCACTGCGTAGAGATGTTGCATCTCTTTGCGTATTCTATCGCATCTATCACGGGGAGTGCTCTGAGGAATTGTTCGGACTAATTCCAGCCGCTCAATTTCAACATCGCACATCGCGACAAAACTCGCGATACCATCCATACCATCCGGATGATTGGCGGTCCACCACTGTGCGATTTAGAAGAAGTTTCCTTCCTCGCACAACTTCCTTGTGGAATCGATTACCACCGGCGATTTTTCCGGACCGATACGACTTAGGGACCTTCAATAAAAGCGAAAAGAGCCCTCTCCTTTTTAAAAGGCCGGCAACGCTTCTGCAATTCCCCTTGTGTTGCAGTTGTTCATGGGCGGCGGTAGTCACTTACCATCAGGTGAGCCGCATGCTCCTATAAAAAAAAAAAAACGCCAACTTATCTTGAAGCTATCTGAAACTAAGAAGCCGTAACCGCCACATAACGTACACTTACTCTATATATATATATATATATATATATATATATATATATATATATATATATATATATATATATATATATATATCTATGTTACAACTACATTAAGTTACAACTTTACCTCTCTGCTTCGTAAGTGTTATTCAGCATGTTGTGAAACTCTGTTATTGGCTAAGTGTATTAATATATATTTTTAAGTAAGTTTGTTAAAAATATGCTGTTGAGTTTCCTAAAAAAAAAATATGTGTATCATCTATATATAGGTATCTTATTTATGTATGTAAGCACCATAAACTATTTTTATAACAGTATATTTATTTTATTTTGATTTAATATAAGGGAGTAATAGTGTTTAATAAATTAAGTACAAAGTAATTTGATGTTAAGTGATTTATATAGCAAATGAAATATCGTTTCCAATGGCAGACATTCATTATTAGAAAACGAACGGGTGGGCAGGCGTCTTTGTGCGGAGCTTTTGTTAAAAGAAATTTGATTGGGAATTAGTAAATTGAAACTGTAATCTATACGCCTACGTGTGGGTGCTAAGCCGTGAACGATTTACTTGAATGAAGATATGGAGGGTTCTGCATACAAAATTTGATACACTTGTCTTGCTTAGTGGTAGGTAGTTAAGATTAAAGCTTAAGATTTTAGGATATATTTTTTTTCAACATTTTCAAACATGACGACCACACATGTTCGGTAAAGTAGGGCAGTAGACATATTTTTGCCGGCTTATCGCTTGCTAATTACTTCTTACTTATTCTAGCACCTCTTTACTTATGTAAATTATATATTTTCTATCGCATCTATCACAGGGACACAATCGACCGAGGAATTATTGTTCGGATTTATCCCAGCCGCAAAATTCACTATTTCGTATAAATTCTATCTATGCCATCTTGATGCATCACTGCCCATTACTGCCCGATTATAGGAACTTTCTGTCATTTACAACCACTACGAGGAATCAGTTTCAACGCATCTGCGATTTCCAGTGTTGGAGATGTTCATAGGAGAGTGCAATAAAGAGCCGAAGTCTCGTATAACCCCCATTTAAAAAAAGTCCACATATTTTTTTTCCTTAACCGGTAACAGGCGACATAATATAGTCTTCTTCTTCATGCGGCAGAAATAAATAACAAGGTGGTACCTAGTCGGACTCTAGACGAAGAAAAGGTATCCTAACACCTTGTTTATTTAAGGATTTGTTATAAAGCCCGCAGAACTCTAAAACAAATCACACTCAATGTTTTTATAATTACGAAAGGAAGCCCTATTGTTGCACCTCACAGTAAGACAAACAAGTACAATGGGTGGTCGGCAGCAATTCGAATGCAATGCATTTAATTGTGAAATATAATGCTTAATGATTCCCGGTACATGAGGCGGAATCGACTTTCAAATGTTCGAGATGTCGCCATTCTGAGAAAAAGTGCTCGTGTGTGGTTTTGCCTCATTTCTTCCCGTGCGATAACATTTTTGATGGTCGTTTCTTGGACTCGGTTTTTTTTTTTTGTGATTACAGCGAAATGGAGGCGTTTTTATAGCAGGTTGACTTCATAAATTTAATTTTAGTAATTGTTATGTGCAGTCTAAAAGCTTACAAAGTTGTTATCTGGTAACGACTCTGCTTGCAAATTTACTTCTCAATGTACGAAGTTAAACAATTGTGAAGAACGTACATTAAGTTTAGAAAAAAAGAGGATGTTGATTTTTTTCACACAGAGTAGCCATAGAGCGCATAGACATCTTTATTTACCCTCGTTTAAGAACCAAAATGCAGATTTTTTATAGGATAGGATGACAATGATGCAGATGCGTTGTCACCCCCTAAGGACTAATGAGGAATGCCTCGTGTCTAGTAAAAAGGTTCTCTGGTTTTATAAATTCACCATACGAAACACAGCAGCATTAAGCTGCTATTTTACGATGGTATTCTGTGAGAGCATTGTCCTTCCCTTGTCGAGCCCACCTATCCGTGCTACAACCAAAATTACGGACATTTATATTGGCTCTACCACGTATAAAAGTCCGTAGTTTTGTGTTCTAAACACACACGTGTTTAGTTTTTTAGTCATTCATTCTTCATCAGCCTAAAAAAGTCCAGGACATAGGCCTCTCCTCCTCTAATAGAGAGGATTTGCCTGAATCATCGCGCTTTGCAGGCGGATTGACAATCGCAGTACCAGACGCTTCGCGCTTTTGCAATCGCCGGTCTAGGTATTTAACCCCTGGCGTAATGAGATTTACCGTATAGTGACAGTGTAAGAATATCCACTACCACATATCATCCCGTGGGTGTCGTAAGAGGCGACAGAGGGAAACAAATCAGGAGATGGGCAGCAGTGTCTTCCTAATAACGACTAAAAAAAAAACTGCGTTTGCCAACCAACTTGCCAAGTGTGGCAACTATGGGAAATATCCCCCTATGAGGCAATCTATGGGGGAGGCCTATGTTCAGCAGTGGACTTTAATAGGCCGTAAAGATAACGGTAAATGAGATTTTGAAAGAGATCGTTACCGGTAATTTTTCGTAAGCCATAAGATGTTTCCAGAATATCCCATAGTCACATCTAACATCACCTACGGGATGAAACGGTGTAATGATAATGATTTTTTTACACTGCCGCCACACGTCTATTTACACAATAAAATAAAATAAATTACTGACAAAAATTATAATGCAATTTTAGAATACGTCGCAAACTGAAAGATCAATCAATTTTTTTAACAAATCTAATAAAAAATGATCACAGTAAGCTATACATATCCAGTTTTATAGAAACATGACAGACAATACGTCTAATCCAGCGACTTAGCTGCGGCCACATAAATCAATATTACCACACACTAATCCCTCCTTTAGCCAACCGGAATATGCTAATCATAATATTTACTGACATTTATCGTACTGCGGACTCTTCCTAGCCCTGTTACATTTATTTTTCAAAGCGACGCAGTATTTTTCAGTATTGTGATAGTCCCAGTATGCTATTACATATTAATGGTATATTAAATTACTATAGCCTTAATCAATACGTAGAAAATATTTAATTTAACTGAACGTAATATGCACTTAAATATAATATCTAATAATGTGGTAGAATTCCTTTTCAACCCAGGGCCCAACCCTTTCAGCCAGTCTTGGTTAGTACCACCCTTCCAATCCAAAAGCTTGCACTGCTGTGTTCGGCTCTGGCCCCATATCGGGTCTAGATTTTTTGATCTTCTCTTCTGGCACTAAACCAAAAATATTTATAGTGTTAATATGAATCATTTTGGTCCATAAACAAAGAATTTGTTAATAACTTGTCTACAGCGCCACCTATCGGATCTTAGCATAGGTATGAACCCAACCTCCCAACAAAATAAATATATTGTGTGATTATGACCTCAATCGGTCATTTAGAAGTTACACCATCACAACAGACATATACCAACGATTATATAGGTAATATATAAAGAAGATTAATACTTTTATATTTTACTTATTTTTATATTATTTTATACAAAGTATATTTGGTTGATTTTGTTTTTGGTGTCAAGTTTCTGAAAGTTTATGTCCGCCTTATATAATTTATGCTGCCGACATAATAGTTTAATGTTGACTTTGCAATTATAATAAATCCATTAAGATAATACATGTTTAAATATTAAATAAAATATTTAACTCTCTTTAGACCCCGTGACCCCGAAGCCGTTGGGTAAAAAAAAAACAGTTTCTCTTTTTATTTTTTTACAGCCAAGTTACAATCTACCGAAAAGTGCATGCTAGTTTTTTTTTGTATTAAAAACAAATATTCAGTCTGTTCGTTTTTTTATGTACATTGTTAGTATGTTTTACTATCCAAACAAAAATATGTTTTTCTTTTAGATATGGAGAAGCGTTTATATTAAGCCTTTCCTGGGTTTTATGTTGTAATAGCAAGTTTTAGCCATGAAACTTCAGACTAAATTCTGTGCTGCTTTTTTTCAACTTAACCTAAAATAAATACAAATAAGCTTTCCCTTTAGTTTTGTTAAAGGCATTATTATGTCCTGCACATTTTTTAAATAAAATTAGAGTGATAAACAAGGCAACAGATTTCGACAATCCAATTCCAACTAAAAAAACCACAGACTATTCGTTGTCACCCCTGAAGACTAAGATAAAATGTCCCAACACCTGTAGTAATCCTAGGTCTCTTACCCTTTAAACCAGGACACAGCACTAGGCGAAAGAAATGGGTAAGGTAATTTTCGCGGTAGAGCTATAAGTTACAGCCTACATACGTCCCACTGCTGGGCACAGGCCTCCTCTCATTTCTGAGAGGGCCTCTCAGAAATGAGAGGAGGCCTGTGCCCTCTTAGTTCTCGGGGGTGACAAAGTATCAGCATTTTTATTCTCAAATGAGGATAGATATAAGCCTGTTTGCCACAGCATCTACTTACTATTAGGAAGACTGTGCTATTATGTAATCCATACTTATGTACAAAAAAATAAAGCTACCCGCCTACTTAGGCTACCGTGAAGTACACATCCAAAAAGCGTATATAAAATACAGCTGAAAACTTAAACTATTCGAGTATTAATATCGTTGTTGATTACAGCTGTGATAAAACTGAAACATTTTAAACTATGTTAACTACACATTTAGAATACCCATCACACAACACATTTAATAATATTTCGTCGAAATGTATGTCCGCATTGACATGTTTTCAATGTAATTGATGTTGAATTTCCTAATATTATCCAATGTTTTGGTGATTTACCTTTATTAATTGACTATCAGCGTTCGACAGCTATCGTCTAACATGTAGGGTAACCATTAGTTTCTTTGTTGCAAGACATGACTTTGCGTATAACAGAAAATTTAAAACAAATATATTGTTATTTTTTTAACAGTACTTTTATTCTAGGTCAGTTTGATTTCTGATTACATTTACTTCTTATTAAACCTTGTTGTCAAACATGTTGTCCGTCATATTATGCTTACGTATAATATTAATTTATCAAATAACAGAAAAAAATGTAATATATAAAAGAAAAGGTAAAGCTGTAGCCTATACCCCAATGCTGGGCACAGACAATCTTTCATTTCTGTGAGGTTTCTGGAGCTCGAATTCTAAGATATTTGATAGATATCTATGCAATTTTAATGTACCTAAAGATAAGTTTATGCTTTCAACGTGAATCGTAAGGTCGGTTTTCAACTCCTATTGTTAGAATAACATATCGTCTTTTTATTTGGATTTTTAGGAATGGCGCTCAATGCACTTGACGTCAAACGTTTCATGTTCCCCCAAAAACACATTCGTGGTTTGTACTTGCTCGACACAGATGCAATTTACGGCACAAAAATATCAACCTACCATATTGCTCCCGTTATATTGTCCCGATACGAGTGATAACACATGGGGCAACCCTGTTAACATGTCGTGTGCAACCCTAGCCGCGCCGTTTGGATTGTCGACGCGTGTCCACTTTATTGGAATACTTGTTGTTTGATTTAATTAAATACTGCCTCTATGATTATGTTGTACACGTGTACTTATTTACAATGGCAGCTAATTAAATCTGCGTAAAAGTAGGTTCATTCCGTATTTTTATTACTGTAAATTGTGGTCGCAAGGATTTTTCTACGCTGTGTTCATAGCTGACATTCACAGATATTAACATAAAATAGTAAATACGGAAAAAGCTAAGCTAAACCAACTTCCATTTCGCTTAAAATGCACGAAGTCCCTAACTTTGTGCATTAAAAACTTACCTCACGTCATTTAATAATATTTTTCTCAACCGTTGTGAAGGGTTTTAGGGTAAATTTGTTTTATATGGTAAATGCGATGTCGAGTACGAATTACCAGAATATGAAGCGGCAGCGTATAGTGGCGGTGTAAGAATATCCACTACCCCATATGATCCCGTGGGTGTCATAAGAGACGACAGAGGGAAACAAATCAGGAGATGGGCAGCAGCGTCTCTCCTAATAACGACTAAAAATAAAAATAAACTGCGATTGCCAACCCGCTACCCTAGCGTGGCAACTATGGCATATATCCTCCCTATGAGACAATCTATGAGGAAGGCCTTCAGCAATGGACTTTAATAGTCTGTAACGGTAACAACGGTAACGGAGATGCAACTACTAGTTCATGAAAAGTCATTTTCATGTATAAGATAGTTTTAGTGTTTTCTATTTATTTATTTAAGGAAGGAGATAAACAAGTGTTTTAGATTCGTGGTCACTAGTAAAATATTTAAGCAATTCATTCATTCATTCATTACAGATAATCAAAAGGCCACTGCTATATATAAGCCTCCCCCATAAGTGGTAAATTAAGACATGACTTTCAATAAGAATGACACATGTGATCTATATTGAATAAAAATTATTCTATTCTATTCTATACATAGATAGTCCATAGATAGCCTCATAATATCCCCCATATTTGCCATAATAGTCACGCTTTGCAGGCTTGGTAACCGGAGTTTTATTATTTTGTCCTCTCATGTATTTTCCTCTACCGCCTCTCACTACACCCACGGGATATGGGATAGTGGATTCTCTTGCCGTCACTATACGGCGCAATTAATTTATTCATAAGCGTCTCCAAGTACACAGCTGGCAGCATTTCTATAAAAGCAATAAATATCATACGTTTCTTTAAAAACTTACCAATTTCCATCGCACTGCACTGGACACGTGCATTGGTGAGGGCAGAGCCGACGCCGGTGCTAAAGCTGCTTCTCATTTCTTCTTTATTGCATAACATTAAAGTGAGAAGGAAGAGAGGAGAATATAGAAACTAGTTACTTTAAAAAACTAGTATACTATACTAATATACCTCTATGAACTTTTCATATCACCAGTCTTTTAAAGTCACCGCTACACTGGTTTCTTGCCTGTATTTTCTACGCTAACTGAGGCGTATTGGTGATCGGTGACCATAGAGCCGAAACCCTCGCAATCATCGGGCCGTACAGTAAATATATTTGAATAGATTTTGCGTCTTTAGTCGGTTGCCATGTTTACTTAATAGGCAATACGCTTAACTTTATTAACCCTTTCCCTGTAATCATATATGAACATTTCGATTGTTTAACTATTGTGTCTGTTTTGCGGACAGGGAAACTGTTAATTAATAATTTTAATAAATGTTTCCATAAACTAATTTATTACATTTTCTATTGACTTCAAAAAGAGAAGGTACTCAATTCGACTGTATGTTCTTTTTTTATGTGTGTTACCTCATAACTTTATCCTAGGTGAACCGATTTCGATGATTCTTTTTTATTTGAAAGCTGGTGCTTCTCATGTGGTCCCATATAAATTTGACCAAGGTCCGACCAATAGTTTTTGTGTTATAACTAATAACTTATATTGAAGTCGGTTGTACAAAATTTTTAATTTTAAATTATGTATTCAACCACAAGGAGTGTTAACCAATAAGATTCTTACATAACTTTTAACCTACTTCATCTCACGTTGACTGCTGCACCCCTCATCAAATACCAAGGATTATCTATTAAATTTATGCACAAGGGGACTTAAAGAATTTCGTAAAGCGTCAACCCTGTAATACTGCCCCTAGGGTGGCTAACTTCGACAATTTGGCCGTGCAACTTCCACCCACTGTCCGTCGCATAACGTATTTACCGCGTCGAAATATTAATCTGCTTCGTAACGAACCAGCAATAGTTTGGTGGACAGCTGTCATAGAATATGAGTTGTAACAGCGCAGACATGTCAGCTCTTTAAGAATTGACACTTGAATAACTTAAATCAAAATTGGACGTTAAACTTTGGCGTGAATGGAAGTTTTGGTAGTCGTTTCGATTAAATATTAACTCATTTCCTTAGATAAAGAAGAAAGTAAATGCATATACGAGTAAAACGTGTGCGCTCTACCTTAGTATTGTCGCTTTTAATTTATAAATAATGTCTAACAAAATAAACGATTTTCCATCTTGGGATGGTTTAAGTTTGTATTCCGAATGTATTTTACTTGCTAAACGCCTCAATGACATATTTCTTTCTTAATTTTTTTATCGAATAAGTCAGCACAACTTAAAAATGAGAATATCTGCAGTAGACCCAAAGTAACCGACTTAGCCGAACGGATTAGTAAGCTAAGGTGTCAATGGGCTGGCCATATAGCTCGAAGAACCGACAACCGATGTGGAAGAAAGGTTCTCGAGTGGCAGTCTTGTACTGGTAGACGAAGTGTGGGGCGATGAGTGTAGGGCGTCCCCCCACTAGATGGAGTGACAACCTGGTAAGACATGCAGGAAGTCGATGGATACAGGTGTCTCAGGACCCGTTCTTTGGGGGAGGCCTATGTTCGGCAGTGGACTTGTGAAGGGCTGTAATGATGATGATGATGATGATGAAGGATTTTTACGGATATCTTTAGTAACTAATACTTAATATGTGGACTTCCGCTTGTTTTAGATATTAAAAGTTACTACTTTACTATTTAAAAAAGTTAAATTACTATTTAAAAAGTAATATGTTTGTAACTAAATTCATAATATTGTAGGTAGAATATTGTGGCTAAATAATTTATGCAACGGTATTTTTCTAATAATAATTTTTGAATTTGGAATATGTTATTAGAAAAAGCATTAAAAGAAAATAGCTTTGTAAACGTCTTTAGTAATATTGCTTCAAAATTTCGTCATAAGCATTAAACTTAGCGAAACATAAATTAATCTTTAATAGCTTAGTTAGTCTATGGCATAACGTCAAACTGGACAGCGGGGTATTCATTTCAAAAGTTACTTTATGTTTCAGAACGTAATTATTGCATTTCTCCTTTGATTTTAATCAGCACCTAATGTCTACCTCGCGGTAATTATATTTTTAAAAACATATCTTAAATGATGATATGATCACATCTAACCGTAACTTAACATTAAGGTAATGTACAAAAATTTTGTTACTTTTGGGCGCTACACAAATATAGAAAAGTAGACAAATGTCTACTTTTGAATTTTTTTCGTAAATACTTCTACAGAAGTGGTTGAGTGTAATAATGAAATACGTCATAGTATCTTGATATAAACATATTATTTGTTGTTTTTATCATCTCGGCTCCTCTTAATTCCACCACTTAATAAATGCATCCACCAATAAATATTACAAAACACGAACATGAACCACCTGCACCTATCGAATTCCTGCGTATCTTACCAAGTCATTCCTCCCTCTAGTAGAGTATGTATGTGATGGTATAATTTGTTCCGTGTACACTACACGGAAAAAACTATACCACCACCGGTGTAAGACAATTCACTATTCTATTTTATCCTGTGGGTATCGTAAGAGGCAACAGAAGGAAATGCAACAGGATGGGCAGCAGCAGTTTCCTGATAGCAACTCAATATTACAAAAAAACTGCGATTGCGAACCCGCGTGCCAAGCGTGGTAACTATAGCAAAGTTCCCTCTGTGAAGCAAAGGCTTATTATGTTCAGCAATGGACTTTTGGTATGCTGTAATAAATAGTTTTAAATATTTAAAATTAAATTTAACTTTAAAAATAAAGCCAAATAATTGAAATTCTACGAAAGCTTAAATAATATGATGTGGCGATCTATTGACGGTTGCGTCCAATACTCAATTCTAGTCGTATAGTTATAAATGTTGTAATGTCTCTTCTTCCTGTCCTTATCCTATGTTATTTATGGACGGCTCAGTTGTCACCCACATTCCATTCTATATTAGCCGTCATCTCCCTGCTCACTCCTTTCTTTTTCATATCATTATTTAAATGATTTTAATTATTAATGGAAAAAATCATCACTGACATAGCTCATCCATCTTTTCTTAGGTCCCCCTCAGCTCTTATATCCGTCCATTTTCAAATGTATATCTATGATATTGCATTTATTTACGTGGTAGAGTCATGCTGCAGCTATATTAGTAGTATAGTTGTAGCGCGAATGGGTCGGCTCGACCGGGGAAGGACCACGCTCTCACAGAATACCAGCTTAAAATAGCAGCTTAACGCTGCTGTGTTTCGTATGGTGAATGTAGAGAACCGGAGACCCTTTTTACTGGAAATGAGGCATTCCATCTTAGTCCTCACGGGTGACAACGCATCTGCATTTTGATTTGTATTCGAGGATAGGTGTAGATGTCTATGGGCCGCAGCAAGCACTTACCATCAGGTGGACTGTGTGCTCGTTTGTCACCCTTATCCTATAAAAAAAATCTGATTCTACCTTGGATGGTATTGGATGGTATAAAGTACCCCCTGACATATTTATTCCGCCAAACAGCAGAGTTTGCGCTACTGTGTTCTACTCTGAAGAATATAGAGAGCTAGTATAATAACAGGCTGCAAGGCATTCCATCTTAGTCCTCAGGGGTGAAATCGCATCTGTGGCCTTCTTTATATGTTGGTTGCGGTTATCCATAGACTGTAATAGCCACTTATCATCAAGTGGACTGCGAGTTCCTTTTTTCACTTCAGTTTTATAAAAATGGAGGTGAAAACTATTGTTATAATTAATTATTATGAACGGATATTAAAAGTATGCTTATTTTATTTCTTGCTATCTGTTGTAGAGCTGTGACTCAGCGCTCGCCATAATTTCACAGTACGCGAGCCAACCTGACAATGAAATTGCTGAGTACGATTTCAAGTGCTAAAGTGCAAGGTTTACTACAACATCGTGAAGAAACCTGCATGTCTTAGCAAGGAAAATATTTTGCATACAGGTGAAGTCCGTCAACACGTAGTGAAGCAGCGTGGCGTGTATTACTCCATAACCTTTTCAGAAATGAGAGGAGGCCTGTGCCCAGCTGTGGGACGTATATAGGCTGTAACTTTACTTTTTACTTTATGCATACCGTTACCGTTACAGCCTATTAAAGTCCACTGCTGAACATAGGCCTCCCCCATAGATTGCCTCATAGGCAGGCAGGCAACCGCAGTTTTTTTTGTACGTTATTTTATACATAGTAGTTAAGAAAAAGCTAAGAAACCTTTTGAATAAAACTATTTTTACGGATTTTATCGCGTTTAATTTTACTGTTTTTGATTCCCGACGTTTCGGGTGCTTTACATCACCCATGGTCATGGGGGGGACTCCATGTGACGAGTGACCATGGGTGCGAAACGCCGGGAATCAAAATCAGTAAAATTAAACGCGATAAAATCCGTAAAATAGTTTTATTCAATGTGTATTGTTCGCGTAAATATAAGAAATCATTAAGAAACCTTTTATTTCGCATCCTCCGTGAAGGACTTACCTAACTTTGCGCATTTTAAAAGATATTTGCCGGCCGACGGAGATGACATGTCATGACTGTCGGATAGGAAAAGGTTTTAGACGTAAACTCGTATTATAACCATATAATATTTATCAGAATATGGAGCGATATATTTGTCTAGTTTATGTGAAGTCTTAAAATTTTAGAAGCATTTGGTATTTTTAGGGATCCGTACTCCCAAAGGGAAAAGTAACTATTATCAAGACTTTTTTTTTAAATACTTAGGCCGATGGTCTATTGTATTTGTAAAAAAAATTAGTTTCTAAGTCAAAACAACCCTTTTTGTATGTCACATATTTTGATACTCACAAACTCAAAACAAAAAAAAAATGGGTACTTCCCATTAACCTATAATCATGGAATTTGGTATTAAAGCAAGGCCTGAAATCTCAAATCTCAATCTCATCGTATTCTAAAATCTCAACACCTAAAGGAAAAACACGAAAAACGTTTATTTGTAATTATATCACCTTAAAAGAAATTAAAATTTTTCACGATTACAGTCTTACATCTTACAGTTTAAGCTTTACAGTTATGTAGACCGATGTATCGGAGGAAATTTTTTGTCACTGCAAAGTTAAGTTTGTCTCCAATCTGACTGAGCTTTTCGTTAGAGCAATAGGTAAGGCAAGCACCGAATGCTTGCCTTCGTAATAATTTAAGAATTTCGGTGGTAATAATTATTTTCGCGAAATACTTTCACCTTACCTTAGTTTATACTAAACTCTCAGGACACGAGATATACTCGCATTTGACCTTTTTTTGCACAGTGTATCCTCCTCGACACGTCAAGATCAAGCAATTTTGTGGTCTTAAAATGCCTCTATCATAACCATATTCCACTTATACGATATGAGTAGCCGTATATCAAGAAAACACAAATTAATCCACATCTTACATTTTCTAAAAAATCTTTTTATATTGATACTTTGATAAAAAACGGTTTGAAAAAAAATTTACGTGGACGTCCGGATGTTGATTTTGTATGTGGTCACGATAACTCCCGAAAAAATTGACGTATCGACACCGGGTTTTTTTATTAGCTTCAGAATTACGTCAACTGGTTCCCTATTTCATATCAATAGCATAGTACGCGTCGTTTGTTAATAAAATGTTTTTCAAATTTATAAATTTTATTGCTATTAAAAATTTAAAGGCGCTTTCATTTTTTTCTTTAGCTCTTGATAGACAAAGCCATACCGATTTTTTTCATCAAAATTAAATGAAACGCTCATGAGGCGTGCACTTTTGGATTTTCCAAACTATTTTTTAATTTAACCAAGGAAGACAAACAAACAACCACGTGTATGCATTATCATTAAAAGAATGTTGGTCTCACATCAATTTCCTCTTAACCGGTAATTGATAGCGGATCAGTAACCTGGAATGCTACTGGGCCGACGAGATCACTCGAAGTACCGACAACCGAGGACTTGGTGAAAAACGCATATTATCGATGGTGGCATGTGGCACTTCAGCGGTGGACTGTGATCATACTTGTACTCTCCTGGCTTAGTATATAGTGTTGATATATCCTAAAATGAATTGATACCAGCCCGAGTCCCGTAGTCGACCTGGCTTCTATAGACAGTAGAGGAACACTACCACCGAGAAATGTAACGTATGAAATATATGAAAACGCTTCCTAGAATTAAATCCCTGATTTTAATTACTGCTGTGTTGCAAAAAGCAATACCCAACATACCGTGCTCATTGTTATGTCTTAGCCAAGTGCGATATTGCATTTCTAATTCGCCGCGCAAACAAAAAGAAAACGGTCTGGATTCTCAACGTTCATAATTCTAGTTGTGGCCGAGTTATTTCTAAATAAACTGCCTCCGCCTTATAACAAAAAGTAGTTTGTAATTAGTCACAGTTTTAAACAGGCTATGCGAACTAAAATGTAAACTATTGAATTTGACAGTAAATGCAAAATTACGCAGATTGTGGCGACGCGGCTAAGAAGACCTCTTTCATGAATAATTAAAAATTAAAAATTTTGTACAACCGACTTCATTATAAATTATTAAGAATAACTCAAAACTATTGGTCAGACCTTGATGATTTATATGGGACCACATGCGAAGCACCAGCTTTCAAATAAAAAAAGAATCATCGAAATCGGTTCACCCAGAAAAAAGTTATGAGGTAACACATATAAAAAAAAACATACAGTCGAATTTGTACCTCCTTCTGTTTGAAGTCGGTAGAAAAGACTTAAACCGTAGCTTAATGAGACAGGAGAAGAGCAGCAGCATCTTCCTGATAACAACTCAAAATAATTAAAAAAACCGCAGTGGCAAACCGCTTGTCAAGCGTGGCAACTTTTTCAAAATCCCCCCATGAGGCAATCTATGAGGAGGCCTATGTTCTAGTTCAGTGGACTTTTTATAGGCTATTACGGATGGATGGAAATCATAGCTAAAAGCCTGAGCCTACCAATAATTTCGTTTTCGTTAGAAGGCGTTCTACGTTTTAGTTATATCGGAGTAATTACTAGGACCCGAATTTGTTATAGTAAGTAGATACGATTTATATAATTCATACTTGCGATTGTTGTCACTTGGCGAAACTCCAGATTCATTTTTGTGATTTGCATAAACATTTGTACTAATTTACTAATTACAAGAACCGACCGGTTTCGCCTCACGGCATTATCATTAGTTATTAAAAAACTGGTAACCAAACGTTATAGGACATTTGTTCCAATGAACATGGAGATCGTAAAATGTTTGATTTGTCTAATATCGTAATTTCAAAACTTTAAAATGAAGCAAGCAAATAAATAATTGGCACGCTCTATAGCCTAAACAGCTTGATGGATTTTAACATTAGGGGTGTCATCATAGGGTGCAAATTAAAGTTTTAAAGCAGTCGTTTTTTTTTTTAAATTATTGTTTTAACCTTTTAGCTAGTTTACATATTAAATCTAAATTTACTTAATAGACAGTAACAATATGATACGATTTTTGTTAAGGAGGACTTGTCAAAGTAAATGTTATAACAATAAAGCATTGAACCCTAACCTTCTTGTATCAGATCTTCACAATTTATTCACTGTGCTAGACGTCACCTCCCAACCCAGGGTACATATTTCACGACATCGACAAAACATTAACGGTATTGGATGCTCTTACGAAATGTGCGTTTAGAACAAGAATGAGCAACTTTGAATATAATTGAATTAATTTCGAATAAAACTTGTAGACACGGCATCTTACATTTACCACCTTGTTCAACACATGTCCGACAGTTATGGCCGGTTTTAAAGATAGTTGAATTTTATTCTCTTGTGAAATAGATTAGATACACCGTCTCCCAACTTTGGTGTTCGTTTTGATTGTATTCTGTGTCAGGGAATAGCTTTTTGCCGTCGTGGAAACTCCGTTGGGCATTGACAAATGACTACAAGCCTTAATTCAACGCCGCAGTTCGATTCTGTACGCTTGCACGGTAGCAACTGGGTTTATTTTTGAAAGTAGTCCGTCCAGTATCGTGACAAAGAGTGTAATCGGATATCCTTACATACAAAGTGCAAGACGATCAGAAAGCCGAGGTTGCGGTAGCATCTGTCACGAGATCGCAAAGAGATGGAATAAATTCTCAAGCAGTGTTCTCGTATTATAGCTAGCCGTGCTTCAAGGATACTAAAGACTAACCACAGCCTGAAAATGGCATTTCAACTTTCTTTTTTATAAAATAACCATGTGGAGTAAAAATCCCTAGATGTTCTAAATATCTAACTGATTTAATTTTTTTTAAATTTCAGGTGTATACACTGTGTGTATATTTTGTCATTAGTTAAATTTTTTTAAACTATTATAAGCTAATAGATGACTACTATCTCACCTGATGGTAAGTGGTAAAGTAGCCGTAGTTGGTAAACCGCACTGACTTAGATTAACCTAATTCCCTCTCGCCTTAAAGTATATACATTGTAATAGGATGAAAAGACAGACAGCTTTTATATGCTTTTTGCTTTTACGAAAAATTTATTATTCGTTTAGTTGTAGATCTTTGTTATCAAGTTATCACGAAGTTATTGTTGTGAATGTTTGCCTCTTCAAGCCAATCTAAGTTGAGTTGACGACAATTATAAGTTCCCGCCACCCTTAGCACGCCATTGTGATTTTAATGTTCGTTAGATATCTTGTTAACTCAGATGCGGTACAACTCACTGTTACAGACTTGTTTGATTTCGTTTCAAGGTTGTTTAGGACTGAATAATTGAAATTAATCAACTTCCATTATTATATTATTCAATGTGGAAACTTTCGGTAATGTGTTAATTGCTTCTACTTACAAGCAATTTTTCAGATAATGTTTTAATTATTTATATTCGCCATGTAGTAGCGGCAAAAAAGAATCTACTATCCCAAATTAATCTGCGGGTGTCGAAAGAGGCGACAGAGGGAAATGAAACAGGAGTCGGTCAGCAGCCGATAACAAATCAAAATATGTAATAAGAAACTGCGTTTACCAACCCGCCTGCTAAGCGTGGCAACTTTGGCAAATATTCCCCCTATGAATAACTTTATCACAATTAGATCGATATAATAACATAATAACTATTGCATAATAAGCATGAATATATGGGGTAGTTCTATGTTCAGCGATGAACTTTGAGAGGAGGTAATGAATGAATGAATGAATATTCTCTTACACTGCCGTATTGTGACGGTCGTGTGTGACAGATTAAGGAATAACCATGACGTCTGCGCCAGGCGAAACGTGCGAGATATCTGGTCCTGCGGTCGTCAATCCCCTGCTAAGCATGATTTAGCCACCCATAATCGAGTTATATGAGAAATATGATAAATCTATTTATGATAAAGTTAATCATATAAGAGTCGTGGTAGTAGCCAGGTTGCCGTTTAAGTACTCGCTGTAAATTTCACAGTATGCGAGCAACCCGAGTTCGATCCCAGACGGTAGCAATAAAATTGTTAATTGCAATTTTAAGTGCTTATTTACCACGTGCTCGGCGGGTAAGGAAAACCTCGTGAGGAAACCTGCATGTCTGAGAAATAAGAAAAAAATATTTCGAAGATATGTGAAGTGCACCAACACGCAATGGGGCGACGCGGCGGACATTTCCTTGGCCTCCAAGAAATTAGAGGAGGCCTGCGCCCAGCAATGGGACATAAATAGGCTGTAACTTTTAACTTTTAATCATATATTCTCGATCAACAGATTCGATTTTCAAAAGGCGATAAATTCTTTAATTGCTTTGATTCATGTAATTTTGGGTTTAACTTTTACGACCCTTTTTATTGGAAACGAGACATTCCATTTGTCAAGACGTGATATCGTATCATTGCATGTTGCATTTGCATTTTGATTCTTAATCGGATAGATGTAGATGTCTATAGGCCACAACAACCACTTACCATCAGGTGGACTGTGTCCTCGTTTGTCACCCTTATTTTGTAAAAAAAATACTTTCATAATAAGTACCTTTGATCTAAACCAACATAATAAATTATAATAACAGAATATCGATTGAAGACGTCAAAGTAAGTCGCACGTTAGAAAAATCTTATTAGCGTTTGATGCTAAATTAATCGATGGAATCACATAGATTAGTTTTTGCTATTCTAACTAAATTTATAACAAGTTTGACCTTGTGTACAAGACAGGGCTAGACATAATTTATACAATAACTATTGCATAATAATCTTGAGTAATACGACGAATTATGCAAATATCTATAATAAAGGAAACAGAAACAAAGTAACAAGGATCTAGTTTCATGTAAATAGACCAACTCAAGATCGTAAAAAAAGTAAAATTGACTCACATCGGCAGTGTACAAGGACGAGACCCATTCTGAAACTAGTGAAACATTTTTACATAATCTCGTTTGCAGATAAAGTAACTACATTCTTAAAAACCTTTCTTTCTTGTAGGACACACGTAGTCTATAAGGTAAGACGAATAAAATAGTTTTTGAATTAACTATTGTGGATAGAGGTTGCAAGAGGTTTTATATTATATCTGATACTTTACGGGTTAAAATTGCAGCTTATTGCTGCTGTGTTTCGTATGGTGAGTATAGAGAACCGGAGACCCTTTTTACTGGAAACGAGACATTCCATCTCAGTCCTCAGGGGTGACAACGCATCTGCATTTAGATTCTTAATAGAGGATAAATGTAGATGTCTATGGGCTACCGCATGCACTTACCATCAGGTGGACTGTCTGCTCGTTTGTCACCCTTATTCTATAAAAAAATATGCTAATCAAATCACTTGCCTCATAATTTTACCAGCAGAGATTTGTTAAATTATTGTTTTTTATTTATTTTTTCTAAAGCGTTTCTCGTTTCCATTTAATTGGGTACAATGTATATTATCAAATCAAACACAAAATATTTTTATGCAAAATTGGCCCTTACGAAGTACTTTCTGAAAGTTGCTACGCCATCGCTTCAGCATGTCGCTACTGCGGGTGTCCTTATGAATGATTTTTCTCTCGACAGTTATAATTTAACCTTATAAAATATATAAGTAAAAAAATGGTAGCTCCTTATGTCCCTGCATTCTTATCTTTTAAATAATCATCAATAAGGGAATCTTGTTTATGAATAGTTATAATTGTACCTACTCAAAAATGAGCCTCTACTTTATGAAGCCTGTACTATAACAGCAAGTTTGGATTTATTTAGCGTGTTAATATTATGTACCCTGTAGTGGCGTTGTAAGAATGTCCACTATCCCATATCATCCCGTGGGTGTCGTAAGAGGCTACAGAGGGAAAAAATCAGGAGATAGGCAGGAGTGTCTTCCTAATAACGACTAAAAATAAAAAAATGCGGTTGCCAACCCGCTTGCCAAGCGTGGCAACTATGGCAAATATCCCCCTATGAGGCAATCTATGGGTGAGGCCTATGTTCAGCAGTGGACTTTAATGGGCTGTAACGGTAACAGTTACTATTATGGTATTAAACATAATTACCATACTTAGCATGCGAAGTAAATTTATAAATCCACGAATACAACTCCTTAAAATAAATAAAACCCATTTCGCTCTCTGGGAAATACGTGAGTACCGCAAATGGCGGAGTAGCAAACATCGTTTACAAAAGTTCGAGCTCTAGAAATCACGTTCCAATTGCCATTGTCACCTGCGTCCAGTGACAAAACAGCATTTCCTCACAACTGTTCGCTAGCCTGTGCAATTCCGACGTTCGACTTTTGTTTCATTCTCTAAAGAATACGAGTGATGCGCGATCAACGTATTTGTTAGGTATCGATATTTAATTTTTATTACGTCTTTATGGATTTCCAATTAAAGCATCTTCATTAGGCATTAAAATCTCGTAAATAACCTTTACGTATTATGTTTATGAGGAGAGGAGATTAGAATCACTTACAAGTTTAAATCAATTAGGTATTACGTACAAAATATTTAAAAAATTATGTATTAAAAACTTAGGAATATTTCAGAATCATCAATTTTTGTGCCTTCACACTAAATTTCTCTTTTAAAATAATTCAATACATACTTATGACCAAAAGCCTCCCCTTCCTTTCGTCAATTAAAAACGAAGAATATATTAACTTATCGCAATACAAAATCGGACATCACTTCGCATCCTTGTTGCAGACAGAAACAAATAGATTGCCTTAAATCGTGTAAAAGAAATTGTAACACGTACAAAAAATTGTGGCTTAACTTCCTCGGTAGGACTAAAAACGTCTTTCTCCGCCTTCCATTCACTTATATATAAATCCACTTCGCTTGTACATAAATTCTCTACAGTTAATATATGAATCTGAACAAACATTACACGTAGCTCGTCTGTCTTCAATTGAAGTATTTGTAGTGAAACTTTATTTTTTGTAAGAAAACTAGAATGTAGATGTTCTCTGTCTTCCACTTAATGTGTCGAGAAAAAGTTTTGTGAAGAAGTATTGTTGTTGTACAAATTATTATATAGTTTTCAGAGTCTTCAGCTGGCTTGCTTATGTACAATCTAAATCAATTGACTAAAACCAATGATATTATAAAGGACCTCCTCTTTTTATATATAACTAGCTGATCCCCGCGACTTCGTCCGCATTTTTTTATTATACGATTGGATTTCAGTGGTTTTAATTGTTTTTCGCGGAACCCTAATTCTGTTTCTAAAATAAAAGTGGCCTAAGTTATTCCTTATAACATCAGCTATATGCTAGTGATAGTCCTGTCAAAATCGGTGCAGCCATTTTGGAGATTAGCCGGAACAAACAGACAGACAGACAGACAAAAGGACATGTATGAAATTGGGTACTTGACATCATTCGTAACAGTTATAAAAAATACTATGTGTTGGAGCTTTTAATCCTATTAAATATAATCAATTTCATCGACAAATCATGTCTCAAATCTCATTTAGACCTAGCTGTATTTAAATGGCTGCCATTGACCAATGGCTGTATGGTCGTTGGTCATTGCCTGTTCCGAAGGAGACTTAACTTTATAACTTCGAGTTTCAACTTGTGAATATATTTCGTGTTTTTACTTTCGTGGATTAATTTAACTTGACCCTTGGCGTTTCTCTCGCATTACAGGATAGTAGAGTGTTGCTCCCACATAATGACAATAATGTGGTACTTGGGTTTTGGGAAGAATAGAACAGACAATTTACAGCCTCCGGCTGCTTTTGTAGATGATATTTTGTTAATAATTGCAGAAAATAATTAAAAATTAAAAGGTTAAGATTTATAATACATTATTTTCATAATAACTACAAAACTGCATTATTTTGTATCCTTTTCAATTTTTTAAACAACTTATTACAGCGACGAGTGATTTTATTACATAACCTACAAATAATAAAACATAAAACAAAACCCCAGGTCCTACAAAATATGATTTTTGACATAAATAGCAAATCTTTATATCTTAAAATAAGATTTATTTGAACTTTGTTTACGCTGGCCCAAGCTTGTATGGAACCAAGTTCATCTCCTTTAGAAATTGTTTTTTTGTTATAAGTACCGTATATACTTTCGTATGCATTTAGTAAAAAGCTATTTCACATTACAAACAGACACTTCAATTTTATTTATTTGTATATATAAGTGTTTATGTAACTGTTTAAGTCAATGATATATATTAATTTATCCACAGCATTTATTTATCTACAGTAATTTATATTTGCTATTTGCCAAATAACAATGAATTTGTTGAAAATAACGTTATCCCCATATTTAGGAACAAACACTTATTCCGTGTGAGATTCTAACCCGCGGCCCCGCAGCGCTGCAGCCATTATAGCGCTCAGCCGGTCGTGAAAATACACATACACTAATTTACACTAATTAAAAATTATTACACTAATTTATAATATTATACAAATTATTTTCGTTAAAAACCATAGCGTGCATATAAGATATGCAATGCAATTTATTAACAAAAATAATAAGTCAATTAATTAAATCAGCCATTATCAGCTAAGGCGTACGTTGCAATTTTATTTTTTGCTGTCTGTCATTATAATTCTTTTTTTAAACGCAATAATAATAAAATGAAGAATACCTATGTACTGTAATTGGATTAATTTGTCACAAATTGTAAAAACAGCTTTGTATTAAATGGAAGCAATTTGTTTTCATTTCTAACATTCACACTATACCCCAGAATATGAATAATTAGTTGCAGGCGAAATTTTTGAACCGTGCGGGATTCTAGCCCGTGACTCCGCAGCACCACAGCCATTACAAAATACACAAATTATTCATACATCATTCATTCATTACAGCCCATTAAAAGTCCACTGCCTAATATAGACCTCCCCCGTATATTGCCTTAATATAAATATTATTGCATATATAACAAGTTTTACACAAATTATTAGTATTACACAAATTATTTTCGTTATAATGCCATACGCTCTGGCGTATATTGTAAAAATCATTACGGTCACCTCTAGGCCATAAATTACTGAACATTAATCTAACAGGAAGGGCTTGCTGAAACTGCGTACTAACGCTGTGAAGGTCTAGATATTTTAATATTCTTGATGGTTATTCCGCAACCAATCGGAGCCCATTAGATTATCTGGCAACTTTTTTAGGTCACTTTTACAACCCACGGGGTGAAATAGGCATTAGTCTTCACCCTTGTACCACCCCGAATACCTATTAAGATATTCCTTCTTTGTCTTCTTTTTCATCAGCTCGTTGAAGTCCACTCTGTTGGACGTAAATCTTTCCTGACGTAGAGAGGACTTACCTTAATCGTCACACTTGACATGGGTATTGACGACCGAAGTCCTGACATTTCGCACCATCGGCGCTGTTGCCCGTCGCTGGTCTAAGCATTTTATTCCAGAAGGATCTTATTGCTTCCGATAGGTGATGGTGTAACTATCTCGTTTACCACACATTACCATATTTTATGACGGTCGTAAAACTTGCTATTATTTACGTAATTTGCATTCAATTCATAAATCTGCTTGATTTGACGAACAATTTCATCAGAGTTGATAAGCATTGTCTAATAGTCATTATAATAATTACTATCTCTAACATGTAAACTGCGTAACAGGCCTCCCCAAGAAATGCCACAAAACAGGGTCCTGAGTAACCTGCATCCATCGACTTCATGCATGTCTTACCAGGTTGTCACTCCATCTAGTGGGGAACCTACTCCACTTACCGGTATGAGACTGCGACTAGTGTAACTTTTGCCGGTTCTTCGAGCTATATGACCGGTTCATTGCCACTTCAGCTAACTGATTGTTGGGATCTATTATCTATTAGGTACTAATAATAATCTTTTGAGGGATAAATATATAATAAAACCCATATCTAATAATCCATATTTTAATAGACCTCAGTGCAATAAATATATAGCGACTTGAGATAAGAAAACATCTATTCAATATTTCAATTATAGCTTAATACACAATAAACTTTATTATGAAAGGCTAAGAAGGTTTCTTGAGCATCGCTCAAATTCAGCTTGACAGAATTACTCGTGAAATTTTAGTATTTTTTAATTTAAAGCGTTCAAAGCGTTCATAAATTGCAATTGTAACTGCATGGATGAGAAGTTGGAAAATACGTAGACAATTTAATCTGACAAGCGTTTCGTCCTCAAATTGTTAGTCTGCTCCGAAACTTTGTTTTTGAAATAGAAATATAAATCACAGTGGCGTACATAAAGACACCAGATGACTTAAAGTTGGTCGGTTTTTAAACGCGACTCGAATTAAAATCGGCCATTTTAGTCAACTATCACATTAAGGTGGGAATGCGAGTAGTCAATTTTAAACTTTATTTGAATAAGGTTTTAGCGCCATTTAGATTAATGCTACCTTTACTCCTGAGTGGGAGGGGTAAGGGGAAGGGGCGCGTGAAAACTTTAGCTATTACATCCAATGGGTGTTTAAATTTCGCAATAAAAGTTCTTCGAAGGTTGTTCGGACGCGTATTGTGTGTTTGATATATTTGCAAAGCACTTTTGAAGCACTGTTAGCTTGAGAACTTGAAAAACAATGCCCATATATAACTTAAATGTACAAATAAAGGTGCAGCATCTACTTCCCATGTATATATATTATATAGTCTGTAACTTTATTTTTTACGTCCCACTGCTGGTCTGCTGGAGATTATAAGGGATAGTGGATTTTCTTATGCCTAAATCAGGTATTATTAATTAATTTATAGTAACTTGGGTATAATGAAATACGGCTTTACTCTTTAAATCGACGTCATTATAAAAATATTAAAGTTGTTCTCTCTTTTACCAAATGACAATAGAAAAGTATAGAGATAATTCATACTTAACTTGAGTAAACTATAGTCAACGATTTAAGTAAGGTCGATAATGTTTCTTGATATTGAAGTTTGATGATTTTATAGTACCCTTAAGTTTCACCGAGCACATTCCTACTCACTTTTCAGGTAAGCATTGTTTTTATACCAAAATCATCAGGGCTTAAAACTTTTGGAGTAGGCTATTACTGTAAGAAAAAAATCGGCAATATTTTCGTCTCGTAGCAAGTATTTGGTCTCTATCTCTACAAGTTTTTAAGTGTTTTATTAATCACCCAAATTTTCCACAGTCATTTAACTAATCTGCGTTAAACTCTTGACTAATTACTTAACAAATTTGTTTGCCGAACTAATATTAAGCCACTTAGCAAATTATTTTTAGGTAATTATATACGTTATTGGTAAAATTTCACAGTACACCCGTAATAAGGGAATTTAATTTTGTTCAGTAATTTAACCACTAACTAACAATATTTTCGTCTTATAAAATTATTTTTTTTTATTTATCTTCACGCACAGTCCCTGACGGGTAGCCAGAGAACAGATCGCCAAGTGTCACGATCCTTACATACCTCTTTCGCTTCTTTCAGATTCATAATCTTCTTCATACATGCACGTCTAGGTATCCGAGTACTCTTGACCCTCCCTCTTCGAGCAGTTTGCTCACATGGTCTTCGAGTTAGTCTCGGTCTACCTCGACACCTTTTAATATTAACTTTCGCGCTATATATTTTCTTCACCATTCGGTCTTCACTCATTCGCTCAACGTGCCCAAACCATCGAAGCACGCCCTTATTAATTTTGTGATAAGGTCATCTTTCAAACCTGCCATATTGCGAATCTCTTCGTTTCGCTTTCGGTCGGCCATGGTAACGCCGCACATTTTACGAAGAGATCGCATCTCCACTGCATTCAACTTGCTTTTATGCTTCTTCTGGCATACCCAGGTTTCGCTGCCATATAACAAAGTCGGTACCAACACTGCGTTATGTATTGCAAGGCGTGCACTCTTCACTACGCCTTGCCTTTGACTAACGCAGTCAAGGCACCATTGACTTTGTTCCCGGCAGCGACACGCCTGTCCACATCTAAATCACATCTTCCATCCCGGCTAAAAGCACTCCCCAAGTATACAATTTCATTTACCTGTTCTAGACATTCCTGATTTACCCATATTTCACATTTCGTTCTCTCTTCGTCCCTTTCAAATACCAGAACCTTAGTTTTATTGGCATTCAAACGGAGACCTTTAATTTCACATTCCTCTTTCATACACGTGACTAATGCCTGCAGTTCTGCCTCTGATGGTGCAATAAGCACTGCATCATCAGCATACAGCAGACAATTTACTTTATGTCACCCAATTTCACACCCAGACAGCTATCTTTTAGCTTCTGTAAACAGTTGTCGAGATATAGTATGAACAGCCAGGAAGACATGACACAACCCTGTTTTACGCCCGTTTGACGCTAAACATGGGTGACAGGTCATGCCCTACCCGCACACAGGCTTTACAGTCACAGTAAAGTGCTTGTACAGCCCTTAGCAATCGACCATCCACACCGTACCCGGCAACAATTCCCACATTTTCTTCCTTACAACCTTATCAAATGCTTTCTCAAGATCCACAAAAGCACAGAAAATCCTCTGGTTAGCAGCCAGAAGCTTCTCCGTGATCATGCGGAGAAAACACTTGATCCGTGCATCCTCTTCCAGGTCTAAATCCGCATTGAGCCTCCCATAGAAATCTTTCCGATTTCTCTTGCATCCTACGTGTCAAAACCTTCAGTATACTTTACTTGCTAAACTGGTCAAGCTGATCGCCCGATAGCACCCGCAGTCAAAATGTGAACCTTTACCTTTATATAAAGGCACAATGACTGCGGATCGCCAATCATCCGGGACATCCCCGTCCGCCAGCACAAATTGCACAGCAGATGAAAGCTGTCCCAGACGCGAGGCCCACCATACTTGACCATTTCAGCAGTAACTCACTATGAAGTGCCTACCCACTAAACACCACCTGTGGGACTGGCTCTGGCCTGTATAGCCTCTCTGCCACATCGGAAGCGACCCCCCTTAGGGAAGGGGGGCGCGGGGCACAACCGTACGGGGACGGGAGCGCGGGTCAACCAACACAGCCGCACGGGGCGGCGGTACTAGAGGAGTGATGATGTGGCAGTCGCATGAGCGAGAATGCACTCACCGTACGGGGACGGCGAGCACGGTCTGCGAACGCAACAGCACGGAGGCGGCGGCGCTAGCGGAGGCGGGAAGGAACTTACCGTACGGGGATGGTGAGCGCGGGCACCTAACACAACCGCACGGGGGCGGCGGCGCTAGCGGAGACGGGAAGGCACTCACCGTACGGGGACGGTGAGCGCGGACAGCTCACAGAACCGCACGGGGGCGGCGGCGCTAGCTGAGGCGGGAGGGCACTCACCGTACGGGGACGGTGAGCGTGGACAGCTAACACAACCTCACGGGGGCGGCGGCGCTAGCTGAGGCGGGACGGGACGGGACTGACGTTCAATTCCTCGACTGAACTGACAGCCCTCACAACCTCACAGTCCGTAATTACGCTGGCTTTTATATCTTTTAGACCGGAACACCGCAGTGCACGCTCTGCTATTTGGCGTCAGAAATTTAATTAATTAATTTTTCATTCATTAATTCATTACATTAGAAGGACATTATCGCTGCGACCAGTATGATCTATCATGATCGTTGCTTCTTATCTTAAATAAATAAAAAAAATCATTATAATATGAAAAGCGTATGTCTTCTGCTCTTTCCAGCTCCAGACGTCTCGCACCTTTAACGCTTGTGCCCGTCGCCAGTCTGGGTGTTTTACGTCTGCCGTAAGCAATACCGCCATCTGTCGGAAACCATAACTTTTGGCATTCCCTATAGTCGCCACACCTACGGAATTAAATGGGGTGATTATTTTACGCCACCACAGCTGTTGCAGTTCATGGATTATAATAATTCTTGAGAATAAAGGTAATAAGATTTTTTGTCAAAAATTATTCTAAAATTTTGAATATTAAATAGTTTTAAACTGTTACTTTAAAATTATCTCGAAGAATTTCTACCCACAACTGAGTTATTTATCGAAGAAGTGTATCTGAAAATCTACACTGAATTACAATTAATAAATTACAATTCTAAACTTTAAAAAAACATAGTCTTTTTCAGTTTAGGCTTTGAAGGCAGTCTTTATAATACAAAAAAATTGTTTGTGTCACTTAGTAAGTATAATTCAATTCTTTTGAGAAATTCATCATTAGACATACTATATATATATATATACCTGTAACCCGGCCTACATCCAGCCCTGAAACCTAAAAGTGGATAAAGAAATCAAAAGAAAATAAATGTATTTTTTTATTTTAAATTTATACAATACAAACTCAGAACTATTTGGATAACATGTCAAGTTCATAAGGAGTACTGATTTTGACATTTTTCTCTTCTATTGTATTATATATTTTTACTTAATAAACGTAATCCGTAGTTTTTTCGACAGTTATAAAAGAAATTCAATTTATCTTAGAGCATTAAGACGCTTTAGTCTTTTAAATGAAAAACTGCGGTTGCCAAACCGCCTGTTAACCATGGCAACTAACGCAAAAATATCTCCTAGTGGGGAAACCGATGTTCAGCGATAGACTTTGATAGCCTGTAGTGATGATAATGATGATGGTAATTATTTCTCTGATAATATGATAACACAAGAGTTTATCAGTCCATTTTCTCTCTGTATTATTTTTATTTTCAACTTTCTTAAATGAGGTCAGTGAGTACCATGTAAATAGAGGGACGGGGATACTTATTTACATAATAAAGGCTACGTGCACCTTTGTCCAATTTACGCAGAAAAGGTACTTATTTAGGCCCTATTTTAGTTATAGCATAAAAATGACAAACACAAAATTTGCGAAACTTTATGTACCTATAATAATATTTTTTTATAGTAGTGGTTACTGCAGCCCAAAAAACTTTAAACTACAGATGCGCTGTCACCACAGGACTAAGATGGAATGTCTCTCAGTCTGCCATTATACCGGCTCTCTACGAGTTTAAGACGAGTTCACAGCAGTACACGCACTGCTGCTTAGTGGCAGAAATAAGTATATTGTATGTATTAAGTAATGAGTCTTGTAGGATTATTAAAAAAAAAATATTTTAAATTATTTTCTTTTTCGGCTCGGTGAAGATATTTTCCGAGCCCAACAATAGAATAGCTATAGGTGTATATACCTATTTTAATTGAGGCAACAGCGTCCTACTACTTGCTACAGGCATTCTCTAATTTCTGAGAGGGTTTTAAGGCTAAGTCCAACGCATTTACCTATTGCGTGTTGCCAGGTCTCACATAATAATGCCAATCTTTCTGGTCTCGAGCACAGCCGCAACATAGCCAGCCTTTCTGTGATCTTTTGTTAAGCTAAGTAAGTGTGCTTTACCATTTTCGGTTACATTAACACTTCCCATCAGGTGGGATGGAATAAAAAGTGATAAACTTCTATTATATTAACTTATATAATATTCTTCCGCGCCAGGGTGGAAGAGACGGAGACGCAGAATGATCAGGCGCAAGATCAAAGGTTTTACGTGCTTTCCGAGGCACGGAGGTGAAACATCGCCAACTTCTGACTCCGGTTTGTTACGGAGATTTTCTGACATACCCATACAATAGTATTCACATTTTGGTCCGATCCGGGAAACGAACCCGGGACCACATGATCAGCAGTCGCGCTTACGACCACTAGACCAAGGAGGCAGCCAAGCGTGACGATTACATGAAATCTTTAATATAATCGGAAAGAATGATAGAGAAGAAAAAGAATAATATTTCAATAAAATCTATACAAATAAATAAAATTGAAGTGTCTGTTTTAATGTCAAAATAACAGCTTTTTACTAAATGCATATGAAAGTATATACGGTACTTATAACAAAAACACAATTTTTAAAATGTTTGTCTGTCTGTCTGTCTATTTGTTCCGGCTAATCTCCGAAACGGCTGGACCGATTTCGATGGGACTTTCACTGGCAGATAGCCGATGTTATAAGGAGTAACTTAGGCTACTTATATTTTCGAAAAAGAATCAGGGTTCCGCGCAACATAATTAATACCCTAAATTACACGCGGGCGAAGTCGCGGGGAACAGCTAGTACGAAATAAGACAGTAAAGTTTACGATTGTTTTTGTGTTGACTATAAATTCTTTTAACGGAGTTTTAAAACTATCTTCAGAACTGCATTACTGACGAGTGTTTTCTCGGAGGCTGTATAAGTCACTTTCAAAGCTGACGTCATCCTTATTTTCATCTGAAGAAATTCTAGGCAGCGGCGGCTAATGTACCAGTATTTACTCATCCACTTACTTCCAACTTTTTTTCAATGCCTTTTGAAAAACACGTTTCAAGTCTCTCGTGGTTTGCAAATTATGTGTAGAAGTTTTACATGGAATTTATATTATCAATGCAAAATACAAGAAACTATTAAGATAATCGAAAGTACGTTTTTAAATATATTATAGTATTATATAAAACTATTTTTACGGATTTTATCGTTTTCTTTTATCTTCTTTTGCGAGGATTTGTGGTCATTACATCAGATTTGATAGACCACCGATTCCTACCAAGTATGATACGCGAGGCTATTGAAATTAAAAAACATCCTAATTTCAATAGAGAAGATGGATGGGTGCTGCCATCTGCTTGGGATCCTATAATTAACAAAATTAAATCCAAACCCAAGCATACCACTGCAAGACTTCAAGATACTGTAGCTCATTCTGCGTAGATCGAACCAAAAATTAATATTAAAAAACTGAAGGTAGCCGGGCTAACTATGACATCGGGACGTCAAAAATCTCAGTCCCCCCCGTGACCATGGGTTGCTGTAAAGCACCCGAAACGTCGGGAATCAAAATAGTAAAATTAAACGCGATAAAATCCGTAAAAATAGTTTTATTCAATGTGTAGTGTTCGCGTAAATATTAGAAATCATTATATATTATAGTAGTTATTGATTCTAATTAAGAGGGTGTAGGTTATACGGAATACACTCAATGGAATTACAAAAGTCCTGTCGTCTCTTTATCGATACTTAATTGTCGGTTAGGTATTGCAGCTTATCGTTTGGCTGCAGAGCGCCCGCGGGTTAGAATCCCGTACGGAACAAGTGTTCGTATGACCTATAAATATTTGTTCCGCGTTAGTACACTATAGGACTAAATACCACTTTAAGAGGTAACCTTTAACAACAAAAAAAAATTAAAATAAAACAATAAATAACAACACAATTCCCACTATTTAGCAAAGTTAGTAAGCAAAAGAAGAAAACAACAAAAACTTAAGAAGCTCAACAGCGGTCAAATATCAAGTCCCATACAATAGAAAAAATTCTTAGCAATTAAAAACCATTCTCTTCATAATAGCAGCTAACATTTCAATATTAAAAAGTCTGGCTTAGTCATTGGAATAAAGCACAGAACGCCCTAATAACCTCCAATTAGGCACATTCCATCGGGTCTTTGATACGTCTTCATAATGAAACGTAATTACATAAATATCATTTGAGATTCGTGCAATCAAAATCTTTTCATAATTGCGGCAAATCATCTGAGAGAATTCGATTAAGGGGAAGATAATTGCGCTACGTTTCAGTTATGTTGACTGAATTCGTTTTTCGTCGAGTAATTTAAATGCTTGCTGAGCTTAATTATCATAAATAAAAATAATTATTAATTTGAAAGATAAATTGTAATATATAAACATAAACAGAAACTTTTTTTATTCAATTTAGATTATAAAAATATTACTTATTGAAATTCACTCTTTTGTTTAATTTACCACTAATTTACCTCTGTTCTGCGAAGAACCAGCAAGAAACCCAGCGGGACTTTAAAAAAAAAACAGCTTACAATCATGTATGTTTCACAATTAACAACATAAAACAAATTAGAAATAGCTTGGTAGCAATCACCTCATTCCCAGGGGTTATTATCATCCATAAATTCCCAGGGGTTATTATCATCCATAAATTCCTCCTTAATATTATAATAACCCTTTTTGTTATGTTTAATTTAGAATTAGAATTTTAGTATGTTATATTTAATTTATAAGCACATTAATTTTCATTTATTTTTTGTCATACCTACTGTAGAGCTACCATGTTTAGATATGTCGCGTTTTATCAGGATTTTTATTTTTCATTTTTAAGAGGGATATCCGTTGCATTTAGTCTCTGTTTTCCTGGATAGTAGATAAAGACACTAAAGCAAATATTTTTTTACGATACAATCTGTTTTTATCCCTGCTGCGTGTTTACTAGTTGGTAGGACTCCTTTTTTGCGTCCGTCTGGGTAGGTACCTCTTACCTCTCACCTATTTGTGCCCTCGAATAGCAGCGCTTGCACTGATTGTGAAGGACTGTAATGATGACGATGATGATGAGGTAGTTTATTCGTTAACTATCGTTATTAAATTCCTATTCAAAATGGTACTATTCTCGGGGATTTCTTAAGCTTACGTGAATAGTCGCGTATAACGGTTTATTTAATTATCTTTAAATTTATAACTATAACACTTGGTGTTTCACACATTGTCTATGGGTGATGCAAAGTAAAAGAAAAGTCGCGAATAAAAGATATAAAAATAATTTTAGAGTTTAAAAAACCATAACGCATTGATAATCATCGTAGTGAAACATGAATCTGGTGAGAATACTTAACCATACCAAAATTCAAAATATTCAGACGTCTGGAAGTTGGTGAAAACTGAATTATAAAATTCCATTACATTCATACAGATACATACAGGTCAAGCTAATATAAAGCGTAAATATGGATGAAAAAAACTAGTTTCAATTAATGACTACTCTTGATAAATTTGCAACAGTGTAAAATAGGTTTTTATTTGTAGTAGATTTTGTTATCTTTATATCACTTTTATTATACATTTAATTCCCATTATAGAGGAGCCTTAAGATACAGTTCGTGATATCTCTGTCATTACAAAAATGCATAGTAACGCTGCATTGTAATACGAATTAACATCGATACAATGTTGATTTGAATACCTTTCCTCAGTTCATATTCTCTCACGCAAGCTACACAAAAAGCTATTGATACATTGCTATTAGTGAGTAAATTACTTTGTGCTATTGGTGTTCGAAGTACAGTCCATTACCTTCACCATAATTCTTTGAATTTAAGAAAATTGATATTGATTAAGTTTGTTGCTAAGCAACTAATTGAAATTTGCGCGGTAAAGGATCAATTCCATTTAAGTAATGCTTAATCCCAAGCTAGAGGACTGTAATTGAAATTTAATACAACATGACAAATAATTTATGATACATTTTGTACTTTATAAGTTATTTTTGGTGTAGAGTATGATGTGCTTTGTGATAATAATATTATTAGTAATTAAATTAATGATTATTTCATTATTTAAATTTTACAGCTCTTAGAGGATAAAGATAATGAAGAAATGAAGTTTTAGCACATTTGGTGGGCGTTTGGCTTCAAATTCATAGTACCCGAGCAACTCGAATTCTATTCCTATCTCATTACCACATAAATTATTGACCGCATTTTCAAGTGTTGATTAACCATTTGCTCGGCATTGAATGAAAATCATAGTAGGAAGCTGCATTTCTAAGAAATTTACAATATTTTGAAGACAAGAGGTCCCCATAATGCATTGGTACAACGCATTTAATCAAATTTAAATTATACAATTGTCTAAAATTTTTATTACTTTAAATCTATTAAACGCTCTCCGATAAAATCTGCGTAGAACTCTCATTCAAAAAAAGTAATGACGAATAATTTATTGTAATTTTAAACATTATTTCGATAAATAATCAATTATTACACAGGTTGAATCATCAGTACTCACTCAACTAAATCGTCTTCCGTTAAAACAAAGAGCGAATCATATGCTAATTAAACGGCTATGTTCGCGGATGTAAGCCACATAAATCTTCACCAATGACCTTTGGAAGCGCGTTTTCGAAGTACTGAGCTAAAATGGGTGTACGATTTGTTATTTATGGGGTCAATGGTGAAATGTTTCGGTGTTTCACAAGGTGGTATAATAGGACCTATTTTATTCCTTTATGAACATGTCACGTCCGTCTGTCTAATATTTAAACTCACTTTTATGTCATATACCGTTACAGCCTATTAAAGTCCACTGCTGAACATAGGTATCCCTCACAGGTTGTCTCATAGGGGGATATTTGCCATAGTTGCCACGCTTGGCAAGCGGGTTGGCAACCGCAGTTTTGTATTTTTAGTCGTTATTTGGAAGATCTCCTGATTTGTTTCCCTCTGTCGTGACGGGACGACACCCACGGGATGATATGGGGTAGTGGATATTCTTACACCGCCACTACACACTGTTTTCTTTTTTTAAAAGAACGTTACCCCCACACTAGGATTTTCTCCTGTATCGTGGAGGCAGTATACAAACATAAATTGCACAAGGACAAACATCCAGACCCGGGACAATTACTTGCAGGTCATACAAATACTTGTTCCGTGAGGGTTTTGAACCCGCGGTCCTCAGCGCTACGGAAAACATCTTGAGCACTCTGAGTAAAAACAGTGCAACGGACGTTATTACGTTAAAGTACTTATTATATTAAAATTAGGAAAGTTCAAGTGATTTCATTGAATGCGTTTTCCGCGCAAGGTGTCTGCTATTAAAGTCTCATCCCACGTCCTGATTAGGAAATATCCGTAGATTTGTATGTAAGACGGGACTTCAGAACAACAGACTTAAAATTCAAACGATATTACACTTCCTGCTGGAGATACAAGCAAACCCTGCGCCACCCCGGCCCGCATTGATCGGTATTACCCCACCCCACTCCCCTTCATTACCGATTACGTTCAGGAACCGTGTACCAATGATGGATAGCCGGAACTTACCGGTAGTCCCGACATCGCTGTCTATTTCAGCCAGGAATACACACCTACCTTTATTGTTTAGATTGGTTTAGTGCTTGCCTATTCAATACAATAAGAAAGGCAGTCCTCATATAAATCATCAAAATTTGATTTTACTTATGAATTAGTTAGATAATTACTTTTGTTGACTGCCTCGTTGGTCGAGTGGTAGTAAACGCAACCGCTGATCATGAGGTCCCGGGGTCGAGTTTTTCTGTCAAAAAATTCTCGCTAGTAGCCCGGAGTCAAGAGTTGTTTTCCCCCTTGCCTCAGAAAGCACGTAAAGCCGTTTGTCCTGCGTCGTCATTTATGTCTTAACTAGCTGTTCCCCGCGACTTCGCTCGAGTGTAATTTATTATGATTGGATTTCATGGGTTTTAAGTTTTTTGCGCGGAATCCTAATTCTTTTTCTAAAATAAAAGTAGCCTAAGTTACTAATTATAACATCAGCTATCTGCCAGTGAAAGTACCGTCAAAATCGGTCCAGCCATTTCGGAGATTAGCCGGAACAAAAATACAGACAGATTGACAGACAGACAAAAATTTAAAAAATTGTGTTTTTGTTATAAGTACCGTATATACTTTCATATGCATTTTAAAAAAAAAGCTGTTATTTTGAGATTACAAACAGACACTTCAATTTTATTTATTTGTATAGAGTATAAATATAGATGTATAGGTGGCATGCTAAAATAAAACCAATAAAAGGCCATTATTTAGATATTACAGCAAACACATGAATTTTATTTATATATATATATAGATAACATTTTTAAAAGAACTAATAATATGACCTTCACATTACGAGGCTGTTGCGCTAAATCTAAGCCTAAACAAACGTACGTGATACGTTAGCATATTGCTCAAGGCGTTATTCCGCAAGCTTTAACCGTGTAGATTACAATTAAACTTAGTTCAGACTAAGCGGCGGAAGTGGCGACGCGGTCTCCACTTAGGCGGTCGCAGTGTCAACGGAACTTTATCATGTTTGCCTTAGGTTTATACTTGGAGTGAAGCTAAACAAAGGAATACGCCTGATTATGTGGGGCTTAAGCTGAGGCGTAACTCAGTTAACTGTCTAGTTAAAAAAGCTAATTAACACTATTTGTTGATTTCAAAATAAATTACATGTTTAGATACTATGTATGATATATTTTTGACTGCCTCGTTGGTCTAGTTGTAAGCAGGAGTATTCATGTGGTGCCGAGTTCTAATACCTGGTCAGTCAAAAAATTCTCAATAGTAGCTCGGAGACTGGAAGTTGGCGATGTTTCAGCCCCGTGCCGCTGAAAGCATGTCTTATCTCCGTTGGTCATCGTGTTATCTCATTCCATTTGTGTCGGATTGTCGTCCCATCGGACTTTAAGAGTGAAGAAATAGAGAATATTCTCTTGTGCTATAATCTTGTTCTGCGCAGATCGCTAGTCTCCGTTGCGACTGGCCGCCGTGACCGAAATTCGGTCTGGAGAACATAATATTTTTTCAACTACCCAAATTATGTTTTAATAATACTTAATCACGACATATAGTATTTTTTATAGAATAAGACCGACAAACGCGCACGCAGTCTACCTGATGGTAAGTGGATGCTGTGGCCCGTAGATATCTACATCTATTCTTGATTAAGAGTCAAAATTCAGATGCGTTGTCACCACTGAGTAATAAGATCGAATGTCTCGTTTCTAGTAATAAGGGTCTCCGGTTCTCTACACTCACCTTGCGAAACACAACAGCATTAAGCTGCTATTTTACGTTGGTATTCTGTGAGAGTGTGATCCTTCCTCGGTCGACCCGACCCATTCGTGCTAAAACCATAATATAGCTGCAGCAAAGCTCTACCACGTAAAAAGTATGAGGTATTTGAGCCCCTAGATGATGGAACTTGATCATGTCACAGTTATCGTAATGTCAGTCTGGGTCCTACACACCTTTTCATCTATTTATGTCCTTAAACAGCAGTTCAATAGCTACTGTGTCTAAAGCCTATTCACTCTTGCCCAGACACCCACATTGTAATCGATGGAAAAAAAATGCTACCGAACCATTCCTCTCCTTTGCTGTACGCATGACGAAAATATGTTCGAAACTTAAAACTTTTCTTTTACTCTATCTACTGTTTGTGTATACCGTGTAAGACCTATGATGGTAGGTTAAGGTTAGCAACAATAAAATTGATAATTTCAATTTAAAATATTGCTTTAGCACGTCCCTTTCGTTGTAAGGAAACGTCGTGAGGAAAACATGCATGTCTGAAAAATTAATCATGCGTGGGTGTCACGAAGTATGACGTGTGACAGTACGAAGTATGACAACTCGCATTGGAACAGCGCTCTGCTTCAATGCGTATTGTCAAGCTCCATAAACCTTATATATATATATTTTGTTCTATTTCCATAAGACACGGTTTTATCAATTTCACCAATAATAATGTACTCCGCAATGGTATTAAGACCTTATTCGTTGTTCCATTAGCCAGCATCTGCCTTTTATATTTTAAATCTTATTTAACAAAATTACATTACGTTTTCTCGTACATTATTCACAGTAACACGGGTCTCTTTTGCATATTTCGCTTTCATTTTATCAAGCTTGTTAGTAATACTTGATTCTTTTGTTAAAGAGCTTTATGTATGCGCATCTGGCGTGGTATTGCGAGATAAGTCACAGAGCGAGACTGTTACATTACGGGTTGTTGTACTACTTGCGAATATTTTTCTGAGAGTCTTGACTATGCTTATTTGATTATTTACACTAAATTATATTTTAAATCTGTACATTTTTGGTTGCCGTTGCGAGAGATGTCTTAAAAAACGAATCCGGCATACGTAATTTATTTTTATTCATTTATTTATTCAAACTGACAACTATCATAACAGGAATAAGTGATATATAATGCTGCGTTAGTGTAGTTCTTTTTATGTTTAACAAAAATATGATTCTTACACTATAATAAATTATAAACAAACCTAGCCTAATGAATTCACTCGAAGTGCAACAGAACAGGTCAATATCTTCAGCCGTTCTATTAGGAGGGCGTAACGTTCGCTGTAAAGTAGCCTTGTCTAGTAATATTCAACACAAACATGAACATAATCATCATTAAAGTTTATCACAAACCCATTAGATTGCCACAAATCACGGTTCTAAGAAACCTGGAACCATCATATCAGACGAGATTTGTCGCAATTTGTATAACTCTGATACAAATTGCGACAAATCTCGTTCGATATGCCTCAGAACCTTAAGACAAAAGTGTACAGCAAATACTTTAAATATTTGTGTAAGGAAGTACTTCACATTTACCATTTCATTTAAATAATTTTGAAACTATTAAAAACCAGTGTTTGACTACTACTATACCACCAGATGGTAAGTTATAATGTAGCCGAAGACGGTAAAGCGTACTGACTTAGCTTTACAAATGTCTATTCACTCTCTTCTTAAAGACACACACGCACATTGTATTTTAATGAAAACACAAATGTTGGCAAACTATTCCACTCTCTTATTGTACGCATTACTAAGAATGAAGTAAATTATTTACTTCGAAACTCAGATTTCAGATAGGCACGTAGTTTTTTAGCCAGATATTGCGATATAACGACGTGGTAGAGCCATGCTGCAGCTATATTATATTTTTAGCACGAATGGGTCGGCTCGGCCGGGGAAGGACCGCGTTGTTACAGAATACCAGCGTAAAATAGCAACTTAATGCTACTACGTAGGACACTCAATAAGTTTTAAGATATACAAAAAGTATTCTAGATACTATTAATATTTATTTTACATCTTTTCAAAATATTCTCCATCATGCTCTATACAAAGTTCCATTCGCCTAAACCAACTCTGAAAACACTTTTGCCAGTCTTGATCTGACAGGTCGGAAATCGCTTCTTCGGCGCTTGAAAAAAGCTTGCCTTTTATTTTTTCTTTGACTCTTGGAAACAAAAAGAAATCACAAGGAGCTAAGTCAGGGCTGTATGGTGGGTGACTTAAGAGTTTCAACACCAGATTCCTCAATAAATGCTTTTGTTCTAAGGGAGGTATGTGAAGAGGCGTTATCGTGATGCAGCATGATTCCCCGAAGCCATGTCTCGTCACCAGTAACGATTTCTGAAACACGCCTAGATGCCCCGTTTTCAAAACGTAGACGCATTTCATGGCACCAATCCACACGAATCTGTTTTCCGCTTTCGGAGAGCAAACGAGGGATCCATCGACAACAAAGCTTCCTCTCTCCAAGATGTTGATGTAGGATGATATGAATGCTCCCCGATCTAATGCCTACAATTTTTTCGATATCCGTATATGTGATTCGTGGGTCTTCTTGCACCAACATTTCAGTAGTCCATACATTTTCTGCCGTTACTGCTGTTTGCGGGGCCCCGGTTCTTTGGTCATCTTTAAGATTAATTTTACCCCTTTTGAATACAGCAAACCACCTAAAAATTGTTGCGCGTGATGGAGCTAAGTCCCCTTATGCTGATTGTAACCGTTGTAAACTTAATTGTTCGGTTAAACCAAATTTAAAATCATAATATATCATAGCGCGCAAATGTTCACGGTTAGATCCAACGTTTTAAATGAAAAGCGCGGGAAGCGTTGCAGGAAAATTAATAGAACTTTGTTTTTTTTTTTTGAATAACGAGCAATTGGCTTATGGAGTTTTACTTTTAAATAAATTTGCTTTTTTAAAACATATAACACGGGTGCGTTCCATTTTTAAATTTCGAGCATCTCAAAACTTATTGAGTGACCTACGTATCATTAAGCTGCTATTTTATTCTCCATTTTAGTCCTCAGGTGGGACATCTGCATTTTGATTATTAATCGAAAATAGATGAAGATGTTCATGGATTACAGCATATCACCACCATCACGTGGACTGTGTGGTCATTTATCACCCTTATTCTATAAAAAAATATCTAGTTTTGTACAGCCGAATAAAGTTTAGTTGATTTATGATAGATATTTTCTCAATATTTATTTCATAAATTTAACGTATATAACTTTTTGTTTCAGGTAATAATTCTCAAATATCCATTAAAACAACAACACGGGAACAAGATCACAACGCAAATAGGTATAGAATTAATTTTAAATTAATTTTACAACGCAAAATCAATTTGGACTTCAAAGCGCGCCTGTCTATATACCGGCCCGAAATATTTTCGAAATGGAATCGTTCCGTTGTCAACGCACAGACAGACTGACAGGTGCTAAATTAAACTTTATTATTACATTAATTTAATATTGTACTGGGGACAAAGACTGGCCGCCGCTGGCGCTGATTGTTCAACGAGTCACCAGTCAACCTATTAATTTTTAGTTGAAAGGCGACAACACTGTCGCGGGAAGACCTATTGTTGTTGATCGTTCCTACCTAATGTTTTCTTTATACAATGCCTTAATTACTTCGCAAAGTCCTTTGAAAAGTCGATTTTTCGTATTTTTATTGTTTATTTAAGGGAAAGATTTATACGCATCTATATGACTCATATAAATTGCGAGTATACTCAAGTTAAACGCATTAACAGTCCCCTACTCAGTGAGAATGGTGTCAAAGCATTTGTATCAATTATGTCTATGGATTCGACACGCCGACGGTCATATTTCTTAATCGTGACCTCCATAAAGCTCACGCTTTCATGTGTACCCTCTTTTTGTAAACACTACTTTATTACGCTGGTAGGCCTTAATTTTTTTATAATATCCGAATGAAAAACCGACTAGCAGTCCACCTGATGGTAAATGGTTACTGCAGCCCTACAGATACATTTACATACTTCAAACAAAGAAGATCGTAGGTGTGTTGTCATTCCTGTCCTCTCTTCAAACCGAAACAACAAAAGCTGCACTTCTGCTTCTTGGCAGGAAAGGAACTCTCCCATTTCGTAAATCAGTTCATATTTATTATTGGAAGCTTGTCGTTCATATTAACGTAGTAGGGTTACGCTGAATTATATTATGACCGGAAGTAGACCACGCTCTCACAAGACCAGGGTAAAATACTGAATGAATGAACTGACTGAATACCAGCGAAAAAAACTGCTGTTTCTTATGATGAGTGTAAAAAAACCGGTGACCCTTTTTATTGGTAACGACGCATTCTATCTTAGTCCTCAGGGTTGACAACGCATCTAAATTTTGATTCTTAAACGGGGATAGATGCTGGTGTCTATGAGTCACAGCAGCCACTTACCATCAGATGGACTGTATTTAGAGTACTGTATGGCTTAATTTGATATTATTTTTTAGGTACAATTAAATAATTGAAACTAAGTCAAATTCAAGGAGCGGCGGCAATACGATTTTACAATTCATGGATGATATTAATCTCTTTGCTTATATATAATGAATATAACGTGGTATTACCACAAACATATGCTGAGGCAATACTTTACTGTATCTGAAATATGCGATTCTTATGATTCTAGAATATTGCAATATTATAGATACGTATATAAAAGTAATGTTTCGGTCTATATATGTCCCATTGCTGGGTACAGGCATTCTCATTTTTACGAGAATGCTTGCTGACTAGCCATCGTTAAGTTTATAGAAATATTAAGTATTCTTACATAGTACTTAAGATGTTGCTCTACACATACGAGGGGAGAAAATAAAAATAAACATGAAATTATTTTTCCTTTTCGGTATATTCTCCATTAACCCGAATACATTTCTCAGGCCATTCAAATAATTTATTTATACCTTCGAAAAAAATGTTATGTCAAGGCCCTCATACTAGACAGAAATTGCTGCTGTTTCTGAGGCAGTGTAAGCATTCTTGGCACCCATCTTACTCTGACCTTAGATACGCCAGGATGTATGGAGAATGTTTGAAACGATCTTAGATGATTCTCCAGTCATTTCTGCGATCTGTTTTTTCTTCAGACGAGCATCTTCAAGAACAAGCCTTGCTTGAAAAGGCTATTCCATTTATAAATTACCTTTTTTACAAGGCAAGAGACCCCGTATGACATGATACAGATGACTCTCTTCCATTATGAGATATGGCGTTTTTCCTTGCTTAGTGAGGAACTTAATCACAGCACGAAAATCAATTTTCTCCATAGTTAGTGTTCACTTGCCGAATGACTTGTTTATCCTGTGATATCTCACAGGATAAACAAGTCTCACTCACTTAACAAACCGATCTGGCTGAAACTTATTTTTTTTTTAATAGGATAAAGGTGACAAGCGAGCACACAGTCCACCTGATGGTAAGTGGTTGCTGTGGCCCATAGACATTTACATCTATCCTCGTTTGCGAATCAAAATGCAGATGCGTTGTCAGCCGTGAGGACTAAGATGGATTGCCTCTTTTCTAGTAAAAAGGGTTTCCGGTTCTCTACACTCACCATACGAAACACAGCAGCATTAAGCTGCTATTTTACGCTGGTATTCTGTGAGAGCGCGGTCCTTCCCCGGTCGAGCCGACCCATTCGTGCTACAACTATACAATTAATATAGCTGCAGCATGGCTCTACCGCGTATAAATATATACTATTTAAAACTACTAACTATAAACGATTTTTATAGTTGTAATTAGTCACTAAGTAAAGACAGTAAAAAAAAATCCCCCATCTCCTCTTTAACCCCTCCATTCCGCAAACTTTTTGACCCGCCCTCGTAGATCAGTCGAAAATTTGGTGATAATTTGTTACAAAACTGAGCGCACATTATGGTATATGGTAAAGAAATGTTATTTGGTGAGATAGGCAATTTGGTGATAGACTTTTAAAAGTCTTTCACGACGTTATCTATGCACGCAATTACACGAAATGATGCGTCACTGCGTCTCTTTCGTTCTTGTGGCAAATTGCTTGCATTATTTCGCGTCACTGCGTGCGTAGGTAACGTCGTGAAAGACTTTTAAAAGTCTATCACCAAATTGCTTATCTCACCAAATAACTTTTCTTCTATAAAGTATTAATTCCAAAAACTTTCGTCCTTGCCTAAAGTAAACATCATTATGGTTTATTCATAAACCCGTTTATAGGAAATATAATTCGTCTCAAAATCGACGCAATTTTTGTGATAAAACAAAATCGACATTTACTCGCGAAAAATGTACCTAAACGTCGGAGATTGAATAAATCCGATATTCAAAGGCTCAAGTTACTAACCCCGAGATTATTGCAATGTAACTGACAGCTGACAGAGCCTTTTACAATATTATTTCTGTTTCGAGCCGCCTTAACAAAGTCATCCTGACAATTAGTTCTACTTGTAAAGTATTTTCACGCCGGCATATCAGGCTTGATGTTAGTGATGTTCTATATTAGACTAGAAGACCAGATAATAGTAGAAGCAATAAAATAATTTATTATTTTATTTTTGTATCATTTTATTTACGTATTTTTTAACTTTGTTTACTAAACATATTTAACAGATTCATTGTTATTTAACATTAACGTTATACTATATATTAATTTATTATACAGTGTAAACAGTAGTTGCAATTATGGAAAAACTTTATATCAAGAAACTCAATGAGACAAGTTATGAAATTTTTCTTTTGTAGTCGATTGCCACCCTGATTACCAAATTTGATAAATAGTTATTTAGTTTATGTAGCGATGGGAACTGCGATCCCCCATCAACTTACCAAGCGCGGCCATTATGGTACTATGAGAATCGCTTTGATAGGAGTTATTATTAAGATGTGTACGATAATTTGTGTTACATTGTTTTAACTTATTTAATAACCTAAGGAAAAAACATCATGTTTTAAAATTCTTATAACAAATTGTACGCAAATATATATCCTTTTTAACCGACTTCAAAAAGGAGGAGATTCTAATTTCGAGTGTATGTTCTTTTTTTTGTATGTATGTTACGCGATATCTTCGCAGATTGTGAACCAATGTTGATGATTCTTTTTTTATTAAATGGGTTATACTTCAAGGGTGGTCCCATATAAATTTGGAGTAAAATTCCACCTCTAAGAGTAGCAAAGTATTTTTAGTAGTAAGCTATTTAAATAGCTTATTTTTTAGCAACTTGAAGTCGGTTTTTACTTTTTGTTAAAAGTTATAATTATTTAGATCCCATTTGAAATATTGATGTAGGCGAAATCTAAATATTTTTATTCCAAATTGGCCTTTACAAAGCACCTTTCAAATGTCAAAAGCTACGTCCGGACAATAGTATTTAAAAAAATCGTCGTAGTTTAGCAAGCTATTTTGCATGTTTTTTTTTCTATTCAACTTGTAAATAATAAAAAATAATAACTTCATCTATGAAATCCGTGCTTAGGGTCAGAATGTAATAACTCAAATAAAAACTGTATAAGGAGGTCTGTGGTCTTTATATTTAAAAAGATCACAGATAATTTATCCATGGAACGTTACTAG